>JASWHV010000013.1:41882608-43296786 GCA_030760725.1 Neostapfia colusana | reverse complement strand
TTAGGGTAACTATCACCCTATCATACTGTTCAAAATGTCAAGTTGATACCATACTTAAGATAAGGTACAGTGGAGGAACAATTAGTTTTTCTGTCTCTGAAACCGCCGTATGTTATGATGATTTGGTCATTTTATGTTACGGTGGTTGGTTGATATATTACTGTGATTGTGTATAGAAGGTTTTCATTTATCATGGACTTACTAGTTGCTTTGTTTTCGGGCTATCTTGATAACTAATACATGTATGTCACGAATAATCGTTAGCAAACATATGATTTTTGAGCTCCTTTTATCTAACTTGTCAAACTCACCTCTCTCTAGAATCTTTCTATAGGTTTCCTTTTGTGATAATTAGTTGAATTTTAGTAGAAAAAATCAGCGATCCAAAAGGCGTCCTTAGGCGCCCGCCTAGGCACGCCTGCCTCAGCGCGGGCGCTAGGCCGCCTCGCCTAGGGGGGTAGTGTCACACCCGGTTTTTCCGAAGAACAACCAAGTGAATATCACATGTATGCCAGGATCATTTTCTCATACATGTGATGACAAATAGTGAAGCACCATTTATTACAAGCCAGGTGTCGAATATAAGTAAGTCTTACATAGTAAATGTCTCGATGGACAATAATAAGTTCGTCACAAGTAAATAAACTAGCAGCGGAATATTATTCTTGAGGGCTCCATCACAGGCGTTGCCCGGGGTCTCCATGAACCTAGAAACCTTCTTCTGGTCCAAAGTCTTGGTCATTATACACCCCCTCATTATCTTGACCTGAGCAGCAATATAAACCAACAAATATGCAAGGTTGAGTACCAATGGTACTCAGCAAGTGTGGGAAAATTACTTCATGCATGGCTAGATCAAGGAAAGGTGAAACTCATGATTAAAGCACTACGCAATTAATACCTATCACCTTAGCTTTTTAAGCACCTACATTACTACAGAGGTGAAATGGTTCCAATCTCCCATCCCATCATCATAATCCAATACCATAACATCATTTCCAATGTTAAGCTCCCCGCTTAACATCCACAACTTCCAAAACCATCAATCCTCTAATCATGAATAAGTCCAAGCCGCTCTTGACCGTGAGCACGGCTGTCATGCCAGTTTTAACTCTGCAGAGTTTGTACCATTGTACCCACATGTAGTGATTTCATCCCCCGTTGCCGGGTGGACTAAAAGAACCTCCATTATGCCAGTGGCTACGAACCACATTCACACTTCCCAGGTGTGTAGCCAGGAGATCACTACGAAGCCTTTACAAAGGGATTCCCGACGAGCGTGGGCCCACTTAGGTTTCACCCCTAACAGCATACAAGAGGCTCCAACCCCGCTGCAGTGGCCCCCTCTTGAGCCTTGCGGTTCATATGGTAGTCCAGCTGACACCTATTCCCCGCACCATCCAACACACCCATACTACGCCGGGGATACACCTAATTAATTGGCCAAGCTGCCCCATCTCAGCATGTGGTTGGCACTGTAAAGCCAGGTTACATTCTCCATGAACCGGTCCTTAGGATCCAGGCAAGTACTAAACACAAACCCGAGTCTCGTGCACCCAGCACACAAACAAAACATCCAACTTGCCTTGATCCCTACCTCTACATAACTCACAATATCTCATTCAAGAGTATGGTAGAATAAACTGATGATCTCATATCCCAAATATCCCATTCTAAGCATGGCTAAGCATATGCATAATAATAAATGACATGATAAAATAAATCCAACCCAAGCTACAAGGAAACAAGGTAATGCAATTCTAGGGAAACATTCTAGCATGGGTTTCATATTTTCATTTGACAATGCAAATAATTCTAGCTACATATCCTAGCATAGGATCAAAGTGGTCAAGGACACTTGCCTCCTTCCTGCTGCTCTTGAAATGGATAGTCCTGATCTTGGAAAGGAATGACTTGCTCTTGAGCAGGTTCTACATCATACCATCACACATAGCAAGAGAAAAAAACAACAATCCATAAGACATAGTTCACACTTCCACTTCATACAAACCACACATTCATATTCATGAAAGTCATTCACCATTGTATGTGTTGTGGTTACTCTATGTGTGTTGATTTGTGGCTTGCATGCACTTTTAATCATGTGTATATGATTCCTACTTTTGTGTTCACATTTATACTTACATACTATATATATGAGTTTCCAACTTAAATAAATTCCTTATATTCAATTACTATACCTTTTAGCTACCTAGTATGCATGAAAGGTATTTTCCTTTTCCATATGTGTCTTCATAATTTCTACCAACCCTAAACTGAATTCTTTGGATTTCAGAACTCCATTTATCATTTACTAGTTGCTATATTTTCAGATTTATTTCCTATGCCTAAATGTGAACTTTATTATGAAAATAACAAGACACATCATCTAAACAGAATAGGTTCTGATCTAAAATATTTACTAATATATTTTTGACCTTTTCCTTTGATGTAAACTATTTTACAATTATTTTCCCTATTTTCCAGAACTATTCTTTACTTAAAAATGTGTCCCTAAATGTGAATAATAAATTAAACAGATTCATTTCAGACCAAAATATATTTTTATATCACTCCAAAGTTTTCTAAATACTGAGAAAGTTTTTAATTTAATTTTGACAATATGTTTGTCCCACTTTTTAAATTTTAAACACTAGCCACATATTCAATTTCCTAAATTAAATACTAAACAGGGCTAAAAAGGTAAACTCACACCACTACAGGGTCTATAATATTATTTTAACAATTTTCAGGGTCTAGCTATACATAACAGAGGAGTTTTTCCTAATTTTTATTAAGTTCAGGGGCTAAAACTGATTTTTAAATGAATTTACATGATTTTCTGAAGTTCCAGGGGCTAGATCAGAAGTTTCCGGGGCTAGCTCTTATTTCCCGAGAACCCCAGGGGGTAGCACGTAAGATTTCCAGTCTTTATAACGCGGGGCTGACATGGACCGTCCGATTTTAAACCGACGGCTGAGATTATAACGTCGAACCGGTACGCGGGGATTTAAACCCTACCGTGCGATTTAAAATAAACGGCGCACAAGCGGCCACGTCGCTCTGATCGAGCGCGGGCGGCGCTGCCGGCGGCGCACGGCGGCGGGAAGCGGCGATCTCGCCGGAGATTTTTGGATCTTCGAGAATTCCTCCTAGAACTGTGATTTTATGGCATAGATCGGTGGAGGGGAGGTCGGGGATCTCACCTCGGGGGTTTTCTTGAGCTCGGAGGTCCTGGAAGGTGATCGGTGACGAGGTCCGAGGTGAATTCACGGCGAGGCTCGTCGGCGCTGTGTTTACACCGCAAGTCACCGAGTTTTCTGCACCTGCAAGGTTCCCCGGAGGCGGTTGATCAAGACTAACGAGTTAGATCGGAATTTCCGAGCGTAGATCGGCCAGATTTCACCGGAGAAGGCTCGGTTCTCACCGGAGGAAAAACAGCAGATTGCGTGGGAAAAACAGAACGAGGCCGGGGTTTTTATAGACGGGGGAGGGCGACGGGGTGGTTTAGATCGAGTTTGCGTCGCCCCCGAACGAAATTCGGCTGGGATACGCGAGAATTCCCGATCGGTTTCGATTCGGGTGAGAGAGGGTCCGGCGAGGGCGCGAGGTAGAAGAAGGGCTGGCGGGCCCCGCCTGTCAGTGGGAGGAAGGAGCGCGCGCGGCGCGGGCTGGCGCGGTTGCCTGGTGGGCCGGCTGGTGGGTTGCGGCCCACTGGCTGGTTTTTTTTTCTGTTTTCTCTTTTTCTTTTTCTATTTCTTTTCTGATTTGAGTTTAATTTGAATTCCAGTTTGAATTTGAATTTTTGCAAAACATGCAACACGTCCAAAAATTTTTAAATTCCCCTCTTAACATGATTTAGGGTCTTAACAAAATTTTGGGGTGTTACAGCTCTACCCCCCTTAAAAGAAATCTCGTCCTCGAGATTGGTGGTTCTAAGAAAACAATTCCGGAAATTGTGCCTTTAGCTCATCTTCCTGCTCCCAGGTGGCTTCCTCTTCTGAGTGATGCTTCCACTGCACCTTGCACATCCAGATTCTTTTATTTCTGGTGAGGCGTTCCATTGTCTCCAAAATCTTGTATGGTTGCTCGGCATAAGACAAATCCTCAGCTACGTCCACTTCATTCATGGGTAACACCTCCTCAGGCGTCCTCAGGCATTTCTTGAGTTGTGACACATGGAATACATCGTGCACATCCGATAGACGAGCCGGTAAATCTAGTTGATACGCCACTTCGCCTTTCCTCTCCAAAACTTGAAAGGGTCCGATGTATCAAGGTGACAACTTCTCTTTCACCTTGAACCGACGAAGTCCTCTGATAGGGGACACCTTGAGATAGACATAGTCCCCCACGTTGAAAATGAGCTCTCTTCTTCGTACATCGGCATAGCTCTTTTGGCGTGTCTGTGCTATCCTCAAGTTATCGCGAATTTCCCTCACCTTCGCCTCGGCTTCTTGTAGTACCACGGGACCAAACACTTTACTTTCCCCTGTTTGGTTCCAAAATAGGGGAGTTCTGCACTTCCTCCCATACAAAGCTTCAAACGGTGACATCTTCATACTAGCTTGATAGATGTTGTTATAGGAAAACTCCGCATACGGTAAGTTCTTGTCCCAACTCCTATTGTTTTTGAGTGCACATGCCCTCAGCATATCTTCAAGGATCTGATTGGTTCTCTCCGTCTGCCCGTCAGTTTTGGGATGATAGGCAGAACTAAAGTTCAGATGGGTTCCCATGGTTTCGTGCAACTTCTGCCAGAACCTTGAGGTGAACTGTGTCCCTCGATCCGACACAATCTTCTTTGGCACTCCATGGTAACACACGATCCTTGACATGTACAACTCTGCCAATTTGGATCCGCTGTAGCTTTCTTTCACGGGGATGAAATGAGCTACCTTGGTTAGCCTATCAATGATGACCCATATCGAATCATATCCTGATTGGGTCCTAGGCAATCCCATGATGAAATCCATGCTGATTTCTTCCCATTTCCATTCAGGCACTTTGAGTGGTTGCAATAATCCCGTGGGTTGTTGATTTTCTGCTTTCACCAACTGACATGTGTCACATAGGGCAACATGTTCCGCGACATATCACTTCATGCCATACCACCGATACCTGCTTTTGAGGTCCTGATACATCTTTGTACTCCCAGGATGAATGGAATAGTCAGAATCATGAGCCTCCTTCAAAATCATTTCACGGATCTCCTTTACTTCTGGCACACAGATTCTTTTCCCGTGCCACACCGTTCCTTGTTCATCCTCTCTAAAACCAGGAGCTTTATTTTCCTTGATGAGTTGTCTGATCTCTTGTATCTTCTCATCATTCTTTTGACCCTCGCATATGTCTCGCTCTAGTGTGGAGTCCACTTCCATGGCGATGGCTTCACCACTATTTACTAGACATAGATTGAGCCTTATAACCTCGTCCTTCAATTCTGCTGGCATGTCCTTCAAGCTCAACTTATTGACCTGCACTTTCCGACTCAAAGCATCGGCCACGACGTTTGCTTTCCCGGGATGATAGTTGATGCCCACATCAAAGTCATTGATTAGCTCTAACCATCTCCTTTTTCTGAGGTTGAGATCTGGCTGTGTGAAAATGTACTTCAAACTCTTATGATCCGTATATATCTCGGTCCTCTTCCCCATCAAATAGTGCCGCCAAATTTTCAACGCGTGTACCACTGCGGCTAGTTCTAAGTCATGTGTAGGATAGTTTTTCTCGTGCTCCCGAAGCTGCCGGGATGCATATGCCACGACATGCCCTTCTTGCATGAGAACACATCTCAACCCGTTCCCAGAGGCATCGCAGTACACTGTGAAATTCTTCTGCATATCTGGCATAACCAACACTGGGGCTGTTGTCAATCTCTTCTTTAACTCCTGAAAACTCGTCTCGCACTGCGGCGTCCATGTGAATGCGATTCCCTTCTCCAACAGTTTGGTGAGGGTCTCGAGATCTTGGAGAATCCCTCAATAAACCGTCGATAGTATCCAGCCAATCCCAAGAAGCTTCGAACTTCCCCGACATTCTCAGGGGTCTTCCATTTCTGTATATCCTCGATTTTGGCAGGATCCACGGAGATTCCTCCCTCTGAGATTATATGTCCTAAGAAGGGAACTCTCTTCAGCCAAAATTCACACTTGCTCAACTTGGCATATAGTTGGTGTTCTCTCAGCCTTTGCAACACCAACCTTAGATGTTTCTCATGTTCTTCTTCATCTTTGGAGAAGACGAGAATGTCATCTATGAAAACCACCACAAACTTGTCCAGATATTCCATGAATACCTTGTTCATGAGGTACATGAAGTATGCCGGGGCATTAGTTAGCCCGAAAGGCATGACGGTGTATTCATACAGTCCGTACCGAGATACGAAAGCTGTCTTGGGAATATCAGTTTGCCTTATCTTGAGTTGGTGGTATCCCGACCTGAGATCAATTTTCGAGAACACACAAGCGCCCCTCAACTGATCAAACAAGTCTTCAATGCGGGGTAATGGGTACTTGTTCTTGATGGTTACCTCATTCAAGGCATGGTAATCCACTCATAACCTTTGGGTTCCGTCCTTCTTGGGCACAAATATCGCCGGAGCTCCCCATGGTGAGGAACTAGGGCGAATATACCCCTTCTCCGTCAATTCTCTCAAATGATCCTTGAGTTCTTCTAGCTGCTTGGAGTCCATCTGATAAGGTCTTTTGTAAATCGGGGCTGTTCCAGGTACTAGCTCAATTGCGAATTCCACTTCACGATCGGAAGGCATACCTGGCAACTCTTCCAGAAAAACATCTGGATATTCCCTGATGGTCCTGATTTCCTCAACTTTCACCTCAACTTGATTTAATTTAATGTCCCTCCTAGGCTCGTGTATTGTTATGAACTTTACTCTTGTCCACTAGGGTGAGTTAGTTCCACCGTTCTGGTCGAACAATGGATGATTCCCTTATGTTTGGTCAACCAATCCATACCCAAAATAATATCTATCCCTTGTGAATCTATCACTATGAGGTTAGCATTAAATACTACCCCATTAATGTCTAGGTTCACTTTGGGACACACTTGTCTTGTCCTTATTTCTCCTCCTGGAGAATTTACAGCTAGAATATGGTTCATTTGTGTTGTTGCTAGGTCATGCTTCTTAACAAACCCTTGAGCAATGAACGAGTGGGTAGCACCAGAATCAAACAGCAGGGTTGCAAGGTGTAAATTGGCAGGAAACTTACCAACTACCACGTCGGGTGCCTCTTGTGCTTCCTCCATAGTGACGTGGTTCACCCGTCCTCTCATTACATTCTGCTGTTGTGGCTGCGTGGGCTTCTTCTTTTGGCACTTATGGGCATAGTGTCCTACTTCACCACAGCTAAAACATTGCACCCCCACCTTAGGTGCTTGGCCTTTATTGTCTTGGGGTTGGTTTGGAGGTCCTTGCACTGCTGGTCGAGGTGGATATGCGGGGCGAGGCTGCTGTACAATCTGACATTGCGGCTGTGCTGTTGCTGCGGGAGGCCTGTAGTTCGGGTTGTACCCTCTTGGTGCTGAGTAGGGTACCGCAGCACGGTTCGTCTGCCCTGCAGGTTGCTGCATCAGACGTGGGCCGGTGTTGCTCCCTGAGGCTTGGTGTGACCACCCGGCCTTCCTCTTGTTCTCATTTTCCAAGGCCTTCAGCTTCCTTTCCACCACAAATGCTCTGTCCACCATCTTTTGGAAGGTTTCATACTCGTTTGAGGACATTGCACACTGCATTTCTGCGGTAAGACCTTCCATGAAACAATCTTGTTTCTGCTCATCAGTCTCTATGTCTCGTGGAGCATAACGGGATAGTTGAGTAAATTTAGTGAGGTATTCCCTCACCGTCATGTTTCCCTGCTGCAGTCCCAAGAACTCCTTCCGTTTGTTTTTGAGTTCACCTCTTGGGATATAATGGTTGCGGAAGCTACGCTTGAACTCTTCCCAAGTGATGTTCTCAGGGTCATGATGGGAGCCACGTAGGCGGTCCACCAATCAGCAGCAGGTCCTTGCAATTGATGAGAGGCAAACAGCACCCTCTCATACCCTTGGCACTGTATGATCCTCATCTTGCTTTCAATGGTCTTTAGCCAATCATCGGCCTCCAGAGGTTCAGCAGCACTTGCAAACTTTGGAGGTTGAGTTCCTAGAAACTCACTCAACCTTGGTTGGCGTGGTGCAGCTTGTGGAGGTGGAACTTGATGCAAGTTGGCCACCACTTGAGTCAAGTTCTGGATGAGCTGATTTTGATTCTCCAGCATTTGGTGTAGGGGATCAACTCCTTCACGGCGACCACCCCGGTCCTGGCCTCCAGAAAGATGAGGGTTGCATGCCTCATCGTTGTTGTTGGCGGGGTTGGCAACACGTCCTTTTCCTCTTCCGGCCATCTGGCAGAATCAACCAATGTTAATTTGAAAGCATTTAGTATCATCTTACTACCTTCATTTGTTTGTACTTTGAAGTGTTGAGGCTTTGTTATACTTTTCTTACGGTTCATTTTCTCACACAATAATAAATGCAATATTATTTCATGTGGGTTCACACACCAAAGCAAAACAATCTAAAGACGAGGCTGTGGACAATTGCTCATGGCTTCCACAACTCACGTCACACACCAAGCATTAACACACCATTAACTTAACGTAACGACTTGACTATTCGACATCTTGCTAACTAAGGGAAGGACTCTACACTACTCGTTTTCTTAAGCTGTCTCCTCGGGATCTTCCTCATCATTTCGGCTGCCTTCTGACTCTGCTTTTGGTGGGGAGGCTGCTGGTGGAGAAGTGCGACGACGCCTGATCGCTCGGCGATCTGGGGAGTCAGGAGTCCATGTATCATTCGCGGTGACACACAGTTCATTCCCATCTCCTCTTTCTCTCGCCCTTAAGCAGGCTCGCAGCAATGCCTCCGTTTCCCTCAGGGTGTCCCGAACATCCTGAAGCTCTTGCTGACACTCCTGCAGTCGAGTGCTGAGCATAGCAGCATCCTCCAAGCACAAGTCCATGTGCTCATGGGAAGTCCCTTGCTGCACTGGCGGGTACTTATACTCCGTGGTACCACTCTCACGCTGGAGTACATACATGTACTCCGTCCTGTCCAGGTGGCGACGATAGATGTGACTCTGGCAGGTGATGGCCTCCCAGGTGACATCCTTCTCCGCATCGACCTATGTTGCTCTACAAGCTGGAGAGCGGTGGATCTTAAGCAGCCTATTTTTGTGTATAATCCTCATCTCTGAGCTCCATTCTTCCCTCTTCTCGCGGATGGTCCTGGTGGAGTTATAGTGGATGATTAGCTTGCCCGTATTGCCGGCAGTTTCGAGCATACGTCGAAGACGGCGCAACAAGCCTCCTACTGCCAATCCGTAGGAAAGGTACGTCATCGGACGGCTCTCCTCTCTTTCGGCAAGGGCAACTACAGGAACTCTCCCTCCTGTGGACTTGCGAGCAGTGCGAATCATGCGAACCATCTAAAACAAAAAGCATTTAAACTTAGGTTAGATAAACTTTTAAACAAAATCCTATTTTGAATGAAAGTTGAGGTAAGATGAAGAAAGTGACTCATTAAATAACATTTTTCAACACACACCTTGTAAAATAGTTTTTAAGAAAATAGGGCCCTTAAATATGTCCATTTCTACCTAGGTCCATGTTCCTACGGGCAACCTTGGCTCTGATACCACTTCTGTCACACCCGGTTTTTCCGAAGAACAACCAAGTGAATATCACATGTATGCCAGGATCATTTTCTCATACATGTGATGACAAATAGTGAAGCGTGTCGAATATAAGTAAGTCTTACATAGTAATTGTCTCGATGGACAATAATAAGTTCGTCACAAGTAAATAAACTAGCAGCGGAATATTATTCTTGAGGGCTCCATCACAGGCGTTGCCCGGGGTCTCCATGAACCTAGAAACCTTCTTCTGGTCCAAAGTCTTGGTCATTATACACCCCCTCATTATCTTGACCTGAGCAGCAATATAAACCAACAAATATGCAAGTTTGAGTACCAATGGTACTCAGCAAGTGTGGGAAAATTACTTCATGCATGGCTAGATCAAGGAAAGGTGAAACTCATGGTTAAAGCACTACGCAATTAATACCTATCACCTTAGCTTTTTAAGCACCTACATTACTACAGAGGTGAAATGGTTCCAATCTCCCATCCCATCATCATAATCCAATACCATAACATCATTTCCAATGTTAAGCTCCCCGCTTAACATCCACAACTTTCAAAACCATCAATCCTCTAATCATGAATAAGTCCAAGCCGCTCTTGACCGTGAGCACGGCTGTCATGACAGTTTTAACTCTGCAGAGTTTGTACCACTGTACCCACATGTAGTGATTTCATCCCCCGTTGCCGGGTGGACTAAAAGAACCTCCATTATGCTAGTGGCTACGAACCACATTCACACTTCCCAGGTTTGTAGCCAGGACATCACTACGAAGCCTTTACAAAGGGATTCCCGACGAGCGTGGGCCCACTGAGGTTTCACCCCTAACAGCATATAAGAGGCTCCAACCCCGCTGCAGTGGCCCCCTCTTGAGCCTTGCGGTTCATATGGTAGTCCAGCTGACACCTATTCCCCGCACCATCCAACACACCCATACTACGACGGGGATACACCTAATTAATTGGCCAAGCTGCCCCATCTCAGCATGTGGTTGGCACTGTAAAGCCAGGTTACATGCTCCATGAACCGGTCCTTAGGATCCAGGCAAGTACTAAACACAAACCCGAGTCTCGTGCACAGAGCACACAACCAAAACATCCAACTTGCCTTGATCCCTACCTCTACATAACTCACAATATCTCATTCAAGAGTATGGTAGAATAAACTGATGATCCCATATCCCAAATATCCCATTCTAAACATGGCTAAGCATATGCATAATAATAAATGATATGATAAAATAAATCCCAACCCAAGCTACAAGGAAACAAGGTAATGCAATTCTAGGGAAACATTCTAGCATGGGTTTCATATTTTTATTTGACAATGCGAATAATTCTAGCTACACATCCTAGCATAGGATCAAAGTGGTCAAGGACACTTGCCTCCTTCCTGCTGCTCTTGAAATGGGTAGTCCTGATCTTGGAAAGGAATAACTTGCTCTTGAGCAGGTTCTACTTCATACCATCACACATAGCAAGAGAAAAAAACAACAATCCATAAGACATAGTTCACACTTCCACTTCATACAAACCACACATTCATATTCATGAAAGTCATTCACCATTATATGTGTTGTGTTTACTCTATGTGTGTTGATTTGTGGCTTGCATGCACTTTTAATCATGTGTATATGATTCCTACTTTTGTGTTCACATTTATACTTACATACTATATATATGAGTTTCCAACTTAAATAAATTCCTTATATTCAATTACTACACCTTTTAGCTACCTAGTATGCATGAAAGGTATTTTCCTTTTCCATATGTGTCTTCATAATTTCTACCAACCCTAAACCGAATTCTTTGGATTTTAGAACTCCATTTATCATTTACTAGTTGCTATATTTTCAGATTTATTTCCTATGGCTAAATGTGAACTTTATTATGAAAATAACAAGACACATCATCTAAACAGAATAGGTTCTGATCTAAAATATTTACTAATATATTTTTGACCTTTTCCTTTGATGTAAACTATTTTACAATTATTTTCCCTATTTTCCAGAACTATTCTTTACTTAAAAATGTGTCCCTAAATGTGAATAATAAAATAAACAGATTCATTTCAGCCCAAAATATATTTTTATCTCACTCCAAAGTTTTCTAAATACTGAGAAAGTTTTTAATTTAATTTTGACAATATGTTTGTCCCACTTTTTAAATTTTAAACACTAGCCACATATTCAATTTCCTAAATTAAATACTAAACAGGGCTAAAAAGGTAAACTCACCCCACTACAGGGTCTATAATATTATTTTAACAATTTTCAGGGTCTAGCTATACATAACAGAGGAGTTTTTCCTAATTTTTATTAAGTCCAGGGGCTAAAACTGATTTTTAAATGAATTTACATGATTTTCTGAAGTTCCAGGGGCTAGATCAGAAGTTTCTGGGGCTAGCTCTTATTTCCCGAGAACCCCAGGGGGTAGCACGTAAGATTTCCAGTCTTTATAACGCGGGGCTGATGTGGACCGTCCGATTTTAAACCGACGGCTGAGATTATAACGTCGAACCGGTACGCGGGGATTTAAACCCTACCGTGCGATTTAAAATAAACGGCGCACAAGCGGCCACGTCGCTCTGATCGAGCGCGGGCGGCGGTGCCGGCGGCGCACGGCGGCGGGAAGCGGCGATCTCTTCGGAGATTTTCGGATCTTCGAGAATTCCTCATAGAACTGTGATTTTATGGCATAGATCGGTGGAGGGGAGGTCGGGGATCTCACCTCGGGGGTTTTCTTGAGCTCGGAGGTCCTGGAAGGTGATCGGCGACGAGGTCCGAGGTGAATTCTCGGCGAGGCTCGTCGGCGCTATGTTTACACCGCAAGTCACCGAGTTTTCTGCACCTGCAAGGTTCCCCGGAGGTGGTGGATCAAGACCAACGAGTTAGATCGGAATTTCCGAGCGTAGATCGGCCAGAATTCGCCGGAGAAGGCTCGGTTCTCACCGGAGGAAAAACAGCAGATCGCGTGGAAAAAACAGAATGAGGCCGGGGTTTTTATAGACGGGGGAGGGCGGTGGGGTGGTTTAGATCGAGTTTGCGTCGCCCCCGAACGAAATTTGGCTGGGATACGCGAGAATTCCCGATCGGTTTCGATTCGGGAGAGAGAGAGTCCGGCGCGGGCGCGAGGTAGAAGAAGGGCTGGCGGGCCCCGCCTATCAGTGGGAGGAAGGAACGCGCGCGGCTGCAGGCTGGTGCGGTTGCTGGGTGGGCCGACTGGTGGGTTGCGGCCCACTGGCCTGTTTTTTTTTTCTGTTTTCTCTTTTTCTTTTTCTATTTTTTTTTCTGATTTGAGTTTAATTTGAATTCCAGTTTGAATTTGAATTTTTGCAAAACATGCAACACGTCCAAAAATTTTTAAATTCCCCTCTTAACATGATTTAGGGTCTTAACAAAATTTTGGGGTGTTACAGATAGGCGGGCGCAAGGCATGGGGGGAGGGGGATATTGTTGAAGGTCCCCAGGGTGGCGCACAGCAGGGAGCTCAGCTGAGATCCAGCCGGGTGGGGGATGGAAGTCATTAGTGCGGCGGCCGCGAAGCAAGGGGCTGAGCATCCAGGCGGGCGGCAGAGGAAGGCAGGGGCAGGGAAAGATGAGAGCGCGGAGGAAAGCGCAGCAGGGGGCGAGCATTTGGGTGGAACAACATGGGGGGGCATCGCGAGTGTGAATGAGGAGTTTGGTGCTGTAGACAGGCTGGGCTGAAGCAGAGAGGAGAGGCAGGCCAGGAGAAACTAGCTCTGGACAACAGAGAGGAGAGGCGGGCTAGAGAAAACTAGCCCAGGATAACAAACACACACATATACTTTTGTAATTTATAAAAATTTTAATCCATCATTGCTACAGTGTGTAACGTCTAGGCGCCGCCTTTAAACGCATAGGCTCTTGGCGGTATAGGTCACCGCCCGCCTAGCGCCTTTTAGAACCTTGGAAAAAATAGGTTTTGTGTGTGCCTGATTCACCCCCTCTCAGTCACACGTTCCTTACAGCAGATAATTATCAAATTATGAGAGCAGTGAGATAGGAAATACTGGAGCATGTGCACTATTAGTTGCTATTATTGCTGGTACTAGAATTGAGCAGATGAGATTTCTTATTCTCTTCAATATTTCAGCATTACATGTAATTATCAAAAGCAGCAACATTTATCTAAGATAAAAGCAGCACCTAGCTAATATATATTAATTTCTGAAACTAAATGTGTACTCGAAATTAGCCAAGAAAGTCCTTACTCCCAGGGCGGATTCAACGGTTGGTCCAAGTGGGGCAGTGCCTCAAGCCTCTCCTACTGGCAACCATGCCATGGAGCCTCTTTTTTAGCCTCTATTAAAATTTTTCCAAAAGAAAAGTGAACTGAGAGAAAGTGTTGGCAGATGTAAAAGATAGGAAGAACAAAAAGGAAAAAGAAGACCAACCCCTTCCATGTTTTATTTGGATCCACACTACTTGCTCCAAACTTCTGAATGTTAACTTATTCAATCGTTGGGCCACTAAACATTAAAAAATGAACTAATCCAAAGTTATCTAATATATGTTCTAGTCTACCCCCTAGGTCAGCCTCGGCAAAATAAACCAAAATCAAACACTAAAAAACTGAATAATCGGAACAGAAACTCGGCCTCAGCCCTCAGCCGTTGACCCTGACGCGTGACGCTAACTCGCAAAGCGCTGACCCACAGCCGTCACACTCTGCCGCCCTTGTACCGCTGCTGTCGCAGGGTTTTTAGGACAACCTACTTCTGAGAGGTCCGACACCGCAGGACACGTGTCACTCTCGGAGCTAACCTCCGAGAGGTCCGGTCCTACTGGACACGTGTCACCTTCGAAGCTCGTCTTCGGGAGGTCTGACACTACCGGACACGTGTCACCTCCGGAGCTCACCTTCGGGAGGTCCGACGCTATTGGACACGTGTCAAACTCGGAGCTCGTCTCTGAGGAGAAAGGAAGATTCAGCGCTGCTTGACACATGGCACTCTCGGAGCTCACCTCCGAAGAGAGGGGAGGTCCGGCATAGACACGTGGCGTACGGGGAACTCGCCTTTGTTGAGAGGGGAGGTCCCAACCCACCAGACACGTGGCACACGCAGAGCTCGCCTCTGAGGGAGAGGGAGGTCCCGCCCGCGAGGACACGTGGCACACGCAGAGCTCGCCTATGAGGAAGAGGGAGGTCTCCCTCGCCTGCCACGTGACACAACTAGAGCTCACCCCTGAGGAAAAGGGAAGCCCAGGCCCCTGCTGGACACGTGGAGCCTCCGGAGCTTATCCCTGCGGAAGGACGTGATTCTGAAGTGGTTTTCCTTTGTACGTGAGTACCCGTTATGGAGGAAACCGACATGAACTTTTCTATGTTGATACTGCAAGCAAATCGATTGGAGATAAGTTGATAAGATCCAAACACAAATCAAATAGGACTCTTATTTGAAATCCAACCAGATTAGGACTCTTCTTTTTCCGGTTATAAATAGAACCCAAAGCAACCCCTTGGTCGTAACATATTTTCTAAGCCGACAACTTAGAAGCCCTAGCCCCCAAACTCACCGAGCTTAACCCCTTCGACGGAGTTGACCACCGGAGAGACCACCGACGAGCCCAGACACGATCGCCATTGCCGGAGGAGAGCCGACGATCTGTTTTTGCTAGGAGAAAGGACCCGAAGGAGGTAAGGTAGGTCTCCATTACCACCTTACGACGTCATTGTGGTTTTCTTTGCATCTGTTCTCTTTGATCCCTTCGAACAAAAGCTTTTTCGTGGACAGATCACGTGTTGATCGGTTTGATCTAGGTCAAGATCATCACCACGTCCACAATTGATCTTTACACCTCTTTTCATCGTAAAACCCCATGCAAACCGATGCAAACATGCAAGAACATGTACGAATCGATCTAATAAAACAGCACCATAGGATTAGCATGCATATGCACCATTGCATCTTGAGTAAAGTTTGTGCATAATAATTGATTGCTGTGAATCTTGTATATGCGTGATCGTGAGTAGAAGGACAAGCTCAGGGAGCTACCTACAAAGGATTTCAGCACCAAGACATCGAGACACAAGAGCAACAAGAGCCACAGGAACAAGGCAAGTGCCCATTGACCATATTGATCCCATGTTTCGAAAACTGTTTTGTTTGCGAAAACTATAAATGCTTGAGTCAACTTGATGGGAGACCCTTTCATAGGAGTTTACTAGTTTTGTTAACCACCCTTGACACCAGGGAAGTTTATGAGTCGGGTATGGTCGGTTTTTGCTTATGCTTCGCTAATCTACGGGTTATGGGAAGCGATAGAATGTGTCTAGCTACTGCACTCATGAGAATAATGATAATGAGAACTTGATGTTAATGAACTTGAATCGAAGGGAGATCTACGGAAGCTTAGTTTTATGGAAGTGGTAGAATGAGATGGTGGTTTACTTGCCGTAGATCTAAGGACCGGTTCATGCCCGCACATGCCAGGAA
The DNA here is from genome assembly GCA_030760725.1 of Neostapfia colusana. Classification (NCBI taxonomy): domain Eukaryota; kingdom Viridiplantae; phylum Streptophyta; class Magnoliopsida; order Poales; family Poaceae; genus Neostapfia; species Neostapfia colusana. The sequence continues at coordinate 43,280,626 of JASWHV010000013.1, read as the reverse complement.
TACAGTGCCAACACAAGGCCAAATATGGGTGCGGCTTAGCTGACTAATTAGGTAAGTTGCTAGATTGTTATGGACCGTGGAAGGCGCGGGGAATGGGAGTCGAGAGAGGACTGCCCTGGGAACTACATGGCACAAGAGGGGGCCCGTAGGTGGGAGAATGGAGATTCTAGCCTGCTGGTGAAACCTTAGTGAGGCCATACATCTAGTAGCCCCTTTGTAAAGGCTATTTTGTGATCTCTTGGCCATACACCGACGGTTGTGTACTGGTATAATGGAGGTTCTGCAGTCGCCGACGGGTGACGAAATCATAAACTTGTGGGTAAAGTGGTGCAAACTCTGCAGGGTATGAAACTATCATGTTAGCCGTGCTTACAGTCACAAGCGCCTGGCCAACTCACATGATTAGACGGGATGGTTATTGGGATGGTATTTGGTTATTGGTTTGGTGATGGTTTGGTCTTTGGATTTGGTTTTCGGGACTGTTGAGTCTGGGTAATGAGATTGGTTGCATGACTATTGAGTCATGGCAATGAGATTTGATCTCGGTTATGAGATGAGATGGTAGTGAATACGAGATGGTATTCATGAGCATGTGAAAAGTTGAGAAAGATAAATGTTCGTATGAGATATGAAAAGTGGTGAATCATGATAGAGGTATGTTGATGTTTAAATACATGTTGGGATTACATTCACTTAAAGCTAGATGCTGTTTTTATCATGATTTGTGAAATAAACTTTGCTTTTATGCAATGAGCCTTTTTATACCTACCTTTTTGTAAGCTACATGTCATACTTTCCGCACTTGCGGAGTACGTCATGTACTCACCCTTGCATTATCATACATCATCAGCAATAGGAGAGGAGTACTATGAAGACCACGTGGAGTATTAGGCGTGTAATCTACCCTCAACCTTGCCTGTGGAGTAGGAGATGGAACCGCTGCTGCTGCTTAGTTTGCTTCAGCCATAGTTTAGAAGACTTCCGCTGCTAGAATAAGACTTCTGCTGCTAAGATAAGACTTCCGCTGCAATAAAGATTGATGTAATAAAGTACTTGAATCTATTCATTCGTGGTTATATATATTCTGAATTCAGTTTGTGGATTATATGTATGTGTGATGAACATCCTGGGCACACATATGCATCAGTCCAGGTTCCGTGGTTTTACCTCAGAACCGGGGCATCACAGATTGGTATCAGAGCCACGGTTGATCATAGGTCATACGCCTAGATAGGTCACAGATTGGTATCAAGCTACCACGGTTGACTGTAGATCACAAGCCTAGATAGAAATCACAGTTTGGTTTTAGAAACCATGGTTGACTGTAGGTCACAAGCCTAGATTGATCATAGATTGGTAGCAGAACCACGGTTGACCATAGGATGCAAGCCTAGTCGCAGATTGGTATTAGGAGCCACACTGAACATAGGATACAAGACTAGGTAGAATGCATAGATTGGCATTAGAATCCCATTGACCATAGGACAAAGTCACAGATTTGTAGTCACAGATTGGTCATAGATTGGTATCACCCCAAACCACATAGGACCCCCATTGAGTAAGCATTGAATAGGAGTTGTGTGCTGAACTTTTGTGATGATTGTTGTGCTTGAGTACTTAGTGTGAGTTGTGGGACGTTTCAGCGTTGTCCATATCCACACATAGTAGAGAGATGTGAGATGCTTCAACACTTGTTCACATCCTCATATGGGTTGATATATAGTTCATACCCTTGATGCATATAGTTTGGGGGAAACCATCTAAACTTCTAACCTCTATTCTATCCGACTCTCTCTCAAAGATGGTGAGAGTAAACGTCGGCCGACAAAGGAGGAACGTCCGTGGCAACCAAGAGGATGACCACGTCGAATTTCCTGAGAATGTCAACCCTGAGGCTGGTGGAAACAACCTTGAAAGGTTGATGGCTATGCAGAACCAGCTTATGCAAACTATGATCCAAACTTTGGGTCAGCTGCAAGCCAACAACAACAATAACCCTGTTCCTGCACCCCCGCCACAACCACCACCACCACCGCCGGCTCACAACCGACTAGGAGAGTTCATAAGGACTCGACCCCCTACCTTTGCACAAGCTAATGATCCCATAGAGGCTGACGATTGGTTAAAATCTATGGATAGGAAGATTGCCATAGTTCAGTGCAATGATCGAGAGAAAGTTCGCTTCGCATCGCACCAACTTATGGGAGAAGCCGCTGACTGGTGGGACGCTCTATGCAACGCTCATGTCAATCAGGAGACTATTACTTGGACTGAGTTCAAGGAGAGTTTTCGCTCTCATTACGTCCCTACTGGTGTCATGATGCTAAAAAGTCAAGAGTTTGAAGGTCTCCGCCAAGGCAAGAAAAGCGTGAATGAGTATCTCAACAAGTTCACACAACTGTCAAGGTATGCCCCTGAAGATGTCAACTCCGACCAAAGGAAGCAGTACTTGTTCATGAGAGGGTTGAACAACAAGATCCAGGTTCAGCTCCTCAACAATGATTATGCCAGCTTCCAGAAGCTAGTTGACAAAGCCATAGTAGTTGAGAGTAAGATCCGAGAGATCGAGCAAGAGGGCAAAAGAAAGATGCCATACCAGCCACAAGGGAGCAATGTACGTCCCTGTTACATGCCCCCAGCTGCACCAAAGTATGGCTCGTCCACATCTACTTTTCACCCTAATCAGCCATCACAGCAACGTCCTACCATGCAAGCACCTTATGTGCCTTTGCCTTCTGCGCCCCGTCCAAACATGGGCGCCTATGCACAAAACCCCCGCCCCAACGTCCCCGCCATCTTGGGCAACAAGGCATGCTTTGCATGTGGAGAAACAGGACACTTCGCGAGTCAGTGCCCGAGGAAAGGTCCTGGACAGCCAAGCAACGTTCCCAAGTAGAACCCACGGCCAAACGGAGGAGCTACGCAAGGGAACCGTGGACAGCAGAACTACGCTCACGGCAACGTGAACCATGTTTCTGCTGAGGAAGCGCAACAGGCTGAGGACGTCGTGATTGGTATGTTCCTTGCCAACTCCAACCCAGCCATCATTCTATTTGATTCCGGAGCATCACATTCATTCATATCATCCAAGTATGTTGCCAAGTATAATCTACCCATATCACACATGAAATATACTATATTGGTTAATTCTCCCGGTGGAGAGATGAGGACTAATATAGTATGTCCAAAAGTAAACCTTAAAATAAGGGGGGTAGACTTCCTTGCCAACCTCATTGTCTTGGATTCCCAAGGGCTTGACATAATACTCAGAATGGATTGGTTAAGCAAGCACAACGGAGTAATCCAATGTGCTAAGAGGAGCGTGCAGTTGACAAACGAGCACGGTACTCATATTGAGTTCGAGTCAGCCCAACCAACAACCGAGAAGGCAGAATTCCCTCATCTATTTCCCACTCTATCAAATCCCGAGGGCGAGATTCAATTTAAGGGGGGTAGATTTGTAACACCCTCAATTTTGTAATCATGCATGCATTCATATTTTATATAGACGAAACATTTTAAAATAAGTAGAAACAGAAAAGGAATAAAAAAGATAGCTAAAAAGAGCCAGTTCCAGTTCGCCTAGGAGCACTGTAGACACTTCCCGTGGCCATCTGGCCACGTGGCGTGTTTGGAGCTCATCCCTGCATTATGAGGAGAGGTCCGGCACCGCCAGACACGTGGCAGGCTCGGAGCTAGCCTCTGTGGAACGGGCGAGGTCCGACCCGCTGAACACGTGTCGCCTCCGGGGCTTGCTTCTGTGGAGGAGCGAAGTCCAGCCCCGCAGGACACGTGTCACCACCGGAGCTAGTCGCTGCGGGGAAGTAAGGCCCAACCCGCTGGACACGTGTCGCTCTCGGAACTCACTTCCGAGAGGTCTGACACCGTGAGACACGTGTCGCTCTCGGAGCTAACCTCCGAGAGGTCCGGTCCTACTGGACACGTGTCACCTTTGGAGCTCGCCTCCAGGAGGTCTGACACACCAAACATGTGTCACCTCCGGAGCTCACCTCTGAGAGGTCCGACGCTATTGGACACGTGTCAACCTCGGAGCTCGTCTCTAAGGAGAAAGGAAGATTTTGCGCTGCTTGACACGTTGCACTCTCGGAGCTCACCTCCGAAGAGAGGGGAGGTCCAGCACTGACACGTGGCGTAAGTGGAACTTACCTCTGTTGAGAGGGGAGGTCCCGACCCACCAGACACGTGGCACACACGGAGATCGCCTCTGAGGGAGAGGGAGGTCTCGTCCGCCAGGACACGTCGTACACGCGGAGCTCACCTCTGAGGAAGAGGGAGGTCTCGCCCGCCTGACACGCGACACAACCAGAGCTCGCCCCTGAGGAAAAGGGAAGCCCTGTCCCCCGCTGGACACGTGGAGCCTCCGGAATTTATTCCTGCAGAAGGACGCGATTCTGAAGCGGTTTTTCTCTGTACTTGAGTACCATTTACGGAGGAACCGACACAAACTCTTCTACGTTGATACTGCAACCAAATCGATTGGAGATAAGTTGATAAGATCCAAACACAAATTAAATAGGACTCTTATTTGAAATCCAATCAGATTAGGACTCTTCTTTTTCCGGTTATAAATAGAACCCGAAACAACCCCTTGGTCGTAACATCTTTTCTAAGCTGACAACTTAGAAGCCCTAGCCCCCAAACACGCCGAGCTTAACCCCTTTGATCGCCACGTCCACAATTGATCTTTACACCTCTGTTCATCATAAAACCCCATGCAAACCCATGCAAACATGCAAGAACACGTACAAATTGATCTAATAAAACAGCACCATAGGATTAGCATGCATATGCACCATTGCATCTTGAGTAAAGTTTGTGCATAATAATTGATTGCTATGAATATTGTATATGCATGATCATGAGTAGAAGGACAAGCTCAGGGAGCTACCTACGAAGGATTTTTGCACCAAGACATCGAGACACAAGAGCAACAAGAGCCACAAGAACAAGGCAAGTGCCCATTGACCATATTGATCCCATGTTTCAAAAAATGTTTTGTTTGCGAAAACTATAAATGCTTGAGTCAACTTGATGGGAAACACTTTCATAGGAGTTTACTAGTTTTGTTAACCACCCTTAACGCCAGGGAAGTTTATGAGTCGGGTATGGTCGGTTTTTGCTTTTTTGCTTCACTAATCTACGGGTTATGGGAAGCGACAGAATGTGTCTAGCTATTGCACTCATGAGAATAATGATAATGAGAACTTGATGTTAATGAACATGAATCGGAGGGAGATCTAGGCAAGCTTGGTTTTGTTGAAGTGGTAGAATGAGATGGTGGTTTACTTGCCGTAGATCTAAGGACCGGTTCATGCCAGCACATGCCAGGAATACAATGCTACCACAAGGCCAAATATGGGTGCGGATTAGCTGACTAATTAGGTAAGTTGCTAGATTGTTATGGACTGTGGAAGGCGCGGGGAATGGGAGTCGAGAGAGGACTGCCCTGGGAACTGCATGGCACAAGAGGGGCCCATAGGTGGGAGAATGGAGATTCTAGCCTGCTGGTGAAACCTTAGTGAGGCCATACATCTAGTAGCCCCTTTGTAAAGGCTATTTTGTGATCTCTTGGCCATACACCGACGGTTGTGTACTAGTATAATGGAGGTTCTGCAGTCGCCGATGGGTGACGAAATAACAAACTTGTGGGTAAAGTGGTGCAAACTCTGCAGGGTATGAAACTATCATGATAGCCGTGCTTACAGTCACAAGCGCTTGGCCAACTCACATGATTAGATGGGATGGTTATTGGGATGGTATTTGGTTTGGTTATTGGTTTGGTGATAGTTTGGTCTTTGGATTTGGTTTTCGGGACTGTTGAGTCCGGGTAATGAGATCGGTTGCATGACTATTGAGTCACGGCAATGAGATTTGATCTCGGTTATGAGATGGAATTGAATATGAGATGAGATGGTAGTGAATACGAGATGGTATTCATGAGCATGTGAAAAGTTGAGAAAGATAAATGTTCGGATGAGATATGAAAAGTGGTGAATCATGATGGAGGTATGTTGATGTTTAAATACATGTTGGGATTACATTCACTTAAAGCTAGTTGCTGTTTTTATCATGATTTGTGAAACAAACTTTGCTTTTATGCAATGAGCCTTTTTATACCTACCATTTTGTAAGCTACATGTCATACTTTCCGCACTTGCTGAGTACGTCATGTACTCACCCTTGCATTATCATACATCATCAGCAATAGGAGAGGAGTACTATGAAGACCACGTGGAGTATTTGGCATGTAATCTACCCTCAACCTTGCCTGTGGAGTAGGATATGGAGCCGCTGCTGCTGCTTAGTTTGCTTCCGCTATAGTTTAGAAGACTTCCGCTGCTAGAATCAGACTTCCGCTGCTAAGATAAGACTTCCGCTGCAATAAAGATTGATGTAATAAAGTACTTGAATCTATTCATTCGTGGTTATATATATTCTGAATTCAGTTTGTGGATTATATGTGTATGTGTGATGAACATCCTGGGCACACATATGCATCAGTCCAGGTTCCGTGGTTTTACCACAGAACCGGGGCGTCACAGATTGGTATTAGAGCCACGGTTGATCGTAGGTCACACGCCTAGATAGGTCACAGATTGGTATCAAGCTACCACGGTTGACTGTAGATCGCAAGCCTAGATAGAAATCACAGTTTGGTTTTAGAAACCACGGTTGACTGTAGGTCACAAGCCTAGATTAATCATAGATTGGTAGCAAAACCACGGTTGACCATAGGATGCAAGCCTAGTCGCAGATTGGTATTAGGAGCCACGCTGAACATAGGATGCAAGACTAGGTAGAATGCATAGATTGGCATTAGAACCCCATTGACCATAGGACAAAGTCACAGATTGGTAGTCACAGATTGGTCATAGATTGGTATCACCAGAAACCACATAGGACCCCCATTGAGTAAGCCTTGAATAGGAGTTGTGTGCTGAACTTTTGTGATGATTGTTGTGCTTGAGTGCTTAGTGTGAGTTGTGGGATGTTTTAGCGTTGTCCATATCCACACATAGTAGAGAGATGTGAGATGCTTAGCCACTTGTTCACATCCTCATATAGGTTGATATATAGGTCATACCCTTGATGCATATAGTTGGGGCGAAACCATCTAAACTTCTAACCTCTATTCTATCCGACTCTCTCTCAAAGATGGTGAGAGAAAACGTCGGCCGACAAAGGAGGAACGTCCGTGGCAACCAAGAGGATGACCACGTCGAAGTTCCTGAGAATGTCAACCCTGAGGCTGGTGGAAACAACCTTGAAAGGTTGATGGCTATGCAGAACCAGCTTATGCAAACTATGATCCAAACTTTGGGTCAGCTGCAAGCCAACAAAAACAATAACCCTGTTCCTGCACCCCCACCACCACCACCGCCGGCTCACAACCGACTGGGAGAGTTCATGAGGACTCGACCCCCTACCTTTGCACAAGCTAATGATCCCATGGAGGCTGACGATTGGTTAAAATCTATGGAGAAGAATCTTGCCATAGTTCAGTGCAATGATCGAGAGAAAGTTCTCTTCGCATCGCACCAACTTATGGGAGAAGCCGCTGACTGGTGGGACACTCTATGCAACACTCATGTCAATCAGGAGACTATTACTTGTACTGAGTTCAAGGAGAGTTTTCGCTCTCATTACGTCCCTACTGGTGTCATGATGCTAAAAAGTCAAGAGTTTGAAGGTCTCCGCTAAGGCAAGAAAAGCGTGCATGAGTACCTCAACAAGTTCACACAACTATCAAGGTATGCCCCTGAAGATGTCAACTCCGACCAAAGGAAGCAGTACTTGTTCATGAGAGGGTTGAACAATAAGATCCAGGTTCAGCTCCTCAACAATGATTATGCCAGCTTCCAGAAGCCAGTTGACAAAGCCATAGTGGTTGAGAGTAAGATCCGAGAGATCGAGCAAGATGGCAAAAGAAAGATGCCATACCAGCCACAAGGGAGCAATGTACGTCCCTGTTACATGCCCCAGCTGCACCAAAGTATGGCTCGTCCACATCTACTTTTCACCCTAATCAGCCACCACAGCAACGTCCTACCTTGCAAGCACCTCATGTTCCTTTGCCTTCTGCGCTCCGTCCAAACATGGGCGCCTATGCACAAAACCCCCGCCCCAACGTCCCCGCCATCTTGGGCAACAAGGCATGCTTTGCATGTGGAGAAACAGGATACTTCGTGAGTCAGTGCCCGAGGAAAGGTCCTGGACAGCCAAGCAACGTGCCCAAGCAGAACCCACGGCCGAACGGAGGAGCTACGCAAGGCAACCGTGGACAGCAGAACTACGCTCGCGGCAACGTGAACCATGTTTCTGATGAGGAAGCGCAACAGGCTGAGGACGTCATGATTGGTATGTTCCTTGCCAACTCCAACCCAGCCATCATACTATTTGATTCCGGAGCATCACATTCATTCATATCATCCAAGTATGTTGCCAAGTATAATCTACCCATATCACACTTGAAATATACTATGTTGGTTAATTCTCCCGGTGGAGAGATGAGGACTAATATAGTATGTCCGAAAGTAAACCTTAAAATAAGGGGGGTAGACTTCCTTGCCAACCTCATTGTCTTGGATTCCCAAGGGCTTGACATAATACTCGTAATGGATTGGTTAAGCAAGCACAATGGAGTAATCCAATGTGCTAAGAGGAGCGTGCAGTTGACAAACGAGCACTGTACTCGTATTGAGTTCGAGTCAGCCCAGCAAACAACCGAGAAGGCAGAATTCCCTCATCTATTCTCCACTCTATCGAATCTCGAGGGCGAGATTCAATTTAAGGGGGGTAGATTTGTAACACCCTCAATTTCGTAATCATGCACGCATTCATACTTTATATAGAGGAAACATTTTAAAATAAGTAGAAAGAGAAAAGGAATAAAAAAGATAGCTAAAAAGAGCCAGTTCCAGTTTGCCTAGGAGCATTGTAGACACTTCCCACGGCCAGCTGGCCACGTGGCGTGTTTGGAGCTCATCCCTGCATTGTGGGGAGAGGTCCGGCACTGCCAGACACGTGGCAGGCTCAGAGCTAGCCTCTGTGGTACGGGCGAGGTCCGACCCGCTGAACACGTGTCGCCTCCGGGGCTTGCCTCTGTGGAGGAGCGAAGTCCAGCCCCGCAGGAGACGTGTCGCCACCGGAGCTACTCGCTGTGGGGAAGTAAGGCCAAACCCGCTGGACACGTGTCGCTCTCGGAACTCACTTCTGAGAGGTCCGACACCACGAGACACGTGTCGCTCTCGGAGCTAACCTCCGAGAGGTCCGGTCCTACTGGACACATGTCACCTTCGGAGCTCGCCTCCAGGAGGTCTGACACTACCGAACACGTGTCACCTCCGGAGCTCACCTCTAGGAGGTCCGACGCTATTGGACACGTGCCAACCTCGGAGCTCGTCTCTGAGGAGAAAGGAAGATTCTGCGCTGCTTGACACGTTGCACTCTCGGAGCTCACCTCCGAAGAGAGGGGAGGTCCGGCACTGACATGTGGAGTAAGCGGAACTCACCTCTGTTGAGAGGGGAGGTCCCGACCCACCAGACACGTGGCGCAAGCGATACTCGCCTCTGAGGGAGAGGGAGGTCTCGCCCGCCAAGACACGTGGTACACGCGGAGCTCACCTCTGAGGAAGAGGAAGATCTCGCCCGCCTGACACGCGACACAACCAGAGCTCGCCCCTGAGGAAAAGGGAAGCCCAGGCACCCGCTGGACACGTGGAGCTTCCTGAATTTATTCCTGCAGAAGGACGCGATTCTGAAGCGGTTTTTCTCTGTACTTGAGTACCAGTTACGGAGGAAACCGACACAAACTCTTCGACGTTGATACTGCAACCAAATCGATTGGAGATAAGTTGATAAGATCCAAACACAAATCAAATAGGACTCTTATTTGAAATCCAATCAGATTAGGACTCTTCTTTTTCCGGTTATAAATAGAACCCGAAAAAACCCCTTGGTCGTAACATCTTTTCTAAGCCGACAACTTAGAAGCCCTAGCCCCCAAACTCGCCGAGATTAACCCCTTCAATCGCCACGTCCACAATTGATCTTTACGCCTCTGTTCATCGTAAAACCCCATGCAAACATGCAAGAACACGTACAAATCGACCTAATAAAACAGCACCATAGGATTAGCATGCATATGCACCATTGCATCTTGAGTAAAGTCTGTGCATAATAATTGATTGCTATGAATATTGTATATGCTTGATCGTTAGTAGAAGGACAAGCTCAGGGAGCTACCTACGAAGGATTTTAGCACCAAGACATCGAGACACAAGAGCAACAAGAGCCACAGGAACAAGGCAAGTGCCCATTGACCATATTGATCCCATGTTTCGAAAACTGTTTTGTTTGCAAAAACTATGAATGCTCGAGTCAACTTGATGGGAAACCCTTTCATAGGAGTTTACTAGTTTTGTTAACCACCCTTGACGCCAGAGAAGTTTATGAGTCGGGTATGGTCGGTTTTTGCTTTTTTGCTTCGCTAATCTACAGGTTTTGGGAAGCGATAGAATGTGTCTAGCTTTTGCACTCATGAGAATAATGATAATGAGAACTTGATGTTAATGAACATGAATCGGAGGGAAATCTAGGCAAGCTTGGTTTTGTTGAAGTGGTAGAATGAGATGGTGGTTTACTTGCCGTAGATCTACGGACCGGTTCATGCCAGCACATGCCAGGAATACAATGCCACCACAAGGCCAAATATTGGTGCGACTTAGCTGACTAATTAGGTAAGTTGCTAGATTGTTATGGACCGTGGAAGGCGCAGGGAATGGGAGTCTAGAGAGGACTGCCCTGGGAACTGCATGGCACAAGAGGGGGCCCGTAGGTGGGAGAATGGAGATTCTAGCCTGCTGGTGAAACCTTAGTGATTCCATACATCTAGTAGCCCTTTTGTAAAGGCTATTTTGTGATCTCTTGGCCATACACCGATTGTTGTGTACTGGTATAATGGAGGTTCTGCAGTCGTCAACGGGTGACGAAATCACAAACTTGTGGGTAAACTGGTGCAAACTCTGTAGGGTATGAAACTATCATGATAACCGTGCTTACAGTCATAAGCGCCTGGTCAACTCACATGATTAGATGGGATGGTTATTGGGATGGTATTTGGTTTGGTTATTGGTTTGGTTATTGGTTTGGTGATGGTTTGGCCTTTGGATTTGGTTTTCGGGACTGTTGAGTCGGGGTAATGATATTAGTTGCATGACTGTTGAGTCATGGCAATGAGATTTGATCTCGGTTATGAGATGGAATTGAGTATGAGATGAGATGGTAGTGAATACAAGATGGTATTCATGAGCATGTGAAAAGTTGAGAAAGATAAATGTTCGGATGAGATTTGAAAAGTGGTGAATCATGATGGAGGTATGTTGATGTTTAAATACATGTTGGGATTACATTCACTTAATGCTAGTTGCTGTTTTTATCATGATTTGTGAAACAAACTTTGCTTTTATGCAGTGAGCCTTTTTATACCTACCTTGTTGTAAGCTACATGTCATACTATCCGCACTTGCTGAGTACGTCATGTACTCACCCTTTCATTATCATACATTATCAGCAACAGGAGAGTAGTACTATGAAGACCACGTGGAGTATTAGGCGTGTAATCTACCCTCAACCTTGCCTGTGGAGTAGGAGATGGAGCCGCTGCTACTTCTTAGTTTGCTTCCGCTATAGTTTAGAAGACTTCCACTGCTAGAATAAGACTTCCGCTGCTAAGATAAGACTTCCGCTGCAATAAAGATTGATGTAATAAAGTACTTGAATCTATTCATTCGTGGTTATATATATATCCTGAATTCAGTTTGTGGATTATATGTGTATGTGTGATGAACATCCTAGGCACACATATGCATCAGTCCAGGTTCCGTGGTTTTTCCTCAAAACCGGGGCGTCACAACGGCCAAGGTTAGCACCCCAACCACCACTCTTCTTCCCTGTCATCCACCTTCTCCCTCTCCTCAGGTTTGGCCACAACCATCCCGCGGCGTGGCCGCCCTTCCGTGAAGTTGTCCTAATTCCTATATCTCCTACCCAAAATCGACAGCTAAATCGAGTGATCCATAGCGTCGGCGTTCGATTTCTTACTCTCTGGCCAACCTCTTCCTGTTTACTCTTGCTGATGTGAGCCCAAACCTAAGCAATTACTTGATCGGCCTTAGACCAGATCTCACCCACACAAATAGACCACTTAATCCAATTCTTCTTCAAAAAATCATCTAATATCATAATATAGTTAATGCAATCAAGTCTAAATGATGTATATTTGCTTTGTTTGTATGATTGTTTTTGTGCGGTGTAGAACCAGTGCCGGAATAGAACCCAGAGGAGCTAGGTGACCAAGAGTACGACGCCGTAGACGGTAGCGAAGGCAAGTTCCATCAACCTCTTTTTGATCATATTGCTCCTATGTGAGGTTCATCCGTTGTGGGCAGTAGATTAGGACATTGCATTGTTGAGCTTGAGTTATTCGTGTGATAGAGTGTAAACATACTAGTTTCTCTTTTTGCGGCATATTGATATGATGAGACTATGCATGATGATGTTGCCTTGTGTATGTTGCATGGTTAAGGGAGTGCATCATTTGAGACCGGGGCAGAAGGGTAAGTGTTGGTGTAAGCGCTACCGTGGTGGTAGACTTATAGCGAGTACTATCAGGATGATAGGCTCGTGGTTTGAGTATGGAGGCTTCCCTAGTGAGCCTTAAGGACCGAGTTGTTTTTACATCTCACCTAACTTTCTTCAGTAGCACCACATGACCCTGTATGGGCGGGGCTTAGCCTAACCCCGGTGGCTAGCCCGGCAGTCGTCCACAGTGGATAGAGAGAGATATGCATTTATGTGTGAAAACTGAGAAGATATTGAGGTAAGTCATGACACTAGGTTGGGGACGACTGGTCTGGGTGATGTTTTGAGTGGGGGTCGGTTATGACGGGCTGTCTTTGATGGTCTGTGCGTGTAGGTACAGCGTACAACCTCTGCAGAGCGTAGAATCCGCTCGGACGACCGTGTCCTCGGCATAAGACAGGTTATGGTGTGGTCCTAAAACTAGGAAGCCACCTGTTGTGAGAATGAGGTGAGAGATGTATCTGGATGGGTTATTTGGTTGCATTAGGTTGAATCACTTTTATTGTTGTGCATTGCATCTGTGTTTGTTTCATTCCCCTCCCAAAGGGCGAGGTGGAGCATGCTGAGTACTTTTTATACTCAACTGTTGCTGATATCTTCAGAGGATTTTGACTTCAACCCGGAGGACTTCGAGTAGGATCGCAACCACACCCAAGGTGTTACCGTGGAACCATGTACGAGGAGGAGCTAGTCGTCCATGTGTTTATGTCGTTAGTCATCCTTATGTTAGTTCTTATTATTGTTGTACTAAAGTGTATGCCGTTGTAACAAAGCTCTGTATGATTATGGTTCCACTTGTGTTGTAATATTATGTACCAAACTCTGTTTCTGGCATAATATTACATGTTTAGTTCCGATCTTTTGGGTCGGGGCGCTTCAAGTGGTATCAGAGCCATACTTGGCTGTAGGATGCGTACTCTAGTACTTAGGTGACCATAGGAGACCGTAACATAGTTGGCCTGTAGGAAACCTGGACCGTAGAGCCTTGGTGATAGGTTTTGCTCTCATCTAATCCTTGTGCCCTATTTTAAGCCAGATGGCCGACGACCATATCACCACCTTCTACATCAATGAATATGTCTTCCCCATGGTGCTCTATGTCGCCACGACGCGACGTGGTATTCCAGACCGTCCGGAGTACATGGGTCATGAGTTCGTGGAGCATGGCATTGAAAGCTGTGAGGTCATTGTACACATCGGCGTCAGTGAGAGGTTCCTGGACTTGAAATAATGGAATGTCTCCGCCACTGGATGCCGCATGAAAGATACGTGCCAATCGGTGGCCCGCAAAGCCCTGAAGTACCTCTACCACATGTTTGACTGGTATTTGGGTTCCACACCCATGAAGTACTTCCCACCACTAGATCGTAGTCGTCCCGCATGGTTGGCAAGGACTCGCAACTTGGAAGGCCTCGGGTCGACCGAAGATGACCCCACCATTGTCACCATGTCCGGTTATTTATTGAGCGTGAACGACTTGTGCGACCAGCTAAACCAGCGCGTGTAGACCCTCGTCCAGCGTGCTGAGACATTGGAGACCCGCTGGCGAAAGGCTAAGCTAGCGCTAGCACAGAGTGAAGCCCGGGTGGCCAGCACCGAAAGTCGTGTCGCCTTGGCCGAGGAGAACCTTAGGGAGCAGGCCGACTGCCACAGCCAGCTTCTTAGGGGTGTCTACCTCGTAGACCGGGCCAAGCGGAAGGACCGTCAGGCAGGTGCAACGATGGAGCCACTAATCCTAGAAGGAACTCCAGCATATCACCTATCCAACCCCCGTAGGAGGATTTGTGAGCCCGTGCCACTTACCCTTCCGACCTCACCTCGCGGGACCAACGAAGACCCTGAAGATCAGGATGTAGGACCCAGTAGCCAGGCAGAGGTCCCGGCTTACCCTTAAGGGAACGAACCTAGGGACGACATGTGCTATGTATCTTGTACCCGCTTGCGTGAATGAATGAATGCTTGTTGTGTTCCTTGCAATGTTTGATGTTTGTGTGAATTGTGTGGTATAAAACTATATATGTGTATTGAGATGCACATAGTAACATAGTAAAAATAACAATAATAGAATACAATAAGCATAACTAATTATGATGCACCATAGTAATAATAATAAGAATAAAATCTAAACCCATCGATTTCCTTGCCACAAATCCCTCACCGCTCAAGCCGAGCCACAAATGGACACGAAGCAGACCAGGGACTACAAGCACTACAGGAAAGAGGTCAACATACGACAGCCGGATTAACATACGACGGCTAGTCGTCGTATATAAACTTATATACGACGGTCCGAACAGGACGTCGTATATAAGGTTATATACGATGGTACAGCCGTCGTTTATTAATTGGCTGTCGTAAATAGAGCTTATATACGACAGCCAACCCTAGGCTGTCGTATATATAACTTATTTACGACAGCCCGTGCGGCTGGCTGTCGTATCTAACAACGGCTGTCGTAAATAAGCTTATTTATGACGGCCACACTACGGGCCGTCGTAAATAAGTCTTATATACCCGTGGGCCTGGGTCGGCGCGAGCATTCACGTCCGCGCCGACCCGAGCCCCCACCGCCCGAAGCGCTGCCGCCGCCCCGGCCTTCCCAGCCGCCGCCACTCGCCGCCAGAAGCGCCGCCACCCCGGCCTTCCCCAGCCCCCGCCGGCACCCAGCCGCCGCCGCCCGCCGACAGAAGCGCCGCCGCCGCCCCGCCCTCCACTTAGCCGCCACCGCCCCGGATGTCCTCACCCCGGCCGCCACCCAGCCGTCGCTACCCCGGCCTTCCCCGCCCCGGCCGCCACCGCCCGCCCTGCACCCCGGCCTCCACCACCCCGCCCCGACCTTCCCTGCCCCGGCTGCCGCAGCCTCGCCGCAGCGCACCCGGCCGCCGCCGCCCCGTAGCGCCACCCATGCGCTACCTAGCCCCACCGCGCTGCCACGTCACCGCACCGCCCTACTCTACGCCCGTCACGCTGCGCACCGCCGCACCGTTCCAGCCCTCCGCCACGCCGAGCTCCGCCAACCTCGCCGTGTGCCGCTTGCCGCGCCGCCTCCACCGTGAGGTAAGTCGCCCGCCTCCCTCCCCACCTAGAAAGCTCGGTTTTTTAATTACCAATTGTTTAGTGGCTAATTTTTTAGATTATGCTTGTTTGGTTTTGATTGTTTAGTGGCTAATTGTTTATATTTAGATCAATTGATATGCTTAGGTTTAATTATTGCCTAGGTTTATTTGAATTGCTAGCTAGGTGTAATTTTTTTTAATTGCTTAGAATTGATAAGCTTGTTAACTATGGAAATTATGCTTGTTTAGATGAGTTGTTAATTGCTTAGATGATTAATGCATAAGAGTTAATAGTTTAATTGATTATTGTTTAGATTGTTTGAGTGTTTAAAAGTACTATGTGTACATAAATGGGCTTAGGGCCCGACACGACCCATTTAGTGATAACGTATACGTCTACACAAGCACGGGGTGAACAATCTAGGCTGCCTCGCCCTGCCGCCGCGCCTCCCCGCCGCCACGCCACGTCCTGCCGCTGCGCCGCCACCGCTGCCCCGCCGTGCCGCATCTTGGGGCATAACTTAGGACGGCTGACCCACTTCTCTGTCTCTCTCTCGTTCTTTGATTCTCTATCTCGTTCTTTCCTTCTCTCTATTGTTCTTTCCTCTCTCTTTTAAATGACTCAAAAATGAAAGATTGACGTAAACCTTTACAATATATGTCACCCGTTTCGAACCGGCCCGTCTCACATGTGTTACGCATGTGAAGCATGTAGGTTCGGAATTGTCCCTTTTTGGACAGCCTGGGAGTGACCGAGAGGGCGTGCTTATGATGAGACCCGGGGTCTAGATTTGGACGTAGTTTCGACAGTGTTACCCTAATGTTCTCCGCTGCTCCATTTTTGAGCGTGCAGTTGGAGAACAGTGGGGTTATGATGCCGAAATTTTGTCTTAATCTAGACCTCCTGTCTTGTCATAAGCACGTTCGTCTCAGTCACTCTTGGGTGGGTTTAGGACCTATCTTTCCAATAGATGTAGGTCCGTGACATAAATAAATTAAAAAATAACTATAATTTTCTTTGACTTAAAACTGCAGAGTCAAACATGAGTGAAGACCGTAGTTGGATGTATACTGGTTGGAACAAGGCAACTGGTCACTCAGATGAGTGGTATGCCGGGACAGACGACTTTATTGATTGAGTGCTTTTGTTGTCTACGACCGATAAAGTTCGTTGTCCATGTGCGAAATGCCGGAATACTAAGTTTCTAGACAAAACGACATTGTCATTACACTTGTGCAGAAACGGTTGCATGCCATATTATGAGGTGTGGAGTTTCCACGGCGAGTCTGCTCCTCGAGCCATACATGTAGTGGGTGATGATGATTGTCCGGGTGTTGATAGGATTGATGAGATGTTAGAAGATATACAAACAGAGGATCCGCCTACAACTGAGGTAGACATATTCTTTAATCTCTTGAAAGCTTCAGAAGAGGCGTTGCATGATCATGCTGAAATGAGCCTTCTTACTTTCATGACCAGATTTATGCAATCGAATCTAAGTATTTCTTCTCTAATAATTGCTACAATGATAAGATGAAACTTATCAGCGATGCTGTTCCACAACCTCATAAACTGCCCAAAGGTATGTATCACTCCATGAAATTGCTATCTGGTCTCGGTATGAGATATGATAAAATTGACGTGTGTCCAGATAACTGCATGCTATTCTATAAAGAGCACGACAAAGATAAGAATTGTTTTAAGTGTGGGAAATCGAGGTTTGTCGAAGTTGTCAATGACGATGGTGATAAAGTAATGACAGAAGTTGCACATAAGCAATTGCGTTACTTGCCTGTGACACCTCGGTTGAAGTGGTTGTTTCTTTCAAAAAGACCTGCCAGACACATTAGATGGCACAAAGAAGGTGTGCGTGAGAACAAAGATGTGTTGACCCATCCGTCGGATGGTGATGCATGGAAGTCTTTGGACTCTTTCGATCCTGCTTTTGCTAGTGATGCGAGAAATGTCCGATCGGGTTAGCGACGGATGGATTTTCATCTTTCAGTACAAATGCCACACCATACTCCTGTTGGCCCGTCTTTGTTATTCCGTACAACCTACCACCTTCTCTTTGTATGAAGTACGAGTTCATGTTTCTTAGCCTCATTATACCAGGACCAGATCATCTGGGATCACGTCTCAATGTGATGTTGAAACCATTGATTGAAAAATTGAAAATGTTGTGGACTGGAGTTGAAGCGTATGACTGTTACAATAAGCAAAAATTCAACCTTCAAGCTGCTTATTTGTGGCCTGTCCATGATTTCCCTGCGTACGGCATGTTTTCTGGTTGGAGCACACACGGTCGCTTGTCGTGTCCCATATGTGCGTCTGACACGGAGTGTTTTCGACATACAAATGGTGGCAAGATAAGATAATTTGATTGTCATAGGCGTTGGATTCCTCGAAACCACCCATTCAAACAACAGAGGAATGTCTTCAGAAAAGATACTGTTGTCACTAAGGAACCACCTAAACGCCTAAGCGGGTGTGAAGTATCCGATGTGTTGGACAAACTAGTCCCTGATGAAGCTCGCCCTGGATTCTTTGTAGGTTACGGAAATGTTCACAAATGGACTCATGTATGTGGAATTTGGGAGCTACCATATGCGAAGTCATTGATACTGATGCATAATATTGATGTAATGCATTAGGAGTGTAACATGGCCGAATGTATCATAAGCACGTGCATGGATATCACAGGCAAAACGAAAGACAACTTAAAGGCTCGAAAGGATTTGGCCGAGATTTGTAATCGACCAACTCTTGAGCTCTCTGAAAGCGGTAGTAAGCCACGTGCTTCTTTCGCTCTTTGACCGAACAAAAAGAAACAAGTTATGGAATGGTTGAAAACTTTGAAATTCCCAGATGGTTATGCTGCTAGTCTTAGACGAGCCATGAATGTCAAAACGGGAAAGTTCACTGGGTTGAAGAGTCATGACTATCATATAATAATGGAAAGACTCTTACCGTTATGTTTCAGGGATATCTAGCTGATGCGGTGTGGAAGGTGTTAGCTGAGCCCTCACTTTTCTATAGGCAGCTATGTGCCAAAGAAATAACAAAAGACATGATGGAGGAGTTAGAGAAGGAGATACCTGTACTTTTATGTAAGATGGAAAAAATATTTCCTCTTGGTTTCTTCAATCCAATGCAGCATCTTCTTATCCATCTTCCATTTGAAGCAAAAGTAGGTGGTCCTGTGCAATATAGATGGATGTACCATATTGAAAGAGCATTGAGATATCTGAAAACTATGGTTGGCAACAGAGATAGGATTGAAGGGTGCATTGCCGAAGCATTTACTCTAAAGGAAGTAGGTTACTTTTCTAGTTTCTACTTTGCAGAGGAAAACAATGTCAATACTTTGGCAATGCGATACAATGTAGATGACGAACCACCAGTTAGAGATCTCTCTATTTTTGAATCGAGGGGAACTATTGTTGGCAGCAACACAACATACGATTTTACTGAAAGAGAAAGGACTGCTGCTTTACTCTACATGTATGCTAATATAGATGGCATGGAGAAATATTTCCAGTAAGTGTTTCTCTTACATTTATGATGATTATTGTATTTACCAATACATGTATGCTAATGTCGAAAAAATATGTTTTGTGTGTACACCGAGTTCCACAACCAAAACTGGAAACATAGGCATCAACCTACTCGAAAGCAAGTAGAAACGATGCGACGGGCCGGAATTGATGGAGGGCCCAATTTCTTATCCTGGTTTCGAGCTTGTGTATTAGTGAACACCGACATCCATCAAGATTTACGACAACTATCTTATGGATTAGTGAAAGTTAGAAGCTATGGTCGTTATGACGTAAATGGCTTCCGATTCCGTACAACTCATTTCAAAACTCTTCGTCCTCTCGCAGCAACATCAAATTGGGGAGTTGTGACGAGGGCAATCGACTCAGAAGGGAAAGAAACCAATTACTATTATCATTAACAAAATTCTAGAATTTACCTTCGCTGGCAATAAAGAACTTCAAGTGGTGTTCTTTGATTGTGATTGGTTTGATAACAATCATGGAACTTGAGAAAATTAATTGGGCATGGTTGAAGTGAATCACAACGAACACTTATGAGATTTAGATACATACGTTCTCGCGCATCAAATGGAACAAGTGTATTGTCTACCGTATCCATGTAAGAAGCTTAGCGCTTTATGGGTGGTACATAAGGTGAATCCTCGTGAGCGCTTGTATACTCCTGGAGATGATGAATATCATGATAGTGGAGACATTAAAGAAGTTTACCAAGAACAAGAGTTGCCAGACTCTTTTATCGTCGATCCTGGTGCAGGACTCGATAATTTAGTAGGAGACGTTAAAGATGTAGAGACATCTACAATGCGAAAGCGGAAACGCAAACAGCTCATGACGATAGATCGTGATGTTGATGAAACATTAATTATCGCTTACAATAAATTTTTAACTGATTACTCACTAAATATCGCTTACAGGATGTCATCGAGCAAGGGTTCTAAGGGTTCGAAGGGGAAGAAGGCGCCGAGGGTGAGGGGTTTCCTCCCCCCGCAGGACAGAGACGACTACTTCTACGGTTCCACTTACAGCGGGAGCAGACACACTCAGCTGTTAAGTGCGTGTCCGGAGTTGCGGGACAGGGTTGTCAGTTTGCAGCGTACAAAGGTAAATTTTTCACAAAAATTATTAAAATCACTTTTTCAATTTAACTGACTTACTTTACCATTGTAGTCAGATTCGGACTATGAGTCCGAGGCCAGAGCGGCACCTCTGGAGATGGGTATGCAGCGCAGTGTGCCCTCGGGAAGCAAGCCCTCTGGCAGCCAGCCCTCAGGCAGCCAGCCCGAGGGCAGTCTGCCCAGCGAGCCTGAGGGCACTCAGCCTGAGGACACGTCCGGTGACCAGCCTTCTGGGTCACCAGACGTGGTGCCACAGCGGAGGAGACGTACGAGGAGGAGTAACTTTGTTGGTCCTCGATAGATTCCTAGAGAGCCTGTAATTATTCATCCGATTGGAGACAGGTAACGCATTAATAAAGTATTCATTTCTATTTGTTCTCAAAGACTATGGTCTTATTAAATGACTTAACAAATGTCTTTTTAGTTCTTGGGAGGACCTTTCGTACGATGGGCAGAACACCACAGGACGGTGAATGGTTGCATCGGGAACTTAGTGCGTCTGCACTACCCATTGCGATCGATGGACGTGCAGCTACGTCGTGGGACGACTACGCGTGCGTTCCTCACCAGGAGAACGACAACCTACAGGGAGTCGTGTGGGCAGATTTTTGGGTAAGTAACTTTCATAAATATTTGAAGTTTCAATTCTTTATGTTCCTTTAAATATTAATGTGCGTATGTCGAACTGTGTTGGCTTCCTACAGCTCAGGTACCGCCTTGAGGACTCGGCCGAGCAGAAGGATCACGCCCGCTCTGTGTTCGAAGTGAACGCTCATAAGCTTGTTATGCAAATGCTTTCGAATGCTCGGAGTCAAGTAGTTAACGACTACTTGAAGCTCCACGACCAGGAGGTTGGTTCGTTCAGAGACGCCTCCGACACGTACTTGACGGAAGAGTAGTACGCAGAGGTAAGTTGCGTATTCTTTAAATTATTCACATTACTTTTGGTAAGTAACATCTAATGAACTACACATGTGTCCAGGTTAGTGTCCCTTGGTTACATGGACAAACTGAAGATTGCCGAGCCCTTTGCAGGTATTGGGCTAGCGATGAGTTCATCGCTAAGTCCAAGAAGGCTCGAGATGCCAGAGGGAGCTCGGGGAAGCACGGTATGGGCGTCCAGGGTTTCTTGCGGATCACTAAACGGATGGTAAGTTTCTTGGTGGTTTTTTATATTCATAATGTAGTATTGTTCGTACTAATATATGTTCAAAGGAAAAGGAGACCGGCGTGCGACCGAGCGCTACTGCGGTCTATAGGAGAGGTCGCGCTGACCCTTCTCAGCCGGAGCATTGCAGTTAGTACGTAGCGGAGCGCCTGGTAAGTTTCATGACGTCGCAAATTAGTTGACACTATATATATTGTTGAACTTACACAATTTCGTTGTTTTTCAGACTAGGTATGGGCAAGAGGCTGTGACGATACACGGTGAAGGGTTCGATTAGGAAACCTCCCCCAACATCGACCCTCAAGCTGCGTATGCAAGCGGAGGTGGAAAAGCACATGGAAGGTGAATTCATTTACTTTCATTGTTTTCAATTCAAGATTATTTAATTTTACCTTCAATTGATTCATTTTTTGTAGGCTTGCCATATTCTTTGGAGTCGTTGACTCCAGGGAGGCACGACCTGCGAGAGGCGGCTCCTCGCAGTCTTCGGCTGCTGGCGCAGGCTCCTCCAACCGCCGTGTCACCGAGAGAGATCTCGAGGTGATGGCGCTTCGGGAGAGCTTGGCCCGGTAGGAGGAGGCCTTGGCGAGGGAGCGAGAGAACAGGGCCGCCATGGCGTACCATGCGTCTATATGGCATAGATGCAAGCGGCAATGGAAGGAACTAACAATTGTATTTTAATTACATTGCATTACAATAAAATGTAAATTGTAATATTTGAAATGACAGGCGTTAGCTCGACAGCAAGGGCAGAAAATCCAGATATCGTTGTGGCAGCCACCGCCGTTCGTGCTGCAGCCGATGCCACCACAGGAGCAGTTTCCTGGAGTACAGGTACAAAAAGGAAGTTACATTAAGTTCAACTAAACAATTGAATACAAAAACACCATTGTAAACTTATACATATGTCACCGTGTTTCGCACGGATCAGGGACGGAGGCACAGACTCCATCACCGCGGCTATGGGCGCCAGGCTCGCCGCGGCAGGATGACTTCTTCGCCCCCGGAGGTAGTGGAGGGGCTAGTAATGAATAGATTTGTGAATTTGTTTTTGATTGTGGATGTCAGACGTCGTAAAATGGATGTGTACTATTGCACTTTGTGATTGTGGATGTGGATGTGTATCTGTTCTGTGATTGCCTGTGTAGCTGCCATCGAGCCAGGTTGGCCATTTTCTATTTTTTTAAAAAGAAATGGAAAACCTTATATACGACGGCCTGTATGATTTATAAACGACGGTATCTATACAGGGCCGTCGTATATAAGCCTAAAAAATGTACGACAGCTAGGCCCTGACCGTCGTATATAAGACTAAATAATATGTGACGGCTAGGCCCAGACCGTCGTATATAAGGCCTTATATACGACAGCCAGGGCCCAGGACCGTTGTATATAAAGGCCCAGCCCGCTGGCCCTCCTCTACAAAACTGGCCATTGTATATTAGCGGCCGTCGTATATAAGGTCTTATATACGACGGTGTCATCATATATTGTGAGACCTATGTGTGCTGAATACATTGGCAATTAGGATAAAAGTTAACATTAACATTAAAAGTTTTGAATATTGCCAAAACATTCTTCTGTGGCAAGGTCCGACAAGTTCTTTGTTAGGTCCGCCAAGTGTTGGCAAGGTCCGACGCAAGGTCCGGAGAGCTCCTGCAAGGTCCGGAGAGCTTCTGTGAGGTCCGGAGCTTGTTTTTAGGGAGCTCCCGTGAAGTTCAACTCGTAGAACTGCAGCGTCTTGTTTTTGCTTTTAACTCGCAATGTTTTAAACTTGCTTTATGGGAAGGTTTGCTTAGTATTAATTTGCTAAGTTTTTGGTGTGTTTTGGTGGTTATGGCTGTTATCATTTGATATGGTTTGCAACATGCTTATGTGACGTGCTCATGTAAGGTGTTGTGGTTTTCGAACTAACGTGAGTCAAGTCGAGGACTTGTGCTCGAAAGAATTGGTTGTTTATTCATGTGCAGGTGTTGCTTGAGTTAAAGACATGGCTGGTGACGGGATACTTGGACTAGTCTCAGGGAGTAGATGAGGTTCCAACAACCATGTTCGGGAGGAGCTGTGGTTGAGTTGATCGGGAGGTCGCGCAGCATGTTTGGATCAAGGGCAGTGCATATGAAGGTTGCGTGTACGTCGTTGGAAGGTGTTTGCACGTGTGCAAGGAGTGCATGGACGTGGCAACATTATTTCAAGGCGTGATGAAGAGAAGTGGACGTAAAGAATTGGTCGGAAAGGTCCAACCGGCTGGGTTGCGTACTCAGGCTGAGGCTGAGTCGAATATGGCTCAAATGTGGAAGATTTGAGTTGGTTATGATAGGATTTCGTGCTAGGCACGAAGTTGAGTTGTTTTAGGAATGTTTAGGACGTTCCTAAGGTGTTTGGAAGTCTCACGATTGTTTCTATCTGCGAATAGGAGAGTCCTGAGCAGTTATGGTAAGTTATGATACGAGTCCAATTAGGAGTAGGAGTTCTAGATTGGATTGTTTAGCCTGAGGGCTGGCTATAAAAGCAAGTGAGGCCAGAGATCTCGTGGGCAGAGACATTTGGGCTGTTCCTCTTGTGTTTCTATTGAATAAAGTTCATAGTTTCGAGGAGCTTTTGTGCCTTGTTCGTCCGACTTGTTTTTCGTCAAGTCTTTCTCGCCGAGTTTCTGGACAGACCGATGTTGCTTGGGTGTTTCGATCATAACTCGAGTTTTACAGATCCGATTGACATGATTCTTTTTGGGTTGTCTTCAAAACTCAATTATCTATCATATGTGAAATTTTCAGGAGCTTCGGATCTTTAGTTTTTGAGATACACGAGTTTCTTTGCAGCATTGCAGATCTGTTTTATATCGGGTATAACAGATTGATCTTCCTTTAATGTTTTGATCGTATCTCAAGTTTTACTTCGTATTTTCAAGTGATTCTTGTTGCATTAGATCCGTGACGTGATTCTTTACCTCTCTACTTGATTTGTCACGGTTGAACACGTTTGAAAACACTTGCACACACGGTTTTTTTAACCGATTGATTTTTGCTGAGGGGTTTTTGTTGTTTCCGCTGCGAAAAGTTTTAATCTACCATTCACCCCCCTCTGGTAGCTTTTCATGTGCTCTTCGATCCTACAATTGGTATCAGAGCCATGGTGCTCTAATATTTGTGATTTGCACGTGTTTTGACTAACCATCATGGAGAAGTACTCCGCAAAACCTTGTGTGTTCAATGGCATCGATTTTCAGGTTTGGAAGGCACGGATGGAGGCCTACATACAGGCGCAAGGCTTCGCCATATGGGAAAAGGTCTACCGGAACTTCGATGTACCACCCAACGATCAAGTTAAGGCTGCGAACATGAGAGATGTTGACAACAACAACAAGGCTCGCAACTTGATCATCCAAGAATTGACTCAAAGCGACTTCGACCGTGTTGCACACCTCCGATCTGCATATGATGTTTGGAAAGATCTTTGTGACTACCATGAAGGATCCAATACGATCATGGAGGTAAGGCAAGATATGTTCAAGAAGGAATACATGCGTTTTGAGATGCAACCCGGTGAGTCAATTGATGACCTTTTTGCTCGCTTTAATAAAATTCTCAGCAACTTGCGTAGTGTCAATGTTAACTTTTCAGATGTTGAAAATGCTAGACAATTGTTTGGAGCATTAGATATGTCAATTTGGGAGATGAAAGTTACATCTATTCGTGAATCTACTGTCATGAGTTCTCTTACTTTAGACGTGCTTTATTCTAAATTGAAAACTCATGAAATTGACATCATCTCACGTAAAAACCCCAACAAGTCTATTGCATTTGTTTCGCAACGTGACATGTCTAGTTCTAGTCAATCATCATCTAGTGGTGCACTCTCTTTGCTGTCCTCTCTAACCCTTGAACAGATTGAAGAGTTTCCAGAGGAGGAGCTTGCACTCATCTCTACTCGGTTCTCAAAAGCATTGCAAAATGTGAGAACTAGAAGGAGAGGAAGCTTCGGACCTCAACGATGTTTTGAATGTGGTAAGATAGGACATTTTCGTACGGAGTGCCCTAACCTTTCAGGTCCGACTTCACGTGAAGAAAAGCAAACAAGGCCGAAGAAATCATTTGCAAAGAATAAGAAGAAGAAAGATTTATCAATACGCAACATAGTGCATAGTATGATCTCTGCACTTCAAGATTTCGGCTCAAGTGATGTGGACACCGGTAGTGATGAAGATGAAGAAGCTATGGCAAATATGTGCTGCATGGCGAGCAAGTCAAGTTCAAACTCCGAGGAGGCAGAACACAACAGCGACGATGAAGAGGTATGTCCCACTTGCGAAGAAATGTGTGATGCTATTTCTCGTACCACTGTTATATTAAACAAAAAGGATAAAAAACTTAGGAACAGTGCTGTTAAAATTGAATCACTAGAATATGAAATTAATCGTTTAAAAACTTTGATTCCTAGTGATGATTCTTGTTCCTCATGTGATTTGATTTATGAACAATTATCCTCTTTAAGAAGTGCACACACATCTACACTTGACAAACTTGAACTTGAAATTGAAAAGAACAAAGAGCTTGCTGCACTTAATGATAAAAATTTGAAAGATGCTTGTTGTTCTACAATTGATTTGCATTGTTCTTCATGTGATGATCTGAATAAGAAACTAAATGATGCTATGAATGAGATTTCTATTTTGAACAATGCTTTACGTGTGCATGAAGTTAAATATTGTTCAAATTACAAACTAAAAGGAAAAACTTCATGTGAAAACTGCTTTGATCTGTCCAATAAACTTGATGACATGCATAGGACACTAGATCGGTTTTCTAATGCAAATAAGAACCTAAACTTGCTGCTGAATTCTTCCAAGTCTTGTAATGATAAAACTGGTTTAGGTTTTAATTCTCATGCTCATGCTAAGGCACACCCACCTAAAGTTGTAAAGTCCTTAGGAAGCGGTTTGATTCAAACAGCTCCTAGACAAAAAGAGGTGATTTTCAAATCTGCAGGAGTACTGTCCCATTCGGGTTCTAATAAACGTGTTGCTTGCTCATCTAGACATGATAATAAGGTTATTTTTCATTGTACCTACTGTGGTAGAGATGGTCATGTCATGGATTTTTGTTATAGACTAGCTAAACACGATAAGAAACAAAGAATACTTGCTAGATCACATAACAACCAAGCAAAATCTGCTAGACCGAATGTTCGGAGCTTGTAACCTGCTGTAATGAGTCAAAAACTTGCTCCCGGACCTACTGTTTTTTGTGCTACATATAACACATCTTCTAAGTCAGTAGTTGGGAACAAAAAATTTCGATGTTTGGCTCATAAACGTGCTGTACCTTCTCAGCTTTCGCGTGTTATTCCTGCTGGACGTCGTGTGACTCAGTACTGGATTCCTAAAAGTCTTTTAACTAACCCCAGTATTGAGTCATCGACGTATTGTGCTGCTGTGTAGGTTTCACGTTTGAGGAAGGAGAACATTTGGATTGTGGATTCAGGTTGCTCACGCCACATGACCGGTAACAAAGAATGGTTCTCCTCTCTCTCTTTTGTGTCACGTGTAGAAAATGTTGCTTTCGCCGATAACTCTTCTACTCCCATAATTGCTAAAGGTTCAGTTAGAGTAAACAATCTCTACACTTTGAAAGATGTGGCACTTGTTAAAAATTTGAAATACAACTTGCTTTCGTTTTCACAATTGCTAGATGAAAATCTAGAGGTTAGCTTTGCTAAAAATTGCTGCAAGGTTGTAGATTCAAAAGGTGAGTTTTTGTTTAACATGTCTAGGTTTGGAAGAGTTTTTAAAGCTGATTTTGACTTGTCAACTTCTAAGCATCGGTGTCTAGTTGCTAATGATACAAAGGATCTATATTTTTGGCATCGTAGACTTGGTCACATAGGCTTTGATCATCTCACTCGTGTTAGTGCTCTCGATCGCATACGTGGGCTGCCAAAGCTTAAAAAGGACAATGATATTGTGTGCTCTTCTTGTAGACATGCTAAGTTTGTTGCAGGTTCACATGCTCATCTCACAATGATCATGACAGCTGAACCGGGACAACTTTTACATCTTGACACAGTAGGTCCGGCACGTGTTCAATCCTTCGGAGGTAAATGGTATGTGCTTGTGATTGTTGATGATTATTCCAGATATTTTTGGGTTTATTTTATGGCATCTAAGAATGAAGCTTTTAGTCATTTTAGAACTTTATTTCTTAGATTATCTATTGAGCACCCAGGATCATTAAAAGCAATTAGAAGTGATAACGGAACTGAATTTAAAAACCAATCCTTTGATCACTTTTGTGCTGAAAATGGAATAGATCATCAATACTCTTCACCCTATGTACCACAACAAAATAGTGTCGTAGAAAGAAAGAACAGGACCTTAGTTGAGATGGCTAGGACTATGCTTGATGAATATCAAACTCCTAGGAAATTTTGGGCTGATGCAATTGCAACCGCTTGTTATGTCTCAAATCGTGTTTTCTTGCGTGCTAAGCTTGGAAAAACCCCATATGAGCTCCGGTTTGGACATAGGCCTAATGTTACACACTTTAGGGTTTTTGGTTGCAAATTCTTTGTTAAGAAACATGGTAATCTTGATAAATTTGAAGCTAGATCTGTTGATGGCATGTTTCTTGGTTATCCATCTCATACTAGAGGCTACCATGTGCTTTTACTTGACACTAACAAAATTGTGGAGACTTGCGAGGTTTTTTTTGATGAAGCTAGCCCAAGTACTAGCTCCGATATTGCAGGTCCGGATCCATATCCGCAGGGGGAGAGTATTTTTATTGATGAAGATGAAGAAGTGGTGCTGCTGCCCGAAAACTCAGAAGTAAATAACGATCAAGCTGCTGATTTTGTACCACAACCAGCACCAACAGTCACTACTGCTGGTTCGGACCTTCCTCAATCAACAAGCTCTCCTAATCAAAGGTCCGAACATGAAGAAGAAGGTGCTTGTGAAGTGTCTACTCCCCTCTGAGTACTCAAAAGTCATCCTCCACAACAAATCATTGGAAGCTTGCATGAACGAGTCACTCGGTCCAGGTTTTGCGATCCAAACTCGCATGCTCATTCTGCTTTTGTTGCTTCTTTTGAACCCAAGGATATATCACACGCACTCACTACTGAATCTTGGATTAATGCCATGCAAGAAGAGTTAGAAAATTTTGAAAGAAATAATGTTTGGAAACTTGTACCTCCACCTCAAGGTCACACATTAATTGGAACTAAATGGGTATTTAAAAATAAGCAAAGTGAGGATGGGGTTGTGGTTAGAAATAAAGCTAGGTTGGTTGCTCAAGGTTTCACTCAAATTGAAAGTCTAGATTTTGATGAAACATTTGCTCCTGTTGCTAGATTAGAAGCTATAAGAATTTTATTAGCATTTGCTGCATCTAAAGGTTTCAAGTTATATCAAATGGATGTTAAAAGTGCTTTTCTTAATGGCTACATAGAGGAGGAGGTTTATGTTAAGCAGCCACCGGGTTTTGAAAATCCAAATTTTCCTAATCATGTTTACAAACTGTCCAAAGCCTTGTACGGTCTAAAACAAGCCCCTAGAGCATGGTATGATAGGTTAAAAACATTCTTACTTGAAAAGGGGTTTACCATGGGCAAGGTTGATAAAACTCTTTTTGTACTTAAGCATGGCAATGACTCATTATTCGTTCAAGTGTATGCGGATGATATTATCTTTGGTTGTGCTTCTCATGATCTCGTGTCCAAGTTTTCAGCTATGATGAGTTCAGAATTTGAGATGAGTATGATGGGAGAACTCACATACTTTTTGGGGCTGCAAATCAAGCAAACAAAAGAAGGAACTTTTGTGCATCAAACTAAGTATACAAAGGACCTTCTTAAGCGCTTCAACATGTACAAATGCAAGCCTCTTCGGACACCAATGGGAACAGGAACAACACTTGAACTTGACGAAGATGGTGACTCGGTCGATAAAAAAGAATACAGAAGTATGGTTGGATCACTTTTGTATCTCACGGCGTCAAGACCGGACATACAATTCAGCATATGTCTTTGTGCACGTTTTCAAGCTTCTCCACGTGCTTCACATCGCCAAGCCATCAAAAGGATTCTCAGGTACCTACATGGAACTCAAGAATTTGGCATTTTTCTTTCTTCTTCCTCAACCGTTTCTTTGAAAGCTTTTTCGGATGCTGATTTTGGGGGTTGTAGGATTGATAGGAAAAGTACTTCGGGTGCTTGTCATTTTCTTGGTAATTCACTTGTTGCTTGGTCCTCTAGAAAACAAAGTTCAGTTGCACAATCCAAGGCCGAATCTGAAAATGTAGCTGTGACTAGCGCTTGCTCACAAATTCTTTGGATTGTTCAAACACTTAAGGACTATGGGGTTTATTTAGATAGTGTTCCACTATTTTGTGATAACACTAGTGCAATTTGTATTGCTAAAAACCCCGTGAAACACTCTAGAACTAAGCACATTGACATTAGGTATCACTTTTTTCGTGATAATGTTGAAAAAGGAAACATTGTGCTTCACCATGTCGATACCGAACAACAATTGGCTGATATTTTTACAAAACCTTTGGATTTCACTCGTTTTTGTTTCATTCGTAGTGAAATAGGGGTTATGCATCCTCATTGCTTAAATTGAGGGGGAGTTTTTGAAACTTTGAAAGTCTATGTGTGAATCTGAAACTAAAATAATATGAGCATAGTATTTCATACATATATGACTTTGTGATTCCTTTTACAGGCTGAAAGTTCTTACTACATTACCCATGTTATACATTTTGTAGTTTTTGCCATGACTAGTAATTGGAATAATTACTTACACTAAATCTGGTCATGATCGAACTTTCTTGCTGTTTTGAACTTGTTGCGTGCTCACAAGTGCTTTTAATCATAAAAAAATAATCAAGTGATCAGCTCACATGTTGAGTTTTCAAATAAAAAATTGAGAAAAGATCAAGAGAATATGCATGCATTGCACTTCTTCTTTTGAGATTGCTTATCATTGCACTAAGATATGAACTTGGAAGGAATTGTGTATGACTAAAACCATGTCCTTAAGCTTCTGATTGTCAAATGACATAGGCTTGGCTTAGTTCGTTAGAATAAGGCTGATGTGGCATATAATCTCTTGCAAATATCATATGATCAACTTTGTGCCTTAAATGATTATGAATAATAAAAATGCAGCAACAAGTGTCATGTTTTCAGGTTTTGAAATAGTTGAGTAAGGGAGATCATGACTTGCTTAAACTGAAAAATACATTTGATCTCTAGCATGGCTTACACTACTTTATGTATCTCATTGATGTGATAGTGTAAGTAACCTGATAGTATGACTTGGATGAGCTTTGTTTTGTATGTATATGTTATAATATGCTCATAACATTTAAAAATTTCTCTTTTGAACCTTGCTGAATACATTGTCAAAGGGGGAGAAATATGTATAAGGAGAGATTTTTTTTACACTTTGCATATGTTATACACTTTCTTCCTTCTCTGATTTTAAAAAATGGGGAGAAATTAATAAATGGGGAGAAATGAGTTTTCAAAGCTTTTCAAAACTTTTCATAAGCCAATGTTCGGATTTTAATTGGTGTTGCCAATGCATTCATCAAGGGGGAGATTGTGAGACCTATGTGTGCTGAATACATTGGCAATTAGGATAAAAGTTAGCATTAACATTCAAAGTTTTGAATATTGCCAAAACATTCTTCTGTGGCAAGGTCCGACAAGTTCTTTGTTAGGTCCGCCAAGTGTTGGCAAGGTCCGACGCAAGGTCCGGAGAGCTCCTGCAAGGTCCGGAGAGCTTCTGTGAGGTCCGGAGCTTGTTTTTAGGGAGCTCCCGTGAAGTTCAACTCGTAGAACTGCAGCGTCTTGTTTTTGCTTTTAACTCGCAATGTTTCAAACTTGCTTTATGGGAAGGTTTGCTTAGTATTAATTTGCTAAGTTTTTGGTGTGTTTTGGTGGTTATGGCTGTTATCATTTGATATGGTTTGCAACATGCTTATGTGACGTGCTCATGTAAGGTGTTGTGGTTTTCGAACTAACGTGAGTCAAGTCGAGGACTTGTGCTCGGAAGAATTGGTTGTTTATTCATGTGCAGGTGTTGCTTGAGTTCAAGACATGGCTGGTGACGGGATCCTTGGACTAGTCTCAGGGAGGAGATGAGGTTCCAACAACCAAATTCGGGAGGAGCTGTGGTTGAGTTGATCGGGAGGTCGCGCAGCAAGTTTGGATCAAGGGCAGTGCATATGAAGGTTGCGTGTACGTCATTGGAAGGTGTTTGCACGTGTGCAAGGAGTGCATGGACGTGGCAACATTGTTTCAAGGCGTGATGAAGAGAAGTGGACGTAAATAATTGGTCGGAAAGGTCCAACCGGCTGGATTGCGTACTCAGGCTGAGGCTGAGTCGGATATGGCTCAAATATGGAAGATTTGAGTTGGTTATGAAAGGATTTCGTGCTAGGCACGAAGTTGAGTTGTTTAGGAATGTTTAGGACGTTCCTAAGGTGTTTGGAAGTCTCACAATTGCTTCTATCTGCGAATAGGAGAGTCCTGAGCAGTTATGGTAAGTTATGATACGAGTCCAATTAGGAGTAGGGGTCCTAGATTGGATTGTTTAGCCTGAGGGCTGGCTATAAAAGCAAGGGAGGCCAGAGCTCTCGTGGGCAGAGACCTTTGGGCTGTTCCTCTTGTGTTTCTATTGAATAAAGTTCATAGTTTCGAGGAGCTTTTGTGCCTTGTTCGTCCGACTTGTTTTTCGTCAAGTCTTTCTCGCCGAGTTTCTGGACAGACCGATGTTGCTTGGGTGTTTCGTTCATAACTCGAGTTTTACAGATCCGATTGACGTGATTCTTTTGGGTTGTCTTCACAACTCAATTATCTATCATCTGTGAAATTTTCAGGAGCTTCGGATCTGTAGTTTTTGAGATACACGAGTTTCTTTGCAGCGTTGCAAATCTGTTTTATATCGGGTAGAACAGATTGATCTTCCTTTAATGTTTTGATCGTATCTCAAGTTTTACTTCGTGTTTTCAAGTGATTCTTGTTGCATTAGATCTGTGACTTGATTCTCTACCTCTCTACTTGATTTTTCACGGTTGAACACGTTTGAAAACACTTGCACACACGGTTTCTTTAACCGATTGATTTTTGCCGAGGGGTTTTTGTTGTTTCCACTGCGAAAAGTTTTAATCTACCATTGACCCCCCTCTGGTAGCTTTTCACGTGCTCTTCGATCCTACATATATAAGGCTATATACGACTAGGTATATACGACGGCCACAAACCGTCGTATATAACTTCCAGCCGTCGTATATAGATTATATATGATGGCTTTGGTCTTATATACGACGGTTTTGGCCGTTGTACGGGAATCCTGTAGTGAAGAAATTCCGCCTGCACTTCACGAGAATGAGACAGCGGAGAGTGCACCTGTCCGACCACATCCCCAAGCACCTACCTATGACCTGACTGCCATTATGGACCGCCAGACTCGACTCCTCGAGATACTGGCGAACACCCTGGCTGCTCGGAACAACAATGGTCCCAACAACCATCAGCCAGCGCCGCAGAACAATCACCAGATCACGGACTTCAACAGGATGAACCCGCCCAAGTTTTCTGGATCTAAGGACCCTATTGAGGCGGATGACTGGCTAAGAGAGATTGAGCTGAAACTCGAGGTTGTGCATGCAGATGAGCAAGATAAGGTTCTACTTGCAGTCCAACAACTAAGAGGATCTGCTTTATCTTGGTGGCACAGCTACAGAGAGATGCATCCACATGCCAGGACCATTATATGGTATGAGTTTGTAAATTTGTTTAGAGAGCAACACATCCCATGTAGCATTGTGAAGCTAAAGACGGAAGAGTTTACAAACATTAAACAGAAGGGTCTAACCGTGATGGAGTATGTACACAAGTTCACCGGGTTATCTCGCTATTACCCCCACGTTGTGGATACAGAAGAGAAAAAGCAAGAAGCCTTTCTGCGTGGGTTAAACACTGAGATCAGGATATTTCTTGAAGCATCTGTTTATCTAGATCTCAGTACCCTGGTTAACAAGGCCATCACTACGAAAAAGAACATAGAGGATGATATACGGGAGAAGAAAAGGAAATTTGAGGACAAGAAGGTGTTCCAGCAAATGAAACTTCTAATCAACCTGTTTATTCAGTACAGAGGGCCCAACAACCGACCTACTTTGTGCAGAAGACCTAACAACCTATCTACTCTGGGCAGATGGCTCATAGTAGTGTATCCTACAAAGCACCAACCACCACCTTCAAGCAACTGGCACAGCCTGCTTAATCACATGGCTCATTCCATCCTCAGCAGTCTGGAGTCAATCGGATTGGTGGCCAGAGGTTTTGTTTTAGCTGTCGTGAGCCTGGGCATATCGCTGTTAACTGCCCTTACAAGATTAAGCCAGCACCATCTACCGTCTCCAACTCAGTTAATGGACCAAGGCAACTAGCCAGAGGTAGCCGTGGAGCACCATCAAGGACTCAACACTCTTTTATAAAGGCCACAATAAACCATATCTACGCCGAAGAGGCAGATGCAGCACTAGGAGTTCTACTTGGTGAGTTCTTGGTTCAGTCAGTTTCGGCTTAAATACTATTTGACTCTGGTGCATCGCATTTTTTCATATCATCAGACTTCGTAGAGACACATGATATAGCTACGGTAGCCCTTAAGAGGACCTTAATGACTCGATCACCAGGAGGTTATATACCTTGCCTCCTAGAAGTTAACAGCATCCCTTTAAAACTAAGTGGGGTAGAGTTCTTAATTAATCTAGTAGTGCTTGACTCCCATGGGATAGATGTGATCCTTGGTATGAATTGGTTATCCATGTGCTATGGGAGTATACCTTGTGCACATAGGACTATGACAGTGACAAACCATGAAGGGAAGACTGTCACATGTCATGTCAAGTCTAGCCTGTCTGAGCCAGTAGTAAATCACTTGAAGGCGGAAACACCTCAGGAAGTGCCAGTGATTAAGGAGTATGTTGATGTGTTCCCTGAGGAGTTGCCAGGCATGCCGCCAGAAAGAGAAGTGGAGTTCTCCATTGATCTAGTTCCCGGAACTGCCCCAATAGCTAAGAGGTCTTATAGAATGGCAGCGCCAGAACTAGACGAGTTAAAGAAACAGTTAGATGAGTTGCAAGAGAAAGGGTACATAAGGCCTAGTGCATCACCATGGGGCGCACCAGTCTTCTTCATAGAAAAAAAGGATGGAAGTAAGAGACTCTGTGTAGATTACCGAGCTCTTAATGCGGTGACCATCAAGAACAAATACCCTCTACCCCGAATAGATGATCTATTCAACCAGCTAAAGGGGGCCAAGTTTTTCTCAAAGATTGACTTGAGATCTAGATATCATCAAGTGAGGATTAAGCCCGAGGATATACCTAAGACAACATTTGTGACTCGCTATGGCCAGTTCGAGTTCATAGTGATGTCTTTTGGATTAACCAATGCCCCTGCCTATTTCATGAACCTAAGTAACCGGGTGTTTATGCAAGAGTTGGACAAGTTTGTCGTTGTCTTCATCAACGGCATTCTAGTCTATTCACGGAGTGAAGCAGAGCATGCGCAACACCTGCGTGTTGTTATGGACCGGCTCAAGAGCCATCAACTTTATGCCAAGTTCAGCAAATGTGAGTTTTGGCTACAGAAAGTTAGTTTCCTTGGGCATGTGCTAACAGCTGAGGGAGTTGCAGTTGATCTAGAGAATGTCAAAGCCGTATCATCTTGGAAGCAGCCAACTTCGGTCTCGAAAATTCGTAGTTTTCTGGGTATGGCTGGTTATTATCGAAGGTTCATCGAAGGATTTTCCAAGCTAGCTCGACCAATGACGGAACTACTCAAAAGGGATAAGAAGTTTGTGTGGACTGAAGCACGTGAGTGAAGTTTTCGTGAGTTGAAAGAAAGGTTGACCACGTCCCCAGTCTTAGTCTTACTGGATATTTCACAAGAGCTTTGTTATTTATTGCGATGCTTCTAGACACGGCCTTGGATGTGTGTTAATGCAAGAAGGACGAGTGGTGTCCTATGCCTCTCGTCAGTTAAGGCCACACGAGCAGAGCTACCCAACTCATGACTTGGAATTGCCTACGGTAGTGCATACTCTTAAGATTTATAGACACTATCTAATCAGTAACAAGTGTGAAATCTACACAGACCACAAGAGCCTCAAGTATATCTTTACCCAGCCTGATCTAAACCTAAGACAATGAAGATGGTTGGAACTAATTAAGGATTATGATGTGGAGATCCACTATCACCAATGCAAAGCAAATGTTGTGGCAGACGCTCTCAGCAGGAAAGCTTACTGTCATCACTTGGTGACTCAAGTACCGCAACTGTGCGAGGAGATGATGAAGTTGAACCTAACTATTGTACCTCACTCCTAAGACTACAACCTTAGCGTCCACCCTATCTTGGATACCAGATTAAGAAGGCTCAACACGGGGATGAAAAGTTAATGAAGATCAAGGAACAAACCGGTGAAGGCAAGGCACCAAACTTTAGAGTTGATAGAGATGGAATATTGTGGTTCAAGAAACGGTTATGTGTGCCTTCACAAGTGTGACACCCGGTTCCAAAAATGAACCAAGTGAATGCATATGTGTGCCCAGGATATTCATCACACATACACATGTATTCCACAAACTGAATTCAGAATATAAATAGTGTTTAAGTACTTTATTACAATGGCTCAATGTCTCTCATGAATATCCAACTTATTTAGCAGCGGAAGACTCTAAACGACAGTGGAAAATCAATAAAGACAGCAGGCTCCAACTTCAACTCCATAGGCATGTTGATGGTAGTGCGCACGCCTAGTACTCCACATGGTCCTTGAAGTACTCTTCTCCTGTAGCTGATGTATATGTGGGAATGCAAGGGTGAGTACATGTCGTACAAAGGAAGTGCGGGAAAAGTACGATATGTAGCTAAAAACAAGGTAGGCAATAAAAAGGCTCATTGCAGCAAGCAAATTTTATTTCATAAACATGGTAAAAACAGCAACTATCTCTAGGTGAGTTCAATCCCATCATAACCAAATTAATCATCAACATCCCTTCATCATAATTCACCATCTATCATGTCTCAACCAGCCATTAATCTTTCTCAAGTTCATCTCATATTCATAAATATTCATAACCATCTCATATTCATATAACTGAAACCAAACTCACTGTCATGACTCAAAACAGTCCCAAAACCAATCCCAATGACCATACCATAACCATACCGAGTAAACGTCCCATGTTTTGCGTCTAATCATGGAAGTTGGCCAGGTGCTTGTGACCGGAAGCACGGCTATCATGATAGTTTTATACTCTGCAGAGGTGGCACCACTTTACCCACAAGTTCGTGATTTCGTCACCCGTCGGCGACTAGAAAAAACCTCCATTATACCAGTACACAACCGTCGGTGTATGGCCAAGGGATCACAAAATAGCCTTTACAAAGGGGCTACTAGGATGTACGGACCCACTGAGGTTTCACTGGCAGGCTCAAATCTCCATTCTCCCACCCACGGGCCCCCTCTTGTGCCATGCAGTTCCCAGGGCAGTCCCTCTCGACTCCCATTCCCCGCGCCATCCAACGGTCCATAACAAGCTAGCAGCACACCTTTTAGTCAGCTAAGCTGCATCCATATTTGGCCTTGTGGTGGCACTGTTTTTCTAACATGTGCTCGCGTGAACCGGTCCTTAGATCTACGGCAAGTAAACCACCATCTCATTCAGCAACATCCACGAACCAATCTTGCCTACATCTCCCCGATTCCATGCTCATTAACATCATTAAGTTCTCATCATCATTATTCATATGAGTGCAGTAGCTAACCATGTTTTATTTCAGCCTCCCGTATCCCGTAAGTTAAGCGAAGCAAAAAGGAAAAACGACCATACTCGATTCATCAACATTCCCGGCGACAAGGATGGTTAACAAAACTACTAAACTCCTATAAAAGGGTGTCTCATCAAGTTGACTCAAGCATACGAGTTTTCGCAATCAAAACAGTTTCGAAAACATAGGATCAATATGGTCAAGGGGCACTTGCCTTGCTCCCATGGTTCGTGTTGCTCAAGCGTCTCGAAGTCTTGATGCTGTAGTTCCTCGTAGACGGCATCTTGAGCTTGTCCTTCTACTAACAACCATGCACATACAAAATTTACATCAATCAATCATCATGCACAAACTTAACTCAAGATGCATTGGGGTAGATGAATGCAAATCCTATAGTGCAGTTTTATAGAACCAGTTTGTACGTGTTCTTGCATGTTTTAATGGCTTTCATGCACTACAAGAAATAGGTCAACATACGACGGCCAATTTAACATACAATGGCCAGCCATCGTATATAACCTTATATACGATGGCCTGAAGAGGACGTCGTATATAAGTTTATATACGACGGTACAGCCGTCGTTTGTGACATGGCTGTCGTAAATAGAACTAATATACGACAGCCAGCCCTGGGCCGTCGTATGTTAGTCTGGCCGTCATATATAGTCCCTATGTACAGCCCGTCGGGCCCAACCCTAACTTTTTTCCTCACACGCCACCACCTCGCCTCAACCCCGCGCCGCCGCCCTCACCGCGCCGCGGCCCCGCGCCGCCGCCCTCCCCGAGCTGCCGCTCTGCACCGCTGCCCTCCCCGCACCGCTGCCTCGCGCCGCCACCCCCAAGCCGCCGCCCCCACACCGCCGGCCTCACGCCGCCGCCCCCACGCCGCGGCCCTCCCTGCGCCCCCATCCACACGCCGCCGCCCTCTGTCCACGCGGCGCCCCCGACGCCCCACGCCGCCGCCGCCTGCTCTCCTAGCGCCACCGCTGCGCCGCCTCCCTCCCCGCGCTGCTGCCCGCTCTCCCCGCGCGGCCGCCCGTCGTCGCCGCCGCCCCTCGCCGCCGGGCTCCCCGAGCCGCTGCCGCGGCCGTCCGTCGCCCTCGCCGACCGTCACACTCGCCGCAAGTAATTTTTTTCAGCTATTTCAATTACTTGATAATTACGCTAATTAATTGGTAATTATGCTCATGTAGTTAGAATAGTAGTTCATAATTTTGCTAATTAGTTGTCCGTTGCAAATTACTTGTTATTATATATGCTTAGGTTTAGGATAATAATGTTTAGGATTTATTGTTGTTATGTTAATCATGCTTAATAATGCTTAATCATGTTTATTGTTGTGATGTTAATCATACTTAATCATGTTACATAGTGCTTAGGTTTAGGTTAATAAAGCATGGTCGTATATTCTTATGTTAAGAAATTTGTTGTGTTTAGGGAATGCATAGATTTGTTTATGTTAAAACCGACAAAACTCGATTAGGGCACGTCAATGCCCATTTAGTGTGTCGTGTTCTAAGCTGGTCGACTAACCCTAAAGCCGTCGTAAGTTAACGGCAGGCCCCGGTGGGGCATAACCAAGGTTCACAAGTCGCCTAATCGACCCTAGTCGCCTAGGGACCGATAAGGTCGACTAGGACGATTATTCATTGATTAGGGCGACTAATCGACCCTAATCGATGAGTAGTCGTCCTCTGTGTTCTCATTTCAATACCAAATCGATACAGAGGGCAAGGAGTGCACAAGGGGATGGACACAGGACCGGAGGTGGCCATACAGCGGCGGTGGGCTGCGGCGGGATGCGAGCTGCGGCGGCGGCTGGAGCCTGGACTCCGGCGGCGGCGCAGTCGGGACTCACGCGGCGGTTGCTGAGTAACCGGGACACGAACGGTGGCAGCTGATCAATCGGGACTCGGACGGTTGCGGCTGAGTGGGTGCTTGGGCGGATTGGAGCCGAGTTGGGCTTGGCCAGGCCATGGAAGAACATTGGATCTAAACTGTCAGATGATATCTGACGGTCCTGATTTCATATTGTGTTATATTAAAAAAGCCTCCATCCTAACCTTAACCCATTCCTCCATCCTAACTCTAAGTCACCAGTGAAGACGGCAGACAAATGATAGCGGTGGCCAGGTGATGGTGGATGTTGCGGAGGCGTCGGCGGCCGGGCGACGGCGACTATAGGGGCGCCGACGGCTGCAGAGGCGATGGCGGTTGCAGTGGTGTCGGAGGCTGGTCGATGGAGGGAGTGGGGGCGCCGGCGGTCGAGCGACAGCAGCGTGCAGCATCATTCAGTAAGTCGTCCAATCACCGAAGCCTTCTAGTCGGACGACTAGGTTTCTAGTTGCCCTGATCGGGTTGACGGACCTAATCGTGCTCACATGGGTGATAAGGACGACTAATCGCGATTAATCCAGATTGTAATGTTTGAAATGACAGGCGCTTGCTCGACAGCAACGGCAGAAAATCCAGATACCGTTGTGGCAGCCACCACCGTCCGTGCTGCAGCCGACGCCACCGCAGGAGCAGTTTCCTAGAGTACAGGTACAAAAAGGAAGTTACATTAAGTTCAACTAAACAATTGAAAACAAAAACACTGTTATAAACTTATACATATGTCACCGTGTATCACAGGGATCAGGGACGGAGGCTCAGACTCCATCACCGCAGCTACGGGCGCCAGGTTCACCGCGTCAGGATGACTTCTTCGCCTCCGGAGGTAGTGGAGGGGCTAGTAGTGAGTAGCTTTGTGAATCTGTTTTTGATTGTGGATGTGACGACTTCGTGATTGTGGATGTACTATTGCACTTTGTGATTGTGGATGTGGTTGTGATGTTCTCAATGTGAATCTGTTTTGTGATTGCCTGTGTAGCTGGCCATCGAGCCAGGTTAGCCATTTTCTGTTTTTTTAAATGGAAAACCTTATTTATGACGGCCTGTATGAATTATATACGACGGTGTCTATACAGGGTCATCGTATATAAGCCTAAATAATATACGACGGCTAGGGCCAGACCGTCGTATATAAGAGCTTATATACGACGGCGAGGGCCCAAAACCGTCATGTACAAGGGCCCAGACCACTGGCCCTTTTATACGAAATGGGCCATTGTAAATTAGAGACCGTCGTATATATAAACTTATATACGACGGTGCCTTTGTATATAAGATTATATACGACAAGGTATATACGACGGCCACAAACTGTCGTATACAATCTCCAGCCATTGTATATTGATTATATACGACAACTTTGGACTTATATACAACGGTTTCGGACGTCGTATGCTGACGGGAATCCTGTAGTGATGGTGTTTTATGATGAACAAGGGTGTTGGGATCAAGTGTGGACGTGGTGATGATCTTGACACAAGATCTAGATCAATTCCACCATCAAAAATCGATCAAAACATGATCTGTCCATGCGCAAAAGTTTCTGCTTGAAGGGGCAAAGAAAACGGGTGCGTAGAAACAGCTTTGTCGTCGTAAGAGGGGTAATGAAGACCTACCTCACTTCCTCCTTGTGGCAGGCCTTCCTCCTAGCAACGGCAGCAGCGGGGGATTTTTCTGTGGGGAATTATGGTAGGGCAGATCGTCGGGCTTCTTCTCCGGCGACGGCGAGGCGTGACGGGGCTCGACGGCGGTCTCGACGACGGGGCTCGACGTCGGGGATCGTCAGTGGGGCTCAACGGCGACCAAACTCCGGCGGGGGTGGGGGGGCTCAACTCGGCGAGTTTGGGGGGGGCTGCGGCCAAAGGTGTAGGGTGGGGCGCTGGTGGGTTGTATTATAAGGGGAAAAAGAAGAGTCCTAATCAAGATAGGACTCAACCAAAGAGTACTAGGGGTGGGGGATAGGTGAATGTAGCCTAGAGGGGGG
This sequence comes from Neostapfia colusana, assembly GCA_030760725.1. Taxonomy (NCBI): domain Eukaryota; kingdom Viridiplantae; phylum Streptophyta; class Magnoliopsida; order Poales; family Poaceae; genus Neostapfia; species Neostapfia colusana. The sequence continues at coordinate 43,239,328 of JASWHV010000013.1, read as the reverse complement.
GGTGTGAATAGGATTTTTGACGCTTTGTTAATCCCTGAAACACTTAGTAGGTTTATCAAATACAGGGAAATCGGACTAGTCCGGTAGAGTGCGGACTAGTCCGTTTTCTACTCAGAGAAAAATCGGACTAGTCCGGTACTGTGCGGACTAGTCCGGTATGCGTGGACTAGAAAAATCAAGGTTGATAAATATGTTCACTTATAGTAGCCTATGCAGCGGAAATTAATTAAGAGCTTAGATGTATTACAACCGTGAAACAATGAATGATGGAGATCAACTTTGATTTCAATGCTTCAACGTAAATTTCACAAGATTAACTAAACACTAGAATATGATGAACAATAAATGAACAAGAGTGAGAGACAAGATTTTATCCCAAGGTTTGATTCCACAAAGGAAACCGACGTCCCCGTTGAGGAGTCCACTAAAGACCGGGTCTTCACCAACCCTACCCTCGTCGAATCGCCACAGAGGATGATTCTCTTCCACTAATCACAAAGGGCAAATAAATCGTTCAAGGGGCCTTCTCACAAGTTGAGGGCTCCCCAAGAATTACAATGAATGGACACAGCCAAACACACTCAAAAGATGAACAATAAACAAACAAGAGTGTGCTAGAGATCAAGATGTGTAGAACAAATCTCTCCTTTGATCAATTGCTAATCCCCAATGATTTGATCCTTTTTGGGTTAGAATGTGTGGAGAGATGTGAATTTTGGGCTCTAGGGAGGTGTGACGGCGCAGGGGGTCGAGTTGGTCTGGTGGTATGGCCGTACACGTCTTTTTATAATAGGGTTTCCAATGGTTACGTTAGGGTTTGCGATGTCCGGACTAGTTCGTTGTAGACTCCAGACTAGTACGGTGTGCGGCATGTGAAAAACACTAAGTGTTGTGAGATACCGGACTAGTCCGTAAGAGTACGGACTAGTCCGTTGTCTATCCAGAGACAAAATCGGACTAGTCCGGTCCATATGGGACTAGTCCGTTTTCTAGTCAGAAAGAAAATCGGACTAGTCCGCACATGCTGATTTTGTGCAGTTAGTGTGATTTCTTTTACTTGAGCTCTTGGGGTGTGATTCTCCAACACACTCTATACTAAGTAATCTAATCTTTTCAGCTCCTGAGCTCTTATCAATTTGAATCCTCCTTCTCCTTTCTTTTTGCGCTTTCTTCCTAATTTCTTTAAGAACCTGCGCTCATCTCAACAATTTTGTTAGGGTCTCATTTGTTTGTCATAAATCAACCAAAACCCACAAGGGATGCCTAGATGCACTTTCAATCTCCCCCTTTTGGTGATTGATGACAACCAATTGAGATCACACAAATATGACAAAAAATTCAGATTTTCATAATGTGTGCACATATGAGTTTTGAGCAAAATAGGCAATGTATACATAAGACATATGTGCACTCTTTATGGTGGGGTGCAAAACTACATGTGTGAGCAATAATTTTGATGTGAATATCATAATGAGCATAATCATAAAATCATCAAGAGTCTTAAGCCTACATAGCAGTTCTAAACATGCATCATTAATAAAAATCATAACATAGTCATCATTTCACATTACATGTCCAAAAGCATAATGATAGCATAAGTCTTACAAAATTTCATTTCTTAAACTAGGACATAAAAAGAAGAGCCTACGACCTAAGACTCCCCCTCAATCTCTCCCCCTTTGGCATCAAGGAACCAAAAAGAAGGATAGGGGGGATCTACTTGTCGTCCCCGGCTCACTCCTCGCGTCGGTACTTTCTTCGTCTTCATCATCAGGCTGAGGAGGAGAAGGAGGACCACTCGTCGTGCCAAAGTAGGCACGCTCTGATGGATAGAGAGGAGCAAGCTTTGTGAAGTCAGATGCAGAGTCCTCTGAGATGACTGGAGATCCATTGGGCTCAATCTCCAGTTTCTGGCATATTGCTTTGACATTGGCCTTCATGTATCTCATTTCTTCTTTTCTTGCCTTGTTCATCTTATGAAGCTTCACCTCAGTTTTGTGGCAAGAACTAAAAATAGCAGCCAAATACTTCATAATTCCACTAGAGGACCCTTTGTGTGGAGAGGCCCTAGTCTTGGACGAAGGCCTTGCATCTTCTTGAGCTCTCTCTGGATGTTCTTCAGGTGAGCCAGGTGAGGGAGCAGCTGGGAGAGAGGCTTGAGGAGGCTTCTGAGGCCTTAGAGCAGTGTGCTCCATATCCTTCACAAACTCAATTCATGTGACTTTTTCAATCATGAACATCAAGTATGGTGCATAGCCATAGGAACGGTTTGGTGTGCAGGATATGTTCACCATGTCATTCCAAATGTAATCGAAGATATCAAATCTTCTCCTCCTGCTGATTACTTTCATCAAGGTTCTCAAGTAACCTTGGACACTCCCGGCATCTCCATCCTTTGGAGCAATGGTCTTCTGGAGCACTCTGTTGAGAACAATGAAGAAGGGATTCATGTTCTTGGTTGAGGGAGGATTGAATGGAAGTCGAGTATCATAGAGGAATTCCATCTTGTCCTTGTCCACAACTCCAAGATTGTGAATCACAATCTCATCATTGCCGGTGTCCTCAAGGTCCAGCAGTCTGGCAAACTCAGTATAAGAAATTGTGTACTTGGATCCATGTGTCATCCAAGTCACTTTGTCTTCTCCATCGTGGGCAAAGTGGCAAGTTGCATACAACTGGGCAATGATCTCATCATTCCAGTTGTATCTGAAGGAGAGCAAGTCCTTGAGACCGTGTCTCTCTGCAGCCTCTATAACCTCCTCAAAGGTTTCACAGCTCTTTCTTTCAAAATATGTCCAGTCGATCCATTGGCTGCGGATCACTGGAGTCTTCATTTGGAGGTACACCGAACTGTAGTAGTCCGAGTGAAAGTTGCTCTAAAATCTCTTGTCTGCTGCCTTTTTGCCAGAGCTATAGGCGTCAACCTTCCTATGACACCCTCATCTCGGTTGTCAGCATATGTTCATGTTTTATAAAGAGAAAACATTTTAAGAAAAGTAGGAACAGAGAAAAATATCAAAAGGATAGCCAATAAGAGCTGAATCCAGCACTCAGAGAGCACCGAAGATAACTTCCGCGGCCCGCTGGCCACGTGGTGTTTTCGAAGCTCATTCCTGCGAAGCGGGGAGAGGTCCGCCGCTAAAGTAGGCTACGTGGCAGGCTCGGGGCTCATCTCCGTAAAGGGGAGAGGTCCGACCCTGTGGGACACGTGTTGCCCCCGGAGCTAGTCATCATGGAAATCATAGGACTTGTCGCGCGGGATACGTGTCGATCTCGGAGCTTACCTTCGAGAGGTCCGGTGCAATCGAACACGTGTCGCCACCGGAGCTTATCTCCGGGAGGTCCGACACTGCTGGGCACGTGTTAACCTCGGAGCTCATCTCTGAGGAAAGAAGAGAGGAAAGGTCCGGCACTGATACGTGGCGTGCGCGGAGCCACCTCCGAGTAAGAAAGGAGGTCCCGACCGCCGGGATACGTGGCGCACGCGGAGCTCACCTCCGAAGAAGAGGGAAGTCTTGCTCGTTTGACACGCGGCACAACCGGAGCCCGTCTCTGCGGAAAGGAAGAGACCAGGCCCGGTGGACACGTGGAGCTTCCGGAGCTCATCACCGCAAAGGTGACGGGTTCTGAAGCAATTTTGGAATCTGTACGCGTAAGAATACCGGTACGTAAAGGAAACCAACCTGAATTCCACAACGTTACTGTACCCAATCAACCAAAGATAAGATGTTAGATCTAACGACAATCTGAATAGGACTCTTATTCGGGATACAATCAGATTGGGACTCTTCTCTTCCCGATTATAAATACAACCCAGAACCTCTGGCCGAAACCACAACCTTCTTTTCCAACTCCTGAGCCGACGACTTAGAGCCCTAGCCCCAACTCGCCGAGAAAGCCATCGCCGGAGCGGGGCAAGGAAGATCGCCGGAGGAAAGCCCAGCGGTCTGAGGAGGACCTCGGAGACCGAAAGGAATGTAAGGTAGGCCCCCAATACCACCTTACGACATCGTTGTGTTTTCTTTGCATCTGTTCTTTGATTCCTTTCGAACAGAAGCCTTCTCGTGGACAGATCACTTGATGATCAGGTTGATCTAAAGACAAGATCATTGCCACGTCCACCTTTGATCCGAACACCTCTGTCCATGCAAGCCATGCAAGAACACGTACAGACCAATCTAATAAAACTAATCATAGGATGGCATGCATATGCATCATGATAGGAGGATGAGTCCCGATCTTCCGAGAGGTAGGGTAAACTTGATTGGGTGGAGATCTCGACGTTGATGATACAAGGCTCCGAACGAACGAAACCCTGCAATCACTACACCACTGCTCCGTTGGTTATCACCCGTGTCACACGAATGACCTCGCCACCAAGGCTTATCCCTGCAAGCGCAATCAAGAACACAAGCAAGAATAGAGAAGTTGCAATCAAAACTGAATTGATCACGAATTTGGGGTCTCGCAACCGATGATCGGCGAACTGTTCAATGACAGATTGTAACTAAGCAAAACCCAGCTGTTTGTGATGGCGGCTAGGGGGTATAAAAGAGGTGGAGGACGACCAGGGGGGTGCTGGGTTCGTGACCTAACCCTAATACACGTACATAATGGACTTGGACTCCATACAAGGCCCAATGGCCCAACTAGGTGATGCAACACCCTGACAGACTCTAAACTTTATATTGTTTCGAAGTTTCCCGTCGACTCCGTGGGAATTTTGACGTGGGGTCAGTTCCATTGGAAAGTTTATCCTCTCAGATTTCCGTTCATATGTAAAACGTCAAAAACGGAGTCCGTATGCCTCCTGTGCATCCATTTTAAGGTGGACTGCTCCTGGGCCCGAGTTGGACTCGAGTTTGAGTTGAGCTCGGTCTCTAACTTCTTGTTGGCGTATTTTCTGATCCTCCACGCCTCCAAACCCCTCTCCATGTATCTCCATGTCCTCTCCATGGTTCCTAATCATAATTAATCGATTAGGTAGCAACATACTCTCAAAATTCACATATAAAGAATTATTCAGGAACGAGCTCACCTCTAAATTCAATTTTCGTGCTCGAGCTCTAGTAATTGGACCTTGCATGTCTACCATGTGAGTGTTGTGTATATCTGCAGGAGTGATGTCCACATCATCCTCCCCCTCTTGCATTGGAGTCGTCCTTGACTCAAGCTCATCTTCTTCTCCCAAGTATGGCTTCAAATCTAAAATGTTAAATGTGGGAGTAACCCCAAACTCGGGAGGCAACTCAAGTTTATATGCATTGTCATTTATCTTCTCAAGAACCTTAAAAGGTCCAGCAGCACGTGGCATGAGTTTGGACTTTCTCAAATCCGGGAACCTATCTTTTCTCAAATGAACCCACACCAAATCACCGGGTTCCAATTTTACCTCCTTCCTACCTTTACTAGAAGCAATGCGATACTTTTCATTCATTTTTTCAATTTGTAACTTAGTAGTTTCATGCAACTTAAGAATAAATTCAGAACGTTGTGTAGCATCTAAGTTCACAATTTCAGTATGTGGTAAAGGTAGCAAATCAATTGGAGCACGAGGATTGAAACCATAGACTACCATAAACGGACATAACTTGGTTGTGGAGTGAATAGACCTGTTATAAGCAAACTCAATATGTGGCAAACACTCCTCCCACAACCTCAAATTGTCTTTCAAAACAGCCCGCAACATAGTAGATAAGGTACGATTAACTATCTCTGTTTGCCCATCAGTTTGTGGATGACAAGTAGTAGAAAACAGCAACTTTGTTCCCAATTTATACCATAAAGTTCTCCAAAAGTGACTCAAAAATTTAGCATCCCTATCAGAAACAATAGTATTGGGAACACCATGCAAACGCACAACCTCATTAAAGAACAAATCAGCAACATGTGAAGCGTTATCGGTCTTGTGGCAGGGTATAAAATGAGCCATTTTAGAGAAACGATCAACAACCACAAAGACACTATCCCCCCCCTCTTTGTTCTAGGCAATCCTAAAACAAAGTCAATAGAAATATCCTCCCAAGGTGCACTAGGAACCGGAAGAGGCATATAAAGACCATGTGGGTTAAGTCGAGACTTAGCTTTGTTGCATGTCGTGCAACGTGAAACGTAGCGCTCCACATCACGCCTCATTCGTGGCCAAAATAAGTGAGCAGCCAGCACATCCTCTGTCTTTTTAACACCAAAATGTCCCATCAAACCACCTCCATGCGCTTCCTGCAACAACAAAAGACGAACGGAGCTAGCTGGAACACACAGCTTGTTAGCACGGTAGAGAAGGCCTTCACGCAGCAGGAATTTTTGCCACATTCTTCCCTCTCTACAATTTTCAAAGGCATCTTTGAAGTCCAAATCAGTAGCATATAACCTCTTTATGGTTTCCAAACCAAAAATTTTATGAGAAAGTTGGGATAGTATGGTATAACGTCTAGATAAAGCATCGGCAATCACATTGTCTTTCCCTTTTTTATGTTTAATGATGTAAGGAAATGATTCTATGAACTCAATCCATTTAGCATGACGTTTGTTCAGATTAGCTTGTCCTTTAAGATACTTCGAAGACTCATGATCTGAATGTATGACAAATTATTTAGACCATAGGTAATGTTGCCAAGTTTGCAAGACATGCACTAAAGCATAAAGTTCTTTGTCATATGTAAAATAATTCAGCGAAGGCCCATGCAATTTTTCACTAAAGAAGGCAACAGGTTTACCTCCTTGAATTAGCACTCCTCCAATGCCAATGCCGCTCACGTCACATTCAAGCTCGAAGGTCTTCTCAAAATCAGGCAGTTGCAGCAATGGTGCTTGTGTGAGCTTCGACTTGAGAACATCAAAAGCTTGTTGTTGTGCTGGTCCCCATCGAAACGGCACTCCATGCTTTGTCAACTCGTGGAGAGGTGCCGCAATGGTGCTGAAATCCCGCACGAAACGCCGGTTGAAACCTGTGAGACCAAGAAAACTCCGAACCTGTGTGACCGTAGTCGGAAGTGGCCAGCTCGTGATGGCAACAATCTTTGCCTCGTCCACCTCAATGCCCTGCGAAGTAAAAACATACCCAAGAAAAGACACACGATCGGTGCAAAAGGTGCACTTCTCAAGGTTACCATATAAACATGCATCGCGCAAGACATTAAAAACAGCACGCAAATGTTCAAAATGCTCATCATATGACTTGCTGTAAATAAGGATATCATCAAAGTAAACCACCACAAATTTACCAATGAAAGCACGTAAAACCTAATTCATCAACCTCATGAAAGTGCTGGGCGCATTAGTTAAACCAAATGGCATGACTAACCATTCATAAAGTCCGAATTTAGTTTTAAAAACAGTTTTCCATTCATCACCTAAAGCCATACGAATCTGATGATACCCACTACGCAAATCAATCTTGGAGAAAATAACAGAACCACTCAACTCATCAAGCATGTCATCCAATCTAGGAATAGGATAGCGATAACGAATGGTAATGTTATTGATGGCTCTACAATCAACACACATGCGCCAAGTGCCATCTTTTTTTGGAACCAAAAGAACAGGAACAGAACAAGGACTAAGACTCTCACGAATGTACCCGCAGTCCAGAAGTCTTGGACCTGTCGCTGAATTTCCTTAGTCTCGTCGGGGTTGGTCCGGTAGGCAGCACGGTTTGGCAAGCTCGCCCCTGGAACCAAATCAATCTTGTGCTCAATGCCTCGCACAGGTGGTAATCCAGGGGGTATCTCTGATGGAAAAACATCCATATATTCCTGCAGAAGGTTAGCAACAGCAGGTGGCAAGACAATGGATGTATCCTCAATGGAATATAAAGCATGTTTGCACACTAAAGCATAGCAAGTTCCATTAGAGGCATATAAATCATCAAGATCAGATTTAGTTGCAAGCAAAATAGGATTGTTCAACTTAATAGGTTGCTGAATTTCAGAATTGAAAATACCCTTTTGCTTAGAATTATTCTTTTTCTCCTGCTCGAATTGTACAATTTCAGTGGGACTCATAGGAAGCAACACAATTTTCTTGCCCTTATGCATGAGAGTATACTTATTAGATCGACCATGGTGAATAGCATCAGTATCAAACTCCCAAGGACGTCCCAACAAAAGAGAACAAGCATCCATAGGTACCACATCAAAATCAGCAGAATCATGATAAGAACCAATGGAAAAATGTATCCTTGCTGTTTGTGTTACCTTAACCTTACCATTGTTGTTAAACCATTGAATGTGATAAGGGTGGGGATGCTCCCGTGTGGTCAAGCCAAGCTTCTTGACCACCTCAACATTCACCAAATTGTTGCAGCTACCACCATCAATGATGGTATGTACACGGCAATCCTTGACGACGAGAAACATGTTGAAAAGGTTGTGACATTGGCGGTTGTCGTCCTCTCGAACCGTGGCACTCAAAGCTCGCTGCACAATCAAAGTCCTATAGTTGTTTGTCGCAGATGTACCAAGAACCTCCTCAGCACCATCATCCGAACCTGAAATGTTAGTTGCAATAATATTTTCATCTTCAATATCAGAAGCACTAACATATCCACCATCAGCAGTGGCAATGATCACCCGTTTGCTGGGGCAATCTCGTTGCATATGGCCAAGTCACTGGCAGCGGTGGCACTTGATGTTGGAGCTGCGACTTGTCGAAGTGTTGGGTGCAGCCTCCTTTGCTGCAACACCTGGAGGCATCTGGGACTTGCTGTTATCTTGTCCCCGTGATGTAGAAGGTGCGATGCTGCTGCGTACAACACCCATGGAGGGTGGTGTAGAATCACGTACGCTCGAGGAGGGCGCTGCTTTGGATGGCACCAGAAATTGTCGTGGCGTGAAGGTGTTGTTCCGCCGCTGCTGTTGGCGACCCTGCACTTCTTTTTCTGCTAACATGGCAAGTTGAAATAAACGTTGCATAGAATGATATTCCTTGTAGTCAACTATGTCCTGGATCTCACGCCGCAAGCCCCCATAAAACCTAACAATTTGGTCTTCCTGATCCTCAACTACCCCACAACGAAGCATGCCTTTCTGCAACTCTTGGTAGTACTCTTGGACAGTCATGTTACCATGATCAAAGCGTTGCAATTTCTTAAGAAGATCACGTCTATATGAAGGAGGAACAAACCTAGCGCGCATCTCTTCTTTTAACGCAGCCCATGTCTGTGGTGCATTACGTGTATTGACAAGTTCATTCCACCAAATTATAGCAAAATCTTTAATCTCACTAGTGGCTTGTCTAACTCTATATCGCTCAGGAACAAGATGAGAGCTAAATTTTTGTTCTACCGTCATCTCCCAATCCAAGTAAGTCTCAGCATCATAAGATCCATAAAATGTTGGAATAGAAAACTTAATCTTAGCATAAGGAACATTATCTTGTTCAAGAGCATGATGACGAGGTCTACCTCCCATACCTTGACGATTTCGTCGAGGGCGACAGCGCTGCTGTGCATCAACCTCATCGTTATTGAAGTCATCCTCTATGTCGTAGTGAACATGTGCATCACCATCAAGGATGATAGAGGGTGTAGCTTGTTGGGGAAGACGAGTCTCCATCTCGTCCAACCGTGTGGTCAGACCAGCAACACTTGTATGGAGCCTCTGAAAGGTGGCTGTTGTAGTGGTCTGGTAATTGTTGAAAGCTTCGGTCATTGCCCGCATCATGTCCTTTAGTTCCATATGGGACACGCACTCATCATCATCCAGAGGTGTAGAACCAGAGGTCTTATCCATAGGCTTCTTTCCTGTCATTGTTAGTACAAAACAGAAACGAAGATAAAAAGATCGTGAAGAACCCTATTACTACGCTCTCCAAAGTGGGTGGAAAATCGATCAGTAAGATGCGTCTTACCCCGCTCTTACAAGTTTCTTACCGGCACTGCAGGTGGCCAACGGTGACCGGTGTGAAGGAAGCAAAGAGTGGGTGTGATTGCAAAGGCTACCTGTTCTGCTCGAGAGAAGGTGGAGCTTGGAAGGCTCAAATGCAGTATATGTATGTGGCACACAAGTTAGTAACAGATAGCAATGCTGAATAAGTGTCCAAAGAATTTCACCTAGTTGCTGGCCTAAGAATGTATTAGAACAGTTGTGGCAACAAGCAAGGACAAGGATGAATGATGATGAACAACAAGGATAATATCAGCAAGTATCCAGCACTCGCACAGAAATAGCACACCCCTTAGCCTCCTGTTTTTGTCTTGAAGCACTAGTCGAAATCAAAATATTTTTTCTCTTTTTTTGATATTTTTTTCTCAACCAGGGGCACAAGAATAGAAACAGCACCAAGTATTAGCTCAAACCGATGAAAGATGAGATCGGCACAAATTCAGGAGCGATTGGAAAAACTGGTGCTGGAACTTTGGAGTTCGAAACGAGGGCCTTCTTAATTTTTTTAATTTTTTTAAAACGCCATATGTGGACTTTTTCGAGACCTTTATGGGAAAAAGAATGCGCCTCAATCGGAGTTACGAGCGAAAAGTTATGCCCGTTTTAAGGAGGATACCCCGAATCAGGTTTTAGTGGTGGTGGAAACTGCAACAGAAACGAATCGGTGGATGAAATTCTTTTGTAGATTGGTTTTTTGTAGATGGCAGCGGATGGAAGAAACAAAACTGAACCAAAACAAATCTAAACCAGCAACCAGACTCAACCTAGGACACGAACTCAGAACTACGGACTCCAAAACTAAATTGTGCAAAAGGTTGAGCGGGGGTTGTAGGTCAGGGAAACTAAAATTTTTTGTGGCTTTTTGTGGACGATAGGACTGAAACAAAATAAATCTAAAGGGCACACAAGTATACCTCACGGTGAACTTGGAAATCTGATACCAATTGATAGGAGGATGAGTCCCGATCTTCCGAGAGGTAGGGTAAACTTGATTGGGTGGAGGTCTCGACGTTGATGATCCAAGGCTCCGAACGAACGAAACCCCGCAATCACTACACCATTGCTCCGTTGGTTATCACCCGTGTCACACGAATGATCTCGCGACGAAGGCTTATCCCTGCAAGCGCAATCAAGAACACAAGCAAGAATAGAGAAGTTGCAATCAAAAATGAATTGATCACGAATTTGGGCTCTCACAACCGATGATCGGCGAACTGTTCAATGACAGATTGTAACTAAGCAAAACCCAGCTGTTTGTGACGGCGGCTAGGGGGTATAAAAGAGGTGGAGGACGACCAGGGGGGTGCTGGGGTCGTGACCTAACCCTAATACACGTACATAATGGACTTGGACTCGATACAAGGCCCAATGGCCCAACTAGGTGATGCAACACCCTGACAGACTCTAAACTTTATATTGTTTCAAAGTTTCCCGTCGACTCCGAGGGAATTTTGACGTGGGTCCAGTTCCATTGGAAATTTGTCCTCTCAGATTTCCGTGCATATGTAGAACGTCAAAAACGGAGTCCGTATGCCTCCTGTGCATCCATTTTAAGGTGGACTGCTCCTGGGCCCGAGTTGGACTCGAGTTTGAGTTGGGCTCGGTCTCTAACTTCTTGTTGGCGTATTTTCTGGTCCTCCACGCCCCCAAACCCCTCTCTATGTATCTCCATGTCCTCTCCATGGTTCCTAATCATAATTAGTCCATTAGGTAGCAACATACTCTCAAAATTCACATATAAAGAATTGTTCAGAAACGAGCTCACCTCTAACTTCAATTTTCGTGCTCGAGCTCTAGTAATTGGACCTTGCATGTCTACCATGTGAGTGTTGTGTATATCTGCAGGAGTGATGTCCACATCATATCATCACATCTAGTTTAAGTTTTGTGCATGATATTGATTACTGTGAATCTTGTATGCGCGTAATCCTACCTAGCAGGATAAGCTCGGGGAGCTGTCTACGACGAGCTGCAGCGACAAGGTTTTGAGATCCAAGAACAACCAGAACCGCAAGAACAAGTTAAGTGCTCCTTGACCATATAGATACTATGTTTTGGGTGGAACTATTTTGTGAAAAGGTGTGCGTACTGGGTCAAACATGATGGGAAACCCTTTTATAGGAGTTTACTAGCTTTGGTTAAACCACCCTTGTCGCCAGGGAAGTTTATGAGTCGGGTATGGTTTTTACTATTATGCTTCGCTGAGTCTATGGGATTGGGAAGCGAGATAGATGTGTCTAGCTAACTGCACTCGTAATGATATAAGAAACTGATGAGGTTAATAAACATGGATCGGAGGGAGATCTAGGCAAGACTGGGTTTGTGAATGAGGTAGCACGAGATGGTGGTTTACTTGCCGTAGATCTAAAGACTGGTTCATGCATGCACGTGCCAGGGTAACGGTGCCACCACAAGGCCAAGTATGGGTGCGGCTTAGCTGAGTAATTAGGTAAGTTGCTAGAGTGTTATGGACTGTGGAAGGCGCGGGGAATGGGAGTCGAGTGAGGACTGCCCTGGGAACTGCATGGCACAAGAGGGGGCCCGTGGGTGGGAGAATTGGAGATTCTAGCCTGCCGGTGAAACCTTAGTGAGTCCATACATCTAGTAACCCCTTTGAAAAGGCTATTTTGTGATCTCTTGACCATACACCGACGGTTGTGTACTGGTATAATGGAGGTTCTACAGTCGCCGACGGGTGACGAAATCACAAACTTGTGGGTAAAGAGGTACAAACTCTGCAGAGTCTAAAACTATCATGATAGCCAAGCTTAAGGTCACGAGCGCCTGGCCAAACTGCCATGATTAGTTGGGATGGTTATTGGGATGGTTATTGGTTATGGTTTTGGATGGTTTGGTTATGGTTTGGTTTTTGGGACTGTTGAGTCCGGGTGATAAGATGGTTGCATGACTGTTGAGTCATGGCAACGAAACTGGTCTCGGTTTGAGACAAAGTTGTTTATGAGATAAGATGGTAGTGAATACGTGAAGGTATTCGTGAGATGGTAGCGAATACGAGGAGGTATTCGTGAGTGAGAATGAGGTTGGTTAATGTTCGGGTGGAACATGGAAAGTGATGGAGGTATGTTGGTAAGTTAATACATGCTGGGATTACATTCATCTAAAGTTAAGTTGCTGTTTTATCATGGTTTTATAAATCTGCTTTTCTGCAAATAAGCCTTTTTATACCTACCTTGTTATGAGCTGCATATCATGTTTTTCCCGCACTTGCTGAGTACATCATTGTACTCAAACTTGCATTATTATCTCCTCATCAGCAGCAGGAGAGGACTACTATGAAGATCAAGTGGAATGTTAAGGCGTGTGAATCTGTTCTCAACCTTGACTGTGGAGGAAGTAGAGATGGAGGCACTTCTGCTTAGATTTGCTTCCGCATTAGCAAAATTGCTTCCGCATTAGAATAAAGACTTCCGCTGCATAGAAATAAGACTTCCGCTGTGAGCATGAGTCCAAGACTCATGAGATATTGTAATAAACTCTGTTATTCATGGTAATATATAATCTGAAAAATCAGTTTGTGGAACATATGTGTATGTGTGATGAACATCCTGGGCACACATATACATTAGTTCTCTGTTCTGTGGTTTTCCACAGAATTGAGGGTGTCACACTTCCTCAGGTTCCATGCCACATCAATCCCCTTGCCATTAAACTTCTGCTCCGAGGGATCCCTATTTCCCTGCCTTGGAGCTATCATCTTAAGGGGACTAATCGGGCCGGAAGCAAGCCCCTTTCCCTTACCCTTGGTTTGGCGTTGAGCCGCCGAGCTAGAATCAGCCAAATTTGCTCTTGAAGCTGGTCTCGTGATTGTAACCTTTCAGCGAACCCTAGGTGGGGTGAGCAAAGGCTCGGCAGCATTGATCTTGTTTCCTTTTGGAGCGAGACTCCGGAAGATGAGACATCACATCTTGATCTTGATCCATCTCGGCTTCAAAGTCGGAGAGATTTTCATTCGATCCCGACATGATTTCTGACAAGGAAGATATAAAGGATATGAATAGTCAAGGATGACAAGAGATTGCATTGAATTGACATAATTTAAGATTCTGATCAGGGCATACCGGACTAGTCCGGTGTCCAGGGTCGGACTAGTCGGAGTACCGGACTTGTCCGCCCTTATAACGGACTAGTCCGTGATGAGGCTGCTCAATCCCTAACTTGTCGAAATTTTATGTTATTCAATGCAAATATGATCTAGGGTACGTTGAATACATCAATAGAGCATGTATTGATTGGAGGAGCTAAGCTAATTGAGCAAAAACAAAGAAAATAGAAGGGTCTAGGGTTTGGAGAGAAGTTTACCAAATCCTTCGATTCGAGGCGTTTGAAGGAGTTCTTGATGCGGGCCAGTCCGGGGTCTTTGATCCCTTTGCAGTGGAGATCAATTCCCACGGAGATTTGGGTGGTTTTGATGGAGAAATCTCAAATCCGCCTTGGGAGCACTTAAGTGAGGAGAGAGAGCGTGGGAGTTGTTGTGAGGATGAAAAGGATTAGGTCTGAGCCGGCCCTAGGGTTATGGAGTCGAAATATCAGAATAGTCCGGACTAGTGGACCAAGTGCGGACTAGTCTGCAAGTGCGGACAAGTCCGGGGTGACCACGGACTAGTCCGTGGTCCATTGTACAGAAATGCACAAAACATATATATATATATATATATATATATATATATATATATATATATATATATATATATATATATATATATATATATATATAAAGGATATTAAGGAATAGGGGACAAAGACACACAGATATTCTTGATGAATATGATCAGTAAACATACAACAATCAATCTATTATCATAATTCATCAAGATCAAGTAACTAACATAGTTTTTAGAAGAAAAATAGAGAGAGATGATTTTTCAACACAATTAGCATGATTTTGAGGATGGCATACATGTATGCAAGTTTTCAAGCCACGTTTTGAGCATCAAGGATATTTAGTTCATTTTGGAGCTCACAAAAGCATTTTTCATCAAGTGGCTTGGTAAAGATATCGGCTAGTTGTTTTTCAGTGTTGATATGGGAAATGGCTATGTCTCCTTTCATTGAGTGATCTCTCAAAAAATGATGCTGTATATCTATGTGTTTGGTTCTAGAGTGCTCAACAGGGTTATGGGCAATTTTAATTGCACTCTCATTGTCACAAAGGAGTGGAATACGACTCATATTGTAACCTTAATCCCTTAGAGTTTGTCGCTTCCAAAGGAGTTGTGCACAAAACCTCCCGGCTGCAACATACTCCGCTTCAGCCGTGGATAAGGCAATTGAATTTTGTTTCTTGGAGGACCAAGAAACTAAGGATCTACCTAGAAATTGGCAAGTACCTGAAGTATTTTTTCTATCTCCCTTGCATCCGGCATAATCTGCATCGGAGTATCCAATGAGATTGAATTTTGAACCTTTTGGATGCCAAAGGCCTAGGTTGGGTGTATGAACTAAATACCTCAAGATCCTTTTAACGGCTGTCAAATGACATTCCTTAGGATTGACTTGAAACCTTGCACATAAACATACAGTCAACATGATATCAGGCTTAGATGCACATAAATAGAGTAAGGAGCCAATCATGGAACGATATACCTTTTGATCCACATTTGGTCCGTCTTCATTGAGATCCAAGTGTCCATTAGTCGCCATGGGAGTCTTTATGGGCTTTTCTTTGTCCATTCCAAACTTCTTGACAATGTCTTGAGTGTACATTGTTTGGCTTATGAACGTCCCTTCCTTTTGTTGCTTCACTTGAAATCCCAAAAAATACCTCAAATCTCCCATCATGGACATCTCGAATCTATCTGTCATAATCTTACTTAATTCTTAACAAAAGGATTTGTTAGTTGAACCAAATATAATATAGTCAACATGGATTTGGCAAATGAAGAGATAATCATCAAAGTGTTTAGTGAACAAGGTGTAATCAGCTTTTCCAATCTTGAAGTCATTTTCAATCAAAAAATCTCTAAGGCACTCATACCAAGCTCTAGGAGCTTGTTTGAGTCCATAGAGAGCCTTACGCGGTTTGAACACATAATCGGGGTGCTCTTAATCTTCAAAACCGAGTGGTTGCTCCACGTACACCTCCTCCTTGATCGGTCCGTTGAGAAAGGCGCTTTTCACTTCCATTTGATAAAGCTTGAAATCATGGTGAGTAGCATATGCAAGTAATATACGAATCGATTCAAGCCTAGCTACGGTAGCAAAAGTCTCGTCGAAATCCAAACCTTCGACTTGTGAGTACCCTTTTGCCACAAGTCGTGCCTTGTTCCTTGTTACCACTCCATGTTTGTATTGCTTGTTGCGGAAGACCCATTTAGTGTCAACGACGTTGGACTTGGGTCTTTCAACAAGCTCCCACACTTCATTCCTTTTGAAGGTGTTCAATTCTTCTTGCATCGCCATCACCCAATCTGGATCTTTTAATGCATCCTAAACCCTGTATGGTTCCAAAGAGGATACAAAAGAATAGTGTTCACAAAAATTAGCTATGTGAGATCGAGTTATTACTCCCTTTTAGATGTCACCGATTATATTGTCGACGGGGTGATCTCTTTGGATGCTTTGGTGTACCCTTGGATGTGGCACTTGTGGTCTTGAATCTTCATTATCATCTTCTTCTCCCCCTGGATAGTTGCCCTCATTGATGTTTTGATCTTCTTGATTTTCTTGAGGTTGATCTTGTATGGAAGCTCCCCCTTGATCATTTTCCTCCACCTGTGGTTCATTTTCTTCATTCGCATTTGAAGGTGACACTTGTGGTCGAACATCGCCCAATGCCATTTTTCTCAATGCTTGACATGGAGCTTCTTCTTGATCTAGCACACATTGATCAACTGGCTCTTCTTGAGAGCCGTTAGTTTCATCGAACACTACATCACGTGCTACTTCAACAAGTCCGGAGGTTTTGTTGAAGACACGATAAGCGTAGGAGTTTGAATCATAGCCAAGTAAGAAACCTTCATGGCTTCTTGTTTAAAATATAACATTTTGAACCAAAAACTCGAAAATATGAAATATTCGGCTTGTTACCCGTGAGTAGTTCATATGAAGTTTTCTTGAGCAACCAATGAAGATATAGTCGGTTTATGGCGTGACAAGCGGTGTTAACCGCTTCAGCCCAAAACCTGTCCGAAGTCTTGTATCCATCGAGCATTGTCCTCGACATCTCAATGAGAGTTCTATTCTTCCTTTCGGCTACTCCATTTTGTTGAGGAGTATATGCTGCTGAAAATTCGTGCTTTATTCCTTCTTCGTCTAGATACTCCTCAACTTTGGTGTTCTTGAATTCTGTCCCATTGTCACTTCATATGTTCTTGATCTTCAATGAGAATTCATTTTGGGCATGCTTGATGAACTTCTTGAGGATTCCTTGAGTTTCTGTCTTATCATACACAAAGAAAACCCACGTGAAGCGTGAAAAATCATCAACAATGACTAGACCATATATGTTACCGCCGATGCTTATGTAAGCAATTGGACCGAATAGATCCATGTGGAGAAGCTCAAGCGGTCTTGTTGTAGTCATGACATTCTTTGTGGGATGGGGTGCTCCTACTTGCTTCCCTGTTTGGCATGCTCTACACAGCCTGTCTTTCTCAAAAACAACATCCTTTAAACCTTGGACGTGATCGTCTTTGAGGAATTTTTGAAGACTCCTCATACCAACATGTGCTAGCCGTCTATGCCACAGCCAACCCACGTTGGTCTTTGAAATCAAGCATGTGTCAAGTTCGGCTTTATCTTTGTTGAAGTCAACTAGATAAAGTTTTCCCTTCAACACACCCTTGAATGCAATTGAGTTGTCACTCCTTCTAAAGACAATCACACCCTCATTAGTGGATAAGCAATTATAACCCTTGTCACATAGTTGAGATATGGACAAAAGGTTATAATCCAAGGAGTCAAGGTGTAAAACATGAGAGAGAGATTATGTTGTGATGAAATTGCAATTTTACCGGTACCAAGCACTTTTCCTTGACTATTATCACCAAAGTAAATGCCTTCGCTTGGATTTTCATTTTCTTCATATTCCATAAGCATTCTTCTTTTTCTGGTCATGTGATTGGTGCATCCACTATCTAGCACCTATTTTGCTCCACCGGATGAATAAGTATGCAAAAATAAATTATGCCTTGGTCTTAGGTACCCAAGCTTGCTTTGGTCCTTTGAGGTTAGTCACAAGTGATTTGGGCACCCACACATGAGACTTGGTGTTCCCATGGCGTGACCCAACAGATTTAGCATAAACTCTTCCAAGATTACTTTTCATATGTACATATGAAGCATCAAAAGTTCTAAATAGAAGTTGTTGTTCATATGTGTTCACAATGTTAAATTTATCAACATTATTAAGTTTTCTAACTTGAGAAGAGTTTCCCGTGACAAAGGCAATGCAACCCTTGTTATTCTTGTGGCTTCTAGCATTTTGCTTTTCACCATAAGAATATCCAATGCCATATTTGACATTAGGGGGTCTTGTGACCGAGTATGCACTGCGTGCATACTTGATCTTCTCCTTGTCAAATATGCCACTTTGAGAAGATTGCTTCTCCTTTGCCAAGTTTGGCTTTTTCTTCAAGTTAGTGTCACTTTTGGCACAAGCACAAGTAATACTAGTTTCAGATTTTATATGTTGAGAAGGTGAGCTTGAAGTGGATGAAGAACCACTTTGCTTGAGTGACTCAACTTGTACCTCAATGATCACTTTGGTAAAGTTAGCAAGTTCATCCTTGATGGTGGTGTTTGAGTCTTTTAACTTCGAGCAAGCTTTCTTGCTTGAAGCTAACTCAAGTTCTAATGATTTACTTCGCCCCTTTTCAAGTTCAAGAAGCTTTTCAATCTCAATATACTCCTCCTTTTGGGAGATGATCATATCTTCCTGACGATTGACTAACTTCTCCATATCAACAAGCTTATCAAATAGAAATTTCATCTTAGCAGCTGTCTTTTTGTCTAAACCCCTAAGCATATATTCATTTTCATCACTGCTATCATCCTCACTAGAATTATCACTATCACTAGTAAAAGAATGTGAGAAGGAAGAGTTAGTTGTTACCTTTCTTTTACCTTCCTTTGCCATCAGATAAGTGTTTTCGGTGTCCTTCCATGCGCCCATGGTTGTAAAGAGAGTGGATTTCTTGGTAGTCTTCTTTATGGCTATGGTGGCCATCTCCTCTTCTTCTTCTGATTAGGATTCATCATTGGAGTCCCACTCCTTCCCTAGATGTGCTTGGCCATATTGCTTCTTCTTCTTGAACATTTTCTTTGGTTGAGGCTTGTTGTCTTTAGTCTTCTTCTTGTTTTCCTCATATGGACAATCTACTATGAAGTGATCATATTCTCCGCAGTTGTAGCACGCCCGTCTCATCTTGGGTTTTTGTTTGTCTCTTTGTCTTCCTTTGTTTGAGCTGCTACCCTTTCTTCTTCTCATCATTTTCTTGAACTTCTTCATGAACAAGATCATGTATTGTTCATCGATATCACTACTTTCATCATCACTGTCGTCTTCTCCATGAGTTTCTTGAGCTTCTTTTGATACGGGTTTACAGGTTGACTTCTGTGACACTCTCATTTTCGGGTTCTGCATGTACTCAAGTTTCACATAGAAAAACATTTTTAAAATAAGTTGAAACCAACAAAGAATCAAAAAGTTAGCCAAATAGAGCAAATTCCAGTTTACATAGAGCACCGAAGACAACTTCCGTGGCCGCTGGCCACGTGGCGTGTTCGGAGCTCATCTCCGCAAATGGGGAGAGGTCCGCCGCTAAACTGGCTACATGACAGGTTGGGGGCTCATTCCCGCAAAGGGGAAGAGGTCCGACCCTGTGGGACACGTGTTGCCCCCGGAGCTAGCCTCTGCAGAGGAGCGAGGCCAGTCCTGAAGGACACATGTCGGCTGCAGAGCTAGTCACCGCGAAAAAGAGAGGATCAGCCGCGCGGGACGCGTGTCGCTCTCGGAGCTTACCTCCGAGAGGTCCAGTCCTCCTGGGCACGTGTCACCTCTGGAGCTCACCTCCAGGAGGTCCGATACTTTCGGACACGTGTCACCTCCGGAGCTTACCTCCGGGAGGTCCGTCACTATTGGACACGTGTCGACCTCGGAGCTCGCCTCCGAGAATAAAGGAAGTCTGGCACTGTTACGACATGTGGCAATCTCAGAGCCACCTCTGAAGAGAGGGAAGGTCCGGCACTGACACGTGGCACATTCAGAGCCACCTCCAAAGAGAGGGGAGGTCCGGAATTGACACATGGCACACTCGGAGCCACCTCCAAAGAGAGGGGGAGATCCGGAACTGACACGTGGCGTTCGTGAAGATCGCCTCTGTTGAAAGGGGAGGTCCCGACCCACCAGACATGTGGCGCACGCGGAGCTCGCCTTTGGAGAGAGGGAGGTCTCGCCCGCCAGGATGCGTGGCGCACGCGGAGCTCGCCTCTAAGTAAGAGGGTAGTCTCGCCCGCCTGACACGCGGCACAACCGGAGCTTGTCTCTGCGGAAAAGGGAGCCCAGATCCCGCAGGACACGTGGAGCTTCCCGAGCTCATCAACGCGGAGGTAACGAGTTCTGAAGCGGTTTTTGCTTCTGTACGCATGGGAATACCAGTACGGGAGGAAACCGGCACGAATTCTACGTTGATACCGCACCAAATCAACTGAAGATAAGTTGTTAAGATTCAAAAACAATTTGAATAGGACTCTTGTTCGAATTCCGATCAAAGGAGGACTCTCCATTTTCCTCTTATAAATAGAACCGTAAACCTTTGGCCGCAACCACAAACTTCTTTTCCACCCCCTGAGCCGACAACTTAGAGCCCTAGCCCCAGTTCACCGAGTAAACCTCTTCGCCGGAGTTCAGTCACCGTAGATTGCCGAAAGAGAGCCCCATCGATCTGTCTTGCTAGGAGAAGGACCCCGAGACCAAGAAGAACGTAAGAAGGACAAGCTCAGGGAGCTGTCTACGACGAGCTGCAACAACAAGGTTTCTAGATCCAAGAGCAACCGGAACCGCAAGAACAAGGCAAGTGCCCCTTGACCATATTGATCCTATGTTTTGGAAAACTGTTTTGTTTGCGAAAAGGTGTGTGTGCTGAGTCAAACATGATGGGAAACCCTTTTATAGGAGTTTACTAGTTTTGGTTAAACCACCCTTGTCGCCAAGGAAGTTTACGAGTCGGGTATGGTTTTTTTTACTTTTATGCTTTGCTGAGTCCATGGGATTATGGGAAGCGAGATAGATGTGTCTAGCTAACTGCACTCGTAAGAATGATGAGAAACTGATGTTGTTAATGAACATGGATAGGAGGGAGATCTAGGCAAGCATGGGTTTGTGAATGAGGTAGCATGAGATATGGTTACTTGCCATAGAGTTAAGGACCGGTTCATGCGAGCCATGCCAGCATAACAGTGCCACTACAAGGCCAAGTATGGGTGTGGCTTAGCTGAGTACTTAGGTAAGTTGCTAGATTGTTATGGACCATGGAAGACACGGGGAATCGGAGTCAAGTGAGGACTGCCCTGGGAACTGCATGGCACAAGAGGGGGCCCGTGGGTGGGGGAATTGGAGATTCTAGGCTGCCGGTGAAACCTTAGTGAGTCCATCCATCTAGTAACCCCTTTGTAAAGGCTATTTTGTGATCTCTTGACCATACACCAACGGTTGTGTACTGGTATAATAGAGGTTCTGCAGTCGCCGACGGGTGACAAAATCACAAACTTGTGGGTAAAGTGGTACAAACTCTGCGGAGTCTAAAACTATCATGATAGCCGATCTTACAGTCACGAGCGCCTAGACAACCCACATGATTAGTTGGGATGGTTTTTGGTTATGGTTTTGGTTTTGGTTATGGTTTGGTTTTTGGGACTGTTGAGTCTGGGTGATAAGATTTGGTTGCATGACTGTTGAGTCGTGGCAACGAGATTGGTCTCGGTATGAGACGGAATGGTTTATGAGATGAAATGGTAGTGAATACGAGATGCTATTCGTGAGATGGTAGCGAATACGAGAAGGTATTCATGAGCAAAGATTAAAAAGATTAATGTCTGGTTGAGACATGGAAACAGATGAATCATAATAGAGGTATGTTAATGTTTAAATACATGTTGGGATTACATTCACTTAAAGTTAAGTTGCTGATTTATCGTGTTTTGAGAAATAAACTTTGCTTTCTGCAATGAGCCTTTTTATACCTTCCTTGCTGTGAGCTACATATCATATTTTCCTGCACTTGCTGAGTACATCATTGTACTCAAACTTGCATTATTACTTCATCATCAGCAACAGGAGAAGATTACTACGAAGAATCCGTGGAGCATTAGGCGTGTAATCTGTCCTCAACCTTGCCTGCGGGGATGGAGTATAGATGGAGCTGCTGCTGCTGCTTAGTTGCTTCCGCACTAGATAGAATACTTCCGCTGCTTAGATAAGACTTCCGCTGTTAGTATGAGTCCAAGACTCATGAGACATTGTAATAAACCCTGTTATTCATGGTAATATATATTCTGAATTCAGTTTGTGGAACATATGTATATGTGTGATGAACATCGTGGGCACACATATGCATCAGTTCTCGGTTCCGTGGTTTTCCACAGAATTGAGGGCGTCACAGATAGGTATCAGAGCCACGGGTTGACGGTAGGTTACACGCTTAGATAGAAAACACAAGTTGGTATCAGACATAGATTGGTATCAACCTACCACGGTTGATCGTAGATCACACAACCTAGATAGGTCACAGATTGATACTAAAGCTGCCATGCCTAGTCACAGATTGGTGCAATCCACAGATTTGAACCAAGCTACAACAGTTGACTGTAGGTCACAAACCTAGAATGATCACAGATTGGTTATAGAGCCACGTTGACTGTAGGACGCACCCTAGTAACAGATTGGTGTTAGAAGCCATGCTGACCATAGGATGCAAGCCTAGGATGCATAGATTGGCATGGGAACCACCTTGACATAAGATGCAAGCCTATGAGAAGCCATAGTTGGATCACAGATTGGTATCACCCCAAACCACCTTGACATAGGGTGAAGTCACATATTGATATCACCCTAAAACCCCATAGGACCCCCATTGAAAAAGCCTTGAATAGGAGTTGTGTGAGCCTTTGTGATGATTGTTTGTGCTTATATGCTTAGTGTGAGTTGTCGGACGTCTCAAAGCATTGTCCATATCCACACATAAGTAGAAAGAGATGTGAGATGCCTCGGCACTTGTTCACATCCTCATATGGGCTAATATATATAGTCTATCCACCTTGATGCATATAGTTAGGTGTGATGCCCTCAATTCTGTGGAAAGCCACGGAACCGAGAACTGATGCATATGTGTGCCCAGGATGTTCATCACACATACACATATATTCCACAAACTGAATTCAGAATATATATAACCACGAATAACAGAGTTCATTACAATGTCTCATGAGTCTTGGACTCATGCTCATAGCGGCAGTCTTAATCTAACAGCGGAAGTCTTATTTCTATGCAGCGGAAGTCTTTTAACTAGTGCAGAAGCAATCTAAGCAGTAGCGGCTCCATCTCTACACCATCCCCACAGGCAAGGTTGAGAAAAGATTACACGCCTAATGCTCCACTTGGTCTTCATAGTAATCTTCTCCTGTTGCTGATGATGAAATAATAATGCAAGTTTGAGTTCAATGATGTACTCAGCAGGTGCGGGAAAATATGATATGTAGCTCACAACAAGGTAGGTATAAAAAGTCTCATTGCAGAAAGCAAAGTTATTTAACAAAAAACCACGATAAAACAGCAACTTATCTTTAAGTGAATGTAATCCCAACATGTATTACAATAACCAATCATACCTCCATTATGTTCATTACCTTTCATGTCCCATCAAGACATCAATCAATCTCATTCTTGCTCACGAATACCTCCTCGTATTCGCTACCATCTCACAACGAAACCAACCTCGTTGCCATGACTCATCAGTCATGCAACCCATCTTATCACCCGGACTCAACGGTCCCGAAAACAAAACGAAAACCAAACCATCCAAAGTCATCCCAAAATAACCATAGCCAATAACCATCCCAACTAATCATGGAAGTTAGCCAGGCGCTCGTGACCGTAAGCTCGGCTATCATGATAGTTTTAAGACTCTGCAGAGTTTGCACCTCTTTACCCACAAGTTTTTGATTTTGTCACCCGTCGGCGACTGCAGAACCTCCATTATACCAGTAGACAACCATCGGTGTATGGCCAAGAGATCACAAAATAGCCTTTACAAAGGGGTTACTAGATGTATGGACTCACTAAGGTTTCACCGGCAGGCTAGAATCTTCAATTCTCCCACCCACGAGCCCCCTCTAGTGCCATGCAGTTCCCAGGGCAGTCCTCACTCGACTCCCATTCCCCGCGCCTTCCACAGTCCATAACAATCTAGCAACTTACCTAATTAGTCAGCTAAGCCGCACCCATACTTGGCCTTGTGGTGGCACTGTTATCCTGGCATGTGCTCACATGAACCATTCCTTAGATGTAAGGCAAGTAAACCACCATCTCATGCTACCTCATTCACAAACCCAGTCTTGCCAAGATCTCCCTTCGATCCATATTCATTAACAACATCAGTTTCTCATTATCGTTACGAGTGCAGTTAGCTAGACACATCAATCTCGCTTCCCAATCCCATGGACTTAGCGAAGCATAAAAGTAAAAACCATACCCGACTCATAAACTTCCCTGGCGACAAGGGTGGTTTAACCAAAGCTAGTAAACTCCTATAAAAAGGGTTTCCCATCATGTTTGACTCAGAACACACACACCTTTTCGCAAAACAAAACAGTTTCCCAAAACATAGGATCAATATAGTCAAGGGGCACTTGCCTTGTTCTGGTTGTTCCAGTTGCTCAAAATCTTGTTGTTGTAGTCCGTCGTAGGTAGCTCCCTGAGCTTGTCCTTCTATACATGATCACGCACATACAATATTTTCAACAATCAATATCATGCACAAACTTTAACTAGATGCGATGATGCTTATGCATGTTAATCCTATGATGCAGTTTAGTTTGTACGTGTTCTTGCATGGCTTGCATGGATTTTATGATGAACAGAGGTGTTCGGATCAAATGTGGACGTGGCGATGACCTTGTCTTTAGATCTAGATCAAACCGATCAGCAAGTGATTGACACGACCCCATTGGTCCTGTCGAGCCAGGATCACGCTGAGGGGTGCTGCGTTGCACAGCACCGTATAACACACGTCAAAGGTGCAAAGCGGAAGCGGAAGCTTTATTACATAAACAGGTTTATGAACATGTTTACATCAAAATAAGTTCAGTCTACACTCACGGGCGTAGACTAAGCATCAAGTGCACGTTCAGCCCTCGAACGTGTCCTTGCTAGCACACACGCACACTAACTCTGCGGCGTGCACGACTCCCACTCGACGGGGTTCCCCTCCTGGGGTTCCGTCTCCTCTTCGGGAGTCTCTTCCTCATAGAACCCTGCAAAAGATTCAAACACAAGCAGTGAGCACGAAGGCTCAGCAAGTCTGACCCGTCTCACCTAAACATGGAACTTCTACATGAGGGTAATGGGTTGCATGAGGTAAAAAAATCATTTGCAAGGACTCGCCTAATTAGTGGAACCTTACTTTCAAGTTTTAGCAGCAGGTTGTGGAGAACCTTACGCTAAGGCACATGAGAGAGCCGCAATCAAACAAGAAACGCATTTCTCTCATGTACTTTGCCCAAAGTTGAAAAGAACTTTAATTAGCTCTAAGCTACAGCATATCATTAACAATCAATGTCCAGCTTTCAATCAGCAACATTTTAACATGTGACTAGCCTGTTCTTTCTACGTCACGGTACAGTGAACAAGTGGTACTCACTGACCGCGAGGGACGGCGATTATAATCGATTTACACCTGCAGGGTTACCCGAACAACCCGTCACGTACGCCCGTACTCGATGTTGCCTACAACAACCATCACGGACGCCGTACGCGACTACCTTTCACCCGTTAGCCAAATATTGAACCGGTCCCATCGTCCCGAGCAAGAGGTCTCTGCACGCGCATCTCCGTGCCGCCAGCCGATTTACACCTCGAGCTCTCAACCTACCCTCTGAACGACGGGCAATGCCTCAACACCCAGCTACCCGAGTTACATCAGTTTCCCGGTTCCCATATAGCCGGTAGGTCTTCGGTACTGTTCTTGCTTGTTCAACAGGCCCGCACATGGCTCGGTCCTCAATCGATACAAGCGGAGCTACAGCACACAGGCCCCAAAGTCCTGCTGCCCTTACTCTCCGCTCGGTCTCATTTTCTTGCCATGTGTTTCATGTGCTACCTCTACCCGACCAATGTGCCTCTAGCCTATTCTCGCGAGTAGTTCCAACTACTCGACTTGTACCGAATCCTACTCTATCCTAGCCAAGCAGTGGCTAACGAGGTTTTCCCTCCTAAACCCAACCCATGGTTTTCTTGGCTGTGCAGTTGGGTTTCCAATCAAGACTCTAATGCAAAGAACAATATTCAAAGATGTACTCAAAACAATAAACATTTGTAAAAGGGTTAATGCAAACCGGGGCTTGCCTTGCTGCTCTTGGTCGTAGGCTAGCTGTTCCTCCGGAGTAACGAAGTCTAGGACTTCGGGTTCCTCCTCGACCTTAGCGACTACATAATAAGAGTAATGTATGTATTAATTTAAATGCATTTGTATTAACTTTGAAGTTGTGAAGTCTATAACCCTTGCTAGACAGACCTAATGACTGTGAAACTTTTACTGTGGCTTGGTTACAACCTAAACAAAGACTTGGTCAAGTTTTAGTTGCAGCAAAGCTCATTTGAGCCCTCTACAATTAATTATGCCCTTGACCTTAATTGGAACTCTTAGGGTGTTCTAGGAATTCTCATGAAACAACTATGCCTTCCTGAAAACTAGATTTTCAGAGGGTTCTACTGGAGTTGGTCTCACTTAATTTGGAAGTCTCTAACTAAAGATATGAGCCAAACAATTTCAGAGAAAATTCTGAAAATGTTTCTGAACATTTTATATTTTCTTTGGAACAGTTTCACTAATCACACCATTAGGTGGATTAAATGAGCTCAAATGGATCTGAAATTTTTATGGTAGTTCAAGGATATTTTGGTGAACATCCCAGCAAAATTTCAGGATTTTCCTCCAAAGGGTTCTCCAGTTAAAATTCCTAACAGTTTAAATTTTGAGGAATTAATTCCGGAGAAATAAGGAATTTCATGGAGTGAAACATGATTTTCTGGAAAGTACTCAGAGAGCTGAATCCAGCAAAATTTAGTTCACTCAATTTGGAGCTTTCTAGCCAAAGTTATAAAGATTTGAAGTTTGAACTAAAACTGAAATTCGGGGAAAAGTTTAAACTCTGGCTTGTGGGCCCCGCACACAGTGCGTCGTCTCCCTCCTCGCGCCAACTGCGCGGCGGCGGCATTCTCCGGCGACCCTCGCCGGAACTGAGTTCCCGGCCACCCCCCGGCCCGAAACTTGCCGCCTGCCCCTTTTCCGACCCCCTGGACTCGATGGTAGGGTCGCCGGCCGCCGGCGATGACCGGAAACCCGTGCGCACCGGTGACAGCACCTGCTAGGGTTCCGGTGAGGTCGGTCCCGCTCTCCCGTGCACCAAATCGACCGGAAGTCGGTCGGAGAGCATCAGTAGGGCATGGGAAACACGAACTAGGGCTGGGTGGAAGCTAGAAATACCGGCAACTAGGCTCTCGACGGTGAGCCGAGGTGTTCAGCCATGGCGGCGGGGAAAACAACCATATCAAGGCCGATTCTCGATGGTTTTCTCCAATTCCAGTCCGAGCGTGGGCGCTAGCGTGCATAGAAGCTACTAGGTAACGAGCTTGTCCAACCTTCATGCATAGAGCACGAATTTCACCCGAAGGTGAGCTCGGTTCTTATGAACTGATCAAGAGTAAATTGGGAAATTCTCGGCCGAGGGTTGATCAATCGCCAAACGGCTTTCGGCTACTCCATCTACATACAATCACGCACCTTTCTTGTGTAGAGAAGAGGACGTGACAACGGCTGTGCCGTGCTGTCCACGGGAGCCCGATCGGCGGCGATGTTCGGCTCGCCGGAGAAATGGCTCGTACAGCTCGAGGAAGCTTGCTCACTGGCCAACACGGAGTGTGGGAGGTTGCTCTCGATCCCTTGGTGCCGTTTTGCTGTGGAGGAGGCTGTGCTCGCGAGCGATCGGCTTGATCAAGCGGGAGCTCGAGCGGCGGTGATGGCAGTGGAAAAACGGCCGAGTATGCCGGCAGCTCGGGGAATGAGTGATCGGAGCACGCCGGGGAGGGAATAAATAGCCCGGCGGCTGGTCTCCGGCTTGGGGCGCGCAGCAGGAGCTGGCGCCGGCTGCCCCCCTTCGGTGGCGCGCGCACACAGCAGCCGGGAACCGACTGAACTGTGTTTCAGTCGGTTTGTATTGAGGCAGAGGCTGACATGTGGGTCCCACCCCTCCTTTTAACCTCTGAAATTTACTCCTAACAGCTGTGGTAAACAGTGAACCCTATACTACCCTTGGCAATTCAAATTATTCACCCATGAGCCATTTGAATTGATCAAAGTTCAAATGAGGTTTGGTTTGAATGAATTTCAGCACAAGTTCAGTTTGAAATTCAAATAAAGTTTGAATTTCTCCCCCTTAGCTCATGTCAAGATCAACTCCAAATGGAGTGAAAATTGGTGTGGGAGCTCACAAAAATGTGCTGAGTGAGAATATGCCTTCCACTTTTAAATTCAGTGGGTGAAAACAGTTTGAATTTGAATATGGTTTCAAACTTCCCTCCTCCTATCTATACCCAAAATGACCTCAAAAAGGTTTTGAATTTGGGTGAAACTTGGCATGGACATCCTTAGCAAAGTGTAGGAGTTTTCATATGTCCAGCCCATCTATATCACATGTGGGAAATACCACTTTTGCAATGTGTGAGTTTGTTCTCTAATGAGCATGTTGATAATTGTTACTTGCTCTTCATTTGTGTTCATCATTCTTGCTCAAATGAGGTGTGTGGTGTGGTGATGAACACTGCAAATGGGTGTCAAAAACTGAGACCCTTACATTCCTCCCCCCTTAAAAGAATCTCGTCCCGAGATTATAAGGTGAAAATGAGAGAGAGGGCGGTGGAAAATTACCGGATATGCGACGTGAGAAAGTCGGGGTGGTTAGTGCGAAGGAATTCTTCGCTCTCCCATGTCGCTTCGTCCATGGAGTGATTACTCCACAAAACCTTGTAGAACCACAACGTACGGTTGCGTGTGGTTCGGGCCTTTTCCTCAATAATCTGCACCGGTTCCTCCCGATAGGGGAGATCCGGTTGCAGTTCTTCAATGTCTTCCAGCTGAACGGTAGTTGATAGCTTGAGACACTTCCTCAGCTGGGAAACGTGAAAGACGTCGTGCACACCGGAAAGTGCTTCTGGTAATTTTAGCCGGTATGCCACCGATCCACATCTTTCGGTAATCTGAAATGGACCGATGAATCGGGGTGCCAGCTTTCCTCTCACCCCAAATCTGTTTACGCCCTTCATTGGAGACACTCGTAGGTATACGTGATCTCCAACTTCGAATTGTAATGGGCGCCTTCTCCGGTCCGCATACTGTTTCTGACGGGATTGAGCGGCTCTTAGGTTCGCTTGAATCAGTCGAACTTTTTCTTCTGCGTCGTTGACAAGGTCAATCCCGAAGGTAACCCTCTCGCCAGACTCACACCAGTTCAGTGGTGTGCGGCATTTTCTCCCGTATAGCGCCTCGTAGGGCGCCATCTTGATGCTGGCTTGGTACCCATTGTTGTACGAGAACTTGGCCAACGGCAAGTGATCATCCCAATTCTTGCCGTGGTTGATAGCGCAAGCTCGTAGCATGTCTTCTAAGATTTGATTTACCCGCTCCGTTTGCCCATCCGTCTGCGGGTGGTAAGCTGAACTACGGATTAGCTTCGTCCCCAAGGCAGCGTGTAGCTGCTCCCAAAAACGGGACACAAATAAAGTGCCCCGGTCCGATATGATGGTACGGGGTACGCCGTATAAGCATAGGATCCGTGAGATGTACAGTTCAGCGTACTTCTTGGCGTTGTAGTTGGTGTTGACCGGGATGAAATGGGCAACTTTGGTGAGCCGATCGACGATTACCCACACAGAATCATGTTTCTGTAAGGTGGTGGTTAAACCGACGACGAAATCCATGCTCACGTCCTCCCACTTCCAGGCAGGAATGCCTAGTGGTTGCAGCAGTCCCGGTTTCCGCATATGGTCTGCCTTCACCCTTCGACATGTATCACACTCGGACACGTATTTGGCAGTCTCTCGCTTCATCCGTGTCCACCAAAACCCTCTTCTGAGTTCTTGATACATTTTGTTGCTGCCGGGGTGAATAGAAAACTTTGATAAGTGAGCCTCATCAAAGATTTTCTTCCGTAACTCCGGGTTTCGGGGTACGACGATCCGGTTCTTGAACCATAGGACGCCGTCTCCGTCCTTCCGGAAACATTTCAACTCTCCACTGTCTACACGTCTCCGCAAATGGGACATGCCCTTGTCATTCTTCTGGGCTGCCGCTATGTCTTCACGGATGGTGGGGATCAAAGCTAGGTTGTAGAGAGCTCTGTGTGGAATCACATGTAGTGGTGGTTCGCTCTCTTCCAACGGTGTGATGGTCAGATTATTGACGTGTGACTTGCGGCTCAGCGCATCTGCCACAACGTTTGCCTTGCCCGGATGATAATGGATCTCTATCTCATAATCCTTTATCAGTTCTAACCATCTTCGTTGCCTCATGTTCAACTCCTTCTGAGTGAATATGTACTTGAGGCTTTTGTGGTCGGTATATAAATGTACAAGGTTACCGAGTAGGTAGTGCCTCCACATCTTCAGTGCAAGTACCACGGCAGCGAGCTCCAAATCGTGAGTTGGATAATTTTGCTCATGGTTCCTAAGCTGCCGTGATCCATACGCGACCACTCTTCGGTCTTGCATCAGCACACATCCGAGCCCAATGCCGGATGCATCGCAGTACACATCGAACGGTTTTGTTGTGTCTGGCTGCGCCAAAACCGGTGCTGATGTCAGGTGCTTGACTAAAGCCTTGAATGCTGCTTCACATGCTGGACTCCAAACATATTTGGTAGCTTTCTTCAGCAGCTCTGTCATTGGCTTGGCAATCTTCGAGAAGTTCGGAATGAACCTCCGATAATATCCCGCGAGTCCGAGGAAACTCCGTACCTCATGAACAGTTCTCGGGGATTTCCAATTCAGCACTTGCGTGATCTTGCTCGGGTCCACAGCGATACCCTCCGCTGAGATGATATGCCCGAGGAAAGGCACTTGCGATATCCAAAACTCGCATTTGCTGAATTTTGCGTATAACTTGTGATCCCGCAGCCGTTGCA
This sequence comes from Neostapfia colusana, assembly GCA_030760725.1. NCBI lineage: Eukaryota > Viridiplantae > Streptophyta > Magnoliopsida > Poales > Poaceae > Neostapfia > Neostapfia colusana. The sequence goes on along the minus strand of JASWHV010000013.1, from coordinate 43,208,033 downwards.
AGACTATACGCAGATGTTTCTTGTGATCTTCCTCCGACTTGGAATATACCAGGATGTCGTCGATGAAGACCACGACAAACTTGTCCAGCTCCGGCATGAACACCGAGTTCATTAAATACATGAAGTGAGCTGGAGCATTGGTGAGGCCAAAGGACATGACCAGGTACTCATAAAGTCCGTACCTTGTCGAGAAAGCTGTCTTTGGAATGTCCTCCGCCCTTATCTTAATCTGATGGTACCCGGATCTTAAATCCATCTTGGAAAAGATCTTTGCTTCGACCAACTGATCAAACAACATGTCGATCCGTGGCAACGGGTACTTGTTCTTGATGGTTACGGCATTTAATGGACGGTAGTTCACGCAAAGCCGCAACGATTCATCCTTCTTTTTGACAAATAATGCCGAACAGCCCCATGGCGAGGAGCTCGGCCTAATAAAACCCTTCTCCAGAAGGTCCGTGAGCTGAGTCTTCAGTTCAGCCAACTCCTTGGGCACCATCTTGTACGGCCTTCGGGATATTGGCATGGTTCCCGGTGCAAGTTCAATCTTGAACTCCACCTCTCTATCGGGTGGCATCCCCGGCAAATCGTCCGGGAATACATCCGGGAACTCTCGGACCACCGGAATGTCTTCCAATCTGATGGTCATGGCTTGATAGACACTTGGAAGTTTTATTTCTGGACTGTCCAGAAATAACGAGTGAGAACCGTGCACCTCTGAGTTTAAGTGCACGACTTGAAGGACGGTGTCTAAAACAGCGCCGTGGCGGGTTAACCATGACATCCCTAGGATGACATCGACCTTCTGCCCCTCTAAGATAATGAGATACGTGGGGTACACTCTACCCGCTAAGCATAATGGTGCTTTGGAGACCATTACGCTTGCTGAAATCTTCCCACCCGGTGAACAAATTAAATATGGACTACCGGTGGGTAATATTGGCAAGCTGTGTTTAGCAATGAAAGCTTGGCTAATAAAATTATGCGTGGCGCCTGAATCAAATAGTACTATAGCGGGATGCTGGTGGAGTTGGAACATACCCGCAAGGATTGGCTCGCCCTCCGGCACGTCCTCAATGGCAAGCTGGTGGACAGTACCGGGCCTAGGGTTCGCCCGCCGCGCATTAGTAGGGTTCCGGGGTTGATTCCTCCCCGGAAACTGTGGTGCCACTCCGCCGCCTTGCCTCTCCGGGCAACTGCTCGCGAAGTGTCCTGGACGACCACACTTGTAACATGTGGCCGCTGCTGGTGGAGTACTCGGGGGACGAAAGCCCGGCATGCGTTGCGGAGGTGCAAACGCACGCGGCATTGCCCGCTGCTGCTGTTGTTGTGGCGGTGGTACTGGCAGTGCCGGCCGGAATGCCGGTGAAGAGTACGGTCGACTGCGGAACGGCATCGACCGCTGTGGTGGTTGCCAGCGTGGACCTGATGGTGGGCGATTCACCATCCGAAACTTCTGAGAAGGACCGCCTCCTTCTCCGCTGCTCTGCGGCGCGCTTCGCTTTCGCTCTGCCGCCGCCAACTCCTTGCCGGAGTCCTCCTGAACAATCGCAGCATCAATGATGTCGTTGAGGCTGCCGCGATTGAACATCGCCAGCTTGTCCTTCAGGAGCGGGTTAAGCCCCTGGTAAAAGTGGTCCCGCCGCTTCTCGTCCGTATCTGCGTGATACGACGCGTAGAGCGCGAGATCGTTGAACGCCCTGGAATATTCCAGCGCGTTTCGGCTCCCTTGTTGCAGGTGTAGGAACTCCTGCGTCTTCCTCTTCATCAAACCGGGCGGTATATGATAGGCCCTGAAGGCCGTCCGGAACTCCGCCCAGGTCATCACTCGGTCGGTGGGCTGGGAAGCACAGAAGTTGGCCCACCACGCGCTCGCGGATCCTTGGAGCTGCTGGACCGCGAACTGAGTCTTGCGCTGCTCGCTGATTTGGAGCAGCCCGAACTTCATCTCTATGGCGCGGAGCCAGTTGTCCACGTCAAGTGGTTCATCCGCCCTTGAGAATACAGGGGGATGAGTCGCCAGGAAATCAGAGTAGGAGCCCTGTTGGCGCTCCTCACGATCTTGACGTCTCTCTGGGCGAGACGTATTCGCAATTAACGTTTGCAGCAGCTCTGTGTGCTGCTGATGTGAACCCGCCATTGCCGCGACAATGTCGGCCAATGTAACCGTTGGCAGTGGCGGTGGCGGTGTTTGCTGTTGCTGTTGCTGCTGCTGTCCCGAGGAGTCCTCGGGAGGCGGTTGGGAGGTCTCTCCCCCTTGGCTAGTACCTCCAACATCAGGGTTGGCACGAGTACGCGTCATTCTGAAATTCAACACAGCAGTAATTAGCACATGTCTCACTCAAAATTCCATATACAGCAGTAGGTATTGAAGTGACGCATGATTAACTTGCACAACATTCACATATATTGATAAAGTATAAACTTTATACAAGATACATCATTCTCGGATCTCCGAGAAGTCGTGCTCATGTCGTCACTACCTGTACATACGCTACTGTCTACACGACATGTCACCGATTACAAAAGTTGGGTTACGCTACCCTAGCTGCCCTACTTGGCAACTGTAACCCCCTACTCGGAGTAGAACTCGACCTCCTGTGGGTCGTCCTCCTCCGGTACCTCGGCTGGTGGTTCGGGGTCTACCACTTCTTCTCCCATTTCGGGCTCTCCCATGGCTGGAAGACCCAAGACTACCGGTACGCCCAATACCGGGGGCACGAGGTCCTGCAATGCATGCACCTCGTCCATAGCCTGGTTGTAGTCCTCTTCCCAGCCTTGTCCTTCCTCAATAGCGTCGTCCCGCTCTTGAGCAAGGTCCTCATTCTGCTGGGTTAGGGTCTGCACCAGCTCTTGCAACGCCGTGATGTCAACACGGCCCTTCTTCTTTGCCTTCTTCAGACGACGCAACTGATTGTGTTGTTCATTCAGTCGCTTGATCGTCGGAAGGAGCACATTGCGGAGTGCACTGTGAGCACTCTCAAAATGATCTCCACGGCTTGTGCTCTCCTTGAGCTTGGTGGCGAGATGCTCCGTATGAACAGCTTGGCTGTCCATCACAGCGTTTCCCGCCCTCCTTTGGAGGCTGAGGTTCGCCTCCGCGGGGTTGTACCTTGGGCAAGTCGGGTCTGTTGCCTCCAGGTACCTCTCTTCCCACACATGCTGAGCTCGCCCCTCCACCGGAACGAGTGCGTATGGTGTGCCCTCCATAGCCTGCACGTGTAGTTGGCAGAAACGTGACATAGTGTCACGGGCTGCCACTTGCCACATCCCTTCCGGTTGTCTTCCTCTCACCGTGACGGTGAATGGCACCCAACCGGGTGGCGTAGGTCCTGCGGAAACCTCGACATGGATCGTCCACGTCTTGTTCCCCTCTTCGCCTTCTTCCTTGGCGAAGTATTGCGGCATCTGGTTGTACCCGAAATATTGGAGCATTTGCCACAATGCTTCCGGGTAGCCGCTACGGTCAGAGCAGTGGGAAACTACCCACCCGTTCTCCAACCGTTTATCTGCTGCCATCTGGAAAAATATATTTGAGAATTGTCAAATGTTTATTTGAACCGTAAACCATTGAGTTATAACATAAGATATGTCATTGAACCCCTAAAACTTGGAAACATAGTTCAAATTTTTAAACAAATTTGACTGCTGATCTGCTGTTCCCATGACAGCCCTGACCAGTTTCCATATCAATCTGATTTAGGCCAGGTTAAAAGCAAAACCAGTCCTGGAGCTCAACATCAAAGTTAAAGTTAACTTCAATAGCTTTCCAGAAAGTATTTGGTTGGCCTAAGATCTGTCCTGGTTCAAAGGTTATGAGATGCCAAAATTAACAGAATTTCTGGGAACAATTGGACAGCACCTCCCTGCCTTAGGTACTGATTTGATCCAACAATCTCAGTTACTTCTGTTCCTAATCTGACAAAACTTTCTGTCACAAAGTTGTAACCCATCTCATAAGCTTTCCAGAACTACCTCATTTTCTATTTTTGGATTTTTATGCAGGAAGTTATGCTTAATTTACAGAGAGTCTACAGAGAGTCTTTGCTCCGTCCTGTTTTCTGGACAGTTTCAACTCTACTGCATTTTTCGAGTGGTTACGGGATGAAACACCTCTGGAACTCAACAGAAAAGTTGTAAGGCTCCTCCAAAGCTTTCCAGAAATGTATCATACGACCCCAACCTCGAAAGAACTCAACCTCTAACCTCTGATTAACTTCAGCCTTGATTTAGCTGAAAACAGAATGCTCTGTCCTTGACATCCTATAAGTTGAAAACTTATTAGCTTTGAATATCCTGTTCAAGGGAAGGAGTTACATCAAGTTTTACTACTTTGGATCAAAACCTTCAAATTTTTAAGTGAAGTTGTTCATTTAGTTGGGTGTGACGTCGATGCGTCACCAGATTATGTCGGTACTACGTCCTCACAAAGGAAAAACCTATACCGGACTTAGCCGGCTTCGTTAGTTCAGTGGCACTAAACGTCACTCGCACACGAATGCTACACGTCTACCGTTTCGTGGTCAGGCTACCTGCAGAAACTCAAACAATCATCAGACTCGGCTGCACACCGAGCCCGGAATCCATACAGTTTGTACACCCGGCCGTCATCACTCGCCCGGATGTTCTCAAGCCAAACACGCCTTGAGTTACGTGTTCACGTTTCAGACCACGTGACGGGGTCTCCCATGTTGCACCACGCACGCCAGGGACAGACGTTGCTCGAATACCCCAAACGACATGAAGAGTCGTAGAGGATATCAAAGTGGGTCGGGTTACCTGCCACCCGTGGGGCTCCACCCTTTAGCTTGTGCGCACTGGTGGACAGCGCTTAAGTGCACCCCCCAAGACATGAACGTCCCGAGATGCACGATTTTCCGACATAACAAATAGGTTAATATGCCACTTTCTATATGCTAATAACATCCTTATACGGGCTACTAACTCGTTCCTCACTGGATTTTTGAAAAAGAAGACCTTTGTACTGTGTTAAACCTCAAGCGAGCTCTGATACCACGCTGACACGACCCCATTGGTCCTGTCGAGCCAGGATCACGCTGAGGGGTGCTGCGTTGCACAGCACCGTATAACACACGTCAAAGGTGCAAAGCGGAAGCGGAAGCTTTATTACATAAACAGGTTTATGAACATGTTTACATCAAAATAAGTTCAGTCTACACTCACGGGCGTAGACTAAGCATCAAGTGCACGTTCAGCCCTCGAACGTGTCCTTGCTAGCACACACGCACAATAACTCTGCGGCGTGCACGACTCCCACTCGACGGGGTTCCCCTCCTGGGGTTCCGTCTCCTCTTCGGGAGTCCCTTCCTCATAGAACCCTGCAAAAGCTTCAAACACAAGCAGTGAGCACGAAGGCTCAGCAAGTCTGACCCGTCTCACCTAAACATGGAACTTCTACATGAGGGTAATGGGTTGCATGAGGTAAAAAAAATCATTTGCAAGGACTCGCCTAATTAGTGGAACCTTACTTTCAAGTTTTAGCAGCAGGTTGTGGAGAACCTTACGCTAAGGCACATGAGAGAGCCGCAATCAAACAAGAAACGCATTTCTCTCATGTACTTTGCCCAAAGTTGAAAAGAACTTTAATTAGCTCTAAGCTACAGCATATCATTAACAATCAATGTCCAGCTTTCAATCAGCAACATTTTAACATGTGACTAGCCTGTTCTTTCTACGTCACGGTACAGTGAACAAGTGGTACTCACTGACCGCGAGGGACGGCGATTATAATCGATTTACACCTGCAGGGTTACCCGAACAACCCGTCACGTATGCCCGTACTCGATGTTGCCTACAACAACCATCACGGACGCCGTACGCGACTACCTTTCACCCGTTAGCCAAATATTGAACCGGTCCCATCGTCCCGAGCAAGAGGTCTCTGCACGCGCATCTCCGTGCCGCCAGCCGATTTACACCTCAAGCTCTCAACCTACCCTCTGAACGACGGGCAATGCCTCAACACCCAGCTACCCGAGTTACATCAGTTTCCCGGTTCCCATATAGCCGGTAGGTCTTCGGTACTGTTCTAGCTTGTTCAACAGGCCCGCACACGGCTCGGTCCTCAATCGACACAAGCGGAGCTACAGCACACAGGCCCCAAAGTCCTGCTGCCCTTACTCTCCGCTCGGTCTCATTTTCTTGCCATGTGTTTCATGTGCTACCTCTACCCGAGCAATGTGCCTCTAGCCTATTCTCGCGAGTAGTTCCAACTACTCGACTTGTACCGAATCCTACTCTATCCTAGCCAAGCAGTGGCTAACGAGGTTTTCCCTCCTAAACCCAACCCATGGTTTTCTTGGCTGTGCAGTTGGGTTTCCAATCAAGACTCTAATGCAAAGAACAATATTCAAAGATGTACTCAAAACAATAAACATTTGTAAAAGGGTTAATGCAAACCGGGGCTTGCCTTGCTGCTCTTGGTCGTAGGCTAGCTGTTCCTCCGGAGTAACGAAGTCTAGGACTTTGGGTTCCTCCTCGACCTTAGCGACTACATAATAAGAGTAATGTATGTATTAATTTAAATGCATTTGTATTAACTTTGAAGTTGTGAAGTCTATAACCCTTGCTAGACAGACCTAATGACTGTGAAACTTTTACTGTGGCTTGGTTACAACCTAAGCAAAGACTTGGTCAAGTTTTAGTTGCAGCAAAGCTCATTTGAGCCCTCTACAACTAATTATGCCCTTGACCTTAATTGGAACTCTTAGGGTGTTCTAGGAATTCTCATGAAACAACTATGCCTTCCTGAAAACTAGATTTTCAGAGGGTTCTACTGGAGTTGGTCTCACTTAATTTGGAAGTCTCTAACTAAAGATATGAGCCAAACAATTTCAGAGAAAATTCTGAAAATGTTTCTGAACATTTTATATTTTCTTTGGAACAGTTTCACTAATCACACCATTAGGTGGATTAAATGAGCTCAAATGGATCTGAAATTTTTATGGTAGTTCAAGGATATTTTGGTGAACATCCCAGCAAAATTTCAGGATTTTCCTCCAAAGGGTTCTCCAGTTAAAATTCCTAACAGTTTAAACTTTGAGGAATTAATTCCGGAGAAATAAGGAATTTCATGGAGTGAAACTTGATTTTCTGGAAAGTACTCAGAGAGCTAAATCCAGCAAAATTTAGTTCACTCAATTTGGAGCTTTCTAGCCAAAGTTATAAAGATTTGAAGTTTGAACTAAAACTGAAATTCGGGGAAAAGTTTAAACTCTGGCTTGTGGGCCCCGCACACAGTGCGTCGTCTCCCTCCTCGCGCCAACTGCGCGGCGGCGGCATTCTCCGGCGACCCTCGCCGGAACTGAGTTCCCGGCCACCCCCCGGCCCGAAACTTGCCGCCTGCCCCTTTTCCGACCCCCTGGACTCGATGGTAGGGTCGCCGGCCGCCGGCGATGACCGGAAACCCGTGCGCACCGGTGACAGCACCTGCTAGGGTTCCGGTGAGGTCGGTCCCGCTCTCCCGTGCACCAAATCGACTGGAAGTCGGTCGGAGAGCATCAGTAGGGCATGGGAAACACGAACTAGGGCTGGGTGGAAGCTAGAAATACCGGCAACTAGGCTCTCGACGGTGAGCCGAGGTGTTCAGCCATGGCGGCGGGGAAAACAGCCATATCATGGCCGATTCTCGATGGTTTTCTCCAATTCCAGTCCGAGCGTGGGCGCTAGCGTGCATAGAAGCTACTAGGTAACGAGCTTGTCCAACCTTCATGCATAGAGCACGAATTTCACCCGAAGGTGAGCTCGGTTCTTATGAACTGATCAAGAGTAAATTGGGAAATTCTCGGCCGAGGGTTGATCAATCGCCAAACGGCTTTCGGCTACTCCATCTACATACAATCACGCACCTTTCTTGTGTAGAGAAGAGGACGTGACAACGGCTGTGCCGTGCTGTCCACGGGAGCCCGATCGGCGGCGATGTTCGGCTCGCCGGAGAAATGGCTCGTACAGCTCGAGGAAGCTTGCTCACTGGCCAACACGGAGTGTGGGAGGTTGCTCTCGATCCCTTGGTGCCGTTTTGCTGTGGAGGAGGCTGTGCTCGCGAGCGATCGGCTTGATCAAGCGGGAGCTCGAGCGGCGGTGATGGCAGTGGAAAAACGGCCGAGTATGCCGGCAGCTCGGGGAATGAGTGATCGGAGCACGCCGGGGAGGGAATAAATAGCCCGGCGGCTGGTCTCCGGCTTGGGGCGCGCAGCAGGAGCTGGCGCCGGCTGCCCCCCTTCGGTGGCGCGCGCACACAGCAGCCGGGAACCGACTGAACTGTGTTTCAGTCGGTTTGTATTGAGGCAGAGGCTGACATGTGGGTCCCACCCCTCCTTTTAACCTCTGAAATTTACTCCTAACAGCTGTGGTAAACAGTGAACCCTATACTACCCTTGGCAATTCAAATTATTCACCCATGAGCCATTTGAATTGATCAAAGTTCAAATGAGGTTTGGTTTGAATGAATTTCAGCACAAGTTCAGTTTGAAATTCAAATAAAGTTTGAATTTCTCCCCCTTAGCTCATGTCAAGATCAACTCCAAATGGAGTGAAAATTGGTGTGGGAGCTCACAAAAATGTGCTGAGTGAGAATATGCCTTCCACTTTTAAATTCAGTGGGTGAAAACAGTTTGAATTTGAATATGGTTTCAAACTGCCCTCCTCCTATCTATACCCAAAATGACCTCAAAAAGGTTTTGAATTTGGGTGAAACTTGGCATGGACATCCTTAGCAAAGTGTAGGAGTTTTCATATGTCCAGCCCATCTATATCACATGTGGGAAATACCACTTTTGCAATGTGTGAGTTTGTTCTCTAATGAGCATGTTGATAATTGTTACTTGCTCTTCATTTGTGTCCATCATTCTTGCTCAAATGAGGTGTGTGGTGTGGTGATGAACACTGCAAATGGGTGTCAAAAACTGAGACCCTTACAGTGATCTGTCCACAAGAAAGCTTCTGTTCGAAAGGAATCGAAGAACAGATGCAAAGAAAACGCGATGACGTTGTAAGGTGGTATTGGAGACCTACCTTACGTTCTTCTTGGTCCCGGGGTCCTTCTCTTATCAGACAGGTCGTTGGGGCTCTCTTCTGGCGATCTTCCTCGACTGAACTCCGGCGATGGGCTTACTCGGCGAGTTGGGGGCTAGGGCTCTAAGTCGTCGGCTCAGGAGTTGGAAAAGAAGTTCGTGGTTTCGGCCAAGGGTTCTGTGTTCTATTTATAATCGGGAGGAGAAGAGTCCTAATCCGATTGTATTTCGAATAAGAGTCCTATTCAAATTGTCGTTGAATCTTAACAACTTACCTTAGTTGATATGGTGCGGTAACATTGTGGAATTCATGTCGGTTTCCTCTCCGTACCGGTATTTCTACGTGTACAGAATCCAAAACCGCTCCAGAACTCGTTAGTTCTGCGGTGATGAGCTCCGGAAGCTCCACGTGTCCACCGGGGCCTGGTCTACCTCTTTCCGCAGAGACGAGCTCCGGTTGTGCCGCATGTCAAGCGAGCGAGACCTCCCTCTCCTTCGGAGTTGAGCTCCACGTGCGCCACATATCCTGGCGGTCGGGACCTCCTCTCTATTCAGTGGTGGCTCCGTGCACGCCACGTGTCAGTGCCGGACCTTCCCTCTCTCCGGAGATGGCTCCGGGTGTGCCACGTGTCCTAACAGCGCCAGACTTCCTTTCTTCTCAGAGACGAGCACCGAGGTTGACATGTGTCCAACAGTGACGGACCTCCCGAAGGTGAGCTCCGAGGATGACACGTGTCCAATAGAACCGGACCTCTCGGAGGTGCGCTCCGAGATCGACACGTATCCCGCGCGACTGGTCCTCTGATTTCCGTGGTGACTAGCTCCGAAGGTGACACGTGTCCTGCGGGACTGGCCTCGCTTCTCCGTAGAGGCTAGCTCCGGGGCAACACGTGTCCCACGGGGTTGGACCTCTCCCCCTTTGCGGGAATGAGCCCCGAGCCTGCCACGTAGCCAGTTTAGCGGTGGACCTCTCCCCACTTCGCAGGGATGAGCTCCGAACACGCCACGTGGCCAGCGGGCTGTGGGAGTTGTCTTCGGCGCTCTCTGTGAACTGAATTCGGCTCTTTTTGGCTATCTTTTTGATATTTTCTCTGTTCCCACTTCTTTTAAAATGTTTTCTCTACATGAATACATGCAGAAACCAGAAATGAGGGTGTCACAAATCTACCCCCCTTAAATAGAATCTCGCCCTCGAGATTCGTTAATAGAGATTAGATGAGGGAATTATGCCTTGACGTCTTCTTCACGCTCCCATGTGGCTTCAGCTTCGATGTGATGGCTCCATTGTACATTGCACCATCGGATCACTTTGTTCCTTGTGACCCTTTCCTTTACGTTTAAAATTCGGACAGGGTGTTCCGCATAGGTCAGGTCCTCTTGAAGTTCAATCTCTTCCATTGGTACTTGCTCCTCTGGTACTCTGAAGCACTTCTTGAGCTGAGATACATGAAACACGTCATGTACGTCGGAGAGATATGTTGGGAGCTCTAGTTGATAGGCCACTTCTCCTCGCTTATCCAAAATCTTAAATGGTCCGATGTAGCGAGGTGCTAGCTTGCCTTTGACGTTGAAACGTCGTTGGCCACGGATAGGTGATACCTTAAGGTATACAAAGTCTCCTACTTCGAAGGTCAACTTCCTTCGCCTATTGTCCGCATAGCCTTTCTATCGTGACTGAGCAGCCTTTAAGTTCTCCCGTATCGTTTGGACTTTCTTTTCAGCTTCTTGTAGCACTTCGGGTCCAAACACCTGGTTCTCTCCGGTCTCGTTCCAGAACAGCGGTGTTCTACACCGCCTACCATACGATGCTTCGAAAGGCGACATATTCAAGCTAGCTTGATAGCTGTTGTTATAGGAGAATTCGGCATATGGTAAACTCCTATCCCAACTACGCCCACGTTTCAAGGCGCAAGCTTTCAACATGTCCTCCAAAATTTGGTTTGTCCTTTCGGTTTGTCCATCGGTTTGTGTGTGATAGGCGGAGCTAAAATCCAGTCATGTACCCATGGCTTTCTGCAGCTTTCTCCAAAACCTAGAGGTAAACTGAGAACCTTGATCTGAGACTATCCTCCTCGGGACTCCATGACGGCACACGATCTGCTCCATGTACCACTCGGCTAATTGTGCAACGTTGTACTTGGCCCTTACAGGGAGAAAATGGGCTGTTTTCGTCAATCGGTCTACGATAACACAGATGGAGTCATAACCCGACTGAGTACGTGGCAATCTGACGGTGAAATCCATACTGATGTCCTCCCACTTCCACTCGGGTACCTTCAAGGGTTGCAACAATCCAGCGGGTCTTTGATGTTCGACCTTCACCCGTTGGCATGTGTCGCATAGGGCAACATATTCGGCTATGTCCCTTTTCATACCATCCCACCAATAACAAGTCTTCAAGTCCTTGTACATTTTGGTACTTCCGGGATGTATGGAATAGGGTGAATCATGTGCCCTTTTAATATCATGTCGCGGATGTACTTCACGTTAGGCACGGAAATCCTTTTTCCTAGCCAAAGCGTACCCTTCTCATCTTCTTTGAAATCCTTCTCTATTCCTTGTCGGATCCTTTCCTTGATTTCCTTGATCTCCTCATCCGTTGCTTGGTCATCTCTTATCTCTTGCTCCAATGAAGAGTGGATCTCCATCACTTCTATGTTGTTTAACAATCCGAGGTGTAACTGTTCGAACTCCTTAACTAGTTCGGGTGGTAGCTCCCGACCCGTGAGTTGGTGACATGCTCCCTTCCGGCTCAATGCATAAGCTACTACATTGGCCCTCCTAGGGTGGTAGTTGATTCCAACATCGTAATCCTTGATGAGTTCCAACTATCGATGTTGCCTCAAATTCAGGTCCGTTTGTGTAAATATGTACTCGAGGCTTTTATGATCCGTATAGATCTCACATCGATGACCAAGGATATAATGTCTCCAAATCTTCAATGCATGCACTACTGCTGCTAGCTCCAAGTCATGTGTAGGATAATTAAGCTCGTGCTTCTTCAATTGTCGTGAGGCATAGGCTACCACTCGTCCTTCTTGCATGAGCACACATCCGAGCCCTTGTCTGGATGCGTCACAATATATGTCAAAGCTCTTGCTTACGTCCGGCATACCAAAACCGGCGCTGTGGTTAGCCTTTTCTTGAGTTCCTCAAAACTTTCTTGGCATGCTGGTGTCCATTGGAAGGCTTTTCCCTTCGTTAGCAACTCCGTCATAGGCTTTTCTATCTTAGAGAAGTCCTTGATGAACCTTCGGTAGTATCCAGCCATCTCAAGAAAACTCCGAATATCCCTCACGTTTTGCGGTTGGTTCCACTTCAGAACATCTCCCACTTTTCCGGGATCAACCGAAACCCCTTCCTCGGAGATAAGGTGGCCTAGGAACGATATCTCCTTGAGCCAAAATTGACACTTGTTAAGCTTGGCATACAATTGATGCTCACGCATTTTCTGCAAGGTAAATTTCAAATGTTCTTCATGCTCCTCCTCACTTTTTGAATACACCATAATGTCGTCGATGAAAATCACGACGAACTTATCCAAGTACTCTATGAAAACCTTGTTCATAAGGTACATGAAGTATGCGGGTGCATTGGTTAACCCAAAAGAAATGACGCTATATTCATATGAACCATACCGTGTTCGAAAGGCAGTCTTGGATATATCGGAGGGCTTAATCTTCAGCTGGAAGTATCCCGACCAAAGATCAATCTTGGAGAACACTCGGGCTCCTTTCATTTGGTCGAATAGGTCCTCTATACGGGACAGAGGGTATTTGTTCTTGATTGTCACCTCGTTGAGAGACCTATAGTCCATGCACATCCTTTGGGTCCCATCCTTCTTGTCTACGAAGAGCACAGGAGCTCCCCAAGGTGACGAGCTTGGACGTATAAAACCCTTCTCTAACTGCTCCTGAATTTGCTTCTCGAGTTCCACTAGTTCATTGAAGGGCATCCTATAGGGTCTCTTTGCTATGGGTGCAGTTCCGGGTACCAAATCAATGGCAAACTCAGTATCCCGGTCAGGTGGCATACCTGGAAGCTCTTCTGGAAATACGTCTGAGAATTCCTGAACCACTGGAATGCTGTCAAATGTTGCTTCTTCAACGTGGTTCAAGATTGCCGTTTCGGTTGTTGGTTGGGCTGACTTAAACTCGACACGAATACCGTGCTCATTTGTCAACTGCACGCTTCTTTCAGCACATTGGATTACCCCGTTGTGCTTTCTTAACCAATCCATCCCGAGTATTATGTCAATACCTTGTGAATCCAAGACAATGAGGATGGCAAGGAAGTCTACCCCCCTTATTTTAAGTCTTACTTTCGGACATACTATATTAGTCCTCATCTCTCCACCGGGAGAATTAACTAACATAGCACAATTTAAGTGTGATATGGGTAGATTATGCTTGGCAACATACTTGGATGATATGAAGGAATGTGATGCTCCAGAATCAAATAAGATGGTGGCTGGGTTGGAGTTGGCAAAGAACATACCAAGTACGACGTCCTCAGCCTGTTGTGCTTCTTCAGCAGAGACATGGTTCACGTTGCCGCGAGCATAGTTCTGCTGTCCACGGTTTCCTTGACTGTCCCCTCCGTTCGGTCGCGGGTTCTGCTTGGGCACGTTGCCTTGCTGTCTAGGGCCTCTCCTCAGGCACTAGCTCGCGAAGTGTCCTGTTTCCCCGCATGCAAAGCATGCCCTGTTGCCTACGGCAGCAGGTACGTTGGGGCGGGGGTTTTGAACAGGAGCGCCCATGTTGGGTCGGGGCACAAGAGGCAAGGGCACACGAGGTGCTGGTGCAACGGGTCGTTGCTGTGATGGCTGACTAGCGCGGTATGCAGGAGCGGTTGATCCATACTGCGGTGCGGCCGGGGGCATTGTACCGAGGTCGTACGTTGCTCCCTTGGGGCTGGTATGGCATCTTCCTCTTACAATCTCGCTCGATCTCTTGGATCTTGCTTTCGACTACCATAGCCTTGTCAACCAGCTTCTGGAAGCTCGCGTAGTCATTGTTGAGGAGCTGAACCTGAATCTCATTGTTCAATCCTCTCATGAACAGGTATTGCTTCCTCTGGTCTGAGTTGACATCTTCGGGGGCATACCGGGACAGTTGTGTGAACTTGTTGAGATACTCATTCACGCTTCTCTGTCCTTGGCGGAGACCTTCAAACTCCTGCCTCTTGAGCATCATTACACCAGCAGGGATGTAATGAGAGCAGAAACTTTCCTTGAACTCAGTCCACGTGATCATCTCCGGGTTGACATGAGCGTTACATAGGGCATCCCACCAGTCAGCGGCAGCTCCCATGAGTTGGTGCGACGCAAAAAGAACCTTCTCTCGGTCATTGCACTGCACTATAGCAAGCTTCTTCTCCATGGATTTCAACCAGTCGTCGGCCTCCATGGGGTCGTTAGCTTGAGCAAAGGTGGGTGGTCGAGTCCTCATGAACTCACCTAGTCTGTTATGAGTCGGCGGTGGTGGTGGCGGTGGTGCCAGAACGGAGTTGTTGTTGTTGGCCTGCAACTGACCCAAAGTTTGGATCATGGTTTGCATAAGTTGATTCTGCATGGCCATCAACCGTTGCAGGTTGTTCTCACAAGCTCCGGGGTTAGCAGGAACTTCATCGTGGCCATCCTCTTGGTTGTCATGGACGTTCCTTTGGCTGGCGTTTCCTCTCACCATCTGTGAGAGAGAAGGAAATAGAATAGAAGGTTATAAGGTTAGATAGATCCCTTAGCTATATACATCGAGGTGGATTGGACTATATATATTAGCCCATATGAGGATGTGAACAAGTGCCGAGGCATCTCAAACCTCTTTCTACTTATGTGTGGATATGGACAACGCTTTGAGACGTCCCATAACTCACACTAAGCACATAATCACAAACAATCATCACAAGGGCTCAAACAACTCCTATTCAAGGTTTGTTCAATGGGGGTCCTATACCGCTTAGGGTGTTGCCAATCTGATACCAATCTGAGATCCAAATATGGCCTTTCCTAGGCTTGCATCCTATGGTCAGCATGGCTTAGCTACCAATCTGTGTTGGATACTAATCTGTGATCTATCTAAGCGTTTAACCTACCATCAACCCGTGGCTCTGATACCAATCTATGACGCCCTCAATTCTGTGGAAAGCCATGGAACCGAGAACTGATGCATATGTGTGGCCAGGATGTTCATCACACATACACATATGTTCCACAAACTGAATTCAGAATATATATAACCACGAATAACAGAGTTTATTACAATGTGTCATGAGTCTTGGACTCATGCTCACAGCGGAAGTCTTAATCTAACAGCGGAAGTCTTATTTCTATGCAGTGGAAGTCTTTTAACTAGTGCAGAAGAAATCTAAGCAGTAGCGACTCCATCTCTACTCCATCCCCACAGGCAAGGTTGAGAACAGATTACACGCCTAATGCTGCACTTGGTCTTCATAGTAATCTTCTCCTGTTGCTAATGATGCAATTATAATGCAAGTTTAGTACAATGATGTACTCAGCAAGTGCGGGAAAATATGATATGTAGCTCACAACAAGGTAGGTATAAAAAGGCTCATTGCAGAAAGCAAAGTTATTTATCAAAAAACCACGATAAAGCAGAAACTTATCTTTAAGTGAATGTAATCCCAACATGTATTACAATACCAATCATACCTCCATTATGTTCATTACCTTCCATGTCCCATCAAGACATCAATCAACCTCATTCCTGCTCACGAATACCTCCTCGTATTCGCTACCATCTCACGAATAACCTCTCGTACTCGCTACCATTTCATCTTAAACAACTTCGTATCCCACCAAGACCAACCTCGTTGCCATGACTCATCTGTGATGCCCTCAATTCTGTGGAAAACCACGGAACCGAGAACTGATGCATATGTGTGCCAAGGATGTTCATCACACATACACATATGTTCCACAAACTGAATTAAGAATATATATAACCACGAATAACAGAGTTTATTACAATGTTTCATGAGTCTTGGACTCATGCTCACAGCGGAAGTCTTTTATTCTAATGCGGAAGCAATCTAACTAATGCGGAAGCAATTCAAAGCAGCAGTGGCTCCATTTCTACCCCATCCCCACAGGCAAGGTTGAGAACAGATTTACACGCCTAATGCTCCACTTGGTCTTCATAGTAATCTTCTCCAGTTGCTGATGATGAAATAATAATGCAAGTTTGAGTACAATGATGTACTCAGCATGTGCGGGAAAATATGATATGTAGTTCATAACAAGGTAGGTATAAAAAGGCTCATTGCGGAAAGCAAAGTTATTTATCAAAAACCATGATAAAACAGCAACTCATCTTTAAGTGAATGTAATCCCAACATGTATTAAAATACCAATCATACCTCCATTATGTTCATTACCTTCCATGTCACAACCAGTCATCAATCAACCTCATTCTTGCTCACGAATACCTCCTCGTATTTGCTACCATCTCACGAATACCATCTCGTATTCGCTACCATTTCATCATAAACAACTTCGTCTCCCACCGAGACCAACCTTGTTGCCATGGCTCAACAGTCATGCAACCCATCTTATCACCCGGACTCAACAGTCCCGAAAAAACCAAACCAAAACCAAACCATCCAAAACCATAACCAATAACCATTTCCAATCACCATCACAACTAATCATGGAAGTTTGCTAGGCGCTCGTGACCGTAAGCTCGGCTATCATGATAGTTTTAGAACTCTGCAGAGTTTGCACCTCTTTACCCACAAGTTTGTGATTTCGTCACCCGTCGACGACTGCAGAACCTCCATTATACCAGTACACAACCGCCGGTTTATGGCCAAGAGATCACAAATAGCCTTTACAAAGGGGCTACTATATGTATGGACTCACTAAGGTTTCACCGGCAGGATAGAATCTCGAATTCTCCCACCCACGGGCCCCCTCTTGTGCCATGCAGTTCCCAGGGCAGTCCTCACGCGACTCCCATTCCCCGCGCCTTCCACGGTCCATAATAATCTAGCAACTTACCTAATTACTCAGCTAAGATGCACCCATACTTGGCATTGTGGTGCACTGTTATCCTGGCATGTGCTCACATGAACCGGTCCTTAGATCTACGGCAAGTAAAATCACCATCTCATGCTACCTCATTCACAAACCCGGCTTGCCTAATCTCCCTCCGATCCATGTTCATTAACAACATCAGTTTCTCATTATCATTATGAGTGCAGTTAGCTAGACACATCTATCTCGCTTCCCAATCCCATGGACTCAGCGAAGCATAAAAGTAAAAACATACCCTGACTCATAAATATCCCAGGCGACAAGGGTGGTTTAACCAAAGCTAGTAAACTCCTATAGAAGGTTTTCCCATCATGTTTGACTCAGCACACACACCTTTTCGCAAAACAAAATAGTTTTTTCCCAAAACATAGGATCAATATGGTCAAGGAGCACTTGCCTTGTTCTTGCGGTTCCGGTTGCTCTTGGATCTCAAAACCTTGTTGTTGCAGCTCGTTGTAGACAGCTCCCTGAGCTTGTCCTGCTATACAGGATCACGCACATACAAGATTGACAGCAATCAATATTATGCACAAACTTTAACTAGATGCGATGATGCATATGCATGCTATCCTATAGTCAGTTTTATTAGATCGGTTTGTACGTGTTCTTGCATGGCTTGCATGGATTTTATGATGAACAGAGGTGTTCGGATCAAATGTGGACGTGGCGATGATCTTGTCTTTAGATCTAGATCAAACCGATCAGCAAGTGATCTGTCCACGAAAAAGCTTCTGTTCAAAAGGAATCGAAGAACAGATGCAAAGAAAACGAGATGACGTCGTAAAGTGGTATTGGAGACCTACCTTACGTTCTTCGTGGTCTCGGGGTCCTTCTCTTAGCAAGACATATCGTTGGGGCTCTCTTCTGGCGATCTTCCTCGACCAAACTCCGGCGATGGGTTTACTTCGGTGAGTTGGTGCTAGGGCTCTAAGTTGTCGGCTTAGGAGTTGAAAAAGAAGTTCGTGGTTTCGGCCAGAGATTCTGGGTTCTATTTATAATCGGGAGAAGAAGAGTCCTGATCTGATTGGACTTCGAATAAGAGTTCTATTCCGATTGTCGTTGAATCTTTACGACTTATCTTTAGTTGATTTGCTGTGGTAACATTGTGGAATTCAGGTCGGTTTCTTCTCCGTACCGATATTTCTACGCGTACAGAATCCAAAACCCGCTCAGGAACTCGTTACCTCCACGGTGATGAGCTCCGGAAGCTCCACGTGTCCACCGGGGCCTGGTCTCCCCTTTTCCGCAGAGACGAGCTCCGGTTGTGCCGCGTGTCAAGCGAGCGAGACCTCCCTCTCCTTCGGAGGTGAGCTCCGTGAATGCCACGCGTCAAGTAGCGCCGGACTTTCCTTTTTCTTCAGAGACGAGCTCCGAGGTAGACACGTATCTAACAGTGACGGACCTCCCAGAGATAAGCTCCGGTGGTGACACGTGTCCAATAGAACCGGACTTCTCAGAGGTGATCTCCGAGATTGACACGTATCCCGCGCGACGGGTCCTCTGATTTCCGCGGTGACTAGCTCCGAAGGTGACATGTGTCCTGCCGAACTGCCTTTGCTTCTTCCACAGAGGCTAGCTTCGGGGGCAACACGTGTCCCATAGGGTCGGACCTCTCCCCCTTTGTGGAGATGAGCCCCGAGCCTGCCACGTAGCCAGTTTAGCGGCGGACCTCCCCCTACTTCGCAGGGATGAGCTCCGAACACGCCACGTGGCCAGCGGGCCGCGGAAGTTGTCTTCGGTGCTCTCTGTGAACTTGATTCTTGTTCTTTTGGCTATCCTTTAAATTCTTTTTCTGTTCCCACTTCCTCTAAAATGAATACATGCAGAAACCAGAAATGAGGGTGTAACACCCCAAAACCGCTAAAGAGGGGAATTTAAAAAAATTTTGGACGTATTGCATGTGGTGCAGGAATTCAAATTCAAACTGGAATTAAAATTCAAATCAAAACAGAAAAAAGAAAAGGAGAAAGAAAAAGAAAACCCGGAACCGGCCAGTGGGCCAAAACCCGCCAGCCAGCCCAAGACCCCCCGCCCCCCCGCGCCAGCCCAAGACCACGCACGCCAGCCCAAACCCGCGCGCCCCTCTCTTCCTCTCACTGACATGCGGGGCCCGCGTGTCATCCCTCTCCTCCCGCGTGCCCACCCGACCCCGGACTCTTCTCTCGCACCCGATCAAAACAACCCCCGGAACCCAAGCTCCCAGCCCCGATTTCCGGTCCCGGACGCCCCCAACATGATCTCAACAGACCGCCGCCCTCCCTCGCCTATTTAAACGCCGACAATCGCCCTGTTCCGCCCCCCCCCCCCCCCCCCCGATCGGCCGTTTTTCTCTCCGGTGAGAACCGATCATCCCCCACCAAAAAACCTTCGGATCTCTTTGTTTTTCGTTAGACTAACGAGCTCGCCGTGCTCCACTGCCTCCAGGGAGCCCTGCAGGTGAAGGAAGCGACAAGTTTCGCGCCCTAGCATCGATTCCGATGAGCACCGAGGAGCAGCTTCAACCATCGTCGTCGCAGAGCCGAATTCTGACCTCCCCAAGCCTGAGAAACCCCTAGGTGAGCTCCCCTACCCCTCCGCAGTCGATCCGTGTGAAAAACTGCAAGTTCTAACGTATAGCGGTAAGGAACCGAAGCTGCGCCGGCGAGATCGCTGCCCCCGCCGCCGCGCGCGCAGGCTGTCTCCGGCCAGGGTGACGTGGCCCCTTGGGGGCCGTCTATTTTAAATCGCACGGTAGAAATAAAACCGACGCGTACCGGTTCGGCAATCTAATCTGAGCCGTCTGTTTTAAATCGGACGGTCCACGTCAGCCCCGCGTTATAAAGGCCGGGATTCTTATGCGCTACCCCCTGGGGATTTCGGAAAACACGAGCTAGCCCCGGAAATTTCTGATCTAGCTCCTGGACCTTCAGAAATTCGTGTAAATTCATTTAAAAATCAGTTTTAGCCCCTGAACTTAATAAAAATTAGGAAACCCCCTCTGTTATGTGTAGTTAGACCCCTGGAAATTTAGGAAATAGTAAATTAGACCCTGCAGTAGGGTGGATTTACCTTTTTGACCCTATATGATATTAAATTCAGAAATTTGAATATGTGACTAGGATTTAAATTTAAAAGGTAAGGCAACACATGTGCAAATTCAAATTTAAACTCTCCTAGAACTTGGAAAACTTTAGAATGAGTTAAAAATAGATTTTAGGCTGAAACGAAATCTGCCTAAGTGTTGCTCATTTTTATTTTCTCTAGAGACACATTTTAGGCTACGAAATAATTCTAAAAACTAGTAACATAAATTTAATTTGTTCCACATCAGAGAGGAAGTTCAAAAATATATTATTGAACATTTTAGATCAGAACCTATTCTGTTTAGATGATGTGTCTTACTATTTCCATAATAAAGTTCACTTTTAGGCATAGAAAATAAATCTGAAAATATAGGAAAATAAATATGCATAATTAGAAAAGGATAAATGAGTTCTCCAAATCCAAAAGCTTCAATTTAGGATTTTGTAGAATATCTGAAAACCTATTTGGAGTAGGAAATTACCTTTCATGCAAACTTGGTAGCTAAGAAGTGTAATAATTAAATATAAAGAATTTGTTCAAATTGGAAATTCATATATAGTGTACAAATAGAAATCTGAATACAAAAGATTAGAAATAATATATATATATATGTTTAAAAGTGCATGTAGGCCAAAAATCAACACATCTAGGGTAACCACAACACTTAGAAATGAGAAGGACTCCCATATGTATGTATGTGTGGTTTGCATGAGTGAAAGTGTGAACTATGGCTTATGGATTGTTGTTTTCTTTTGCTGTGTATGGCATGAGTAGAACCTACCCTAGAGAAAGTTCTCCCCTTCTAAGACCAAGACTTTCCATTCCCAGAGCAGCAGGAAGAAGGCAAGTGTCCTTGACCACTTTGATCCTATAATAGGATGTGTAGATAGAATTATTTGCATTGTCAATTGAAATATGAAACCCATGCTAGGAAGTTTCCCTAGAATTGCATTACCTTGTTTCCTTGTAGCTTGGTTTGGGATTTATTTTATCATATCATTTATTTATATGCTTATGCTTAGCCATGCTTAGAATGGGATAATTGGGAATTTGAGATCATCAATTTATTTACCTTACTCTTGAATGAAATATTATGAGTTATGTAGAGGTAGGGATCGAGGCAAGTTGGATGATTTGGTTGGTGCTGGGTGCACGAGACTCGGGTTTGTGTTTAGTGCTTGCCTGGATCCTAAGGACCGGTTCATGGAGCATGCAACCTGGCTTTACCGTGCCAACCACATGCTAAGATGGGGCAGCTTGGCCAATTAATTAGGTGTATCCCCGGCGTAGTATGGGTGTGTTGGATGGTGCGGGGAGTAGGTGTCAGCTGGACTACCATATGAACCGCAAGGCTCAAGAGGGGGCCACTGCAGCGGGGTTGGAGCCTCTTGTATGCTGTTAGGGGTGAAACCTCAGTGGGCCCATGCTCGTCGCGAATCCCTTTGTAAAGGCCTCGTGGTGATCTCCTGGCTACACACCTTGGAAGTGTGAATGTGGTTCGCGGCCACTGGCATAATGGAGGTTCTTTTAGTCCACCCGGCAATGGGGGATGAAATCACTACATGTGGGTACAGTGGTGCAAACTCTGCAGAATCAAATCTATCATGACAGCCGTGCTCACGGTCAAGAGCGGCTAGGACTTATTCATGATTAGAGGATGATGAATTGGGAAGTTGAGGATGTTAAGTGGGGAGCTTAACATTGGAAATGATGTTATTGTTATTTGATTTTGATGATGGGTTGGGAGATTGGGACCATTTCACCTGTATAGTAATGTAGGTGCTTAATAAGCTAAGGTGATAGGTATTAATTGCGTAGTGCTTTAACCATGAGTTCAACCTCTCCTTGCTCTTGCCGTGCATGATATAACTTTCCCACACTTACTGAGTACCAACGGTACTCAAACTTGCTTTTCTGTTGGTTTATATTGCTGCTCAGGTCAAGAGAATGATGTGGTGTTCAATGACCAAGACTTTGGTCCTGAAGAAGGATTCTATGTTCACGGAGTCCCCCGGGAAATGCCTGTGATGGATCCCACAAGATTTATATTCCGCTGCTCTTTTATTTACATGTTATGAACTTATTATCGTCCATCGAGACGTATGCTATGTAAGACTTATTTATATTCGACACCTGGCTTGTAATAAATGATGCTTCACTATTTGTCATCATATGTATGAGAGAATGATCTTGGCATACATGTGGTATTCACTCGGTTGATCTTCGGAGAAACCGGGTGTGACAGAGGGTGTCACAAATCTACCCCCCTTAAATTGAATCTCGCCCTCGAGATTCGTTAGTAGCGAACAGATGAGAAAATTCTGCCTTGATGTCTTCTTCACGCTCCCATGTGGCTTCAGCTTTGGTGTGATGGCTTCATTGTACCTTGCACCATCGGATCACTTTATTCCTGGTGACCCTTTCCTTTACGTCCAAAATTCGGACAGGGTGCTCTGCATAGGTCAGGTCCTCTTGAAGTTCAAGCTCTTCCATTGGTACTTGCTCCTCCGGTACTCTCAAGCACTTCTTGAGATGGGATACATGAAACACGTCATGTACGTCGGAGAGATATGTTGGGAGCTCTAGTTGATAGGCTACTTCTCCTCACTTGTCCAAAATCTTAAATGGTCCGATCTAGCGAGGTGCTAGCTTGCCTTTGACGTTGAAATGTCGTTGGCCACGGATAGGCGATACCTTAAGGTATACGAAGTCTCCTACTTTGAAGGTCAACTTCCTTCTCCTATGGTCCGCATAGCCTTTCTGTCGTGACTGAGCAGCCTTTAAGTTCTCCCGTATCGTTTGAACTTGCTTTTCAACTTCTTGTAGCACTTCGGGTCCAAACACCTCTCCGGTCTCGTTCTAAAACAGCGGTGTTCTACACCGTCTACCATACAATTCTTTGAAAGGCGACATCTTCAAGCTAGCTTGATAGCTGTTGTTATAGGAGAATTCGGCGTACGGTAAACTCCTATCCCAACTACGCCCACGTTTCAAGATGCAAGCTGTCAACATGTCCTCCAAAATTTGGTTTGTCCTTTCGGTTTGCCCATCGGTTTGTGGGTGATAGGCGGAGCTAAAATACAATCGTGTACCCATAGTTTTCTGCAGCTTCCTCCAAAATCTAGAGGTAAACTGAGAACCTCGATCGGAGACTATCCTCCTCGGGACTCCATGGCGGCACACGATCTGCTCCATGTATAACCCGGCTAATTGTGCAATGTAATCGGTCCACGATAACCCAGATGGAGTCGTAACCCGACTGAGTACGTGGCAATCCGACGATGAAATCCATACTGACGTCCTCCCACTTTCACTCGGGTACTTTCAAGGGTTGCAACAATCCAGCAGGTCTTTGATGTTCGGCCTTCACCCGTTGGCATGTGTCGCATAGGGCAACGTATTCGGCTATGTCCCTTTTCATACCATCCCACCAGTAACAAGTCTTCAATCCTTGTACATTTTGGTACTTCCGAGATATATGGAATAGGGTGAATCATGTGCCTCCTTTAATATCATGTCGTGGAGGTGCTTCATGTTAGGCACACAAATCCTTTTTCCTAGTCAAAGCGTACCCTTCTCATCTTCTTTGAAATCCTTCTCTATTCCTTGTCGGATTCTTTCCTTTATCTCCTTGATCTCCTCATCCGTTGCTTGGCCATCTCTTATCTCTTGCTCCAATGAAGAGTGGATCTCCATCACTTCCATGTTGTTCAAGAATCTGAGGTGTAACCGTTCGAACTCCTTACGTAGTTCGGGTGGTAGATCCCTAACCCTGAGTTGGTGACATGCTCCCTTCCGGCTCAATGCATCAGCTACTACATTGGCCCTCCCAGGGTGGTAGTTGATTCCAACATCGTAATCCTTGACGAGTTCCAACCATCGACGTTGCCTCAAATTCAAGTCCGTTTGTCTAAATATGTACTTGAGGCTTTTATGATCCGTATAGATCTCACATCGATGACCAAGGATATAATGTCTCCAAATCTTCAATGCATGCACTACTGCTGCTAGCTCCAAGTCATGTGTAGGATAATTAATCTCGTGCTTCTTTAATTGTCGTGAGGCATAGGCCACCACTTGTCCTTCTTGCATGAGCACACATCCGAGCCCTTGTCTGGATGCGTCACAGTATATGTCAAAGCTCTTGCTCACGTCCGGCAATACCAAAACCGGCGCTGTGGTTAGCCTTTTCTTGAGTTCCTCAAAACTTTCTTGGCATGTTGGCATCCCTCGAAAGGCTTTTCCCTTTCGTTAGCAACTTCGTCATAGGCTTTGCTATCTTAGAGAATTCCTTAATGAAGCGTCGGTAGTATCCAGCCATCCCAAGAAAACTCCGAATATCCCTCATGTTTTGCAGTTGGTTCCATTTCAGAACATCTCCCACTTTTCCGGGATAAACCGATACCCCTTCTTCGGAGATAATGTGGCCTAGGTACGATATTTCCTTTAGCCAAAATTGACACTTGTTAAGCTTGGCATACAATTGATGCTTACACATTTTCTGCAAGGTCAATTTCAAATGTTCTTCATGCTCCTCCTCACTTTTTGAATACACCATAATATCGTCGATGAAAACCACGACGAACTTATCCAAGTACTCCATTAAAATCTTGTTCATGAGGTACATGAAGTGCATTTGTTAACCCAAAATACATGACGGAATATTCATACGAATCATACCGTGTTCGAAAGGTAGTCTTGGGTATATCGGAGGGCTTAATCTTCAGCTGGAAGTATCCCGACCGAAGATCAATCTTAGAGAACACTCGGGCTCCTTTCATTTGGTCGAATAGGTCCTCTATACGGGGCAGGGGGTATTTGTTCTTGATCATCACCTCATTGAGAGACCTATAGTCCACGCACATCCTTCGGGTTCCATCCTTCTTATCTACAAAGAGCACAGGAGCTCCCCATGGTGATGAGCCTGGACGTATAAAACCCTTCTCCAACTGCTCTTGAATTTGCTTCTTGAGTTCTACCCGTTCATTGACGGGCATCCTATAGGGTCTCTTTGCTATGGGTGCAGTTCCGGGTACCAAATCAATGGCAAACTCAATGTCCCGATCAGGGGGCATACCTGGAAGTTCCTCTGGAAACACGTCCGAGAATTCTTGAACCACTAGAATGCTGTCCAATGTTGCTCCTTCGACGTGGTTCAAAATTTCCTTTTCGGTTGTTTGTTGGGCTGACTCAAAGTCAACATGAATACCGTGCTCATTTGTCAACTGCACGCTTCTTTCAGCACATTGGATTACCCGTTGTGCTTGCTTAGCCAATCCATCCTGAGTATTATGTCAATCCCTTGGGAGTCCAATACAATGAGGTT
Organism: Neostapfia colusana; assembly: GCA_030760725.1. NCBI lineage: Eukaryota > Viridiplantae > Streptophyta > Magnoliopsida > Poales > Poaceae > Neostapfia > Neostapfia colusana. The sequence continues at coordinate 43,182,559 of JASWHV010000013.1, read as the reverse complement.
GGCAAGGAAATCTACCCCCCTTATTTTAAGGCTTACTTTCGGACATACTATATTAGTCCTCATCTCTCCACCGGTAGAGTTAACTAACATAGCGCATTTTAAGTGTGATATGGGTAGATTATGCTTGGCAACAAACTTGGATGATATGAAGGAATGTGATGCTCCAGAATCAAATAAGATGGTGGCTGAGTTGGATTTGGCAAGGAACATACCAATTACGACGTCCTCAGCCTGTTGTGCTTCCTCAGCAGAGACATGGTTCACGTTGCCGTGAGCATAGTTCTGCTGTCCACGATTTCCTTGATTGTCCCCTCCGTTCGGTTGCCGGTTCTGCTTGGGCACGTTGCCTTGCTGTCCAGGGACTCTCCTCGGGCACTGGTTCGTGAAGTGTCCTGTTTCCCCGCATGCAAAGCATGCCCTGTTGCCTACGGCAGCAGGTACGTTGGGGCGGGGGTTTTGGACAGGAGCGCCCATGTTGGGTCGGGGCACAGGAGGCATGGGCACGCGAGGTGCTGGTGCAACGGGTCATTGCTGTGGTGGCTGACTAGGGCGGTATGTAGGAGCGGTCGATCCATACTGCGGTGCGGCCGGGGGAATGTATCGAGGTCGTACGTTGCTCCCTTGGGGCTGGTACGGCATCTTCCTCTTGCACTCTCGCTCGATCTCTCGGATCTTGCTTTCGACTACTATAGCCTTGTCAACCAGCTTCTGAAAGCTTGCGTAGTCATTGTTTAGGAGATGAACCTGAATCTCATTGTTCAACCATCTCATGAACAGGTATTGCTTCCTCTGGTCTGAGTTGACATCTTCGGGGGCATACCGGGACAGTTGTGTGAACTTGTTGAGATACTCATTCACGCTTCTCTGTCCCTGGCGGAGACCTTCAAACTCCTGTCTCTTGAGCATCATTACACCTGCAGGGATGTAATGAGAGCAGAAACTTTCCTTGAACTCAGTCCAAGTGATTGTCTCCGGGTCAACATGAGCGTTGCATAGGGCATCCCACCAGTCAGCGGCAGCTCCCATAAGTTGGTGCGACGCAAAGAGAACCTTCTCTCGGTCATTGCACTGCACTATGGCAAGCTTCTTCTCCGTGGATTTCAACCAGTTGTCGGCCTCCATGGGGTCGTTAGCTTGAGCAAAGGTGGGTGGTCGAGTCCTCATGAACTCACCTAGTCTGTTATGAGCCGGCGGTGGTGGTGGCGGTGGTGCCGGAATGGGGTTGTTGTTGTTGGCCTGCAACTGACCCAAAGTTTGGATCATGGTTTGCATAAGTTGGTTCTGCATGGCCATCAACCGTTCCAGGTGGTTCTCAACAGCTCCGGGGTTAACGGGAACTTCATCGTGGCCATCCTCTTGGTTGTCACGGACGTTCCTTCGGCTGGTGTTTCCTCTCACCATCTGTGAGAGAGATTGAAATAGAATAGAAGGTTAGAAGGTTATGTAGATCCCCTCAACTATATGCATCAAGGTGGGTTGGACTATATTCATCTCACACCTCTTTCTACTTATGTGTGGATATGTACAATGTTTTGAGACGTCCCAGGACTCACACTAAGCACACAATTCACAAACAATCATCACAAGGGCTCACACAACTCCTATTCAAGGCTTGTTCAATGGGGGTCCTATATGACTTGGGGTGATGTCAAATCTGTGATTCAACTATGGCTTCTCCTAGGCTTGTATCCTATGTCAAGGTAGTTCCAATGCCAATCTATGCATCCTATGGTCAGCGTGGCTTAGCTACCAATCTGTGTCTGATACCAATCTGTGACCTCTATCTAAGTGTGTAACCTACCGTGAACCGTGGTTCCGGTACAACCCTGTGATTGTATCTAGGTGTGTAATCTTTTCTCAACCGTGGCTCTAATACCAATCTGTGACGCCCTCAATTCTGTGGAAAACCACGGAACCGAGAACTAATGCATATGTGTGCCCAGGATGTTCATCACACATACACATATGTTCCACAAACTGAATTCAGAATATATAAAATCACGAATAAAAGAGTTTATTACAATGTTTCATGAGTCTTGGACTCATGCTCACAGCGGAAGTATTTTATTCTAATGCGGAAGCAATCTAACTAATGCAGAAGCAATTCTAAGCAGCAGTGGCTCCATTTCTACCCCATCCCCACAGGCAAGGTTGAGAACAGATTTACACGCCTAATGCTCCACTTGGTCTTCATAGTAATCTTCTCCAGTTGCTGATGATGAAATAATAATGCAAGTTTGAGTACAATGATGTACTCAGCATGTGCGGGAAAATATGATATGTAGTTCATAACAAGGTAGGTATAAAAAGGCTCATTGCAGAAAGCAAAGTTATTTATCAAAAACCATGATAAAACAGCAACTCATCTTTAAGTGAATGTAATCCCAACATGTATTAAAATACCAATCATACCTCCATTATGTTCATTACCTTCCATGTCACAACCAGTCATCAATCAACCTCATTCTTGCTCACGAATACCTCCTCGTATTCGCTACCATCTCACGAATACCATCTCGTATTCACTACCATTTCATCATAAACAATTTCGTCTCCCACCGAGACCAACCTTGTTGCCATGGCTCATCAGTCATGCAATCCATCTTATCACCCGGACTCAACAGTCCCGAAAAAACCAAACCAAAACCAAACCATCCAAAACCATAACCAATAACCATTTCCAATCACCATCCCAACTAATCATGGAAGTTGGTCAGGCGCTCGTGACCGTAAGCTCGGCTATCATGATAGTTTTAGAACTCTGCAGAATATGCACCTCTTTACCCACAAGTTTGTGATTTCGTCACCCGTCGGCGACTGCAGAACCTCCATTATCCCAGTACACAACCGTCGGTGTATGGCCAAGAGATCACAAAATAGCCTTTACAAAAGGGCTACTAGATGTATGGACTCACTAAGGTTTCACCGGCAGGCTAGAATCTCCAATTCTCCCACCCACGGGCCCCTTCTTGTGCCATGCAGTTCCCAGGGCAGTCCTCACTCGACTCCTATTCCCCGCGGCTTCCACAATCCATAACAATCTAGCAACTTACCTAATTACTCAGCTAAGCCGCACCCATACTTGGCCTTGTGGTGGCACTGTTATCCTGGCATGTGCTCAAATGAACCGGTCCTTAGATCTACGGCAAGTAAAACCACCATCTCATGCTACCTCATTCACAAACCCGGCTTGCCTAGATCTCCCTCCGATCCATGTTCATTAACAACATCAGTTTCTCATTATCATTATGAGTGCAGTTAGCTAGACACATCTATCGCGCTTCCCAATCCCATGGACTTAGCGAAGCATAAAAGTGAAAACCATACCCTGACTCATAAACATCCAAGGTGACAAGGGTGGTTTAACAGAAGCTAGTATACTCCTATAAAAGGTTTTCCCATCATGTTTGACTCAGCACACACACCTTTTCACAAAACAAAACAGTTTTTTCCCAAAACATAGGATCAATATGGTCAAGGAGCACTTGCCTTGTTCTTGCGGTTCCGGTTGCTCTTGGATCTCGAAACCTTGTTGTTACAGCTCGTCGTAGACAGCTCCCTGAGCTTGTCCTGCTATACAGGATCAGGCACATACAAGATCCACAGCAATCAATATTATGCACAAACTTTAATTAGATGCGATGATGCATATGCATGCTATCCTATAGTCAGTTTTATTAGATCGGTTTGTACGTGTTCTTGCATGGCTTGCATGGATTTTATAATGAACAGAGGTGTTCGGATCAAATGTGGACGTGGCGATGATCTTGTCTTTAGATCTAGATCAAACCGATCAGCAAGTGATCTGTCGACGAAAAAACTTCTGTTCGACAGGAATCGAAGAACAGAAACAAAGAAAACGCGATGACGTCGTAAAGTGGTATTGGAGACCTACCTTACGTTCTTCTTGGTCTCGGGGTCCTTCTCTTAGCAAGACAGATCGTTGGGGCTCTCTTCCGGTGATCTTCCTCGACCGAACTCCGGCGATGGGTTTACTTCGGCGAGTTGGGGCTAGGGCTCTAAGTTGTCGGCTTAGGAGTTGAAAAAGAAGTTCGTGGTTTCGGCCAGAGGTTCTGGGTTCTATTTATAATCGGGAGAAGAAGAGTCCTAATCTGATTGGACTTCGAATAATAGTTCTATTCAGATTGTCGTTGAATCTTTACGACTTATCTTTAGTTGATTTTGTGTGGTAACATTGTGGAATTCAGGTCGGTTTCTTCTCCGTACCGATATTTCTACGCGTACAGAATCCAAAACCCGCTCTAGAACTCGTTACCTCCACGGTGATGAGCTCCGGAAGCTCCATGTGTCCACCAGGGCCTGGTCTCCCCTTTTCCGCAGAGACGAGCTCCGGTTGTGCCGCGTGTCAAGCGAGCGAGACCTCCCTCTCCTTCGGAGGTGAGATCCGTGAATGCCACGCGTCAAGTAGTGCCGGACTTTCCTTTTTCCTCGGATACGAGCTCCGAGGTAGACACGTATCCAACAGTGACGGACCTCCCGGAGATAAGCTCCGGTGGCGACACATGTCCAATAGAACCGGACTACTCAGAGGTGATCTCTGAGATCGACACGTATCCCGTGCGACGGGTCCTCTGATTTCCATGGTGACTAGCTCCGAAGGTGACATGTGTCCTACGGAACTGCCTTTGCTTCTTCCGCAGAGGCTAGCTCCGGGGGCAACACGTGTCCCACAGGGTCGGACCTCTCCCCCTTTGCGGAGATGAGCCCCGAGCCTGCCACGTAGCCAGTTTAGCGGCGGACCTCCCCCTACTTCGCAGGGATGAGCTCCGAACACGCCACGTGGCCAGCGGGCCGCGGAAGTTGTCTTCGGCGCTCTCTGTGAACTGGATTCTTGTTCTTTTTGGCTATCCTTTAAATTCTTTTTCTGTTCCCACTTCCTCTAAAATGAATACATGCAGATTAACAACTTATCTTTAGTTGATTTGGTGCGGTAACATTGTTGAATTCATGTCGGTTTCCTCTCTGTACTGGTATTTCTACACGTACAGAATCCAAAACCGCTCCTGAACTCGTTACTTCTGCGGTGATGAGCTCCGGAAGCTCCACGTGTCCACCGAGGCCTGGTCTCCCCCTTTCCGCAGAGACGAGCTCCGGTTGTGCCACGTGTCAAGCGAGTGAGACCTCCCTCTCCTTCGGAGGTGAGCTCCGCGTGCGCCACGTATCCTGGCGGTCAGGACCTCCTCTCTATTCGGAGGTGGCTCCGCGCACACCACGTGTCAGTGCCGGACCTTTCCTCTCTCCGAAGATGGCTCCGGGTGTGCCACGTGTCCTAACAGCGCCAGACTTCCTTTCTTCTCAGAGATGAGCTCCGAAGTTGACACGTGTCCAACAGTGACGGACCTCCCGAAGGTGGGCTCCGACGGAGACACGTGTCCAATAGAACCGGACCTCTCGGAGGTGAGCTCCGAGATCGACACGTATCCCGTGCGACTGGTCCTCTGATTTCTGTGGTGACTAGCTCCGAAGGTAACACGTGTCCTGCGGGACTGGCCTCGCTTCTCCGTAGAGGCTAGCTCCGGGGAAACATGTGTCCCACGGGGTCGGACCTCTCCCCCTTTGCGGGAATGAGCCCCGAGCTGCCACGTAGCCAGTTTAGCGGCGGACCTCTCCCCACTTCACAGGGATGAGCTCCGAACACGCCACATGGCCAGCGGGCCGCGGGAGTTGTATTCGGCGCTCTCTGTGAACTGGATTCGGCCGGCTCTTTTGGCTATCTTTTTGATATTTTCTCTATTCCCACTTCTTTTAAAATGTTTTCTCTACATGAATACATGCCGAAACCAGAAATGAGGGTGTCACATTAGGGGAATCCATCTAACCTTCTAACCTCTATTCTATTCCATTCTCTCTCACATATGGTGAGAGGAAACGCCGGCCGCCAAGGAAGGAACGTCCGTGGCAACCAAGAGGATGGCCACGATGAAGTTCCTGTTAATCCCGGAGCTGGTGAAAACAACCTGGAACGGTTGATGGCCATGCAGAATCAGCTTCTGCAAACCATGATCCAAACTTTAGGTCAGCAGCAGGCCAACAACAACAACCCCGTTCCGGCACCACCACCACCACCGCCACTACCACCGGCTCACAACCGACTGGGAGAGTTCATGAGGACTTGACCGCCTACTTTCTCCCAAGCTAATGACCCCATGGAGGCCGACGACTGGTTGAAGTCCATGGAGAAGAAGCTTGCCATAGTTCAGTGCAACGACAGAGAGAAAGTTCTCTTTGCGTCGCACCAACTCATGGGAGCTGCCGCTGACTGGTGGGATGCCCTTTGTAACGCTCACGTGGACCCGGAGAATATTACTTGGACTGAGTTCAAGGAGAGTTTCCACTCTCATTACATCCCTGCTGGTGTAATGATGCTCAAGAGACAGGAGTTCGAAGGTCTACGCCAAGGACAGAAAAGTGTGAATGAGTACCTCAACAAGTTCACACAACTGTCCCGGTATGCCCCTGAAGATGTCAACTCAGACCAACGGAAGCAGTACCTGTTCATGAGAGGGTTGAACAATGAGATCCAGGTTCAGCTCCTCAACGATGACTACGTGAGCTTCCAGAAGTTGGTTGACAAGGCTATCGTGGTTGAAAGCAAGATCCGAGAGATCGAGCGAGAGGGCAAGAGGAAGATGCCATACCAGCCACAAGGGAGCAACGTACGACCTTGGTACATGCCCCCAGCTGCACCGCAGTATGGATCGATCGCTCCTGCATACCACCCTAATCAGCCACCACAGAAACGACTCGTTGCACAAGTACCTTGTGTGCCTTTGCCTCCAGCGCCCCGTCCCAACATGGGCGCCCCTGCTCAAAACCCCCGCCCCAACGTACCTGCTGTCGTGGGCAACAAGGCATGCTTTGCATGCGGAGAACCAGGACACTTTGCGAGCCAGTGCCCGAGGAGAGGTCCTGGAACGCAAGGCAACGTGCCCAAGCAGAACCCACGGCCGAAAGGAGGAGCCAATCAAGGCAACCGTGGACAGAAAAACTACGCTCACGACAACGTGAACCATGTTTCTGCTGAGGAAGCGCAACAGGCTGAGGACGTAATGATTGGTATGTTCCTTGCCAACTCCAACCCAACCACCATTCTATTTTATTCTGGAGCATCACATTCCTTCATATCATCCAAGTCTGTTGCCAAGTATAATCTACCCATATCCCCCCTAAAATATACTATGTTGGTTAATTATCCCGGTGGAGAGATGAGGACTAATATAGTGACACGACCCCAATGGTCCTGTCGAGCCAGGATCACGCTGAGGGGTGCTGCGTTGCACAGCACCGTATAACACACGTCAAAGGTACAAAGCGGAAGCGGAAATTTTTATTACATAAACAAGTTTATGAACATGTTTACATCAAAATAAGTTTAGTCTACACTCGCGGGCGTAGACTAAGCATCAAGTGCACGTTCAGCCCTTGAACGTGTCCTTGCTAGCACACACGCACACTAACTCTGCGGTGTGCACGACTCCCACTCGACGGGGTTCCCCTCCTGGGGTTCCGTCTCCTCTTCGGGAGCCCCTTCCTCATAGAACCCTGCAAAAGCTTCAGACACAAGCAGTGAGCACGAAGGATCAGCAAGTCTGACCCGTCTCACCTAAACATGGAACTTCTACATGAGGGTAATGGGTTACATGAGGTAAAAATCAGTTGCAAGGACTCGCTAATTAGTAGAACCTTACTTTCAAGTTTTAGCAGCAGGTTGTGGAGAACCTTACGCTAAGGCACATGAGAGAGCCGCAATCGAACAAGAAACGCATTTCTCTCACGTACTTTGCCCAAAGTTGAAAAGAACTTTAGTTAGCTCTAAACTACAGCATATCGTTAACAATCAATGTCCACCTTTCAATCAGCAACATTTTAACATGTGACTAGCCTGTTCTTTCTACGTCACGGTACAGTGAACAAGTGGTACTCGCTGACCGCGAGGGACAGCGATTATAATCGTTTTACACCTGCAGGGTTACCCGAATAACCCGTCACGTACGCCCGTACTCGATGTTGCCTACAACAACCATCACGGACGCCGTATGCGACAACCTTTCACCCATTAGCCAAATGTTGAACCGATCCAATCGTCCCGAGCAAGAGGTCTCTGCACGCGCATCTCAGTGCCGCCAGCCGATTTACACCTCGAGCTCTCAACCTACCCTCTGAACGACTAGCTATGCCTCAACACCCAGCTACCCGAGTTACATCAGTTTCCCGGTTCCCATATAGCCGGTAGGTCTTCGGTATTGTTCTAGCTTGTTCAACAGGCCCGCACACGGCTCGGTCCTCAATCGACACAAGCGGAGCTACAGCACACAGGCCCCAAAGTCCTGCTGCCCTTACCCTCCTCTTGGTCTCATTTTCTTGCCATGTGTTTCATTTGCTATCACTACCCGAGTCGAGTGCCTCTAGCCTATGCTCGCGGGTAGTTCCAACTACTCGACTTGTACCGAATCCTACTCTATCCTAGCAATGCAGTAGCTAGCGGGGTTTGCAATCCTAAACCCAACCCATGGTTTTCTTGGCTATGCAGTTGGATTTCCACACAAGACTCTAGTGCAAAGGATAACAATACTCAAGTAAGTGCTCAAAACAATAAAAATTTTATAAAAAGGTTAATGCAAGAGCTTGCCTTGCTGCTCTTGGTCGTAGGCTAGCTGTTCCTCCGGAGTAACGAAGTCTAGGACTTCGGGTTCCTCCTCGACCTTAGCGACTACATGATAGAAACAATACATGTATTAATTTAATGCATTTGTATTAAGTTTGAAGTTGTAAAGTCTATACCCTTTTCTAGACAGACCTAATGACTGTGAAACTTTTATTGCGGATTGGTTACAACCTAGACAGAGACTTGGTCAAGTTTTAGTTGCAGCAAAGCTCATTTGAGCCCTCCACAATTAATCATGTCCTTGACCTTAATTGGAACTCTTAGGGTGTTCTAAGGATTTTCATGAAACAAACTATGACTTTCTGAAAACTAGATTTTTAGAGGGTTCTAATGGAGTTGGTCTCACTTAATTTGGAAGTTCCTAACTAAACATATGAGCTAAACACTTTCAGAGAAAATTCTGAAAATGTTTCTGAACATTTTCTATCTTCTCTGGAACAGTTTCACTAATCACACCATTAGGCGGATTAAATGAGCTCAAATGGATCGGAAACTTTTATGGTAGTTCAGGGATATTTTGGTGAAGACCCCAGCAAAATTTCAGGATTTTTCTCCAAAGGATCCTCCAGTTAAAATTCCTAACAGTAAACTTTGAGGAATTAACTCTGGAGAAAATAAGGAGTTTCATGAAGTGAAACTTGATTTGCTGGAAAAGCACTCAGAGAGATGAACCCAGCAAAATTTGGTTCACTCAATTTGGAGCTTTCTAGCCAAAGTTATGATGATTTGAAGTTTGGAAGAATTCTGAAAATCGGGGAAAATTTTAAACTCTCAGGGCCCGCGGGGACACATGTCGAGCGTGGAGGTGTCCGGCACACTGGGGATACCACACGTGTCGAGCGCGGAGGTGTCCGGCACACCGGAGCTCACAGGGTATTGCGCGCCAGCACAGCCGATCCCCGGCCACACCCGATCCCGATTTAAATTCTTCAGCTGCTGACACGTGGGCCAGCCGGCTTATTCTTCCTCCCGCCGTTCTCTCGCGCCCGCGCCGCCGACCTCGCCGGAGCAGACTCGAAGCTCACCGGCTCGCCGCTGCCGGACCTCCCATGGGCTGAAACTCGCCGCCAGGGGGTTGTCGACGTCGAGGAACACGTCGGTGGTGTCAGGTCGGGCTGAGGGTGACCGGAAATAGCCCGGCGACGTGCCGCGCCTCGGTTGAGGTTCGGCACCGTCGACCGTGGTTTCTAACCCGCCAACACCTCGAACAAACGGCCCTACAGCATCAGTGTACCACTAGGAAGCTCGACAAAGTGTCAAAAGGGTTCAGGGATGGCGGTAAGTTGGTCGGCACCATGTGACCGATCGTGCTCGCCATGACCGCCCTTGATCGAGCTCAAAATTCGTTACTACTAGATAGTTTTACGCCACGGATGCAGAAAAGAACTTGATCGCCGGCTAGTCCAGCGTCTATGTGCAGGATTTGATGACCTCCGAAAGATCATAGAGCGTGAATTTAAAGAAACCGTACCGGAAGCTCAGTTTAAGGTTGCCGGAGCAAAAACTGAGAATTCGCCGGCGAGAGTTCACGGCGTGGCTTGAGCTTCAGGTGGAAGCAGTGTGGAGTCCGTGCACTCCTGTTGCCGCCCTTGCTCGGCCGTGGAAGTGATTGCAGCGTGCTGCTCGCGTGAGACCGATCGCCGTCCTTCAGCTAAACTGCGGCGGTCGTCGTTGGTCACAGGAACAGTGGCCGAAACCCGGTGGTCCAGGCGTTGGGAGGGTGGTGCGCGACCTCCGGTGGCTGTCTAGCAGCTTAGGAACGAAGGAGATTGTTTTGCTAGTTTTCCTGATCGAGCAGAGAGCTGCGGCGAGAAACAATGCCGCTGCTCGGGTTTGCCCGCGAGAAGATAAAGCCGGCCGACTCCTGCTCGGCCGAGGCGGTGCCGGTCGCGTGGGGGCGCGAGCAAGCCGCCCTGGACGCCAGCGCGCGGAGAGGGAAGCAGCTGGTGGCGCCGGTAGCTGCTCGGTGGCACAGCCGACAGCTGCTCGGTGGAATTTATCACCGAGACTCTGACTTTGGTTGCAAGTTTCTCCATCTTCCCTCTATGACATGTGGGTCCCACCCGGGGTTTTAACCTCTGAAATTTACTCCTAATCACTGTAGTGAACAGTGAACCCCATAATACCCCTGGTGATTCAAATTATTCACCCTTGAGCCATTCGAATTGAATAGGATTCGAATTGGGTTGGGTTTGAGTGAATTCTAGCACAAGTTCAGTTTTGAATTCAAACAAAGTTTGAATTCGTCCCACTTAACGCATGTCAAGATCAACTCCAAATGGAGTGAAAATCGGTGTGTGAGCTCACAAAAATGTGCTGAGTAAGAATATGCCTCCCACTTTTAAATTCATGGGATAAAAACAGTTTGAATTTGAATATGGTTTCAAACTGCCCTCTTCCTAACTATACCCAAAATGACCTCAAAAAGGTATTGAATTTGGGTGAAACTTGGCATGGACAACCTTAGGAAAGTGTAGGAGTTTTCATATGTCCAGCCCATCTACATCACATGTGGGAAATACCACTCTTGCAATGTGTGAGTTTGTTCTCTAATGAGCATGTTGATAATTGTTACTTGCTCTTCATTTGTGTTCATCATCCTTCCTCAAATGAGGTGTGTGGTGTGGTGATGAACACTGCAAATGTGTGTCAAAAACTGAGGCCCTTACATTCCTCCCCCCTTAAAAGAATCTCGTCCCGAGATTATAAGGTGAAAATGAGAGAGAGGACGGTGAAAAATTACCGGATATGCGACGTGAAAAAGTCGGGGTAGTTAGTGCGAAGGAATTCTTCGCTCTCCCATGTCGCTTCGTCCATGGAGTGATTACTCCATAGAACCTTGTAGAACCACAACGTACGGTTGTGTGTGGTTCGGGCCTTTTCATCAATAATCTGCACCGGTTCCTCCCGATAGGTGAGATCCGGTTGCAGTTCTTCAATGCCTTCCAGCTGAACGGTAGTTTCTAGCTTGAGACAATTCCTCAGCTGGGAAATGTGAAAGACGTCGTGTACACTGGAAAGTGCTTCTGGTAACTTCAGCCGGTATGCCACTGATCCACATCTTTCGGTAATCTGGAATGGACCGATGAATCAGGGTGCTAACTTTCCTCTCACCCCAAATCTGTTTACGCCCTTCATTGGAGATACCCAATGATATATGTGCTCTCCAATTTCAAATTGTAATGGGCGCCTTTCCTCGGTCCGCATATTGTTTCTGACGGGATTGAGCGGCTTTTAGGTTCGCTTGAATCAGTCGAACCTTTTCTTCCGCGTTGTTGACAAGGTCAATCCCGAAGGTAACCCTTTCGCCAGACTCACACCAGTTCAATGGTGTGCGGCATTTCCTACCGTATAGCGCCTCGTAAGGTGCCATCTTGATGCTGGCTTGGTACCCATTATTGTACGAGAACTCAGCTAACGGCAAGTGATCATCCCAATTCTTGTCGTGGTTGATAGCGCAAGCTCGTAACATGTCTTCTAAGATTTGATTTACCCGCTCCGTTTGCCCATCCGTTTGCGGGTGGTATGCTGAACTACGGATCAGCTTCGTCCCCAAGGCAGCGTGCAGCTGCTCCCAAAAACGGGACACAAATAAAGTTCCCCGATCCGAAATGATAGTACGGGGTACGCCGTACAAGCATAGGATCCGTGAGATGTACAGTTCAGCGTACTTCTTGGCGTTGTAGTTGGTGTTGACCGGGATGAAATGGGCAACTTCGGTGAGCCGATCGATGATCACCCACACAGAATCATGTTTCTGCAAGGTGGTGGGTAAACCGACAATGAAGTCCATGCTCACATCCTCCCACTTCCAGGCAGGAATGCCCAGTGGTTGCAGCAGTCCCGGTTTCCGCATATGATCTGCCTTCACCCTTCGACATGTATCACACTCGGACACGTATTTTGCAACCTCGCGCTTCATCCGTGTCCACCAAAACTTTCTTCTGAGTTCTTGATACATTTTGTTGCTGCCGGGGTGAATAGAAAACTTTGATAAGTGAGCCTCATCAAAGATTTTCTTCCGTAATTCCGGGTTACGGGGTACGACGATCCGGTTCCTGAACCATAGGACGCCGTCTCCGTCTTTTCGGAAACATTTCAGCTCCCCACTATCTACACGTCTCCGCAAATGTGACATGCCCTTGTCATTCTTCTGGGCTGCCGCTATCTCTTCACGGATGGTGGGGATTAAAGCTAGGTTGTAGAGAGCTCCGTGTGGAATCACATGTATTGGTGGTTCGCTCTCTTCCAACAGTGTGATGGTCAGATTATTGACGTGTGACTTGCGGGTCAGCGCATCTGCCACTACGTTTGCCTTGCCCGGATGATAATGGATCTCTATCTCGTAATCCTTTATCAGTTCTAACCATCTTCGTTGCCTCATGTTCATCTCCTTCTGAGTGAATATGTACTTGAGGCTTTTGTGGTCGGTATATAAATGTACGAGGTTACCGAGTAGGTAGTGCCTCCACATTTTTAGTGCAAGCACCACGGCAGCGAGCTCCAAGTCGTGAGTTGGATAATTTTTCTCATGGTTTCTAAGCTGCCGTGATCCATACGCAACCACTCTTCGGTCTTGCATCAGCACACATCCGAGCCCAATGCTGGATGCATCGCAGTACACATCGAACGGTTTTGTTGTGTCTGGCTGCACCAAAACCGGTGCTGATGTCAGGTGCTTGACTAAAGCCTTGAATGCTGCTTCACATGTTGGACTCCAAACATATTTGGTAGCCTTCTTCAGCAGCTCTGTCATTGGCTTGGCAATCTTCCAGAAGTTCGGAATGAACCTCCGATAATATCCCGCGAGTCCGAGGAAACTCCGTACCTCGTGAACAGTTCTCGGGGATTTCCAATTCAGCACTTGAGTGATCTTGCTCAGGTCCACAGCGATACCCTCCGCTGAGATAATATGCCCGAGGAAAGGCACTTGCGATATCCAAAACTCGCATTTGCTGAATTTTGCGTATAACTTGTGATCCCGCAGCCGTTGCAAGACTATACGCAGATGTTTCTTGTGATCTTCCTCCGACTTGGAATATACCAGGATGTCGTCGATGAAGACCACGACAAACTTGTCCAGCTCCGGCATGAATACCGAGTTCATCAAGTACATGAAATGAGCTGGAGCATTGGTGAGGCCGAAGGACATGACCAGATACTCATAAAGTCCGTACCTCGTCGAGAAAGCCGTCTTCGGAATGTCCTCAGCCCTTATCTTAATCTGATGGTACCCGGATCTTAAATCCATCTTGGAAAAGATCTTTGCTTCGACCAACTGATCAAACAACATGTCGATCCGTGGCAACGGGTACTTGTTCTTGATGGTTACGGCATTTAATGGACGGTAATCCACGCAAAGCCGCAATGTCTCGTCCTTCTTCTTGACAAATAATGCCGAACAGCCCCATGGCGAGGAGCTCGGCCTAATGAAACCCTTCTCCAGAAGGTCCGTGAGCTGAGTCTTCAGTTCAGCCAACTCATTGAGCGCCATCTTGTACGGCCTTCGGGATATTGGCATGGTTCCCAGTGCAAGTTCAATCTTGAACTCCACCTCTCTATCAGGCGGCATCCCCGGCAAATCGTCCGGGAATACATCAGGGAACTCTCGGACCACTGGAATATCCTCCAATCTGATGGTTGTGGCTTGATAGACACTTGGAAGTTTTATTTCTGGACTGTCCAGAAATAATGAGTGAGACTCGTGCACTTCTGAGTTCAAGTGCACGACTCGGAGGACGGTGTCTAAAACAGCACCGTGGCGGTTTAACCACGACATCCCTAAGATGACTTCGACTTTTGTCCCTCTAAGATTATGAGAGACGTAGGGTAAACTCTACCCTCTAAGCACAATGGCGCTTTTGGGACCATCATGCTTGCTGAAATTTTCCCACCCGGTGAACAGATCACATAAGGACTATCGGTGGGTAGTATTGGCAAGCTATATTTATCAATGAAAGCTTGGCTAATGAAGCTATGCGTGGCGCCTGAATCAAATAGTACTATAGCGGGATGCTGGTGGAGTTGGAACATACCCGCAAGGATTGGCTCGCCCTCCGGCACGTCCTCAATGGCAAGCTGGTGGACGGTGCCGGGCCTAGGGTTTGCCCGCTGCGCATTAGTAGGGTTCCGGGGTTGATTCCTCCCCGGAAACTGTGGTGCCACTCCGCCGCCTTGCCTCTCCGGGCAACTGCTCGCGAAGTGCCCTGGACGACCACACTTGTAACATGTGGCCGCTGCTGGTGGAGTGCTCGGTGGACGAAAGCCCGGCGTGCGTTGCGGAGGTGCAAACGCACGCGGCATCGCCCGCTGCTGTTGTTGTTGTTGCGGTGGTACTGGCAGTGCCGGCCTGAATGCCGGTGAAGAGTACGGCCGACTGCGGAATGGCATCGACCGCTGTGGTGGCTGCCAGCATGGACCTGATGGTGGGCGATTCACCATCCGAAACTTCTGAGAAGGACCGCCTCCTTCTCCGCTGCTCTGCGGCGCGCTTCGCTTTCGCTCTGCCGCCGCCAACTCCTTACCGGAGTCCTCCTGAATAATCGCAGCATCAATGATGTCGTTGAGGCTGCCGCGATTGAACATCGCCAACTTGTCCTTCAGGAGCGGGTTAAGCCCCTGGTAAAAATGGTCTCGCCGCTTCTCATCTGTATCTGCGTGATACCACGCGTAGAGCGCGAGATCGTTGAACGCTCTGGAGTATTCCCGCGCGTTCCGGCTCCCTTGTTGCAGGTGTAAGAACTCCTGCATCTTCCTCTTCATTAAACCTGGCGGTATATGATAGGCCCTGAAGGCCGTCCGGAACTCCGTCCAGGTCATCACTCGGTCGGTGGGCTGTGAAGCACAGAAGTTGGCCCACCACGCGCTCGCGGATCCTTGGAGCTGCTGGACCGCGAACTGAGTATTGCGCTGCTCGCTGATCTGGAGCAGCCCGGACTTCATCTCTATGGCGCGGAGCCAGTTGTCCGCGTCAAGTGGTTCATCCGCCCTTGAGAATACCGGGGGATGAGTTGCTAGGAAGTCGGAGTAGTAGCTCTGTTGACGCTCCTCACGGTCTTGACGTCTCTCTGGGCGAGACGTATTCGCAATTAAGGTTTGCAGCAGCTCCGTGTGCTGCTGATGTGAACCCGCCATTGCCGCGACTATGTCGGCCAATGTAACTGTTGGCAGTGGCGGTGGTGGTGTTTGCTGTTGCTGTTGCTGCTGCTGTCCCGAGGAGTCCTCGGGAGGTGGTTGGGAGGTCTCTCCCCCTTGGCTAGTACCTCCAACATCAGGGTTGGCACGAGTACGCGTCATTCTGAAATTCAACACAGCAGCAATTAGCACATGTCTTACTTAAAATTCCATAAGCAACAGTAGGTATGGAAGTGACACATGATTAATTTGCACAACATTCACATATATTGATAAAGCATAAACTTTATACAAGATACATTATTCTCGGGTCTCCGAGAAGTCGTGCTCATGTTGTCACTACCTGTACATACGCTACTGCCTACACGACATGTCACCGATTACAAAAGTTGGGTTACACTACCCTAGCTGCCCTACTTGGCAACCGTAACCCCCTACTCGGAGTAGAATTCGACCTCCTGTGGGTCGTCCTCCTCCGGTACCTCTGCTGGTGGCTCTGGATCTACCACCTCTTCTCCCATTCCGGGTTCTCCCATTGCTGGAAGACCCAAGACTACCGGTACGCCTAACACCGGGGGCACGAGGTCCTGCAATGCATGCACCTCGTCCATAGCCTGGTTGTAGTCCTCTTCCCAGCCTTGTCCTTCCTCAATAGCATCGTCCCGCTCTTGAGCAAGGTCCTCATTCTGCTGGGTTAGAGTCTGCACCAGTTCTTGTAACGCCGCGATGTCGACACGGCTTTTTCTCTTCGCCTTCTTCAGACAATGCAACTGATTGTGCTGTTCATTCAGTCGCTTGATCGTCGGAAGGAGCACATTGCGGAGTGCGCTGTGAGCACTCTCGAAATGACCTCCACTGCTTGTGCTCTCATTGAGCTTTGTGGCGAGATGCTCCGTATGAACAGCTTGGCTTTCCATCACGGCGTTTCCCGCCCTCATCTGGAGGCTGAGATTTGCCTCCGCGGGGTTGTACCTTGGGCAACTCGGGTCCGTTGCTTCCAGGTACCTCTCTTCCCACACATGCTGAGCTCGTCACTCCACCGGAACGAGTGCGTATGGAGTGCCCCCCATAGCCTGCACGTGTAGTTGGCAGAAACGTGACATAGTGTCACGGGCTGCCACTTGCCACATCCCTTCCGGTTGTCTTCCTCTCACCGTGACGGTGAATGACACCCAACCGGGTGGCGTAGGTCCTGCAGGAACCTCGACATGGATCGTCCACGTCTTGTTCCCCCTTCGCCTTCTTCCTTGGCGAAGTATTGCGGCATCTGGTTGTACCCGAAATATTGGAGCATTTGCCACAATGCTTCCGGGTAGCCGTTACGGTGAGGACAGTGGGACATCACCCACCCGTTCTCCAGTGGCTTACCTGTTGTCATCTGTAAAAATATATTTGAGAAATGTCAAATATTTATTTAAACAGTAAACCTCTGAGTTATAACATAAAACATGTCATTGAACCCATAAAACTTGGAAATATAGTTCAAATTTTTGACAAATTTGACTGCTGATCTGCTGTTCCCATGACAGCCCTGACCAGTTTCCATATCAACCTGATTTAGGCCATGTTAAAGGAAAAACCAGTTCTGGAGCTCAACATCAAAGTTAAAACTAACTTCAATAGCTTTCCATAAAGTGTTTGCTTGGCCTAAGATCTGTCCTGGTTCAAAATTTATGAGATGTCAAAGTTAACAGAATTTCTGGAAACAATTGGGCAGCACCTCCCTGCCTTAGGTACTGATTTGATCCAAGAATCCCAGTTACTTCTGTCCTAATCTGACAAAACTTTCTGTTACAAAGTTGTAACCCATCTCATAAGATTTCCATAACTACCTCATTTTCTATTTTTTTGGATTTTTATGCAGGAAGTTATGCTTAATTTACAGAGAGTCTACAGAGAGTCTTTACTCTGTCCTGTTTTCTGGACAGTGTCAACTCTACTGTATTTTTCGAGTGGTTAAGGGATGAAACACCTCTGGACCTCAACAGAAAAGTGGTAAAACTCTTCCAAATCTTTCCAGAAATGTATCACATGACCCCCAACCTCGAAACAACTCAGCCTCTAACCTCTGATTAACTTCAGCCTTGATTCGGCTGAAAACAGAGTGCTCTGTCCTTAACATCCTATAAGTTGAAAACTTGTTAACTTTGAATATCCTGTTCAAGGGAAGGAGTTACATCAAATTTTACTACTTTGGATTAAAACCTTCCAGTTTTTACAATGAAGTTGTTTATTTAGTTGGGTGTGACGTCGATGCGTCACCAGATTATGTCGGTACTACGTCCTCACAAAGAAAAACCTATACCGGACTTAGCTGGCTTCGTTAGTTCAGTGGCACTACTCGTCACTCGCACACGGATGCTACATGTCTACCGTTTCGTGGTCGGGATACCTGCAGAAACTCAAACAATCATCAGACTCGGCTGCACACCGAGCCCGGAATCCATACAGTTCGTATACCCGGCCGTCATCACTCGCCCGGATGTTCTCAAGCCAACCATGCCTTGAGTTACGTGTTCACGTTTCAGACCACGTGATGGGGTCTCCCATGTTGCACAATGCATGCCAGGGATAGACGTTGCTCGAATACCCCAAACGACATGAAGGGTCGTAGAGGATACTAAAGCGGGTCGGGTTACCTGCCACCCGTGGGGCTCCACCCTTCAGCTTGTGCGCACTGGTGGACAGCGCTTACGTGTACCCCCAAAGACATAAACGTCCCGAGATACACGATTTTCCGACATAAACAAATAGGTTAGTATGCCACTTTCTATATACTAATAACATCCTTATACGGGCTACTAACTCGTTTCTCACTGGATTTTTGAAAAAGATGACCTTTGTAGTGTGTTAAACCTCAAGCGAGCTCTGATACCAACGCTGACACGACCCCAATGGTCCTGTCGAGCCAGGATCACGCTGAGGGGTGCTGCTTTGCACAGCACCGTATAACACACGTCAAAGGTACAAAGCGGAAGCGGAAATTTTTATTACATAAACAAGTTTATGAACATGTTTACATCAAAATAAGCTTAGTCTACGCCCGCGAGTGTAGACTAAACTTATTTTGATGTAAACATGTTCATAAACTTGTTTATGTAATAAAAAATTCCGCTTCCGCTTTGTACCTTTGACGTGTGTTATACGGTGCTGTGCAACGCAGCACCCCTCAGCGTGATCCTGGCTCGACAGAACCATTGGGGTCGTGTCATTTAGTATGTCCGAAAGTAAACCTTAAAATAAGGGGGGTAGACTTCCTTGCCAACCTTATTGTCTTGGATTCCCAAGGGCTTGACATAATACTCGGAATGGATTGGCTAAGTAAGCACAACAGAGTAATCCAATGTGCTGAGAGGAGCGTGCAGTTGACCAACGAGCACGGTACCCGTATCGAGTTTGAGTCAGCCCAACTGGCAACCGAGAAAGCAACGTTGAACCACGTCGAAGAAGCAACCCTGGAAAGCATTCCAGTGGTTCAAGAGTTTTCGGATGTGTTCCCGGAAGAACTTCCCGGTATGCCACCTGATTGGGACATCGAGTTTTCCATTGACCTAGTACCCGGAACCGCACCTATAGCAAAGAGACCATATAGGATGCCTGTCAACGAGCTAGTGGAACTGAAGAAGCAAATCCAGGAGCAGTTAGAGAAGGGATTTATACGTCCAAGCTCGTCACCATGGGGAGCCCCCGTGCTCTTCGTGGACAGGAAGGATGGAACCCAAAGGATGTACGTGGACTATAGGTCTCTCAATGAGGTGATGATCAAGAACAATTACCCTCTACCCCGGATAGAGGACCTGTTCGACAAAATGAAGGGATCCTGAGTCTTCTCCAAGATTGATCTTCGGTCGGGATATTTCCAGCTGAAGATTAAGCCCTCTGATAAACCCAAGACTGCCTTTCGGACACGGTACGGTTCGTATGAATATTCCGTTATGGCTTTTGGGTTAACGAACGCACCTGCATACTTCATGTACCTCATGAACAAGGTCTTCATGGAGTACTTGGATAAGTTCGTCGTGGTTTTCATTGACGACATCATGGTGTATTCGAAAAGCGAGGAGGAACATGAAGAACACTTGAGATTGACATTACAGAAGCTGCGAGAGCATCAGCTGTATGCCAAGTTCAGCAAATGTCAGTTTTGGCTAAAGGAGATATTGTTCCTAGGACACATCATCTCCGAGGAAGGAGTATCGGTTGATCCCGGAAAAGTGGGAGATGTTTTGAAGTGGAACCAACCGCAAAACGTGAGGGATATTCGGAAATTTCTTGGGATGGCCGGATACTACCGCCAGTTCATCAAGGACTTCTCTAAGATAGCAAAGCCTATGCCAGAGTTGCTAACGAAGGGAAAAGCCTTCCAATGGAGACCAGCATGCCAAGAAAGCTTTGAGGAGCTCAAGAAAAGGCTAACCACAGTGTCGGTTCTGGTATTACCGGACGTAAGCAAGAGCTTTGACATATATTGTGACGCATCCAGACAAGAGCTCGAATGCGTGCTCATGCAAGAAGGACAAGTGGTAGCCTATGCCTCACAACAATTAAGGAAGCACGAGCTTAATTACCCTACACATGACCTGGAGCTAGCAGCCGTGGTGCATGTGTTGAAGATTTGGAGACATTATATCCTTGGTCATCGATGTGAGATCTATACTGTAACACCCCAAAACCTGTTAAGAGGGGAATTTAAAAATTTTTGGACGTATTGCATGTAGTGCAAAAATTCAAATTCAAACTGGAATTCAAATTAAACTCCAAACCAGAAATGAAAAAGAAAAAGAAAAAAATAAACATCCCCGGCCAGTGGGCGAAAACCCACCAGCCGGCCCACCTCACCCCCGCGCCAGGCCGCAGCTGCGCGCCCGTTTCCCTCTCACAGACAGGCGGGACCCACTTGTCATCCCCAACCCCCCGCTAGCGCCGACCCCGGACTCTTCCCCGCACGCGCGCGATCGTAACCGACCGGATTTCCGCGTCCCTCAGCCCGACTCCCGGTCCCAGAAGGCTCCAACTCGATCTAAACAAACCCGCCACCCTTCCCCGGCTATATAAACCCCGGCATTTCCCCGTTTTTCCCCACGATCCACCGTTTTTCCTTCCGGTGAGAACCCGAGTTACTCCGGCCAATTTCGCTCGATCTTCGCTCGGGATTTCTGATCTAACGCGCTGATCTTGATCAACCGCCTCCGGGGAACCGCGCAGGTGCAGAAAACTCGGTGATTTGCGCTTCAAACACAGCGCCGACGAGCCTCGCCGTGAATTCATCTCGGACCTCGTCGCCGATCGCTTTCCAAAACCTCCGAGCTCAAGAAAACCCCCGAGGTGAGATCCCCGACCTCCCCTCTACCGATCTATGCCATAAAATCACAGTTCTAGGAAGAATTGACGAAGATCCGAAACTCCCCGGCGAGATCGCCGCCTCCCGCCGCCGGGCAGCGCCGCCCGCGCTCGATCAGAGCGACGTGGCCGCTTATGCGCCGGCTATTTTAAATCACACGATAGAATTTAAATCCCCGTGTACCGGTTCGACGTTATAATCTCAGCCGTCTGTTTTAAATCGGATGGTCCACGTCAGCCCCGCGTTATAAAGGCCGGAATTCTTACGCGCTACCCGTGGGGTTCTCAGAAAATACGAGCTAGCCCTGGAAACTTCTGATCTAGTCCCTGGAACTTCAGAAAATCATGTAAATTCATTTAAAAATCAGTTTTAGCCCTTGGACTTAATAAAAATTAGTAAACCCCTCTGTTATGTGTAGTTAGACCCCTGGAAATTCTTAAAATAAAATAATAGACCCTGTAGTGGGGTGAGTTTACCTTTTTAACCCTATGTGATATTAAATTTAGGAATTTGAATATGTGTTTAGTATTTAAAATTTAAACGATGGGACAAACACATTGTAAATTCAAATTAAAAACTTTCCTAGTACTTGGAAAACTTTGGAGTGAGATAAAAATAGATTTTTGGCTGAGGTAAATCTGTCTAATTGATTATTCACATTTATTAGTTATAGGGACACATTTTTAAGTAGAGAATAATTCTGAAAATTAGTAAAATAAATGTAAAATAGTTCACATCAGAGGAGAAGTTCAAAAATATATTAGTTAATATTTTAGACCCAAAACCTATTCTGTTTAGATGAGGTGTCTTACTATTTTCATAATAAAGTTCACATTTAGGCATAAGAAATGAATCTGAAAATATAGCAAGCTAGGTATGAATAACTAGAAAATGATAAATGAAGTTTCCAAAATCCAAAGAATTCAGTTTAGGGTTGGTAGAAGGTCTGAAGACACATTTGGAGTAGGAAAATACCTTTCATGCATACTTGGTAGCTAAAATGTGTATCATTTAAATATAATGGATTTAATTAAATTAGAAATTCATATGTAGTATGCCAACATAAATATGAATACAAAAGTAGAAATCATATGCACATGTTTAAAAGTGCATGAAAGCCCAAAAATCAACACACATAGAGTAACCACAACACATAGGAATGGGAATGGCTTTCATAAATGTGAATGTGTGGTTTGTATGAAGTGGAAGTGTGAACTATGTCTTATGGATTGTTGTTTTCCTTTGCTATGTGTGATGGTATGATGTAGAACCTGCTCCAGAGCAAGTTCTTCCATTCCAAGATCAGGACTACCCATTCCAAGAGCAGCAGGAAGAAGGCAAGTGTCCTTGACCACTTTGATCCTATACTAGGATGTGTAGATAGGACTATTTGCATTGTCGATTGAAAATATGAAACCCATGCTAGGATGTTTCCCTAGAATTGCATTACCTTGTTTCCTTGTAGCTTGGGTTGGGATTCATTTTATCATATCATTTATTATTATGCATATGCTTAGCCATGCTTAGAATGGGATATTTGGGATATGAGGTCATCAGTTTATTTTACCATACTCTTGAATGAGATATTGTGAGTTATGTAGAGGTAGGGATCAAAGCAAGTTGGATGTTTTGGTTGGTGCTTGGTGCACGAGACTCGGGTTTGTGTTTAGTACTTGCCTGGATCCTAAGGACCGGTTCATGGAGCATGTAACCTGGCTTTACCGTGCTAACCACATGCTGAGATAGAGCAGCTTGGCCAATTAATTAGGTGTATCCCCGGCGTAGTATGGGTATGTTGGATGGTGCGGGGAGTAGGTGTCAGCTGGACTACCATATGAACCGCAAGGCTCAAGAGGGGGCCACTGCAGCGTGGTTGGAGCCTCTTGTATGCTGTTAGGGGGTGAAACCTCAGTGGGCACACGCTCGTCGGGAATCCCTTTGTAAAGGCTTCGTAGTGATCTCCTGGCTACACACCTGGGAAGTGTGAATGTGGTTCGTGGCCACTGGCATAATGGAGGTTCTTTTAGTCCACCCGGCAACGGGGGATGAAATCACTACATGTGGGTACAGTGGTGCAAACTCTGCAGAGTCAAAACTGTCATGACAGCCGTGCTCACGGTCAAGAGCGGCTTGGACTTATTCATGATTAGAGGAGTGATGGTTTTGGAAGTTAAGGATGTTAAGCGGGGAGCTTAACATTTAAAATGATGTTATGGTTATTTGATTATGATGATGCGATGGGAGATTGGGACCATATCACCTGTGTAGTAATGTAGGTGCTTAATAAGCTAAGGTGATAGGTATTAATTGCGTAGTGCTTTAACCCTGTGTTCAATCTCTCCTTGCTTTAGCCATGCATGACATAACTTTCCCACACTTGCTGAGTACCAATGGTACTCAAACTTGCATAGTTGTTGGTTTATATTGCTGCTCAGGTCAAGAGAATGATGTGGTGTTTAATGGTCAAGACTTTGGACCCTAAGAAGGTTTTTAGGTTGATGGAGTCCCCCGGGCAACTCCTGTAACAGAGCCCACAAGAATAATATTCCGCTGCTAGTTTATTTACTTGTGATGAACTTATTATTGTCCATCGAGACATTTGCTATGTAAGACTTATTTATATTCGACACCTGGCTTGTAATAAATGATGCTTCACTATTTGTCATCACATGTATGAGAAAATAATCCTGGCATACATGTGATATTCACTTGGTTGTTCTTCGGAAAAACCGGGTGTGACATATACGGATATAAAAGGCTCAAGTACATATTCACCCAAACGGATTTGAATTTGAGGCAACGTCGATGGTTGGAGCTCATCAAGGATTATGATGTTGGAATCAACTATCACCCCAGAAAGGCCAATGTAGTAGCCGATGCATTGATCCGGAATGGAGCATGTCACCAACTTATGGTTCAGGAGCTACCCGAGCTACGGAAGGAGTTCGAACGGTTACATCTTGATTTCTTGAACGAGATGGAAGTGATGGAACTCCACTGATTATTGGAACAAGAGATAAAGGATGTCCAAGCTACGGATGAGGAGATCAAGTTGATCAAGGAAAGGATCCAGCAAGGAATAGAGAAGGACTTCAAGGAAGACGAGAAGGGTACGCTTTGGCTAGGAAAAAGGATTTGTGTGCCTAACGTGTAGCACATCCGTGACACGATATTAAAAGAAGCACATGACTCACTTTATTCCATACATCCAAGTACCAAGATGTACAAGGACCTAAAGACTTGTTATTGGTGGGATGGTATGAAGAGGGACATAACCGAGTATGTTGCCCTATGCGACACCTGCCAACAGGTGAACGCTGAACATCAAAGACCCGCCGGATTGTTGCAATCATTAAAGGTACCCGAGTGGAAGTGGGAAGACATCATTATGGATTTCATCGTCGGATTACCATGTACTCAGTCGGGTTACGACTCAATCTGGGTTATCGTGGACCGATTGACGAAAACGGCTCATTTTCTTCCTGTTAAGACCATGTACAACGTTGCACAACTAGCTGAACTGTACATGGAGCAAATCGTGTGCCGCCATGGAGTCCCGAAGAGGATAGTCTCAGATCGGGGTTCTCAGTTTACCTCTAGATTTTGGAGGAAGCTGCAGAAAGCTATGGGTACACGACTAGATTTTAGCTCCGCCTACCACCCGCAAACTAATGGACAAACCGAAAGGACAAACAAAAATTTGGAGGACATGTTGAGAGCTTGCGCCTTGTAACATGGGCGTAGTTGGGATAGGAGTTTACCGTACGCTGAATTCTCCTATAACGACAGCTATCAAGCTAGCTTGAAGATGTCGCCTTTCAAAGCATTGTACGGTAGACGGTGTAGAACGCCGTTGTTTTGGAACGAGACCGGAGAGAACCAAGTGTCTGGACCGGAAGTGCTACAAGAAGCTGAAAAGCAAGTCCAAACAATACGGGAGAACTTGAAGGTTGCTCAGTCACGACAGAAATTCTATGCGGACAATAGGCGAAGGAAGTTGACTTTCGAAGTAGGAGACACCGTACACCTTAAGGTATCGCCTATCCGTGGCCAACGATGTTTCAACGTCAAAGGCAAGCTAGCACCTCGCTATATCGGGCCATTTAAGATTTTGGACAAGCGAGGAGAAGTAGCCTATCAACTAGAGCTCCCAACGCACCTGTCCGACGTACATGACGTGTTTCATGTATCCGAGCTCAAGAAGTGCTTGAGAGTGCCGGAAGAGCAAGTACCGATGGATGAACTTGAACTTCAAGAGGATCTGACCTATGCAGAGCACCCCGTCCGAATTTTGGACGTAAAGAAAAGGGTCACGAGGAACAAGGTGATCCGTTGGTACAAGGTACAATGGAGCCATCACACCGAGGCTGAAGCCACATGGGAGCGTGAAGAAGATATCAAGACAGAGTTTCCTCATCTATTCTCTACTAACGGATCTTGGGGGCGAGATTCAATTCAAGGGGGGTAGATTTGTGACACCCTCATTTTCGGGTTCTGCATGTACTCATGTTTCACGTAGAAAAACATTTTTAAAATAAGTTGAAACCGAGAAAGAATCAAAAAGTTAGCCAAATAGAGCAAATTCCAGTTTACAGAGAGCGCCGAAGACAACTTCCGCCGCCGCTGGCCACGTGGCGTGTTCGGAGCTCATCTACGCAAATGGGGAGAGATCCGCCGCTAAAATGGCTACGTGGCAGGCTCGGGGCTCATTCCCGCGAATGGGGAGAGGTCTGACCCCGTGGAACACGTGTTGCCCGCGGAGCTAGCCTCTGCAGAGGAGCGAGGCCAGTCCCGAAGGACACGTGTCGGCTGCGGAGCTAGTCACCAGGGAAAGGAGAGGACCAGCCGGGCGGCACGTGTGTCGCTCTCGGAGCTCACCTCCGAGAGGTCTGGTCCTACTGGACACGTGTCACTTCTGGAGCTCACCTCCGGGAGGTCCAGTACTTTTGGGACATGTGTCACCTCCGGAGCTTACCTCCGGGAGGTCCGTCACTGTTGAACACGTGTTGACCTCGGAGCTCGCCTCCGAGAAGAAAGGAAGTCTGGCGCTGTTAGGACACATGGCAATCTCGGAACCACCTCCGAAGATAGGGAAGGTACGGCACTGACACGTGGCACATTCGGAGCCACCTCCGAAGAGAGGGGAGGTACGGAATTGACACATGGCACACTCGGAGAAACTTTCAAAGAGAGGGGGAGGTCCGGAACTGACACGTGGCGTTCACGGAGCTCGCCTCTGTTGAAAGGGGAGGTCCCGACCCACCAGACACGTGGCGCACGCGGAGCTCGCCTCTGGAGTGAGGGAGGTCTCGCCTGCCAGGACGCGTGGCGCACGCGTAGCTCGCCCGCCTGACACGCGGCACAACCGGAGCTTGTCTCTGCGGAAAAGGGAGCCCAGATCCCGCAGGACACGTGGAGCTTTTGGAGCTCATCACTGCGGAGGTAACGAGTTCTGAAGCGGTTTTTGCTTCTGTACGCACGGGAATACCAGTACAGGAGGAAACTAACACGAATTCTACATTGATACCAGACCAAATCAACTGAAGATAAGTTGTTAAGATTCAAAAAAAATTTGAATAGGACTCTTGTTCGAATTCTGATCAAAGGAGGACTCTCCGTTTTCCTCTTATAAATAGAATCGAAAACCTTTGGCCGCAACCACAAACTTCTTTTCCACCTCCTGACCCGACAACTTAGAGCCCTAGCCCCAGCTCGCCGAGTAAACCTCTTCACCGGAGTTCAGTCGCCGGAGATCACCGGAAGAGAGCCCCGACGATCTGTCTTGCTAGGAGAAGGACCCCGAGACCAAGAAGAACGTAAGAAGGACAAGCTCAGGGAGCTGTCTACGACGAACTGCAACAACAAGGTTTCGAGATCCAAGAGCACCGCAAGAACAAGGCAAGTGCCCCTTGACCATATTGATTCCTATGTTTTGGAAAACTGTTTTGTTTGCGAAAAGGTGTGTTTGCTGAGTCAAACATGATGGGAAACCCATTATAGGAGTTTACTAGTTTTGGTTAAACCACCCTTGTCGCCAGGGAAGTTTATGAGTCGGGTATGGTTTTTTTACTTTTATGCTTTGCTGAGTCCATTGGATTATGGGAAGCGAGATAGATGTGTCTAGCTAACTGCACTCGTAAGAATGATGAGAAACTGATGTTAATGAACATGGATCGGAGGGAGATCTAGGCAAGCATGGGTTTGTGAATGAGGTAGCATGAGATGGTAGTTACTTGCCGTAGATCTAAGGACCGGTTCATGCAAGCCATGCCAGCATAACAGTGCCACCACAAGGCCAAGTATGGGTGCGGCTTAGCTGAGTAATTAGGTAAGTTGCTAAATTGTTATGGACTGTGGAAGGCGCGGGGAATGGGAGTCGAGTGAGGACTGCCCTGGGAACTGCATGGCACAAGAGGGGGCCCGTGGGTGGGAGAATTGGAGATTCTAGCCTACCGGTGAAACCTTAGTGAGTCCATACATATAGTAACCCCTTTGTAAAGGCTATTTTGTGGTCTCTTGACCATACACCGACGGTTGTGTACTGGTATAATGGAGGTTCTGCAGTCCCCGACGGGTGACGAAATCACAAACTTGTGGGTAAAGTGGTACAAACTCTGCAGAGTCTAAAACTGTCATGATAGCCGAGCTTACGGTCACGAGCCCCTGGACAACCCACATGATTAGTTGGGATGGTTTTTGGTTATGGTTTTGGTTATGGTTATGGTTTTGGTTATGGTTATGGTTTTGGTTTGGTTTTCAGGACTGTTGAGTCCGGGTGATAAGATTTGGTTGCATGACTGTTGAGTCGTGGCAACGAGATTGGTCACGGTATGAGACGGAATTGTTTATGAGATGAAATGGTAGCGAATACGAGATGGTATTCCTGAGATGGTAGCGAATATGAGAAGGTATTCGTGAGCAAAGATTAAAAATATTAATGTCTGGTTGAGACATGGAAACAGATGAATCATAATGGAGGTATGTTAATGTTTAAATACATGTTGGGATTACATTCACTTAAAGTTAAGTTGCTGATTTATCGTGTTTTGAGAAATAAACTTTGCTTTCTGTAATGAGCCTTTTTATACCTTCCTTGCTGTGAGCTACATATCATATTTTCCTGCACATGCTGAGTACATCATTGTACTCAAACTTGCATTATTACTTCATCATCAGCAACAGGAGAAGATTACTACAAAGACCCCGTGGAGTATTAGGCGTGTAATCTATCCTCAACCTTGCCTGTGGGGATGGAGTAGAGATGGAGCTGCTGCTGCTGCTGCTTAGTTGCTTCCGCACTAGATAGAAGACTTCCGCTGCTAGATTTAGAATTCCGCTGCTTAGATAAGACTTCCGCTGTTAGCATGAGTCCAAGACTCATGAGACAGTGTAATAAACCCTGTTATTCGTGGTAATATATATTCTGAATTCAGTTTATGGAACATATGTATATGTGTGATGAACATCCTGGGCGCACATATGATCAGTTCTCGGTTCCGTGGTTTTTCAAAGAATTGAGGGCGTCACAACTTCAAAGCAACTCCTTTATTCTTTGCCGAGGTGAGATCGGCAATTTTCTTGACATGCTTGGCTTGCTTCTACATCATTTCAAAGTTGTTGATCTTGCCAAGAAGTTCGTCTGGGGTAATTTTCCGGTACCCGGGGCTTTCTCTAATCATAGAGCAAAGAGTCACATTGCGAGGCATGAATGCTTTGAGAATCAACTTCACGACCTCATGATCATTCCACTTTTTGCTGCCATAAGCTTGGACTTTGTTGATAAGATTCTTCAGTCGATTGTACATATCTTGTGGTGATTCATCTTCTTCTATCGCGAATCTTCCCAATTCACCTTCAATCATTTCTATCTTGGCTTCGTGTACATGACGGTCACCTTCATGTGCTGTTTGTAGTGTGTCCCATATCTCCTTGGCAATTTCAAGTCCGTCCACCTTGGTAAACTCATCCCGGCACAGTGATGACGTGATCACAGCTGCAGCTTGAGCATTCCGATGAACGGCTTGTTCTTGGCTTGGGGTCAGCTCTGCATCATCATCCGGGATATCTATCCCTGTACACACTATATGCCACAAACTTGGGTTAAGAGATATAAGATGCATTTTCATGTTTTGTCTCCACATTGAATAGTCATTGCCATCAAAGTAAGATGCTTTCCCTAGAGGAATTGATAAGTAATTGTAAAATCCCCAAAAGTGGTAGAAAGAAAATTCAGCTCATGTGAACTTATGAAAAATGAGGGGAATTAATACTTTTAATCGTAATGGTGTAAGTTCAAAGTGAGGGTTTAGACTTCCCAAAACTTCCAAACATGGAGATCTAAATGCACAGCTTGGATCTTCATATTCCAAATATTCAACCTTCTAAAATTCAGCTCATCTGGAGGAGTTTTCATATTTGTTTGGGATTAAAAAGAAAAGCCCTCTAATCTGAATTTCAAATTCAGTTTCAAATTCCAATCCCCTCAATTTGAGAATTGGGTTTCACAACTGTGTTCTCCACCTTTGAATGAGCAGCCATGCCAAAAACTGAAAATTTTGGAGCTGGTTTGCTATATTTTGGAGGCAATACAAAGTGGGGAATTCAAACTCCTTTTCAAATTCAATTGATCAAACCACATCCAAATTTCACACCAGAATTCAAACCATTTGGATCAACAATTCAAACCTTAACTTGGGGTGAAAGTCTATCCTTAAATGTTGAGTTGCTGGGGTAAAAATATCAGAGAAAAATTTGATTAAAAGAGAGGGAGGTAGGGCCCAACAGTCAGCCTCCCAACAGAGCTACCGCCTCTCTTTTCATCTGCTGATCACCGAGAGGCCGCCAGCTCCCGGCGCGACCCTCTCCCGAGTACGGCACCGCGCCAGCTCCTCCTTCACGGCCACGTGATCACCTCCGTGCTCCCCCCAGCTGAAGCACCGAAACGTTCTTTTGCCCCCTCGCGCGCTCACCGCTGCTCGGTTTCTTCTGCAAGGGAACCGCCCGGCGCCATTGCTGTTCCTCCCTCGCCCACGCTCACCCGAGCTCGGACGATCGAACCCCAAACAGCAAAAAGAAGCGCAAGAGAGTGCTCCAGCCTCCACCATTATTTCCCCTAAGCTTCCTAGCTCGTTCTACGCGCAAACCAGAGATTGGCGCCGGCAATCGGAGGTGCTCGGCGGAACCACGTTCGGTTCACCGTGGACAGCGCGTTACGGCCAGTTTCACCGCCCCTTCCCTGCACAAGAAAGGTGCGTTGTTGTCCGTAGATCATGTTACCGAAAGCCTCAGGACGATTGATCAACCGGGTAGTGAGAATTTCGGGTTTTACCAAACCCTAGTTCATAGCAACACCTTTCGGTCTACAATCGAATTCTTCGTGCTGTGGTAGCTAGAGCTCATTCTGGTCTAGGAGAAGCTTTGCTAGATCCCTGCGATCCTTCTCGCTCAAACGGCGCCGGAAACCATCAAGAACTGAAGGAGTTCTTCGAGTTTTTTGTCGCCACCGGAGTTTTGCGGGCTCGGGTCGCCGGTGAGGTCCCCTCTCCGGTGGTTTTTCATGGAGAACGGGCTATGGGTCGATGCTGTCCAGGTGACACTGGTGCTTTTAGAGCAGACCCTAGCCCAAGAGACCCACTGTTGAGGGAGAACGAGGTCGCCGAAGTAAGGGCCGACATGGTCGCCGGTGCAAGCACCTTTCCGGCCGTTGTCATCGACTCCCGACCCCACCATCATGTTCAGCACGGTGTAGAACTCACAGGCGACGAGTTTGATGAAGTTTGGACCACGGGAACCCTGTCCCGGCGAACCTCGCCGGCGTGCGCCGCCGCGGGAGGCACGGGCAGCACGAGGAAGACGAAGGAGGGCCGGGTCCCACCGGTCAGCCTCTGTATACGCGCGGGGATCGGCCTGTGCGGCTCGGGATTGGCTGTGGCGGCGCGGGTTAACTCCGTAGCCCCCAGTGTTGCCGAAATCTCACTGGTCCGATTTAAAACCGTGGGCCCAGCCCATTTATTTGAAGTTTCTATTAGAGAAATAATTTCAGGAATTAGCTGATCTTTACAAGCCCATAACTTTGTGTAGAAAACTCCAAAAACAGTGAGACAAATTTTGTTGGATTCCTCATGAGGAGTACTTCACAGAGAAACCAATTTTAGGCTATGAAAGTACCAGGAATTTCTGTAGAATTGTTTTTAGTAAATCTTTTAGGGATTTACTACAGGAGCAATTCTTTATGAAATATTCCTAAATTTGGGCAGTTAGTCCTTTTCAATAGTTATTGATCTCCAGTAAAAATTTGGGCTTTATTGGAGTTAATTTGCTAGGCTAAACTGCTTTCCCAAGTTCAGCCTTTATTTGGAAATTCAATTTAAACAGAAACTTTTCAGAACTCCTGTCCAACTTCAAAAATTCATATCTCTCTGATGGTAGCTCCAAAAATGGTGAAACAAATTTTGTTAGAACCTGGGAGACTTGCCCTAATCAGATCTTCCACTATTATCTAGGTCAAAGCTCCTGATTTGGGCTCAAAATTCAGAGAGGCATTGTACTTGTAGGAATTTTAAAGACTACATTGTGCAATGACATGTCTCCAGATTTAGCTGAATTATCCTTGAAGAGTCTAGTATCCACTGTAGAAATCCCAAAGCCAATTAAGGATTCTAAATAGCAGTAGCTATGAATAGAAGTTCAATTCTTATAAATCCTTAATGCTTACACATATATTTTGTTACATTTCATAATAGTGACCGAAGTTGAGGACGCACCGGAGCCCTTGTACGTCCTCTCACCAGAAGCTGACTTCTCCTTTAACTTGCAACCAGGCAAGCCCCGGTTTGCACTTAAGTACCTTTTATAAAGTTTTTCATTTGTAACACTTATGCCTAGGTTGAAATGTATGCATTAGAGTTAGGGCGATTGAAACCCCACTTGCATAGCCTTTTAAATCCTATAAAGGGTTGGGTAGTTTACAAACTCGACGAGTAGAGAATGCCATGCTAATGTTTAGGATCTCGGTAGAATTCGAGTAGTTGGAAGCTACTCGCGAGATAGTACTTATCATATGGAATGAGAAGAGGTAGAAAATGGATTAAGTTATGAAAATGAGACCCAGCAGGGGGGATAGAAAGCAGTGAGCAGAGATCTCACGTGCGTAGCCCTGTTGGTGTCGGTTGAGGACCGTCCGTGTGCGGCCCTGCTGGACAAGTATCAAACAGTACCGGATGCATACTGGCATATGGGAACCAGGAAACCGATGTAATTGGTTAACCTGGGTGCCGAGGCTTACCCAACCGTAAATAGGAGTGGGTTGAGGGTAGCAAGGTGTAAATCTGCTGGTGGGCACAGTCACGCTCCACGCGGGGACCTCCTACCCGTTACGGATGGACCGGTTCGGCATTTGGGTTGCCTTTGAAAGGTTGTTGCATACAACAGAGTAGGAAGGGGTGTGGAATCACGCTTCTGAAAGTGGGTGTATGTGACGTGTTATCCGGGTGTGTATTGATTGCAATCACCGTCCGTCGCGGTTATTTGAGTACCCGCTTGTTCACTGTGCTGTGACGTAGTAAGAAGTGAAATAAGGCAACTAAAAATGCTGTATTGATCTATTAATGTCTTGAATACCTTGATTGCTGTAGTTATAGAGCTAATTAAGTTTATATTCCACTTTGGGCATCACCACATCGGAGGAAAGCGTTTCTTGTTTGATTGTGGACTTCCTATGTGAGGGCTGCCTAAGGCACATGAATCTGCTGCTCTAAAACTGAAAGTAAGGATCAACTTATAGGCGTGTCTTTATCGCAAAGTCCTTTCCTACCTTACACATCCTTGCACATAGAGTTCCATGCTTAGGCTAGACGGTTAAGCCTTGCTGAGCCATCGTGCTCACGGTTGCAATATTTGAGCTGTATGCAGGTGAGAGCTATGAGGAGGGTTCCGAGGACGAGGCGATGCCCCCGTCGGGGTACATGGCCGAGCTGGAGCCCTGCACGCCGCCGTGATTCTCCGGTTCCATGCTGCTAGTGTGTAGCGTCCCCGGGCTGGATGGCTGCACTTTTGCTTAGATAGGATTTGAGAGTAGCTATGTCTATAACTTCCGCTGTATAAATAAGTTTTATAAAAAGACTTCCGCTGTTTTATATTAAATAAAAGTTTCTATGATGTCTTTATTCTTTTCGTGTGTGCTGTTGGGTGCCGCATCGTACGGCACCACCCTATGCCATCCTGGAGTGGGTGAACCACGGGGTGGTCCCCACAGTAATGACTATTGTTAGAATTTAAACGTTCATAGTCAAAAGGATATCGGGAGTAGTCTGTGTGACTACCCCATTTCATCTTCTTTTCATCATCAATCTTCTTCCCTTTTGGGAAGAGTGCCTTCTTCCGTAGAAGAGCCTTGAGTTAGAGCACCTCCTCATCATCGTCCTCACTGTCTTGAATGGCGTCGAGTAGCTTCTTTAGCTTTTGAGTCCTTTCATCATTACTCTTTTCATTGTCGATCATCTTGTTTACATTCTTGACGTCCAACATGGGAGGTGTGACGGCGCAGGGGGTCGAGTTGGTCTGGTGGTATGGCCGTACACCTCTTTTTATAATAGGGTTTCCAATGGTTATGTTAGGGTTTGCGATGTCCGGACTAGTCCGTTGTAGACTCCGGACTAGTCCGATGTGCGTCGTGTGAAAAACCCTAAGTGTTGTGAGATACCGGACTAGTCCGTAAGAGTGCGTACTAGTCCGGTCCATATCGGACTAGTCCGTTTTCTAGTCAGAAAGAAAACCGGACTAGTCCGGTTGATATCGGACTAGTCCGCACATGCTGATTTTGTGCAGTTAGTGTGATTTCTTTCACTTGAGCTCTTGGGGTGTGTTTCTCCAACACACTCTATACTAAGTAATCTAATCTTTTCAGCTCCTGAGCTCTTATCAATTTGGATCCTCCTTCTCCTTTCTTTTTGCGCTTTCTTCCTAATTTCTTTAAGAACCTACGCTCATCTCAACAATTTTGTTAGGGTCTCATTTGTTTGTCATAAATCAACCAAAACCCACAAGAGATGCCTATATGCACTTTCAATAGGGTTTTCCCCCTCTAGGCTGTGGCCAAATTGGGGAAAATCTCCCCCCTCCAAATGTGGAGGAATTCCCCCCCTTTGTGGAATTTTGGGGAAATTTGGGAAATTGGGGAAATTTTGGGGGAAATTTGGTGGGGAAATTTGGGATGGATCAATTCAGCTATCCTATTTCCATTTCTCTCCATTTCTATGTTCCTTTCTCCATTTCTATGTTCCCTTCTCCATTCTATGGTTCTTTCTCCATTTCTATGGTTCTTTCTCCATTTCTATGATTCTTTCTCCATTTCTACTTCTTTCTAAATGCCTCTCTATATGAAAAATGTATGCAATGCATGGTAGTGAAATTTGAGGGTGTTACAAACCTACCCCCCTTAAAATGAATCTCGCCCTCGAGATTCGATAGAGTGGAGAAAAGATGGGGGAATTCTGCATTGAGATCATCCTCACGTTCCCATGTAGTTTCGGCTTCCGTGTGATGGCTCCGTTGTACCTTGCACCAACGGATCACTTTGTTTCCTGTGACCCTTTCCTTTATGTCCAAACTTTTGATGGGGTGTTCTGTGTAGGTAAGATCCTCTTGAAGCTCTAGCTCATCCATCGGTACTTGTTCTTCCAGTACTCTTAGGCATTTCTTGAGCTGGGATACGTGAAACACGTCGTGCATGTTCGAGAGGTGCGTTGGCAGCTCTAGTTGATAGGCTACTTCTCCTCGCTTGCCCAAAATCTTGAATGGCCCGATGTAGCGAGGTGCTAATTTGCCTTTGACGTTGAACCGTCGTTGGCCTCGGATAGGTGATACTTTAAGATACAAGAAGTCTCCCACTTTGAAGGTCAATCTCCTTCGCCTATTGTCCGCATAACCCTTTTGTCATGACTGAGCGGCCTTCAAGTTTTCACGTATCATTTGGACTTGCTTTTCGGCGTCTTGCAGCACTTCGGGTCCAAATACTTGGCTTTCTCTGGTCTCATTCCAGAACAGCGGTGTTCTACACCGTCTACCATATAACGCTTCGAAAGGTGACATCTTCAAGCTGGCTTGGTAACTGTTGTTGTACGAGAATTCAGCATATGGCAAGCTCTTATCCCAACTACGCCCATGTTTCAAGGCGCAAGCCCTCAACTTATTTTCCAAAATTTGATTTGTCCTCTCAGTTTTCCCATTCGGTTTGCGGGTGATATGCGGATCTAAAATTCAATCGTGTAGCCAAGGCTTCATGCAGCTTCTTCCAGAATCTAGAGGTAAATTGAGAGCCTCGATCTGAAACTATCCTCTTCAGAACTCCATGGTGACACACGATTTGCTCCATATACAGCTCAGCTAGTTGTGCGACGGTGTACTTGGTTCTAACAGAAAGGAAATGGGATGTTTTCGTCAATCGGTCCACGATAACCCAAATGGTGTCGTAACCCGACTGAGTATGTGGCAGTCCGACTATGAAATCCATGCTGATGTCTTCCCACTTCCACTCGGGTACTTTTAATAGCTGCAACAATCCAGCGGGTCTTTGGTGTTCGGCCTTCACTCGTTGGCATGTGTCACCGAGGGCAACATATTCAGCAATGTCCCTTTTCATAACATCCCACCAATGGCAAGTTTTCAGGTCCTTGTACATCTTTGTACAGCCGGGGTGTATGGAATAAGGCGAGTCATGTGCCTCCTTTAGTATCGTGTCACGGATGTGCTTCAAAATGTGAGAACTAGAAGGAGAGGAAGCTCCAGACCTCAACGATGCTTTGAATGTGGTAAGACAGGACACTTTCGTACAGATTGCCATAACCTTTCAGGTCCTTTTAACCGTGATGAAAAGCAGAATAAAGTCAAGTCCTCTTTTGGCAACACCGACAAGAAAAAGAAGGATTTTACAGGACGCAAACTGATAAACAGTTTCATCACCGCACTTCAAGAACTTGGCTCGAGTGATGTATACATTGGAAGTGATGAAGATGAAGATGATCTGGCAAACTTTTGCTTCATGGCGGGCAAATCAAAATCAAGTATGGAGGATGCAGAACACAACAGTGACAACGAAGAGGTATGTCCTACTTGTGAAGAAATGTGTTATGCTATTTCTCGTGCCACTATTATTGTTAAGAAAAAGGACAAAAAGCTTAGGGACAATGCTGTTAAAATTGAGTCACTAGAATCTGAAATCAATCGTTTAAAATCTTTGATTCCTAGTGATGATTCTTGTTCCTCATGTGATTTAATATATGAACAATTGTCCTCTCTAAGAAGTGCACACACCTCCACACTTGATAAACTTGAACTTGAAATCAAAAAGAACAAAAATCTTGCTGCACTTAATGATAAAAACTTGAAAGATGCTTGTTGTTCTACAATTGATTTGCATTGCTCTACTTACGATGATCTTGATAAGAAACTACGAGATGCTGTGAAAGAAATTTCTATATTGAACAATGCTTTACGTTCTCATGAAGTTAAATATTGTTCCAATTGCAAATTAAAAGGAAAAACTTCAGGTGAAAATTGCCTTGATCTATCAAATAAACTTGATAACATGCATAGGACATTAGATCGGTTTTGTAATGGGAATAAGAGCCTAAACTTGCTGCTGAATTCTTCCAAGTCTTGCAATGATAAAACTGGTTTAGGTTTTGATTCACATGCTCATGCTAAGGAACATCCACCTAAAATTGTAAAATCATTAGGAAGTGGTTTGATTCAAACAGTTCCTAAACAAAAAGAAGTGGTTTTTAAATCTGCAGGAGTGTTGTCCATTCGGGTTCAAATAAGCATACTGCATGCTCATCTAGACATGAACACAAAGTTAAATTTCATTGTACCTATTGTGTAGAGATGGTCATGTCATAGATTTTTGTTATAGACTAGCTAAACAACATAAAAAGGAAAGAATGCAAGCTATATCTTATAACTCTCATGCAAAATTTACTGCACATACTAAACCGAATGTCAGGAACATGCAACCTGCTGTTATGAGTCAGAAATATTCAAAGTTCACCTCCGGAGCTTCAGTTTTTGCCTCCGGAGCTTCAGTTTTTGCCTCCGGACCTTCTGTTTTAGCCTCCGGAGCTACTGATTTTCGTGCTACACAAGTAACACCTCATAGGTCAGTAGTTAAGAACAAAAAATCTCAAACTTTGACTCATAAACCTGCTGTTTTATCTCAGCTTTCGCATGTTATTCCTGCTGGACATTGTGTGACTCAGTACTGGATTCCTAAATGCCTTTTAACTAACCCCAGTATTGAGTCATCGATGAATTGTGCTTCTATGTAGGTTACACACTTGAGGAAGGAGAACATTTGGATTGTGGATTCAGGTTGCTCACAGAAAGGTAGGTCGATTGAAGTGGAGATCTCGACGTTGATGATCCGAGGAACTCGAGCAGA
Organism: Neostapfia colusana; assembly: GCA_030760725.1. Taxonomy (NCBI): domain Eukaryota; kingdom Viridiplantae; phylum Streptophyta; class Magnoliopsida; order Poales; family Poaceae; genus Neostapfia; species Neostapfia colusana. Next base: position 43,144,963 of record JASWHV010000013.1, on the reverse strand, counting down.
CCCGGACACCCCTGCAATCACTACACCACTGCTCCATTGGTTATAAACCGTGCTTCACACGCTTGACCTCGCCAAGAAGGCTATCCCTGCAGGTGCAACCGAGAACACAAGCAAGAACGATGAAGATGCAATCTGAAATTGCGAAATTGGGGTCTCATAAACCGTAGAACGGCGAAAGTGTTTAATATAAGCAAAACCCAACAAATATGGCCAGCGGCTGCAGTATTTAAAGGCTAGGGTTCAACCATAAGACCCTTAGACGCGTTCCTAATGGACTCATACGGGATACAAGGCCCAAAAGCCCAATACGGTGGTGCAACACCGGACAGAACTCCGAGTTCAACTTGTTTCGACAACTCCCAACGACTCCGTGCGAATTTTAATGTGGGACCAGAACCATTGCAAAGTTTATCTTCTCATCTTTCCATGCATATGTGGAACGTCAAAAACGGAGTCCGTATGCATCCTGGGCGTCCGTTTTAAGATGTACTGCTCCTAGACTCCGAGTTGAACTCGAGTCCGTGTTGGTGACTGTTTCCATCAACTTGTGGATGTCCCATCTAATTCTCCACGTCCCAAAATCCTCCTCCCTTTACATGTTGATCATGTACATGGTTCCTAATAACAATTAAATCATTCAATAGCAATACATTCTCAAAATCACATGGGTAGGAAGTTAGGAACGAGTTCACCTGCTGATTTAGTAACCGTGCTCGTCCTCTTGTGATTGGTCCTTGTATATCAATGTGAGTATCCACTGTTGTGATGTCCTCATCATGGAGCTTCCGGAGCTCATCACCGCGTAAGGACGCAATTCTGAAGAGGTTTTTCTTCTGTATGCGTGGGAATCCCCGGTACTGAGGAAACCGACAGGACTTTCACAATGTTACCGAACCAAATCGGCAAGAGATAAGTTGTTAAGATTCAAAAATAATTTGAATGGGACTCTTATTCGAAGTCCAATCAGATTAGAACTCTTCTCTTCCTGATTATAAAGAAAACCTAGAACCTTTGGCCGAAACCATGAACTTCTTTTCCACCTCCTTAGCCGACAACTTAGAGCCCTAGCCCCAGCTCACCGAGTAAACCCTTCGCCGGAGTTCGGTCAAGGGAGATCACCGGAGGAAAACCCCGACGATCTGTCTCGCTAGGACAAGGACCCCGAGACCAAGAAGAATGTAAGGTAGGTCTCCATTATTACCTTACGACATCATCACAATTTTTATTCGCATCTGTTTCCTCAATTCCTTCGAAACAGAAGCTTTTTCGTGGACGGATCGCGTGTTGATCAGTTTGATCTAGATCTTAAGCCCAGATCATCGCCACGTCCACATTTGATCTATACACCTCTGTTTTTCTAAAAACCCCATACAAACATGCAAGAACGCGCACAAAACAAAACTGCACCATAGGATTAACATGCATATGCATCATTGCATCTTAAAGTAGAGTTTGTGCATGATACTGATTGCTTTGAATCTTGTATATGCGTCATCAAGAATAGAAGGAAACTCAGGGAGCTACCTACGACGGATTACAACAAGACGATTTTGAGCAACCAGAACCGCCAGAACAAGGCAAGTGCCCCTTGACCATATTAATCCTATGTTTTGGGAAACTATTTTGTTTTGCGAAAAGGTGTGTGTGCTGAGTCAAACATGATGGGAAACCTTTTATAGGAGTTTACTAGTTTTGGTCAAACCACCCTTGTCGCCGGGGAAGTTTATGAGTCAGGTATGGTTTTTGCTTTTATGCTTCGCTGAGTCCATGGGATTGGGAAGTGAGATAGATGTTTCTAGCTAACTGCACTCGTAATGATAATGAGAAACTGATGTTGTTAATGAACACGGGCAAGCCTGGGTTTGTGCATGAGGTAGCCTGAGATGGTGCTTACTTGTCGTAGATCTAAGGACCGGTTCATGCGAGAACATGCCAGGATAACAGTGTCACCATGAGGCCAAGTATGGATGCGGTTAGCTGACTAATTAGGTAAGTTACTAGATTGTTATGGACCGTGGAAGGCGCGGGGAATGGGAGTCGAGTGAGGAATGTCCTGGGAACTACATGGCACAAGAGGGGGCCCGTGGGTGGGAGAACTGGAGATTTTAGCCTGCCGGTGAAATCTTAGTGAGTCCATACATCTAGTAGCCCCTTTGTAAAGGCTATTTTGTGATCTCTTGACCATACACCAACGGTTGTGTACTGGTATAATGGAGGTTCTGCAGTCGCCAACGAGTGATGAAATCACAAACTTGTGGGTAAAGTGGTACAACCTCTACAGAGTATAAACCTATCATGATAGCCGAGCTTACGGTCACGAGCGTCTGGCCAACTTCCATGATTAGTGGGGATGGTTATTGGTTATAGTTATTGGTTATGGTTATTGGTTATGGTTTTGGTTATGGTTTGGCTTTCGGGACTGTTGAGTCCGGGTGATAAGATTTGGTTGCATGACTGTTGAGTCATGGCAACGAGGTTGGTCTCGGTGTGAGACAGAATTGTTTATGAGATGAAAGGGTAGCGAATACGAGATGGTATTCTGAGGTGGTAACGAATACGAGAAGGTATTCGTGAGCAAGAATGAAGTTGATTAATGTCTGGTTGAGACATGGGAAGTGATGAACATAACGGAGGTATGTTGGTTGGGATTACGTTCACTTAAAGTTAAGTTGCTGTTTTATCGTGGTTTTGATAAATAACTTTACTTTCTGTAATGAGCCTTTTTATACCTACCTTGTTGTGAGCTACATATCATATTTTCCCGCACTTGCTGAGTACATCATTGTACTCAAACTTGCATTATTATTTCATCATCAGCAACAGGAGAAGATTACTATGAAGACCAGGTGGAACATTAGGCGTGTAATCTGTCCTCAACCTTGCCTGTGGGGAAGGAGTAGAGATGGAGCCGCTGCTGCTTAGATTGCTACTGCACTAGTTAGAAGACCTCCGCTGTATAGAAATAAGACCTTCGCTGTGAGATTAGACTTCCGCTGCCAAGATGAGTCCAAGACTCATGAAACCTTGTAATAAACTCTGTTATTCATGGTTATATATATTCTGAAATTCAGTTTGTGGATGATGTGTATATGTGTGATGAACATCCTGGGCATGCATATGCATCAGTTCTCGGTTCCGTGTATTTTCCACGAAATTGAGGGTGTCACAGATACCAATCTGTGACGCCCTCAATTCTGTAGAACACAAAACCGAGAACTGATGCATATGTGTGCCTAGGATGTTCATCACACATATACATATTTTCCACAAACTGAATTCAGAATATATATTAACACGAATAACAGGGTTTATTACAATGTCTCATGAGTCTTGGACTCATGCTAGCAGCGGAAGTCTTAATCTAGCAGCGGAAGTCTTATTCTAGCAGCGAAAGTCTTCTAACTAGTGCGGAAGCAAACTAAGCAGCAGCAGCGGCTCCATCTATACTCCAATCCCAAAAGGCAAGTACGTTGACAGGGAATCATACTCCTAGTAGTCCACATGGTCTTCATAGAGCTCCTCTCCTGTTGCTGATGATGTATGATAATGCAAGTTTGAGTACATGATGTACTCAGCAAGTGCGGGAAAATATGATATGTAGCTCATAACAAGGAAGGTATAAAAAGGCTCATTGCAGAAAGCGAAGTTTATTTCTCAAAACACGATAAAAACAGCAATTCAGCTTTAAGTGAATGTAATCCCAACATGTATTAAACATTAACATACATCCATTATGATTCGTCCCTTCCATGTCTCAACCCGACATCAACTTTGCTAATGAATACCATCTCGTATTCACTACCATCTCATGAATACCATCTTGTGAATACCATCTTGTATTCACTACCATTCTGTCTCATACCGAGACCAATTCTCGTTGCTATGACTCAACAGTCATGCAACCAATCTCATTACCCAGACTCAACAGTCCCGAAAAACCAAAACCATAACCAAACCAAAAACCATAACCATCCCAAAAACCATCCCAACTAATCATGTGAGTTGTCCAGGCGCTTGTGACCGTAACCTCGGCTATCATGATAGTTTTAGACTCTGCAGAGTTTGTACCACTTCACCCTCAAGTTTGTGATTTCGTCACCCGTCGGCAACTACAGAACCTCCATTATACCAGTACACAACCGTCGGTGTATGGCCAAGAGATCACAAAATAGCCTTTACAAAGGGGCTACTAGATGTATGGACTCACTAAGGTTTCACTGGCAGGCTAGAATCTCTAATTCTCCCACCCACGGGCCCCCTCTTGTGCCATGCAGTTCCCAGGGCAGTCCTCACTCGACTCCCGTTCCCCGTGCCTTCCACGGCCCATAACAATCTAGTAACTTACCTAATTACTCAGCTAAGCCGCACCCATACTTGGCCTTGTGGTGGCACTGTTATCCTAGCATGGCTCGCATGAACTGGTCCGTAGATCTATGGCAAGTAACCACCATCTCATTCTACCTCATTCACAAACCCAGGCTTGCCTAGATCTCCCTCCGATTCATGTTCATTAACAACATCAGTTTCTCATTATCTTTACGAGTGCAGTTAGCTAGACACATCTATCTCGTTTTCCCATGTTCCATGGACTCAGCGAAGCATAAAAACAAAAACCATACCCGACTCATAAACTTCCCTGGTGACAAGGGTGGTTTGGCAAAACTAGTAAACTCCTATCAAAGGGTTTCCCATCAATTTGACTCAGCGCACACACCTTTTCGCAAACAAAACAGTTTTCCAAAATATGGGATCAATATGGTCAAGGAGCACTTGCCTTGTTCTTGTGGTTCCTGTTGCTCAAATTCTTGCTGTTGTAGTCCGTCGTAGGTAGCTCCCTGAGCTTGTCCTTCTATACAAGATCACGCACATACAAGATTCACAGCAATCAATATCATGCACAACTCTAATTTAAGATGCAATGATGCATATGCATGTTAATCCTATGATGCAGTTTAGTTTATACCTATTCTTGCATGTTTTAATAGGCTTGCATGGGTTTTTCGATGAACAGAGGTGTAAAGATCAATTGTGGACGTGGCGATGATCTTGACTCAAGATCTAGATCAAACCGATCAACATGTGATATGTCCACGAAAAAACTTCTGTTCGAAAGGATGGAAGAACGGATGCAAAGAAAACGCGATGTCATTGTAAGGTGGTATTGGAGACCTACCTTACGTTCTTCGGGACCTCCCTCCTAGCAACGCAGATCGTCGGGGCTCTGATCGGCGGTCTCCGGCGACTGAACTCCGGCGAAGGGGTTTAGCTCGGCGAGTTGGGGCTAGGGCTCTAAGTTGTCGGCTCAGGAGGTGAAAAAGAAGTACGTGGTTGCGGCCAAAGGTTCTGGGTTCTATTTATAAGAGGAAAACGAAGAGTCCTAATCTGATCGAAATTCGAATAAAGTCCTATTCAGATTGTTTTTGAATCCTAACAACTTATCTTTAGTTGATTTGGTGCTGTAACATTGTGGAAGTCGTGTCGGTTTCCTCAGTACCGGGGCGTACAGAAGAAAAACAGCTTCAGAATCGCGTTACCTTCGCGGCGGTGAGCTCCGGAAGCTCCACGTTTCCTGCGGGAACCTGTGCTCCCTTTTCCTCAGAGACAAGCTCCGGTTGTGCCGCGTGTCAGGCGGGCGAGACCTCCTTCTTCCTCAGAGGTGAGCTCCGCGTGCGCCACGCGTCCTGGCGGGCGGTACCTCCCTCTTACCAGAGGCGAGCTACGCGTGCACCACGTGTCTGGTGGGTCAGAACCTCCCCTCTCAACAGAGGCGAGCTCCGCGAACGCCATGTGTCAGTTCCGGACCTCCCCTTTCTTCGTAGGTAGCTCCGGATGTGCCATGTGTCAATTCCGGACCTCCTTCTCTTCGGAGGTGAGCTCCGAGAATGCCATGTGTCAAGTAACGCCGATCTTCCTTCTTGCTCAGAGACGAGCACTGAGGTCGACACCTGTTCAATAGTAAAGGACCACCCGGAGGTGAGCTCCGGAGGTGACACATGTCCAATAGGACTGGACCTCCTGGAGGTAAGCTCCGGAGGTGACACGTGCCTGGCGGGGGCGGACCTCTCGGGGGTGAGCTCCGAGAGCGACACGTGTATCGTGCGGCTGGTCCTCTCTTTTCTGCAGTGACTAGCTCCGGTTACGACACGTGTCCTGCGGAACTGGCCTTGCTCCTCCACGGAGACTAGCTCCGGGGGCAACACGTGTCCCATGGAGGTCGGACCTCTCCCCCTTTGTGGGGATGAGCCCCGAGCCTGCCACGTAGCCAGTTTAGCGGCGGACCTCTCCCCACTTGCGGAGATGAGCTCTGAACACGCCACGTGGCCAGCGGGCCGCGGGAAGTTGTCTTCGGTGCTCTCTGTGAACTGGATTTGGCTCTTTTTTGGCTATCTTTTTTATTCTTTCTCTGTTTTAACTTATTTTAAAATTTTTTCTCTACATAAAACATGAATGCATGCAGAAACCAAAAATGAGGGTGTCACAGGAGTTGAAGATGGAGCCACTGCTGTTTAGTTTTGCTTCCGCTATAGTTTAGAGACTTCCGCTGCTAGAATAAGTTAGAGATTCATGAGTCATTGTAATAAAATACTTAAACCCTATTTATTTGTGGTCATATTCTGAATTCAGTTTGTGGATTACATGTATATGTGTGATGAACATCCTGGGCACACATATGCATTAGCTGGGTTCTGTTTTACGGAACCGGGCATCACAGAATGGGGGTGAATAAGGGGGCTAGTGAGGTGGAGGGCGAGTGGGCGCAGCTGATGGCGCGCTCGGATTTACCGGCAAGCTGCAATGGCTTAGCGCGATTGTCGGTACCCACGATATGGGGTACCCCCGCGCACAGGGGAAAATGCCTAAGGATCTCGCCCTTCTCCGCAGGGAGAGCTCCGAAGGCGCCACGTGTCTAGTGGGGCCGGACCTCCCTCCCCTCAGAGGAGAGCTCCGGGCCCACCACGTGGCCGGCAGCAACCAGACCTCCCCCCTCCGCGGGGAGAGCCCCGAAGGCGCCGCGTGTCCAGCGGGGCCGGACCTCCCTCTCCTCAGAGGAGAGCTCCGTGCCCGCCACGTGGCCAGCAGCAGCCGGACCTCCCCCCTCCGTGGGGAGAGCTCCGAAGGCGCCACATGTCCCGTGGGGCCGGACCTCCCTCTCCTCAGAGGAGAGCTCCGGGCCTGCCACGTGGCCGACAGAAGTCGGACCTCCCCCCTCCGCGGGGAGAGGTCCGAAGGCTCCACGTGTCCCGCGGGGCCGGACCTCCCTCTCCTCAGAGGAGAGCTCTGGGCCTGCCACGTGGCCAGCAAGACGGCGCTCCCTGCCCCGCGCGGTAGGCAGCAGGCGTAAAGATGCACCATACCTTGCCCGTACAAGGTATTCAAGGCCCGCGCCTTCCCAAGACGCGAGGACACGGAGCACGCCTCTGTCAGGTGCCGTTGCGCCCAGTCGCATCGGCAGACTGGCGCGCTGTGTCAGAACCTGCCAGCCAATAAACACAGCGACAAGACATCCCCTGCCGCCCCCGCCGTCATCAACCACTACGACTAGCTTGCCGCATGGGCAGGGAGGCACAACGAAGACTCGGAAGCCTTCGCTAGAGACAACTACCGACATAACTGCAGATACAATAGTCGGTAGGGAATCTCCCCGGGACCACCTGTCGGGTCCCGGGCCCCCCCCCTTGTAAGCCGCTCGAGCCTTGGACTATAACAGGCTCGGGTAGGCAACGTTAGCAAGGGCTCAAACTCTGTGAACTCGCATCCTAGGCATCACTCACCCTCAAGCTCAGAACTCCGGTTCTGAGCAACAAGCAATACAGCGAGCACCTCTGCTCACCGTGGACGTAGGGTTTTACGCTCCGGCGGCCTGAACCACGTAAAACTCGCCGTGTCAAGCTTCTCCCTCACTCGTCCCTTACGCTGAAGCTCTCCGCAAGTGACTAGCCCCTCCAAAAAAGAACCTCCACGGGCTGCCCAGAGCAGGTCCGGGGGAAGTGTCGACCACACACTTTGACATTTGGCGCGCCAGGTAGGGGGCTTTTCCCTTGCGCGATGAGTTTCTGCCGACGAAGATGACGAAACTTCCTTCAGCAGCAAGCTCTCCTCCCCCGCGTTCACGACGGACCGTGACTAGCGGGGAATACGTGTCGACACACTCGGGATGGAGTGTGTCGGCGCGAGCTGGAAGCCAGCAGCCGACTCCGGCAACGCCGACTCCGGCAATGCAGGCTCCAGCTAGCGTGAGATCTTCTGCAGCGCTGAGCTTTACCCACGGGGGCGCGCTAGCTGCAGCAAGAGCGCTACTGCACAATCCACCTGCTGGGGACGCGCCTCAGGCAGCGACCCAGCAGTGGATTCGCTAAGTAGATCGTCTTGTCGTCGCCGCCGCAAACCCTCGACTTCGGCGGGGACGACGCCCCGGCCAACCGGCTGTGTCGCTGATGCGCACGCCAAAGGTTGACGGGCAGACGGCGGACTCCAGCTCCACCAGGCTCCCATCGACGGACCTGAGGACAGAGCTGGAACGATGCCACTTGGGCCAAGATGCCCGGGTGTTCCTCGAGCGACGACGAGAAAGGCATCGCAACCAAGAGGCCGGCGACAGCATGACGTCAGCCTCGACTCTGCCTGAGGCGCAGACCTTCGCCACGCGATCTCTGCCCCAGGCATACGCCACGCAGCATATGCCACAGCCATATGCCTTGCAAACGGCGCCCCTGGTCTATGGCGCAGCCTTGCCCATACCCGGGTACACAGTGCCAGCAGCGAACCAAGCGTTCGTGGCACCAACGCCTGCGGCAACAGGAGCAGGATGTGCGGCCCTGGCGCCTCACCTTCGCTTCGCGAGGTGGCCGTGCAAGTTTCGGCCGCAGCTGCCCGAGAAGTACGACGGCAGCGTCAACCCGGCGGAGTTCCTCCAGATCTACTCCACTGCCGTCCTTGCCGCAGGAGGGGATGAGGCCGTAATGGCCAACAACTTTCCCGTCGCCTTGACCGGCCCAGCCCGGTCCTGGCTCATGAACCTCCCCAGGGTTCTATAACTTCCTGGGGGGAGCTCTGCTGGCAGTTCACCGCCAACTTCGGCAGTTCCTACACCCGGCCTGGCACGGAGCTCGATCTCCACGCCATTCAGCAACAACCTGGGGAATCGCTGCGCTCTTTCATCCAGCGGTTCTCCCAGGTACGGAACACCATCCCACATATCCAAAGTGCTTCTGTGGTGGTGTCGTTCCGGCAAGGCGTTCGGGACAAGAAGATGCTCGAGAAGCTCGCGACTAGAGAGGTGCGCGACATCTCGGAGCTCTTCAGCCTGGCGGACAAGTGCGCCAGAGCAGCAGAAGGGCGGAACTGGCACTCCCTGCCAGCCTCTGAGTCAGGAGGGCAGCCAGGATCTGGCGCCACTTCCTATGGAAGCGGCAAGAAGATCAAGAACCGGGGCGGTGGCAAGATGAAACCGCCGGCCGCGGCTCCCGTTGCCGCAGCAGCGGCACCCAGTGGGGCTCGGGGGCCACGCCCCGACAAGAGGCAGCGACAGTCACCAGCTCCAGATGGTGACCAAGGCGAGCTATGCCCCGTGCACAGCACCAGTTACCATACTGCTGCCGAGTGCCATGAGATCCAGAAGCTCGCGGAGCGCTTCCGGAAAGGGAAGCAGCTTCGAACTGATGCCCCACCCTACCGTCAAAGGGAGGGCAAGCAGAAGGTCAACGCCCCAAACAACGTCGATCAACAGGTGGAGTTCCAGGAGCCTCAGCGCGCCGTGAAGGCGGTGCGCAACCATGAGGACTCCAGCTCCAGTGATAACGAGTGCCGGAAGATGCTCTACGTCATCTATGGTGGGTCTGCTGACCCCTCGTCCCGAAGCGCGGTTAAGACCCTGCGCCAAGCGGTAGCGTCGGTGGCTCCCCTCCCGAGTGCCGCGCCGCACCTCAAGTGGATGGGAACCCCCATCAGCTTCGATGCCACCGACTGCCCCAGGAACATGGCTGGGGCCGGCCAACTACAGCTCTTGGTGGCTCCCACCATCGCCAACGTGAGGATGTACCACGTTTTGATGGATGGCGGGGCTGGACTGAACCTCATCAGTCGCGCAGCTTTCCAGAAGCTGCAGATCCCGATGGCCAACCTCACCCCATCGAGCCCGTTCTCAGGGGTAGGGCCGGGACAGGTCATTCCCTACGGCAGCATCAGCATTCCGGTGACCTTTGGGGCACCGGATAGCTATCGGACAGAGTACATTCTGTTCGATGTGGCGGAGATCGACCTCCCCTTCAACGCCATAATTGGCAGGCCAGCCCTGTACCGATTCATGGCAGTAGCCCACTACGGCTACCTCGTCTTGAAGATGCCTACACCAACAGGCGTCCTCAGGATTCGTGGAGACCGCACTGCCACAGTGTCAGCCTTGGAAAAGCTCCAAGCGCTTGCAACAGCTAGAGCACCAGCCCCTGGCAGTGCAGAACCAGATCGGCTCCACCCGAGTGCACGCCACCGTGCCTCTACCGCAGCACCCCGTGTGCAACCCCTCGACGAGGGCGAAGTCCCCCTGAAGCTCGTCCAAATTGGCGCCGATACCACCCAGACCACCCGGGTAGCCGGGGGCTGACACGACCCCACGGTCTTGTCGAGCCAGGATCACGCTGAGGGGTGCTGCGTTGCACAGCACCGTATAACACACGTCAAAGGTACAAAGCGGAAGCGAAATTTTATTACATAAACAAGTTATGAACATGTTTACATCAAAATAAGTTCAGTCTACACTCGCGGGCATAGACTAAGCATCAAGTGCACGTTCAGCCCTTGAACGTGTCCTTGCTAGCACACACGCACACTAACTCTGCGGCGTGCACGACTCCCACTCGACGGGATTCCCCTCCTGGGGTTCCGTCTCCTCTTCGGGAGTCCCTTCCTCATAGAACCCTGCAAAAGATTCAAACACAAGCAGTGAGCACGAAGGCTCAGCAAGTCTGACCCGTCTCACCTAAACATGGAACTTCTACATGAGGGGTGATAGGTACATGAGGTAAAAATTATTTGCAAAGGACTCGCCTAATTAGTGGAACCTTACTTTCAAGTTTTAGAAGCAGGTTGTGGAGAACCTTACGATAAGGCACATGAGAGAGCCGCAATCAAACAAGAAACGCATTTCTCTCATGTACTTTGCCCAAAGTTGAAAGGAACTTTAGTTAGCTCTAAACTACAACAAACCATTAACAAGCAAAGTCCATCTTTCAATCAGCAACATTTTAACATGTAACTAGCCTGTTCTTTCTACGTCATGGTACAGTGAACAAGTGGTACTCACTGACCGCGAGGGACAGCGATTATAATCGATTTACACTTGCAGGGTTACCAGAACAACCCGTCACGTACGCCCGTACTCGATGTTGCCTACAACAACCATCACGGACGCCGTACGCAACCACCTTTCGCCCGTCAGCCAAATATTGAACCGGTCCCATCATCCCGAGCAAGAGGTCTCTGCGCATCTCAGTGCCGCCAGCCGATTTACACCTCAAGCTCTCAACCTACCCTCTGAACGACGGGCAATGCCTCAATACCCAGCTACCCGAGTTACATCAGTTTCCCGGTTCCCATATAGCCGGTAGGTCTTCGGTACTGTTCTAGCTTGTTCAACAGGCCCGCACACGGCTCGGTCCTCAATCGACACAAGCAAAGCTACAGCACACAGGCCCCAAAGTCCTGCTGCCCTTACCCTCCGCTCGGTCTCATTTTCTTGCCATGTGTTTCATGTGCTATCACTACCCGAGTCGAGTGCCTCTAGCCTATGCTCACGAGTAGTTCCAACTACTCGACTTGTACCGAATCCTACTCTATCTTAGCATTGCAGTAGCTAACGGGGTTTGCAATCCTAAAACCCAACCCAGGGTTTTCTTGGCTATGCATTTGGGTTTCCAAACAAGACTCTAATGCAAATAATAATGATACTCAAGTAAGTGCTCAAAACAATAAAAATTTGTAAAAGGTTAATGCAAACCGGAGCTTGCCTTGCTGCTCTTAGTCGTAGGCTAGCTGCTCCTCCGGAGTAACGAAGTCTAGTACTTCGGGATCCTCCTCGACCTTAGCGACTACATGATAGAAGTAATACATGTATTAATTTAAATGCAGTTGTATTTACTTTTAATCTTGTGAAGTTTATAACTCTTACTAGACAATCCCAATGACTGTGAAATTTTTACTGTGGCTTGGTCACAACCTAAACAGAGACTTGGTCAAGTTTTAGTTGCAGCAAAGCTCATTTGAGCCCTCCACAATTAGTCATGTACTTGACCTTAATTAAAGGCTTTTAGGGTGTTCTAAGGATTTTCATGAAACAAACTATGACTTTCTGAAAACTAAATTTTCAGAGGGTTCTAATGGAGTTGGTCTCACTTAATTTGAAGGTTCCTAACTAAAGATATGAGCCAAACAATTTCAGAGAAAATTCTGAAAATGTTTCTGAACATTTTCTATTTTCTCTGGAACAGTTCCACTAATCACACCATTAGGTGGATCAAATGAGCTCCAATGGGTCTGAAATTTTTATGGTAGTTCAGGGATATTTTGGTGAACATCCCAGCAAAATTTCAGGATTTTCCTCCAAAGGATTCTCCAGTTAAAATTCCAAACAGTTTAAATTTGAGGAATTAATTCTCGAGAATTAATGATTTTCATGAAGTGAAACTTGATTTGCTGGGAAGTGCTCAGAAAGCTGAATCCAGTAAAATTTGGTTCACTCGATTTGGAGCTTTCTAGCCAAAGTTATGTGGATTTGAAGTTTGGAAGAATTCTGAAAATCGGGGAAAAAGTTTAAACTCTCGGGGGCCCGCGGGGACACGTGTTGAGCGCGGAGGTGTCCGGCACACCGGAGCTCACAGGGTATTTGGGCGCTAGCACAGCCGATCCCGGCCACACCCGATCCTGATTTAAATTCTTCAGCCGCTGACACATGGGCCAGCTGGCTTCGTCTTCCTCCCGCCGTTCTCTCGCGCCCGCGCCGCCGACCTCGCCGGAGCAGACTCGGGGCTCGCCAGCTCGCCGCTGCCGGACCTCCTATGGTCTGAAACTCTCCGCCAGGGGGTTGTCGACGTCGAGGAACACGTCGGTGGTGTCAGGTCGGACTGGGGGTGACCGGAAATAGCCCGGCGACGTGCCGCAGCCTCGGTTGAGGTTCGGCGCCGTCGACCGTGGGTTCTAACCCGCCAACACCTCGAACAAATGGCCCTACAGCATCAGTGTACCTCTAGGAAGCTCGACAAGGTGTCAAAAGGGTTCAGGGATAGCGGCAAGTCGGTCGCCACCATGTGACCGATCGTGCCCGCCATGACCGCCCTCGATCGAGCTCAAAATTCGTCACTCCTAGACAGTTTCACGTCACGGATGCAGAAAAGAACTTGATCGCCGGCTAGTCCAGCATCTATGTGCAAGATTTGATGACCTCCGAAAGATCATAGAGCGAGAATTTAAAGAAACCGTACCGGAAGCTCGGTTTACGGTCGCCGGAGCAAAAACTGAGAATTCGCCGGCGAGAGTTCACGGCGTGGTTTGAGCTTCAGGTGGAAGCAGCGTGGAGTCTGTGCGCTCCTGTTGCCGCCCTTGCTCGGCCGTGGAAGTGGCTGTAGTGTGCTGCCCACGTGAGACCGATCGCCGTCCTTCAGCTAAACTGCGGCGGTCGTCGTTGATCACGGGAACAGGGGCCGAAACCCGGTGGTTCAGGCGTTGGGAGGGTGGTGCTCGAGCTCAGGATGTTGCCTGGCAACTCGGAGAGGCGAGAACACGATTGTTTGCTGTGTTTTCTCGATCGACCGAGAGCTCGGAAAGAAAAGGAATGGCGCCGCCCAGTGTCGCTCACGGGGATAAGAAGGCACCCGATCTTCACCCCGTTGAGGCGGTGACGGTCGCGTGGGGGCGCGAGCAGGCCGCCTGAGCGCCAGCGCGTGTAGAGGGGAAGCAGATGGTGGCGCCGGTGGCTGCTCGGTGGCACAGCCGACAGCTGCTCGGTGGAATTTCCCACCGAGGCTGTGACTTTGTGTGCAAGTTTGGCCTCCTCCTCTCTATGACATGTGGGTCCCACCTGGGGTTTTAACCTCTGAAATTTACTCCTAATCACTGTTGTAAACAGTGAGCTCCATAATACCCCTGGTGATTCAAATTATTCACCCATGAGCCATTTGAATTGATTAGAATTCAAATTGTGTTTGGTTTGAATGAATTTCAGCACAAGTTCAGTTTTGAATTCAAATAAAGTTTGAATTTGTCCCACTTAGCTCATGTCAAGATCAACTTCAAATGGAGTGAAAATTGGTGTGTGAGCTCACAAAAATGTGCTGAGTAAGAATATGCCTCCCACTTTTAAATTCATGGGATAAAACAGTTTGAATTTGAATATGGTTTCAAACTGCCCTCTTCCTAGCTATACCCAAAATGACCTCAAAAAGGTTTTGAATTTGGGTGAAACTTGGCATGGACATCCTTAGCATGTGTAGGAGTTTTCATATGTCCAGCCCACCTATATCACATGTGGGAAATACCACTTTTGCAATATGTGAGTTTGTTCTCTAATGAACATGTTGATGGTGGTTACATGCTCTTCTTTTGTGTTCATCATCTTTCCTCAAATGAGGTGTGTGGTGTGGTGATGAACACTTCAATTATGTGTCAAAAACTGAGGCCCTTACAGGGGCCTGGATAGCAAATAGGAAGGCGCGCTCGTCACCTTCCTCCGGCACAATGTTGACGTGTTTGCATGGCAGCCGTCGCAGATGCCGGGGATCTCTAGGGAGGTGATCGAGCACCCCTTGAAGGTCTTCCCCGACGCCCGGCCAGTCCAACAGAAGCCCCACAAGCAGTCCATCGAGCGGCAAAACTTCATCGGGGAAGAAATCAAGAAGCTGCTGGACGCTGGCTTCATACGGGAAGTCCACCACCCCCGGTGGTTGGCAAACCCCGTTGTTGTCCCGATGGCCGGCGGGAAGCTCCGGATGTGCATCGACTACACCAGTCTCAATAAGGCATGTCCCAAAGATCCATTCCCTCTCCCTAGAATAGATCAAATAGTAGACTCGACATCGGGCTGTGATATGCTGTGCTTCCTAGACGCCTACTCGGGTTTCCACCAGATCCCTATGTCTAGAGAAGATGAAGAGCACACCTCCTTCATCACAGTAGATGGCCTGTACTGTTATGTCTCTATGCCTTATGGCCTAAAGAACGCTCTCCCCACCTTTGTATGTGCAATGCACAAAACCTTCAGGGAGTTGATAAGAGACTTAGTTGAGGAGTATGTCGATGACATCTGTCGGTACCTGAGATATGGGGTACCCCCGCGCACAGGGTAAAATGCCTAAGGAACTCGCCCTTCTCCGCAGGGAGAGCTCTGAAGGCGCCACGCGTCCGGCGGGGCCGGACCTCCCTCTCCTCAGAGGAGAGCTCCGGGCCCGTCACGTGGCATACAGAAGCCGGACCTCCCCCTCCGCGGAAGAGAGGTCCGAAGGCGCCACGCGTCTAGCGGGACCGGACCTCCCTCTCCTCAGAGGAGAGCTCCGGGCCCGCCACATGGCCAACAGAAGCCGAGCCTCCCCCTCCGCGGGGAGAGGTCCGGAGGCTCCACGTGCCCCGCGGAGCTGACCCTCCTCTCCTCTGAGAAGGGCTCCGGGCCCGCCACGTGGCAGCAGAACGGCGCTGCCTGCCCCGAGCGGTAGGCAGCGGGCGTAAAGGCGCCCCATGCCTTGCCCGTACAAGGTATTCAAGGCCCGCGTCTTCCCGAGACGCGGAGACGCGGAGCACGCTTCTGTCAGGTGCCGTTGCGCCCAGTCACATCACAGACAGGCGCGTGGTGTCAGAACCTGCCAGCCAATAAACACCGCGACAAGACATCCCATGCCGCCTGCGCCGTCATCAACCACTACGACTAGCATGCGGCATGGGCAGGGCGGCAAGATGAAGACTCAGAAGCCTTCGACCAGGGGCAACCACCGGCATAACTGCAGATACGGTAGATGATAGACAATCTTCCCGGGACCACCTGTCGGGTCCCGGCCCCCCTTGTAAGCTGCCCGAGCCTTGGACTATAAAAGGCTCGGGTAGGCGTCGATAGCAAGGGTTCGCACTTTGCAACTCATACGCTAGCCATACACTCTCAAGCTGTAACTCACCCCCGAGCTTAGGCCTCCGGTCCTGAGCAGCAAGCAATACAGCGAGCTCCATAGCTCGCCGTGGACGTAGGGTTTTAAACTCCGGCGGCCTGAACCACGTAAAACTCGCCGTGTCAAGCTCTTACTAACTCGTCCATCTGCGCAAGCTCTCCGCTAAGACTAGCCCCACCGAAAAAAGAACCTCCGCGGGCTGCCCAGTGCAGGCCCGGGGGAAGTGTCGACTGAACACTTCGACATTTGGCGCGCCAGGTAGGGGGCTTTTCTCCTAGCGCGACGAGTTTCCGCCGGCGAAGATGACCAAGCTTCCTTCAGCGGCAAACTCTCCCCCTCCGCGTTCACGGCGAACCGTGACCACTGGGGAGTACATGTCGACACACTCAGGACGGAGTGTGTCGGCACAAGCTGGTAGCCAGCAGCCGACTCCGGCAACGCCGACTCCGGCTTTGCAGGCCCCGACCAGTGTGAGATCTTCTGCAGCGCTGAGCGTACACCATGGAGGTGCGCTAGCTGCAGCAAGAGCGCTGCTGTGCAACCCACCTGCGGGGGATGCGCCCCATTCAGCGACCCAGCAATGGGTCCGCGAGGTGGACCGCCTCGTCTTCGCCGCCGCGAACCCTCGGTTTCGGCGAGGACGGCGCCCAGGACAACCGGCTGTGTCGCTGACGCGCACGCCCACGGTTGACGGGCTAACGGCGGATTCCAGCTCCTCCAGGCTCCTGTCGACGGATCTGAGAAGGGAGCTGGAACGGTGCCACTTGGGCCAGGACGCCCGGGTGTACCTCGAGCGACGCCGAGAAAGGCGTCAAAACCGTGAGGCTGGCGACAGCATGTCATCGGCCTTGACACAACCTGAAGGGCAGGTCTTCGCCACGCGAGCCCTGCCTCAGGCATATGCTGCGCAGCATATGCCACAACCATATGCGCCGCAAGCAGCGGCCCCGGTCTATGGAGCAGCCTTGCCCATGCCGGGATACGCGGTGCCAAGTGCGAACCAAGCGTTCGCAGCACCAATACCTGCGGCAGCAGGAGCAGGGTGTGCAGCTCTTGCACCCCACCTTCGCTTCGCAAGGTGGCCACGCAAGTTTCGCCCGCACCTGTCCGAGAAGTACGACGGCAGCGTCAACCCGGCGGAGTTCCTCCAGATCTACTCCACCGCCATACTTGCCGCAGGAGGGGACGAGGCTGTCATGGCCAACTACTTCCCCGTCGCCTTGACCGGCCCAGCTCGGTCTTGGCTCATGAATCTACCTCAGGGGTCCATAACCTCCTGGGGAGAGCTCTGCCGGCAGTTCGTCGCCAACTTCAGCAGCTCCTACACCCGTCCCGGCACGGAGCTTGACCTCCACGCCGTCAAGCAACAACCTGGGGAGTCGCTACGCTCTTTCATCCAGCGGTTCTCTCAGGTACGCAACACCATCCCACATATCCAAAGTGCCTCTGTGGTGGTGGCGTTCCGACAGGGTGTCCGGGACGAGAAAATGCTTGAGAAGCTCGCGACCAGAGAGGTCCGCGACGTCTCGGAGCTCTTCAGCCTGGCGGACAAGTGCGCCAGAGCAGCTGAAGGGCGGAACTGGCACACTCTGCCGACCTCCGAGTCAGGAGGACAGCCCGGGTCCGGTGCTGCTGCCTATGGGGATGGCAAGAAGACCAAGAACCGGGGGAGTGGCAAGATGAAGTCACCATTCATGGCCCCCGTCGCCGCAGCTGCGATGACTAGTGGAGCTCGGGGGCCACGCCCCGACAAAAGGCAGCGGCAATCACCGGTCCCAGACAGTGACCAGGGCGGGCTATGCCCTGTGCATGGCACCGGCAACCATACTGCTGCCGAGTGCTGGGAGCTCCAACTCCAGTGATGACGAGCACCGGAAGATGCTCTATGTCATCTTCGGCGGGTCCGCTGACCCCCCGTCCCGGAGCACGGCTAAGGCCTTGCGACGAGCGGTAGCGTCGGTGGCTCCCCTCCCAGGTGCAGCACCGCACCTCAGGTGGATGGGAACCCCCATCAGCTTCGATGACACCGACTGCCCCAGGAACATGGCTGGGGCCGGCCAACTGCCGCTCGTGGTGGCCCCCACCATCGCCAACATGAAGATGTGCCACGTTTTGGTGGATGGCGGGGCCGGGCTGAACCTCATCAGTCGCGCAGCCTTCAAGAAGCTGCAGATCCCGATGGCCAAGCTCGCCCCATCGAGCCCGTTCTCAGGGGTGGGACCGGGACAGGTCGTTCCCTACGGCCACATCAGCCTCACGGTGACCTTTGGGGCACCGGACAGCTACCGGACAGAGTACGTTCTGTTCGACGTGGCCGAGATTGACCTCCCCTTCAACGCCATAATCGGCAGGCCAGCCCTGTACCGATTCATGGCAGTAGCCCACTACGGCTACCTCGTCTTGAAGATGCCTACACCAACAGGCGTCCTCAAGGTTTGTGGAGACCGTGCTGCCGCAGTATTAGCCTTGGAAAAGCTTCAGGCGCTTACAGCGACTAGAGCGCCAACCCCCGGCAGCGCAGAACCAAACCAGCTCCACCCAAGTGCACGCCACCGTGCCTCTACCACAGCACCCCACGTGCAACCCCTCGATGAGGACGACGTCCCCACAAGGCTCGTCCGAATCAGCGCCGATGCCACCCAGACCACCCGGGTAGCCGGGGGCCTGGATAGCAAATAGGAAGGCGCGCTCGTTGCCCCCCTCCGGCACAATGTTGATGTGCTGCATGACAGCCATCGCCGAGGCCAGAGATCCCTAGGGAGGTGATTGAGCACTACTTAAAGGTCTTTCCCGACGTCCAGCCGGCCGACAAGACGGAGAGTCTGCCGCTCCCGGCGCTTGGCAAACCGTGTTGTTATCCTGAAGGCCAGCGAGAAGCTCCGTAAGCGCATCCACTACACCAGCCTCAATAAGGCATGCCCTAAAGACCTATTTTCTCTCCCTATGATAGACCAAATAGTAGACTCGATGCCAGGCTGTGATATGCTGCGCTTCCCAAATGCTTGCTAGGGCTCCCATCAGACCCCTGTGTCTGGAGTAGTTGAAGGGCACCCTTTACCTGCTAACCCCGGCATAAACCGACTCGGCGTAGCTAGGGGTCCCGCGAATTTCTGGTCTTCGCGCCAATGGCTTTGACCCCATACCACCGTAACCTGTTTCGCTACCAAGAAGCAAACACCAAAAAACCCCGGAGGCCCAAACCGGACCTCGGATCCCCGACACAACCTCCTGGAGGACCAGCAGGACCTCCCGGAGGTGCAATGGGACCCCTCCCCGGAGGCCCAGCGTGACCCCCCGGAGCTCCCGGGACATCAGCGGAGCTTCCCGGAAGGTCCAAAGCAGCCTGGGGACCTCCGAGTATCGAGCACCCGGCGGTCTCCCCAGGCTGAAAGCTATCCTCCACAGCCCCCACGTGACGGACAATGCCGCCGAATGGGCGGCGGAGCTACTGAAGTTTGACCTAGGCTCCCTTTCCCGTCATGCAGACATTAACCGAGCACTAGTTGACTTGTGGCCGAAGTAGACGCACGCTCAGGGGGCCATCAAGACGGTGAAACAGGACCCTGAGCCCTGACCTTCACCAGGCCTTACCGAATGATGTTCGTCGACGGCTCCTTGCGAAAGCAGGGGGCCGATGCTAGCGTACTGTTCCTCACGCCATCGGGGGAGCAGTCTGGGTATGTGGTGCGTTTCAATTCCAAGACAGCCAGCAACGTAGCAAAGTATGAAGAGCTCATCCTTCTTGCTAGTCGTTGGCTCAGGGCAACTCCTAGTCTGGTTATCGACCAAGATGGTGGAGACAGACCTCCTCGCCTTGGACCAGCACCACGTACCGCGCGCTAGCTAGGCCGCAGCTGACGACCTTTCAACGAAGACCCCCACCGGAGCCACTGTGCCCAATGGGGGCTCTGAGAGGACGTTGCCGCGGCCCACAGCCCGGCCCGCCGAGCCGGACGAAGGGGGCTAGACCAGCACCTCGAAGCTGGCGGTCCCGGCGGCAATGGACGTTGCCAAGGATCACAAGCGTCACTGGGGACTCCGTGCAACCCAGCGCTCAAGATCCAGATGCTCAAGTCAGACCCGATGCATGGATCACGGAGGTCCGGGACTACTTGAAAGACAATATCCTCCCTGATGAACGTGTATCCGCTGAACGGATTGTGCGTATGGATAAGAGACACATGGCGGTAGAGGGGGATCTCTACCGACGTGGCGCCAACCACATCCTATTGCGGTGCATAACCCAGGGGGAAGGCTGCGACTTGTTCGCTGAGATCCATGGAGGCGAATGTGGGAGTCACTCTTCCTCACGCACGCTTGTCGGTAAAGCCTTTCGGCAGGGCTTCTACTAGCCGGCAACACTCCAGGATGCCGTCGAGCTGGTCGAGAGCTGCTAGGCGTGCCTGTTCCACGCCAAGCAGATCCATACACCGGCTTGGACGGTACAGATGATCCAGCCCACATGGCCATTTGCCATACTGGGGCTGGACATCCCGAGCCTGGGACCATTCCCCAGAACCGAGGACGGGGACCCGCTCCCAAACCTTCGGAACACGGAACACCGCTGTAAGTTCTACCCCTAGAGCAACAATAGGACAGACCCTTCTTTTTATAATAAATTCCATAAAAGTCCAAGAACAGGGCTTGGAGCAACTAAGCCTCAGGGGACGGTCCAGGACTACGTTCAGCTTCGCCTGGTTCCGACCCCAAGCGCGTAGAGTCTTGCTTCCCTTGAGGTGGGTCGTGGCCTACATATTCGGCCCGCCTTCCCCTATATGGAAATTTATATGAAAAGAAACCTGCCCTACGTTGCTCTTCTTTGGTACTCATTTAATTTACTTATTAAATTTTTATGATTACCCTACTAGCGCGTGCTCACTATGCGTTCAACTCCCTCTTCTCATTCTCATCTTTAGTCGGAATTTGCTGCTCTGCCAAAGGCGGTTGCGCGGGAGGTACCGGCCGAAAGCCAGGGGGGCCCCAAGCCCCCGGCACTTCGCGCAAGGTAGTTCCCAAGCACCATATAAGTGGACGGGGACCGTAAGCTAGATAAGACTAAGAGATAGAGGGGGGAGCCCCCAAGGAGAATTACTTTTTCCTTACTTGTGTGCAGGACCTCTCAGCCTCAGCTCCCCGCAGGAGTATGGTAAGCGCATCCATCCAATAGAACGCACCTACCAGGGGGCCGCTACGGGATCGCGCAAGGCCAAAAACCCCAAGGTAAGATCAAAGAGCTAGACCTCACAGGGGCGAGGCCCGAAGGCCCCACATGTCCAGCAGGGCCAGACCTTCCACCTCCTTGAGGGGAGCTCCGGGACCGCCGCGTGGTCTACAGAAGTCGGACCCCCCCTCTGCGGGGAAAGGCCCGAGGACTCCACGTGCCCTGCAAGCCCGGACCTCCCCTCAGGCGGTAGCTCTGGGCCCGCCACGTGACCAACAGGCCCGTACCCCCCTCCGATCTCGTGAGGCGGGTCCTGGAGACCTCCGGAACCATTAGTATACAGTGAGGACCCGGAGAAGGTGTCTATGCAAAGCTCCGAGATTGGTCAAGGCCTCCGAGTCCTTGTGGAGCTAAGGACTCGGTCAGGAAAAGCCAAGAAGAATACTAGGACATGCAGACACAGAAAGAAACAGGAGTCTTTCCATACGAAGGCTCCACGAGCTGGGCTACAGACTCAACAAAAATAAAAAAGGAAGTACAGGGCCTTGTGGACACGAGGGCAGATGCCTAGGAGTCCCCGGACTCCCGATGAAACCTAGAGGCCACGACGGCAGCTAAGTCCTCGACTTCGGCCCTGGCAGCTTCCTCCCGGTCGGCGACGGGTCCTAGACGAACCGGCCCCAGAGAAAAGGAAGGGTCTCGGCTAACGAAGCACGACAGAACGTGCATAGCAACCTCCTTCGCGAGGCCCCGACCTTCTGCTTCCAGCTCGTCGGCGATCACTGATTCGAGCCGACCTAGCTCGTCGTCGAGAGACTCAAGGGCCGGGGCCGCTTCGGACATCGGCCGCGCCGGGGTCTCCACCTGCACAGGACTGAAACCAAGAGGAGCCAAGGCGGATCCCGCCTTGGCAATGAAGCACCAGACCGCCTGGGCCTCGGCAGTCCGCAAGGACTGGAGCCTCTCTACCTCTTGGCGAGCCGCTAGCTCACGATCCATCGCCGCCTGACGCTCCTTGGAGAACTGCTCCTCCCTCGCGGCGACAGCCGACTCACGGAGCTCCAGCTCCTCGGACCGAGCCCTTAGCTCCTCCACCTTGGCCCTCAGCCGGGCGGTGGTCTTCTCCTCCTCGTCCACAGCGGCGCGTTCCCGATCAGCGACGGCGTGCTCCCGACGGGCTACCTGCAGCTGCAACTCCTCCGCGGCGGCGGAACACTCCTTGGCTTTGGCTTCAGCTTGGGCCATAGCCTCGCGGTAGGTGGCACGAACCCGCTGGGCCTCTGACTCCAGGCGGCTAATGGCCTTCTTCTGAGTGCCGAGCAGAGCACTCATGGCCTCAAGCCTTGACTGCCTTGAGTCAAGGTCCGCCTGGGCCCGCTGCTGCCAGCTGAGAAGGCGTTCCCTCTCGCCGGCCAATGCCTTCTGCTCCTGCTCAAAGGCAGATTGGAGCTGCCGGGCGCTGGTCTGGACACGCCCCAGGGTGTCCCACACGGGCGCCGGAGCAGGGGGGATAGGAGTTGCGCCGCTGGACCCCCCTGACGAGTCTAAGACCGGCGGGGGCGCCGGCGCCTCAGCAACCACGGTGGGGCGCTGTCCTAAGCAGGCCAGGGGGGCAGCAGGCGCACCTACAGCAGCCCTCCCGGTCTCAAGACCTGGCTTCTGGACTGGTGAAGGAGGGCGGGTAGGAGCAGATGCGGCCACCGCGGAAAATGAACCCGCTGGTGCAGAGGGTGCCCCCGTCGATTTGGGAGCCATGGGAGCCGCCACGGTCCCCAGGTGCTGAGGCGCGGAGCTTCCGCCGGTTGAAGGCGGCCGGATAAGAGGCCCGCCCCTGGCAGCCGGTCGGTCCCTGCAAGAAGAAGAAGCCCTCAGAATAAGAGAAGAGGCAAGAGCTCTGCTCCTATAAGCCAGAAAGAATAACACTTACTGGGCGGCATGAGCGCTCCAGCGAGCTTGCAGCACTGGCCTCTGGGCTATAGCTGAACCGCCGGGACCAGCGGCTGGAACGGTCGCGGAATGGGACGCCTGGATCCCCGGCGCACTCGCCGGCGTCGCTCCACCAACATCCGTCCTGGGAGCTCCTCCGCTTGAGGAAGGATGGCGAGGTACTTGGGCTGATTCGGACGGCTGCTGTCTGGGGAGAGACCCGCCGGGGAGGGACACTCGGGACCTCTTCGGGTCGCCACCCGATGTACCAGCACCTCCGGGAGATGGGAGCAAAGTAGCTCCGGCACCCTGACTCGGCACAGGCGGCACCCTCGGAGGAGACCGGGCGCGTTTCTTCTCTAGATGCCCGGGGGCCGGCTCTTTTCCTTTCCCTTTGTCGGCGGCTTGGGTTCCGTCGGCTCTGGGGGAGGGTTTGACAGCAGCGGATGCCTCATGCCCTGACCCGGGGTGCTCGGTTCCTGGAATGGTGATTCCCCGGAAGGCACCCCCGACCTGCCGGACGGCGATCCCGATATCATCAAGGTTCGGCATCTTCCGCAGGAGCTCTGACCTCCTCTGAGGCTCCAAGAAGAGGGGGGTGGCAGAGGGCGGAAGGGTGGGGTCACCACTGGGAATGTAGTCACCGCTCACCTTGCTCACCATCTCGTTCAGCTCCTCGTCGGAAGGGTCAGAGCCGGGGCCTCTCTCCAGCCTGGTACAGTCCTGCTCGCCGGTGTAGTACCACGCTGGGCGGCTACGCTGCTGCAAGGGAGCAATACGGCGCGACACAAAGTCCATCAGCACCATTAGAGACGTCAGCCCCTCGTTGGCCAAGAACCGGATCCGCTCCAAGACCGGGGTGTACTCCTGCTCCAGCTCAGGGATCTCCTCCCAGAAGCGGCGATCGGTGGTTGGGCTGGCGGTTGGGAGTTGTAGGCGATCGTGCTCGTCGGTCTGCACTACCACCCAGCTCTCCCTCCAGTTTTCCCACCTTGATGCGCTGAAGGGCAGGAGGTATCTGGAGACCTTGGGGTCTTTGCAGCGATGCTGGAAGTAGTATGCCCCCATCTGAGTCTTTGAGCCGCGCCCAGTCGTCCGCAGCACAAAGAAGTGGCGGAAGAGCGTCACGGAGGCGTGCACCCCCACGAACAACTCGCAGAAGTGGACAAAAACAGCAGCCATTGTGAAGGAATTGGGGGAAAGATGGTGGAGCTGGAGACCGTATGTCTCCAGCAGGGTGACAAAGAAGGAAGAAATCGGCGGAATGAACCCCGCCAGAGCATGAGCGGTGAAGAAGACTATCTCCCCCTTTTCCAGGACCAGGGGGAGAGATCCTCGGCGAAGCCGATGTTTCTGCTCTTCTGAGCGCCAGCCCAGCAGCCTGCGCACTGGCCCGAGCTCGGAAGAGCGAACGAGGCGCGTCGGGAGCAAGTTGGAAGCCATGGCGGAAGAGGGCGCAAGGGCAGGAGAGCCGGGGCGCAAGAGTTCAAGGGAGGTACGAGCGCAATGCGAAGGGAAGCCGCGATGCGGGTGAGATCCCCTTTTAAAACTTTCCAGGGATGGTTCGAGGTAATTCGAAAACCTCCGGAAACATCGCGTCGGCGACCTCGTTGGCTCCGAGACCGGGCGCCGATGAAAGGTGGACCCAAGCCGCCCAACTGAAGCGGTGGGTCAAGGAGTCAGACGCCCCAGAAGGCAAGCCGGCAAGGCACTTCGGCAGTTCCCGAAGAAAGGGCCGCAACATGCAGAAGTGGTGGTCTTGGGAACCGCCGCAGTAAAAGCAACCATCAATTGAGCGCACGCTCCCACGATCCCGTGGCCGTTCGTGCTCCGGCAGCGGTCAATTCGGGACTTAGAGAAAGTGCACGGATCGGAAGAGACGAAGGTCCCACCTGTAAGGGCCTCAGTTTTTGACACCCATTTGCAGTGTTCATCCCCACACCACACACCTCATTTGAGGAAAAATGATGAACACAAATAAAGAGCAAGTAACAATTATCAACATGCTCATTAGGGAACAAACTCACACATTGCAAAAGTGGTACTTCCCACATGTGATATAGATGGGCTGGACATATGAAAACTCCTACACTTTGCCAAGGATGTCCATGCCAAGTTTCACCCAAATTCAAAACATTTTTGAGGTCATCTTGGGTGTAGATAGGAAAGGGGCAGTTTGAAAACATATTCAAATTCAAACTGTTTTCACCCACTGAATTTAAAAGTGGAAGGCATATTCTTGCTCAGCACATTTTTGTGAGCTCACACACCAATTTTCACTCCATTTGGAGTTGATCTTGACATGAGCTAAGGGGGAGAAATTCAAACTTTATTTGAATTTCAAACTGCACTTGTGCTGAAATTCATTCAAACCAAACCTCATTTGAACTTTGATCAATTCAAATGGTTCTTGGGTGAATAATTTGAGTTGCCAAGGGTAGAATAGGGTTCACTGTTTACCACAGCTGTTAGGAATAAATTTCAGAGGTTAAAAGAGGAGTGGGACCCACATGTCAGCCTCAGCCTCAAAGCAAACCGACTGAACCACAGTTCAGTCGGTTCCCGGCTGTTGTGCGCGCGCGCCACCGAAGGGGCCGGCCGGCGCCAGCTCCTGCTGCGTGCCCCAAGCCGGAGGCCAGCCGGCCGAGCTATTTATTCCCTCCCCGGCGTGCCTCAGTCACCATTTCCCCGAGCTACCGACGTGCGCGACTGCTTTTCCCACTGCCATCGCCGCCGCTCGAGTTCCTGCTTGATCAAGCCGATCGCAGCTCCCTCTTTCCATTCCAAGGTCCCAGCAAGGTACTAGCAACCATCCTCCATCCTTCCCATTGATAGAAATCGATTGAAACCGAGTGATATCGGCTGTGCCGAAAGATCAAACTCGGAACTGGAAACCGCCGCACCTCGGGCTCTCGTGGACAGCCCAACCTGGGCGTTGTCACGCCCGAGCCAAGGCACCCTTGGACGCGCAAGTGATCGGTGCTGCTCATCCCCGAGCCACAGCTCGAGTGGTTGCTCACCGGCGGCGAATTTCCACTTTTCCCCTTTCTGTGTGCAGAACGACCCTCGGGTACGATTCTGTTTAATTCGTGCTCTAGAAAGGATTAGAGGGCCTCAGGCCACTCCCACACGAACTAGACACGGTGACGCACAAGTTGCCTTCACAACTCTGGGCCGGAGAACTTCTGTGCCCGGCGTAATTCAAGGTCTACTAATGGCGGAACGCACGGGGGGGTATCGGGCGCACGGTGAGGACCTATTTCGGGCCTTCCCCGAGCTGCCCCGAGTTCATGTCGACCTTCTCTGAGGTCCACTGATGCTCCCCGACCGGTTTCCCAAGTAGCTGAGGCACTAGGAGCATCAGCCGACATGGCCG
This sequence comes from Neostapfia colusana, assembly GCA_030760725.1. Classification (NCBI taxonomy): domain Eukaryota; kingdom Viridiplantae; phylum Streptophyta; class Magnoliopsida; order Poales; family Poaceae; genus Neostapfia; species Neostapfia colusana. The sequence continues at coordinate 43,118,361 of JASWHV010000013.1, read as the reverse complement.
AAGTCGTTCCGATATGGCGGCTCGTCGCCGACCATGCTCCGGCCGTTGTCATGAGCAGCTGACCCTCGGATCATGTTCCCCAAGTAAAAGTAGGCAGGGGCGGCCAGAATCAAGAAGTTTGAAGCTGTACAGCAGCCGGCGGCGAGCTCTCCGGCGAGGTCCCTCGGCGGCGGAGCGCGGGTGTCGCGAGGTTGAAGAAGGGGGTGGACCCCAGCTGTCAGCGGCCGATATTTTGAATCGGGATCCGGCTGCGGCCGGGATCGGGTGTGCTGGCGCGCAAAAGCCTTGTGGGCCGCGGTGTGCTGTCGCTTCGGCGTGCGACGCGTGTCTCCTGGGCCCACGCGCGAGTTTAAACTTTTCCCCGATTTTCAGATTTCCTTCAAACTTCAAATCCTTATAACTTTGGCTAGAAAGCTCCAAATTGAGTGAACCAAATTTTGCTGGATTCAGCTCTTTGAGTACTTTCCAGAAAATCAAGTGTCACTTCATGAGATTCCTTAATTCTCCAGAATTAATTCCTTAAAGTTTAAACTGTTAGGAATTTTAACTGGAGAATCATTTGGAGGAAAATCCTGAAATTTTGCTGAGATGTTCACCAAAATATCCTTGAACTACCATAAAAATTTCAGATCCATTTGAGCTCATTTAGTCCACCTAATGGTGTGATTAGTAAAACTGTTCCAGAGAAAATAGAAAATGTTCAGAAACATTTTCAGAATTTTCTCTGAAATTGTTTAGCTCATATCTTTAGTTAGAGACTTCCAAATTAAGTGAGACCAATTCCATTAGAACCCTCTGAAAATCTAGTTTTCAGAAAGTCATAGTTTGTTTCATGAAAATACCTAGAACACCCTAAAAGCCTTTAATTAAGGTCAAGGACATAATTATTTGTGGAGGGCTCAAATGAGCTTTGCTGCAACTAAAACTTGACCAAGTCTCTGTTTAGGTTGTAACCAAGCCACAGTAAAAGTTTCACAGTCATTAGGTCTATCTAGTAAAGGTTATAGACTTCACAACTTCAAAGTTAATACAAAAGCATTTAATTAATACATACATTGTTCTTATCATGTAGTCGCTAAGGTCGAGGAGGAACCCGAAGTCCTAGACTTCGTTACTCCGGAGGAACAGCTAGCCTACGACCAAGAGCAGCAAGGCAAGCCCCGGTTTGCATTAACCATTTTAGAAATTTTTATTGTTTTGAGCACATACTTGTTTTCTTTATGTTGTGCATCAGAGTCTTGTTTGGAAACCCCACTGCATAGCCAAGAAAACCATGGGTTGGGGTTTAGGATTGCAAACCCCGTTAGCCACTGCATTGCTAGGATAGAGTAGGATTCGGTACAAGTCGAGTAGTTGGAACTACTCGCGAGAATAGGCTAGAGGCACATTGCTCGGGTAGAGATAGCACATGATACACATGGCAAGAAAATGAGACCGAGCGGAGAGTAAGGGCAGCAGGACTTTGGGGCCTGTGTGCTGTAGCTCCGCTTGTGTCGATTGAGGACCGAGCCGTGTGCGGGCCTGTTGAACAAGCTAGAACAGTACCGAAGACCTACCGGCTATATGGGAACCGGGAAACTGATGTAACTCGGGTAGCTGGGTATTGAGGCATTGCCCGTCGTTCAGAGGGTAGGTTGAGAGCTCGAGGTGTAAATCAGCTGGCGGCACAGAGATGCGCGTGCAGGGACCTCTTGCTCGGGACGATGGGACCGGTTCAATATTTGGCTAACGGGTGAAAGGTAGTCGCGTACGGCGTCCGTGATGGTTGTTGTAGGCAACATCGAGTACGGGCGTACGTGACGGGTTGTTCGGGTAACCCTGCAGGTGTAAATCGATTATAATCGCCGTCCCTCGCGGTCAGTGAGTACCACTTGTTCACTGTACCGTGACGTAGAAAGAACAGGCTAGTTACATGTTAAAATGTTGCTGATTGAAAGTTGGATATTGATTGTTAATGATATGTTGTAGCTTAGTGCTAACTAAAGTTCTTTTCAACTTTGGGCAAAGTACATGAGAGAAATGCGTTTCTTGTTTGATTGCGGCTCTCTCATGTGCCTTAGCATAAAGTTCTCCACAACCTGCTGCTAAAACTTGAAAGTAAGGTTCTACTAATTAGGCGAGTCCTTGCAAATGATTTTTACCTCATGCAACCCATCACCCTCATGTAGAAGTTTCATGTTTAGGTGAGACGGGTCAGACTTGCTGAGCCTTCGTGCTCACTGCTTGTGTTTGAAGCTTTTGCAGGGTTCTATGAGGAAGGGACTCCCGAAGAGGAGACGGAACCCCAGGAGGGGAACCCCGTCGAGTGGGAGTCGTGCACGCCGCAGAGTTAGTGTGCGAGTGTGCTAGCAAGGACACGTTCGAGGGCTGAACGTGCACTTGATGCTTAGTCTACGCCCGCGAGTGTGGACTAAACTTATTTTGATGTAAACATGTTAATAAACTTGTTTATGTAATAAAGCTTCCGCTTCCGCTTTGTACCTTTGACGTGTGTTATACGGTGTTGTGCAACGCAGCACCCCTCAGCGTGATCCTGGCTCGACAGGACCAGTGGGGTCGTGTCAGCGTGGTATCAGAGCTCGCTTGAGGTTTAACACAGTACAAAGGTCTTCTTTTTCAAAAATCCAGTGAGGAACGAGTTAGTAGCCCGTATAAGGATGTTATTAGTATATAGAAAGTGGCTTATTAACTTATTTGTTATGTCGGAAAATCGTGCATCTCGGGACGTTCATGTCTTGGGGGGTGCACGTAAGCGCTGTCCACCAGTGCGCACAAGCTGAAGGGTGGAGCCCCACGGGTGGCAGGTAACCCGACCCGCTTTGATATCCTCTACGACTCTTCATGTCGTTTGGGGTATTCGAGCAACGTCTGTCCCTGGCGTGCGTGGTGCAACATGGGAGACCCCGTCACGTGGTCTGAAACGTGAACACGTAACTCAAGGCGTGTTTGGCTTGAGAACATCCGGGCGAGTGATGACGGCCGGGTGTACAAACTGTATGGATTCCGGGCTCGGTGTGCAGCCGAGTCTGATGATTGTTTGAGTTTCTGCAGGTAGCCTTACCACGAAACGGTAGACGTGTAGCATCCGTGTGCGAGTGACGAGTAGTGCCACTGAACTAACGAAGCCGGCTAAATCCGGTATAGGTTTTTCCTTTGTGAGGACGTAGTACCGACATAATCTGGTGACGCCTCGACGTCACACCCAACTAAATGAACAACTTCATTTAAAAACTTGAAGGTTTTGATCCAAAGTAGTAAAACTTGATGTAACTCCTTCCCTTGAGCAGGATATTCAAAGTTAATAAATTTTCAACTTATAGGATGTTAAGGACAGAGCACTCTGTTTTCAGCTAAATCAAGGCTGAAGTTAATCAGAGGTTAGAGGTTGAGTTCTTTCGAGGTTGGGGTCGTATGATACATTTCTGGAAAGCTTTGGAGGAGCTTTACAACTTTTCTGTTGAGTTCCAGAGGTGTTTCATCCCTTAACCACTCGAAAAATGCAGTAGAGTTGAAACTGTCCAGAAAACAGGACGGAGCAAAGACTCTCTGTAGACTCTCTGTAAATTAAGCATAACTTCCTGCATAAAAATCCAAAAATAGAAAATGAGGTGGTTCTGGGAAGCTTATGAGATGGGTTACAACTTTGTAACAGAAAGTTTTGTCAGATTAGGAACAGAATTAACTGGAATTCTTGGATCAAATCAGTACCTAAGGCAGGGAGGTGCTGTCCAATTGTTCCCAGAAATTCTGTTAACTTTGACATCTCATAACTTTTGAACCAGAGCAGATCTTAGGCCAACCAAATACTTTCTGGAAAGCTATTGAAGTTAACTTTAACTTTGATGTTGAGCTCCAGGACTGGTTTTGCTTTTAACCTGGCCTAAATCAGATTGATATGGAAACTGGTCAGGGCTGTCATGGGAACAGCAGATCAGCAGTCAAATTTGTTTTAAAATTTGAACTATGTTTCCAAGTGTTAAGGGGTCAATGACATATCTTATGTTATAACTCAATGGTTTACTGTTTAAATAAATATTTGACATTTCTCAAATATATTTTTACAGATGGCAGCAGATAAACGGTTGGAGAACGGGTGGGTAGTTTCCCACTGCTCTGACCGTAGCGGCTACCCGGGAGCATTGTGGCTAATGCTCCAATATTTCGGGTACAACCAGATGCCGCAATACTTCGCCAAGGAAGAAGGCGAAGAGGGGAACAAGACGTGGACGATCCATGTCGAGGTTCCTGCAGGGCCTACGCCACCCGGTTGGGTGCCATTCACCGTCACGGTGAGAGGAAGACAACCGGAAGGGATGTGGCAAGTGGCAGCCCGTGACACTATGTCACGTTTCTGCCAACTACACGTACAGGCTATGGAGGGAACTCCATACGCACTCGTTCCGGTGGAGGGACGAGCTCAGCATGTGTGGGAAGAGAGGTACCTAGAGGCAACAAACCCGAGTTGCCCAAGGTACAACCCCGCGGAGGCAAATCTCAGCCTCCAAATGAGGGCGGGAAACGCTGTGATGGACAGCCAAGCTGTTCATACGGAGCATCTCGCCACCAAGCTCAAGGAGAGCACAAGCCGTGGAGATCATTTTGAGAGTGCTCACAGTGCACTCCGCAATGTGCTCCTTCCGACGATCAAGCGACTGAATGAACAACACAATCAGTTGCGTCGTCTGAAGAAGGCAAAGAAGAAGAGCCGTGTTGACATTGCGGCGTTGCAAGAGCTGGTGCAGACCCTAACCCAGCAGAATGAGGACCTTGCTCAAGAGCGGGACGACGCTATTGAGGAAGGACAAGGCTGGGAAGAGGACTACAACCAGGCTATGGACGAGGTGCATGCATTGCAGGACCTCGTGCCCCCGGTATTGGGCGTACCGGTAGTCTTGGGTCTTCCAGCCATGGGAGAACCTGGAATGGGAGAAGAGGTGGTAGACCCCGAGCCACCAGCAGAGGTACCGGAGGAGGACGACCCACAGGAGGTCGAGTTCTACTCCGAGTAGGGGGTTACGGTTGCCAAGTAGGGCAGCTAGGGTAGCGTAACCCAACTTTTGTAATCGGTGACATGTCGTGTAGACAGTAGCGTATGTATAGGTAGTGACGACATGAGCACGACTTCTCGGAGATCCGAGAATAATGTATCTTGTATAAAGTTTATGCTTTATCAATATATGTGAATGTTGTGCAAGTTAATCATGCGTCGCTTCAATACTTACTCCTGTTTATGGAATTTTGAGTAAGACATGTGCTAATTGCTGCTGTGTTGAATTTCAGAATGACGCGTACTCGTGCCAACCCCGATGTTGGAGGTACTAGCCAAGGGGGAGAGACCTCCCAACCACCTCCCGAGGACTCCTCGGGACAGCAGCAGCAACAGCAACAGCAAACACCGCCACCGCCACTGCCAACGGTTACATTGGCCGACATTGTCGCGGCAATGGCGGGTTCACATCAGCAGCATACAGAGCTGCTGCAAACGTTAATTGCGAATACGTCTCGCCCAGAGAGACGTCAAGATCGTGAGGAGCGCCAACAGAGCTCCTACTCTGACTTCCTGGCGACTCATCCCCCTGTATTCTCAAGGGCGGATGAACCACTTGACGCGGACAACTGGCTCCGCGCCATAGAGATGAAGTTCGGGCTGCTCCAAATCAGCGAGCAGCGCAAGACTCAGTTCGCGGTCCAGCAGCTCCAAGGATCCGCGAGCGCGTGGTGGGCCAACTTTTGTGCTTCACAACCCACCGACCGAGTGATGACCTGGGCGGAGTTCCGGACGGCCTTCCGGGCCTATCATATACCGCCCGGTTTGATGAAGAGGAAGACGCAGGAATTCCTACACCTGCAACAAGGGAGCCGGAACGCGCTGGAGTACTCCAGAGCGTTCAACGATCTCGCACTCTACGCGTCGTATCACGCAGATACGGACGAGAAGCGGCGGGACCACTTTTACCAGGGGCTTAACCCGCTCCTGAAGGACAAGCTGGCGATGTTCAATCGCGGCAGCCTCAACGACATAATTGATGCTGCGATTGTTCAGGAAGACTCCGGCAAGGAGTTGGCGGCGGCAGAGCGAAAGCGAAGCGCGCCGCAGAGCAGCGGAGAAGGAGGCGGTCCTTCTCAGAAGTTTCGGATGGTGAATCGCCCACCATCAGGTCCGCGCTGGCAGCCACCACAGCGGTCGATGCCGTTCCGCGGTCGGCCGTATTCTTCACCGGCATTCCGGCCGGCACTGCCAGCACCACCGCAACAACAACAGCAGCAGCGGGCGATGCCGCGTGCGTTTGCACCTCCGCAACGCATGCCGGGCTTTCGTCCACCAAGTACTCCACCAGCAGCGGCCACATGTTACAAGTGTGGTCGTCCAGGACACTTCGCGAGCAGTTGCCCGGAGAGGCAAGGCGGCGGAGTGGTACCACAGTTTCCGGGGAGGAATCAACCCCGGAACCTTACTAATGCGCGGCGGGCAAACCCTAGGCCCGGTACTGTCCACCAGCTTGCCATTGAGGACGTGCCGGAGGGCGAGCCAATCCTTGCGGGTATGTTCCAACTCCACCAGCATCCCGCTATAGTACTATTTGATTCAGGCGCCACGCATAATTTTATTAGCCAAGCTTTCATTGCTAAACACAGCTTGCCAATACTACCCACCGATAGTCCATATTTAATTTGTTCACCGGGTGGGAAGATTTCAGCAAGCGTAATGGTCTCCAAAGCACCATTATGCTTAGCGGGTAGAGTGTACCCCACGTCTCTCATTATCTTAGAGGGACAGAAGGTCGATGTCATCCTAGGGATGTCGTGGTTAAACCGCCACGGCGCTGTTTTAGACACCGTCCTCCGAGTCGTGCACTTAAACTCAGGAGTGCACGGTTCTCACTCATTATTTCTGGACAGTCCAGAAATAAAACTTCCAAGTGTCTATCAAGCCACAACCATCAGATTGGAAGACATTCCAGTGGTCCGAGAATTCCCTGATGTATTCCCGGATGATTTGCCGGGGATGCCACCCGATAGAGAGGTGGAGTTCAAGATTGAACTTGCACCGGGAACCATGCCAATATCCCGAAGGCCGTACAAGATGGCGCCCAAGGAGTTGGCTGAACTGAAGACTCAGCTCACGGACCTTCTGGAGAAGGGTTTTATTAGGCCGAGCTCCTCGCCATGGGGCTGTTCGGCATTATTTGTCAAAAAGAAGGATGAAACGTTGCGGCTTTGCGTGGACTACCGTCCATTAAATGCCGTAACCATCAAGAACAAGTACCCGTTGCCACGGATCGACATGTTGTTTGATCAGTTGGTCGAAGCAAAGGTCTTTTCCAAGATGGATTTAAGATCCGGGTACCATCAGATTAAGATCAGGGCTGAGGACATTCCAAAGACAGCTTTTTCGACAAGGTACGGACTTTATGAGTACCTGGTCATGTCCTTTGGCCTCACCAATGCTCCAGCTCACTTCATGTACTTAATGAACTCGGTGTTCATGCCGGAGCTGGACAAGTTTGTCGTGGTCTTCATCGACGACATCCTGGTATATTCCAAGTCGGAGGAAGATCACAAGGAACATCTGCGTATAGTCTTGCAACGGCTGCGGGATCACAAGTTATACGCAAAGTTCAGCAAATGCGAGTTTTGGATATCGCAAGTGCCTTTCCTCGGGCATATCATCTCAGCGGAGGGTATCGCTGTGGACCCGAGCAAAATCACGCAAGTGCTGAATTGGAAATCCCCGAGAACTGTTCATGAGGTACGGAGTTTCCTCGTACTCGCGGGATATTATCGGAGGTTCATTCCGAACTTCTCGAAGATTGCCAAGCCAATGACAGAGCTGCTGAAGAAGGCTACCAAATATGTTTGGAGTCCAGCATGTGAAGCAGCATTCAAGGCTTTAGTCAAGCACCTGACATCAGCACCGGTTTTGGCGCAGCCAGACACAACAAAACCGTTCGATGTGTACTGCGATGCATCCGGCATTGGGCTCGGATGTGTGTTGATGCAAGACCGAAGGGTGGTCACGTATGGGTCACGGCAGCTTAGGAATCATGAGCAAAATTATCCAACTCACGACTTGGAGCTCGCTGCCGTGGTACTTGCACTGAAAATGTGGAGGCACTACCTACTCGGTAACCTCGTACATTTATATACCGACCACAAAAGCCTCAAGTACATATTCACTCAGAAGGAGCTGAACATGAGGCAACGAAGATGGTTAGAACTGATAAAGGATTACGAGATAGAGATCCATTATCATCCGGGCAAGGCAAACGTTGTGGCAGATGCGCTGAGCCGCAAGTCACACGTCAATAATCTGACCATCACACCGTTGGAAGAGAGCGAACCACCACTACATGTGATTCCACACGGAGCTCTCTACAACCTAGCTTTGATCCCCACCATCCGTGAAGAGATAGCGGCAGCCCAGAAGAATGACAAGGGCATGTCACATTTGCGGAGACGTGTAGATAGTGGGGAGTTGAAATGTTTCCGGAAGGACGGAGACGGCGTCCTATGGTTCAAGGACCGGATCGTCGTACCCCGAAACCCGGAGTTACGGAAGAAAATCTTTGATGAGGCTCACTTATCAAAGTTTTCTATTCACCCCGGCAGCAACAAGATGTATCAAGAACTCAGAAGCAAGTTTTGGTGGACACGGATGAAGCGAGAGACTGCAAAATACGTGTCCGAGTGTGATACATGTCGACGGGTGAAGGCAGACCACATGCGGAAACCGGGACTGCTGCAACCACTGGGCATTCCTGCCTGGAAGTGGGAGGACGTGAGCATGGATTTCGTCGTCGGTTTACCCACCACCTTACAGAAACATGATTCTGTGTGGGTGATCGTCGATCGGCTCACCAAAGTTGCCCATTTCATCCCGGTCAACACCAACTACAACGCCAAGAAGTACGCTGAACTGTACATCTCACGGATCCTATGCTTATACGGCGTACCCCGTACTATCGTATCGGACCGGGGCACTTTATTTGTGTCCCGTTTTTGGGAGCAGCTCCACGCTGCCTTGGGGACGAAGCTGATCCGTAGTTCAGCCTACCACCCGCAGACGGATGGGCAAACGGAGCGGGTAAATCAAATCTTAGAAGACATGCTACGAGCTTGCGCTATCGACCACGGCAAGAACTGGGATGATCACTTGCCGTTAGCCGAGTTCTCGTACAACAATGGGTACCAAGCCAGCATCAAGATGGCGCCCTACGAGGCGCTATACGGGAGAAAATGCCGCACACCATTGAATTGGTGTGAGTCTGGCGAGAGGGTTACCTTCGGGATTGATCTTGTCAACAACGCGGAAGAAAAGGTTCGATTAATTCAAGCGAACCTAAAAGCCGCTCAATCCCGACAGAAACAGTATGCGGACCGGAGAAGGCGTCCGTTACAATTCGAAGCTGGAGACCACGTATATCTACGAGTGTCTCCAATGAAGGGCGTAAACAGATTTGGGGTGAGAGGAAAGTTAGCACCCCGATTCATCGGTCCATTCCAGATTACCGAAAGATGTGGATCGGTGGCATACCGGCTAAGATTACCAGAAGCACTTTCCGGTGTGCACGACGTCTTTCACATTTCCCAGCTGAGGAAGTGTCTCAAGCTATCAACTACCGTTCAGCTGGAAGACATTGAAGAACTGCAACCGGATCTCACCTATCGGGAGGAACCGGTGCAGATTATTGATGAAAAGGCCCGAACCACACGCAACCGTACGTTGTGGTTCTACAAGGTTCTGTGGAGTAATCACTCCATGGATGAAGCGACATGGGAGAGCGAAGAATTCCTTCGCACTAACTACCCCGACTTTCTCACGTCGCATATCCGGTAATTTTTCCACCGTCCTCTCTCTCATTTTCACCTTATAATCTCGGGACGAGATTCTTTTAAGGGGGGAGGAATGTAAGGGCCTCAGTTTTTGACACCCATTTGCAGTGTTCATCCCCACACCACACACCTCATTTGAGGAAAAATGATGAACACAAATAAAGAGCAAGTAACAATTATCAACATGCTCATTAGGGAACAAACTCACACATTGCAAAAGTGGTACTTCCCACATGTGATATAGATGGGCTGGACATATGAAAACTCCTACACTTTGCCAAGGATGTCCATGCCAAGTTTCACCCAAATTCAAAACATTTTTGAGGTCATCTTGGGTGTAGATAGGAAAGGGGCAGTTTGAAAACATATTCAAATTCAAACTGTTTTCACCCACTGAATTTAAAAGTGGAAGGCATATTCTTGCTCAGCACATTTTTGTGAGCTCACACACCAATTTTCACTCCATTTGGAGTTGATCTTGACATGAGCTAAGGGGGAGAAATTCAAACTTTATTTGAATTTCAAACTGCACTTGTGCTGAAATTCATTCAAACCAAACCTCATTTGAACTTTGATCAATTCAAATGGTTCTTGGGTGAATAATTTGAGTTGCCAAGGGTAGAATAGGGTTCACTGTTTACCACAGCTGTTAGGAATAAATTTCAGAGGTTAAAAGAGGAGTGGGACCCACATGTCAGCCTCAGCCTCAAAGCAAACCGACTGAACCACAGTTCAGTCGGTTCCCGGCTGTTGTGCGCGCGCGCCACCGAAGGGGCCGGCCGGCGCCAGCTCCTGCTGCGTGCCCCAAGCCGGAGGCCAGCCGGCCGAGCTATTTATTCCCTCCCCGGCGTGCCTCAGTCACCATTTCCCCGAGCTACCGACGTGCGCGACTGCTTTTCCCACTGCCATCGCCGCCGCTCGAGTTCCTGCTTGATCAAGCCGATCGCAGCTCCCTCTTTCCATTCCAAGGTCCCAGCAAGGTACTAGCAACCATCCTCCATCCTTCCCATTGATAGAAATCGATTGAAACCGAGTGATATCGGCTGTGCCGAAAGATCAAACTCGGAACTGGAAACCGCCGCACCTCGGGCTCTCGTGGACAGCCCAACCTGGGCGTTGTCACGCCCGAGCCAAGGCACCCTTGGACGCGCAAGTGATCGGTGCTGCTCATCCCCGAGCCACAGCTCGAGTGGTTGCTCACCGGCGGCGAATTTCCACTTTTCCCCTTTCTGTGTGCAGAACGACCCTCGGGTACGATTCTGTTTAATTCGTGCTCTAGAAAGGATTAGAGGGCCTCAGGCCACTCCCACACGAACTAGACACGGTGACGCACAAGTTGCCTTCACAACTCTGGGCCGGAGAACTTCTGTGCCCGGCGTAATTCAAGGTCTACTAATGGCGGAACGCACGGGGGGGTATCGGGCGCACGGTGAGGACCTATTTCGGGCCTTCCCCGAGCTGCCCCGAGTTCATGTCGACCTTCTCTGAGGTCCACTGATGCTCCCCGACCGGTTTCCCAAGTAGCTGAGGCACTAGGAGCATCAGCCGACATGGCCGAAGTCGTTCCGATATGGCGGCTCGTCGCCGACCATGCTCCGGCCGTTGTCATGAGCAGCTGACCCTCGGATCATGTTCCCCAAGTAAAAGTAGGCAGGGGCGGCCAGAATCAAGAAGTTTGAAGCTGTACAGCAGCCGGCGGCGAGCTCTCCGGCGAGGTCCCTCGGCGGCGGAGCGCGGGTGTCGCGAGGTTGAAGAAGGGGGTGGACCCCAGCTGTCAGCGGCCGATATTTTGAATCGGGATCCGGCTGCGGCCGGGATCGGGTGTGCTGGCGCGCAAAAGCCTTGTGGGCCGCGGTGTGCTGTCGCTTCGGCGTGCGACGCGTGTCTCCTGGGCCCACGCGCGAGTTTAAACTTTTCCCCGATTTTCAGATTTCCTTCAAACTTCAAATCCTTATAACTTTGGCTAGAAAGCTCCAAATTGAGTGAACCAAATTTTGCTGGATTCAGCTCTTTGAGTACTTTCCAGAAAATCAAGTGTCACTTCATGAGATTCCTTAATTCTCCAGAATTAATTCCTTAAAGTTTAAACTGTTAGGAATTTTAACTGGAGAATCATTTGGAGGAAAATCCTGAAATTTTGCTGAGATGTTCACCAAAATATCCTTGAACTACCATAAAAATTTCAGATCCATTTGAGCTCATTTAGTCCACCTAATGGTGTGATTAGTAAAACTGTTCCAGAGAAAATAGAAAATGTTCAGAAACATTTTTAGAATTTTCTCTGAAATTGTTTAGCTCATATCTTTAGTTAGAGACTTCCAAATTAAGTGAGACCAATTCCATTAGAACCCTCTGAAAATCTAGTTTTCAGAAAGTCATAGTTTGTTTCATGAAAATACCTAGAACACCCTAAAAGCCTTTAATTAAGGTCAAGGACATAATTATTTGTGGAGGGCTCAAATGAGCTTTGCTGCAACTAAAACTTGACCAAGTCTCTGTTTAGGTTGTAACCAAGCCACAGTAAAAGTTTCACAGTCATTAGGTCTATCTAGTAAAGGTTATAGACTTCACAACTTCAAAGTTAATACAAAAGCATTTAATTAATACATACATTGTTCTTATCATGTAGTCGCTAAGGTCGAGGAGGAACCCGAAGTCCTAGACTTCGTTACTCCGGAGGAACAGCTAGCCTACGACCAAGAGCAGCAAGGCAAGCCCCGGTTTGCATTAACCATTTTAGAAATTTTTATTGTTTTGAGCACATACTTGTTTTCTTTATGTTGTGCATCAGAGTCTTGTTTGGAAACCCCACTGCATAGCCAAGAAAACCATGGGTTGGGGTTTAGGATTGCAAACCCCGTTAGCCACTGCATTGCTAGGATAGAGTAGGATTCGGTACAAGTCGAGTAGTTGGAACTACTCGCGAGAATAGGCTAGAGGCACATTGCTCGGGTAGAGATAGCACATGATACACATGGCAAGAAAATGAGACCGAGCGGAGAGTAAGGGCAGCAGGACTTTGGGGCCTGTGTGCTGTAGCTCCGCTTGTGTCGATTGAGGACCGAGCCGTGTGCGGGCCTGTTGAACAAGCTAGAACAGTACCGAAGACCTACCGGCTATATGGGAACCGGGAAACTGATGTAACTCGGGTAGCTGGGTATTGAGGCATTGCCCGTCGTTCAGAGGGTAGGTTGAGAGCTCGAGGTGTAAATCAGCTGGCGGCACAGAGATGCGCGTGCAGGGACCTCTTGCTCGGGACGATGGGACCGGTTCAATATTTGGCTAACGGGTGAAAGGTAGTCGCGTACGGCGTCCGTGATGGTTGTTGTAGGCAACATCGAGTACGGGCGTACGTGACGGGTTGTTCGGGTAACCCTGCAGGTGTAAATCGATTATAATCGCCGTCCCTTGCGGTCAGTGAGTACCACTTGTTCACTGTACCGTGACGTAGAAAGAACAGGCTAGTTACATGTTAAAATGTTGCTGATTGAAAGTTGGATATTGATTGTTAATGATATGTTGTAGCTTAGTGCTAACTAAAGTTCTTTTCAACTTTGGGCAAAGTACATGAGAGAAATGCGTTTCTTGTTTGATTGCGGCTCTCTCATGTGCCTTAGCATAAAGTTCTCCACAACCTGCTGCTAAAACTTGAAAGTAAGGTTCTACTAATTAGGCGAGTCCTTGCAAATGATTTTTACCTCATGCAACCCATCACCCTCATGTAGAAGTTTCATGTTTAGGTGAGACGGGTCAGACTTGCTGAGCCTTCGTGCTCACTGCTTGTGTTTGAAGCTTTTGCAGGGTTCTATGAGGAAGGGACTCCCGAAGAGGAGACGGAACCCCAGGAGGGGAACCCCGTCGAGTGGGAGTCGTGCACGCCGCAGAGTTAGTGTGCGAGTGTGCTAGCAAGGACACGTTCGAGGGCTGAACGTGCACTTGATGCTTAGTCTACGCCCGCGAGTGTGGACTAAACTTATTTTGATGTAAACATGTTAATAAACTTGTTTATGTAATAAAGCTTCCGCTTCCGCTTTGTACCTTTGACGTGTGTTATACGGTGTTGTGCAACGCAGCACCCCTCAGCGTGATCCTGGCTCGACAGGACCAGTGGGGTCGTGTCACCACCTCGGGCTCGCTATCTCCCCCGAGATGGGCCCGGGGGCCACTGTTGGTACCTGAGATATGGGGTACCCCCGCGCGCAGGGTAAAATGCCTAAGGAACTCGCCCTTCTCCGCAGGGAGAGCTCTGAAGGCGCCACGCGTCCGGCGAGGCCGGACCTCCCTCTCCTCAGAGGAGAGCTCCGGGTCCGTCACGTGGCATACAGAAGCCGGACCTCCCCCTCCGCGGGAGAGAGGTCCGAAGGCGCCACGCGTCCAGCGGGACCGGACCTCCCTCTCCTCAGAGGAGAGCTCCGGGCCCGCCACGTTGCCAACAGAAGCCGAGCCTCCCCCTCCGCGGGAAGAGGTCCGGAGGCTCCACGTGCCCCGCGGAGCTGACCCTCCTCTCCTCTGAGAAGGGCTCCGGGCCCGCCACGTGGCAGCAGAACGGCGCTGCCTGCCCCGAGCCGTAGGCAGCGGGCGTAAAGGCGCCCCATGCCTTGCCCGTACAAGGTATTCAAGGCCCGCATCTTCCCGAGACACGGAGACGCGGAGCACGCTTCTGTCAGGTGCCGTTGCGCCCCGTCACATCACAGACTGGCGCACGGTGTCAGAACCTGCCAGCCAATAAACACCGCGACAAGACATCCCATGCCGCCTGCGCCGTCATCAACCACTACGACTAGCATGCGGTATGGGCAGGGCGGCAAGATGAAGACTCAGAAGCCTTCGACCAGGGGCAACCACCGGCATAACTGCAGATACGGTAGAGGATAGACAATCTTCCCGGGACCACCTGTCGGGTCCCGGCCCCCCTTGTAAGCTGCCCGAGCCTTGGACTATAAAAGGCTCGGGTAGGCGTCGATAGCAAGGGTTCGCACTTTGCAACTCATACGCTAGCCATACACTCTCAAGCTGTAACTCACCCCCGAGCTCAGGCCTCCGGTCCTGAGAAGCAAGCAATACAGCGAGCTCCATAGCTCGCCGCGGACGTAGGGTTTTACGCTCCGGCGGCCTGAACCACGTAAAACTCGCCGTGTCAAGCTCTTACTAACTCGTCCATCTGCGCAAGCTCTCCGCTAGAGACTAGCCCCACCGAAAAAAGAACCTCCGCGGGCTGCCCAGTGCAGGCCCGGGGGAAGTGTCAACTGAACACTTCGACAACATCGTTGTTAAGGTCAGGCAGAGTTCATCCCTATTAGATAACCTGGCCTTAGTCTTTGACAAACTGCGCTCTACGCGCACCAAGCTGAACCCCGACAAGTGTGTTTTTGGCGTATCCTCTGGAAAACTCTTAGGATTCCTGGTCTCACACCGAGGAATTCAGGCTAACCCAGAGAAGATCAAGGCCATCGACTTGATGCGGCCCCCGCCCGCATCAAAGAAGTCCAGAAACTCACAGGATGCCTAGCCGCGCTGAGTCAGTTTATACCGAGGCTAGCAGAGCGAGCGCTCCCCTTCTTTAAGCTCCTGCACAAATCCAGCCCATTTGCTTGGACCGACGAAGCAGAAGAAGCTTTCCAGGAGTTGAAGCAACTCCGGATGACCCTACCCATCATGGTAGCCCCTGGGCCCGAAGAGCATTTGTTGCTCTACATCGCGGCGACAACTGAAGTGGTGAGTATGGTCCTCGTCGCAGAGCGGCCGGACCTCTCGTCGCCACAGCCTGCTCCGGCAACAGGAGACAGGTGCCAGGAAACCCCGGAGGTCCAAGACAACCTCCCGGACCTCCAAGACAACCCCCCCAGAGGTCCAAGACGGACCCCCGGACCTCCATGACAACCTCCCGGAGGACCAACAGGACCTCCCGGAGGTCCAGTGGGACCTCCCGGAGGTCCAACCGAACCTCCCGGAAGTCCAACGGGACCTTCCGGAGGCCCAACGGGACCTCTCGGAGCTTCCGGAAAATCAGCGGGACCTCCCGGAGGTCCAAGGCGGCTCGGGAGCCTTCGAGTCTCAGCTCCCGGCAGCCTCCCTGGACCCACCCACCTCCCGTAGGCCTGAGCCCATGGATGAAGACATCTCTGCCCTGGGAGGTAGGGTCCGGACCATCAAGAGGCCTGTCTACTACATCAGCGAGGTCCTCCATGACGCCAAGACAAGGTACCTGGAGGTCCATAAGCTGCTGTATGCAGTGCTCGTGGCGTCCAGGAAGCTCCGCCACTACTTCCAAGCCCACCGGGTCTCGGTGGTCCCCTCCTATCCGCTGAAGGCTATCCTTCACAGCCCCCACGCGACTGGCAATGTCGCTAAATGGGCAGCGGAACTGGCGGAGTTTGAGCTGGATTTCCTTCCTCGCCATGCAGTCAAGAGCCAAGCCCTGGCTGACTTCGTGGCTGAGTGGACGCCAACGAAGGCTGACCCAGGGGGCCACGAAGACGGTGAACCAAAGCATCGAGCTCCGGTCTTCACCGGGCCTCACTGGACGCTCTTCTTCGACGGCTCCTCGCGAAAGCAGGGGGCCGGTGCCAGCGTACTGCTTCTCATGCCATCGGGGGAGCAGTTTGGGTATATGGTGCATCTCAATTTCAAGGCAACCAACAACATGGCAGAGTATGAAGCACTCATCTTTGGCCTAAAGAAAGCCCTGTCTCTGGGCGCTCGCCAGTTGTTGGCACAGGGCGACTCCCAGCTAGTTATCAAGCAAGTTAAGGGTGAATGCTCCTGCAATGACCCACAGCTAGCGGCTTACCTGCTCCACGTGCAGATGTTGGAGAAAGACTTCCTCGCCTTGGACCTGCGCCACGTACCGCGCTGGCAATGCCGCAGCTGACGACCTCTCAACGAAGGCCTCCACCAGAGCCCCTGTGCCCGAAGGAGTCTTCGAGAGGACGTTGCTGTGGCCCACAGCCCGGCCCGCCGAGCCGGGCGAAGGGGGCTGGACCAACACCTCGAAGCTGGCGGTCCCAGGGTCCCTGCAGCCATGGACGCCGCCAAGGATCATAAGCGTCACTGGGGACTCCGTGCAACCCAGCGCTCAAGATCCAGAAGCTCAAGTCAGACCCGATGCATGGATCACGGAGATCCGGGACTACTTGAAAGACAACATCCTCCCTGATGAACGTGTATCCGCTGAACGGATCGTGCGCATGGCTAAGAGATACGCGCTGGTAGTAGGGGATCTCTACCGGCGTGGCGCCAACCACGTCCTATTGCGGTGCATAAGCCAGGGGGAAGGCTGCGACTTGCTCGCTGAGATCCATGGAGGCGAATGTGGGAGTCACTCTTCCTCACGCACGCTTGTCGGTAAAGACTTCCGGCATGGCTTCTACTGGCCGACAGCACTCCAGGATGTCGTCAAGCTGGTCGAGAGCTGCAAGGCGGCCAGTTCCACGCCAAGCAGATCCATACACCGGCTCAGGCAGTACAGATAATCCCGCCCTCATGGCCGTTTGCCGTATGGGGGTTGGACATCCTGGGACCATTCCCTAGAGCCGTCGGGGGATTCCGGTACCTCTATGTCACCATCGACAAGTTCACCAAGTGGCCGGAAGCCACACCAGTCGTCACCATCAACAAGCAATCCACAGTAAAGTTCATCAAGTCGATTGTCTGCCGGTTCGAGGTCCTGAACAGAATCATCACCGACAACGGGACCCAGTTCACCAGCGCAGCGTTCCAAGACTACTGCGAAGACCTCGGCATCCAGGTGTGCTATGCCTCTGTTGCTCACCAAAGAGCAATGGGCAAGTCGAGAGGGCCAACGCCGAGATTCTTCGGGGCCTCAAGACCCGCACCTATGCCAGCGTGAAGAAACATGGTGCCAATTGGGTGGATGAGCTTCCGAGCACACTATGTGCTAACCGGACATCCCAGAGCCGGGCCACCGGAGAGACACCCTTCTTTATGGTGTATGAGGCCGAAGCTGTGCTTCCCCCAGAGATCACCATGAAGTCTCACCGTGTCCGAGCTTACGACGAAGCCGCACAGGATGTAAGGGCCTCAGTTTTTGGACACCCATTTGCAGTGTTCATCACCACAGCACACACCTCATTTGAGGAAGAATGATGAACACAAATGAAGAGCAAGTAACAATTATCAACATGCTCATTAGAGAACAAACTCACACATTGCAAAAGTGGTATTTCCCACATGTGATATAGATGGGCTGGACATATGAAAACTCCTACACTTTGCTAAGGATGTCCATGCCAAGTTTCACCCAAATTCAAAACCTTTTTGAGGTCAGTTTGGGTATAGTTAGGAAGAGGGCAGTTTGAAACCATATTCAAATTCAAACTGTTTTTATCCAATGAATTTAAAAGTGGGGGCATATTCTTACTCAGCACATTTTTGTGAGCTCACACACAAATTTTCACTCCATTTGGAGTTGATCTTGACATGAGCTAAGGGGGAGAAATTCAAACTTTATTTGAATTTCAAACTGAACTTGTGCTGAAATTCATTCAAACCGAACCTCATTTGAACTTTGATCAATTCAAATGGCCCATGGGTGAATAATTTGAATTGCCAAGGGTAGTATGGGGTTCACTGTTTACAACAGTGATTAGGAGTAAATTTCAGAGGTTAAAACTGGAGGTGGGACCCACATGTCAGCCACTGCTCAGATCAAACCGACTGAGACTTTTTCACTCGGGTCGCCGAGCCGCAGCGGTGATCGCAACCGAGGCCAGTCGCCGCGCCACCAGCTGCTTGCCCACGCGCGGGCATGAGGCGGTGCAGAGCCTTCTTAAGGCGCCTGCCCCCTCCTCGTCCGAGGCACCGTCGTTCTTCCCCGCAAGAACTCAGCGCCGGCCGAAAACTTCCGCAGCTCGGACTTGATCGGAGAACGCCGATCGCAGCTCCCTCCTTCCACTCCAGAGCCCCAGCAAGGTACTAGAGACCTTCCTCCATCCTCCCCGTTGCTAGAATTCGGTTGAAACCGAGTGATATCGGCTGTGCCGAAAGATCAAAATCGGAACTTGGAACCGCCGCACCTCGGGCTCTCGTGGACAGCCCAACCAGGGCGTTGTCACGCCCGAGCCAAGGCACCCTTGGACGCGCGGGTGACTGGTGCTGCTCATCCCCGAGCCACAGCTCGAGTGGTTGCTCACCGGCGGCGAATTTCCACTTTTCCCCTTTCTGTGTGCAGAACGACCTTCGGGTACGATTCTGTTTAATTCGTGCTCTAGAAAGGATTAGAGGGCCTCAAGCCGCTCTCACACGAGCTAGACACGGTAACGCACAAGTTGCCTTCACAACTCTGGGCCGGAGAACCTCTGTGCCCAGCGTAATTTGAGGTCTACTAATGGCGGAACGAACGGGCGGCATCGGGCGCACGGTGAGGACCTATTTCGGGCCTTCCCCGAGCTGCCTCGAGCTCACGTCGACCTTCTCTAAGGTCCACTGATGCTCCCCGACCGATTTCCCAAGTAGCTGAGGTGCTAGAGAAGTCAGCCGACATGGCCGAAGTCATTCCGAGGTGGCGGCTCGTCGCCGACCATGCTCCGGCCGTTGTCATGAGCAGCTGACCCTTGGATCCTGTTCCCCGAGTAAAAGTAGGCAGGGGCGGCCAGGATCGAGAAGTTTGGAGCTGTACAGTGGCCGGCGGCGAGCTCTCCGGCGAGATCCCTCGGCGGCGGGGCGCGGGTGTCGCGAGGTTGAAGAAGGGGGTGGACCCCAGCTGTCAGCGGGAGATATTTTGAATCGGGATCCGGCTGCGGCCGGGATCGGGTGTGCTGGCGCGTAAAATCATTGTGGGCCGCGGTGTGCTGTCGCCTCGGCGTGTGACGCGTGTCCCCTGGGCCCACGCGCGAGTTTAAACTTTTCCCCGATTTTCAGATTTCCTTCAAACTTCAAATCCTTATAACTTTGGATAGAAAGCTCCAAATTGAGTGAACCAAATTTTGCTGGATTGAGCTCTCTGAGTACTTTCCAGAAAATCAAGTTTCACTTCATGAAATTCCTTATTTCCCCAGAATTAATTCCTCAAAATTTAAACTGTTAGGAATTTTAGCTGGAGAATCCTTTGGAGGAAAATCCTGAAATTTTGCTGAGATGTTCACCAAAATATCCTTGAACTACCATAAAAATTTTAGATCCATTTGAGCTCATTTAATCCACCTAATGGTGTGATTAGTGAAACTGTTCCAGAGAAAATAGAAAATGTTCAGAAAACATTTTCAGAATTTTCTCTGAAATTGTTTAGCTCATATCCTTAGTTAGAGACTTCCAAATTAAGTGAGACCAAATCCATTAGAACCCAAAATCTAGTTTTCAGAAAGTCATAGTTTGTTTCATGAAAATCCTTAGAACACCCTAAAAGCCTTTAATTAAGGTCAAGGACATAATTAATTGTGGAGGGCTCAATTGAGCTTTGCTGCAACTAAAACTTGACCAAGTCCCTGTTTAGGTTGTAACCAAGCCACAGTAAAAGTTTCACAGTCATTAGGTCTGTCTAGCAAGGGTTATAGACTTCACAACTTCAAAGTTAATACAAAGGCATTTAAATTGATACATATGTTTCTTATATCATGTAGTCGCTAAGGTCGAGGAGGAACCCGAAGTCCTAGACTTCGTTACTCCAGAGGAACAGCTAGCCTACGACCAAGAGCAGCAAGGCAAGCTCCGGTTTGCATTAACCTTTTTACAATTTTTTATTATTTTGAGCACATACTTGTTTCCTTTGTTCTGTGCATTAGAGTCTTGTTTGGAAATCCAACTGCATAGCCAAGAAAACCACGGGTTGGGTTTAGGATTGCAAACCCCGTTAGCCACTGCATTGCTAGGATAGAGTAGGATTCGGTACAAGTCGAGTAGTTGGAACTACTCGCGAGAATAGGCTAGAGGCACATTGCTCGGGTAGAGATAGCACATGATACACATGGCAAGAAAATGAGGCCGAGCGGAGAGTAAGGGCAGCAGGACTTTGGGGCCTGTGTGCTGTAGCTCCGCTTGTGTCGATTGAGGACCGAGCCATGTGCGGGCCTGTTGAACAAGCTAGAACAGTACCGAAGACCTACCGGCTATATGGGAACCGGGAAACTGATGTAACTCGGGTAGCTGGGTATTGAGGCATTGCCCGTCGTTCAGAGGGTAGGTTGAGAGCTTGAGGTGTAAATCGGCTGGCGGCACGGAGATGCGCGTGCAGAGACCTCTTGCTCGGGACGATGGGACCGGTTCAATATTTGGCTAACGGGTGAAAGGTAGTCGCGTACGGCGTCCGTGATGGTTGTTGTAGGCAACATCGAGTACGGGCGTACGTGACGGGTTG
Organism: Neostapfia colusana; assembly: GCA_030760725.1. NCBI lineage: Eukaryota > Viridiplantae > Streptophyta > Magnoliopsida > Poales > Poaceae > Neostapfia > Neostapfia colusana. The sequence goes on along the minus strand of JASWHV010000013.1, from coordinate 43,097,216 downwards.
TTCGGGTAACCCTGCAGGTGTAAATCGATTATAATCGCCGTCCCTCACGGTCAGTGAGTACCACTTGTTCACTGTACCGTGACGTAGAAAGAACAGGCTAGTCACATGTTAAAATGTTGCTGATTGAAAGCTGGACATTGATTGTTAATGATATGTTGTAGCTTAGAGCTAATTAAAGTTCTTTTCAACTTTGGGCAAAGTACATGAGAGAAATGCATTTCTTGTTTGATTGCGGCTCTCTCATGTGCCTTAGCGTAAGGTTCTCCACAACCTGCTGCTAAAACTTGAAAGTAAGGTTCTACTAATTAGGCGAGTCCTTGCAAATGATTTTTACCTCATGCAACCCATTACCCTCATGTAGAAGTTCCATGTTTAGGTGAGACGGGTCAGACTTGCTGAGCCTTCGTGCTCACTGCTTGTGTTTGAAGCTTTTGCAGGGTTCTATGAGGAAGGGACTCCCGAAGAGGAGACGGAACCCCAGGAGGGGAACTCCGTCGAGTGGGAGTCGTGCACGCCGCAGAGTTAGTGTGTGTGTGTGCTAGCAAGGACACGTTCGAGGGCCGAACGTGCACTTGATGCTTAGTCTACGCCGCGAGTGTAGACTGAACGTATTTTGATGTAAACATGTTCATAAACTTGTTCATGTAATAAAACTTCCGCTTCCACTTTGTACCTTTGACGTGTGTTATACGGTGCTGTGCAACGCAGCACCCCTCAGCGTGATCCTGGCTCGACAGGACCAATGGGGTCGTGTCAGCGTGGTATCAGAGCTCGCTTGAGGTTTAACACAGTACAAAGGTCTTCTTTTTTTCAAAAATCCAGTGAGGAACGAGTTAGTAGCCCGTATAAGGATGTTATTAGTATATAGAAAGTGGCTTATTAACCTATTTGTTATGTCGGAAAATCGTGCATCTCGGGACGTTCATGTCTTGGGGGGTGCACATAAGCGCTGTCCACCAGTGCGCACAAGCTGAAGGGTGGAGCCCCACGGGTGGCAGGTAACCCGACCCGCTTTAGTATCCTCTACGACTCTTCATGTCGTTTGGGGTATTCGAGCAACGTCTGTCCCTGGCGTGCGTGGTGCAATTTGGGAGGCGCCGTCACGTGGTCTGAAACGTGAACACGTAACTCAAGGCGTGTTTGGCTTGAGAACATCCGGGCGAGTGATGACGGCCGGATGTACGAACTGTATGGATTCCGGGCTCGGTGTGCAGCCGAGTCTGATGATTGTTTGAGTTTCTGCAGGTAGCCTTACCATGAAACGGTAGACGTGTAGCATCCGTGTGCGAGTGACGAGTAGTGCCACTGAACTAACGAAGCCGGCTAAGTCCGTTATAGGTTTTTCCTTTGTGAGGACGTAGTACCGACATAATCTGGTGACGCATCGACGTCACATCCAACTAAATGAACAACTTCATTTAAAAACTTGAAGGTTTTGATCCAAAGTAGTAAAACTTGATGTAACTCCTTCCCTTGTACAGGATATTCAAAGTTAACAAGTTTTCAACTTATAGGATGTTAAGGACAGAGCACTCTGTTTTCAGCTGAATCAAGGCTGAAGTTAATCAGAGGTTAGAGGTTGAGTTCTTTCGAGGTTGGGGTCGTATGATACATTTCTGGAAAGCGTTGGAAGAGCTTTACAACTCTTCTGTTGAGGTCCAGAGGTGTTTTCATCCATTAACCACTCGAAAAATGCAGTAGAGTTGAAACTGTCCAGAAAACAGGACAGAGCAAAGACTCTCTGTAAACTCTCTGTAAATTAAGCATAACTTCCTGCTTAAAAATCCAAAAATAGGAAATGAGGTAGTTCTGGAAAGCTTATGAGATGGGTTACAACTTTGTAACAGAAAGTTTTGTCAGATTAGGAACAGAATTAACTGGGATTCTTGGATCAAATCAGTACCTAAGGCAGGGAGGTGCTGTCCAATTGTTTCCAGAAATTCTGTTAACTTTGACATCTCATAACCTTTGAACCAGGACAGATCTTAGGCCAAGCAAATACTGGCTGGAAAGCTATTGAAGTTAACTTTAACTTTGGTGTTGAGCTCCAGAATTGGTTTTGCCTTTAACATGGCCTAAATCAGGTTGATATGGAAACTGGTCAAGGCTGTCATGGGAACAGCAGATCAGCAGTCAAATTTGTTTAAAAATTTGAACTATGTTTCCAAGTGTTATGGGTTCAATGACATATCTTATGTTATAACTCAATGGTTTACTGTTTAAATAAATATTTAACATTTCTCAAATATATTTTTACAGATGGCAGCAGATAAACAGTTGGAGAACGGGTGGGTAGTTTCCCACTGTTCTGACCGTAGCGGCTACCCGGAAGCATTGTGGCAAATGCTCCAATATTTCGGGTACAACCAGATGCCACAATACTTCGCCAAGGAAGAAGGCGAAGAGGGGAACAAAACGTGGACGATCCATGTCGAGGTTCCCGCAGGACCTACGCCACCCGGTGGGGTGCCATTCACCGTCACGGTGAAAGGAAGACAACCGGAAGGGATGTGGCAAGTGGCAGCCCGTTACACTATGTCACGTTTCTGCCAACTGCACGTGCAGGCTATGGAGGGCACACCATACGCACTCGTTCCGGTGGAGGGACGAGCTCAGCATGTGTGGGAAGAGAGGTACCTGGAGGCAACAGACCCGAGTTGCCCAAGGTACAACCCCGCGGAGGCAAATCTCAGCCTCCAAATGAGGGCGGGAAACGCTGTGATGGACAGCCAAGCTGTTCATACGGAGCATCTCGCCACCAAGCTCAAGGATAGCACAAGCCGTGGAGATCATTTCGAGAGTGCTCACAGCGCACTCCGCAATGTGCTCCTTCCGACGATCAAGCGACTGAATGAACAACACAATCAGTTGCGTCGTCTGAAGAAGGCAAAAAAGAAGAGCCGTGTGCAAGAGCTGGTGCAGACCCTAACCCAGCAGAATGAGGACCTTGCTCAGGAGCGGGACGACGCTATCGAGGAAGGCCAAGGCTGGGAAGAGGACTACAACCAAGCTATGGACGAGGTGCATGCCTTGCAGGACCTCGTGCCCCCGATATTGGGCGTACCGGTAGTCTTGGGTCTTCCAGCCATGGGAGAACCTGGAATGGGAGAAGAGGTGGTAGACCCCGAGCCACCAGCAGAGGTACCGGAGGAGGACGACTCACAGGAGGTCGAGTTCTACTCCGAGTAGGGGGTTACGGTTGCCAAGTAGGGCAGCTAGGGTAGCGTAACCCAACTTTTGTAATCGGTGACATGTCGTGTAGAAAGTAGCGTATGTATAGGTAGTGACGACATGAGCACGACTTCTCGGAGATCCGAGAATAATGTATCTTGTATAAAGTTTATGCTTTATCAATATATGTGAATGTTGTGCAAATTAAACATGTGTCACTTCAATACCTACTGTTGCGTATGGAATTTTAAGTAAGACATGTGCTAATTGCTGCTGTTTTGAATTTCAGAATGACGCATACTCGTGCCAACCCTGACGTTGGGGGTACCAGTCAAGGGGGAGAGACCTCCCAACCACCCCCCGAGGACTCCTCGGGACAGCAGCAGCAACAGCAACAGCAAACACCGCCACCGCCACTGCCAACGGTTACATTGGCCGACATTGTCGCGGCAATGGCGGGGTCGCATCAGCAGCACACAGAGTTGCTGCAGACTCTCATCGCCAATACGTCTCGCCCAGAGAGACGTCAAGATCGTGAGGAGTGCCAACAGAGCTCCTACTCCGACTTCCTGGCGACTCATCCCCCTGTATTCTCAAGGGCGGATGAACCACTTGACGCGGACAACTGGCTCGGCGCCATAGAAATGAAGTTCGGGCTGCTCCAAATTAGCGAGCAGCGCAAGACTCAGTTCGCGGTCCAGCAGCTCCAAGGATCCGCGAGCGCGTGGTGGGCCAACTTTTGTGCTTCACAGCCCACCTATCGAGTGATGACCTGGGCGGAGTTCCGGACGGCCTTCAGGGCCTATCATATACCGCCAGGTCTGATGAAGAGGAAGACGCAGGAGTTCCTACACCTGCAACAAGGGAGCCGGAACACGCTGGAATACTCCAGAGCGTTCAACGATCTCGCGCTCTACGCGTCGTATCACGCAGATACGGATGAGAAGCGGCGGGGCCACTTTTATCAGGGGCTTAACCCGCTCCTGAAGGACAAGTTGGCGATGTTCAATCGCGGCAGCCTCAACGACATCATTGATGCTGCGATTGTTCAGGAGGACTCCGGCAAGGAGTTGGCGGCGGCAGAGCGAAAGCGAAGCGCGCCACAGAGCAGCGGAGAAGGAGGCGGTCCTTCTCAGAAGTTTCGGATGGTGAATCGCCCACCATCAGGCCCACGCTGGCAGCCACCACAGCGGTCGATGCCGTTCCGCAGTCGGCCGTACTCTTCACCGGCATTCCGGCCGGCACTGCCAGTACCACCGCAACAACAACAGCAGCAGCGGGCGATGCCGCGTGCGTTTGCACCTCCGCAACGCATGCCGGGCTTTCGTCCACCGAGTACTCCACCAGCAGCGGACACATGTTACAAGTGTGGTCGTCCAGGACACTTCGCGAGCAGTTGCCCGGAGAGGCAAGGCGGCGGAGTGGCACCACAGTTTCCGGGGAGGAATCAACCCCGGAACCCTACTAATGCGCGGAGGGCAAACCCTAGGCCCGGCACTGTCCACCAGCTTTCCATTGAGGACGTGCCGGAGGGCGAGCCAATCCTTGCGGGTATGTTCCAACTCCACCAGCATCCCGCTATAGTACTGTTTGATTCAGGCGCCACGCATAATTTTATTAGCCAAGCTTTCATTGCTAAACACAGTTTGCCAATACTACCCACCGATAGTCCATATTTAATTTGTTCACCGGGTGGGAAGATTTCATCCAGCGTAATGGTCTCCAAAAAGCACCATTATGCTTAGCGGGTAGAGTGTACCCCACGTCTCTCATTATCTTAGAGGGACAGAAGGTCGATGTCATCCTAGGGATGTCGTGGTTAACCCGCCACGGCGCTGTTTTAGACACCGTCCTTCGAGTCGTACACTTAAACTCAGAGGTGCACGGTTCTCACTCATTATTTCTGGACAGTCTAGAAATAAAACTTCCAAGTGTCTATCAAACCACAACCATCAGATTGGAAGACATTCCAGTGGTCCGAGAGTTCCCTGATGTATTCCCGGACGATTTGCCGGGGATGCCACCCGATAGAGAGGTGGAGTTCAAGATTGAACTTACACCAGGAACCATGCCAATATCCCGAAGGCCGTACAAGATGGCGCCCAAGGAGTTGGCTGAACTGAAGACTCAGCTCACGGACCTTCTGGAGAAGGGTTTTATTAGGCCGAGCTCCTCACCATGGGGCTGTTCGGCATTATTTATCAAAAAGAAGGATGAGACGTTGCGGCTTTGCATGGACTACCGTCCATTAAATGCCGTAACCATCAAGAACAAGTACCCGTTGCCACGGATCGACATGTTGTTTGATCAGTTGGTCGAAGCAAAGATCTTTTCCAAGATGGATTTAAGATCCGGGTACCATCAGATTAAGATAAGGGCTGAGGACATTCCGAAGACGGCTTTCTCGACGAGGTACGGACTTTATGAGTACCTGGTCATGTCCTTTGGCCTCACCAATGCTCCAGCTCACTTCATGTACTTAATGAACTCGGTGTTCATGCCAGAGCTGGACAAGTTTGTCGTGGTCTTCATCTACGACATCCTGGTATATTCCAAGTCGGAGGAAGATCACAAGAAACATCTGCGTATAGTCTTGCAACAGCTGCGGGATCACAAGGTATACGCAAAATTCAGCAAATGCGAGTTTTGGATATCGCAAGTGCCTTTCCTCGGGCATATCATCTCAGCGGAGGGTATCGCTGTGGACCCAAGCAAGATCGCGCAAGTGCTGAACTGGAAATCCCCGAGAACTGTTCATGAGGTACGGAATTTCCTCGGACTCGCGGGATATTATCGGAGGTTCATTCCGAACTTCTCGAAGATTGCCAAGCCAATGACAGAGCTGCTGAAGAAGGCTACCAAATATGTTTGGAGTCCAACATGTGAAGCAGCATTCAAGGCTTTAGTCAAGCACCTGACATCAGCACCGGTTTTGGCGCAGCCAGACACAACAAAACCGTTCGATGTGTACTGCGATGCATCCGGCATTGGGCTCGGATGTGTGCTGATGCAAGACCGAAGAGTGGTCGCGTATGGATCACGGCAGCTTAGGAACCATGAGCAAAATTATCCAACTCACGACTTGGAGCTCGCTGCCGTGGTACTTGCACTAAAAATGTGGAGGCACTACCTACTCGGTAACCTCGTACATTTGTATACCGACCACAAAAGCCTCAAGTACATATTCACTCAGAAAGAGCTGAACATGAGGCAACGAAGATGGTTAGAACTGATAAAGGATTACGAGATAGAGATCCATTATCATCCGGGCAAGGCAAACGTTGTGGCAGATGCGCTGAGCCGCAAGTCACACGTCAATAATCTGACCATCACACCATTGGAAGAGAGCGAACCACCACTCTATGTGATTCCACACGGAGCTCTCTACAACCTAGCTTTGATTCCCACCATCCGTGAAGTGATAGTGGCAGCCCAGAAGAATGACAAGGGCATGTCACATTTGCGGAGACGTATAGACAGTGGGGAGTTGAAATGTTTCCGGAAGGACGGAGACGGCGTCCTATGGTTCAAGGACCGGATTGTCGTACCCCGAAACCCGGAGTTACGGAAGAAAATCTTTGATGAGGCTCACTTATCAAAATTTTCTATTCACCCCGGCAGCAACAAAATGTATCAAGAACTCAGAAGAAAGTTTTGGTGGACACGGATGAAGCGAGAAACTGCAAAATACGTGTCCGAGTGTGATACATGTCGAAGGGTGAAGGCAGACCACATGCGGAAACCGGGACTGCTGCAACCACTGGGCATTCCTGCCTGGAAGTGGGAGGACGTGAGCATGGATTTCGTCGTCGGTTTACCCACCACCTTACAGAAACATGATTCGGTGTGGGTGATCGTCGATCGGCTCACCAAAGTTGCCCATTTCATCCCGGTCAACACCAACTACAACGCCAAGAAGTACGCTGAACTGTACATCTCACGGATCCTATGCTTATACGGCGTACCCCGGACCATCATATCGGACCGGGGCACTTTATTTGTGTCCCGTTTTTGGGAGCAGCTGCACGCTGCCTTGGGGACGAAGCTGATCCGTAGTTCAGCCTACCACCCGCAGACGGATGGGCAAACGGAGCGGGTAAATCAGATTCTAGAAGACATGCTACGAGCTTGCGCTATCGACCACGGCAAGAATTGGGATGATCACTTGCCGTTAGCCGAGTTCTCGTACAACAATGGGTACCAAGCCAGCATCAAGATGGCGCCCTACGAGGCGCTATACGGGAGAAAATGCCACACACCATTGAACTGGTGTGAGTCTGGCGAAAGGGTTACCTTCGGGATTGACCTTGTCAACAACGCGGAAGAAAAGGTTCGACTAATTCAAGCGAACCTAAAAGCCGCTCAATCCCGTCAGAAACAGTATGCGGACTGGAGAAGGCGCCCATTACAATTCGAAGTTGGGGATCACGTATATCTACGGGTGTCTCCAATGAAGGGTGTAAATAGATTTGGGGTGAGGGGAAAGTTAGCACCCCGCTTCATCGGTCCATTCCAGATTACCGAAAGATGTGGATCGGTGGCATACCGGCTGAAATTACCAGAAGCACTTTCCGGTGTGCACGACGTCTTTCATATTTCCCAGCTGAGGAAGTGTCTCAAGCTATCAACTACCGTTCAGCTGGAAGACATTGAAGAACTGCAACCGGATCTCACCTATCGGGAGGAACCGGTGCAGATTATTGATAAAAAGGCCCAAACCACACGCAACCGTACGTTGTGGTTCTACAAGGTTCTATGGAGTAATCACTCCAAGGACGAAGCGACATGGGAGAGCGAAGAATTCCTTCACGCTAACTACCCCGACTTTTTCACGTCACATATCCAGTAATTTTCCACCGTCCTCTCTCTCATTTTCACCTTATAATCTCGGGACGAGATTCCATTAAGGGGGGAGGAATGTAAGGGCCTCAGTTTTTGGACACCCATTTGCAGTGTTCATCACCACACCACACACCTCATTTGAGGAAGAATGATGAACACAAATGAAGAGCAAGTAACAATTATCAACTTGCTCATTAGAGAACAAACTCACACATTGCAAAAGTGGTATTTCCCACATGTGATATAGATGGGCTGGACATATGAAAACTCCTACACTTTGCTAAGGATGTCCATGCCAAGTTTCACCCAAATTCAAAACCTTTTTGAGGTCAGTTTGGGTATAGTTAGGAAGAGGGCAGTTTGAAACCATATTCAAATTCAAACTGTTTTTATCCAATGAATTCAAAAGTGGGGGGCATATTCTTACTCAGCACATTTTTGTGACCTCACACACCAATTTTCACTCCATTTGGAGTTGATCTTGACATGAGCTAAGGGGGAGAAATTCAAACTTTATTTGAATTTCAAACTGAACTTGTGCTGAAATTCATTCAAACCGAACCTCATTTGAACTTTGATCAATTCAAATGGCCCATGGGTGAATAATTTGAATTGCCAAGGGTAGTATGGGGTTCACTGTTTACAACAGTGATTAGGAGTAAATTTCAGAGGTTAAAACTGGAGGTGGGACCCACATGTCAGCCACTGCTCAGAACAAACCGACTGAGACTTTTTCACTCGGGTCGCCGAGCCGCAGCGGTGATCGCCACCGAGGCCAGTCGCCGCGCCACCAGCTGCTTGCCCACGCGCGGGCATGAGGCGGTGCAGAGCCTTCTTAAGGCGCCTGCCCCCTCCTCGGCCGAGGCACCGTCGTTCTTCCCCGCAAGAACTCAGCCCCGGCCGAAAACTTCCGCAGCTCGGACTTGATCGGAGAACGCCGATCGCAGCTCCCTCCTTCCACTCCAGAGCCCCAGCAAGGTACTAGAGACCTTCCTCCATCCTCCCCGTTGCTAGAATTCGGTTGAAACCGAGTGATATCGGCTGTGCCGAAAGATCAAAATCGGAACATGGAACCGCCGCACCTCGGGCTCTCGTGGACAGCCCAACCAGGGCGTTGTCACGCCCGAGCCAAGGCACCCTTGGACGTGCGGGTGACTGGTGCTGCTCATCCCCGAGCCACAGCTCGAGTGGTTGCTCACCGGCGGCGAATTTCCACTTTTCCCCTTCTGTGTGCAGAACGACCTTCGGGTACGATTCTGTTTAATTCGTGCTCTAGAAAGGATTAGAGGGCCTCAAGCCGCTCTCACACGAGCTAGACACGGTAACGCACAAGTTGCCTTCACAACTCTGGGCCGGAGAACCTCTGTGCCCAGCGTAATTTGAGGTCTACTAATGGCGGAACGAACGGGCGGCATCGGGCGCACGGTAAGGACCTATTTCGGGCCTTCCCCGAGCTGCCACGAGCTCACGTCGACCTTCTCTAAGGTCCACTGATGCTCCCCGACCGATTTCCCAAGTAGCTGAGGTGCTAGAGAAGTCAGCCGACATGGCCGAAGTCATTCCGAGGTGGCGGCTCGTCGCCGACCACACTCCGGCCGTTGTCATGAGCAGCTGACCCTCGGATCCTGTTCCCCGAGTAAAAGTAGGCAGGGGCGGCCAGGATCGAGAAGTTTATAGCTGTACAGCGGCCGGCGGCGAGCTCTCCGGCGAGATCCCTCGGCGGCGGGGCACGGGTGTCGCGAGGTTGAAGAAGGGGGTGGACCCCAGCTGTCAGCGGGAGATATTTTGAATCGGGATCCAGATGCAGCCGGGATCAGGTGTGCTGGCGCATAAAATCATTGTGGGCCACGGTGTGCTGTCGCCTCGGCGTGCGACGCGTGTCCCCTGGGCCCACGCGCGAGTTTAAACTTTTCCCCGATTTTCAGATTTCCTTCAAACTTCAAATCCTTATAACTTTTGATAGAAAGCTCCAAATTGAGTGAACCAAATTTTGCTGGATTCATCTCTCTGAGTACTTTCCAGAAAATCAAGTTTCACTTCATGAAATTCCTTATTTCCCCAGAATTAATTCCTAAAAATTTAAACTGTTAGGAATTTTAACTGGAGAATCCTTTGGAGGAAAATCCTGAAATTTTGCTGAGATGTTCACCAAAATATCCTTGAACTACCGTACAAATTTCAGAACCATTTGAGCTCATTTAATCCACCTAATGGTGTGATTAGTGAAAATGTTCCAGAGAAAATAGAAAATGTTCAGAAAACATTTTCAGAATTTTCTCTGAAATTGTTTAGCTCATATCCTTAGTTAGAGACTTCCAAATTAAGTGAGACCAAATCCATTAGAACCCTCTGAAAATCTAGTTTTCAGAAAGTCATAGTTTGTTTCATGAAAATCCTTAGAACACCCTAAAAGCCTTTAATTAAGGTCAAGGACATAATTAATTGTGGAGGGCTCAATTGAGCTTTGCTGCAACTAAAACTTGACCAAGTCCCTGTTTAGGTTGTAACCAAGCCACAGTAAAAGTTTCACAGTCATTAGGTCTGTCTAGCAAGGGTTATAGACTTCACAACTTCAAAGTTAATACAAAGGCATTTAAATTGATACATATGTTTCTTATATCATGTAGTCGCTAAGGTCGAGGAGGAACCCGAAGTCCTAGACTTCGTTACTCCGGAGGAACAGATAGCCTACAACCAAGAGTAGCAAGGCAAGCTCCGGTTTGCATTAACCTTTTTACAAATTTTTATTATTTTGAGCACATACTTGTTTCCTTTGTTTTGTGCATTAGAGTCTTGTTTGGAAATCCAACTGCATAGCCAAGAAAACCACGGGTTGGGTTTAGGATTGCAAACCCCGTTAGCCACTGCATTGCTAGGATAGAGTAGGATTCGGTACAAGTCGAGTAGTTGGAACTACTCGCGAGAATAGGCTAGAGGCACATTGCTCGGGTAGAGATAGCACATGATACACATGGCAAGAAAATGAGACCGAGCGGAGAGTAAGGGCAGCAGGACTTTGGGGCCTGTGTGCTGTAGCTCCGCTTGTGTCGATTGAGGACCGAGCCGTGTGCGGGCCTGTTGAACAAGCTAGAACAGTACCGAAGACCAACCGGCTATATGGGAACCGGGAAACTGATGTAACTCGGGTAGCTGGGTATTGAGGCATTGCCCGTCGTTCAGAGGGTAGGTTGAGAGCTTGAGGTGTAAATCGGCTGGCGGCACGGAGATGCACGTGCAGAGACCTCTTGCTCGGGACGATGGGACCGGTTCAATATTTGGCTAACGGGTGAAAGGTAGTCGCGTACGGCGTCCGTGATGGTTGTTGTAGGCAACATCGAGTACGGGCGTACGTGACGGGTTGTTCGGGTAACCCTGCAGGTGTAAATCGATTATAATCACCGTCCCTCGCGGTCAGTGAGTTCCACTTGTTCACTGTACCGTGACGTAGAAAGAACAGGCTAGTCACATGTTAAAATGTTGCTGATTGAAAGCTGGACATTGATTGTTAATGAGATGCTGTAGCTTAGAGCTAACTAAAGTTCTTTTCAACTTTGGGCAAAGTACATGAGAGAAATGTGTTTCTTGTTTGATTGCGGCTCTCTCATGTGCCTTAGCGTAAGGTTCTCCACAACCTGCTGCTAAAACTTGAAAGTAAGGTTCTACTAATTAGGCGAGTGCTTGCAAATGATTTTTACCTCATGCAACCCATTACCCTCATGTAGAAGTTCCATGTTTAGGTGAGACGGGTCAGACTTGCTGAGCCTTCGTGCTCACTGCTTGTGTTTGAAGCTTTTGCAGGGTTCTATGAGGAAGGGACTCCCGAAGAGGAGACGGAACCCCAGGAGGGGAACCCCATCGAGTGGGAGTCGTGCACGCCGCAGAGTTAGTGTGTGTGTGTGCTATCAAGGACACGTTCGAGGGCCGAACGTGCACTTGATGCTTAGTCTACGCCGCGAGTGTAGACTGAACGTATTTTGATGTAAACATGTTCATAAACTTGTTCATGTAATAAAACTTCCGCTTCCACTTTGTACCTTTGACGTGTGTTATACGGTGCTGTGCAACGCAGCACCCCTCAGCGTGATCCTGGCTCGACAGGACCAATGGGGTCGTGTCACAGGACAACCTCCGGCGTGGAGACATCGACCTCATCGACGAGGTCCGATTGCATGCAGCACTCCGTAACGCACGGTACAGACAAGCGCTACGCCGCTACCACCAGAGGTCTGTGCGTGTCCGGGAGCTGCAGGAAGGCGACCTGGTGCTGCGGCGCATACTTTCTCGCGAAGGGACCCACAAACTCTCTCCTAGTTGGGAAGGTCCCTTCTGAGTCACAAAAGTGTGCCGTCCCGGGTGTGTACGCCTTTCCACCGAGGACGGGGACCCGCTCCCGCACCCTTGGATCATAGAGCATCTCCGTAAGTTCTATCCCTATGGCAATAGTAGGACAGCCTCTTCCTTTTGTAATAGATTCCATAGAGCCCAGGAACAGCGCTCGGAGCCGCTAAGTCTCAGGGGACGTTCCAGGACTACGTTCAGCTTTGCCTGGTTCTGACCCCAAGCGCGTAGAGTCTTGCTTCCCTTTTTAATGGGACGGGTCGTGGCCTCCATGTTTAGCCTGCCTTCTTCCTATGGAAATTTATGTGAAAAGAAAGCTGTCCTACTTTGCTTTTCCCTTGTTCTCATTTAAATTACGTATTAAATTTTTGTGACCGCACTTCCGGCGTATGCTCACCATGCGCTCAGCTCCCTCTTCTCATTCTCACCTCTAGTCGGCATTTGCTGCCCTACCAAAGGCGGTTGCGTTGGAGGTACCTGCCGCTGGCCAGGGGGCCCCGAGCACCGTACAAGTGGATGGGGACCGTAAGCCAAATAAGACTATGAGATAGGGGAGGGGGAGCCCCAAGGAGAATTACGTTTCCCTTACTTGTGTGCAGGACCTCTCGGCCTCAGCTCCCCGTAGGAGTATGGTAGGAGCACCCAACCAATGGGACACACCTACCAGGGGGCCGCTACGGGATCGCGGAAGACCGGAACTCCAAGGTAAGACCGAAAAATCCGGACCTCGCCATCTCCGCAGGGGCGAGCCCCGGAGGCCCCACGTGTCCAGCGGGGCAGGACCTCCCTCTCCTTAGGGGGGATGCTCCGGGTCCACCACGTAGCCGGCAGAGACCGGACCTCCCCCCCCCCCCCCCCCCGAGAGGAGAGCTCCGAAGGCTCTACGTGTCCCGCGGGGCCGGACCTCCCTCTCCTCAGAGGAGAGCTCCGGGCCCGCCACGTGGCTAGCAGGTTCGGACCTCCCCATTCTCATGGGGCGGGTCCTGGAGACCTCCGGGGCCCTTAATACATTAAGGACCCAGGGAAGGTGTCTGTGCAGAGCTTGGGATTGATCAAGGCCTCTAAGTACCTTCCGGAGCTAAGGGCTCTGCCAGGTAAAACCAAGAATAAGACTAAAGCACACATATGCAGAAAATAACAAGAGTCTATTCACACAAGGCTCCATGAGCTGGGCTACAGACTCAACAAAAATAAAAAAGAAGGAGAAGGAGGTACAGGGCCTTTTAGCCAAGGGGGCAGATGCCTAAGAGTCCCCGGACTCCCGTTGGAACCTAGAGACCACAAGGGCAGCCACGTCCTCAACCTCGGCCCTGGCAGCTTCCTCCCGCTCGGCGACAGGCCATAGATGGACTGGCTCTAAAGAGAAGGAAGGGTCCTGGCTCCGGAAGCACGCCAGTACGTGCGTAGCAACCTCCTTCGCCAGGCCCCGTCCCTCCACCTCAAGGTCGTCGGCGATCACCGATTCAAGTCGGCCCATCTGGCCACCGATGGACTCAAGTGTCGGGATTGCCTCATCTCCTGCGCTGGAGCCTCCGTCCGCACCGGGCTGAAACCAAGAGGAACCAAGGCGGACCCCACCTCGGTAATAAAGCCCCAAACCGCCTGGGTCCCTCAGCAGACCGCGAAGACTGGAGCTTCTCTAGCTCTTGGTGAGCCGCCAGCTCGCGATCCAACACCACCTGGCGCTGCCGGGAGGATTGCTCCTCCCTCGCAGCGGCAGCCGACTCGCGGAGCTCCAGCTCCTCAGCCCGAGCCCTCAGCTCGCCCTCTCTGGCCTTCAGCTGTGCGGCGATCTGCTCCTCCTCGGCCGCTGCAGCACGTTCCCAATCGGCGACGGCGCACTCTCGACGAGCTACCTGCAGCCGCAGCTCCTCGGCGGCAGCAGAGCACGCCTCAACCTTGGCTTCATCCTGGGCCAGGGCTTCGCGGTAGGAAGCACAGAGCCGCCGGGTCTCTGAGTCCAGGCGGCTGATGGCTTTCTTCTGAGCGTCGAGCAGAGCACTCATGGCCTCAAGTCTCGACTGCCTCAAGTCAAGCTCCGCCTTAGCCTCCTGGGTCCGCTGCTGCAGGAGGTGCTCCCAGCTATGAAGGTGTTCCCTCTCTCCGGCCAGCGCCCCACGCTCCCGCTCAAAGGCGACCTGGAACTGTCGGGTGCTGGTCTGGACACGCCCCAGGGCATCCCACATGGGCGCCGGGACAGCAGGGACAGGAGTCGTGCCCCTGACCTCCCCTGTCGCGTCTAAGACCAGCGGAGATTCTGGTGCCTCAGCAACCGGAGCAAGACGCTGTCCTGAGGGAACTAGGGAGCCAGCAACTGCACCTACAGCGGCCCTTCCAGCCTCAGCACCAGACTTCCGGGCTGGTGAAGGAGGGCGAACAGGCGCGGCCGCAGACACTGCAGAGGGCGAACCAGCCGGCACAAAGGAAGCCCCCGCCGACTTGGGGGCCATTGGAACCACCGTGGTTCCCAGATGCTGTGGCGCGGAGCCTCCGCCAACTGGAGATGGCCGGGTAATAGGCCCGCCCCCGGCAGCCGGTCGGTCCCTGCAGGGAATGAAAGCTCTCAGGCCAAGAAAGGAGACGAGAACGCTACTCCTACAAGCCAGAAAGAGCAACACTTACTGGGCGACATGAGCGCTCCAACGGGCTTGTAGCCCCAGCCTCTGGGCCGCAGTTGAACCGCTAGGACTTGCGGCTGGGACGGTCGCGGGCTGTGGCGTCTGGACCCCGGCACACTCCCCGGTGTCGCCCCACCAGCGTCCATCCTAGAAGCCCCTTGAATGTGGCCTAGAGGGGGGTGAATAGGCTTTTAAAGATTCCTGCACACTTAATAAAGTTATCAGAAACTTGACTGACCGGACTAGTCCGGTTGTGTGGGCGGACTAGTCCGGTGTGCTGAATTAGTTGAGTTAATTAAGTGTGTCTCACAAATTTAATATTTAAGCAGCTGAATGAGAACAACAGTTTTTATAAATTAAATTTATTGTATGGATGCACGTGCAAACTTATAAGGAACTCAAACGATGATTAGCAAACTAGTGATCTAATGTATCAAAATGTAAAACAAATGAGAGACAAGAGACACGAATTTCTACCGAGGTTCGATCTCACCAAGAGATCTACGTCCTCGTT
This sequence comes from Neostapfia colusana, assembly GCA_030760725.1. NCBI lineage: Eukaryota > Viridiplantae > Streptophyta > Magnoliopsida > Poales > Poaceae > Neostapfia > Neostapfia colusana. Next base: position 43,081,733 of record JASWHV010000013.1, on the reverse strand, counting down.
GAGTAAGCTCACACAGAGCCGGGTTCCCAACCCTTTCCCTCTTCAAGTCACCACAATGGCCGACTTGACTCCACTATCACGGGTAATCACCGAGTTTGTGGGGCAACCTCACACGTTGAGGGCTCCCACAAGAATTACAGTGAGAAGGTGATCAAATACACTCAAAAAGATTACAATGCAGAATATGAGTGTAGAGAAATCAAACCCCAAGAGCTCACAACGAAAGAACGACGATCTCTCAATCCCAAATCCAAGTATTTGATTGATCTTGGCCTTTTTGCACCTTAGATGTATGGGGAGATGTGTTTTTGGGCTCTTGGGACAGGTGGCGGCGCTAGGGTTCTAGTTTTTGACAATATGTGTCGTGTGTCTTCTGGGAAAAGACGAAGGACCTCTTTTTATAGGGTTTCCCAAAAAGTTACCGTTGTTAAACCTACTACCGTACTAGTCCGGTATATGATCGGACTTGTCCGGTACACTTCCAGTGGGTTAACCGGACTAGTCCGATCCAGAACCGGACTTGTCCGGTGCTATGTAAAGTGGAGTTCCAGAAAGTTTAGCGGACTAGTCCTGTCGCATGGATGGACTAGTCCGAAGTCCTCTAAAGACAACAACAGAAACATGAGCGGACTAGTCCGGTCTAAAACCGGACTTGTCCGGTTGCATTCCAGTGAGCTGACCGGACTAGTCCGGTTCACAAGGCGGACTAGTCCGGTGCACTATGTCTGCGTCTTCCAGAAAGTTAAACTGACTAGTCCGGTCCATGAACGGATTAGTCTGGTTTTCAGTGGATTTTAGTTGATTTTTAAACCCCTTACCCTTATGCAAAGTCATGAGCTCTTGGGATGTGTCTCTCACACACACCCTATACATTTTCATCTACTTTGTTCTTCCAAGTTCTACTTATGTCTTCCTTTTTGGGCACCACTCTATTTTTCATCTTTTTGTGCGCACCTAGCTAGTTCACTTAGTTTGTCCTGCAATCATTTCGTTAGGATCTCATATGCTTGTCATCAATTAGCCAAAACCCACAAGGGATTTCCTAGATGCACTTTCAATCTCCCCCTTTTTGGTGATTGATGACAACCATTTGAGATATCACAATTGAGAATAAAAGGTTGATTTTCATAAGGTGTGCACATATGAGAATAATAAAGAATTCACAAAATGCTTCTCACATATGCACACAACTTATGGTGGGGTGCCTAACAGGTGTGTGATAAACAAAATGTGATAGATTAAATACAAACTGTCGAAGTGTGCGGTCGACACTTCCCCCGGGCCTGCACTGGGCAGCCCGCGGAGGTTCTTTTTTTGGAGGGGCTAGTACCTAGCGGAGAGCTTGCGTAGATGGAACGAGTTAGTAAGAGCTTGACACGGCGAGTTTTACGTGGTTTAGGCCGCCGGAGCGTAAAACCCTACGTCCACGGCGAGCTATGGAGCTCGCTGTATTGCTTGCTGCTCAGGGCCTGAGCTTGGGGGTGAGTTACAGCTTGAGAGTGTATGGCTAGCGTATGAGTTGCAAAATGCGAACCCTTGCTATCGACGCCTACCCGAGCCTTTTATAGTCCAAGACTCGGGCGGCTTACAAGGGGAGCCGGGACCCGACAGGTGGTCCCGGGAAGATTGTCTATTATCTACCGTATCTGCAGTTATGCCGGTAGTTGTCTCTGGCCGAAGGCTTCTGAGTCTTCATCTTGCCGCCCTGCCCATGCCGCATGCCAGTCATAGCGGTTGATGACGGCGCAGGCGGCATGGGTTGTCTTGTCGCGGTGTTTATTGGCTGACAGGTTCTGACACCGCGCGCCAGTCTGTGATGCGACTGGGCGCAACGGCACCTGACAGAAGCGTGCTCCGCGTCTCCGCGTCTTGGGAAGACGCGGGCCTTGAATACCTTGTACGGGCAAGGTATGGGGCGTATTTATGCCCGCTGCCTATCGTTCGGGGCAGGCAGCGTCGCTCTGCAGCCACGTGGCGGGCCCGGAGCCCTTCTCAGAGAAGAGAAGGGTCAGTCCCACGGAGCACGTGGAGCCTTCGGACCTCTCTCCCGCGGAGGGGGAGGTCCGGCTTCTGTATGCCACGTGGCGGGCCCGGAGCTCTCCTCTGAGGAGAGGGAGGTCCGGCCCCGCCGGACGCGTGGCGCCTTCGGAGCTCTCCCTGCGGAGAAGGGCGGGTTCCTTAGGCATTTTACCCTGTGCGCGGGGGTACCCCATATCTCAGGTACCGACAGTGGCCCCCGGGCCCATCTCGGGGGAGATAGCGAGCCCGAGGTGGGACCTCCGTCTCTTCCGATCCGCGCACTTTCTCTAAGTCCCGAATTGACCGCTGCCGGAGCACGAACAGCCACGGGATCGTGGGAGCGTGCACTCACTTGATGGTTGCTTTTACAGCGGCGGTTCCCAAGACTGCCACTTCTGCACGTTGCGGCGCTTTCTTCGGGAACCGCCGAAGTGCCTTGCCGGCTCATCTTCTTAGGAGACTGACTCCTTGCCCCCACCGCTTCAGTTAGGCGGCTTGGGCCCACCCGTCATCGGCATTCGGTCTAGGAACCGAAGCGGTTGCCGGTGCGGGATATTCGAAGAGTTCCGAATCGCTTGGAATTGCACCGGGAAGCTTTTTAGAGGGGGTCTTACCCACATTGCAGCTTCCCTTCGCACTTCTCAGCGTTTCTTCTCGGACTCTTGTGCTTTTGCTCTCTTGCCTTTGAGTTCTCCCTTGCCATGGCTTCCAACCCGCCGCCAGAGAAGAAACGCGCTCGATCTCCTCCAGCAACGGCGTCGGTGCCAAGTCGGGATTCTGGGGTGCCTGACACTCCCTCCGGTGGCGACTCGAAGAGGCCCCGGGCTGATGCGCTGGGGGAAGCTTCTGGGGCGTCCCCTGTTCCGCCAGTCCAAGCGACTGCGAAGCGGCCATCGGCGACAGTAGCGGGCTCTGGAAGTCCCACCCCGGCTCGGAAGTTGGGGTTCAGAGCCCGCTGGAGTGTCCATGCTTCCCGGCCTTCCCCGTCTTGTGGGGAATCTGTGCCGCTGCGCTCGGAGCCAGGGGCAACTGCCGCGGCCCCCAGGCCAGCGCGAACTTCTCCTGTTCCGGTGTGCCCGGACTCCGCGGCGGCGTCGTCTCTTCCTGCCGAGACGGCCACCGCGGCCCCCGAGCCAGCACAGGTTGACCCTGCACTAGGCGGCCTGGCCTCTTCTCCAGCACCGCCTTCCCCGGCTCGCCCCTCTCCTCAGGTCAAGGAGCCAGAAGCTGAAGAGAGCCCGGCTGGCCTGGCTGCCAGAGCCGCGGACCAGCTTCTCCTGATCGGCGTCTCGTCTCGGTTGCTGGTGCGTCGGCCCTTCCTGAGGACGAGGTAATGGAGGAGGTCGGGGGGACTGCCCCAGCCTCTGTTGCTCCATTGCCTCTGGCGGACGCCTTCGCGCTTGCCGAGTCGAGCGTCCGGCAGGTCTTGGCTGCACTAGGGCGCGAGCGGGAGGAGTATACGGTTGAACGGGACCGCCTCCTCATCTGGGGGAACCTTTTGCGGGAGAGGACCGTGAAGGTTAAGAGTGAGCTCGACTCCAGGCGGGAGTTGCTCGACTTCAGGGAAGCGCTCGTCGACCGGATGAAGCGGGCTGTCGACCGCATGGACACCCAATCGCGGCGGATCAACAGGGAGGCCCTGGAGGCACACGCCCGGGCCGAAGAGAGCCTCTCTGCTGCTGTGGAGATACGGCAGCGGTTGGAGCGCCGTGAACTCGCCGTTGAGGAACGGGAGCGTTCCATGGCAGCTGACGCGGAGAGGGTCGCCGCGCAGCTGGCTGCGGGCGAGGATGACCTTCGAGCTCGGATGGAGGAGCTGGAGATCCTGAAGGCGGACCTCGACTTGAGGGAGGAACAGGTCTCCGTGATCGCCGGGCGGTCTTGGACCGGGAGCTGACCGCCGACTTCAAGGCCGCTGAGTTGGAGCGGCTCGCCAAGACTCTCCACCTTCGGGAGAGCTCCCTGGCGGCCAATGAGAAGGAATTCTCCGAGAGGAACCTGGAGGCTCTGCAGGCGGCCTGCCGCGAGGTGGAGGATCTCTCAGCCTTGCGGTCCTCCGAGGCTCTTGCGGTCTCAAGCTTCGTGGATCGAGCGGGGTCCGCCCTGATCCCTCTTGGCTTCAGTCCGGTGAGGGCCGCGACTCCTGCATTGAAGGTGGCGGAGGTGATCCCTGCGTTGGAGTCGATCGGCGCCAAGCTGGACAGACTCGACTCGGTGGTCGCAAGCGAGCTTGAGGCCGAGGACCGCGGCTTAGCTTTAGAGGTCGCCTCGCATGTGCTGGCATGCTTTAAGAGCCGCGATCCCTCTTTTTCGCTAGAGCCAGCGAGAGAGGGCCCAGCCGCGGAGCTGGAGGAAGCTGCCAGGGCTGAAGTCGAGGATGTGGCCGCCCTTGTAGCCGCAAGGTTCCGGCGAGAGCCGGGAGGTCCTTAGGACTTGTTTCTCCCTTTTTATCGAGTCTATAGTCCAGCTCATGGAGCCTTACTTAATTTGACTCTCTTGGATACTTGTGTCTGTGATGCTTTTTCTCTCCTTCTTGGCTTTGCCTGGCTGAGTCCTTAGCTCCGCATGGTACTCAGAGGCCATTTCCAATCTCGGAGCTTTGCACAGACACCCTCCCCGGGTCCTAACCGTGTTAGGGGCCCCCGGAGGTCTCCGGATCTCGCCCTATGGGGAGCTCCAGATCTGCCTGCCACGTGGCGGGTCCGGAGCTCCTTCCTAAGAGGCGGGAGCTCCGGCCATGTTGGACACGTAGGGCTTTCGGAGCCCTCCCACCGAGGGGGAGGTCCGGCTTCCGCCCACCATGTGGCGAGCCCGGAGCCCTCCTCAAGGGAGGCGAGAGTTCCAGGATCGCTGGACACGTGGGGCCCCTGGGTCCCGCCCCTGCTGGAGGGGCAGGTCCCGGTCCTTCGAGTCCCAGGGCGGAGTAGCTGGTAGCTCCTTTCCCCCCGCTTCATACAGTCCCTGTTGCCGTAACCCGGAGGTCCTGCACACAGGCAGAGGAAACGTAATTCTCCTCGGGGGGTCCTCCCCTCCCGTCTCCTAGTCTTATCCGTCTTACGACCCTGATCCGCTATACGGGGCTTGGGCAATTCTGTGCACGAGGCGCCGGAGCTCCGGCTCCCTCCGAGGTCCGGGTACGGCCGTCCGATCCCTAGTATCGGGCCATGCGCTGGGGAAGCAGAGTGCACGCGCTTTGGGTTCATGACCAGACAAAGCGGACGTACTCCCCTGGACCTCCGGAGGGCAGGATGCGCATGCTTTGGGCTCTGGGCCGGCTAAGCTGGATACGCACCCTGGACCCCCCATGCACAACGCAGGCCTTTCCTGGAGGTAACCAACTGGCACCGCAACACCTGACTGGGGGAGGCCCGAGAGACTCACTCGGCCATCGGCAGGTGCCTCAAGCGCAGCCGCCTTCGGTAGGATAGCAAATGCCGACTATGGATGAGCGCAGGAGAGGGGGAGCTAGATGTACGATGAACATACAGAGATAGTGCGATCATAAAAATTAATGCATATTTAAATGAGCACATGAGAGAGAGCTAAGTAGAACAGGGCTCTGTATTCGTACCCATAGGTGGAATTCTGGCTGTACAGGGAGGCAATGTTCCGCCTTGTCTTCAAGGGAAGCAAGACTCTACGCGCTTAGGGTCGGAACCAGGCTAAACTGGACGTAGTCCTGTACCGTCCCTTGAGACTTAGCTGCCCCAAGCGCTGTTCCTAAATTCTATGGGATCTATTACAGAAGGGAATGACCCTGTCCTACTGATGCTCAGGAAGTAGGACTTACAGTGTTGCTCCATGGCAAGGATTTTTGGGAACGGATCCCACTCTCGGTTGAAAGGCATGTGTACCTGGGATGGCAGCTTTCATAATTCGGAAGGGACCTTCCCTGCTGGGGGAGAGCTTATGGGTCCTTCTTGGAATAGAGTGTGCCGCTTCACCAGGTTGCCCTCCTGCAGGCCCCCGACGCGTTTGGTTCTTTGGCGGTAGTGCTTAGAGCATTGCCGAGACCGTGCGTTGCGGGGTGTTCGCTGCAGCCGAGTCTTGTCGATGAGGTTGTAATCTTCGCGCTGGATCAGGTCCTGCGCGGCTTCTCCTGGGGGCCCCCGGGAGTTCTCCCGTTCTAGCTAAGGCCATCAAGGGGTAGGTAGGCCCGGGCTCGTCTTGGATGACCTAAGGCGTCTTCCCCTTCTGGCAAGGCCTTCAAGGGGTTGACAGACCTTAGGCGGCCCCCGAGAGGTATGTTCGAGGCACGGAGGCGCGCAGATGGCTATCGCCCTGGCCTGTCACCGTCGGAACTGGAGTCCTCACCGTCATGCACTGTCTTTATGACACGCTGAGGCTCCTGGAACCCCACCTGGTGGGCAGCAGTGACTGGGGCATCGACCTTCTATTTGCCATCCCTCTGAGGGTAGGGCGGCGCTTCAGCCCTCTGCTGTCTCCCTTTGCGGAAGCGCTCTGCGAGCCTCTGGATCTCCCAGCACTTGGCAGCAGTATGGTTGCAGGTGCCATGCACGGGGCATAGCCCGCCTTGGTCACTGTCTGGGGCCGGTGATTGCCGCTGCCTTTTGTCGAGGCGTGGCCCCCGAGCTCCACTGGTCGTCGCAGCTGCGGCGACGGGGGCCGTGAATGGTGACTTCATCTTTCCACTCCCCCGGTTCTTGGTCTTCTTTCCACCCCCATAGGCAGCAGCACCGGACCCGGGCTGCCCTCCTGACTCGGAGGTCGGCAGAGCGTGCCAGTTCCGCCCTTCAGCCGCTCTGGCGCACTTGTCCGCCAGGCTGAAGAGCTCCGAGACGTCGCGGACCTCTCTGGTCGCGAGCTTCTCAAGCATTTTCTCGTCCCGGACACCCTGCCGGAACGCCACCACCACAGAGGCACTTTGGATATGCGGGATGGTGTTGCGTACCTGAGAGAACCGCTGGATGAAAGAACGCAGCGACTCCCCAGGTTGTTGCTTGACGGCGTGGAGGTCAAGCTCCGTGCCGGGGCGGGTGTAGGAGCTGCCGAAGTTGGCGACGAACTGCCGGCAGAGCTCTCCCCAGGAGGTTATGAACTCCTGAGGTAGATTCATGAGCCAAGACCGAGCTGGGCCGGTCAAGGTGACGGGAAAGTAGTTGGCCATGACAGCCTCGTCCCCTCCTGCGGCAAGTACGGCGGTGGAGTAGATCTGGAGGAACTCCGCTGGGTTGACGCTGCCGTCGTACTTCTCGGGCAGGTGCGGGCGAAACTTGCGTGGCCACCTTGCGAAGCGAAGGTGGGGTGCAAGGGCCGCACATCCTGCACCTGCTGCTGCAGATACTGGCGCTGCGAACGTTTGGTTCGCACCTGGCACCGCGTATCCCGGCATGGGCAAGGCTGCACCATAGGCCGGGGCCGCTACTTGCGGCGCATATAGCTGTGGCATATGATGCGCAGCATATGCCTGAGGCATGGCTCGCGTGGCGAAGGCCTGCCCTTCTGGTTGTGTCGAGGCCGACGACATGCTGTCGCCCGCCTCATGGCTGCGACGCCTCTCTCGGCGTCGCTCGAGGTACAACCGGGCGTCCTGGCCCAAGTGGCACCGTTCTAGTTTCCTTCGCAGGTCCGTCGACAGGAGCCTGGAGGAGCTGGAATCCGCCGTTAGCCCGTCAACCGTGGGTGTGCGCGTCAGCGACACAGCCGGTTGTCCTGTGCGCCGTCCTCGCCGAAACTGAGGGTTCGCGGCGGCGACGACGAGGCGGTCCACCTCACGGACCCATTGCTGGGTCGCTGAATGGGGCGCATCCCCCGCAGGTGGGTTGCGCAGCAGTGCTCTTGCTGCAGCTAGCGCACCTCCATGGTGTACGCTCAGCGCTGTAGAAGATCTCACACTGGTCGGGGCCTGCATAGCCGGAGTCGGCGTTGCCGGAGTCGGTTGCTGGCTACCAACTTGTGCCGACACACTCCGTCCTGAGTGTGTCGACATGTACTCCCCAGTGGTCACGGTTCGCCGTGAATGCGGAGGGGGAGAGTTTGCCGCTGAAGGAAGCTTGGTCATCTTCGTTGGCGGAAACTCGTCGCGCTAGGAGAAAAGCCCCCTACCTGGCGCGCCAAATGTCAAAGTGTGCGGTCGACACTTCCCCCGGGCCTGCACTGGGCAACCCGCGGAGGTTCTTTTTTCGGAGGGGCTAGTCCCTAGCGGAGAGCTTGCGCAGATGGAACGAGTTAGTAAGAGCTTGACACGGCGAGTTTTACGTGGTTCAGGCCGCCGGAGCGTAAAACCCTACGTCCACGGCGAGCTATGGAGCTCGCTGTATTGCTTGCTGCTCAGGGCCTAAGGCCTGAGCTTGGGGGTGAGTTACAGCTTGAGAGTGTATGGCTAGCGTATGAGTTGCAAAATGCGAACCCTTGCTATCGATGCCTACCCGAGCCTTTTATAGTCCAAGACTCGGGCGGCTTACAAGGGGAGCCGGGACCCGACAGGTGGTCCCGGGAAGATTGTCTATTATCTACCGTATCTGCAGTTATGCCGGTAGTTGTCTCTGGCCGAAGGCTTCTGAGTCTTCATCTTGCCGCCCTGCCCATGCCGCATGCCAGTCGTAGTGGTTGATGACGGCGCAGGCGGCATGGGTTGTCTTGTCGCGGTGTTTATTGGCTGACAGGTTCTGACACCACGCGCCAGTCTGTGATGCGACTGGGCGCAACGGCACCTGACAAAAGCGTGCTCCGCGTCTCCGTGTCTTGGGAAGACGCGGGCCTTGAATACCTTGTACGGGCAAGGTATGGGGCGTATTTACGCCCGCTGCCTATCGCTCGGGGCAGGCAGCGTCGCTCTGCAGCCACGTGGCGGGCCCGGAGCCCTTCTCAGAGAAGAGAAGGGTCAGTCCTGCGGAGCACGTGGAGCCTTCGGACCTCTCTCCCGCGGAGGGGGAGGTCCGGCTTCTGTATGCCACGTGGTGGGCCCGGAGCTCTCCTCTGAGGAGAGGGAGGTCCGGCCCCGCCGGACGCGTGGCGCCTTCGGAGCTCTCCCTGCAGAGAAGGGCGAGTTCCTTAGGCATTTTACCCTGTGCGCGGGGGTACCCCATATCTCAGGTACCGACACAAACAATAGTAAACATAAGAAAAGAAATAGTGCATTACAAGATTTTAAAATAGGTACATGTCCTTGATCACAAAAGAGCTTAATAACTAATACTAGATAGAAATAGTCCAAATCTAATCTCAATCTCTCCCCCTTTGGCATCAAGGCACCAAAAAGGGAAAAATTGAGGGGAATCACTCATCGCTGCCTCCTCCGTCAGTCTCAGTCTGATTTTCATCTTCACTGACTTCGGCATCCACGGGAGCAGGATCTTCCTCTGAGTCCTCGGAGACGGGCGGTGATCCAACGGGCTCAATCTCAAGCTTTGCACAGATAGATTTGATATTTGCATTGACGTATTGTTGATGTTTCTTCCTTGCAAGCTTTTCCTTGCGCTGCCTGTCTTCGATCTTGCAGCAGCAGGCAAAGATGGAGGAGAGCGTCTTGAGGATGTCGCTGGATGATTCTTGGGCAGGTGGAGATCCAGGAGGAGCAGCTGCAGATCTAGTGTCATCATGAGCTTGCTTTGATCTCCTCTCCACTGGTGGAGAGGACGGGGCAGTTGGAGCCGGAAGGAGAGTGTACTCGGTGGGTTTTTGCGGCTTCAACCCCGTATGCTTGACATCCTTGACAAACTCGAGTCCCGTCACTTTCTCAATCATGTACATGATATACGGTGCGTATCCAAAGAACCTATTGGGGGTAATTGAGATGTTCACAATGTCGTTGTAGATATACTCAAAGACATTGAATGGTCTCCTCCCACTAATGACCTTCATGAGAGTCCTCAAGGTCCCTTGTATAGTTCCTGCATCTCCATCCTTCGAAGCTATAGTCTTTCTCAAGACTCTATTTAGGACCACAAAGAAGGGCTTTAGATATTTGATGGTGGGAGGAACATATGGCATCCTTGTGTCATAGAGAAATTCAAGTTCCTCCTTCTCCAGGGGTTTCAGATTATGAATGACCAGTTCATGATCCAAAGTGTGTTGGAGGTAAAGAATTCTAGCAAATTCATCATACGTGACACTATACCTTGAACCATGAGTCATCCAAGTAAGACTGTCTCCATCATCACGAGCAAAGTAGAGAGTGGAGTAAAACTGGGTAATTACTTCATTGTTCCAGTCATACTCAAAGGATAGCAGGTCCGTCAGACTGTGCCTCTCTAACGCTTCCACCATCTCACGAAAGGCAGGATACCTCTTCGACTTCAGATATTCAAAATTTAGCCATTGACTCTCTACTACAGGGTTCTTCATCTTCATGTACACATGCTCGTAGTAGTCTGCATGGAAGTTGCTCCAGAACCTTGGATCAGAGCATTGCTTAGGTCGGTCATACACTTGAATCTTCCTGAAATTATCAGCTAGCTCACTCCCTTTTCCAGTGAAATCCTCACTTGAAGGCTGCCTGTTGCGGTGAATAGGGTTTTTCATCTTCAAGGGCCCAAGGGGACCACTAGCAAGTCCCTTCCCTTTATTGAGAATTCATTTTGGCCCTGGCGAGCCCTCAGCGGCATCTTTCCTTAGAGGCCTTTTTCCAATGACTTTCCTCTTCTTAGGTAGATTGTCGTCGGAGGGTGGAGAGTGGACATTGACATCATGTCTCTTCTTCATAACTCTCTCCTTGGTCCTCCTCACTTTCTCGCGTTGAACGTCTTCATCAATGTGAAAGGAGCTGTCATCTGAGCCTGAAGACATGATGCCTGACAAGGAGTTAAAGGATTAGATGCAAATGGACTCATTATCGACTTCAAATGGGAACGTAGGGGTTCAACTGTCAGAGACCGGACTTGTCCGGTTTCAGAGTGCGGACTTGTCCGGTGGACCGGACTTGTCCGCCTCTGTGCGCCGGACTAGTCCGGCCTGGCATAAGAACCCTAATGTTTCATTTGAATCAAATCTCCTATCTAAGTGCACAAGGGTAGGAACATGGTAGGAATACATCTATTGAGGCAATGTACATCCTTTTGAAATCAAAGAAAACCAGCTAGAACTAGAAAAGTTGAGATTTTGGTTTAAAGGGGGAAATTTACTAAGATTTGAAGATTCGCGTCGAAGAAGTGGAAATCAGTCCGGATGAATCCGGAGGAGGGAGACCACTCGTCAAGGGGAGTCTTTTTCACGGAGAAAACCTCGATTTTGAGGGTTCAACCCGAAAATCACTTTGGGGGCTAGGGTTTGGAAGAGGAGGGGGAGAGCAAGTCTAATGAGGGGTGAGGGAGAGGTCTGGGCTGACCAAGTCCTTCTATATGCGACTGACCGGACTAGTCCGGTCATGGTAGCGGACTAGTCCGGTGCCCCTGAATTAACCTAATTGTGGTCTGTCCGGACTAGTCCGGTCGACAACCGGACAAGTCCGGTTCCAGCAGACTTGATGCAGATAGTAGAGTTTAGAGGTGATCCAAGGACACTAATTTTGCAAATAGTCTTGGTGATTACGACCAGTAGGCAATCAGCAATCAAACAATGGTCATAATCCTCAAGATTTCGTCATAAAAATAGTTTTCTGAGTAGAAAAGGAGAGGAGGAGCATTTTTAACAATACGGAGGAACATTTTAAGTTGCAACCAGGTATGCAATGTTTTGAGCCACATTTCAAGAGTCAAGAATGTTTAGCTCATTTCTTAGTTCACAGAACCTTTTCTCATCTAATGGTTTGGTAAAAATATCCGCAAGTTGTTTTTCAGTCCTAACATGTGAAATAGCAATGTCACCTTTTAATGAATGATCTCTAAGAAAGTGATGACGGATATCTATGTGCTTAGTTCTTGAGTGCTCTACAGGGTTGTGTGCAATCTTTATAGCACTTTCATTATCGCATAGAAGCGGGATATGACTTAGATTGTAGCCGTAGTCCCTAAGAGTTTGTCGCATCCAAAGTAGTTGTGCACAGCAACTACCGGCTGCAACATACTCCGCTTCCGCTGTGGAAAGAGCAATGGAGTTTTGCTTTTTAGATGACCAAGAAACTAGGGACCTACCAAGAAATTGACAAGTCCCTGACGTGCTCTTTCTATCGACTTTGCATCCTGCATAGTCGGTGTCGGAATACCCTATCAAGTTAACTTGGATTCTTTGGGATACCGAAGGCCCAAGTTGGGTGTGTGCACAAGGTACCTTAGGATTCTTTTTACAGCAGTTAAGTGACACTCTTTAGGTGCGGCTTGAAACCTTGCACACATGCAAACACTAAGCATAATATCTGGCCTAGATGCACATAAATAAAGTAAGGAGCCAATCATGGACTGATATACCTTTTGGTCCACATTTGGACCATCTTCATTGAGGTCGAGATGTCCGTTGATGGCCATGGGTGTCTTGATGGGCTTGGCTTTGTCCATATTGAATTTCTTGAGAATGTCTTGTGTATATTTAGTTTGGCTTATAAATGTACCTTCTCTCAGTTGCTTCACTTGAAATCTCAAGAAGAACTTCAATTCACCCATCATTGACATCTCAAACCTGTCTTTCATTATTTTGCTAAATTCTTCACAGAAGGACTTGTTAGTGGATCCAAAGATAATGTCATCAACATAAATTTGACATACGAATAAATGATCATCCAAATGTTTAGTAAAGAGTGTATAGTCAGCTTTACCAATTTTGAATCCATTTTGAGTCAGAAAATCTCTAAGTCACTACTACCAGGCTCGAGGAGCCTGTTTGAGGCCATAGAGAGCCTTACGCAGTTTATAGACATGGTTGGGATACTCCTGATCTTCGAACCCTGGTGGCTGCTCCACATAGACTTCCTCCTCGCTTTATTTCTTGTCACTACTCCATGTTCATCTTGCTTGTTCCGAAAGACCCATTTGGTTCCAACGATGTTCGCCCTTGGTCTTTCCACCAGCTCCCACACTTCATTTCTTTTGAAGTTGTTCAGCTCCTCTTGCATCGCAATCACCCAGTCTGGATCCCTTAAGGCTTCTTCTACCCTGTATGGCTCCAGAAAAGACACAAAAGAATAGTGTTCACAAAAGTTTGCAATTTGATATCTAGTAGTTACTCCCTTAGCAATATCTCCAATGATATTGTTGACAGGATGGTCCCTTTGCACACACTGATGTACTCTTGGGTGTGGAATTTGTATAGTTGCTTGTTCTTCATTGTCTTCATGTGTCATGTCTCCCCCTAGATCATTGCTTCCATGATCATCTTGATTTTCTTGATCTTCCTCAACCTGATCTTGTGTAGGAGCTCCCCCTTGATCATTGCTTCCTTGTTGAAATTCATCTTGTGTCTCCTCTCGTGGTAGGATATCACCAAGTGCCATTTTCTTCAGCGCTTCACATGGAGCTTCCTCCTTATCTAGCATAGACTTATCGAATTTCTCCACTTGTGAGCCGTTAGTTTCATCAAACACTACGTCACGCGCTACTTCAACAAGGCCGGACACCTTGTTGAAGACACGATAGGCGTAGGCATTCGATTCATATCCGAGCAAGAATCCTTCATCGGACTTCGAGGCCCTTGGTTTCTTGTTCAGAATAAAACATTTGCAACCAAAAACTTTGAAATAGGAAACGTTAGGCTTTTTACCCGTGAGAAGCTCATATGGAGTTTTCTTCAGTAGTCGATGAAGGTACAACCGATTTGTGGCATGACAAGCGGTGTTCACCGCTTCTGCCCAAAATCAGTCTGACGTCTTGTATTCATCCAACATTGTTCTCGCCATTTCGATCAATGTTCTGTTCTTCCTTTCGGCCACCCCGTTCTGTTGAGGAGAGTAGGGTGCCGATAATTCATGCTTTATACCTTCTTCATTGACATATTCTTCAACTTGGGTGTTCTTGAATTCTGTCCCATTGTTACTTCTGATATTCTTTACGGTTGATGAGAATTCATTTTGAGCTCTTTTCAAGAACTTCTTGAGGATTCCCTAAGTTTCTTATTTATCATACAAGAAAAATACCCAGGTAAATCTTGAAAAATCATCAACAATTACTAAACCGTATTTGTTACCGCCGATGCTGATGTACGCAATTGGACCAAAGAGATCCATGTGGAGAAGTTCCAGCGGTCTAGCGGTGGTCATCACATTCTTGGCGGGGTGTGGTGCTCCAGCCTGTTTTCCTGCTTGACAAGCGCTGCACAGCCTGTCTTTTTCAAAAACCACATCCTTAAGACCACGGATGTGACCACCTTTTAGAAGTTTCTGCAGATTTCTCATTCCAACATGGGCTAGCCGTCTATGCCACAGCCATCCCATGTTGGTCTTAGCAACCAAGCAAGTGTTGAGTTCGGCTTTATCTTTGTTGAAGTCAACAAGATAAAGCTTTCCCTTCAACAATCCCTTGAATGCAATCGAGCCATCGCTTCTTCTAAAGACAGTCACACCCTCATTAGTGAATAAACAGTTGTAACCTTTGTCGCATAGTTGAGATATTGATAAAAGATTATAATCTAGAGAGTCTACATGTAAAACATTAGATAAGGTGTGTTGAGAGGATATTTCAATGTTACCACTACCAAGGACCTTTCCTTGGCTGTTGTCTCCAAAGTATATACCTTCACTTGGATCCTTGTTGCACTCGTATTCCACAAACATACCTCTCTCTCCAGTCATATGATTTGTGCATCCGCTATCTAGCACCCACTTAGATCCACCGGAGGAGTAAGCCTGCAAAATAGAATTATTTCTGGATTTTAGGTACCCAAGCTTGCTTGGGTCCTCTCAGGTTAGTCACAAGAGTCTTGGGCACCCACACACAAGTTTTTAAGTTCTTGTGGCATGGACCTGTATATTTACCAATGACTTTTTCATACTTGTTTTTCATGAGAACATAAGAAGCATCAAATGTATGGAACAGTGTTTGTAGCTCAGATTCATGGGATTTTTCTTTAACAAAAATGATTCTATTCTTAGCATGATTAGGAGTAGACATGTGTCTGTTCCTGTCAAAGCCAAGACCATCTTTGACATTGGGAGGTCTAGTGATCATATATGCACCTCGTGCATATTTGATCTTCTCCTTATCAAAGATGCCGTTTTGAGAAGAATGCATGTCATGAGAGGTTGAAGCATTAGAAATTACATTATTCTTACTAGAGCAAGTGCAGGTTCTTATTGTTGTCGAGCTCATATCTTTGGAAGAAGAGCTCTTGGAGGAAGAGGGGTCACTTTGTTTGAGCGACTGAACTTGCACCTCAAGGATTTTGTTAACTTTTGACAAGTTAGCAAGTTCTTCCTTGATTGCAATGTGCGAGTCCTCTAACTTTGAGTAAGTTTCCTTACTCAAGGCTAGCTCTAACTCAAGTGACTAATTCTTCTCTCTTTCAAGCTCAAGAAGCTTTTCAACTTCTTGACATCTCTTCCTCTCACGGATGAGCATATCTTCTTGTCGGTTGACAAGTTATTCCTTTTCAAAGATTTCGTTCGACAACATTTCCATTTTCTTTAAAGCAATTTTACTTAGCCCTCTAAATAATTCTTCATTATCACTAGAGCTATCAAAGTCATCAATGGAGGAATTTAGTATAGGAGGAGTAAGTCTAACCCTTTTCTTGCCTTCCTTAGCCATAAGACAAGTGTGGTTGTTCATGTCCCATCCTCCCATGTTCGGAAAGAGTGTGGCTCTCATAGTTTGTTTCTTGACTGCGATAGTGGCCATCTCTTCTTCTTCATCGGAGGAGGACTCGTCGTTTGAGTCCCACTCCTTCCCAATGTGAGCTTGATGGGCTTGTCTTCTTTTTCTGAAATTTTTCTTTTCTTGAGATCTTGTTTCCTTCTTCTTTTTGTTTTCTTCATAAGTACAGTCCACCATGAAGTGACCATACTCTCTGCAGTTGTAGCAAGTACGTCGAGCCTTGGATTTTCCTTTATCCTTGCTTTTGCCTTCATGTGAATTGTTGTCGTGTCTTCTCTTCATCATGCGTTTGAAGTTTTTGATGAAGAGTACCATTTCTTCGTCATCAAGATCGGTGCTTTCGTCGTTTGTATCTCCATCGTCTTGGTCTTCACGAGTTTCTTTAAGTTTGGGTCTGCACGTTGCTTTGAGAGCAACTTCTTTCTTTTTAGAAGAGGTGAGCTCGGCTAAGTCTTTGACGTATTGAGCCTCTTTCTCCATCATTTCATGATTTATGATCTTTCCTAATAACTCATCGGGAGTCATTTTGTGAAACCCGGGGCTTTCTCTAATCATTGAGCAAAGTGTGACGTTTCTTGGCATGAAGGCTCTTATCATCCTTTTGACCACCTCGTGATCAGTCCATTTCTTACTTCCATAGGCACGGATTTTGTTGATGAGTGCCTTCATCCGATTGTACATGTCTTGAGGTGATTCACCTTCTTCAATAGCAAATCTCCCCAACTCTCCTTCTAGCATCTCAATTTTGGCTTCACGTACAGACCTATTTCCTTCATGAGCAGTTTTGAGTGTATCCCAGATTTCTTTTGCACTTTCTAGTCCATCGATCTTGGTGAATTCTTCTCTGCTCAGTGACGATGTGATTACTGCAACGGCTTGTGCATTTCTGTGAATCTCTTGTTCTTGTTCCGGAGTGAGTTCTTCATCCGTATCTGGGATATCTATTCCTGTGCAGACAATATGCCAAAAGCTGGGATTCAAGGATATTAGATGCATTTTCATGTTGTACTTCCACATGGTGTAGTCACTTCCATCAAACTGTGGGGGCCTTCCCATAGGAATAGAGAGATAATGATTATTTGAAATGAGACGGATGTAGTTGTAAGGATACCGGGAGTAGTCATGATGACCACTCCCCATCGTCTTTTCTTCCTCTTTTCCCTTTTGTGCCAGCAGTTTCTTTCTCAGGAGTGCTTTTAGCTGCCTCACTTCTTCATCGTCATGTGGACTTTCTTTCAGCACATCGAAGGCTTTGGCTTCTTGCTCCTCATCGTTGTTGCTCGTCTTCGGGATATCGTTGTTCTTCTCAGAGGCCATTGATCTCTCTGAGATGTGAGTCTCGTTGATGGAGAACTTGGCTCTGATACCAATTGAATGTGGCCTAGAGGGGGGGTGAATAGGCCTTTAAAGATTCCTGCACACTTAATAAAGTTATCAGAAACTTGACTGACCGGACTAGTCCGGTTGTGTGGGCGGACTAGTCTGGTGTGCTGAATTATTTGAGTTAATTAAGTGTGTCTCACAAATTTAATCTTTCAGCAGCGGAATGAGAACAACAGTTTTTATAAATTAAATTTATTGTATGGATGCACGTGCAAACTTATAAGGAACTCAAACAATGACTAGCAAACTAGTGATCTAATGTATCAAAATGTAAAACAAATGAGAGACAAGAAACACGAATTTCTACCGAGGTTCGATCTCACCAAGAGATCTACGTCCTCGTTGAGGAAGCTCACACAGAGCCGGATTCCCAACCCTTTCCCTCTTCAAGTCACCACAAAGGCCGACTTGACTCCACTATCACGGGTAATCACCGAGTTTGTGGGGCAACCTCACATGTTGAGGGCTCCCACAAGAATTACAGTGAGAAGGTGATCAAATACACTCAAAAAGATTACAATGCAAAATATGAGTGTAGAGAAATCAAACCCCAAGAGCTCACAACGAAAGAACGACGACCTCTCAATCCCAAATCCAAGTATTTGATTGATCTTGGCCTTTTTGCACCTTAGATGTATGGGGAGATGTATTTTTGGGCTCTTGGGACAGGTGGCGGCGCTAGGGTTCTAGTTTTTGACAATATGTGTCGTGTGTCTTCTGGGAAAAGACGAAGGACCTCTTTTTATAGGGTTTCCCAAAAAGTTACTGTTGTTAAACCTACTACCGGAATAGTCCGGTATATGATCGGACTTGTCCGGTACACTTCCAGTGGGTTAACCGGACTAGTCCGGTCCAGAACCGGACTTGTCCGGTGCTATGTAAAGTGGAGTTCCAGAAAGTTTAGCGGACTAGTCCTGTCGCATGGATGGACTAGTCCGCAGTCCTCTAAAGACAACAACAGAAACATGAGCGGACTAGTCCGGTCTAAAACCGGACTTGTCTGGTTGCATTCCAGTGAGCTGACCGGACTAGTCCGGTTCACAAGGCGGACTAGTCCGGTGCACTATGTCTGCGTCTTCCAGAAAGTTAAACGGACTAGTCCGGTCCATGAACGGACTAGTCCTGTTTTCAGTGGATTTTACTTGATTTTTAAACCCCTTACCCTTATGCAAAGTCATGAGCTCTTGGGATGTGTCTCTCACACACACCCTATACATTTTCATCTACTTTGTTCTTCCAAGTTCTACTTAAGTCTTCCTTTTCGGGCACCACTCTATTTTTCATCTTTTTGTGCGCACCTAGCTAGTTCACTTAGTTTGTCCTGCAATCATTTCGTTAGGATCTCATATGCTTGTCATCAATTAGCCAAAACCCACAAGGGATTTCCTAGATGCACTTTCACCCCTCCAACTGAGTAAGGATGGCGGGACACTTGGGGTTCTTCGGACTGCCTCTGTTCGGGAAGAGACGCGCTGGAGTGGGACACCCGGGGTCTCTTCGGTCGCCACTCGATGGACCAGCGCCTCCGGGAGATGGATGCAAGGGTGCGCCGGCTCCCTTACTCAGCGCAGGCGGCGCCCTCGGAGGAGACCGGGCGCGTTTCTTTTCCGGCTGCCCGGGGGCCGGCACCTTCCCCTTCCCCTTGTCGACGGCTAGCTTGAGTTCTGCCGGCCCTTGAGCGGGTTGGGCAGCGACAGACACCTCGCACTCCGATCCAGAGCGCTCGGTTCCCGGGATCGAGATGCCCCGGAAGGTATCCCCAACCTGACGGACGGCAATCCCGATGTCGTCGAGGTTCAGCATCTTCCGCAGTAGCTCTGACCTCCTCTGCGGCTCTAAAAGAGGGGAGTGGCAGAGGACGGGAAGGCGGGGTCGCCACTGGGGATGAAGTCGCCGCTCACCTTGCCCACCATCTCGTACAGCTCTTCATCGGAAGGATTAGAGCCGAGACCCCTCTTCAACCTGGTACAGTCCTGCTCACCAGTGTAGTACTGTGAGACCTATGTGTGCTGAATACATTGGCAATTAGGATAAAAGTTAGCATTAACATTCAAAGTTTTGAATATTGCCAAAACATTCTTCTGTGGCAAGGTCTGACAAGTTCTTTGTTAGGTCCGCCAAGTGTTGGCAAGGTCCGACGCAAGGTCCGGAGAGCTCCTGCAAGGTCCGGAGAGCTTCTGTGAGGTCCGGAGCTTGTTTTTAGGGAGCTCCCGTGAAGTTCAACTCGTAGAACTGCAGCGTCTTGTTTTTGCTTCTAACTAGCAATGTTTCAAACTTGCTTTATGGGAAGGTTTGCTTAGTATTAATTTGCTAAGTTTTTGGTGTGTTTTGGTGGTTATGGCTGTTATCATTTGATATGGTTTGCAACATGCTTATGTGATGTGCTCATGTAAGGTGTTGTGATTTTCGAACTAACGTGAGTCAAGTCGAGGACTTGTGCTCGGAAGAATTGGTTGTTTATTCATGTGCAGGTGTTGCTTGAGTTCAAGACATGGCTGGTGACGGGATCCTTGGACTAGTCTCAGGGAGGAGATGAGGTTCCAACAACCAAGTTCGGGAGGAGCTGTGGTTGAGTTGATCGGGAGGTCGCGCAGCATGTTTGGATCAAGGGCAGTGCATATGAAGGTTGCGTGTACGTCGTTGGAAGGTGTTTGCACGTGTGCAAGGAGTGCATGGACATGGCAACATTGTTCCAAGGCGTGATGAAGAGATGTGGACGTAAAGAATTGGTCGGAAAGGTTCAACCGGCTAGGTTATGGACTCAGGCTGCGGCTGAGTCGTGTTTGACTCAAATATAGAAAGTTTTGAGTTGGTTATGATAGGATTTCATGCTAGGCACGAAGTTGAGTTGTTTTAGGAATGTTTAGGACGTTCCTAAGGTGTTTGGAAGTCTTAAGATTGCTTCTATCTGCGTATAGAAGAGTCTTGAGCAGTTATGGTAAGTTAGGATACGAGTCCAATTAGGAGTAGGAGTTCTAGATTGGATTGTTTAGCCTGAGGGCTGGCTATAAAAGCAAGGGAGGCCAGAGCTCTCGTGGGTAGAGAACTTTGGGCTGTTCCTCTTGTGTTTCTATTGAATAAAGTTCATAGTTTCGAGGATCTTTTGTGCCTTGTTCGTCCGACTTGTTTTTCGTCAAGTCTTTCTCGCCAAGTTTCTGGACAGACCGACGTTGCTTGGGTGTTTCGTTCATAACTCGAGTTTTACAGATCCGATTGACATGATTCTTTTTGGATTGTCTTCAGAACTCAATTATCTATAATCTGTGAAATTTTCACGAGCTTCGGATCTGTAGTTTTTGAGATACACGAATTTCTTTGCAGCATTGCAGATCTGTTTTATATCGGGTAGAACAGATTGATCTTCGTTTAATGTTTTGATCGTATCTCAAGTTTTACTTCGTGTTTTCAAGTGATTCTTGTTGCATTAGATCCGTGACTTGATTCTCTACCTCTCTACTTGATTTGTCACGGTTGAACACGTTTGAAAACACTTGCACACATGGTTTCTTTAACCGATTGATTTTTGCTGAGGGGTTTTTGTTGTTTCCGCTGCGAAAAGTTTTAATCTACCATTCACCCCTCCTCTGGTAGCTTTTCACGTGCTCTTCGATCCTACAATTGGTATCAGAGCCAAGGTGCTCTAATCTTTGTGATTTGCACGTGTTTTGACTAACCATCATGGATAAGTACTCCGCAAAACCTTGTGTGTTCAATGGCATCGATTTTTAGGTTTGGAAGGCGCAAGGCTTCGCCATATGGGAAAAGGTCTACCGGAACTTCGATGTACCACCCAACAATCAAGTTACGGCTGCGAACATGAGATATGTTGACAACAACAACAAGGCTCGCAACTTGATCATCCAAGGATTGACTCAAAGCGACTTTGACCGTGTTGCACACCTCCGATCTGCATATGATGTTTGGAAAGCTCTTTGTGACTACCATGAAGGATCCAATACGATCAAGGAGGTAAGGCAAGATATGTTCAAGAAAGAATACATGCGTTTTGAGATGCAACCTGGTGAGTCAATTGACGACCTTTTTGCTCGCTTTAATAAAATTCTCAGCAACTTGCGTAGTGTCAATGTTAACTTTTCAGATGCTGAAAATGCTAGACAATTGTTAGGAGCATTAGATATGTCAATTTGGGAGATGAAAGTTACATCTATTCGTGAATCTACTGTCATGAGTTCTCTTACTTTAGACGTGCTTTATTCTAAATTGAAAACTCATGAAATTGACATCATCTCACGTAAAAACCCCAACAAGTCTATTGCATTTGTTTCGCAACGTGACATGTCTAGTTCTAGTCAATCATCATCTAGTGGTGCACTCTCTTTGCTGTCCTCTCTAACCCTTGAACAGATTGAAGAGTTTCCAGAGGAGGAGCTTGCACTCATCTCTACTCGGTTCTCAAAAGCATTGCAAAATTTGAGAACTAGAAGGAGAGGAAGCTCCGGACCTCAATGATGTTTTTAATGTGGTAAGACAGGACATTTTCGAACGGAGTGCCCTAACCTTTCAGGTCCGACTTCACGTGAAGAAAAGCAAACAAGGCTGAAGAAATCGTTTGCAAAGAATAAGAAGAAGAAGAAAGATTTATCAATGCGCAACATAGTGCATAGTATGATCTCTGCACTTCAAGATTTCGGCTCAAGTGATGTGGACACCGGTAGTGATGAAGATGAAGAAGCTATGGCAAATATGTGCTGCATGGCGAGGAAGTCAAGTTCAAGCTCCGAGGAGGAAGAACACAACAGCGACGATGAAGAGGTATGTCCCACTTGCGAAGAAATTTGTGATGCTATTTCTCGTGCCACTGTTATATTAAAGAAAAAGGATAAAAAACTTAGGAACAATGCTGTTAAAATTGAATCACTAGAATCTGAAATTAATCGTTTAAAAACTTTGATTCCTAGTGATGATTCTTGTTCCTCATGTGATTTGATTTATGAACAATTATCCTCTTTAAGAAGTGCACACGCATCTACACTTGATAAACTTGAACTTGAAATTGAAAAGAACCTAAACTTGCTGCTGAATTCTTCCAAGTCTTGTAATGATAAAACTGGTTTAGGTTTTAATTCTCATGCTCATGCTAAGGCACACCCACCTAAAGTTGTAAAGTCATTAGGAAGCGGCTTGATTCAAACAGCTCCTAGACAAAAAGAGGTGATTTTCAAATCTGCAGGAGTACTGTCCCATTCGGGTTCTAATAAACGTGTTGCTTGCTCATCTAGACATTATAATAAGGTTATTTTTCATTATACCTACTGTGGTAGAGATGGTCATGTCATGGATTTTTGTTATAGACTAGCTAAACACGATAAGAAACAAAGAATACTTGCTAAATCACATAACAACCAAGCAAAATCTGCTAGACCGAATGTTCGGAGCTTGCAACCTGCTGTAATGAGTCAAAAACTTGCTCCCGGACCTACTGTTTTTTGTGCTACATATAACACATCTTCTAAGTCAGTAGTTGGGAATAAAAATTTTCGATGTTTGGCTCATAAACCTGCTGTACCTTCTCAGCTTTCGCGTGTTATTCCTGCTAGACGTCGTGTGACTCAGTACTGGATTCCTAAAAGTCTTTTAACTAGCCCCAGTATTGAGTCATCGACGTATTGTGCTGCTGTGTAGGTTTCACGTTTGAGGAAGGAGAACATTTGGATTGTGGATTCAGGTTGCTCACGCCACATGACCGGTAACAAAGAATGGCTCTCCTCTCTCTCTTTTGTGTCACATGTAGAAAATTTTACTTTCACCGATAACTCTTCTACTCCCATAATTGCTAAAGGTTTGGTTAGAGTAAACAATCTCTACACTTTGAAAGATGTGACACTTGTTAAAAATTTGAAATACAACTTGCTTTTGGTTTCACAATTGCTAGATGAAAATCTAGAGGTTAGCTTTGCTAAAAATTGCTGCAAGGTTGTAGATTCAGAAGGTGAGCTTTTGTTTAACATGTCTAGGCTTGGAAGAGTTTTTAAAGCTGATTTTGATTTGTCAACTTCTAAGCATCGGTGTCTAGTTGCTAATGATACAAAGGATCTATATTTTTGGCATCGTAGACTTGGTCACATAGGCTTTGATCATCTCACTCGTGTTAGTGCTCTCGATCGCATACGTGGGCTGCCGAAGCTTAAAAAGGACAATGATATTGTGTGCTCTTCTTGTAGACATGCTAAGTTTGTTGCAGGTTCACATGCTCCTCTCACAATGACCATGACAGCTGAACCGGGACAACTTTTACATCTTGACACAGTAGGTCCGGCACGTGTTCAATCCTTCGGAGGTAAATGGTATGTGCTTGTGATTGTTGATGATTATTCCAGATATTGTTGGGTTTATTTTATGGCATCTAAGAATGAAGCTTTTAGTCATTTTAGAACTTTATTTCTTAGATTATCTATTGATCACCCAGGATCATTAAAAGCAATTAGAAGTGATAGCGGAACTGGATTTAAAAACCAATCCTTTGATCACTTTTGTGCTGAAAATGGAATAGATCATCAATACTCTTCACCCTATGTACCACAACAAAATGGTGTCGTAGAAAGAAACAACAGGACCTTAGTTGAGATGGCTAGGACTATGCTTGATGAATATCAAACTCCTAGGAAATTTTAGGCTGATGCAATTGCAACCGCTTGTTATGTCTCAAATCATGTTTTCTTGCATGCTAAGCTTGGAAAAACCCCCATATGAGCTCCGGTTTGGACATAGGACTAGTGTTACACACTTTAGAGTTTTTGGTTGCAAATGCTTTGTTAAGAAACATGGTAATCTTTATAAATTTGAAGCTAGATCTGTTGATGGCATGTTTCTTGGTTATCCATCTCATACTAGAGGCTACCATGTGCTTTTACTTGACACTAACAAAATTGTGGAGACTTGCGAGGTTTCTTTTGATGAAGCTAGCCCAAGTACTAGCTCCGATATTGCAGGTCCGGATCCATATCCGCAGGGGGAGAGTATTTTTATTGAAGAAGATGAAGAAGTGGTGCTGCTGCCCGAAAACTCGGAAGTAAATAACGATCAAGCTGCTGATTTTACACCACAACCAGCACCAACAGTCACTACTGCTGGTTCGGACCTTCCTCAATCAACAAGATCTTCTAATCAAAGGTCCGAACATGAAGAAGAAGGTGCTTGTGAAGTGTCTACTCCCCTCCGAGTACTCAAAAGTCATCCTCCACAACAAATCATTGGAAGCTTGCACGAACGAGTCACTCGGTCCAGGTTTTGCGATCCAAACTCTCATGCTCATTCTGCTTTTGTTGCTTCTTTTGAACCCAAGGATATATCACACGCACTCACTAATGAATCTTGGATTAATGCCATGCAAGAAGAGTTAGAAAATTTTGAAAGAAATAATGTTTGGAAACTTGTACCTCCACCTCAAGGTCACACATTAATTGGAACTAAATGGGTATTTAAAAATAAGCAAAGTGAGGATGGGGTTATGGTTAGGAATAAAGCTAGGTTGGTTGCTCAAGGTTTCACTCAAATTGAAGGTCTAGATTTTGATGAAACATTTGCTCCTGTTGCTAGATTAGAAGATATAAGAATTTTATTAGCATTTGCTGCATCTAAAGGTTTCAAGTTATATCAAATGGATGTTAAAAGTGCTTTTCTTAATGGCTACATAGAGGAGGAGGTTTATGTTAAGCAGCCACCGGGTTTTGAAAATCCAAATTTTCCTAATCATGTTTACAAACTGTCCAAAGCCTTGTACGGTCTAAAACAAGCCCCTAGAGCATGGTATGATAGGTTAAAAACATTCTTACTTGAAAAGGGGTTTACCATGGGCAAGGTTGATAAAACTCTTTTTGTACTTAGGCATGGCAATGACTCATTATTCGTTCAAGTGTATGTGGATGATATTATCTTTGGTTGTGCTTCTCATGATCTCGTGTCCAAGTTTTCAGCTATGATGAGTTCAGAATTTGAGATGAGTATGATGGGAGAACTCACATACTTTTTGGGGCTGCAAATCAAGCAAACAAAAGAAGGAATTTTTGTGCATCAAACTAAGTATACAAAGGACCTTCTTAAGCGCTTCAACATGGACAAATGCAAGCCTCTTCAGACACCAATGGGAACAGCAACAACACTTGAACTTGATGAAGATGGTGACCCGGTCGATAAAAAAGAATACAGAAGTATGATTGGATCACTTTTGTATCTCACGGCGTCAAGACCGGACATACAATTCAGCGTATGTCTTTGTGCACGTTTTCAAGCTTCTCACGTGCTTCACATCGCCAAGCCATCAAAAGGATTCTCAGGTACCTACATGGAACTCAAGAATTTGGCATTTTTCTTCCTTCTTCCTCAACCGTTTCTTTGAAAGCTTTTTCGGATGCTGATTTTGGGAGTTGTAGGATTGATAGGAAAAGTACTTCCGGTGCTTGTCATTTTCTTGGTAATTCACTTGTTGCTTGGTCCTCTAGAAAACAAAGTTCAGTTGCACAATCCACGGCCGAATCTGAATATGTAGCTGCGGATAGCGCTTGCTCACAAATTCTTTGGATTGTTCAAACACTTAAGGACTATGGGATTGATTAGATAGTGTTCCACTGTTTTGTGATAACACTAGTGCAATTTGTATTGCTAAAAACCCCGTGAAACACTCTAGAACTAAGCACATTGACATTAGGTATCACTTTCTTCGTGATAATGTTGAAAAAGGAAACATTGTGCTTCACCATGTCGATACCGAATAACAATTGGCTGATATTTTTACAAAACCTTTGGATTTCACTCTTTTTGTTTCATTCGTAGTGAAATAGGGGTTATGCATCCTCATGGCTTAAATTGAGGGGGAGTTTTTTTTTTTGAAACTTTGAAAGTCTATGTGTGAATCTGAAACTAAAATAATATGAGCATAGTATTTCATACATATATGACTTTATGATTCCTTTTACAGGCTGAGAGTTCTTACTACATTACTCATGTTATACATTTTGTAGTTTTTGCCATGGCTAGTAATTGGAATAATTACTTACACTAAATCTGGTCATGATCGAACTTTCTTGCTGTTTTGAACTTGTTGCGTGCTCACAAGTGCTTTTAATCATAAAAAATTAATCAAGTTATCAGCTCACATGTTGAGTTTTCAAATAAAAAATTGAGAAAAGATCAAGAGAATATGCATGCATCGCACTTCTTCTTTTGAGATTGCTTATCATTGCACTAAGATATAAACTTGGAAGGAATTGTGTATCACTAAAACCATGTCCTTAGGCTTCTGATTGTCAAATGATATAGGCTTGGCTTGGTTGGTTAGAATAAGGCTGATGCGGCATATAATCTCTTGCAAATATCATATGATCAACTTTGTGCCTTAAATGATTATGAATAATAAAAATGCAGCAACAAGTGTCATGTTTTCAGGTTTTGAAATAGTTGAGTAAGGGAGATCATGACTTGCTTAAACTGAAAAATACATTTGATCTCTAGCATGGCTTACACTACTTTATGTATCTCATTGATGTGATAGTGTAAGTAACCTGATAGTATGACTTGGATGAGCTTTGTTTTGTATGTATATGTTATAATATGCTCACAACATTTAAAAATTTCTCTTTTGAACCTTACTGAATACATTGTCAAAGGGGGAGAAATATGTATAAGGAGAGATTTTTTTTACACTTTGCATATGTTATACACTTTCTTCCTTCTCTGATTTTAAAAAATGGGGAGAAATTAATAAAGGGGGAGAAATGAGTTTTCAAAGCTTTTCAAAACTTTTCATAAGCCAATGTTCGGATTTTAATTGGTGTTGCCAATGCATTCATCAAGGGGGAGATTGTGAGACCTATGTGTGCTGAATAAATTGGCAATTAGGATAAAAGTTAGCATTAACATTCAAAGTTTTGAATATTGCCAAAACATTCTTCTGTTGCAAGGTCCGACAAGTTCTTTGTTAGGTCCGCCAAGTGTTGGCAAGGTCCAACGCAAGGTCCGGAGAGCTCCTGCAAGGTCCGGAGAGCTTCTGTGAGGTCCGGAGCTTGTTTTTAGGGAGCTCCCGTGAAGTTCAACTCGTAGAACTGCAGCGTCTTGTTTTTGCTTCTAACTCGCAATGTTTCAAACTTTCTTTATGGGAAGGTTTGCTTAGTATTAATTTGCTAAGTTTTTGGTCTGTTTTGGTGGTTATGGCTGTTATCATTTGATATGGTTTGCAACATGCTTATGTGACGTGCTCATGTAAGGTGTTGTGGTTTTCAAACTAACGTGAGTCAAGTCGAGGACTTGTGCTCGGAAGAATTGGTTGTTTATTCATGTACAGGTGTTGCTTGAGTTCAAGACATGGCTGGTGACGGGATCCTTGGACTAGTCTCAGGGAGGAGATGAGGTTCCAACAACCAAGTTCGGGAGGAGCTGTGGTTGAGTTGATCGGGAGGTCGCGCAGCTTGTTTGGATCAAGGGCAGTGCGTATGAAGGTTGAGTGTACGTCGTTGGAAGGTGTTTGCACGTGTGCAAGGAGTGCATGGACGTGGCAACATTGTTCCAAGGCGTGATGAAGAGATGTGGACGTAAAGAATTGGTCGGAAAGGTTCAACCGACTAGGTTATGGACTCAGGCTGCGGCTGAGTCGTGTTTGACTCAAATATGGAAAGTTTTGAGTTGGTTATGATAGGATTTCGTGCTAGGCACGAAGTTGAGTTGTTTTAGAAATTTTTAGTACGTTCCTAAGGTGTTTTGAAGTATTAAGATTGCTTCTATCTGCGTATAGAAGAGTCTTGAGCAGTATTGGAAAGTTACAGTTTGAATCCAAGTAGGAGTAGGAGTCCTAGTTTGAGTTGAGTTGGCCTTAGGGCTGGTTATATAAGCAAGGGGGGCTAAGTCTCTTGGGTGCATGACTTTGGGCTGTTCCTCTTGTGTTTCTATTGAATAAAGTTCATAGTTTCGAGGAGCTTTTCTGACTTGTTCGTCCGACTTATTTTTCGTCAAGTCTTTCTCGCCAAGTTTCTGGACAGACCGACGTTGCTTCGGTGTTTCGTTCATAACTCGAGTTTTACAGATCCGATTGACGTGATTCTTTTTGGGTTGTCTTCACAACTCAATTATATATCATCTGTGAAATTATCACGAGCTTCGGATCTGTAGTTTTTGAGATACACGAGTTTCTTTGCAGCATTGCAGATCTGTTTTATATCGGGTAGAACAGATTGATCTTCGTTTAATGTTTTGATCGTATCTCAAGTTTCACTTCGTGTTTTCAAGTGATTCTTGTTGCATTAGATCCGTGACTTGATTCTCTACCTCTCTACTTGATTTGTCACGGTTCAAAACGTTTGAAAACACTTGCACACATGGTTTCTTTAACCGATTAATTTTTGCTGAGGGGTTTTTGTTGTTTCCGCTGCGAAAAGTTTTAATCTACCATTCACCCCCCCTCTGGTAGCTTTTCACGTGCTCTTCGATCCTACAAGTACCATGCTGGGAGGCTGCACTGTTGCAAGGGCGCAATACGGCGCGACATGAAGTCCATTAGCACCATCAGGGACGTTAGCCCCTCGTTGGCCAGGAACCGGATCCGCTCCAAGACCGGTCGTACTCCTGCTCCAACTCTGGGACCTCCTCCTAGAAGCGGCGCTCGGTGGTTGGGCCAGCGGTTGGGAGCTGCAGGCGATCGTGCTCGTCGGTCTGCACGACCACCCAGCTCTCCCTCCAGTTTTCCCACCTCGACGCACTGAAAGGTAGAAGGTACCCAGAGACCTTTGAGTCCTTGCAGCGATGCTGGAAATAGTACGCTCCCATCTGGGTCTTCGAGCCACGCCCGGTCATCCGCAACACGAAGAAGTAGCGGAAGAGCGTCACTGAAGCGTGCACCCCCACAAACATCTCACAGAAATGGACGAAGACAGCGGCCATTGCGAAGGAGTTGGGAGAGAGGTGGTGGAGCTGGAGACCATACGTCTCCAGCAATGTGACGAAGAAGGAAGAAATAGGCGGGACGAACCCCGCCAGGGCGTAAGCAGTAAAGAAGACCATCTCCCCCTTTTCCAGGAGCAGGGGGAGAGATCCCCGTCGGAGCCGGCGTTTCTATTCCTCCGTGTGCCAGCCCAGCAGCCTGTGCACTGGCCCAAGCTCGGCGCAACGAACGAGACGCGTCATGAGTAGGTTAGAAGCCATGGCGGGGGAGAGCTCAAGGACAGGAAGACAAAGGCGCAAGAGTTCAAGGAAAATGCAAGCGCTGGGAAGTGTGAAGGGAAGCTGCGATGCGGGTAAGATCCCCTTTTAAAACTTTCCAGGAACGATTCGAAGCAATTCGAAACTCTTCGAATACACCGCATGGGCAACTGCTTCGGCTCCAAGACCGAGCGCCGATGACAGGTGGACCCAAGCCGTCCAGCTGAAGCGGTGGGTCAAGGAGTCAGTCTCCCAAGAAGATGAGCCGGCAATGCGCTTCGGCGGTTCCCGAAGAAAGCGCCGCAACATGCACAAGTGGCAGCCTTGGGAACCACCGCAGTAAAAACAACCATCAAGTGGGCGTACGCTCCCACGATCCCGCGACTGTTCATGCTCCGGCAGCGGTCAATGCAGGACTTAGAGAAAGTGCGCGGAACAGAAGAGACGGAGGCCCCACCTCGGGGTCGCTATCTCACACGAGATGGGCCCGGGGGCCACTGTCGGTACCCACGATATGGGGTACCCCCGCGCACAGGGGAAAATGCCTAAGGATCTCGCCCTTCTCCGTAGGGAGAGCTCCGAAGGCGCCACGTGTCCAGTGGGGCCGGACCTCCCTCTCCTCAGAGGAGAGCTCTGGGCCCACCATGTGGCCGGCAGCAACCGGACCTCCCCCCTCCGTGGGGAGAGCTCCGAAGGCGCCGCGTGTCCAGCGGGGCCGGACCTCCCTCTCCTCAGAGGAGAGCTCCAGGCCCGCCACGTGGCCAGCAGCAGCCGGACCTCCCCCCTCCGCGGGGAGAGCTCTGAAGGCGCCATGTGTCCCGTGGGGCCGGACCTCCCTCTCCTCAGAGGAGAGCTCTGGGCCCGCCATGTGGCCGACAGAAGTCGGACCTCCCCCCCTCCGCGGGGAGAGGTCCGAAGACTCCACGTGTCCCACAGGGACGGACCTCCCTCTCCTCAGAGGAGAGCTCCGGGCCCGCCACGTGGCCAGCGGGACGGCGCTGCCTGCCCCCGCGCGGTAGGCAGCAGGCGTAAAGACGCACCATACCTTGCCCGTACAAGGTATTCAAGGCCAGCGCCTTCCCAAGACGAGAGTACGCGGAGCACGCCTCTGTCAGGTGCCGTTGCGCCCAGTCGCATCGGCAGACTGGCGCGCCGTGTCAGAACCTGCCAGCCAATAAACACAGCAACAAGGCATCCCCTGCCGCCCCCGCCGTCATCAACCACTATGACTAGCTTGCGGCATGGGCAGGGCCGCACAACGAAGACTCGGAAGCCTTCGCTAGAGACAACTACTGACATAACTGCAGATACGATAGTCGGCAGGGAATCTCCCCGGGACCACCTGTCGGGTCCTGGGCCCCCCCTTGTAAGCCGCTCGAGCCTTGGACTATAAAAGGCTTGGGTAGGCAACGTTAGCAAGGGTTCGAACTCTGTGAACTTGCATCCTAGGCATCAGCTCAGAACTCCGGTTCTGAGCAACAAGCAATACAGCGAGCACCTCTGCTCACCGTGGACGTAGGGTTTTACGCTCCAGCGGCCTGAACCACGTAAAACTCGCCGTGTCAAGCTTCTCCCTCACTCGTACCTTACGCTGAAGCTCTCCGCAAGCGACTAGCCCCTCTGAAAAAGAATCTCCGCGGGCTGCCCAGAGCAGGTCCGGGGGAAGTGTCGACCACACACTTTGATAGCGATGGTGAGGAAGGGAGCTCAAGCTCGGCGGCAATGGAGATAATGCTGCTACGAGTGGGAGAAGAAAATGGCAGTAAGGAGAGCAGAGCGGGGAAGGGGGTGGCCTTAACGTGGTAGAGAACAAAGCAAGAAGACACTGACATGTGAATCCGTGGTCTTTTTAATTATTTTGAATTTCAAAACTGCACAAACTTTCTGATTCAAAAATTTACCTACAGGCCTCCAAAAATGATAAAAATTTGCATAGGGGTTCCACCCAATATATTCTCAATTTTGGTGAAATCAGATTCAAATTTGCCCAAGTAAAATTTAAATTATGATTTTTCTCTCCCAAACAATTGTTTAACTCATAGTTTGCAGAAATTATATCATATTATTAGAATAGAGAATTTTTATACATGTCTAAGGTGGACGTCATTTCATGTAAAGAATTGAGATCATGTGACACCCTCATTTTCGATTTCTGCATGTATTCATGTTTCATGTAGGAAAATTTTTTAAAATAAGTTGGAACCGAGAAAGAATCAATAAGATAGCCAAAAGAGCAAATTCCAGTTCACCGAGAGCGCTGAAGATAACTCCCGCCGCCCCCTGGCCACGTGGCGCCTTCGGAGCTCATCCCCGCAAAGGGAGAGAGGTCCGCGGCTAAACTGGCTACGTGGCAGGCACGGGGCTCATCCCCGCAAAGGGAGAGAGGTCCGACCCCGTGGGACACGTGTTGCCCCCGGAGCTAGCCTCTACGGAGGAGTGAAGGCCAGCCACACAGGACATGTGTCGCCTTCGGAGCTAGTCGCTGCGGAAAAGAGAAGACCCGCCGTGCGGGACACGTGTCGCTCTCGGAGCTAACCTCTGAGAGGTCCGACACTACCGGACACGTGTCACTTCCGGAGCTCACCTCCGGGAGGTCTGACGCTATTGGACACGTGTCGACCTCGGAGCTCGTCTCTGAGAAGAAAAGAAGTCTGGCGCTACTGGACACATGGCATTCTTGGAGCCCACCTCCGAAGAGAGGGGAGGTTTGGCTCTGACAGGTGGCACATTCGGAGCTCACCTCCAAAGAGAGGGGAGGTCCGGCACTGACACGTGGCGCATGTGGAGCTCGCCTCTGAGGAGGAGGGAGGTCTCGCCCACCTGACACGTGGCACAACCGGAGCTGCCTCTGCGGAAAAGGGAAACCAGGCCCCCGCAGGACACGTGGAGCCTCCGGAGCTCATCACCGCGTAAGGACGCGATTCTGAAGCGGTTTTTCTTCTGTACGCGTGGGAATACCCGGTACTGAGGAAACCGACACGAATTCCACGTCGCTACGGCACCAAATCAATTGAAGATAAGTAGTTAAGATTCAAAAACAATTTGAATAGGACTCTTATTCAAAATTCCAATCAGATTAGGACTCTTCGTTTCCCGATTATAAATAGAACCTGAAACAACCCCTTGGTCGTAACATATTTTCTAAGTCGACAACTTAGAAGCCCTAGCCCCAAAATCGCCGAGCTAAACCCCTTCGCTGGAGTTTGACCACTGAAGAGACCGTCGATGAGCCCAGACACGATCGCCATCGCCGGAGGAGCCTCGATGATCTGTTTCGCTAGGAGGGAGGTCCCGAAGAACGTAAGGTAGGTTTCCATTATCACCTTACAACATCAT
Source organism: Neostapfia colusana (assembly GCA_030760725.1). Classification (NCBI taxonomy): domain Eukaryota; kingdom Viridiplantae; phylum Streptophyta; class Magnoliopsida; order Poales; family Poaceae; genus Neostapfia; species Neostapfia colusana. The sequence continues at coordinate 43,049,214 of JASWHV010000013.1, read as the reverse complement.
CGCGTTTTCTTTGCATCTGTTCTTTGATCCTTTCGAACAGAAGCTTTCTCGTGGACAGATCACGTGTTGATCGGTTTGACCTAAAGTCAAGATCACCGCCACGTCCACAATTGATCTTTACACCTCTGTTCATCGTAAAACCCATGCAAGCCATGCAAGAACACGTACAAACTAAACTGCATCATAGGATTAACATGCATATGCATCATTGCATCTTAAAGTAGAGTTTGTGCATGATAATTGATTGCTATGCATCATGTATGTGCGTGATCACGTATAGAAGGACAAGATCAGGGAGCTACCTACGATGGACTACAACAGCAAGAATTTGAGCAACAGGAACCACAAGAACAAGGCAAGTGCCCCTTGACCACATTCATCCCATGTTTTTGGAAAACTTTTTTTTTGCAAAAACTATGAATGCTTGAGTCAACTTGATGGGAAACCATTTTATAGGAGTTTACTAGTTTTGTTAACCACCCTTATCGCCGAAAAAGTTTATCAGTTGGGTATGGTCGTTTTTGCTTTTTGCTTCGCTAATCAACGGGATATGGGAAGCGATAGGATGTGTCTAGCTAACTACACTCGTATGAATAATGTTAATGAGAAACTGATGTTGATAATGGACATGAATCAGAGGGAGGTCTAGGCAAGTTTGGTTTTGTGGAAGTGGTAGCATGAGATTGTGGTTTACTTGCCATAGATATAAGGACCGGTTCATGCGAGCCATGCCAGGAATACAGTGCCACCACAAGGCCAAATATGGGTGCGGCTTAGCTGACTAATTAGGTAAGTTGATAGATTGCTATGGACGTGGAAGGCGCGGGGAACAGGAGTCGAGTGAGGACTGCCCTGAAAACTGCATGGCACAAGAGGGGGCCCGTGGGTGGGAGAATTGGAGATTATAGCCTGCTGGTGAAACCTTAGTGAGTCCATACATCTTGTAGACCCTTTGTAAAGGCTATTTTGTGATCTCTTGGCCATACACCGACGGTTGTGTACTAGTATAATGGAGCTTCTGCAGTCTCCGACGGGTGACGAAATCACAAACTTGTGGGTAAAGTGGTACAAACTCTGCAGAGTCTAAAACTATCATGATAGCCGAGCTTGCGGTCACGAGCGCCTGGACAACCCACATGATTAGATGGGATGGTTATGGTTTTTGGTTTGGTTATGGTTTGGTCTTTGGATTTGGTTTTTGGGACTGTTGAGTCCGGGTAATGAGATTGGTTGCATGACTGTTGAGTCATGACAATGAGATTTGGTCTCGGAATGAGATAGAATTGAATGTGAGATGAAATGATAGTGAATACGAGATGGTATTCATGAGAAAAGTTGAGAAAGATTAATGTCTGGTTGAGACATGGAAAGGGATGAATCATAATGGAGGTATGTTAATGTTTAAATACATGTTGGGATTACATTCACTTAAAGCTAAGTTGCTGTTTTTATCATATTTTGAGAAATAAACTTTGCTTTCTGCAATGAGCCTTTTTATACCTGCCTTGTTGTAAGCTACATATCATATTTTCCCGCACTTGCTGAGTAAATCATGTACTCAAACTTGCATTATCATCCATCATCAGCAACAAGAGAGGAGTACTATGAAGACCCCGTGGAGTATTAGGAGTGTGATTGTGACACCCTTATTTTCGGGTTCTGCATATATTCATATTTTATATGTAGAAAACATTTTAAAATAAGGAGAAATAGAGAAAATATTAAAAAGATAGCCAAAAGAGCCAAATTCCAGTCTACAAAAGAGCGCCAAAGACAATTCCCGCGGCCGCTGACCACGTGGCGCGTTCGGAGCTCACCTCCGAGAGGTCCGGCCCCACCGGACACGTGTCACCTTCGAAGCTTACCTCCGGGAGGTCCGACGCTACCAAACACGTGTCACCTCCGGAGCTCGCCTCCGGGAGGTCCGACGCTGATGGACACATGTCGACCTCGGAGCTCGTCTCTGAGGAAAAAGGAAGTCTGGTGCTACTTGACGCGTGGCATTCACGGAGCTCACCTCCGAAGAGATTGATGTCCGGAATTGACACATGGCACTCTGGATCCACCTACGAAGAGAGGGGGAGGTCAGGAACTGACACGTGGCGTTCGCGGTCGCCTCTGTTGAGAGGGGAGGTCCCGACCCACCAGACACGTGGCGCACGCGGAGCCCGCCTCTGAGAAAGAGGGAGGTCTCGCTCGCTTGACACGTGGCACAACCAGAGCTCATCTTTACGGAAAAGGGGGACCAGGCCCCCAATGGACACGTGGAACTTCCGGAGCTCATCACCGCGTAAGGACTCAATTCTGAAGCGTTTTTTCTTCTGTATGCGTGGGAATCCCTGGTACTGAGGAAACCGACACGACTTCCACAATGTTACCCAACCAAATTGGCAAGAGATAAGTTGTTAAGATTCAAAAACAGTTTGAATGGGACTCTTATTCGAAGTCCAATCATATAAGAACCCTTCGTTTCCCTCTTATAAATAGAACTCGAAACAAACCCCTTGGTCGTAACATCTTCTCTAAGCCGACAACTTGGAACCCTAGCCCCAGCTCACTGAGTAAACCCTTCGCCGGAGTTCAGTCGCGGTAGATCGCCGGAAGAGAGCCCCAACGATATGACCTGCTAGGAGAAGGACCCCGAGACCAAGAAGAACGTAAGGTAGGTCTCCATTATCACCTTACGACATCATCACGGTTTTTATTCGCATCTGTTTTGTCAATTCCTTCAAAACAGAGGCTTTTTCATGGACGGATCACGTGTTGATCGGTTTGATCTAGATCTTAAGCCCAGATCATCGCCACGTCCACATTTGATCTATACACCTCTGTTTTCCATAAAACCCCCATACAAACATGCAAGAACGCGCACAAAACAAAACTGCACCATAGGATTAACATGCATATGCATCATTGCATCTTAAAGTAGAGTTTGTGCATGATATTGATTGCTGTGAATCTTGTATATGCGTGATCGCGAATAGAAGGACAAGCTCAGGGAGCTACCTACGACGGACTACAACAACAAGATTTTGAGCAACCGGAACCGCCAGAACAAGGCAAGTGCCCCTTGACCATATTGATCCTATGTTTTGGGAAACTATTTTGTTTTGCGAAAGGGTGTGTGTGCTGAGTCAAACATGATGGGAAACCCTTTTATAGGAGTTTACTAGTTTTGATTAAACCACCCTTCTCGCCTGGAAAGTTTATGAGTCGGGTATGGTTTTTGCTTTTATGCTTCGCTGAGTCCATGGGATTGGGAAGCGAGATAGATGTGTCTAACTAACTGCACTCGTAATGATAATGAGAAACTGATGAACATGGATCGGAGGGAGATCTAGGCAAGCCTGGGTTTGTGCATGGGGTAGCCTGAGATGGTGGTTACTTGCCGTAGATCTAAGGACTGGTTCATGCGAGCACATGCTAGGATAACAGTGCCACCACGAGGCCAAGTATGGGTGCGGCTTAGCTGACTAATTAGGTAAGTTACTAGATTGTTACGGACCGTGGAAGGCGCGGGGAATGGGAGTCGAGTGAGGACTGCCCAGGGAACTGCATGGCACAAGAGGGGGCCCGTGGGTGGGAAATTGGAGATTCTAGCCTGTCGGTGAAACCTTAGTGAGTCCATACATCTAGTAGCCCCTTTGTAAAGGCTATTTTGTGATCTCCTGACCATACACCAACAGTTGTGTACTGGTATAATGGAGGTTCTGCAGTCGCCGACGGGTGAAGAAATCACAAAGTTGTGGGTAAAGTGGTACAACATCTGCAGAGTGTAAAACTATCATGATAGCCGAGCTTACGATCACGAGCGCCTGGCCAACTTCGATGATCAGTTGGGATGGTTATTGGTTATGGTTATTGATTATGGTTATTGGTTATGGTTTTTGTTATGGTTTGGCTTTCGGGACTGTTGAGTCTGGGTGATAAGATTTGGTTACATGACTGTTGAGTCATGGCAACGAGATTGGTCTCAGTGTGAGACGGATTTGTTTATGAGATGAAATGGTAGCGAATACGAGATGGTATTCGTCAGATGGTAGCGAATACGAGAAGGTATTCGTGAACAAGAATGAAGTTGATTAATGTCTGGTTGAGACATGGAAAGTGATGAACATAATGGAGGTATGTTGGTATTTTAATGCATGTTGGGATTACGTTCACTTAAAGTTAAGTTGTTGTTTTATCGTGGTTTTGATAAATAACTTTGCTTTCTGCAATGGGCCTTTTTATACCTACCTTGTTGTGAGCTACATATCATATTTTCCCGCACTTGCTGAGTACATCATTGTACTCAAACTTGCATTATTATTTCATCATCAGCAACAGGAGAAGATTACTATGAAGACCAGGTGGAGCATTAGGCGTGTAATCTGTCCTCAACCTTGCCTGTGGGGACGGAGTAGGGATGGAGCCTCTGCTGCTTAGATTGTTTCCGCACTAGTTAGAAGACTTGCGCTGCCAAGTTCAGTCCAAGACTCATGAAACCTTGTAATAAACTCTGTTATTCGTGGTTATATATATATATATATATATATATATATATATATATATATATATATATTGAAATTCAGTTTGTGGATGATGTGTATATGTGTGATGAACATCCTGGGCACACATATGCATCAGTTCTCGGTTCCATGGTTTTTCCACGAAATTGAGGGCGTCACAGATTGGTATTAGAGCCATGGGTTGACGGTAGGTTACAAGCTTAGATAGAAGTCACAGATTGGTATCAGACACAGATTGGTATCAACCTGCCATGGGTTGATTGTAGATCACACAACCTTGATAGATCACAGATTGGTAGCTGAGCCGCGTTGACTGTAGGACGCACCCTAGTAACAGCCTGATATTAGAAGCCACTCTGACCATAGGATGCAAGCCTAGGATGCAAAGATTGGCATTGGAACTACCTTGACATAGGATACAAGCCTAGGAGAAGCCATAGTTGGATCACAGATTGGCATAACCCTAAGCCATATAGGACCCCCATTGAACAAGCCATGAATAGGAGTTGTGTGAGCCCTTCTGATGATTGTTTGTGATTGGGTGCTTAGTGTGAGTTGTGGGACGTCTCAAGTGTTGTCCATATCCACATATAAGTCAAAAGAAGTGTGAGATGCCTCGGCACTTGTTCACATCCTCATATGAGCTAATATATATAGTCCAATCCACCTTGATGCATATAGTTAGGGGGATCCATCTAACCTTCTAACCTCTATTCTATTTCGTTCTCTCTCACAGATGGTGAGAGGAAACGCCGGCCGCCAAGGAAGGAACGTCCGTGGCAACCAAGAGGATGGCCACGATGGAGTTCCTGTTAACCCCGGAGCTGGTGAGAACAACCTAGAACGGTTGATGGCCATGCAAAATCAACTTATGCAAACCATGATCCAAACTTTGGGTCAGTTGCTGGCCAACAACAACAACCCCGTTCCGGCACCACCGCCACCACCACCGACGGCCATAACAGACCGGGAGAGTTCATGAGGACTCGACCACCCACCTTTGCTCAAGCTAACGACCCCATGGAGGCCAACGACTGGTTGAAATCTCTGGAGAAGAAGCTTGCCATAGTTCAGTGCAATGACCGAGAGAAGGTTCTCTTTGCGTCGCACCAACTCATGGGAGCTGCCACTGACTGGTGAGATGCCCTGTGCAACGCTCATATCAACCCGGAGACGATCACTTGGACTGAGTTCAAGGAGAGTTTCCGCTCTCATTACATCCCTGCTGGTGTAATGATGCTCATGAGACAGGAGTTCGAAGGTCTCCGCCAAGGACAGAAAAGCGTGAATGAGTATCTCAACAAGTTCACGCAACTGTCCCGGTACGCCCCCGAAGATGTCAACTCGGACTAACGGAAGCAGTACCTGTTCATGAGAGGGTTGAACAATGAGATCCAGGTTCAGCTCCTCAACAGTGACTACGCGAGCTTCCAGAAGCTGGTTGGCAAGGCTATAGTGGTTGAAAGCAAGATCCGAGAGATCGAGCGAGAGGGCAAGAGGAAGATGCAATACCAGCCACAAGGGAGCAACGTACGACCTCGGTACATGCCCCCATCTGGACCACAGTATGAAACGACCGCTCCTGCATACCGCCCTAATCAGCCACCACAGCAACGACCCGTTGCACAAGCACCTCGTGTGCCTTTGCCTCCTGTACCCCGACCCAACATGGACGCTTGTCGAAGTGTGTAGCCGACACTTCCCCTGGGCCTGCTCTGGGCAGCCCGCGGAGGTTCTTTTTCGGAGGGGCTAGTCACTCACGGAGAGCTTATGCGTTAAGGACGATGGAGGGAGAAGCTTGACACAGGGATTTTTACGTGGTTCAGGCCGTCGGAGCGTAATACCCTACGTCCACGGTGAGCAGAGGTGCTCGTTGTATTGCTTGTTGCTCATAACCAGAGTCCTGAGCTTGAGGATGACCTAAGTGCTCGGATGCTGGAGCGTAAGTGTGCAAAGAGTCGAACCCTTGCTAGCGAGGGCTTCTGAGTCTTTGTCTTGCCGCCACGCCCACGCCGCAAGCTAGGCGTAGTGGTTGATGATGGCAGGGGTGGCAGGGTATGTCTTGTCGCTGTGTTTATTGGTGTACAACTTCTGACGCGGCGTGCCAGTCTTCACTGTGATGCGACTGCGCACAACAGCACCTAACAGCGGCGTGCTCCGCGTCTCCGCGTCTTGGGAAGGCGCGGGTCTTGAATACCTTGTACGGACAAGGTATGGCGTGCCTTTACTCTTGCTGCCTACCGCGCGGGGGCAGGTAGCGTTGTTCTGCGGCCACGTGGCGGGCCCGAAGCTCTCCTCTATGGAGAGGGAGGTCCGTCCCCGTGGGACACGTGGGGTCTTTGGAGCTCTCCCCGCAGAGGGGGAAGGTCCGGCTCCGCTGGCCACGTGGCGGGCCCAGAGCTCTCCTCTGAGGAGAGGGAGGTCCAGCCCCACTGGACACGTGGAGCCTCCGGAGCTCTCCCCGCGGAGGGGGGGAGGTCCGGCTCTGCTGGCCACGTGGCGGGCCCGGAGCTCTCCTCTGAGGAGAGGGAGGTCCGGCTCCGCTGGACACATGGAGCCTCCGGAGCTCTCCCCGCGGAGGGGGAAGGTCCGGCTCAGTTGGCCACGTGGCGGGCCCGGAGCTTACCTCTGAGGAGAGGGATGTCCGGCCCCGCTGGACACATGGCGCCTTCGGAGCTCTCCCTGCGGAGAAGGGCGAGGTCCTTAGGCAGTTTCCCCTGTGCGCGACGGTACCCCATATTGAGGGTACCGAAAGTGGCCCCCGGGCCCATCTCGGGGGAGATAGCGAGCCTGAGGTGGGGCCCCCATCTCTTCCACTCTGCGCTCCTTCTCGAAGACCCGCATTGACCGTTGCCGGAGCACAAACAGTCGTGGGATTGTGGGAGCGTGTGCCCCACTTGATGGCTGCTTTTACTGCGGCGGTTCCCAAGGCTGCCACTTCTACACGTCGCAGCGCCTTTTCGGGAACCGCCAAAGCGTCTTGCCGGCTCGTCTCCTTGGGAGACTGACTTCTTGGCCCACCGCTTTAGCTGGACGGCTTGGGTCCACTTGTCATCGACGCTTGGTCTTGGAGCTGAAGCGGTTGTCCAAGCGGCGTATTCGAAGAGTTTCGAATCGCTTTGAATCGTGCCTGGGAAGTTTAAAAGGGGATCCCACCCGCATCGTGGCTTCCCTTTGCACTTCCCAGCGCTTGCATCTTCCTTGAGCTCTTGAGCCCTTGTCTTCCCTGTTCTTGAGCTTCCGTCTGCCATGGCTTCCAACTTGCCTCCGCCGCGTCTCGCTCGGTCAGCCGAGCTCGGGTCAGTGCGCAGGCTGCTGGGCTGGCACGCGGAGCAGCAGAAGCGCTGGCTCCGGCAGGGATCTCTCCCCCTGCTCCTGGAGAAGGGGGAAATAGTCTTCTTCACCGCCTACGCCATGGCGGGGTTTGCCCCACCAATTTCTTCCTTCTTCGTGACGCTGCTGGAGAGGTACGGTCTCCAGCTCCATCACCTCTCCCCCAACTCCTTCGCGATGGCTGCCGTCTTCGTGCACTTCTACGAGATGTTAGTGGGGGTGCACGCTTCAGTGACGCTCTTCCGCTACTTCTTCGTGTTGCGGATGACCGGGCGCAGCTCGAAGAATCAGCTGGGGGCATACTACTTCCAGCATCGCTGCAACGATCCGAAGGCCTCTGGGTACCTTCTACCTTTCGGTGCGTCGAGGTGGGAAAACTGGAGGGAGAACTGGGTGATCGTGCAGGCCGGCGAGCACGATCGCCTGCAGCTCCCAACTTCCGGCCCGACCACCGAGCGTCGCTTCTGGGAGGAGATCCCGGAGCTGCAGCCGGAGTACGCGCCTGTCTTGGAGCAGATCCGGTTCCTGGCCAACAAGGGGCTGACATCCCTTATGTAGCTGGCAGATTTCCTGTCGCGCCGTATTGCGCCCTTGCAGCAACACAACCGCCCGGTGTGGTACTACACCGGCGAGCTCGACTGCACCAGGCTGGAGAGGGGTCTCGGCTCCGACCCATCTGAGGAGGAGCTGTACGAGATGGTGGCCAAGGTGAGCAGCGACTTCGTCACCGGCGGTGACCTCACCTTCCCGGCCTCTGGCACTCCCCTCTTCTTGGAGCCGCAGATGAGGGCGGAGTTGCTGCGGAAGATGCCGAACCTTGACGACATCGGGATCGCTGTTCGTCAGGTTGGGGATGCCCTCCGGGGGATCTAGATTCCCGTGGTCAAGCGCTCCGGGGCGGAGCGCGAGGCGTCTACCGCTGCCCAACCCGCACCGAGGGTAGACGGAGCTCAGACCGTCGACAAGGGGAAGGGAAAGGAGCCGGCCCCCGGGCAGCCAGAGAAGAAATGTGCCTGGTCTCCTCCGAGGGCGTCGTTTGCGCCGAGCCAGGGGGCCGGGGTACCCTTGCGCCCATCTCCCGGAGGCGCTGGTTCGTCGGGTGGCGACCCAAAGAGACCTTGGGTCTCCAGCTCCGGCGGGTCTCTTCTCGGACAGCGGCGGTCCGAGGAGCCCCAGGCGTCCCGCCTCCCTTCTTCAGGCGGAGGAGCTTCAAGGAGGGACGCCGGTGGGGCGATGCCCGGGCGTGAGCCGAGGGCTCAGGCGCCACAGCCAGCGAGCGTCCCGGCTGCAGGCTCGACCAGCAGCGGCGTCGGAAGGGGCAGCGCTGGGACTCATCCGGGGGCACAGGTGCCCCGGGCCTCAGGGGTCGGATCGGCGAGCAGCGCTAGGGGCGCCACTGACGGGGGCCCTACTGCTCTGCCTCCTACTCCGCCGGTCCGGGTGCCTGCAGCGCAGGCGCAGGCGCCGGCGGCAGGTTCTGGTGGTTCTGTCCCGGCTCAGAGGCTGGGGCTCCAAGCCCATTGGAGCGCTCACGTCCCCCGGTAAGTGTTGCTCTTTCCGGCTTTTAGAAGTAGCGTTCCTTTCTCCTTTCTTAGCCTGAGAGCTTCTTATGTCGGCAGGGACTCACCGGCTGCCGGGGGAGAGTCTGTTCCCCGGCCATCTCCGGCCAGCGGAGGCTCTGCACCGCAGCGTCTGAGAGCTGTGGTGGCTCCAACGGCCCCCAAGTCGGCGGAGGCTTCTTCCGTGCCGGCGGGACCATCCCCCGCGGTGGCGGCGGCAGCTCCCGCTCATCCTCCTTCGCCAACTCGGAAGTCCGGTCCTGAGGCTGGAAGGGCAGCTTTGGGTGGAGCTTCTGGCCCCCTGGCTTCCCCAGATCGGCGCCTCTCCTCAGTTGCCGAGGCACCGGCACCTCCACCGGTCGTGGACATGACGGGGGAGGTCAGGGGCGCGGCTCCTGCTTCCGCCGCCCCGCTGCCCCTAGCGGATGCCTTGGGGCTTGCCCAGGCTGGCGTCCGGCTGGTCCAGGTCACCTTAGAGCGGGAGCGGGAGGTGCTGGCTGGAGAGAGAGAGCGCCTCCTTAGCTGGGGGCATCTCCTGAAACAGCGGACCCAGTAGGCTGAGGCAGAGCTCGACTCGAGGCAGTCGAGGCTTGATGCCGTGGAGGCGCTGCTCAATGCTCAGAAGAGGGTCGTCAACTGCCTGGGCTCGGAGACCCGGCGGCTCCGTGAGGAGACCCGCGAAGCTCACGCCAGGGCCGAAGCGCGTTCCACTGCCGTGGAGGAGCTGCGGCTGCAGGTAGCTCGCCGCGAGTGCGCCGTCGCAGATCGGGAACGCGCCGTGGCGGCCGAGGAGAAGAAGGTCACCGCACTGCTTGAGGCCAGCAAGGGTAAGCTGAGGGCTCGGGCCGAGGAGCTGGGGCTCCGCGAGTCAGATGTTGCTGCGAGGGAGGGGCAGACCTCCCGGCAGCACCAGGCGGTGCTGGACCACGAGCTGGCGGCCCGCCAAGAGGTGGAGAAGCTCCAGGCTTCATGGTCTGTCGAGGCCCGAGCGGTCTGGAGCTTTGTCGCTGAGGCAGTGTCCGCCCTGGTTCCCCTCGGTTTCAGCCCGGTGCGGGCGGAGGCTCCAGCACAGGAGGTACTTGAGGCAATCCCGGCGCTTGAGTCCATCGGCGCCAAGCTGGGCAGGCTCAAGGCGGTGATCGCCGACGAGCTTGAGGTGGAGGGACGAGGCCTGGCGAAGGAGGTCGCCACGCACGTGCTGGCGTGCTTCCAGAGTCAAGACCCTTCCTTCTCTCTAGAGCCGGTGAGACTAGGCCCCGTCGTCGAGCGGGAGGAAGCTGCCAGGGCCGAAGTCAGTGACATTGCCGCCCTCATGGCCTCTAGGTTCCAGCGGGAGTCCGGGGACTCTTAGGCAGTCACCCCTGCGGCCAGGAGGCCCTGTATCTCTTCTTTTGTTGAGTTTGTAATCCAGCTCATGGAGCTTTGAATGAATGAATAGGCTCTTTGTTTTTTGCGTTCGTGCTTATCTTCTTCTTGGCTTGGCCTGGCCGAGTCCTCAGCTCCGCAAGGACCTCGGAGGTCTTCACCAATCTTGAAGTCTTGCAAAGACACCTTCCTCGGGTCCTTGTGTTAAGGGCCCAAGGGGTCTCCGGAGCTCGCCCCGTGAGAACGGGGAGGTCCAGATCTGCAGGCCACGTGGCAAGCCCGGAGCTCTCCTCTGAGGAGATGAAGGCCCGACCCTGCGGGACACATGGAGTCTTCGGAGCTCACCCCTGTGGAGGGGGCGAGGCCCGGCTCTGCCGGCCACGTGGCGGGCCCGGAGCTACCCTCTTAGGAGAGGGGGGCTCCGGCTCCGCCGGACACGTGGGGCCTTCGGATCCCGCCCCTGCGGAGGGGGCGAGGTCCGGATCCTGTGGTCTTGCGTTGGAGCTCCGGTCCTTCCTTGCGCGGTCCCCGTAGTGGCCCCATGGTGGGTGTGGCCAATGGATTGGGCATACCTAACATACTCCTGCATGGGAGCTAAGGCTGGGAGGTCCTGCACACAAGTAAGGGAAGCGTAATTCTCCTTGGGACTCTCCCTTCCCTATCTCATGGTCTTATTTGGCTTACGATCCTGATCCGGTATACGGGGCTTGGGCAATTCAGTGCGGCCGGCGCTGGTGGTCCGGCTCCCTCCGAGGTCAGGGTACGACCGTCTGGCCCTTAGTACTGGACCAACTGGCATCACAACACCTGACTAGGGGAGGCCCAAGAGGCCCCCTGGCCATTGGCAGGTACCTCAAGCGCGACCGTATTCGGTAGGATAGCAAATGCCGACTAGGGATGAGAATGGGAAAAGAGAGCTGAGTGTATGGTGAGCATACACAGAAAGTGCGGTCATAAAAATTAATGCGTAATTAAATGAGCACAAGGGCAAGAGCAAAGCAGGACAGGTTTATTTCCATATAAATATCCATAGGAGGAAGGTAGGCTAAACATGGAGGCAACGACCCGCCCCATTAAGAAGGGAAGCAAGACTCTACGCGCTTAGGGTCGGAACCAGGCCAAGCTGAACGTAGTCCTGGACCGTCGCCTGAGGCTTAGCTGCCCCGAGCGCTGTTCCTGGACTCTATGGAATCTATTACAGAAAGAAAAGGTATTGTCCTACTATTTCTCTAGGGGTAGAACTTACGGAGGTGTTCTATGTTCCAAGAGTTCGGGAGCGGATCTCCATCCTCGGTGGAAAGGTGTACGCACCTGGGGCGGCAAACTTTCGTGACTCGGAAGGGACCTTCCAGCTGGTGGAGAGTTTGTCGGTCCCTTCACGAGAAAGTATGCACCGTAGCACCAGATCGCCTTCTTGCAGCTCCTGGACACGCACGGACCTTTGGTGGTAGCACCGGAGCGTTTGCCGGTACCATGCGTTGCGGAGCGCTGCGTGTAATCGAGCCTCGTCGACGAGGTCGATGTCTTCACGCCAGAGGTTGTCCTGCGTGGCTTCGTCGTAAGCTCGGACACGGAGAGACCCATGGTGATCTCTGGGGGTAGCACAGCTTCGGCCCCGTATACCATGAAGAAGGGTGTCTCTCCGGTGGCCCAGCTTTGGGATGTCCGGTTAGCCCACAGTGTGCTTGGAAGCTCGTCCACCCACTTGGCACCATGCTTCTTCCAGCCGGCATAGGTGCGAGTCTTGAGGCCCCGAAGAATCTCGGCGTTGGCCCTCTCGACTTGCCCATTGCTCTTCGGGTGAGCAACGGAGGCATAGCACACCTGGATGCCGAGGTCTTCGCAGTAGTCTTGGAATGCTGCGCTGGTGTACTGGGTCCCGTTGTCGGTGATGATTCTGTTCGGGACCCCGAACCGGCAGACGATCGACTTGATGAACTTTACTGCGGATTGCTTGTTGATGGTGACGACGGGTGTAGCTTCTGGCCACTTGGTGAACTTGTCAATGGCGACGTAGAGGTACCAGAATCCCCCGATGGCTTTGGGGAATGGTCCCAGGATGTCCAACCCCCATACGGTGAATGGCCACGAGGGCGGGATCATCTGAACCGCCTGAGACGGTGTGTGGATCTGCTTGGCGTGGAACTGGCACGCCTTGCAGCTCTCGACCAGCTTGACGGCATCCTCGAGTGCTGTCGCCCAGTAGAAGCCACGCCGGAAGGCTTTACCGACGAGCATGCGTGAGGAAGAGTGACTCCCACATTCGCCTCTATGGATCTCAGTGAGCAAGTCGCAGCCTTCCCCTTGGGTTATGCACCACAATAGGACGTGGTTGGCGCCACGCCGGTAGAGATCCCCTTCTACCAGCGCGTACCTTTTAGCCATGCGCACGATCCGTTCAGCGGATACACGTTCATCAGGGAGGTGTTGTCTTTCATGTAGTCCCGGATCTCCGTGATCCATGCATCGGGTCTGACTTGAGCTTCTGGATCTTGAGCGCTGGGTTGCACGGAGTCCCCAGTGACGCTTACGATCCTTGGCGGCATCCATGGCTGCAGGGCTGCCGGGACCGCCAGCTTTGAGGTGCTGGTCCAGCCCCCTTCGCCCGGCTCGGCAGGCCGGGCTGTGGGCCGCAGCAACGTCCTCTCGAAGACTCCTTCGGGCACAGGGGCTCCGGTGGAGGCCTTAGTTGAGAGGTTGTCGGCCGCGGCATTGCCAGTGCACGGTACATGACGCAGGTCCAAGGCGAGGAAGTCTTTCTCCAACATCTGCACGTGGAGCAGATAAGCAGCTAGCTGTGGGTCATTGCAGGAGCATTCACCCTTAACTTGCTTGATGACTAGCTGGGAGTCGCCCTGTGCCAACAACTGGCGAGCGCCCACAGACAGGGCTGTCTTTAGGCCAAAGATGAGCGCTTCATACTCTGCCATGTTGTTGGTTGCCTTGAAATTGAGACGCACCATGTACCCAAACTGCTCCCCCGATGGCACGAGAAGCAGTACGCCAGCACCGGCCCCTTGCTTTCGCGAGGAGCCGTTGAAGAAGAGCGTCCAGTGAGGCCCGGTGAAGACCGGAGCTCGGGGCTTTGGTTCACCGTCTTTGTGGCCCCCTGGTTTAGTCTTCGTTGGTGTCCACTCAGCCACGAAGTCAGCCAGTGCTTGGCTCTTGACTGCATGGCGAGGAAAGAAGTCCAGCTCAAACTCCGCCAATTCCGCTGCCCACTTAGCGACATTGCCGGTCGCGTTGGGGCTGTGAAGGATTGCCTTCAGCGGGTAGGAGGTGACCACCGAGACCCGGTGGGCTTGAAAGTAGTGGCGGAGCTTCCTGGATGCCACGAGTACTGCATATAGCAGCTTGTGGACCTCCAGGTACCTTGTCTTGGCGTCGTGGAGGACTTCGCTGATGTAGTAGACAGGCCTCTGGATGGTCCGGACCCTCCCCCCTGGGCCTGAGATGTCCTCATCCATTGGCTCAGGCCGACAGGGGGTAGACGGGTCAGGGGGAGCCTCCGGGAGCTGGGACTTGAAGGCTCCTAGTCCGTCTTGGACCTCCGGGAGATGCCGCTGGTTTTCCGGGTGGCCATCCTGGACCATCGGGAGGATGTCTTGTCCTCCTGGGAGGTTCCTTTGGGTCTCCGGGGGGTTATCCTGGAGCTCCGGGAGGTCCCGTTGGAACCTCCGGGAGGTTGTCTTGGAGCTCCGGGAGGTCCCGTTGGACCTCCGGGAGGTTGTCTTGGAGCTCCCGGAGGTCCCGTTGGACCTCCGGGAGGTAGTCTTGCAGGTCCGGGAGGTCGTCTTGGACCTTCGGGGTCTCCTGGTGCTTGTCTTCTGCTACCGGAGCAGGCTGCGGTGACGAGGGGTCCGGCCGTTCTGCGACGAGGACCATGCTCACCATCTCAGTTGTTGCTGCGATGTAGAGCAGCAAATGCTCTTCGGGCTCAGGGGCTACCATGATGGGTAGGGTCGTCAGGAGCTGCTTCAACTCCTGGAAAGCTTCTTTAGCTTCGTCGGTCCAAGCAAATGGACCGGATTTGCGCAGGAGCTTAAAGAAGGGGAGTGCTTGCTCTTCTAGCCTCAATATGAACCGAGTCAGCGCGGCTAGGCATCCCGTGAGTTTCTGGACATCTTTGATGCGGGCGGGGGGCCGCATCAGGTCGATGGCCTTGATCTTCTCTGGGTTGGCCTCAATTCCTCGGTGCGAGACCTGGAATCCTAGGAGCTTCCCAGAGGATACACCGAACACACACTTGTCGGGGTTCAGCTTAGTGCGCGTGGATTGCAGTTTGTCAAAGACTAGGGCTAGGTTATCTAACAAGGATGAACTCTGCCTGACCTTGACAACGATGTCATCGACATACACCTCGACTAAGTCTCTTATTAGCTCTCCAAAGGTTTTGTGCATTGCACGTACAAAGGTGAGGAGAGCATTCTTTAAGCCATAAGGCATAGAGACATAACAATACAGGCCGTCTACTGCGATGAAGGAAGTGTGCTCTTCATCTTCTCTAGACATAGGGATCTGATGAAAACCCAAGTAGGCGTCTGTCGAAGTGTTCAGTTGACACTTCCCCCGGGCCTGCACTGGGCAGCCCGCGGAGGTTCTTTTTCTGTGGGGCTAGTCTCTAGCGGAGAAATTGCGCAGATGGACGAGTTAGTAAGAGCTTGACACGGCGAGGTTTATGTGGTTCAGGCCGCCGGAGCGTAAAACCCTACGTCCACGGCGAGCTATGGAGCTCGCTGTATTGCTTGCTGCTCAGGACCGGAGGCCTGAGCTCGGGGGTGAGTTACAGCTTGAGAGTGTATGGCTAGCGTATGAGTTGCAAAGTGCGAACCCCTGCTATCAACGCCTACCCGAGCCTTTTATAGTCCAAGGCTCGGGAAGCTTACAAGGTGGGCCAGGATCCGACAGGTGGTCCCTGGAAGATTGTCTAACATCTACCGTATCTGCAGTTATGCCGGTAGTTGCTTCTGGTCGAAGGCTTCTGAGTCTTCATCTTGCCTCCCTGCCCATGCCGCATGCTAGTCGTAGTGGTTGATGGCGGCACTGGCGGCATGGGATGCCTTGTCGCGGTGTTTATTGGCTGGCAGGTTCTGACACCACGCGCCAGTGTGTGATGCGACTGGACGCAACGGCACCTGACAGAAGCGTGCTCCGCGTCTCCGCGTCTCGGGAAGACGCGGGTCTTGAATACCTTGTACGGGCATGGTACGAGGCGTCTTTACGCCCGCCGCCTATCGCTCAGGGGCAGGCAGCGCCGTTCTGCTGCCACGTGGCGGGCCCGGAGCCCTTCTTCGAGGAGAGGAGGGTCCGTTCCGCAGGGCACGTGGAGCCTCCGGACCTCTCCCTGCGGAGGGAGAGGCTCGGCCTCCGTTGGCCACGTGGCGGGCCCGGAGCTCTCCTCTGAGGAGAGGGAGGTCCGGCCCCGCTGGACGCGTGGTGCCTTCAGACCTCTCTCCCGCGGAGGGGGAGGTCCGGCTTCTGTATGCCACGTGGCGGGCCCGGAGCTCTCCTCTGAGGAGAGGGAGGTCCGGCCCCGCCGGACGCGTGGCGCCTTCGGAGCTCTCCCTGCGGAGAAGGGCGAGTTCCTTAGGCATTTTACCCTGTGCGCGGGGGTACCCCATATCTCAGGTACCGACAGTGGCCCCCGGGCCCATCTCGGGGGAGGTAGCGAGCCCGAGGTGGGACCTCCGTCTCTTTCGATCCGCGCACTTTCTCTAAGTCCCGAATTGACCGCTGCCGGAGCACGAACGGCCGCGGGATCGTGGGAGCGTGCGCTCAATTGATGGTTGCTTTTACTGCGGCGGTTCGCAAGACCACCACTTCTGCACGTTGCGGCTCTTTCTTCGGGAACTGCCAAAGTGCCTTGCCGGCTTGTCTTCTGGGGCGTCTGACTCCTTGACCCACCGCTTCAGTTGGGCGGCTTGGGTCCACCTTTCATCGACGCCCGGTCTCGGAGCCAACGAGGTCGCCGATGCGATGTTTCCGGAGGTTTTCAAATTACATCGAACCATCCCTGGAAAGTTTTAACAGGGGATCTCACCCGCATCGCGGCTTCCCTTCGCATTGCGCTCGTACTTCCCTTGAACTCTTGCGCCCCGGCTCTCCTGCCCTTGTGCCCTCTTTCGCCATGGCTTCCAACTTGCTCCCGACGCGCCTCGTTCGTTCTTCCGAGCTTGGGCCAGTGCGCAGGCTGCTGGGCTGGCGCTCAGAAGAGCAGAAACATCGGCTTCGCCGAGGATCTCTCCCCCTGGTCCTGGAAAAGGGGGAGATAGTCTTCTTCACCGCTTATGCTCTGGCGGGGTTCGTTCCGCCGATTTCTTCCTTCTTTGTCACCCTGCTGGAGACATATGGTCTCCAGCTCCACCATCTTTCCCCCAACTCCTTCGCAATGGCTGCTGTTTTTGTCCACTTCTGCGAGATGTTCGTGGGGGTGCACGCCTCCGTGACGCGCTTCCGCCACTTCTTTGTGCTGCGGACGACTGGGCGCGGCTCAAAGACTCAGATGGGGGCATACTACTTCCAGCATCGCTGCAAAGACCCCAAGGTCTCCGGATACCTTCTGCCCTTCAGCGCATCAAGGTGGGAAAACTGGAGGGAGAGCTGGGTGGTAGTGCAGACCGACGAGCACGATCGCCTACAACTCCCAACTGCCAGCCCAACCACCGATCGCCGCTTCTGGGAGGAGATCCCTGAGCTGGAGCAGGAGTACTCCCCGGTCTTGGAGCGGATCCGGTTCTTGGCCAACGAGGGGCTGACGTCTCTAATGGTGCTGATGGACTTTGTGTCACGCCGTATTGCTCCCTTGCAGCAGCGTAGCCGCCCAGCGTGGTACTACACCGGCGAGCAGGACTGTACCAGGCTGGAGAGGGGCCCCGGCTCTGACCCTTCCGACGAGGAGCTGAACGAGATGGTGAGCAAGGTGAGCGGTGACTACATTCCCAGTGGCGACCCCGCCCTTCCGCCCTCTGCCACCCCCCTCTTCTTGGAGCCTCAGAGGAGGTCAGAGCTCCTGCGGAAGATGCCGAACCTTGATGATATCGGGATCGCCGTCCGGCAGGTCGGGGATGCCTTCCGGGGTATCACCATTCCAGGAACCGAGCACCCCGGGTCAGGGCATGAGGCATCCGCTGCTGTCAAACCCTCCCCCAGAGCCGACGGAACCCAAGCCGCCGACAAAGGGAAAGGAAAAGAGCCGGCCCCCGGGCATCTAGAGAAGAAACGCGCCCGGTCTCCTCCGAGGGTGCCGCCTGTGCCGAGTCAGGGTGCCAGAGCTACTTTGCTCCCATCTCCCGGAGGTGCTGGTCCATCGGGTGGCGACCCGAAGAGGTCCCGAGTGTCCCTCCCCGGCGGGTCTCTCCACAGACAGCAGCCGTCCGAATCAGCCCAAGTACCTCGCCATCCTTCCTCAAGCGGAGGGGCTCCCAGGACGGATGTTGGTGGGGCGACGCCGGCGAGTGCACCGGGGATCCAGGCGTCCCATTCCGCGACCGTTCCAGCCGCTGGTCCCGGCGGTTCAGCTATAGCCCAGAGGCCAGTGCTGCAAGCTCGCTGGAGTGCTCATGCCGCCCAGTAAGTGTTGTTCTTTCTGGCTTGTAGGAGCAGAGCTCTTGTCTCTTCTCTTATTCTGAGGGCTTCTTCTTCTTGCAGGGACCGACCAGCTGTCGGGGGCGGGCCTCTTATCCGGCCGCCTTCAACCGACGGAAGCTCCGCGCCTCAGCACCTGGGGACCGTGGCGGCTCCCATGGCTCCCAAATCGACGGGGGCACCCTCTGCACCAGCGGGTTCATTTTCCGCGGTGGCGGCATCTGCTCCTACCCGCCCTCCTTCACCAGTCCAGAAGCCAGGTCTTGAGACCGGGAGGGCTGCTGTAGGTGCACCTGCTGGCCCCCTGGCCTCCTTAGGACAGCGCCCCACCGTAGTTGTTGAGGCGCCGGCGCCCCCGCCGGTCTTAGACTCGTCAGGGGGGTCCAGCGGCGCAACTCCTATCCCCCCTGCTCCGGCGCCCGTGTGGGACGCCCTGGGGCGTGTCCAGACCAGCGCCCGGCAGCTCCAATCTGCCTTTGAGCAGGAGCGGAAGGCATTGGCCGGCGAGAGGGAACGCCTTCTCAGCTGGCAGCAGCGGGCCCGGGCGGACCTTGACTCAAGACAGTCAAGGCTTGAGGCCATGAGTGCTCTGCTTGGCACTCAGAAGAAGGCCATTAGCCGCTTGGAGTCAGAGGCCCAGCGGGTTCGTGCCACCTACCGCGAGGCTTTGGCCCAAGCTGAAGCCAAAGCCAAGGAGCGTTCTGCCGCCGCGGAGGAGTTGCAGCTGCAGGTAGCCCGTCGGGAGAACGCCGTCGCTGATTGGGAACGCGCCGCTGCGGCTGAGGAGGAGAAGACCACCGTCCGGGTGAGGGCCAAGGTGGAGGAGCTAAGGGCTCGGTCCGAGGAGCTGGAGCTCCGTGAGTCGGCTGTCGCCGCGAGGGAGGAGCAGTTCTCCAAGGAGCGCCAGGCGGCGATGGATCGCGAGCTGGCGGCTCGCCAAGAGGTAGAGAGGCTCCAGTCCTTGCGGACTGCCGAGGCCCAGGCAGTCTGGTGCTTCATTGCCAAGGCGGGGTCCGCCTTGGCTCCTCTTGGTTTCAGCCCTGTGCAGGTGGAGACTCCAGCGCGGCCGATGTCCGAAGCGGCCCCGGCCCTTGAGTCTCTCGGCGACGAGATAGGTCGGCTCGAATCAGAGATCGCCGACGAGCTGGAAGCGGAAGGTCGGGGCCTTGCGAAGGAGGTTGCTATGCACGTTCTGTCGTGCTTCGTTAGCCGAGACCCTTCCTTTTCTCTGGGGCCCGTTCGTCTAGGACCCGTCACCGATCGGGAGGAAGCTGCCAGGGCCGAAGTCGAGGACTTTGCTGCCCTCGTGGCCTCTAGGTTTCATCGGGAGTCCGGGGACTCTTAGGCATCTGCCCTCGTGGCCACAAGGCCCTGTACTTCCTTTTTTATTTTTGTTGAGTCTGTAGCCCAGCTCGTGGAGCCTTCGTATGGACAGACTCCTGTTTCTTTCTGTGTCTGCATGTCCTAGTCTTCTTCTTGGCTTTTCCAGACCGAGTCCTTAGCTCTGCAAGGACTCGGAGGCCTTGACCAATCTCGAAGCTCTGCATAGACACCTTCTCCGGGTCCTCACTGTATACTAAGGGTTCCGGAGGTCTCCAGGACCCGCCTCACGAGATCGGAGGGGGGTCCGGGCCTGTTGGTCACGTGGCGGGCCCGGAGCTCCCGCCTGAGGGGAGGTCCGGGCTTGCGGGGCACGTGGAGTCCTCGGGCCTCTCCCCGCAGAGGGGGGAGGTCCGACTTCTGTAGACCACGCGGCGGTCCCGGAGCTCCCCTCAAGGAGGTGGAAGGTCTGGCCCTGCTGGACACGTGGGGCCTTCGGGCCTCGCCCCTGTGAGGTCCAGTTCTTTAATCTTACCTTGGGGTTTTGGCCTTGCGCGATCCCGTAGCGGCCCCCTGGTAGGTGCGTTCTATTGGATGGATGCGCCTACCATACTCCTGCGGGGAGGTGAGGCTGAGAGGTCCTGCACACAAGAAAGGAAAAAGTAATTCTCCTTGGGGGTTCCCCCCCTCTATCTCTTAGTCTTATCTGGCTTACGGTCCCCGTCCACTTATATGGTGCTTGGGAACTACCGTGCGCGAAGTGCCGGGGGCTTGGGGCCCCCCTGGCTTTCGGCCGGTACCTCCCACGCAACCGCCTTTGGCAGGGCAGCAAATGCCGACTAAAGATGAGAATGAGAAGAGGGAGTTGAACGCATAGTGAGCACGCGCTAGTAGGGTAATCATAAAAATTTAATAAGTAAATTAAATGAGTACCAAAGAAGAGCAACGTAGGGCAGGTTTCTTTTCATATAAATTTCCATATGGGGAAGGCGGGCCGAATATGTAGGCCACGACCCGCCTCAAGGGAAGCAAGACTCTACACGCTTGGGGTCGGAACCAGGCGAAGCTGAACGTAGTCCTGGACCGTCCCCTGAGGCTTAGCTGCTCCAAGCACTGTTCCTGGACTTTTATGGAATTTATTATAAAAAGAAGGGTCTGTCCTATTGTTGCTCTAGGGGTAGAACTTACAGCGGTGTTCTGTGTTCCGAAGGTTTGGGAGCGGGTCCCCATCCTCGGTTCTGGGGAATGGTCCCAGGCCCAGGATGTCCAGCCCCAGTATGGCAAATGGCCATGTGGGCTGGATCATCTGTACCGTCCAAGCCGGTGTATGGATCTGCTTGGCGTGGAACAGGCACGCCTGGCAGCTCTCGACCATCTCGACGGCATCCTGGAGTGTTGCCGGCTAGTAGAAGCCATGCCGAAAGGCTTTACCGACAAGCATGCGTGAGGAAGAGTGACTCCCACATTCGCCTCCATGGATCTCAGCGAACAAGTCGCAGCCTTCCCCCTGGGTTATGCACCGCAATAGGATGTGGTTGGCGCCACGTCGGTAGAGATCCCCCTCTACCGCCATGTGTCTCTTAGCCATACGCACAATCCATTCAGCGGATACACGTTCATCAGGGAGGATATTGTCTTTCAAGTAGTCCCGAACCTCCATGATCCATGCATCGGGTCTGACTTGAGCATCTGGATCTTGAGCGCTGGGTTGCACGGAGTCCCCAGTGACGCTTGTGATCCTTGGCGGCGTCCATGGCCGCCGGGACCGCCAGCTTCGATGTGCTGGTCTAGCCCCCTTCGTCCGGCTCGGCGGGCCGGGCTGTGGGCCACGGCAACGTCCTCTCAAAGCCCCCTTCAGGCACAGTGGCTCCGGTGGGGGTCTTCATTGAAAGGTCGTCAGCTGCGGCCTTGCTAGCGCGCGGTACGTGGTGCAGGTCCAAGGCGAGGAGGTCTGTCTCCACCATCTTGGTTGAAAACCAGACTGGGAGTTGCCCTGAGCCAACGACTAGCAAGAAGTATGAGCACTTCATACTTTGCTATGTTGCTGGCTGCCTTGGAATTGAAACGCACCACATACCCAGACTGCTCCCCCGATGGCGTGAGGAACAGTACGCTAGCACCGGCCCCCTGCTTTCGCAAGGAGCCGTCGACGAACATCATTCGGTAAGGCCTGGTGAAGGTCAGGGCTCAGGGTCCTGGTTCACCGTCTTCGTGGCCCCCTGAGCATGCGTCTACTTCAGCCACAAGTCAACTAGTGCTCGGTTGATGTCTGCATGACGGGAAAGGGAGCCTAGGTCAAACTTCAGTAGCTCCGCTGCCCATTTGGCGGCATTGTCCGTCGCGTGGGGGCTGTGGAGGATAGCTTTCAGCCTGGGGAGACCGCCGGGTGCTCGATACTCGGAGGTCCCCAGGCTGCTTTGGACCTTCCGGGAAGCTCCGCTGATGTCCCGGGAGCTCCGGGGGGTCCCGTTGCACCTCCGAGAGGTCCTGCTGGTCCTCCGGGAGGTTGTGTCGGGGATCCGAGGTCCGGTTTGGGCCTCCGGGGTTTTTTGGTACTTGCTTCTTGGTAGCGAAACAGGTTACGGTGGTATGGGGTCAAAGCCA
Source organism: Neostapfia colusana (assembly GCA_030760725.1). Taxonomy (NCBI): domain Eukaryota; kingdom Viridiplantae; phylum Streptophyta; class Magnoliopsida; order Poales; family Poaceae; genus Neostapfia; species Neostapfia colusana. The sequence goes on along the minus strand of JASWHV010000013.1, from coordinate 43,026,938 downwards.
TTGGCGCGAAGACCAGAAATTCGCGGGACCCCTAGCTACGCCGAATCGGTTTATGCCGGGGTTAGCAGGTAAAGGGTGCCCTTCAACTACTCCAGACACAGGGGTCTGGTGGGAGCCCTAGTAAGCATTTGGGAAGCACAGCATATCACAGCCTGGCATCGAGTCTACTATTTGGTCTATCATAGGGAGAGAAAATAGGTCTTTAGGGCATGCCTTATTGAGGCTGGTGTAGTCGATGCGCTTACGGAGCTTCTCGCTGGCCTTCGGGACAACAACACGGTTCGCCAAGCACTGGGGGCGGCGGACTCTCCGTCTTGTCGGACGGCTGGACGTCGGGAAAGACCTTTAAGTAGTGCTCAATCACCTCCCTAGGGATCTCTGGCCTCCGTGACAGCTGTCATGCAGCACATCGACATTGTGCCGGAGGGGGGTAACGAGCGCGCCTTCCTATTTGCTATCCAGGCCCCCGGCTACCCGGGTGGTCTGGGTGGCATCGGCGCTGATTCGGACGAGCCTTGTGGGGACATCGTCCTCATCGAGGGGTTACACGCGGGGTGCTGTGGTAGAGGCACGGTGGCGTGCACTTGGGTGGAGCTGGTTTGGTTCTGCGCTGCCGAGGGTTGGCGCTCTAGTTGCTGTAAGCGCCTGAAGCTTTTCCAAGGCTAACACTGTGGCACCACGGTCTCCACAAACCTTGAGGACGCCTGTTGGTGTAGGCATCTTCAATACAAGGTAGCCGTAGTGGGCTACTGCTATGAATCGGTACAGGGATGGCCTGCCGATTATGGCGTTGAAGGGGAGGTCAATCTCGGCCACATCGAACAGAACGTACTCTGTCCGGTAGCTGTCCGGTGCCCCAAAGGTCACCGGGAGGCTGATGTGGCCGTAGGGAACGACCTGTCCCGGCCCTACCCCTGAGAACGGGCTCGATGGGGCGAGCTTGGCCATCGGGATCTGCAGCTTCTGGAAGGCTGCGCGACTGATGAGGTTCAGTCCAGCCCCGCCATCCACCAAAACGTGGTACATCTTCATGTTGGCGATGGTGGGGGCCACCACGAGCGGCAGTTGGCCGGCCCCAGCCATGTTCCTGGGGCAGTCGGTGTCATCGAAGCTGATGGGGGTTCCCATCCACCTGAGGTGCGGTGCTGCACCTGGGAGGGGAGCCACCGACGCTACCGCTCGACGTAAGGCCTTAGCCGTGCTCCGGGACGGGGGGTCAGCGGACCCGCCGAAGATGACATAGAGCATCTTCCGGTGCTCGTCATCACTGGAGCTGGAGCTCCCATGACTGCGCACTGCCTTTACGGCGTGCTGAAGCTCCTGGAACTCCACCTGGCGGTCGACGCCGTCTCGGGCCTCGACCTTCTGCTTGCCCTCCCTTTGATTGTTGGGTGGGGCATCAGTTAGAGGCTGCTTCCCTTTCCGGAAGCGCTCCGCGAGCTTCTGGATTTCTCGGCATTCGGCAGCGGTATGATAACTGGTACCATGCACAGGGCATAATTCATCCTGGCCCCCGTCTGGGGCCGGTGATTGTCGCGGCCTCTTGTCAGGGCGCGGCCCCCGAGCTCCACTGGGTGCCGCCGTTGTGGCAACAGGGACCGTGGCTGATGACTTTATGTTGCTTCCGTACGAAGCGCCGCCGGATCCCGGCTGACCCCCTGGCTTGGGGGCCGGCAGAGAGTGCCAGTTCCGCCCTTCGGCTGCTCTGGCACACTTGTCCGCCAGGTTGAAGAGTTCTGAGACATCGCGGACCTCCCTGGTCGCGAGCTTCTCGAGCATCTTCCTGTCCCGAATGCCTTGCCGGAACGCCACCACCACAGAAGCGTTCTGGATATGTGGGATGGTGTTCCGCACCTGGGAGAACCGCTGGATGAACGAGCGCAGCGACTCCCCTGGTTGCTGTTGGATAGCGTGGAGGTCAAGCTCCGTGCCAGGGCGGGTGTATGAGCTGCCGAAGTTGGCGACGAACTGCCGGCAGAGCTCTCCCCAGGAAGCTATGGACCCCTGAGGTAGATTCATGAGCCAAGACCGAGCTGGGCCGGTCAAGGCAACGGGGAAGTAGTTGGCCATGACAGCCTCGTCCCCTCCTGCGGCAAGTACGGCGGTGGAGTAGATCTGGAGGAACTCCGCCGGGTTGACGCTACCGTCGTACTTCTCGGGCAGGTGCGGCCGGAACTTGCGCGGCCACCTCGCGAAGCGAAGGTGGGGTGCAAGGGCCGCACATCCTGCACCTGCTGCTGCAGGTATTGGCGCTGCGAACGCTTGGTTCGCACTTGGCACCGCGTATCCCAGCATGGGCAAGGCTGCACCATAGACCGGGGGCGCTGCTTGCGGCGCATATGGTTGTGGCATATGCTGCGCGGCATATGCCTGAGGCAGGGCTCGCGTGGCGAAGACCTGCCCTTCAGGTTGTGTCGAGGCCGACGACATGCTGTCGCCAGCCTCATGGTTGCGACGCCTTTCTCGGCGTCGCTCGAGGTACACCCGGGCATCCTGGCCCAAGTGGCACCGTTCCAGCTCCCTTCTCAGGTCCGTCGACGGGAGCCTGGAGGAGCTGGAATCCGCCGTTTGCCCGTCAACCGTTGGCGTGCGCGTCAGAGACACAGCCGGTTGACCGGGACGTCGCCCTTGCCGAAACCGAGGGTTCGCGGTGGCGATGACGAGGCGGTCCACTTCGCGGACCCACTGTTGGGTCGCTGAATGGGGCGCATCCCCAGCAGGTGGGTTGCGCAGCAGCGCTTTTGCTGCAGCTAGCGCACCTCCATGGTGTACGCTCAGCGCTGCAGAAGATCTCACACTGGTCGGAGCCTGCACCGCCGGAGTTGGCGTTGCCGGAGTCGGCTGCTGGCTACCAGCTTGTGCCGACACACTCCGTCCCGAGTGTGTCGACATGTACTCCCCAGTGGTCACGGTTCGCCGTGAACATGGAGGGGGAGAGTTTGCCGCTGAAGGAAGCTTGGTCATCTTCGTCGGCGGAAACTCGTCGCGCTAGGAGAAAGGCCCCCTTCCTGGCGCGCCAAATGTCGAAGTGTTCAGTCGACACTTCCCCCGGGCCTGCACTGGGCAGCCCGCGGAGGTTCTTTTTTCGGTGGGGCTAGTCTCTAGCGGAGAGCTTGCGCAGATGGACGAGTTAGTAAGAGCTTGACACGGCGAGGTTTACGTGGTTCAGGCCGCCAGAGCGTAAAACCCTACGTCCACGGCGAGCTATGGAGCTCGCTGTATTGCTTGCTGCTCAGGACCAGAGGCCTGAGCTCGGGGGTGAGTTACAGCTTGAGAGTGTATGGCTAGCGTATGAGTTGCAAAGTGCGAACCCCTGCTATCGACGCCTACCCGATCCTTTTATAGTCCAAGGCTCGGGCAGCTTACAAGGGGGGCCGGGACCCGATAGGTGGTCCCGGGAAGATTGTCTAACATCTACTGTATCTGCAGTTATGCCGGTAGTTGCTATTGGTCGAAGGCTTCTGAGTCTTCATCTTGCCGCCCTGCCCATGCCTCATGCTAGTCGTAGTGGTTGATGGCGGCGCTGGCGGCATGGGATGTCTTGTCGCGGTGTTTATTGGCTGGCAGGTTCTGACACCGCGCGCCAGTCTATGATGCGACTGGACGCAACGGCACCTGACAGAAGCGTGCTCCGCGTCTCCGCATCTCGGGAAGACATGGGCCTTGAATACCTTGTACGGGCAAGGTACGGGGCGTCTTTACGCCCGCCGCCTATCGCTCGGGGGCAGGCAGCGCCGTTCTGCTGCCACGTGGCAGGCCCGGAGCCCTTCTCAGAGGAGAGGAGGGTCCGTTCCGCGGGGCACGTGGAGCCTCCAGACCTCTCCCCGCGGAGGGAGAGGCTCGGCCTCCGTTGGCCACATGGCGGGCCCGGAGCTCTCCTCTGAGGAGAGGGAGGTCCGGCCCCGCTGGACGCGTGGCGCCTTTGGACCTCTCTCCCGCGGAGGGGGAGGTCCGGCTTCTGTATGCCACGTGGCGGGCCCGGAGCTCTCCTCTGAGGAGAGGGAGGTCCGGCCCTGCCGGACGCGTGGCGCCTTCGGAGCTCTCACTGCGGAGAAGGGCGAGTTCCTTAGGCATTTTACCCTGTGCGCGGGGGTACCCCATATCTCAGGTACCGACAGCGTCTAGGAAGCATAGCATATCACAGCCTGATGTCGAGTCTACTATTTGATCTATTCTAGGGAAGGGGAATGGATCTTTGGGACATGCCTTTGTTGAGACTGGTGTAGTCGATGCACATCCGGAGCTTCCCGCCGGCCTTCGGGACGACGACGGGGTTCGCCAACCACCGGGGGTGGTGGACTTCCCGTATGAAGCCAGCGTCCAGCAGCTTTTTTATTTCTTCTCGGATGAAGTTCTTCCGCTCGATGGACTGCTTGCGAGGCTTCTATTGGACTGGCCGGGCGTCGGGGAAGATCTTCAGATGGTGCTCGATCACCTCCCTAGGGATCCCCGGCATCTGCGACGGCTGCCATGCAAACACGTCGACGTTGTGCCGGAGGAAGGTGATGAGCGCGCCTTCCTATTTGCTGTCCAGGCCCCCGGCTACCCGTGTGGTCTGGGCAGCATCGGTGCTGACTTGGATGACCTTCAGGGGGACGTCGCCCTCGTCGAGGGGTTGCACGTGGGGTGCTGAGGTAGAGGCACGGTGGTGTGCACTCGGGTGGAGCCGGCCCGGTTCTGCACTACCAGGGGCTGGTGCTCGGGCTGTTGCAAGTGCTTGGAGCTTCTCCAAGGCTGACACTACAGCAGTGCGGTCTCCACGAATTTTAAGGACGCCTGTTGGTGTAGGCATCTTCAGGACAAGGTAGCCGTAGTGGGCTACTGCCATGAATCGGTACAGGGCTGGCCTGCCGATTATGGCATTGAAGGGGAGGTTGATCTCCGCTACGTCGAACAGAATGTACTCTGTCCGATAGCTGTCCGGTGCCCCAAAGGTCACCGGAAGGCTGATGTTGCCATAGGGAATGACTTGTCCCGGCCCTACCCCTGAGAACGGGCTCGATGGGGTGAGCTTGGCCATCGGGATCTGCAGCTTCTGGAAAGCTGCGCGGCTGATGAGGTTCAGCCCAGCCCCGCCATCTACCAGAACGTGGTACATCCTCACGTTGGCGATGGTGGGTGCTACCAAGAGCCGTAGTTGACCAGCCCCAGCCATGTTCCTGGGGCAGTCAGTGGCATCGAAGCTGATGGGGGTTCCCTTCCACTTGAGGTGCGGCGCGGCACTTGGGAGAGGATCCACCGACGCTACCGCTCGGCGCAGAGTCTTAACCGCGCTTCAGGACGAGGGGTCAGCGGACCCGCCGTAGATGATGTAGAGCATCTTCCGGCGCTCGTCATCGCTGGAGCTGGAGTCCTCATGGTTGCGCACCGCCTTCACGGCGCGCTGAGGCTCCTGGAACTCCACTTGGTGGTCGACGTTGTCTTGGGTGTCGACCTTCTGCTTGCCCTCCCTTTGACGGAAGGGAGGGGCGTCAGCACGCGGTTGCTTCCCCTTGCAGAAGCGCTCCGCGAGCTTCTGAATCTCCCGGCACTCAGCAGCTGTATGGATGCTGGTGTTGTGCACGGGGCACAGCTCGCCTTGGTCACCATCTGGAGCTGGTGACTGTCGCTGCCTCTTGTCGGGGCGTGGCCCCCGAGCTCCACTGAGTGCTACTGCTGCAGCAACAGGAGCTGCGGTCGGTGGTTTCATCTTGCCACCGCCCCGGTTCTTGATCTTCTTGCTGCTTCCATGGGAAGCAGCGCCAGATCCGGGCTGTCCTCCTGATTCGGAGGCTGGCTGTGAGTGCCAGTTCCGCCCTTCTGCTGCCTTGGCGCACTTGTCCGCCAGGCTGAAGAGCTCTGAGACGTCGCGAACCTCTCTGGTCGCGAGCTTCTCAAGCATCTTCTTGTCCCGTAAACCCTGCGGGAACGCCACCACCACAGAAGCATTCTGGATGTGCGGGATGGTGTTCCGTACCTGGGAGAACCGCTGGATGAAGGAGCAAAGCGTCTCTCCAGGCTGTTGTTGGATGGTGTGGAGGTCGAGCTCCGTGCCAGGCCGGGTGTAGGAGCTGCCGAAGTTCGCAGTGAACTGCCAGCAGAGGTCTCCCCAGGAGGTTATGGAACCCTGGGGAGATTCATGAGCCAAGACCGTGCTGGGCCGGTCAAGGCGACGGGGAAGTAGTTGGCCATGACGGCCTCGTCCCCTCCTGCAGCAAGGATGGCGGTGGAGTAGATCTGGAGGAACTCCACCGGGTTGACGCTGCCATCGTACTTCTCGGGCAGGTGCGGCCGGAACTTGCGCGGCCACTTCGCGAAGCGAAGGTGGGGCGCTAGGGCTGCACATCCTGCTCCTGTTCCTGCAGGTGTTGGTGCCGCGAACGCTTGGTTCGCTGCCGGCACTGTATACCCCGGTATGGGCAAGGCTGCGCCATAGACCAGGGGCACCATTTGCAGGGCATATGCTGCGTGGCGTATGCCTGGGGCAGAGATTGCGTGGTGAACGTCTGCGGCTCAGGCTGGGTTGAGGTGGTCGACATGTTGTCGCCCGCCTCTTGGTTGCGACGCCTTTCTCGTCGTCGCTTGATGACCACTCGGGCATCCTTGCCCAAGTGGCGTCATTCCAGCTCCGACCTCAGGTCCGCCGATGGGAGCCTGGTGGAGCGGGAATCTGCCGTCTGCCCGTCAACCGTTGGTGTGCGCGTCAGCGACACAGCCGGTTGACTGGGGCGTTGTCCTTGCCGAAGTTGAGGGTTGGAGGCGGCAACGACGAGACGGTCTACGTCACGAATCCACTGCTGGGTCGCTGACTGAGGTGCGTCCCCAGCAGGTCAATTGTGCAGTAGCGCTCGTGCTGCAGCTAGTGCCGCCCCCGTGGGAGACACTCAGCGCTGCAGTGGATCATGCGCTCGCTGGAGCCTGCGCTGCCGGAGTCGGCTGCTGGCTCCCAGCTTGCGCCGACACACTCCGTCCTGAGTGTGTCAAGACGTAGTCCCCGCTGGTCACCGTTCGTCGTGAACGTGGACGGGGAGAGCTTGCCGCTGAAGGAAGCTTCATCATCTTCATCGGCGGAAGCTCGTCGCGCAAGGGAAAAGCCCCCTTCCTGGTGCGCCAAATGTCGAAGTGTGTAGGCGACACTTCCCCCGGGCCTGCTCTGGGCAGGCTGTCGGAGCGTAATACCCTACGTCCACGGTGAGCAGAGGTGCTCGTTGTATTGCTTGTTGCTTAGAACTAGAGTCCTGAGCTTGAGGATGACCTAAGTGCTCGTATGCTGGAGCGTAAGTGTGCAAAGAGTCGAACCCTTGCTAATGTTGCCTACCCGAGCCTTTTATAGTCCAAGGCTCGGGCGGCTTACAAGGTGGGCCCGGGACCCGACAGGTGGTCCCGGGGAGATTGCCTGCCATCTACCATATCCGCAGTTACGCCTGCAGTTGTCTCTGGCGAGGGCTTCAAAGTCTTTGTTCTGCCGCCCTGCCCATGCCGCAAGCTAGTCGTAGTGGTTGGCAGGGGCGGCAGGGGATGTCTTGTCGCTGTGTTTATTGGCGTGCAGCCTCTAACGCGCCGCGCCAGTCTTCACTGCGATGTGATTGGGCGCAACAGCACCTGACAGAGGCGTGCTCCGCGTCTCCGTGCCTTGGGAAGGCGCGGGTCTTGAATACCTTGTACGGGCAAGGTATGGCGCGTCTTTACTCTTGCTGCCTACCGCGTGGGGGCAGGCAGCGCTGCTCTGCTGGCCACATGGCGGGCCCGGAGCTCTCCTCTGAGGAGAGGGAGGTCCGGCCCCGCGGGACACGTGGAGCCTTCGGAGCTCGCCCCGCGGATGGGGGAGGTCCGGTTCTGCTGGCCACGTGGCAGGCCCGGAGCTCTCCTCTGGGGAGAGGGAGGTCCGACCCCGCTGGACACGTGGAGCCTTCGGAGCTCTCCCGGCGGAGGGGGGAGGTCTGGCTCTGCTGGCCACGTGGCGGGCCCGGAGCTCTCCTCTGAGGAGAGGGAGGTCAAGCCCCACTGGACACGTGGAGCCTCCGGAGCTCTCCCCGCGGAGGGGAGAGGTCCGGCTCTGCTGACCACGTGGCAGGCCCGGAGCTCTCCTCTGAGGAGAGGGAGGTCCGGCCCCGCTGGACACATGGAGCCTCCGGAGCTCTCCCCGCGGAGGGGGGAGGTCCGGCTCAGTTGGCCACGTGGCGGTCCCCGAGCTTACCTCTGAGGAGAGGGATGTCCGGCCCCGCTGGACACATGGCGCCTTCAGAGCTCTCCCTGTGGAGAAGGGCGAGGTCCTTAGGCAGTTTCCCCTGTGCGCGGGGTACCCCATATTGAGGGTACCGACAGCGCTCCTGCTCAAAACCCCCACCCCAACGTACCTGCTGCCGTGGGCAACAGGGCATGCTTTGCATGCGGGGAAACAGGACACTTCGCGAGCCAGTGCCCGAGGAGAGGTCCTGGACAGCATGGCAACATGCCCAAGCAGACCCCATGGCCGAACGGAGGGGGCAATCAAGGGAACCATGGACAGCAGAACTATGCTCGCGGCAACGTGAACCATGTCTCTGCTGAGGAAGCACAAAAGGCTGAGGACGTCGTAATTGGTATGTTCCTTGCAAACTCCAACCCAGCCACCATCTTATTTGACTCTGGAGCGTCACATTCCTTCATATCATCCAAGTATGTTGCCAAGCATAATCTACCCATATCACACTTAAATTGTACTATGTTGGTTAATTCTCCCGGTGGAGAGATGAGGACTAATATAGTATGTCCAAAAGTAAGCCTTAAAATAAGAGGGGTAGACTTCCTTGCCAACCTCATTGTCTTGGAACCCAAGGACTTGACATAATACTCAGGATGGATTGGTTAAGCAAGCATAACAGAGTAATCCAATGTGCTGAAAGGAGCGTGCAGTTGACAAACGAGCACGGTATTCGTATCGAGTTTGAGTCAGCCCAACAAAAAAACAAGAAGGCAAGTTTGAACCACGTCGAAGGAGCAACATTGGACAGCATTCCAGTGGTTCAAGAATTCTCGGACGTGTTTCCAGAAGAGCTTCCAGGTATGCCACCTGACCGGGACATGACTGTTGAGTCATGGCAACGAGATTGGTCTCGGTGTGAGACGGATTTGTTTATGAGATGAAATGGTAGCGAATACGAGATGGTATTTGTGAGATGGTAGCGAATACGAGAAGGTATTCGTGAACAAGTATGAAGTTGATTAATGTCTGGTTGAGACATGGAAAGTGATGAACATAATGGAGGTATGTTGGTGTTTTAATGCATGTTGGGATTACGTTCACTTAAAGTTAAGTTGTTGTTTTATCGTGGTTTTGATAAATAACTTTGCTTTCTGCAATGAGCCTTTTTATACCTACCTTGTTGTGAGCTACATATCATATTTTCGCGCACTTGCTGAGTACATCATTGTACTCAAACTTTCATTATTATTTCATCATCAGCAACAGGAGAAGATTACTATAAAGACCAGGTGGAGCATTAGGTGTGTAATCTGTCCTCAACCTTGAATGTGGGGATGGAGTAGAGATGGAGCCGCTGCTGCTTAGATTGTTTCCGCACTAGTTAGAAGACTTCCGCTGCATAGAAATAAGACTTCCGCTGCCAAGCTGAGTCCAAGACTCATGAAACCTTGTAATAAACTCTGTTATTCGTGGTTATATATATATATATATATATATATATATATATATATATATATATTCTGAAATTTAGTTTGTGGATGATGTGTATACATGTGATGAACATCCTGGGCACACATATGCATCAGTTCTCGGTTCCGTGGTTTTTCTACGAAATTGAGGCGTCACAGTGATCCACCGTCAACTTGCTTATGGGGATGGAGTAGAGATGGAGCCGCTGCTGCTGCTTAGTTTGCTTCTGCAAAAGTTTAGAAGACTTCCGCTGCTAGAATAAAGACATCCGCTGCTAGAAAAAGACTTCCACTGTTAGAATGAGTCCAAGACTCATGAGACATCGTAATAAACCCTGTTATTCGTGGTATTATATATTCTGAATTCAGTTTGTGAAGTATATGTGTATGTGTGATGAACATCCTGGGCACACATATGCATCAGTTCTCGGTTCTGTGTTGTACAAAATTGAGGACATCACAGATTGGTATCAAAGCCACGGTTGACGGTCGGACACAAGCCTAGATAGAAAACACAAGTTGGTATCAGACACAGATTGGTATCAACCTACCACGGTTGATTGTAGGTCACACACCTAGATAGAGATCACAGATTGGTATAGATACCACGGTTGACTGTAGGTCACAAGCCTAGTAACAGATTGATATTAGAAGCCACGCTGACCATAGGATGCAAGCTTAGGGAAAATGCATAGATCGGCATTGGAACCACCTTGACTATAGGACTTCCATCGAATAAACCTTGAATAGGAGTTGTGTGCTGAACGCTGTGATGATTGTTTGTGCTTTAGTGCTTAGTGTGAGTTGTGGGACGTTTCAACGTTATCCATATCCACACATAGTAGGGAGGTGTGAGATGCCTCAGCACTTGTTCACATCCTCATATAGGACGATATTAAGTCCATCCACCTTGATGCATATAGTTAGGGGGATCCATCTAACCTTCTAACCTCTATTCTATCCAACTCTCTCTCACAGATGGTGAGAGGAAATGCCGGCCGTCAAGGGAGGAACGTCCGTGGTAACCAAGAGGATGACCACGATGAAGTTCCTGCTAACCTCGGAGCTGGTGAAAACAACCTGGAACGGTTGATGGCCATGCAGAATCATCTCATGCAAACCATGATCCAAACTTTGGATCAGCTGCAGGCCAACAACAACAATCCCGTTCCTGCACCACCTCCACCACCACCGCCGGCTCACAACAGACTGGGAGGGTTCATGAGGACTCGACCACCCACTTTTTCTCAAGCTAATGACCCCATGGAGACCGACGACTGGTTGAAGTCCATGGAGAAGAAGCTTGCCATAGTTCAGTGCAATGACCGAAAGAAGGTTCTCTTCGCATAGCACCAACTTATGGGAGCTGCCGCGGATTGGTGGGACGCTCTCTGCAACGCTCATGTCGACCCGGAGACGATCACTTGGACTGAGTTCAAGGAGAGTTTTCGATCTCATTATATCCCTGCTGGTGTAATAATGCTCAAAAGACAAGAGTTTGAAGGTCTCCGCCAAGGACAGAAAAGCGTGAATGAGTATCTCAACAAGTTCACGCAACTGTCCCGGTATGCCCCCGAAGATGTCAACTCAGACCAACGGAAGCAGTATTTGTTCATGAGAAGGTTGAACAATGAGATCCAAGTTCAGCTTCTCAACAATGACTATGCGAGTTTCCAGAAGCTGGTTGACAAAGCTATAGTGGTTGAGAGCAAGATCTGAGAGATCGAGCGAGAGGACAAAAGAAAGATGCCATACCAGCCACAAGGGAGCAACGTACGACCTCGGTACGTGCCCCCTGCTGCACCCAGTACGGATCATCCGCTCCTGCTTTTCGCCCTAATCAACCACCACAGCAATGTCCTGCCATGCAAGCACCTCATGTGCCTTTGCCTCCTGCGCCCCGTCCAAACATGGGCGCCCCTGTTCTAAACCCCCGCCCTAATGCACCTGCTGTCGTGGGCAACAAGGCATGCTTTGCATGAGGAAAAACAGGACACTTCGCGGGCCAGTGCCCGAGGAGAGGTCCTGGACAGCAAGGCAACGTGCCCAAGCAGAACCCACGGCCGAACGGAGGATCCAATCAAGGAAAACGTGGACAACAGAACTACGCTCACGGCAACATGAACCATGTCTCTACTGAGGAGGCACAACAGGCTGAGGACGTCGTGATTGGTATGTTCCTTGCCAACTGCAACCCAGCCACCATTCTATTTGATTCCGGAGCATCACATTCCTTCATATCGTCCAAATATGTTGCCAAGCATAATTTACCCATATCACACTAGAAATATACTATGTTGGTTAATTCTCCTGGTGGAGAGATGAGGACTAATGTAGTATGTCCAAAAGTAAACATTAAAATAAGGGGGGTAGACTTCCTTGCCAACCTCATTGTCTTGGATTCCCAAGGGCTCTACATAATACTCGGAATGGATTGGTTAAGCAAGCACAATGGAGTAATCCAATGTGCCGAGAGGAGCGTGCAGTTGACAAACAAGCACGGTACCCGTATTGAGTTTGAGTCAGCCCAGCCAACAACTGAGAAGGCAACGTTGAACCACGTCGAAGAGGCAACCCTGGAAAGCATTCCGGTGGTTCAAGAATTCTCGGACGTGTTCCTGGAAGAACTTCCAGATATGCCACCTGACCGGGACATCGAGTTTTCTATTGACCTAGTACCGAAAACTGCACCTATAGCAAAGAGACCATATAGGATGCCCGTAAATGCACTAGTGGAACTCAAGAAGCAAATCCAGGAGCAGAAAGAGAAGGGTTTTATACGTCCAAGCTCGTCACCATGGGGAGCTTCCGTGCTCCTCGTAGACAAGAAGGATGGAACCCAAAGGATATGTGTGGACTATAGGTCTCTCAATGAGGTGACAGTTAAGAACAAGTACCCTCTGCCCCATATAGAGGACCTGTTTGACCAAATGAAGGGAGCCCGAGTGTTCTCCAAGATTGACCTTCGGTCGGGATACTTCCAGCTGAAGATTAAGCCCTCTGACATACCCAAGACTACCTTTCATACACGGTATGGCTCGTATGAATATAGCGTTATGTCTTTTGGGTTAACGAATGCACCCGCATACTTCATGTACCTCATGAATAAAGTCTTCATGGAGTACATGGACAAGTTCGTTGTGGTTTTCATCGACGACATCATGGTGTATTCGAAAGCGAGGAGGAACACGAAGAACATCTGAGATTGACATTGCAAAAGCTGCGAGAGCATCAATTATATACCAAGCTCAGCAAATGTCAATTTTGGCTAAAGGAGATATCGTTCCTAGGCCACATCATCTCCGAGGAAGGAGTATCGGATGATCCCGGAAAAGTGAGAGATGTTCTGAAGTGGAACCAACCACAAAACGTGAGGGATATTCGAAGTTTTCTTGGGATGGCTGGATACTACCGCCGGTTCATCAAGGACTTCTCTAAGATAGCAAAGCCTATGACAGAGTTGCTAACGAAGGGAAAAGCCTTCCAATGGACACCAGAGTGCCAAGAAAGATTTGAGGAGCTCAAGAAAAGGCTAACCACAACGCCGGTTTTGGTATTGCCGGACGTAAGTAAGAGCTTTGACATATATTGTGATGCATCAAGACAAGGGCCCGGATGCGTGCTCATGCAAGAAGGACAAGTAATAGCTTATGCCTCACGACAATTAAAGAAGCACGAGCTCAATTACCCCACGCATGACTTGAAACTTGCAGTCGTGGTGCATGCATTGAAGATTTGGAGACATTATATCCTTGGTCATCAATGTGAGATCTGTACGGATCATAAAAGCGTCAAGTATATATTCACACAAACGGATTTGAATTTGAGGCAACACCGATAGTTGGAACTCATCAAGTATTATGATGTTGGAATCAACTATCACCCCGAAAAGGCCAATGTAGTAGCTGATGCATTGAGCCGAAAGGGAGCTTGTCACCATCTCACGGTTCGGGAGCTACCGCCCGAGCTACGCAAAGAGTTCGAACGGTTACATCTCGGGTTCTTGAACGAGATGGAAGTAATGGAACTCCAACCTAGGCTGGAGCAAGAGATAAGAGATGGCCAAGCATCGGATGAAGAGATCAAGGAAAGAATCCGACAAGGAATAGAAAAGGACTTCAAGGAAGACGAGAAGGGTACGCTTTGGCTAGGAAAAAGGATTTGTGTGCCTAACGTGAAGCACATTCGTGACACAATATTAAATGAGGCACATGACTCATCTTATTCCATACATCACGGAAGTACCAAGATGTACAAGGACCTGAAGACTTGTTATTGGTGGGATGGTATGAAGAGGGACATAGCTGAATATGTTGCCTTATGTGACACATGCCAACGGATGAAGGCCGAACATCAAAGACCCACTGGATTGTTGCAACCATTGAAGGTACCCGAGTGGAAGTGGGAAGACATCAGTATGGATTTCATCGTCGGATTGCCACGTACTCGATCGGGTTATGACTCCATCTGGATTATTGTGGACCGATTGACGAAAACTGCCCATTTTCTTCCTGTTAAGACCGTGTACAACGTTGCACAACTAGCTGAGCTGTACATGGAGCAAATCGTGTACCGCCATGGAGTCCCGAAGAGGATAGTCTCAGATTGGGGTTCTCAGTTTACCTCTAGGTTTTGGAGGAAGCTGCAGAAAGCTATGGGGACACGATTGGATTTTAGCTCCGCTTACCACCTGCAGACCGATGGACAAACAGAAAGGACAAATAAAATTTTGGAAGACATGTTGAGAGCTTGCGCCTTGAAACATGGGCGTAGTTGGGATAGGAGCTTACTGTACGCTGAATTCTCCTACAACAACAGCTATCAAGCTAGCTTGAAGATGTTGCCTTTTGAGGCATTATATGGTAGACGGTGTAGAACGCCGCTATTTTGGAACGAGACCGGAGAGAACTAAGTGTTTGGACAAGAAGTGCTTCAAGAAGTTGAGAAGCAAGTCCAAACAATACAGGAGAACTTGAAGGCTGCTCAGTCACGACAAAAGGGCTATACGGACAATAGGCGAAGGAAGTTGACTTTTGAAGTAGGAGACTTCGTATACCTTAAGGTATTGCCTATCCGAGGCCAACGACGTTTCAACGTCAAAGGCAAGCTAGCACCTCGCTATATCGGGCCATTTAATATTTTGGACAAGCGAGGAGAAGTAGCCTATCAACTAGAGCTCCCAACGCACCTCTCCGATGTGCATGACGTGTTTCATGTATCCCAGCTCAAGAAGTGCTTGAGGGTACCTGAAGAGCAAGTACCAATGGATGAACTCGAACGTCAAGAGGACCTAACCTATGTAGATCACCCTGCCCGAATTTTGGACGTAAAAGAGAGGGTCACGAGGAACAAAGTGATCCGTTGGTGCAAGATACAATGGAGCCATCACACGAAACCTAAAGCTACATGGGAGCGTGAGGAAGACATCAAGGCAGAATTCCCTCATCTATTCTCCACTAGCCAATCTCGAGGGCAAGATTCAATTTAAAGGGTGGTAGATTTGTGACACCCCCATTTTTGATTTCTGCATGTATTCATGTTTCATGTAGGAAAACATTTTAAAATAAGTTGAAACCGAGAAAGAATAAAAAAGATAGCCAAAAAGAGCAAATTCCAGTTCACCGAGAGCGCTGAAGACAACTCCCGCGGCCCCCTGGCCACGTGGCGCCTTCGGAGCTCATCCCCGCAAAGGGGGAGAGGTCCGCCGCTAAACTGGCTACATGGCAGGCTCGGGGCTCATCCCCGCGAAGAGAGAGAGGTCCGACCCCGTGGGGCACGTGTTTCCCCCGGGGCTAGCCTCAGCGGAAGAGCGAAGGCCAGCCCCACAGGACACGTGTCGCCTTTGGAGCTAGTCGCTGCGGAAAAGAGAAGACCCGTCGTGCACAAGTCACTTCCGGAGCTCACCTCCGGGAGGTCCGACGCTATTGGACACGTGTCGACCTCGAAGCTCGTCTGTGAGAAGAAAGGGGTCAGGCGCTACTGTACACGTGGCATTCTCGGAACCCACCTCCGAAGACAGGGGAGGTCTGGCTCTGACACGTGGCACATTCGAAGCTCACCTCCGAAGAGAGGGGAGGTCCGGCACTGACACATGGCGCACGCGGAGCTCGCCTCTGAGGAGAAGGGAGGTCTCGCCCGCCTGACACGTGGCGCAACCGGAGCCGCCTCTGCGGAAAAGGGAAACCAGGCCCTCACAGGACACGTGAACCCTTCGGAGCTCATCACCGCGTAAGAACGCGATTCTGAAGCGGTTTCTCTTTTGTACGCATGGGAATCCCCGGTACTAAGGAAATCGACATGAATTCCAAGTCGCTACCGCACCAAATCAATTGAAGATAAGTAGTTAAGATTCAAAAACAATTTGAATAGGACTCTTATTCAAAATTCCGATCAGATTAGGACTCTTCGTTTCCCGGTTATAAATAGAACCCGAAACAACCCCTTGGTCGTAACATCTTTTCTAAGCCGACAACTTAGAAGCCCTAGCCCCAAAATCGCCGAGCTAAACCCCTTCGTTGGAGTTTGACCACCGGAGAGACCGTCGACGAGCCCATACACGATCGCCATCGCCGGAGGAGCCCCGACGATCTGTTTTGCTAGGAGGGAGGTCCCGAAGAATTTAAGGTAGGTTTCCATTACCACCTTATGACATCATCGAGTTTTCTTTGCATATGTTCTTCGATCCTTTCGAACAGATGCTTTCTCGTGGACAGATCACGTGTTGATCGGTTTGATCTAAAGTCAAGATCATTGCCACGTCCACAATTGATCTTTACACCTCTGTTCATCGTAAAACCATTCAAGCCATGCAAGAACACATATAAACTAAACTGCATCATAGGATTAGCATGCATATGCATCATTGCATCTTAAAGTAGAGTTTGTGCATGATAATTAATTGCTATGAATCATGTATGTGCATGATCGCGTATAGAAGGACAAGCTCAGGGAGCTACCTACGACGGACTACAACAGCAAGAATTTGAGCAACAGAAACCGCAAGAACAAGGCAAGTGCCCCTTGACCATATTGATCCCATGTTTTTGGAAAACTGTTTTGTTTGCGAAAACTGTGAATGTTTGAGTCAACTTGATGAGAAACCCTTTTATAGGAGTTTACTAGTTTTGTTAACCACCCTTGTCGCCGGGAAAGTTTATGAGTCGGGTATGGTCGTTTTTGCTTTTTGCTTCGCTAATCAACGGGATATGGGAAGCGATAAGATGTGTCTAGCTAACTGCACTAGTATGAATAATGTTAATGAGAAACTGATATTGATAATGGACATGAATCGGAGGGAGATCTAGGCAAGTTTGGTTTTGTGGAAGTGGTAGCATGAGATGGTGGTTTACTTGCCGTAGATCTAAGGACCGGTTCATGCGAGCCATGCCAGGAATACAGTGCCACCACAAGACCAAATATGGGTGCGGCTTAGCTGACTAATTATGTAAGTTGCTAGATTGCTATGGACCGTGGAAGGCGCAGGGAATGGGAGTCGAGTGAGGACTGTCCTGGGAACTGCATGGCACAAGAGAGGGCCCGTGGGTGGGAGAATTAGAGATTCTAGCCTGCTGGTGAAACTTTAGTGAGTCCATACATCTAGTAGCCCCTTTGTAAAGGCTATTTTGTGATCTCTTGGCCATACACCGATGATTGTGTACTGGTATAATGGAGCTTCTACAGTCTCCGACGGGTGACGAAATCACAAACTTGTGAGTAAAGTGGTACAAACTCTGCAGAGTCTAAAACTATCATGATAGCTGGGCTTACGGTCACGAGCACCTGGACAACCCACATGATTAGATGGGATGGTTATTGGGAGGTTATGGTTTTTGGTTTTGTTATGGTTTGGTCTTTGGATTTGGTTTTTGCGACTGTTGAGTCCGGGTAATGAGATTGGTTGCATGACTGTTGAGTCATGACAACGAGATTTGGTCTCAGAATGAGACAGAATTGAATGTGAGATGAAATGATAGTGAATACGAGATGTTATTCATGAGCAAAGTTGAGAAAGATTAATGTCTGGTTGAGACATGGAAATGGATGAATCATAATGGAGGTATGTTAATGTTTAAATACATGTTAGGATTACATTCACTTAAAGCTAAATTATTGTTTTTATCATGTTTTGAGAAATAAATTTTGTTTTCTGCAATGAGCCTTTTTATACCTGCCTTGTTGTAAGTTCTATATCATATTTTCCTGCACTTGCTGAGTACATCATGTACTCAAACTTGCATTATCATACATCATCAGCAACAGGAGAGGAGTACTATGAAGACCCCGTGGAGTATTAGGAGTGTGATCCACCGTTAACTTGCCTGTAGGGATGGAGTAGAGATGGAGTCGCTGTTGCTGCTTAGTTTGCTTCTGCAAAAGTTTAGAACACTTCCGCTGCTAGAATAAAGAATTCCGCTGCTAGAATAAGACTTCCGCTGTTAGAATAAGTCCAAAACTCATGAGACATTGTAATAAATCCTATTATTCGTGGTATTATATATTCTGAATTTAGTTTGTGAAGTATATGTGTATGTGTGATGAACATGCTGGGCACACATACGCATCAGTTCTCGGTTCTGTGTTCTACAGAATCGAGAGCGTCACAGATCATGTCATTGAATGTAAAATCTTATATTTCGCCTCATTTTGCTGATTTAGGTCACATTCAAAATAGAATTAAATCTTGAATCTTCAAATCATTTTGTGTCATTAGAAATATGGATTGTTACAATGTTCCCCCAAGCTGGAGCCTTGATGTTATAAATACGAGACAACAAAAAGTACATATAGTACAGAGGATATACATGTCCCTATTTCGAAAAGTTATAGCTCCCCAGTAGCATAAATTTGCTTTTGTTCTTCCTCTGATGCTTTTCTCCAAGCGGCCTGAGAAGTAGTATAAACAAGGTTAGCCACGGTTCGTTTCAAAGGTTTTTTTCTTAGATGGTGATCAGAGAATTGAAGTTACCTTGTCCCTCTCAATCTTTGACACTTGAGGCTTCATCGAGTTTCCAAGACCAATTCCCCCCCATGCATCTAGAAGCTCCTTCTCCCTTGCTTTTCTGCGCTCTTCAACAGGGTTAAGCCCTCTAGTCGATTTCTCTTCGGCAGCAGAAGCCAGCTTCTCTTGCTTAAGCTTATTTGGACATTCTACAAACATGTCAGCTAAACTTCCTTCTGGTCCATTCGTACAATGTGTGTCACCCTTTTTTATTAAGATCGTACCACCCTCCTCTTCATGCTCCATCTTCTCTTTTTCAAGTCTGGAGACTTGCTTGACTAGGATTTGATCTAAACTGTCAGAAGCCATGGCATTGTTCATCTGTTTATTATTCAGAACAGTGGTTCCTCCTCCTCCTTCCAGTGCATTCCTTTTCCTATATTCCATTTTCTCCCTTTCTAGTCGACTTACATGCTTTACTAAGACTTGATCTAAACTCTCAAATGATTTGGCATTGTTACAACCCCTTCGCTGATCATGTGGCACATTGGTCCATCCTTCTCCCAATGCATTCCTCTTTTGGTATTCAATCTTTTCCTTTTCAAGTCTTGATACATGCTTTACTAAGACATCATCTAAGCCCCCTATCACAGCTGTACTTTGACCAGGCTTCTGTGGATGCTTCTGCAGATTGGTTTCTCTTTCACGTGCTTCCCTCTTTTCCTTCTCCAATCTATAGACTGGCTTCACAAAGATCTTGTCGAAGCCAGCATCTAATGTGTTGCCATCTTTAGTGCAGAAAGATTTAAGTGTTTCCAGCTTTGCAGCTTCAATTCGTGTTAATCTTTTACCGCCCTGTTTGCTTTTTGCACCAGATGGTGATAGCTGATGCCAATGTGAACTTTTGTTCTCTTTATCATCCTGGATGTGATTGCTTCCTTCACCTGATCTCCTGGAGCCACAGCTTCCCACTAAATCACTGTTATCTTCAGCTCCTGACTTTGGCTTTCCACACTCAGATTCTTTGTTTCTGGACTGCACCTCTATCTCAGTATTCACTTTGACATCCTTGCAGTTTAGTTCCATGGGATGAGATCCTTTGTTGTTGTTCTTTGTTTCCAGGATCTCCTTCTCAAGCTTAGACATATGCTTCACGAGAATGCTGCTCAGTTCAGCAGATTCTGGTACCTTCGTATTGCTGCCTGTAAATTGGCTACGGGCACCTACGGCAGCATACTTTACGGAAGTGGGTATCCTGCTTGCTTCTCTTGCTTCCAGAACTTCTCTTTCGAGTTTTGAAAGATGCTTCACCAAGAACTTGTCAAGACTTGGTAGTAACTCAGAAGTGGTTTCTTTCTTAGTTCCTTGGACATCAACGAAGCTTGCTGCAGTAGAATATCTTCTCGATTGTTGTCTGAATGGTCCAGAACTCATGCGGTTCATATTCTCTATTTGATGACATTTGCCCCTATCACTTTGAAGTACTGCATTTAGACCAGATGTGGCCACAATGACTGCTAGGGATGCAAGCTCCTCTTCATGAAGAGCTTTTAGCCTATCAACCATAATGTTCACAACATTGACGGTCTCTTGAACCTTTGTTGAGTTGATATCAGAAGAAACACTGCTGGCACTAGAGTTTTCCTTTTTGTTTTTCAAATTACTTCTATACCCGTCGCCCAGCTGCCCTTTAACTTCAGAATCCACATCAGTCTCTGTCAAATCAGGATTTTGGCTAATTTTCCATAATAGCTCCTTAAACTCTTCTTTCTTTGATGAGTCTGGAGAGTTGGCGAGTTGAAGAAATGCCTTTTTAACTGCAGCAGCGACTTCTATATCAACCTGAAAAGCAGTCTGAAAGGATGCAGTAACTTTGTGGGTTGACTGCCCTCCAGTATGTGTTGATGATTCCACCTCGTACTGCTGATGTGGACAATCTGGTCTATCATACATCATCACACCCATTGCCCGTGCTTCCTCGAATGCTTCAGTGGCATGTACCATGGCCTTTTCCATAACTTCTTTAGCATATTTGCTTTGAATCCTTTTGCAAAATGAAAGAAAACAATTCAATAAGATTATCATCACATAAAAACTTAATACATCAAGGTAAAAAATACGAGTATAAAAATCAAATGGTAGTAATCTCACCGGGCAGCTCGAAGAATTCTGCACCATGAAGCTTCAACCATAGCAGCTTTGCGAGCTTCTGTCGCCTTTCTTGCTGCCTCTCTAGCTGCTATCTTTTCCCTTGCCATCCTAGTATAGTGAGGATTGGCATTCCCTAGAGTCTCGTGGAGGGATGCAGTCATTCCATCAGTCTCCTGCAGCAGATGGAAAGGAAGAGCTTCATTACTTCATGATACCCAAACAAACAAGAGGATGTTCAGATAGCAATGGACTCTAAATTTTAATTTTTAGGCCACACAATGCATTAAAGGGACAAATAGTACCTAGAAGGGACTCTTTCCGATACTTAGGATCAATGTTACAAAGCAATGGCGATATTGATGAGGATGTTTGCCACAGGATCAAGGTAGGGTGGATGAAATGGCGACAAGCCTCTGGAATCCTATGTGATAGGAAAGTCCCACAAAAGCTAAAAGGGAAGTTCTATAGGACGGTGGTCAGACCCGCGATGCTCTATGGGGCGGAATGTTGGCCAACTAAACGGCAACATGTCCAACAAATGAGTGTCGCAGAGATGCGCATGCTACGGTGGATGTGCGGGCACACGAGAAGAGACCGAATAAGGAATGAGGTGATTCGGGATAAGGTAGGGGTGGCGCCGATTGAAGAGAAGTTAGTCCAACATCGACTTAGGTGGTTTGGACATATCCAACGGAGACCTCCAGAAGCACCGGTTAACAGTGGGATTTTAAGAGGTAGAGAAAGTATTAGGAGGGGTAGAGGACGACCAAGGTTGACCTGGGAGGAGGCGGTAAAACGAGATTTGAGAGATTGGAATGTATCCAGAGACTTAGCTCATGATAGGACCGCATGGAAAGTAGCAATCCATGTGCCAGAATCGTAGTCTTTTTTTCTTTTTTTCTTTTTTTTCTTTTTTTCTTTTCTCTTTTCTCTTTTCTTTTTCTTTTTTCTTTTCTCTTTTTCTTTTCTCTTTTTCTTTTTTCTTTTTTTTTTCTTTTTTTTTCTTTTTTCCTTTTTTTCCTTTTTCTTTTCTTTTTTCCTTGTTCTTATAACTCTTCCTCTCTGTTACTTCATTGATATTGGGTTTCATGTCTAGCCGACCCCAACAGGCTTGGGATAAAGGCTTGGTTGTTGTTGTTGTTGTTGTTGTAATGCATTAAAGGCTTAGCATACATGCAATATATTACAGGCATCAGAAAATCCTAAAGTTCCATGCTGAGGCAATTCACTAAATAGAAGCATCATTTTGGACTATCCCTTGAGTACCTGAAGACGCTTTATCTTTCGTTTCATGTATGGTTCGGTCTTCTTCCGAGGGGTCCAATTGATAGGGGAACCACTTCTACGGTGCCTAGATTTCTTGAATTGCAGTGTTGACTTATTCACACCAGACCCGAAATCTCTTGACCCTGGACTCTGCACATACAAAATTCAAAAATGAGTTTTAGCCAAGTTCATCACAAAAAGCAAGGACTCACATGCAAGAAATTCTAGAGCAAGGCTAGTACTCAAACAGTCACGTACAAAACATCATCATTAGTTTCCCGATACCAATAATGTATTCAATATTAATATGTTGTTCATATGAAAATTTAGCAGCTAACGAACTCTCAGCTTCTTCAACGGGAATTTCTCCTTACCAAGTGCATCAAATATTTGTCCTACAATATGTACCTGAGAAGTGTGACTTACTGGACCAAGGCTTAATACTCAAACAGTCTGTAACAAAATCATCATTAGTTGTCTGGTACCAATAATTTATCAAATAACAATATGCAGGACATATGAAAATTTTATATTTCGGAAAATTTAAAAAAATGTTCTTGCATCTACCCATTCCTTTTACAGTTAACGAGCTCTCATCTTTTCAACATTAATTTCTCCTTACCAAGCACATCAAATATTTATCCCTACAATATGTACCAAGAAAGTGTGACTTACTGGACCAAGGCTATACTCAAACAGATGTCTATAAAGCATCATCATTAGTTGCCTGGTACCAATAATTTATCAAATAATAATTTGCAGGACATATAAATAATTTATATTTCCAAGAACTTAGGAATCTTTTTGTATTCTCCCATTTATTTTGCACCTAATGAGCTCTCAACTTCTTCAACAGTAAGTTCCTGTTACACATGCATCAAATATATATTCTTAAAATTGGTACCTAAAAAGTGTGACTTGGACACCCTAAGAGGATGAAGAAAACAGTTTAAATATATAATTTATATTTATGGATACTTCTAACATAAGGGTGTATCCAGTGTTGAAGGCTCCGATATATTGTGGAGTCTAAAAAAGGGATTTTGTTAGATAGCTTTACTCCTGCTTTTACATAAAGGCCAGTTTGAACCCAAGACCTCAGTACAAGAGTGGATACTTCAAACAATTATTAAAAATTAATAAAAATGAAGAAGTAATTTGTGACGAGCTCTTCAGATAGTGCATACTAGGTCATCCACATCAGTCAAACGGAAATATTAATAAGCAGTGACTTCAGCTACTATCTTATGTCATGTTCAAACAAGTTTACACCAGGCGTCATAGGGCCCGTGACGTGCGCCGAGCCAACGAACGCGCTGATGCGCGCGCGGCAAGCACGCAGACCACAGTTGGAGATCGTGGCCAGGAGGGAAAGTAGAAGATACTTTAGCTATTTTTGGTAATCAATAATTAGTGGAGTTTGTTACTCCTTTTGGGTTGAGCCGGAGGCTATAGATAGGCAGGAAATAAAACACTTGAGGAATAAGAAAGTTATTACCATCTATTCCCTCTCCTCTTCTACCAAACCGGCGGCAGGGGGAATAACCCTCCGGCGAAGAACGGCGGCAAGGGGGTATAACCCGGCCAGCCATCACGGATAGCGGCTACGAACTACGTAGCCAAGGTCCTCCGTCCCTCGGGATCGCTGCCCTTGACAACCTGGTATCTCAGTCTCGTCGATCCTCTTCCACCACCTCCATCCAGACTTCCACCGCAGCCCCACCACCATCCCAGCCGCCGCCTCCACCCCCCCCCCTCGACGGCCACGGCAACGCCCGCACCGTCAATCATGGGCGATGACGATCAACCCACCATGGCCGATGTGATAAAGATGCTCAAGTCCCTAACCACCGAGATGTCAAAGATGCAGACCGACATGGCGGGCATGAAGGAAAAGGTTGGCTCGTCGACCGACTCCAGCACCAACAACGACGGCCAACACCACACGGATCGCCCCCCGCGGTTCCAGAAGATGGACTTTCCGTGCTACGACGGCATGTCCGACCCATTGATTTTCATCAATCGGTGCGAATCGTATTTCCGCCAGCAACGCACCATGCCGGAGGAGAAAGTGTGGATGGCGTCGTACAACCTGGAAGATGTGGCTCAACTCTGGTTCGTCCAGCTCCAGGAGGACGAGGGCATGCCGCCATGGGGGCGTTTCAAGGAACTTCTGAACCAGCATTTCGGTTCGGCGCTGCGATCCGCCCCCCTGTTCGAGCTCACCGAGTGCCGCCGCACGGGGACGGTCGAGAA
This sequence comes from Neostapfia colusana, assembly GCA_030760725.1. NCBI lineage: Eukaryota > Viridiplantae > Streptophyta > Magnoliopsida > Poales > Poaceae > Neostapfia > Neostapfia colusana. Next base: position 43,002,694 of record JASWHV010000013.1, on the reverse strand, counting down.
ATACTCCAACCGCTTCCAGGCGCTTCTTCCTCGCGCTGGCCGGCTCTAGGAAGGCCAACGAGTGCAACTCTACACCGGCGGGTTGTTGCCACCGCTCAGCCACCAGGTGCGCATCCACGGCCCGGAGTCCCTCGCGGCGGCCATGAGCCTGGCACGGGCGTTGGAACTGGTCGAGCTGGACCGTCTCAACTCCGCCCACGGCAGGGCTGCACCGCGCGCACTCAGACCACCGCTCGCGCCGCGTCCAGGCGTCCTGGCGGTCCTCCCTACAACCGCTCAACCGGCGCCTGCGGTTCAGACGCTGCCCGCACCCCAGGCGCCGCCCCTGGCACTGCCGGCGCCACCACCACAACGCGGCGGGAGCAAGCGCCTCTCGACGGAGGAGCAGGCGGAACGGCGCCGCCTCGGCCTCTGCTATAATTGCAACGAGCCATACTCACGCGGCCACAACAGAGTCTGCCGCCGCATCTTCTACATCACCGGCGTCGAACTGGCCGAGGACGAGCCCGTGGAGGAAGCACCCGTCTATTCCCTCCACGCCGTCGCCGGCGTTCCAGTGTGCGGTACTCTCCAACTTGAGGTACAGGTGGGCGCGGCCACGTTGATCGCCCTCATCGACACAGGCTCCACCCACTGCTTCATCGGCGAGGCGGCAGCACAGCGGGCCGGCCTGCCCGTCGCGCCTCGGCCTCGACTAACAGCAACCGTGGCCAACGGCGAACGGATCACCTGCCCAGGCGTTCTGCGCCAGGCGCCCATCGTCATCGACAACCGGCGGTTCGTGGTTGACTTGTACATCATGCCACTGGCCGGCTATGACCTGGTGCTCGGCACACAATGGCTGGCTACATTGGGTAAGATTATCTGGAACGTGGCCGCCGGGACCATGGAGTTCACGATGGAGGACCAGCAGGTCTGCTGGCGCAGCGTCGCGTCGCCGACACCGCCGCGCATCCACTCCGCCTCGGTGACGGAACCCCTCCTCGACGAGCTGCTTGCATCCTTCGCCGACGTGTTCGCCGAGCCGACAGGCCTACCGCCTGCGCGTGGTCAGACGCACCGCATCATCCTGAAGCCGGACACCGCGCCGGTGGCAGTGCGGCCCTACAGATATCCGGCCGCCCACAAGACGGAGCTGGAGAAGCAGTGCGAGAACATGCTCGCGAACGGCATCGTCCGGCGCAGCGACTCCGCATTCTCCTCGCCAATCCTTCTCGTCAAGAAGCCGGATGCCTTGTGGCGTTTCTGCGTCGACTACCGCGCCCTCAACGCGGTGACGGTCAAGGACGCGTTCCCGATCCTCGTCATCGACGAGCTCTTGGATGAGCTCCATGGCGCCAAGTACTTCACCAAACTGGACTTGCGCTCGGGGTACCACCAAGTGCGCATGAGGCCGGAGGATGTTCACAAGACAGCGTTCCGTACACACGACGACCTCTATGAATTCCTGGTGATGCCGTTCGGACTCTGCAACGCCCCGGCCACATTTCAGGCGCTCATGAACGACGTCTTGCGCCTGTTCCTTCGCCGGCTTGTACTTGTTTTCTTTGACGACATCTTGATCTACAGCAAGTCATGGGCCGACCACCTGCGTCACCTTCGAGCTGTCCTTAGCGAGCTTCGTCGACACACCCTCTTCGTCAAGCGCTCCAAGTGCGCGTTCGGGGTCTCCTCAGTCGCCTACCTCGGCCACACGATCTCGGAGGCAGGGGTGGCCATGGACTCCGCCAAGGTGCAGGCCATTCACGACTGGCCGGAACCCTGCTCGGCGCGGGCGGTGCGTGGCTTCCTCAGGCTCGCGGGATACTACTGCAAGTTCATCCACAACTACGGCTCCATCGCCGCGCCACTCACCGCGCTGCTCAAGAAGGAGGGCTTCGCGTGGGGTCCTGAGGCTGCCTCGGCTTTCCTCGCCCTCAAGGAGGCGGTCACCTCGGCGCCGGTGCTCGCTATGCCGGATTTCAACAAGCCCTTTGTCGTCGAGTGCGACGCGTCGTCCCATGGGTTTGGTGCTGTCCTCATCCAGGAGGGGCATCCGATCGCCTTCTTCAGTCGGCCGGTGGCGCCTCGACATCACGCCCTAGCAGCCTACGAGCGTGAGCTCATTGGCTTGGTCCAGGCGGTGCGCCACTGGCGGCCATACCTCTGGGGGCGCCGCTTCACCGTCAAGACGAATCACTACAGCTTGAAGTATCTGCTGGACCAGCGCTTGGCCACCATTCCACATCACCACTGGGTTGGCAAGTTGCTGGGCTTCGACTTCTACGTTGAGTACAATCCGGGCGCGACGAACGCCGTCGCTGACGCGCTGTCCCGGCGCGACACCGTGGAGGGAGAGCTACTTGCCCTCTCTGCTCCGCGCTTCGACTTCAACGACAAGCTCCGGCAGGCCCAGCTGGACCACCCAGCCCTTGTCGCACTCCGAGGTGAGATCACGGCGGGCACCCGACTGGCTCCCTGGGCGCTGGTGGACGGCCTGGTGCAATTTTCCGAGCGGCTGTATATTCCAGCCGACTCCCCGCTGCTCCAAGAGATCGTAGGGGCCATCCATGAGGACGGACACGAAGGCGTACAGCGGACGCTCCACAGGCTGCGCCGTGACTTCCATTTTCATAACATGAAACAAGTTGTGCAGGAACGCGTGCGTACGTGTGAAGTCTGCCAACGCTACAAGTCCGAGCACCTGCACCCGGCGGGTCTCCGTCTTCCGCTGCCGACGCCCCAGGGCGTGTGGACTGATGTCGCGCTAGACTTTGTGGAGGCGCTACCACGGGTCCGCGGCAAGTCAGTGATCCTCACTGTGGTGGATCGGTTTAGCAAGTACTGCCATTTCATCCCACTGGCACAACCGTACTCCGCTGAATCTGTCGCTCAGGCCTTCTTCAACGACATTGTCCGCCTCCACGGGATTCCACAGTCCATGGTCTCCGACCGGGACACGGTGTTCACGTCGACGTTCTGGCAGGAGTTGATGCGGCTGATGGGGACCAAGCTGCAGATGACCACGGCGTTTCACCCCCAGTCCGACGAGCAGTCCGAGTCGGCCAATCGCGTCATCCTCATGTACCTGCCGTGCTTGACAGGAGACAGGCCGCGCGAGTGGCCCCGGTGGCTTCCCTGGGCGGAGTTCCTCTTCAACACGGCGTACCAGACGTCCCTACGGGACACCCCCTTCCGCGTGGTCTATGGGCGTGATCCTCCCTCCATCCGGTCCTATGAACCCGGGGACACCAGGGTGCCGGCCGTCGCCAAGAGCATGGAGGAGCGCGCGGAGTTCCTGGCCGACATCCGTCACCGCCTGGAGCAGGCACAGGAGTACCAGAAGCGCCACTACGACCGTACGCACCGCGCGGTCACCTATCAGGTCAGTGATTGGGCGCTGCTTCAACTACGACAGCGCGCGACGTCATCTCTTCCTCAGGCTGTGGGCGGCCAACTGAAGCCACGCTTCGTCGGGCCGTACCGCGTCGTCGAACTCATCAACGAGGTCGCCGTCCGACTGGAGCTTCCACCCCGCGCCCGCATCAACAATGTGTTCCATGTGGGACTACTCAAGAAGTTCCAGGGGTCGCCACCAACAGCGCCTCCACCATTGCCGCTCATGCATCATGGCGCCATTAGCCCAGAACCTGAACGCGCGGTGCAGTACCGACTGGCTCGCGGCGTACATCAGGTGCTCATCCAGTGGAATGGCACGTCGGCAGCTTCAGTGACCTGGGAAGACGTCGCGCCTTTCCGCGCCAAGTTTCCCCAATTCCAGCTCGAGGACGAGCTGGCCCTCGACGGGGAGGGAGATGTCGTGTTCAAACAAGTTTACACCAGGCGCCATAGGGACCGTGACGTGCGCCGAGCCAACGAACGCGCTGATGCGCGCGCAGCAAGCACGCAGGCCACGGTTGGAGATCGTGGCCAGGAGGGAAAGTAGAAGATACTTTAGCTATTTTTGGTAATCAATAATTAGTGGAGTTTGTTACTCCTTTTGGGTTGAGCCGGAGGCTATAGATAGGCAGAAAATAAAACACTTGAGGAATAAGAAAGTTATTACCATCTATTCCCTCTCCTCTTCTACCAAGCCGGCGGCAGGGGGAATAACCCTCCGGCGAAGAACGGCGGCAAGGGGGTATAACCCGGCCAGCCATCACGGATAGCGGCTACGAACTACGTAGCCGAGGTCCTCCGTCCCTCGGGATCGCTGCCCTTGACATCTTATAATCAACAAAGAAATTTCAATGTACTAGCGTTGTAAACTAAATCTAGTGGAGTATTCCATTTAGATCTTAAAATCAGATTGTCATACCCATTATCATTCTGCAATACATGTGATGGTACATACAAATGTATAAAGCAACAAGGGAACATTGTGCCTTCAAACATAGTACTACTACCTCGGGACACAAGTGGGTACTTCTAACAGTTATTAGAAAATTAAAAAAAAGGCAGTAGTAATTTATGACAAGCTATTAAGATAGTGCATAGCAGGTCATCCACACCAGTCAAGTTTGGTTGGTGCAAATATTCATTAGTGACTTCAGCTACCATCTTAAAATCAACAAATAAATTTCAATTTACTAACATTGTTAACTAAATTCAGTGGAAGCTCAATTTAGATCTTAAAATCAGATTATCAATCCCCTCCGCTTATTCCTGATTTCCCTCGCCGGAATTCCAACAAACCGTACCCAGGCTGCTACATCATGTTGTAATGTGGTGGGTATCCGGTATGATTGGACAAAAGCAATGAAAACTAGGGTTTCCAAGACAATTGACTCTAGTAATCGCGAGCCATTAAACTCATACACCAAAATTACACTGAGAAGTACCAAACGAGAGATCGCGGATGTAATCAACAAAACGAATCGATCACTACGTCGTACCCAACCAACTACGCATAACCCCATCCGATTTCTCATACAAATCCAACAATCTAGCCCGAGCCGCCACTGGACTCACAGACCAAGCAGCAGATTCGATTTCACCAGCTAAAACCCGCGCGAGCCCCAAACCGAAACCCCGCACAACCCAGTTCGCCGCTGAGCCAGGTGGAAGGGACAGTAAATCGAGGGAGTGAACCTTGCGAGCGCTCCCGTCGCTGCGGTTGGGGGAGCTACTCCTGCGGGGGGCGGGCGTTGGCGAGGAGCAGCGGGTGGCTCCCTCCCCGACGCCATCGCCGTCGCCGTCGGCTGCGCTGGGAGGAGGGGACGAGGATGCCGGAGGCGAGACCACCATGACGATTGGCGAGGCGCGGTGATGGGGAACTTGGGGAGGAGGCGGGGTAGTACGTTGGGCTGGGGATTCAAATGGAAGGGGAGGGGATTCCGGAAGTAGCCGTTACGGACGAGACGAGATCTGGCTGCTATGGCGTGTTTGACTGTTTGGACGAGCGACCGATCCGCGGTGCCACGTCGGAATTGGGGAGGGGGGTGCAAACGGGCCGCATCGATAGGTTGGGACCGGTTGAAGTAGAGTAAAATAAATCCTGCAAATTCAAATTTAATTAGGTTTAGATTTTTCCCTTTTGCGACAAAAGAGGGCTCAAAGGTTTTGAAGCCATTTTACTTTGTCCCAGTTCCCACCGTACTAATCTTCTGTCATGAACTAAAATTTGAAAACTTAAATTTAAGCCTGTTAAAAGCCCCCTGATCAAATTTTAAATTTTAAAACCAATGGAGATTAAATTTAAAACAAATATAAAATAATTGTTAAAAGGAGCTTTGTTAATAAACTCAAAAATTGTTCAACTAAGTATACCCAAGAAATAATTTGATAAAAGACTAGATAAGATAAGAGATTTTTGAGGAATTTACCAAGACTTTACAAGTCATTAACGCTCACAAAAAATCAGGCAACGTTTAACATGTTCACCTATTGACAGAATTTTAGTTCCAAATTCTTAGAGAGTCTTGACTTGCAACAAAAACAAACTTATTCCCCGTGCTTTGTTCTGCTCACAGAAAAACTGGCATTAATTTTGGAGCTCGGGAACTATTTATTTGGTGCCAAGAAATAGAGGGGAGTGAAATTCTAGAAAATTTTGAAATCAGCGCAGGACACACATGTCACTCTCTCTCATTATGCCCCACATGATGCTGTTGGCCAGCGCAGAGCTTTTGGTCCACGTTGGTGGCGTGCCCCCCGGCCGAGCTCCAGGCGAAATCCCACCATTACCCCGCCTCTCGTTCGTCCTATAAAGCTCATCGTGCCTGAAACCCTAAATTCAGTCCCTATCTTCTTTCTTCCCTATTGTCACCTGTGAGCTTGAAGCTTGTCGCCCTTGTGGTGCATCCCTGTCCAATTCAACACCATTGGATGATGCGCCAGGGGGTTCCCTTCCACCTCGTCACCTCCGCTCCCTTCTCTCTACATGGAGCTAATAGATGAAGCCGATTTCTTCTCTAAACTCAGCCATTGCATCAAGCTCTAGTTCAATGTGACACATACGGGACTCGTGACACACTTAAGGTTGATCGTTGGATGTAATGATGGGTTAAGACATATGGATACTGGGTATTAACCGTGTGAGTGGGAGGACTTGGGTGGTAGGTCTCAGGTGGGTTTAAAAGGTGGCAAACTCGAGTACTGTGGATCACCCCACAATAGAAAACGAAATTTATTTCGTCTGTCCCCTTCTTTCCCACGCCTTCGCTCATGTTCTTGCCGCAGCGATCGACTTGGTGATCTCACGTCCTGACATTGGCGATTCGACGGCTATGGAGCATCACAGCTGGTAATCAGAATAGTAAATCCTCGGCAAGTGGGCGGAGTTTGTTGTGATTGGGTTCCCTTCAATCTGGAGCAATAAAATTCTAGGCGGGAGGTTGGTCGAGAAGAAGCAAAACGAGTCTCCGTGAAGCTCTTTCTCCTATAAGTTCTCTCACAGTTGGCTCAATTTGAGGTGATCGCAACGGCTCTGACAAAGCCATTAGTGCAGACTCGGTTCATTCTTGATGCTATGGTGGCGTTGGTGAGATCTGATGGTGAAAGATGGGAGAAGGTTTTTGCAGCATTTGAGGCGATATCTGAGACACTGGGCAGGGTCGACGAAGTTCAGAAAGACTATTGGGACGACAGGCATTGGCGGCATCTGTGACAGAGCAAGCAAGCAAGGAGCACGATTTGTTGTTTTAACAAGTGGCCAAAACATAAAAGACGGTGGTGGCCTTGATATTGGAGAGAATTATCTAATTGAAGATGTTGATAGAATTATCTAATTGCCTAACCACTTGATCTACCGAGTATAATCAATGGTTAAGGATTAATTGCTTTATATTAAAGATTGTTTCAGGATTAGGGGAGAGATGAGAATTACCATCAGAATTAGACGATGGGAAGTGACGATAGGGGGTCTGAGCAGAGACGATGGTGGTCGGAGACATCAGATTGGGGTAGATCACCAAAGGCGAGGTTGGCATGGCGGTGCTGGAGCATTCCCTCACTATTGCACCCTTTATCAAATCGGGTAGAGTATGGGGAGGAAACTGTGGCACGGTGAATCTTGGTTCACGTATCCAGCTCACCACTATTTATATAGCACAACGTGAGAGGGGGCCAACAGCCAAACGGCTTGTGTATGTGCCCCCACCTAATGGGCTGGGCTTGGTCATCTTGACCAAGCCCGGTCGGATATCAACCTAACAGATGTTCTTTCCCTAATTTCATAGTGAGCACCCTACCATATGGTTGGACAACTGTTTGGATAACTTTGCCCTATTCCATGTGCATGAGTCATTTCGGGTAATGCTACTAGGTGGTTGCAAGAGTATAAGTTTACAGACGGACTAGGCACTTGGGAGCAGTTTGCATTGGCACTAAAGGATAAATTCAGAGCATATAGATACCCAAAAGCAATGTATGATCTATTGCATCTCTGGCAGCAGATCAGGTTGGAAGATTATATAACTCAATTTGAAGAATTAAGGTATGATACAGCCATGCACAACCCTGATTTGGATGAGATGTTTTTTGTGACTTGGTTTGTGGAAGGGTTGAAATATGAACCTCAAGGACCAATGTTGTTTCAAGTGCCCTCTTCAGTTAATATAGCAGCCTTGTTGGCGAGGTTGCAGACTGACATTCAGGACAAAATCATCAGCGTCGGCAACACATTTTTCTGAAGAATGCTTCCCTTTTTCCACCTGGCAAACAGATTCTGCCTAACTCAGAAATGTTAAGGAACGACAGTTGAGACACTATCGCAGGCTATATGGTCTATGTTATTCTTATGGTGAGAAATTTGAACCGAGCCACTTAGCTAAGTGTTCCAAGAGGGTACAGTTGCACCTAAATACTTTATCTGTTGATGGTCTTGAAATGGTTCTAACAGATGAGGTGTTAGTTTAGTTAGATAAGGAGGATATACAGATGGAGGAGAATCGTGAATTACCAATCCATGCTATTTCAGGGACTGAAGGGAATAATTGCTCAAGACTTTGAGCTTTATTGAAGAATCAAGTGTTTCTTTTGTCTCAAAAAGCTCAGCAGCCTTCATCAATTTTTCGTTTGTCTTGAAGGTAGGCTACAAGTTCACAAATGTACCCCTATTACAATGAGAGTGGCAAATGGAGAGCAACTGCTCACTGATACATATATATACCACAGGTGTGGAATGGTGGTGTGATGAGCACACTTTTGTGAGTGATATGAGTGTTATCATTGGGAGCTTACAATGCGATATTGGGTTATGATTGGCTACAGAGCAACAGTCGTATGGTGTGCCGTTGGGCTTACAAGTCACTGGAGTTCACATATAAAGGACTGAATGTTATGTTAAAAGGGGTTCAAAACGTTACTCAACAAACATTGCCTCCACATCAGCTGCACAACTGGGCAAATGGATCCTTGGTAATGAGATATTGTCATTGGCCATGGTTGAACCTTGCCAAGCAACAATGGACGCCAAATCTGACTCTACTGATGAAAACAGAGTAGTTTGTAGGAGTTGTAGGGAAATAGGGATGCGCTACTCTAGCAATTCGACCGTATCACCCAGGAAACATGCGAGTAAGAAGGTCATGGATCGATACCACTAGACGTGCAGCGCAGCGGATCGTAGATGCGCGTCGTAGCCGATCAGCGCAGCAGTAACAGCAGCGCCTCCACGGAGTCCACACGTACAGGGAGGAACGCCGTGCGTCGGTGTGCTAGCACCGCGCACGCGGCAGGGGTTTCGGCGGCTGACCTGTGAGGGGCGGCGGCTGGGACTGCTATCTGGTGGTGTCCTCTGTCCCTAACCCTACCCCTCATATTTATAGGCGCGCTAATGGGCTTTTAGGTCACAGGCCCATTAGTACCCTAATTTCATATGGATCAAATATCCATCAGGCCTTTATCCCAATTGTTATGATTGCCTCTTGGGCATATCACCAACAATCTCCCACTTGCACTAGAGACAATCATATAGCCAAGTTTTTCAATATTCCATCCCCTTAAGTGTGTGACCCGTTAGGTTCATGTACAGTTGGTTATGAATGAAAACCGTTTTCAAACACAAGTCAGTAGAGGTACCTAGCAGGACATACTAACTCCCGAATGTACATAAAGATCATATCGGCTGAACCTAGATACATTCACATGCTAATTCCTTTGCCACACGATACCAGTCAAGCTCAAGGCGAGATGCGTTCCATCCTTGTGATAGCTCGACCATTCACTCGATCAAATAGTGGATTCAATCTATGACTAACTTTTAGTCATAATGATTAACTCTTTAATCATTTTGGCATGGCCATGCACTTTCAATCCAACTATCTCGAGGGGCCCAGAGATATCTCTCCTGTTATTTAGGAGGGGCAAATCCCATCTTGATCCGCTCACATCTCATTCCATGCTTCATCATGCACCTAAAGACTATTTTTATGACCACCCAGTTACGGAGTAGCGTTTGATAGTTTCAAAGTGCACAACTACACATAGTGAGAAACAATGGCGATCTCAGGTCAAAGAATCTAGCAGGTGTATCACTCAAGACCAACTGATGGCACATATGTAAATAACAATCCCAACAGTGTCTCGGAATGGGTCTATCCAACACCATGTTCACTAACATGTGTTCACATTATTAATTTGATATCTCCGTATCTATGATCCGTGAAACGTGATCATCAATTAATACATGTGCTAGTCTGCGTACTATCATTATCTCATATAACGATGTAGACTAGGGATCATTTTGAGTAACATTATAATTAACAAAGAGTCTCACGAACAAGTCACATACTTGATGATCAATGTGAATAATAGTTACTCAAATAGTACACAAACATAGCTATGACACATGTCTCCCACTACACACTAGGATCACTGATGTAAGTATCTAATACCCATAGATCTCGTGTGCGTCTCATGCTTTGATTGTGGAAGAGGCTTTGTCAACGGATCTGCCATATTCAAATCCGTATGCACCTTGCATATATTCACATCACCTCGGTCGATAATCTCTCGAATCAGATGATAGCGTCGTAGTATATGTTTGGATCTTTTGTGTGATCTAGGCTCCTTTGCCTGTGCAATGGCTCCATTATTGTCGCAATAGAGATCCACAGGTCCGGACGCACTAGGAACAACACCCAACTCAGAAACAAATTTTCTAATCCAAATAGCTTCCTTTGCAGCTTCAGAAGCTGCAATATACTCCGCCTCCGTCGTTGAATCTGCTACTGTGTCTTGCTTGGAACTTTTCCAGCTCACTGCCCCTCCATTGAGGCAGAACACAAAACCAGATTGCGATCTAGAGTCATCCTTGTCTGTTTGGAAGCTAGCATCGGTGTAACCTCTTACAACGAGCTCTTCTTCACCTCCAAACACTAGGAATACATCCTTAGTTCTTCTCAAGTACTTAAGAATGTTTTTGACAACTGTCCGATGAGCCTCACCATAATCTGATTGATACCTGCTCGTAACACTTAGAGCATAGGATACATCTGGGCGTGTACACAACATGGCATACATGATAGATCCAATAGCCGAAGCATAAGGAATCACTCTCATCCTCTTTTGCTCATCAGGCGTCGAAGGACACTGACTTTTGCTTAGAGTGATGCCATGTGACATTGGCAAGAAACCTTTCTTAGAATCTTGCATATTGAACCGATTCAATATCTTGTCAATATATGTGTCTTGACTTAATCCAATTAACCTTTTAGATCTATCTCTATAGATCTTTATGCCCAAAATGTACGCTGCCTCTCCTAAATCCTTCATTGAGAAACTTTTCCTTAATGAGGATTTAACAGCATCTAGTACTGGAATGTCATTTCCGATCAACAATATGTCATCTACATATAGGACCAGAAATATAAGTGCACTCCCACTAACCTTCTTGTAAATACAAGGTTCTTCTACGTTCTTGATGAAACCAAACCCTTTGACCACTTCATCAAAACGTAGATTCCAACTCCGAGATGCTTGCTTCAATCCATAGATGGACTTTTGAAGTTTGCATATTTTTCTAGCATTTTTAAGCTCGAAAAAACCCTCAGGTTGTGTCATGTACACATCCTCAGTCAGACTCCCATTAAGAAAGGCTGTTTTGACATCCATCTGCCATATTTCATAATCAAAATATGCAGCAATTGCTAGGAGAATCCGAACAGACTTTAGCATAGCGACGGGCGAAAATGTTTCATCATAATCAACACCTTGAATTTGTTTGAAACCTTTCGCCACTAATCGTGCTTTATAGATGTGAACTTTTCCATCCATATCAGTCTTTTTCTTGAAAATCCATTTGCAATCGATCGGTCTCACACCATCGATTGGATCAACCAAGTTCCAAACTTGATTCTCATGCATGGATTCTATTTCGGATTCCATGGCTCCAAGCCATTTCTCAGAGTCGGGTCCCATTGTTGCTTCAGTGTAGGTCACAGGCTCATTATTGTCCAACAATACCATGTCATGTGGTTCCGTGGTTAGGAGTGTCAACTTTTCAGTTGCACGACGTACTCTTGTAGACCTTCGTGGGGCTGGTGTTTCATGAAGTGGTTGTACAACATATTGTACATCCTGTATAGGATTAGAGGGTGCCGAAACATTTTCAGATATTTCTTGAATTTCTTCAAGATGCACCTTGCTCCCACTAACTCCTTTTGAGAGAAACTCTTTCTCCAAGAAGACACCATTGCGAGCAGTAAACACTTTACCCTCCGTTTTATTATAAAAATAATATCCTTTGGTTTCCCTAGGATATCCACAAAGAAGCATTTGTCTGATTTGGGAGTAAGTTTGTCTGACGTCAAACGTTTGACATAAGCATCACATCCCCAAACTTTGAGGAAAGACAATCCGGGACGTTTCCCGGTCCACATCTCATATGGTGTCTTCTCAACAGACTTAGTTGGGACTCTGTTTAGTGTAAACGCAGCAGTTTCAAGAGCATAACCCCAAAAGGATAGTGGAAGATCAGTCTGGCTCATCATCGACCTAACCATGTCTAACAAGGTTCGGTTCCTCCGCTCGGACACCCCATTCCATTGGGGCGTTCCAGGTGGAGTCAACTGTGGAACAATTCCACATTGTTTTAAATGATCATAAAATTCATGGCTCAAATATTCACCCCCACGATCAGATCGTAGAAGTTTAATTGTCTTGCCCACACTGATTTTGTACTTCATTCTGAAATTCTTTGAACTTTTCAAAAGATTCAGACTTGTGCCTCATTAGATAGACATATCCATATCTACTAAAGTCATCGGTAAAAGTAATGAAATACTGAAAACCACCTCTAGCTACCGAACTCATTGGTCCACATACATCAGTATGTATTAGTCCCAACAAGTCACTTGCCCTCTCACTTTGACCAGTGAAGGGTGCTTTGGTCATCTTCCCAAGCAAACAAGACTCGCATGTGTCAAGTGATTCAAAATCAAATGAACTTAACAAACCATCTTTATGGAGTTTCTCAATGCGTTTCTCATTTATATGACCTAAGCGACAATGCCAAATAAAAGTGGGATTTAGATCATTTCGTCGAGCCCTTTTTGTATTAATGTTATAGACTATTTTATCCTCAAGATCAAGAACATATAATCCATTCACTAATGGACATTGAGCATATAAAATATTATTATAATAAATAGAACAACATTTGTTCTTTATTATAATCTCATAACCATTAACTTCTTCCAAACATGAAGAAGATATAATGTTCTTGCTCAAAGAAGGAATGCAATAACAATTATTTAATTCCAAAACTAATCCTGAGGGTAATGACAAGTGATAAGTTCCGACAGCTATGACAGCAACCTTTGCTCCATTGCCGACCCGAACATCCAACTCGCCTTTTGCAAATCTTCTAGTCTCACTTAGACCCTGCAACGATTTGCAAGTGTAAATCATTGATCCGGTATCAAATACCCATGATTCACTAGAAGATGTAGCAATATTGATTTCTATAACATTTATACCTGAAGTGGAAGTCTCACCCCCTTTCTTCTTCTTATCCTCCAAGTACTTCTTGCAGTTCCTAGACCAATGCCCCTTAGCATGACAGTGGAAGCATTCATCATTAGGAGAAGGGCCTGATTTGCCCTTTGGCTTTGAGCTTGAAGACTCATTGGGAACCTTTCCCTTGCCTTTAGGATGCATCACACGCTTCCTCTTTTTATTCTCCTTTTGAACCATCATCACATGAGTGGTGTTTTTCTTAATGCTTTCCTCGGCTGTTTTAAGCATCCCATGCAATTCAGCCAACGTTTTCTCCATGCCATTCATTTGATAATTCAATATAAATGGCTCATAGCTCGGTGGGAGTGACTGGAGAATAACGTCAATAGCCAGGTCATCCTTGAGTTCAGAACCAAGTTTGTCCAAAGTCTCAATGTAACCAATCATCTTGATTACATGGGGACTGACCGGGCTACCTTCTGCCAGCTTGCATGAGAACAAGGACTTTGAGATGTTGTACCTCTCAGCCCTTGCTTGGTTCTCAAACATTCCACGTAGTCCCTGAATCATAGAATAAGCATCTGCATGCTCATATTGTTTCTGTAGATCAGGGGACATTGTGGCAAGCATGAGGCAGCTTGCATTAAGCGCATCATCGCAGTGCTTCTCATAAGTCCTGCGAGTTGCGGCATTTGCATCATTGGGGAGGTCATTGGGGTATGGTTGCTCAAGAACATACTCAATTTTCTCTTGCCTGAGAACAATTCTCAGGTTGCGGTACCAATCAATAAAGTTAGCTCCATTGAGCTTTTCTTTCTCAAGCACAGATCGCAAATTGAAACCGGAATTGTTACTAGCAGACATGATCTACAATAGAAAATAAATATGCAAGGTTTTAGCACTATGTTATGTACCAATCTTTTATTAAAATTTTAATAAAAGACACCACCACTATATGAGCATCGTCCTCCCTCTAACGACATATAGTGGTCCAAGATCCATATTCACTAATTCCTAGTGAGCTTTGGCTTCACTGCTAGAAAATTAGTGACATAGGTAAGCAACCATTGCTAATCATATCTCTATATGATTCTTGTTTGTTGGGTGACATCCAATGCCCCGGCTCCCAACACTATGCCATAAAGCCCAAAACCGTTTTGATAGCTTTGTTGAGTAAACCAATACTATGCATGTGAATGTCCAACATTCACCCTATTCATTATGATAGATGACGGTATTTTGCTTTGGCAAACCTACCATACAACGATCAAAACAACATAGGTGCAGCTATAGGTAAATGGCATCAAATACTCAACTTTTTCGAGGGAAGCTATTCTATCATGACAAAACATCCACCATATGAAAAGCATGAAAAGAATAGTAAAACATCACAGGCATACGATCATATCATATATGTGAATAGTATGGCCTTTAGGATCATAGTGGTCTCCATCACATGGTTCCATCATGATCTACACCGCCATGTCTCCCTTCTTATGGTGATCACCATCGCCATCATGCTTGAGGTTTCTCAATGAATATAAAAGAAGCTAGTACATCTAATAGCTATCAAATAAATTACATGAGAGATCAGGCATCACAGGGCGACACGCAGGTCGTTATACAAATATGTGACAACCTCAACCCGGTTGTGTTAAATTTGCAATACGCAGGCTGCACGAATTTTACACACAGGTTATCACATCATATTTAGGCCATACCATTCACATCATTCCCTGCAAAAACAAGTTAAGGTAGAACGATGTCTATCGCGAAACAACTTAATGATGTCACTATAGCAGATAGCAACGGCGGTCCCGCTAGCCGGTTAGCGGGCGGGGGGTCGAGGGGGGAGCCACCCCCCCCGCGGGATTCAGGGCAGCGCCCTGAACACCAAACGGAATTACATAGATCGCATCTATGAAATCACTATGAAAATCTCATCGAATTGATCAGATCAACCCGAATCTGAGCCATTCAGAATGCCTCAATTTTCATTGTGACTGGTTATCCACGAGAAGATCGCGACACATGACCGTGATCTGTTGGCTCAATCTGTTAGCTATGTACACTATTAGTCCCGATGGTGATTCCAGCCGGTAGGGACAGGTTGCGCACACAGCAGAGAAGGAGCACGAACTAATCCTTTAGTCATATGATGGCAATCTATTCTAACCAATTCCAAACCCCAAAAGCCGAACTATAAAAATTCATCATATGAACTTGTCTACAGTAGATCGCATCTAAGATCCAGACCAAAAATGTAAGGGCCTCAGTTTTGATAACCATTTGCAGTGTTCATCACCACACCACACACCTCATTTGAGCAAGAGTGATGAACACAAATGAAGATCAAGTAACAACTATCAACATGCTCATTAGAGAACAAACTTACACATTGCAAAAGTGGTATTTCCCACATGTGATATAGATGGGCTGGACATATGAAAACTCCTACACTTTGCTAAGGATGTCCATGCCAAGTTTCACCCAAATTCAAAACCTTTTTGAGGACATTTTGGGTATAGTTAGGAAGAGGGCAGTTTGAAACCATATTCAAATTCAAACTGTTTTTATGCCATGAATTTGAATGTGGAAGGCATATTCTTACTCAGCACATTTTTGTGGGCTCACACACCAATTTTCACTCCATTTGGAGTTGATCTTGACATGAGCTAAGGGGGAGAAATTCAAACTTTATTTGAATTTCAAACTGAACTTGTGCTGAAATTCATTCAAACCAAACCTCATTTGAACTTTGATCAATTCAAATGGCTCTTGGGTGAATAATTTGAATTGCCAAGGGTAGAATAGAGTTCACTGTTTACCACAGCTGTTAGGAGTAAATTTCAGAGGTTAAAAGAGGAGTGGGACCCACATGTCAGCCTCTGCCTCAAAACAAACCGACTGAACCACAGTTCAGTCGGTTCCCGGCTGCTGTGAGCGCGCGCCACCGAAGGGGGCAGCCGGCGCCAGCTCCTGCTGCGCGCCCCAAGCCGGAGACCGGCCGACCGGGCTATTTATTCCCTCCCCGGCGTGCTTCAGTCGCCATTCCCCGAGCTGCCGACGTGCGCGACCTGTTTTTCCACTGCCATCGCCGGCGCTCGAGTTCCTGCTTGATCAAGCCGATCGCAGCTCCCTCCTTCCACTCCAGGGTCCCAGCAAGGTACTAGAGACCTTCCTCCATCCTCCCCATTGCTAGAAATCGATTGAAACCGAGTGATATCGGCTGTGCCGAAAGATCAAACTCGGAACTGGAAACCGCCGCGCCTCGGGCTCTCGTGGACAGCCCAACCTGGGCGTTGTCACGCCCGAGCCAAGGCACCCTTGGACGCGCAGGTGACCGGTGCTGCTCATCCCCGAGCCACAGCTCGAGTGATTGCTCACCGGCGGCGAATTTCCATTTGTCCCCTTTCTGTGTGCAGAACGACCTTCGGGTACGATTCTGTGTAATTCGTGCTCTAGAAAGGATTGGAGGGCCTCAGGCCACTCCTACACGAGCTAGACACGGTGACGCACAAGTTGCCTTCACAACTCTGGGCCGGAGAACCTCTGTGCCCGGCGTAATTCAAGGTCTACTAATGGCGGAACGAACGGGGGTTATCGGGCGCACGGTGAGGACCTATTTCGGGCCTTCCCCGAGCTGCCCCGAGTTCATGTCGACCTTCTCTGAGGTCCACTGATGCTCCCCGACCGATTTCCCATGTAGCTGAGGTACTAGGAGAGTCAGCCGACATGGCCGAAGTCGTTCCGATATGGCGGCTCGTCGCCGACCATGCTCCGGCCGTTGTCATGAGCAGCTGACCCTCGGATCATGTTCCCCAAGTAAAAGTAGGCAGGGGCGGCCAGAATCAAGAAGTTTAGAGCTGTACAGCAGCCAGCGGCGAGCTCTCCGGCGAGGTCCCTCGGCGGCGGAGCGCGGGTGTCGCGAGGTTGAAGAAGGGGGTGGACCCCAGCTGTCAGCGGCCGATATTTTGAATCGGGATCCGGCTGCGGCCGGGATCGGGTGTGCTGGCGTGCAAAAGCCTTGTGGGCCGCGCTGTGCTGTCGCTTCGGCGTGCGACGCGTGTCCCCTGGGCCCACGCGCGGGTTTAAACTTTTCCCCGATTTTCAGATTTCCTTCAAACTTCAAATCCTTATAACTTTGGCTAGAAAGCTCCAAATCGAGTGAACCAAATTTTGCTGGATTCAGCTCTCTGAGTACTTTCCAGAAAATCAAGTTTCACTTCATGAAATTCCTTAATTCTCCAGAATTAATTCCTTAAAGTTTAAACTGTTAGGAATTTTAACTGGAGAATCCTTTGGAGGAAAATCCTGAAATTTTGCTGGGATGTTCACCAAAATATCCTTGAACTACCATAAAAATTTCAGATCCATTTGAGCTCATTTAGTCCACCTAATGGTGTGATTAGTAAAACTGTTCCAGAGAAAATAGAAAATGTTCAAAAACATTTTCAGAATTTTCTCTGAAATTGTTTAGCTCATATCTTTAGTTAGAGACCTCCAAATTAAGTGAGACCAACTCCATTAGAACCCTCTGAAAATCTAGTTTTCAGAAAGTCATAGTTTGTCTCATGAAAATTACTAGAACACCCTAAGACTTCCAATTAAGGTCAAGGACATAATTATTTGTGGAGGGCTCAAATGAGCTTTACTGCAACTAAAACTTGACCAAATCTTTGTTTAGGTTGTAACCAAGCCACAGTAAAAGTTTCACAATCATTAGGTCTGTCTAGCAAGGGTTATAGACTTCACAACTTCAAACTTAATACAAATACATTTAAATTAATACATACATTGTTCTTATCATGTAGTCGCTAAGGTCGAGGAGGAACCCGAAGTCCTAGACTTCGTTACTCCGGAGGAACAGCTAGCCTACGACCAAGAGCAGCAAGGCAAGCCCCGGTTTGCATTAACCTTTTTACAAATTTTTATTGTTTTGAGCACATACTTGTTTCCCTTTGTTCATTGCATTAGAGTCTTGATTGGAAACCCAACTGCACAGCCAAGAAAACCATGGGTTGGGTTTAGGATTGAAAACCTCGTTAGCCACTGCATGGCTAGGATAGAGTAGGGTTCGGTACAAGTCGAGTAGTTGGAGCTACTCGCGAGAATAGGCTAGGGGCACATTGCTCGGGTAGAGATAGCACATGAAACACATGGCAAGAAAATGAGACCGAGCGGAGAGTAAGGGCAGCAGGACTTTGGGGCCTGTGTGCTGTAGCTCCGCTTGTGTCGATTGAGGACCGAGCCGTGTGCGGGCCTGTTGAACAAGCTAGAACAGTACCGAAGACCTACCGGCTATATGGGAACCGGGAAACTGATGTAACTCGGGTAGCTGGGTATTGAGGCATTGCCCGTCGTTCAGAGGGTAGGTTGAGAGCTCGAGGTGTAAATCAGCTGGCGGCACAGAGATGCGCGTGCAGGGACCTCTTGCTCGGGACGATGGGACCGGTTCAACATTTGGCTAACGGGTGAAAGGTAGTCGCGTACGGCGTCCGTGATGGTTGTTGTAGGCAACATCGAGTACGGGCGTACGTGACGGGTTGTTCGGGTAACCCTGCAGGTGTAAATCGATTATAATCGCCGTCCCTCGCGGTCAGTGAGTACCACTTGTTCACTGTACCGTGACGTAGAAAGAACAGGCTAGTTACATGTTAAAATGTTGCTGATTGAAAGCTGGACATTGATTGTTAATGATATGCTGTAGCTTAGTGCTAACTAAAGTTCTTTTCAACTTTGGGCAAAGTACCTGAGAGAAATGCGTTTCTTGTTTGATTGCGGCTCTCTCATGTACCTTAGCGTAAGGTTCTCCACAACCTGCTGCTAAAACTTGAAAGTAAGGCTCTACTAATTAGGCGAGTCCTTGCAAATGATTTTTACCTCATGCAACCCATTACCCCCATGTAGAAGTTCCATGTTTAGGTGAGACGGGTCAGACTTGCTGAGCCTTCGTGCTCACTGCTTGTGTTTGAAGCTTTTGCAGGGTTCTATGAGGAAGGGACTCCCGAAGAGGAGACGGAACCCCAGGAGGGGAACCCCGTCGAGTGGGAGTCGTGCACGCCGCAGAGTTAGTGTGCGTGTGTGCTAGCAAGGACACGTTCGAGGGCTGAACGTGCACTTGATGCTTAGTCTACGCCCGCGAGTGTGGACTAAACTTATTTTGATGTAAACATGTTAATAAACTTGTTTATGTAATAAAGCTTCCGCTTCCGCTTTGTACCTTTGACGTGTGTTATACGGTGCTGTGCAACGCAGCACCCCTCAGCGTGATCCTGGCTCGACAGGACCAGTGGGGTCGTGTCAGCGTGGTATCAGAGCTCGCTTGAGGTTTAACACAGTACAAAGGTCTTCTTTTTCAAAAATCCAGTGAGGAACGAGTTAGTAGCCCGTATAAGGATGTTATTAGTATATAGAAAGTGGCTTAGTAACCTAATTGTTATGTCGGAAAATCGTGCATCTCGGGACGTTCATGTCTTGTGGGGTGTACGTAAGCGCTGTCCACCAGTGCGCACAAGCTGAAGGGTGGAGCCCCACGGGTGGCAGGTAACCCGACCCGCTTCGATATCCTCTACGACTCTTCATGTCGTTTGGGGTATTCGAGCAACGTCTGTCCCTGGCGTGCGTGGTGCAATATGGGAGACCCCGTCACGTGGTCTGAAACGTGAACACGTAACTCAAGGCGTGTTTGGCTTGAGAACATCCGGGCGAGTGATGACGGCCGGGTGTACAAACTGTATGGATTCCGGGCTCGGTGTGCAGCCGAGTCTGATGATTGGTTGAATTTCTGCAGGTAGCCTTACCACGAAACGGTAGACGTGTAGCATCCGTGTGCGAGTGACGAGTAGTGCCACTGAACTAACGAAGCCGGCTAAGTCCGGTATAGGTTTTTCTTTGTGAGGACGTAGTACCGACATGATCTAGTGACGCATCGACGTCACACCCAACTAAATGAACAACTTCATTTAAAAATTTGAAGGTTTTGATCCAAAGTAGTAAAACTTGATGTAACTCCTTCCCTTGAACAGGATATTCAAAGCTAATAAGTTTTCAACTTATAGGATGTTAAGGACAGAGCACTCTGTTTTCAGCTAAATCAAGGCTGAAGTTAATCAGAGGTTAGAGGTTGAGTTCTTTCGAGGTTGGGGTCGTATGATACATTTCTGGAAAGCTTTGGAGGAGCTTTACAACTTTTCTGTTGAGTTCCAGAGGTGTTTCATCCCTTAACCACTCGAAAAATGCAGTAGAGTTAAAACTGTCCAGAAAACAGGACAGAGCAAAGACTCTCTGTAGACTCTCTGTAAATTAAGCATAACTTCCTGCATAAAAATCCAAAAATAGAAAATGAGGTAGTTCTGGAAAGCTTATGAGATGGGTTACAACTTTGTAACAGAAAGTTTTGTCAGATTGGGAACAAAATTAACTGGGATTCTTGGATCAAGTCAGTACCTAAAGCAGGGAGGTGCTGTCCAATTGTTCCCAGAAATTCTGTTAACTTTGACATCTCATAACTTGTGAACCAGGACAGATCTTAGGCCAACCAAATACTTTCTGGAAAGCTATTGAAGTTAAATTTAACTTTGATGTTGAGCTCCCGAACTGGTTTTGCTTTTAATCTGGCCTAAATCAGATTGATATGGAAACTGGTCAGGGCTGTCATGATAACAGCAGATCAGCAGTCAAATTTGTTTAAAAATTTGAACGATGTTTCCAAGTGTTATGGGTTCAATGACATAGCTTATGTTATAACTCAATGGTTTACTGTTCAAATAAATATTTGACATTTCTCAAATATATTTTTACAGATGGCAGCAGATAAACGGTTGGAGAATGGGTGGGTAGTTTCCCACTGTTCTGACCGTAGCGGCTACCCGGAAGCATTGTGGCAAATGCTCCAATATTTCGGGTATAACCAGATGCCGCAATACTTCGCCAAGGAAGAAGGCGAAGAGGGGAACAAGACGTGGACGATCCATGTCGAGGTTCCTGCAGGGCCTACGCCACCCGGTTGGGTGCCATTCACCGTCACGGTGAGAGGAAGACAACCGGAAGGGATGTGGCAAGTGGCAGCCCGTGACACTATGTCACGTTTCTGCCAACTACACGTGCAGGCTATGGAGGGCACTCCATACGCACTCGTTCCGGTGGAGGGACGAGCTCAGCATGTGTGGGAAGAGAGGTACCTGGAGGCAACAGACCCGACTTGCCCAAGGTACAACCCCGCGGAGGCCAACCTCAGCCTCCAGATGAGGGAGGGAAACGCTGTGATGGACAGCCAAGCTGTTCATACGGAGCATCTCGCCACCAAGCTCAAGGAGAGCACAAGCCGTGGAGATCATTTCGAGGGTGCTCACAGCGCACTCCGCAATGTGCTCCTTCCGACGATCAAGCGACTGAATCAACAACACAATCAGTTGCGTCGTCTGAAGAAGGCAAAGAAGAAGGGCCGCGTTGACATCGCGGCGTTGCAAGAGCTGGTGCAGACCCTAACCCAGCAGAATGAGGACCTTGCTCAAGAGCGGGACGATGCTATTGAGGAAGGACAAGGCTGGGAAGAGGACTACAACCAGGCTATGGACGAGGTGCATGCATTGCAGGACCTCGTGCCCCCGGTATTAGGCATACCGGTGGTCTTGGGTCTTCCAGCCATGGGAGAACCCGGAATGGGAGAAGAGGTGGTAGATCCAGAGCCACCAGCAGAAGTGCCGGAGGAGGACGACCCACAGGAGGTCGAGTTCTACTCCGAGTAGGGGGTTACGGTTGCCAAGTAGGGCAGCTAGGGTAGCGTAACCCAACTTTTGTAATCGGTGACATGTCGGGTAGACAGTAGCGTATGTATAGGTAGTGACGACATGAGCACGACTTCTCGGAGATCCGAGAATAATGTATCTTGTATAAAGTTTATGCTTTATCAATATATGTGAATGTTGTGCAAGCTGATCATGCGTCGCTTCAATACTTACTGCTGTTTATGGAATTTTGAGTAAGACATGTGCTAATTGCTACCGTGTTGAATTTCAGAATGACGCGTACTCGTGCCAACCCTGATGTTGGAGGTACTAGCCAAGGGGGAGAGACCTCCCAACCACCTCCCGAGGACTCCTCGGGACAGCAGCAGCAACAGCAACAGCAAACACCGCCACCGCCACTGCCGACGGTTACATTGGCCGACATTGTCGCGGCAATGGCGGGTTCACACCAGCAGCATACAGAGCTGCTGCAAACGTTAATTGCGAATACGTCTCGCCCGGAGAGACGTCAAGATCGTGAGGAGCGCCAACAGAGCTCCTACTCCGACTTCCTGGCGACTCATCCCCCTGTATTCTCAAGGGCGGATGAACCACTTGACGCGGACAACTGGCTCCGCGCCATAGAGATGAAGTTCGGGCTGCTCCAAATCAGCGAGCAGCGCAAGACTCAGTTCGCGGTCCAGCAGCTCCAAGGATCCGCGAGCGCGTGGTGGGCCAACTTCTGTGCTTCACAGCCCACCGACCGAGCGATGACCTGGGCGGAGTTCCGGACGGCCTTCAGGGCCTATCATATACCGCCCGGTTTGATGAAGAGGAAGACGCAGGAGTTCCTACACCTGCAACAAGGGAGCCGGAACGCGCTGGAATACTCCAGAGCGTTCAACGATCTCGCACTCTACGCGTCGTATCACGCAGATACGGACGAGAAGCGGCGGGACCATTTTTACCAGGGGCTTAACCCGCTCCTGAAGGACAAGCTGGCGATGTTCAATCGCGGCAGCCTCAACGATATAATTGATGCTGCGATTGTTCAGGAGGACTCCAGCAAGGAGTTGGCGGCGGCAGAGCGAAAGCGAAGCGCGCCGCAGAGCAGCGGAGAAGGAGGTGGTCCTTCTCAGAAGTTTCGGATGGTGAATCGCCCACCATCAGGTCCACGCTGGCAGCCACCACAGCGGTCGATGCCATTCCGCAGTCGGCCGTACTCTTCACCGGCATTCCGGCCGGCACTGCCAGCACCACCGCAACAACAACAGCAGCAGCGGGCGATGCCGCGTGCGTTTGCACCTCCGCAACGCATGCCGGGCTTTCGTCCACCAAGTACTCCACCAGCAGCGGCCACATGTTACAAGTGTGGTCGTCCAGGACACTTCGCGAGCAGTTGCCCGGAGAGGCAAAGCGGCGGAGTGGCACCACAGTTTCCTGGGAGGAATCAACCCCGGAACCCTACTAATGCGCGGCGGGCAAACCCTAGGCCCGGCACTGTCCACCAGCTTGCCATTGAGGACGTGCCGGAGGGCGAGCCAATCCTTGCGGGTATGTTCCGACTCCACCAGCATCCCGCTATAGTACTATTTGATTCGGGCGCCACACATAATTTTATTAGCCAAGCTTTCATTGCTAAACACAGCTTGCCAATACTACCCACCGATAGTCCATATTTAATTTGTTCACCGGGTGGGAGGATTTCAGCAAGCGTAATGGTCTCCAAAGCACCATTATGCTTAGCGGGTAGAGTGTACCCCACGTCTCTCATTATCTTAGAGGGACAGAAGGTCGATGTCATCCTAGGGATGTCGTGGTTAACCCGCCACGGCGCTGTTTTAGACACCGTCCTTCGAGTCGTGCACTTAAACTCAGAGGTGCACGGTTCTCACTCATTATTTCTGGACAGTCCAGAAATAAAGCTTCCAAGTGTCTATCAAGCCACAACCATCAGATTGGAAGACATTCCAGTGGTCCGAGAGTTCCCTGATGTATTCCCGGACGATTTGCCGGGGATGCCACCCGATAGAGAGGTGGAGTTCAAGATTGAACTTGCACCGGGAACCATGCCAATATCCCGAAGGCCGTACAAGATGGCGCCAAAGGAGTTGGCTGAACTGAAGACTCAGCTCACGGACCTTCTGGAGAAGGGTTTTATTAGGCCGAGCTCCTCGCCATGGGGTTGTTCGGCATTATTTGTCAAGAAGAAGGATGAAACGTTGCGGCTTTGCGTGGACTACCGTCCATTAAATGCCGTAACCATCAAGAACAAGTACCCGTTGCCACGGATCGACATGTTGTTTGATCAGTTGGTCGAAGCGAAGATCTTTTCCAAAATGGATTTAAGATCCGGGTACCATCAGATTAAGATAAGGGCGGAGGACATTCCAAAGACAGCTTTCTCGACAAGGTACGGACTTTATGAGTACCTGGTCATGTCCTTCGGCCTCACCAATGCTCCAGCTCACTTCATGTACTAAATGAACTCGGTGTTCATGCCGGAGCTGGACAAGTTTGTCGTGGTCTTCATCGACGACATCCTGGTATATTCCAAGTCGGAGGAAGATCACAAGAAACATCTGCGTATAGTCTTGCAACGGCTGCGGGATCACAAGTTATACGCAAAGTTCAGCAAATGCGAGTTTTGGATATCGCAAGTGCCTTTCCTCGGGCATATCATCTCAGCGGAGGGTATCGCTGTGGACCCGAGCAAGATCACGCAAGTGCTGAATTGGAAATCCCCGAGAACGGTTCATGAGGTACGGAGTTTCCTCGGACTCGCGGGATATTATCGGAGGTTCATTCCGAACTTCTCGAAGATTGCCAAGCCAATGACAGAGCTGCTGAAGAAGGCTACCAAATATGTTTGGAGTCCAGCATGTGAAGCAGCATTCAAGGCTTTAGTCAAGCACCTGACATCAGCACCGGTTTTGGCGCAGCCAGACACAACAAAACCGTTTGATGTGTACTGCGATGCATCCGGCATTGGGCTCGGATGTGTGCTGATGCAAGACCGAAGAGTGGTCGCGTATGGATCACGGCAGCTTAGGAACCATGAGCAAAATTATCCAACTCACGATTTGGAGCTCGCTGCCGTGGTACTTGCACTGAAGATGTGGAGGCACTACCTACTCGGTAACCTCGTACATTTATATACCGACCACAAGAGCCTCAAGTACATATTCACTCAGAAGGAGCTGAACATGAGGCAACGAAGATGGTTAGAACTGATAAAGGATTACGAGATAGAGATCCATTATCATCCGGGCAAGGCAAACGTTGTGGCAGATGCGCTGAGCCGCAAGTCACACGTTAATAATCTGACCATCACACCGTTGGAAGAGAGCGAACCACCACTACATGTGATTCCACACGGAGCTCTCTACAACTTAGCTTTGATCCCCACCATCCGTGAAGAGATAGCGGCAGCCCAGAAGAATGACAAGGGCATGTCACATTTGCGGAGATGTGTAGACAGTGGGGAGTTGAAATGTTTCCGGAAGGACGGAGACGGCGTCCTATGGTTCAAGGACCGAATCGTCGTACCCAGAAACCCGGAGTTACGGAAGAAAATCTTTGATGAGGCTCACTTATCAAAGTTTTCTATTCACCCCGGCAGCAATAAAATGTATCAAGAACTCAGAAGAAGGTTTTGGTGGACACGGATGAAGCGAGAGACTGCAAAATACGTGTCCGAGTGTGATACATGTCGAAGGGTGAAGGCAGATCACATGCGGAAACCGGGACTGCTGCACCCACTGGGCATTCCTGCCTGGAAGTGGGAAGACGTGAGCATGGATTTCGTCGTCGGTTTACCCACCACCTTACAGAAACATGATTCTGTGTGGGTAATCGTCGATCGGCTCACCAAAGTTGCCCATTTCATCCCGGTCAACACCAACTACAACGCCAAGAAGTACGCTGAACTGTACATCTCACGGATTCTGTGCTTATACGGCGTACCCCGTACCATCATATCGGACCGGGGCACTTTATTTGTGTCCCGTTTTTGGGAGCAGCTACATGCTGCCTTGGGGACGAAGCTGATCCGTAGTTCAGCCTACCACCCGCAGACGGATGGACAAACCGAGCGGGTAAATCAAATCCTAGAGGACATGCTACGAGCTTGCGCTATCGACCGTGGCAAGAATTGGGATGATCACTTGCCGTTAGCCGAGTTCTCGTACAACAATGGGTACCAAGCCAGCATCCAGATGGCGCCCTACGAGGCGCTATACGGCAGGAAATGCCGCACACCACTGAACTGGTGTGAGTCTGGCGAGAGGGTTACCTTCGGGATTGACCTTGTCAACAACGCGGAAGAAAAGGTTCGACTAATTCAAGCGAACCTAAAAGCCGCTCAATCCCGACAGAAACAGTATGCGGACCGGAGAAGGCGCCCATTACAATTCGAAGTTGGAGATCACGTATATCTACGAGTGTCTCCAATGAAGGGCGTAAACAGATTTGGGGTGAGAGGAAAGTTGGCACCCCGATTCATCGGTCCATTCCAGATTACCGAAAGATGTGGATCGGTAGCATACCGGTTAAAATTACCAGAAGCACTTTCCGGTGTGCACGACGTCTTTCACATTTCCCAGCTGAGGAAGTGTCTCAAGCTATCAACTACCGTTCAGCTGGAAGACATTGAAGAACTGCAACCGGATCTCACCTATCGGGAGGAACCGGTACAGGTTATTGATGAAAAGGCCCGAACCACACGCAATCGTACGTTGTGGTTCTACAAGGTTCTATGGAGTAATCACTCCATGGACGAAGCGACATGGGAGAGCGAAGAATTTCTTCGCACTAACTACCCCGACTTTTTCACGTCGCATATCCGGTAATTTTCCACCGTCCTCTCTCTCATTTTCACCTTATAATCTCGGGACGAGATTCTTTTAAGGGGGGAGGAATGTAAGGGCCTCAGTTTTGATAACCATTTGCAGTGTTCATCACCACACCACACACCTCATTTGAGCAAGAGTGATGAACACAAATGAAGAGCAAGTAACAACTATCAACATGCTCATTAGAGAACAAACTTACACATTGCAAAAGTGGTATTTCCCACATGTGATATAGATGGGCTGGACATATGAAAACTCCTACACTTTGCTAAGGATGTCCATGCCAAGTTTCACCCAAATTCAAAACCTTTTTGAGGACATTTTGGGTATAGTTAGGAAGAGGGCAGTTTGAAACCATATTCAAATTCAAACTGTTTTTATGCCATGAATTTGAATGTGGAAGGCATATTCTTACTCAGCACATTTTTGTGGGCTCACACACCAATTTTCACTCCATTTGGAGTTGATCTTGACATGAGCTAAGGGGGAGAAATTCAAACTTTATTTGAATTTCAAACTGAACTTGTGCTGAAATTCATTCAAACCAAACCTCATTTGAACTTTGATCAATTCAAATGGCTCTTGGGTGAATAATTTGAATTGCCAAGGGTAGAATAGGGTTCACTGTTTACCACAGCTGTTAGGAGTAAATTTCAGAGGTTAAAAGAGGAGTGGGACCCACATGTCAGCCTCTGCCTCAAAACAAACCGACTGAACCACAGTTCAGTCGGTTCCCGGCTGCTGTGAGCGCGCGCCACCGAAGGGGGCAGCCGGCGCCAGCTCCTGCTGCGCGCCCCAAGCCGGAGACCGGCCGACCGGGCTATTTATTCCCTCCCCGGCGTGCTTCAGTCGCCATTCCCCGAGCTGCCGACGTGCGCGACCTGTTTTTCCACTGCCATCGCCGGCGCTCGAGTTCCTGCTTGATCAAGCCGATCGCAGCTCCCTCCTTCCACTCCAGGGTCCCAGCAAGGTACTAGAGACCTTCCTCCATCCTCCCCATTGCTAGAAATCGATTGAAACCGAGTGATATCGGCTGTGCCGAAAGATCAAACTCGGAACTGGAAACCGCCGCGCCTCGGGCTCTCGTGGACAGCCCAACCTGGGCGTTGTCACGCCCGAGCCAAGGCACCCTTGGACGCGCAGGTGACCGGTGCTGCTCATCCCCGAGCCACAGCTCGAGTGATTGCTCACCGGCGGCGAATTTCCATTTGTCCCCTTTCTGTGTGCAGAACGACCTTCGGGTATGATTCTGTGTAATTCGTGCTCTAGAAAGGATTGGAGGGCCTCAGGCCACTCCTACACGAGCTAGACACGGTGACGCACAAGTTGCCTTCACAACTCTGGGCCGGAGAACCTCTGTGCCCGGCGTAATTCAAGGTCTACTAATGGCGGAACGAACGGGGGTTATCGGGCGCACGGTGAGGACCTATTTCGGGCCTTCCCCGAGCTGCCCCGAGTTCATGTCGACCTTCTCTGAGGTCCACTGATGCTCCCCGACCGATTTCCCATGTAGCTGAGGTACTAGGAGAGTCAGCCGACATGGCCGAAGTCGTTCCGATATGGCGGCTCGTCGCCGACCATGCTCCGGCCGTTGTCATGAGCAGCTGACCCTCGGATCATGTTCCCCAAGTAAAAGTAGGCAGGGGCGGCCAGAATCAAGAAGTTTAGAGCTGTACAGCAGCCAGCGGCGAGCTCTCCGGCGAGGTCCCTCGGCGGCGGAGCGCGGGTGTCGCGAGGTTGAAGAAGGGGGTGGACCCCAGCTGTCAGCGGCCGATATTTTGAATCGGGATCCGGCTGCGGCCGGGATCGGGTGTGCTGGCGCGCAAAAGCCTTGTGGGCCGCGCTGTGCTGTCGCTTCGGCGTGCGACGCGTGTCCCCTGGGCCCACGCGCGGGTTTAAACTTTTCCCCGATTTTCAGATTTCCTTCAAACTTCAAATCCTTATAACTTTGGCTAGAAAGCTCCAAATCGAGTGAACCAAATTTTGCTGGATTCAGCTCTCTGAGTACTTTCCAGAAAATCAAGTTTCACTTCATGAAATTCCTTAATTCTCCAGAATTAATTCCTTAAAGTTTAAACTGTTAGGAATTTTAACTGGAGAATCCTTTGGAGGAAAATCCTGAAATTTTGCTGGGATGTTCACCAAAATATCCTTGAACTACCATAAAAATTTCAGATCCATTTGAGCTCATTTAGTCCACCTAATGGTGTGATTAGTAAAACTGTTCCAGAGAAAATAGAAAATGTTCAAAAACATTTTCAGAATTTTCTCTGAAATTGTTTAGCTCATATCTTTAGTTAGAGACCTCCAAATTAAGTGAGAACAACTCCATTAGAACCCTCTGAAAATCTAGTTTTCAGAAAGTCATAGTTTGTCTCATGAAAATTACTAGAACACCCTAAGACTCCCAATTAAGGTCAAGGACATAATTATTTGTGGAGGGCTCAAATGAGCTTTACTGCAACTAAAACTTGACCAAATCTTTGTTTAGGTTGTAACCAAGCCACAGTAAAAGTTTCACAATCATTAGGTCTGTCTAGCAAGGGTTATAGACTTCACAACTTCAAACTTAATACAAATACATTTAAATTAATACATACATTGTTCTTATCATGTAGTCGCTAAGGTCGAGGAGGAACCCGAAGTCCTAGACTTCGTTACTCCGGAGGAACAGCTAGCCTACGACCAAGAGCAGCAAGGCAAACCCCGGTTTGCATTAACCTTTTTACAAATTTTTATTGTTTTGAGCACATACTTGTTTCCCTTTGTTCATTGCATTAGAGTCTTGATTGGAAACCCAACTGCACAGCCAAGAAAACCATGGGTTGGGTTTAGGATTGAAAACCTCGTTAGCCACTGCATGGCTAGGATAGAGTAGGGTTCGGTACAAGTCGAGTAGTTGGAGCTACTCGCGAGAATAGGCTAGGGGCACATTGCTCGGGTAGAGATAGCACATGAAACACATGGCAAGAAAATGAGACCGAGCGGAGAGTAAGGGCAGCAGGACTTTGGGGCCTGTGTGCTGTAGCTCCGCTTGTGTCGATTGAGGACCGAGCCGTGTGCGGGCCTGTTGAACAAGCTAGAACAGTACCGAAGACCTACCGGCTATATGGGAACCGGGAAACTGATGTAACTCGGGTAGCTGGGTATTGAGGCATTGCCCGTCGTTCAGAGGGTAGGTTGAGAGCTCGAGGTGTAAATCAGCTGGCGGCACAGAGATGCGCGTGCAGGGACCTCTTGCTCGGGACGATGGGACCGGTTCAACATTTGGCTAACGGGTGAAAGGTAGTCGCGTACGGCGTCCGTGATGGTTGTTGTAGGCAACATCGAGTACGGGCGTACGTGACGGGTTGTTCAGGTAACCCTGCAGGTGTAAATCGATTATAATCGTCGTCCCTCGCGGTCAGTGAGTACCACTTGTTCACTGTACCGTGACGTAGAAAGAACAGGCTAGTTACATGTTAAAATGTTGCTGATTGAAAGCTGGACATTGATTGTTAATGATATGCTGTAGCTTAGTGCTAACTAAAGTTCTTTTCAACTTTGGGCAAAGTACCTGAGAGAAATGCATTTCTTGTTTGATTGCGGCTCTCTCATGTACCTTAGCGTAAGGTTCTCCACAACCTGCTGCTAAAACTTGAAAGTAAGGCTCTACTAATTAGGCGAGTCCTTGCAAATGATTTTTACCTCATGCAACCCATTACCCCCATGTAGAAGTTCCATGTTTAGGTGAGACGGGTCAGACTTGCTGAGCCTTCGTGCTCACTGCTTGTGTTTGAAGCTTTTGCAGGGTTCTATGAGGAAGGGACTCCCGAAGAGGAGACGGAACCCCAGGAGGGGAACCCCGTCGAGTGGGAGTCGTGCACGCCGCAGAGTTAGTGTGCGTGTGTGCTAGCAAGGACACGTTCGAGGGCTGAACGTGCACTTGATGCTTAGTCTACGCCCGCGAGTGTGGACTAAACTTATTTTGATGTAAACATGTTAATAAACTTGTTTATGTAATAAAGCTTCCGCTTCCGCTTTGTACCTTTGACGTGTGTTATACGGTGCTGTGCAACGCAGCACCCCTCAGCGTGATCCTGGCTCGACAGGACCAGTGGGGTCGTGTCAAAAAACTACGCAAGTCGGCTCTGGTACCACTGTAGGGAAATAGGGATGCGCTACTCTAGCAATTCGACCGTATCACCCAGGAAACATGCGAGTAATAAGGTCATGGATCGTTACCACTAGACGCGCAGCGCAGCGGATCGTAGATGCGCGTCGTAGCCGATCAGCGCAGCAGTAACAGCAGTGCCTCCACGGAGTCCACACGTACAGGGAGGAACGCCGTGCATCGGTGTGCTAGCACCGTGCGCGCGGCAGGGGTTTCGGCGGCTGACCTGTGAGGGGCGGCGGCTGGGACTGCTATCTGGTGGTGTCCTCTGTCCCTAACCCTACCCCTCATATTTATAGGCGCGCTAATGGGCTTTTAGGTCACAGGCCCATTAGTACCCTAATTTCATATGGATCAAATATCCATCAGGCCTTTATCCGAATTGTTATGATTGCCTCTTGGGCATATCACCAACAGGAGTTTGTTGACGTCTTTGAGGACCCCAAGACTCCACCTCCTACTTTCCCATTCGACCATGTGATTCCATTAATCTCAAGTGCTATACCTTCAATTTTAGGCCTTATAATTATTCTTCCCTATATAAGGATGAAATAGAAAAAGAAGTTCAAGAATTTTTGTCGGCTGGCCTTATTGAAAATAGCGTAAGTACCTTTGCTTCACCAGTATTATTAGTTCAAAAGAAGGTTGGTACATGGCAATTTTGCATAGCTATAGAAAATTGAATGACTTTACTATAAAGAGTAGGTTCCCTATGCCATTGGTGGAAGAAATACTTGATGATTTGGTGGGTACACAGTTTTTTACAAGCTTGGATATGAGAAGAGGATATCACCAAATTCGTGTGAAATCTGGAGTGGAGTATAAGACAACATTCAAGACTTACAGTGGGTATTATCAGTTTAAGGTAATGCCATTTGGACTCACAATTGCCCCTGCATCACTCCAATGTGCAATGAACCCTGTCCTTGCTCCATTTCTATGAAAGTTTGTCCTTGTCTTTATTGATGACATCGTCATATATAGCCCTACTTTTGATCTGCACCTGTAACACATTTGTTTGTTTCTGTCCACATTGAGGGTGCATTAATTTTATATTAAGAGGTCCAAATGTAGCTTTGCTAAAACTGAGTTGGCTTACTTGTGTTGGGTGTTGAATTTGGTGGCATATTTTGCAGGTGAAAGTGCCGAAAGGACTTGGTGCCGAAGGCAGTTTATCATTCAGAGTCAAGGTACAAGCGTGCGGGTTGAGAGCAAGACACAAACCGAGATTTATCTTGCGGCGGCAAGGTGCAAGCGCGTGAATTACATGTTAGCGTAGGCCGTGGAAAGACTTAAGTAATTTCAGGCTGAACCTAATGTTGTACGATCTGCACCTGTATGTGACAACTTGTAAGATAGGATTAGATGATATGGGTGTGGCATAGTTGTGTGTACACGCCAAGAAAATAAGTTAGATATAAGTTAGGTTAGAAATCGTGTTTTGGTTAGATAACAGTCATGTTTAGCTAGGACTTCAGATATATTTAAAGGCAGCTTGTTGCCGAGAAAGACAGAATACAACTTTCAATCCAATTATTCGTATTCTTTTGTTTCCCTAGTTATTTTGTAGTCTTTGGTGCTTTGTCAAGTAAAGCACTTGTGTTTCTCCATGAAAACGAGATATTTCTTCGTTTATCATCAAAACACTAGATCAACTCCGCGTTGCATCTATGTTTTGGTGGATTCCAGAGAGACACAACAACACGTGGGACACATCATTTCTGGTGCTGGTGTTTCCACAGACCCTAACAAGACTGCTGCTGTAAACAGTTGTGCTGAAGCTACCACTGTGATCGAGCTAAGGGCATTTCTAGGCATAACAGGATATTATAGAGAATTTGTCAATGGGGTATGGAGTTTTATATTAAGAGGTCCAAATGTAGCTTTGCTAAAACTGAGGTGGCTTACTTGGGACACATCATTTCCGGTGCTGGTGTTTCCACATGCCGTAGGAAGACTGCTGCTATAAACAGTTGATACTACAAGAAACTAGATAACTAACGATGGTCGGGAACCGTCGTAAATAAGCCATATATCACCGTAAACAGCTTATTTACAATGGTATGCTGCAGTCACAAGTCTAATGTCGTAAATAGTGTTATTTATGATGTCTACCATTGTAAATTAGTTATTTTTACGACGGCCAGGGTTAGCCGTCGTAAATAATCTTATTTACGACGACCAGACCTAAAACCGTCGTAAATAGTTCTAGCCGTCATAAGTTTTGCTTTATCCTGTAGTGTGAAGCAAACCTAGTACTGTGATTGAGTTAAGGGCATTTCTAGGCTTAACATGATATTATAGGAAATTTGTCAAGGGGTATGGAGGTATGGCTAGGCCTTTAACAACTCTTCTTAAGAAAAAAGAACTTTCACTAGGACACAGATGTAAAGTTGGCTTTCCGAGCTTTAAAGAAGGCAATGGTATCCACTCCTGTGCTAGATTTACCAAATTCTAATGAGAATTTTATGGTGGAAACATATGCGAGTTACTTTGGCCTCGGGGTAGTTCTAATGCAAAAAGGAAAGCCTATAGCTTATTTAAACGAAGCTTTGACAAACAATGTAACATCCAAAATTTTGAAAATTCAAATTTCAAACGAATGGATGCCGTGCATGTTCAAAATTTTGAATATATGAAGTAGAATTCGAGTTTGAAAGAAGTAAACAGAAAAGAAATGGAAAGGAAAAAAGAAAAGCGGCATTTAGGCAAAAATCCACCCCTCGCAGCCCAGATAGACCGCAACCCCCCCTCTCTTCCCCTCGCTGCCAGCCAGGGCCCGCTTGTCAGGGTTGTCTCCTTCAACCGCCACCCTGCCCTTCCCGCGCTCGACTAGCCGCCACCCGCCTTCGAATTCCGTGCACCCCAACCACGACCCCGGACTCCCCGCGCCCTTATCACACGCTCACAACCTCCCCTCCATCTCGGCCGTGATATAAACCCCGCAACCTCCTCCGTTTTTCTTCCCCCCGATCGAGCATTCTCTCGTCGGTGAGTGCCGCCGCTGAGTTCCAAAATTCGCCCCTGTTCTTGCCGTTTGTCAAAGTGTTCGCTACGACACTTCCCCCGGTCTGCTCGGAAGCAGCCCGCGGAGGTTTTTTTCGGAGGGGCTAGTGGATCTCGAAGGTCGGAGCACAATGGCGAGAGGAATACGAGAATTTACATAGTTCGGACCGCCGGAGCATAATACCCTACGTCCATGGGAGTGCTTTGTGACACCCTCATCCCTGATTTCTGCATGTATTCATATCTCATGTAGAGAAACATTTTAAAATAAGAGGGAACAGAGAAAATATCAAAAAGATAGCCAATTAAGAGCCGAATCCAGTTTCCGGAGAACGCCAAAGACAACTTCCACGGCCCGCTGGCCACACGGTGTATTCGGAGCTCATCCCTGCAAAGTGGGGAGAGGTCCGCCGCTAATCTGGCTACGTGGAAGGCTCGGGGCTCATCTTCGCAAAGGAGGAGGGGTCCGACCCTGTGGGACACGTGTTGACCTGATCTAGCCTCTGCGGAAGAAGCAAAGGCATTTTCCGCAGGACACATGTCACCTTCAGAGCTAGTCACCACGGAAATCAGAGGACCAGTCGCACGGGATACGTGTCGATCTCGGAGCTCACCTCCAAGAGGTCCGGTTCTATCGAACACGTGTCGCCACCGGAGCTTATCTCCGGGAGATCTGTCGCTGCTGGACACGTGTTAACCTCGGAGCACGTCTCTGAGGAAAGAAGGGAAGACCGGCACTAACATGTGGCGTGCGCGGAGCCACCTCTGAGTAAGAGAGGAGGTCCCAACCGCCAGGATACGTGGCGCACGCGGAGCTCGCCTCCGAAGGAAAAGGGGGGTCTCGCTCGTTTGACACGCGGCACCACCGGAGCTCGTCTCTGCGGAAAAGGAGAGACCTCCAGAGCTCATCACCGAGGAGGTAACGAGTTCTAGGAACGGTTTTTGGATTCTGTACGTGTAGAAATACCGGAACAGAAACCGACCAGAATTCCACAATGATACCGCACCAAATCAACTAAAGATAAGCTGTTAGGATCCAACGACGATCTGAATAGGACTCTTATTTGGGACACAATCAGATTAGGACTCTTCTCTTCCTGATTATAGATAGAACCTAGAACCACTGGCCGAAACCACAAACTTCTTTTCCAACTCCTGAGCCGACAACTTAGAGCCCTAGTCCCAACCCGCCGAGTAGACCATTGTCGGAGTGCAGCAAGGAAGATCGCCGGAGGAAGCCCAACGATCTGAGGAGGATCTCGAGATCGAGAAGAACGTAAGGTAGGTCTCCAATACCACCTTACGACATCGTTGTGTTTTCTTTTCATCTGTTCTTTGATTCCTTTCGAACAAAAGCCTTCTCGTGGACAGATCATTTGATGATCAGGTTGATCTAAAGACAAGATCATCGTCACGTCCACCTTTGATCTGAACACCTCTGTCCATGCAAGCCATGCAAGAACACATACAAACCAATCTAATAAAACTAATCATAGGATAGCTTGCATGTGCATCATCGCATCTAGTTTAAGGTTTGTGCATGATATTGATTGCTGTGAATCTTGTATGCACGTGATCCTATCTAGCATGACAAGCTCAAGGAGCTGTCTACGATGAGCTGCAGCAACAAGGTTTTGAGATCCAAGAACAACCGGAACCGCAAGAACAAGGCAAATGCTCCTTGACCATATTGATCCTATGTTTTGGGTGAAACTGTTTTGTTTTGCAAAAAGGTGTGCGTGCTGAGTCAAACATGATGGGAAACCCTTTTATAGGAGTTTACTAGCTTTGGTTAAACCACCCTTGTCGCCAGGGAAGTTTATGAGTCGGGTATG
The DNA here is from genome assembly GCA_030760725.1 of Neostapfia colusana. Classification (NCBI taxonomy): domain Eukaryota; kingdom Viridiplantae; phylum Streptophyta; class Magnoliopsida; order Poales; family Poaceae; genus Neostapfia; species Neostapfia colusana. The sequence continues at coordinate 42,966,738 of JASWHV010000013.1, read as the reverse complement.
ATTTTTGGTTTATGCTTCGCTGAGTCCATGGGATTGGGAAGCAAGATAGATGTGTCTAGCTAACTGCACTCGTAAGGATAATGAGAAACTGATGATGTTAATGAACATGGATCGGAGGGAGATCTAGGCAAGCCTGGGTTTGTGAATGAGGTAGCTTGAGATGGTGGTTTACTTGCCGTAGATCTAAGGACCGGTTCATGCATGCATATGCCAGGATAACAGTGCCACCACAAGGCCAAGTATGGGTGCGGCTCAGCTGAGTAATTAGGTAAGTTGCTAGAGTGTTATGGACTGTGGAAGGCGCGGGGAATGGGAGTCGAGTGAGGACTGCCCTAGGAACTGCATGGCACAAGAGGGGGCCCGTGGGTGGGAGAATTGGAGATTCTAGCCTGCCGGTGAAATCTTAGTGAATGTGGCCTAGAGGGGGGGGGGTGAATAGGCCTTTAAAAGATTCCTGCACACTTAATAGAGTTATCAGAAACTTGATTGACCGGACTAGTCCGGTTGTGTGGGCGGACTAGTCCGGTGTGCTGAATTATGTGAGTTAATTAAGTGTGTTTCAGAAATTGAATCTTTCAGCAGCGGAATGAGAACACTAGTTTTTTATAAATTAAGTTTATTGTATGAATGCACATGCAAACTTATAAGAAACTCAAATGATGATTAGCAAACTAGTGATCTAATGTATCAAAATGTAAAGTAAATGAGAGACAAAAGACACGAATTTTTACCGAGGTTCGATCTCACCAAGAGATCTACGTCCTCGTTGAGGAAGCTCACACAGAGCCGGGTTCCTAACCCTTTCCCTCTTCAAGTCACCACAAAGGCCGACTTGACTCCACTATCACGGGCAATCACCGAGTTTGTGGGGCTACCTCACAAGTTGAGGGCTCCCACGAGAATTACAATAAGAACGTGATCAAATACACTCGAAAATAGTACAATGCAGAATATGAGTGTAGAAAGATCAAACCCCAAGAGCTCACAACGAAAGAACGACGATCTCCCAATCCCGAATCCAAGTGTTCAATTGATTTTGATCTTTTTGCACTTTAGATGTGTGGGGAGATGTGTTTTTGGCTCTTGGGACAAGGTGGTGGCGCTAGGGTTTGTGTTTGCTGCAGTATTAGTCGTGTCTCTTTGTTGGGAGGCCGTGGATCACCCATTTATATGGTTTCCAAAAAGGTTGCCGTTGTAAAACCTAATACCGTACTAGTCCGGTATATGATCGGACTTGTCCGGTCTACTTCCAGTGGGTTAACCGGACTAGTCCGGTCTAAAACCGGACTTGTCCGGTGCTATGTGAAGTGGGGTTCCAGAAAGTTCAGCGGACTAGTCCTGTCGCATGGATGGACTAGTCCGCAGTCTTCTAAAGAGGACAACAAAGACATGAGCGGACTAGTCCGGTATAAAACCGGACTTGTCCGGTTGCATTCCAGTAAGCTGACCGGACTAGTCCGGTCCATGGACGGACTAGTCCGGTGTCTAGTGGATTTTAGTTGATTATTAGCCCCTTACCCTTACGAAAAGTTATGAGCTCTTGGGATGTGTCTCTCACACACACCCTATACATTTACATCTAATTTGCTCTTCTAAATTCCACTAAAGTCTTCCTTTTCGGGCAGCACTTTATTTTTCACCTTTTTATGTGCACCGAGCTAGTTCACTTAGTTTGTCCTGCAATCATTTCATTAGGATCTCATATGCTTGTCATCAATTAGCCAAAACCCACAAGGGATATCCTAGATGCACTTACAATCTCCCCTTTTTGGTGATTGATGACAACTATTTGAGATATCACAATTGAGAATAAAAAGTTGATTTTCATAAGGTGTGCACATATGAGAATAATAAAGAATTCACAAAAAGCTTCTCACATATGACACACCTTATGGTGGAGTGCCTAACAGGTGTGTGATAAACAAGATGTGATAAATTAAAGACAAACAATAGTGAACATATAAGTTGGCATTAGAGCATAGTGCATCACACATAAGAAAAGAAATAGTGCATTACAAGATTTTAAAATAGGTACATGTCCTTGATCACAAAAGAGCTTAATAACTAATACTAGATAGTTCGAGTCCAAATCTAATCTCAATCTCTCCCCCTTTGGCATCAAGGCACCAAAAAGGGAAAAATTGAGGGGAATCACTCATCGCTGCCTCCTCCTTCAGTCTCAGTCTGATCTTCATCTTCACCAACTTCGGCATCCACGGGAGCAGGATATTCCTCTGAGTCCTCGGAGGCGGGCGGTGATCCAACGGGCTCAATCTCAAGCTTTGCACAGATAGACTTGATATTGGCATTGACATACTGTTGATGTTTCTTCCTTGCAAGCTTTTCCTTGCGCTGCCTGTCTTCGATCTTGCGGCAGCAGGCAAAGATGGAGGAGAGGACCTTGAGGATCCCACTGGATGATTCTTGGGCAGGTGGAGACCCAGAAGGAGCAGCTGCAGATCTAGTGACATCATGAGCTTGCTTTTATCTCCTCTCCACTGGTGGAGAGGACGGGGCAGTTGGAGCCGGGGGGAGAGTGTACTCGGTGGGTTTTTGCGGCTTCAACCCCGCATGCTTGACATCCTTGACGAACTCGAGTCCCGTCACATTCTCAATCATGTACATGATATACGGTGCATATCCACAGGACCTATTGGGGGTGATTGAGATGTTCACGATGTCGTTGTAGATATACTCAAAAACATTGAATGGTCTCCTTCCACTAATGACCTTCATGAGAGTCCTCAAGGTCCCTTGTATAGTTCCCGCATCTCCATCCTTCGGAGCTATAGTCTTTCTCAAGACTCTATTGAGGACCACAAAGAAGGGCTTCAGATATTTGATGGTGGGAGGAACATATGGCATCCTTGTGTCATAGAGAAACTCAAGCTCTTCCTTCTCCAGGGGTTTCAGATTATGGATGACCAGTTCATGATCCAAAGTGTGTTCGAGGTGAAGAATCCTAGCAAATTCATCATAAGTGACACTATACTTTGAACCATGAGTCATCCAAGTAAGACTGTCTCCATCACCACAAGCAAAGTAGAGAGTGGAGTAAAACTGGGTAATGACTTCATTGTTCCAGTCATACTCAAAGGATAGCAGGTCCGTTAGACCGTGCCTCTCTAAGGCCTCCACCATCTCACGAAAGGCAGGATACCTCTTCGACTTCAGGTATCCAACATTTAGCCATTGACTCTCTACTACAGGATTCTTCATCTTCATGTACACATGCTCGTAGTAGTCTGCATGGAAGTTGCTCCAGAACCTTGGATCAGAACATAGTTTAGGTCGGTCATACACTTTAATCTTACTGAAGTTATCAGCTAGCTCACCCCCTTTTCCAGTGAAATCCTCACTTGAAGGCTGCCTGTTGCGATGAATAGGGTTTTTCATCTTCAAGGGCCCAAGGGGACCACTAGCAAGTCCCTTCCCTTTATTGAGAACTCTTTTTGGCCCTGACGAGCCCTCAGCAGCATCTTTCCTTTGAGGCTTTTTGACAATGACTTTCCTCTTCTTAGGTAGATTGTCGTCGGAGGGTGGAGAGTGAGCATTGACATCATGTCTCTTCTTCATAACTCTCTCCTTGGCCCTCCTCACTTTCTCGTGTTGAACGTCTTCATCAATGTGAAAAGAGCTGTCATCCGAGCCTGAAGACATTGTGCCTGATAAGGAGTTCACGGATTAGATAAGAATAAATCAAGGATTCAAGGTAATGTAGGGATTCAGATGACAGGGACCGGACTACTCCGCACCTGAGAAACGGACTAGTCCGTCCCGGCATAAGAACCCTAGCATTTTGATTAAAAAATCTATCTAAGGATGCAAAAGAGTAGAAAAGTGGTGGGAATACATCTCTAAGGCCAATGTATACCCTTGGAATCAAAGGAAACAAGCTAGAACAAGGAAAGTTGAGAATTTGGTTTTGAGGAGAAATTTACCAAGATTTGAAGATCCGCGTCGAAGAAGTAGAAATCAGTCCGGATAAATCCGGAGGAGGGAATCCACTCGTCAAGGGGAGGATTTCCCACGGAGAAAATCTCGATTTTGAGGATTCAACCCGAAAATCACTTTGGGGGCTAGGGTTTGGAAGAGGAGAGGGAGAGCAAGTCTAATGAGGGGTGAGGGAGAGGTCTGGGCCGGCCAAGGGCTTATATATGCGATGGACCGGACTAGTCCGGTCTATGTGGAGGACTAGTGCGAGCCCCTTGAAATGACCTAACCAGTTTCGTCTGTCCGGACTAGTCCGGTTGAAAATCGGACTAGTCCGTTTCCAACAGACCTGATACATATTGATGATTAATAGTGATCCAAGGACAATAATTTTGCAAATAGCCTTGGTAATTACGACCAGTAGGCAATCAGCAATCAAACAATGGTCATAATCCACAAGATTTCTTCATTAAAATAGTTTTCTGAGTAGAAAAGGAGAAGAGGAGCATTTTTAACAATACAAAGGAATATTTTAAGTTGCAACCAGGTATGCAATGTTTCAAGCCACATTTCGAGAGTCAAGAATGTTTAGCTCATTTCTTAGTTCACAAAACCTTTTCTCATCTAATGGTTTGGTAAAAATATCCGCAAGTTGTTTTTCAGTCCTAAAATGTGAAATAGCAATGTCACCTTTTAATGAATGATCTCTAAGAAAGTGGTGACGGATATCTATGTGCTTAGTTCTTGAGTGCTCTACAGGGTTGTGTGCAATTTTTATAGCACTTTCATTATCGCATAGAAGCGGGATATGGCTTAGATTGTAGCCGTAGTCCCTAAGAGTCTGTCGCATCCAAAGTAGTTGCGCACAACAACTACCGGCTGCAACATACTCCGCTTCCGCTGTGGAAAGAGCAATGGAGTTCTGCTTTTTAGATGACCAAGAAACTAGGGACCTACCAAGAAATTGACAAGTCCCTGACGTGCTCTTTCTATCGACTTTGCATCCTGCATAGTCGGCGTCAGAATACCCTATCAAGTTAAACTTGGATCCTTTGGGATACCAAAGGCCCAAGTTGGGTGTGTGTGCACAAGGTACCTTAGGATTCTTTTTACAGCAATTAAGTGACACTCTTTAGGTGCGGCTTGAAACCTTGCACACATGCAAACACTAAGCATAATATCTGGCCTAGATGCACATAAATAAAGTAAGGAGCCAATCATGGACCGATATACCTTTTGGTCCACATTTGGACCGTCTTCATTGAGGTCGAGATGTCCGTTGATGGCCATGGGTGTCTTGATGGGCTTGGCTTTGTCCATATTGAATTTCTTGAGAATGTCTTGTTTATATTTAGTTTGGCTTATAAATGTACCTTCTCTCAGTTGCTTCACTTGAAATCCCAAGAAGAACTTCAATTCACCCATCATTGACATCTCGAACCTGTCTGCCATTATTTTGCTAAATTCTTCACAGAAGGACTTGTTAGTGGATCCAAAGATAATGTCATCAACATAAATTTGACATACGAATAAATGATCATCAAAATGTTTAGTAAAGAGTGTATAGTCAACTTTACCAATTTTGAATCCATTTTGAGTCAGAAAATCTCTAAGGCACTCATACCAGGCTCGAGGAGCCTGTTTGAGGCCATAGAGTCTTACGCAGTTTATAGACATGGTTGGGATACTCCTGATCTTCGAACCCCGGTGGCTGCTCCACATAGACTTCCTCCTTTATCGGACCATTGAGGAAGGCACTCTTGACGTCCATTTGATACAACTTAAAATTATGGTGAGTAGCATATGCCAATAAAATGCGAATGGACTCAAGTCTAGCTACAGGAGCGAAAGTTTCATCGAAGTCCAAACCTTCCACCTAAGAATAACCTTTGGCCACCAACCTCGCTTTATTTCTTGTCACTACTCCATGTTCATCTTGCTTGTTCCGAAAGACCCATTTGGTTCCAACGATGTTCGCCCTTGGTCTTTCCACCAGCTCCCACACTTCATTTCTTTTGAAGTTGTTCAGCTCCTCTTGCATCGCAATCACCCAGTCTGGATCCCTTAAGGCTTCTTCTACCCTGTATGGCTCCAGAAAAGACACAAAAGAATAGTGTTCACAGAAATTTGCAATTTGAGATCTAGTAGTTACTCCCTTAGCAATATCTCCAATGATATTGTTGACAGGATGATCTCTTTGCACACACTGATGTACTCTTGGGTGTGGAATTTGTATAGCTGCTTGTTCTTCATTGTCTTCATGTGTCATGTCTCCCCCTAGATCATTGCTTCCATGATCATCTTGATCTTCTTGACCTTCCTCAACCTGATCTTGTGTAGGAGCTCCCCCTTGATCATTGCTTCCTTGTTGAAATTCGTCTTGTGTTTCCTCTCGTGGTAGGATATCACCAAGTGCCATTTTCTTCAGTGCTTCACATGGAGCTTCCTCCTTATCTAGCATAAACTTATCGACTTGCTCCACTTATGAGCCGTTAGTTTCATCGAACACTACGTCACGTGCTACTTCAACAAGGCCGGACACCTTATTGAAGACACGATAGGCGTAGGCATTCGATTCATATCCGAGCAAGAATCCTTCATCGGACTTCGAAGCGAACTTCGAGGCCCTTGGTTTTTTGTTCAGAATAAAACATTTGCAACCAAAAACTTTGAAATAAGAAACATTAGGCTTTTTACCCGTGAGAAGCTCATATGGAGTTTTCTTCAGTAGTTGATGATGGTACAACCGATTTGTGGCATGACAAGCGGTGTTCACCGCTTCTGCCCAAAATCGGTCTGACGTCTTGTATTCATCCAACATTGTTCTCGCCATTTCGATCAATGTTCTGTTCTTCCTTTCGGCCACCCCGTTCTGTTGAGGAGAGTAGGGTGCCGAGAATTCATGCTTTATACCTTCTTCATTGAGATATTCTTCAACTTGGGTGTTCTTGAATTCTGTCCCATTGTCACTTCTGATATTCTTTACGGTTGATGAGAATTCATCCTGAGCTCTTTTCAAGAACTTCTTGAGGATTCCCTGAGTTTTTGATTTATCATACAAGAAAAATACCCAGGTAAATCTTGAAAAATCATCAACAATTACTAAACCTTATTTGTTACCGCCGATGTTGTTGTACGCAATTGGACCAAAGAGATCCATGTGGAGAAGTTCCAGCGGTCTAGCGGTGGTCATCACATTCTTGGCGGGGTGTGGTGCTCCAACCTTTTTTCCTACTTGACAAGCGCTGCACGGGCTGTCTTTTTCAAAAACCACATCCTTAAGACCACGGATGTGACCACCTTTTAGAAGTTTCTGCAGATTTCTCATTGCAACATGGGCTAGCCGTCTATGCCACAACCATCCCATGTTGGTCTTAGCAACCAAGAAAGTGTTGAGTTCGGCTTTATCTTTGTTGAAGTCAACAAGATAAAGCTTTCCCTTCAACAATCCCTTGAATGCAATCGAGCCATCGCTTCTTCTAAAGACGGTCACACCCTCATTAGTGAATAAACAGTTGTAACCTTTGTCGCATAGTTGAGATATTGATAAAAGATTATAATCTAGAGAGTCTATGTGTAAAACATTAGATAAGGTGTGTTGAGAGGATATTTCAATGTTACCACTACCAAGGACCTTTCCTTGGCTGTTGTCTCCAAAATATATACCTTCACTTGGATCCTTGTTACGTTTGTACTCCACAAACATACCTCTCTCTCCGGTCATATGATTTGTGCATCCGCTATCTAGCACCCACTTAGATCCGCCGGAGGAGTAAGCCTGCAAAATAGACTTATTCCTTGGTTTTAGGTACCCAAGCTTGCTTGGGTCCTCTCAGGTTAGTCACAAGAGTCTTGGGCACCCACACACAAGTTTTTAAGTTCTTGTGGCGTGGCCCTGTATATTTAGCAATGACTTTTCCATACTTGTTTTTCATGACAACATAAGAAGCATCAAATGTACGGAACAGTGTTTGTAACTCAGATTCATGGGATTTTTCTTTAACAAAAGTGATTCTATTCTTAGCATAATTAGGAGTAGACATGTGTTTGTTCCTGTCAAAACCAAGACCATCTTTTGACACTGGGAGGTCTAGTGATCATATATGCACTTCGTGCATATTTGATCTTCTCCTTATCAAAGATGCCGTTTTGAGAAGAATGCATGTCATGAGAGGTTGAAGCATTAGAAATTATATTCTTCTTACTAGAGCAAGTGCAGGTTCTTATTGTTGTCGAACTCATGTCTTTGGAGGAAGAGCTCTTGGAGGAAGAGGAGTCACTTTGTTTGAGCGACTCAACTTGCACCTCAAGGATTTTGTTAACTTTTGACAAGTTAGCAAGTTCTTACTTGATTGCAATGTGCGAGTCCTCTAACTTTGAGTAAGTTTCCTTACTCAAGGCTAGCTCTAACTCAAGTGACTCATTCTTCTCTCTTTCAAGCTCAAGAAGCTTTTCAACTTCTTGATATCTCTTCTCTCACGGATGAGCATATCTTCTTGTCGGTTGACAAGTTCCTCCTTTTCAAAGATTTCGTTCGACAACATTTCCATTTTCTTTAAAGCAATTTTACTTAGCCCTCTAAACATTTCTTCATTATCACTAGAGCTATCAGAGTCATCAATGGAGGAATTTAGTACAGAAGGAGTAAGTCGAACCTTTTTCTTGCCTTCCATAGCCATAAGACAAGTGTGGCTGTTCATGTCCCATCCTTCCATGTTCGGAAAGAGTGTGGCTCTCATAGTTGGTTTCTTGACTGTGATAGTGGCCATATCTTCTTCTTCATCGGAGGAGGACTCGTCGTTTGAGTCCCACTCCTTCCCAATGTGAGCTTGATGGACTTGTCTTCTTTTTCTAAAATTTTCTTTTCTTGAGATCTTGTTTCCTTCTTCTTTTTGTTTTCTTCATAAGTACAGTCCACCATGAAGTGACCATACTCTCCGCAGTTGTAGCAAGTGCGTCGAGCCTTGGATTTTCCTTTATCCTTGCTTTTGCCTTCATGTGAATTGTTGCCGTGTCTTCTCTTCATCATGCATTTGAACTTTTTGATGAAGAGTACCATTTCTTCGTCATCAAGATCGGTGCTCTCGTCACTTGTATCTCCATCATCTTGGTCTTCACGAGTTTCTTTGAGTTTGGGTCTGCACGTTGCTTTGAGAGCAACTTCTTTCTTTTTGGATGAGGTGAGTTCGGCTAAGTCTTTGACGTATTGGGCTTCTTTCTCCATCATTTCATGATTTATGATCTTCCCTAGTAATTCATCGGGAGTCATTTTGTGAAAACCGGGGCTCTCTCTGATCATTGAGCAAAGTGTGACATTTCTTGGCATAAAGGCTCTAATCATTCTTTTGACCACTTCGTGATCTGTCCATTTCTTACTTCCATAAGCACGAATTTTGTTGATGAGTGCTTTCATCCGGTTGTACATGTCTTGAGGTGATTCGCCTTCTTCAATAGCAAATCTCCCGAACTCTCCTTCAAGCATTTCGATTTTGGCTTCACGATCTGACCTATTTCCTTCATGAGCTGTCTTGAGGGTATCCCAGATTTCTTTTGCACTTTCTAACCCATCGATCTTGGTGAATTCCTCTCTGCTTAGTGATGATGTGATCACGGCAACGGCTTGTGCGTTTCTGTGAATCTCTTATTCTTGTTCTGGAGTGAGTTCATCATCCGTGTCCGGAATATCTATGCCTGTGCAAACAATGTGCCACATACTAGGGTTCAGAGATATCAGATGCATCTTCATGTTGTACTTCCACATGGTATAGTCACTTCCGTCAAACTGTGGAGGCCTTCCCATAGGAATCGAAAGATAGTGATTGTTTGAATTGAGACGGTTGTAGTTGTAAGGATACCGGGAGTAGTCGTGATGACCACTCCCAGTCGTCTTCTCTTCTTCTTTTCCCTTTTGTGCTAGCAGTTTCTTTCTCAGCAGTGCTTTTAGCTGTCTCACTTCTTCATCATCATGTGGGCTGTCTTTCAGCACATCGAAGGCTTTAGCTTCTTGCTCCTCCTCATTGATGTTCATCTTTGGGATGTCGTTGTTCTTCTCAGAGGCCATGATCTCTCCGAGATGTGAGCCTCTTTGATGGAGAACCTTGCTCTGATACCAATTGAATGTGGCCTAGAGGGGGGGGGGTGAATAGGCCTTTAAAAGATTCCTGCAAACTTAATAGAGTTATCAAAAACTTGATTGACCGGACTAGTCCGGTTGTGTGGGCGGACTAGTCCGGTGTGCTGAATTATGTGAGTTAATTAAGTGTGTTTCAGAAATTGAATCTTTCAGCAGCGGAATGAGAACAATAGTTTTTTATAAATTAAGTTTATTGTATGAATGCACGTGCAAACTTATAAGAAACTCAAATGATGATTAGCAAACTAGTGATCTAATGTATCAAAATGTAAAGTAAATGAGAGACAAAAGACACGAATTTTTACCGAGGTTCGATCTCACCAAGAGATCTACGTCCTCGTTGAGGAAGCTCACACAGAGCCGGGTTCCTAACCCTTTCCCTCTTCAAGTCACCACAAAGGCCGACTTGACTCCACTATCACGGGCAATCACCGAGTTTGTGGGGCTACCTCACAAGTTGAGGGCACCCACGGGAATTACAATAAGAACGTGATCAAATACACTCGAAAATAGTACAATGCAGAATATGAGTGTAGAAAGATCAAACCCCGAGAGCTCACAACGAAAGAACGACGATCTCCCAATCCCGAATCCAAGTGTTCAATTGATTTTGATCTTTTTGCACTTTAGATGTGTGGGGAGATGTGTTTTGGGCTCTTGGGACAAGGTGGCGGCGCTAGGGTTTGTGTTTGCTGCAGTATTAGTCGTGTCTCTTTGTTGGGAGGCCGTGGATCACCCATTTATATGGTTTCCAAAAAGGTTGCCGTTGTAAAACCTAATACCGGACTAGTCCGGTATATGATCGGACTTGTCCGGTCTACTTCCAGTGGGTTAACCGGACTAGTCCGGTCTAAAACCGGACTTGTCCGGTGCTATGTGAAGTGGGGTTCCAGAAAGTTCAGTGGACTAGTCCTATCGCATGGATGGACTAGTCCGCAGTCTTCTAAAGAGGACAACAGAGACATGAGCGGACTAGTCCGGTATAAAACCGGACTTGTCCGGTTGCATTCCAGTAAGCTGACCGGACTAGTCCGGTCCATGGACGGACTAGTCTGGTGTCCAGTGGATTTTAGTTGATTATTAGCCCCTTACCCTTACGAAAAGTTATGAGCTCTTGGGATGTGTCTCTCACACACACCCTATACATTTACATCTAATTTGCTCTTCTAAATTCCACTAAAGTCTTCCTTTTCGGGCAGCACTTTATTTTTCACCTTTTTGTGTGCACCGAGCTAGTTCACTTAGTTTGTCCTGCAATCATTTCATTAGGATCTCATATGCTTGTCATCAATTAGCCAAAACCCACAAGGGATATCCTAGATGCACTTACACTTAGTGAGTCCATACATCTAGTAACCCCTTTGTAAAGGCTATTTTGTGATCTCTTACCATACACCGACGGTTGTGTACTGGTATAATGGAGGTTCTGCAGTCGCCGACGGGTGACGAAATCACAAACTTGTGGGTAAAGAGGTGCAAACTTTGCAGAGTCTAAAACTATCATGATAGCCGAGCTTACGGTCACGAGCGCCTGGCCAACTGCCATGATTAGTTGGGATGGCTATTGGGATGATTCCTGGTTATGGTTATTGATTTCGGTTATGGTTTAGTTTTGGGACTGTTGAGTCCGGGTGATAAGATGGTTGCATGACTGTTGAGTCATGGCAATGAGATTGGTCTCGGTGTGAGACGAAGTTGTTATGAGATAAGATGGTAGCGAATACGAGAAGGTATTCGTGAGATGGTAGCGAATACGAGGAGGTATTCGTGAGCAAGAATGAAGTTGGTTGATGTTCGAGTGGAACATGGAAAGTGATGGAGGTATGTTGGTAATTTAATACATGCTGGGATTACATTCATCTAAAGTTAAGTTGCTGTTTTATCATGGTTTTATAAATCTGCTTTTCTGCAAATAAGCCTTTTTATACCTACCTTGTTATGAGCTGCATATCGTGTTTTTCCCGCACTTGCTGAGTACATCATTGTACTCAAACTTGCATTATTATTTGATCATCAGCAGCAGGAGAAGACTACTATGAAGACCAAGTGGAGCATTAAGATGTGTGATCTGTTCTCAACCTTGCCTGTGGAGGGAGTAGAGATGGAGCCACTTCTGCTTAGATTTGCTTCCGCATTAGTTAAATTGCTTCCGCATTAGAGTAAAGACTTCCGCTGCATAGAAATAAAGACTTCCGCTGTGAGCATGAGTCCAAGACTCATGAGATATTGTAACAAACTCTGTTATTCATGGTGATATATAATCTGAATTCAGTTTGTGGAACGTATGTATATGTGTGATGAACATCCTGGGCACACATATGCATTAGTTCTCGGTTCCGTGGTTTTCCACAGAATTGAGGGCGTCACATGCTTGTTGTATTTCTTGAGTATGTGAGAGAGTGTATTGGCTGGGTTGAAAACATGCGTACCCTTTGCCCGGAGGCTGCCCCGGTCCTTTTATAGCCCAAGGCCGGGCCAGTTACTATGTGGCCCGGGGCCTGACAGGTGGCCCCACAACTATCTGTACCCTATACACGAGCTAGGGTATTTACATCTATATGTACTGTCGCTGTCGGAGGAGTTAAGGTGCGCCGCCTGACACGTCGGGCGCCTCTGACCGGGTAGCCGGTGATGATGAAGTCCCCGTCTTTTCGCCATGTCTCCTCGCTCCACAGAGCGGCTCTGTACCATTGGGCAACACTGTTCTATTGTCATGCCTCGCTGTCGTGTCCCGTCACCGTAATGGTGAACAGGTGAAGGGCGGGGCGTGCGCAGAGGGCCATGCTTTTGGGGAAGGCACGAGCCTTGAATACATGGCATGGCAGCGCTCCTTCCGCTCTACTTCCTGGCCATGTGCCCGTTGCTTGTCAGCGCGGTGTCCGGATGGCTAGCCCCCGGGACACGCTTCTCTACCAGAGCAGCCTTGCGGTGTAGTGAGGGGTCCGAAGTCATCGGACACGTCGCAGCACTAGAGCTCTCCCATGCTGGAGGTCGGGCCCAGAGTCGTAGGGCACGTGGCACCCCCGGAGCTCTCCATGGTGGGATAGTACGCCTGGAGTCATAGCCAACGTGGCTGCACTGGAGCCCTCCCATGCTAGAGGTCGGGCCCGGTGCCGCAGGACACATGGCACCTCCGGAGCTCTTTCTGGCGAGGGCTGTGGCTCGGAAGTTCCGGACACGTGGCAGCGCCGGAGCCGTCACTGGCGGAAGATCGGGCGCGACACCACTGGACACGTGGCGGCTCCGGAGCCACCCTCGGCCGGTAGTCAGGCTCAGGGCCTGAAGACACATGGCAGCCTTGGAGCCCTCCTTGGCGGGTGGTCAGACCCGAGGCCTAGTGCACGCGCCTTCTCATGAGTGCTCCCCAGCTGGCGGTTGGGCCCAGCCGCCAAGCCATGTCCCTGTCTTCTGCATACGTGCTGGCGTATGTCTTCTTTTGCTCATACACGCGGGGGTACCCGGTCTTGAGGGTACTGACACCGTTCTTCCGAGTCTAACTCTCCTTCCCACTTCGCAGGAACCTCCACAACCTCTCAGCACCGACGTTGCAAGGATTCTTCACCGGAAGACTCGAAACCGTCGCACGCCGATGAGCGACCGCTGCCCCTCACCGTTGTCTCGTCGAAACCCTCTCCCTCTCCCATTCCCGATTCTCCAGATCACATCAGCGTGTCGCAGCGCATCCCTCGAGCAAGAAAACCCAAGAGATCCTGCACTTGAACGCTCTCCTGACGGTCACTGACGAGCTTCACCGGTCGACGTCGCCTTCGACCCCTTTCCGGCCTCTTTGGGTTCAAGAAAACCCCCTAGGTGAGCTCTCCTACTTCCACGCCGTCGATCGATGCAAAGAAATTTGAGTTTAAGCGAACATAGACAACGATTTGAGCTTGTACGGCGAGATCACCGGCGAAAACCGCTGTGCGCCTCCGGATCACGCCGCTAGCGCCGATTGGAGCGACATGGCACATTGTGGCACGTTCGTATTAAATCGTGCAGTCACGAATAGATCCTCCCCGTACCCCTTTGCGTTATAATCTCGGCCCTCCATTTTAAATCTGACGGCTCACATCCATCCCGCAGTTTAACAATTGGGATTTTTGAGAGATACCCCCTGGGATTTTGAGAAAAGGAGATCTAGCTCTGGGATTTCTTGAGGTATCCCCTGTAGTTGTCCAGAATTAGGGAAAATGCTAGGTTTAGTTGTTTTGGCCCCTGGATTTCTCTGGAATTAGGAAATTTAATCCGGAAATGTGAAATTAGCCCCTGTAATCACTGTTAATTAGAGGTTAGCACTGAATTAAGACATTAAGCCCCTAAAATTTTAGAAATTGTGATTTAGTCCCTATAGCAATTAATATAGGTGATTTAAACCTTGTAGAAGGTTGAATTTATAAATTTGGAGGTTTGAATTTCATTTGAATTCATTACTAAAGCAAATTACACTAAAAATTTAATTTAAATTTGTCTAGCTTCTAGGAGATCTATAGAGTAATCTGATTTTGTGTTTTGGACAGTTAATAAATTCTGAAAACACAATATAATATCTGTTTTAATGCTGAAATTGACTTTTTAGGCATAAAAATAATTATGCAACCGTGTAAAATTTATATCTATTGTAGGAATTAAGTGTAAAAGGTCTTAAGTGCAGTTAGAATCTGAAATAGTGATTTGCAACTTTAGAAATTCAGTTTTGGGTGATGAAAGTATAGTTTTATCCACTTAAATAAATCTAAACTCATGAAAACATAATATATACATCAAGAAAAGATTATAAAAGGTTTTAGAGACCATGGTTTAGGGCATATGTGAATGTAAAATGTTTGTAGGGTATGATTAGGCCAAAGTAAATACATATATGGAAACTCTAGTGACTTTTAGGCCAAAACATAGAATGAAGCTATTATTTATGCATGTTTGACTTGCATGAGTGTATATGTGGATGAACTCTTATGGAATGTTGTTTGCTTTTATTCTATGTATGAATGCACAAGTAGAACCAGCCCTAGAGCCGGTTCTAAACTTCCAAGAGCAAGAC
This sequence comes from Neostapfia colusana, assembly GCA_030760725.1. Classification (NCBI taxonomy): domain Eukaryota; kingdom Viridiplantae; phylum Streptophyta; class Magnoliopsida; order Poales; family Poaceae; genus Neostapfia; species Neostapfia colusana. The sequence continues at coordinate 42,951,637 of JASWHV010000013.1, read as the reverse complement.
TTTCCACTTCCTGAGCAGCACCAACAAGAAGGAAAGTGTCCTTGACCACTTTGTGCCTAATTTAAGATATTTAGTTAAAGTTTTTTGCATTGTGTTACGAATTATGGAACCAGTGATAGGATATCTCCCCTAGCTTTTCCATGACTTATTTTCCTTGTAGCCTGTGTGGGAATTATTTAGTATATTTATGGTATTTATGATGCTTAGCCATGCTTAGCTTATGGGAAACCGAGGACATGACTTACACTTTGTATTAAATGAACCTTGAGGATATATAATGAATTATGGTAGAGATAGGAATCTAGGCAAGCTAGATGTCTTTGGTTGGTGCTGCATGCATGAGAATTTGGGTTTGGGTTTAGTGCTTGCCTGGGTTCTAAGGACCGGTTCATGGAGCATTTAACCTGGCTTTACCGTGCCACCACATGCTGAGATGGGGCATCTTGGTCAATTAATTAGTTGTATTTCTGACTTTGTGTGGGTGTTTGGAAGGTGCGGGAAATAGGAGTCAGCTGGACTACCTTGGGAACCGCAAGGATCAAGAGGGGGCCACTGCAGCGGAGGTTGAAGCCTTTTGGATGCTGTTAGGGGTGAAACCTCAGGCTCATGCTAGTCGGGAATCCCATTGTAAAGGCCTCGTAGTAATCTCCTGACTACACACTTGGGAAGTGTGAATGCGATACGCGGCCATAGGCAAAATGGAGGTTCATTTAGTCTACCCGGAAAGAAGGAATGAATTCACTACTTGTGGGTAAAGAGGTACACACTCTGCAGAGTTGGAAACTGTCATGACAGTCGTGCTCACGGTCAAGAGTGGTTTGGACTTCTTCATTATTAGCAAAATGCAAGGTGAAAGGTTGGAAATGTTAAGATGGGAGCTTAACATTGACTACGAGGTTATGGGAATGGGATTACCTCACTTATGTAGTGATGTAGGTGTTTAATAAGATAAGGTGATAGGAATTAATGCGTAGTGCTATAACCATAATGTAAGCCTTTCTTTGTCTTAGCCTGCATATCATTTATTTCCGACACTTGCTGAGTACCTTAGGTACTCAAGCTTGCTTTTTGTTGGATATATTTGCTGCTCAGACCATAATGAGGTCATGCCTAGCATTCACTCATCTTCAAATGAAAATCCACTTGATATAGCTGGTCCAATTACAAGGAGTAGAGCTAAACAATTGCAGAAGGAAATTCATTCTCAGGTGAACGCTAACCTTATGTTTAATAATCAGTCTATGTTGAATGAGCCTATGCTTTTGAGTTCTTGTTTCAATGTCCTTAGGAATGATGAAGTGTATGAACCAGCATGGGATCAAGATGGATTCAAACCTCTGGACATCTGAACCAAGAAGCCTATGGTGTGCATGAATAAAATGGTGGTTCATCACCTTAGCATGGGAATGCAACCAGAAGCTAGATGACTGCCACATGGTACAAATTCCAAGCATCACTGCGGACAGAATACAAGGAGTTAGACGGTGTTCTATAAGTGGATGAAAGCGTCTTCAAGTCTACTTTACAGCCCATCAAATGGTTCATTATTTGGATGTCTTAATAAGGAGTTATGCTCATTTTAGTAACTGCTGCCAGAAGCTAAAAAGACGCGTGAACCAGCCATGAAATCCACTAGAGCATGCGCATGCAGACATTTACTCAAAGCTGAACGCCCCTATCTCTATATATATCTTGTACTAGACAATGAAAAGGGGAGGATCTTATTTTTATTGAATTCATAATACACAAACTCATGGAGTTTTGTTTATGCGTGAGTCTTGAGAGACTTGCAATATTTGTTCTTTCGATTCCTGAGGGAGTTGTAGAACGCCGAACTGCGGTTCACCCAGTTCGTGCCTTTACGTCTATAGGGCGTGATTGCGTGGGCTGTGTCATCGATACGTGGAAGGGTGATTGTCTCGGTAGTTCGTCGCGTGGACAGCCTCGCGGTGCGCTGCCTCTTCACCAGGTCACGCAACGACAATTTATCAAGTTCGCAGATCCTACGAGAAGATTGGGCCACAACAACTTGTTACACGTGCTGTCTAGGCGCGTGCATATCATCTGGTATCACAGCCTCCGTTTTCTCAGTAGGATTATTCTTGCTTTTGCTAGGATAGATTTTTATACACCTACTGTCCACTAATAGCCAAAAAGAAAACCTACAGCCCAAATTCATACGTGCTACTGATTTTGTAGTTTGCTTTATCGAGTTTTAATCCTTTAAGATTTGTCTAGTTGCTGAATTTTTTTTCTTTTCCACATCGTTCTAGTTGTTATCTTTGTTCTAATCATCAAATCGCTTGCTGCATATACCCACCCATCCCACCCTTGTTTTCTACCCGCCACAAATTCCCAACCCGAGTTTCTTGTTTTTGTGCTGCACCATCCATCTTAGTTGATCCTTATGCGCCCCTTTAGTTGAAAGTTGTGCTGCATTTGTCACAAAGGTTAAAAGAAAAGATGTATATGGGTCCAAAGAAAGACTGAAAACAACGAGTTCTTGCTCAAAAAAAAAGAGGAAAGAAGAAATAAAAGAGAATTGTGTTCAGCACATCCAAAGGGGTTTGGACAACAATAAGTTTCGGTTGATGCACTTGGTGTTCATCTATCCACTTCCTACATCTTATTTCTACATCTTTGTGCATCTTTTCCTTTATATTCAGCAACTTAGACTTGTGTTTTTGGATTATTATTTGGTTTTGCATCACTACATTTTTCAGCGCATTCCACTTACATATTACCCCACCAAGCTCCACTTAAAACACACCGTGAGTTGTTGTACCGTCATCGCTGTTACAATCACTCTTCCACTACAAATTGCAGCCCGGTTCTTGCTCTTTTCAGGGAGAGAGAGAACTTGTTTTATCAGTGGTGAGGGAGTGATTCCACATATATTTTGTCCTATTACTTTCTTCCGTTGTTACTAACATGGCAGGAAATGAAGATTCCCCTTCTCACACTGTTTCTGGTCAAGAAATTCAGGAAATGCGTGCACAAATGCAACAATTGATGCAGGGAATGCAAGCGCTTCAACGATCACTACAGCAGCAACACGGGGAGCATCCACCTCATGATGATGAACACATTGAGGATGATGATCAACATGCCGGTGGCGGTGGTGGTAGTCATGGCTCAGGATTCGCTGCTGGTTTTGATAACTTTGCAGGTGGCCGTGGCCGAGGATTTGCTGCTGGTTTGGTCGTGCACGACGTGTTCCTGTTGGGCATCCTCCTGATTTTGATGCTGAAACATTTTCAAATTATAGTGCTGAACATGGAGGTGATCCTTATGGTCGCCGTGGTGCATATGATGATCATGGTGGTGACAACTTTGGCCGTTTGGGGCCCATGGTCGTTATGGTGATCACCGTCGACATCATCATGAACGACGTCATAATGATGATGGTTTGGGCAAGGTTAAAGTGTCCATTCCTCCATTCAGCGGAAAGGAGAATGCTGATGATTACATTGAATGGGAAACCAAAGTGGAGCAACTATTTGATTTGTATGAATACCCTGCTGAAAAGAAGGCAAAGCTTGCAGCCATTGAGTTTAAAGGCTATGCCATAACTTGGTGGAATCAGGTCCGTACTGAATATCAAAGAGTTGGGCATGTTCGTATAACTTGGGAATACATGAAGAAGGAAATGCGACGTCGTTTTGTTCCTGCATATTATTCTCGAGACCTACATTTGAAGCTGAAACGTCTTGTGCAAGGTACTCGTACTGTTGATGAATATTTTCAAGAATTGGAAATGTGTTTACTTCATACAGGGATAGCTGAAGATGAGGAATCCACAATGGCCCGGTTTATGGTTGACCTCAATAAATCCATTGCTGATAAAGTGGATATGACAAATTACACTTGTCTCACTGAGTTGGTTCATTTTGCAAAGAGGGCTGAACGGCAAGTTGCTACGTCTTACAAATACAATGCTTCATGGTGTCATTCCCAACAGCAAGGGGATGTCACTCCTCAATTCCAACAGCAAGGAGCTGCAACGCCCAAATCCTCATCGCGTGGAACAAATAGATCCATTCCACCTTCTTCCAAACAATTGGATGCGAAAGGTAAAGCTGTGAGTTCAAATCAACCCACTTCTTCTACTGCAGCCACCCAACGCAAGACAATCAAGATTGAGTGTTTTAAATGTGGTGGTCATGGGCATAAACAAGCTGAATGTCCCAATCGTCGTACTATTATTGCCCTTGCTGATGGTTCTTATGATTCACAAAGTGAAGAGGAGGACGAGCTTACCAATGTATTTGCAGATTTTAATCTTGACACTTGTGAGTATTCAGCAGAGGATGGTACATTTGACCTAGGTCTGAATTGTTTAGCGATTCAACCTATTCCAACTTTTGTTCCCAATGACATGTTACAAGATGTTATTTCTCCATCTTCTGATGAGATTACTAGTGCTGATTTTGATGAGTTGCTTGCTGATTTTCTTGCTTTCGAGCCTTCTACAATGAATACACCGTCTCCTTCTTTGGTGGTTAGGAGAGTTCTTTCCACTCAGTTTGTTGCAGCTGAACAAGGACAACGCCATAATTTATTTCAGTCCCGATGCAAAGTGCAAGGCCAAGTGTGCCGTTTCATCATAGATGGTGGGAGCTGCAATAATATTGTTAGTGCTTTGCTAGTTGAGAAGCTTGGTTTGCAGCCACGTCACCATCCACATCCGTACCATATGCAATGGCTGAATAATTCCGGGACAGTTAAGGTTTCAGCCATGATTCATTTGTCATGTTCCATTGGTGGTTATCATGGAGAGGTGGATTGTGATATTGTCCCCATGCAAGCATGCCATTTGCTGCTTGGTCGGCCCTGGCAATTTGATGTGGACTCGATGCATTTTGGACGGTCTAACAAATACACTTTCATTCACAATGACAAGAAGGTGGTTCTTGTTCCATTATCTCCAGAGGAGATACATACTTCAGATATGGCTCGCAAGAAAAGAGAGGAATCAGACAAAAGAAAATTGAGCGAGACCCTCAACCCAAGTAAGGGAGAGAGTTCTAACCCATCCAGCCACATAAAGCCTCATGTCAATCCTAAACAGCCACGCCACACTGAGTGTCTCTTTGTGAGCAAGAGTGATTTGAGAGAAGTGAGAGACACCACAGCCCCATTCTTTGTGCTCTTGCACAAGGAGGTCCTACTTTCAACTCACGATTTACCTTCATCGCTGCCTAGTGTTGTTCTTGATCTCTTACAGGACTTCGAAGATGTTTTTCCCGATGAGATACCAGCTGGACTTCCTCCACTCCGTGGAATTGAGCATCAAATTGATTTGGTACCAGGTGCTTCGCTTCCAAATTGTCCAACCTACCGCACCAATCCTGAAGAAACGAAGGAAATTCAGAGACAGGTAAAAGAGCTTTTGGACAAAGGGTATGTTCGTGAATCCTTATCACCATGTGCAGTTCCCGTTCTTTTAGTCCCAAAAAAGATGGCTCTTGGCGCATGTGTGTTGATTGTCGTTTTATCAATGCTATAACTGTTCGATATCGCCATCCCATTCCACGACTTGATGACATGTTAGATGAATTGAGTGGTTCTATCATTTTCACCAAGATAGATTTGCGTAGTGGTTATCATCAAATCCGCATGAAACTTGGTGATGAATAGAAAACAGCGTTTAAAACTAAATTTGGTCTCTATGAATGGCTTGTGATGCCATTTGGCTTGACAAATGCTCCTTCAACTTTTATGCGCTTAATGAATCATGTTTTACGAGCTTTCATTAGCAAGTTTGTAGTTGTTTATTTTGATGATATTCTGATCTATAGCAAATCATTTGATGAACATCTTGATCATATCCGTCAAGTACTTGCTGTTTTGAGGGGAGAGAAATTGTATGGCAACATTGCTAAGTGCACCTTTTGCACAGACCGTGTTGTTTTCCTTGGCTTTGTTGTTTCCGCAAATGGTATTCAGGTTGATGAAGAGAAGGTTAAAGCAATAAAGGATTGGCCTACACCGGTAAATGTGAGCCAAGTTCGAAGCTTTCATGGTCTTGCAAGTTTCTATAGGCGTTTTGTCAAAGATTTCAGCACTCTCGCTGCACCACTTAACAATCTCACAAAGAAGGATGTTCTATTCAAATGGGGACATGACGAAGACCAAGCATTTCAAATGCTGAAAACAAAGCTTTGTGAAGCACCGCTGCTGCAACTTCCTGATTTTGGTAAGACATTTGAGATCGAATGTGATGCAAGTGGTATTGGCATAGGAGGTGTACTACTGCAAGAAGGTAAACCTGTTGTCTACTTTTCTGAAAAGCTAAATGGTCCACATCTGAATTACTCAGTTTATGACAAGGAGCTTTATGCGTTAGTTCGTGTTTTGGAAGTTTAGCAACATTACTTGTTACCTAAAGAATTTGTAATTCATTCTGATCATCAAGCTTTGAAATATCTTAAAAGTCAAGGCAAGCTAAACCATCGACATGCTAAATGGATTGAGTTCATTGAAACGTTTACCTATTTTGTCAAACATAAGTGTGGTAAAGATAACATTGTTGCCGATGCCTTGTCTAGAACATGTGCGTTGATTACACAACTAGATACAAAAGTGCTTGGTTTGGAATCCATTAAAACACTTTATGCTGCTGATGCTGATTTTAAAGAACCTTTCTCTTGTTGCTTTGATGGAAAAGGTTGGGATAAATATTATATGCATGATGGCTTCTTTTTTCGGACTAACAAAATATGCATTCCAGCTTGCTAGATTCGTCAAGTTCTTTTGCAGGAAGCACATGCAAGTGGACTAGCTGGTCATTTTGGTGTCAAAAAGACATTGGACATGCTCTCTGATCATTTCTTTTGGCCACATATGCGACGTGATGTCCAGCGGCACATTGGGTGCTGCATCGTTTGCTTGAAAGCTAAGTCCCGCCTCAATCCCCATGGTTTATATACTCCATTACCTACTCCACATGTACCTTGGGAAGATATATCTATGAACTTTGTTCTGGGGTTACCTCGGTCTCAGAGGGGGAGGGATTCTATTTTTGTTGTTGTAGATCGCTTTTCTAAAATGGCACATTTTATCCCCTGTCATAAGAGCGATGATGCTTCACACGTTGCTGATTTGTTTTTCAGGGAGATTGTTCGTTTACATGGAGTTCCAAAGACTATTGTTTCAGACCGGGATACTAAATTTCTCAGCTACTTTTGGAAGACATTGTGGGCTAAGCTTGGCACAAAGTTGTTATTTTCAAACACTTGTCATCCACAAACGGATGGCCAAACTGAAGTTGTCAACCGTACCTTGTCAACCATGTTGCGTGCTGTGTTGAAAAAGAATTTGAAGCTCTTGGAAGACTGCCTTCCACATGTTGAATTTGCTTATAACAGGGCAGTCCATTCCACGACAAACTCTTGTCCATTTGAAATAGTTTATGGGTTTAAACCGCATACTCCCATGGATCTTTTGACTTTACCATTACAGGAACAAGTTAACTTGGATGCCACAAAAGATCAGACTTTATCAAGCGGTTACATGCGGAGACAAGAAAGAATATTGAGAAGAAATCAGCACAATATGCAAAGCAAGCAAACAAAGGTAAGAAGAAGGTTACATTTCAGCCAGGAGATCTTGTATGGTTGCATCTACGAAAGGATCACTTTCCCCAACAGCATAAGAGTAAGTTATCTCCTCGGGGTGATGGTCCGTTCAAGGTTCTCCAAAAGATAAATGATAATGCTTACAAAATCGAGCTGCCACCTGAATATTCCAATGTGAGTACAACATTCAATGTCAAAGACTTGCGTCCATTTGTTGGTGAGCCTGAGTCGAGGACGACCTTCTCAAGAGGGGGAGGCTAATGAGGTCATTCCTAGCATTCACTCATCTTCAAATGAAAATCCACTTGATATAGCTGGTCAAATTACAAGGAGTAGAGCTAAACAATTGCAGAAGGAAATTCATTCTCAGGTGAACGCTAACCTTATGTTAATAATCAGTCTATGTTGAATGAGCCTATGCTTTTGAGTTCTTGTTTCAATGTCCTTAGGAATGATGAAGTGTATGAACCAGCATGGGATCAAGATGGATTCAAACCTCTGTACATCTGAACCAAGAAGCCTATGGTGTGCATGAATAAAATGGTGGTTCATTACCTTAGCATGGGAATGCAACCAGAAGCTAGATGACTGACACATGGTACGAATTCCAAGCATCACTGCGGACAGAATACAAGGAGTTAGACAGTGTTCTATAAGTGGATGGAAGCGTCTTCAAGTCTACTTTACAGCCCATCAAACGGTTCATTATTTGGATGTCTTAAGAAGGAGTTATGCTCATTTTAGTAACTGCTGCCAGAAGCTGAAAAGATGCACGATCCAGCCATGAAATCCACTAGAGCATGCGCATGCAGACATTTACTCAAAGCTGAAGGCCCCTATCTCTATATATATCTTGTACTAGACAATGAAAAGGGGAGGATCTTATTTTTATTGAATTCAGAATACACAAACTCGTGGAGTTTTGTTTATGTGTGAGTCTTGAGAGACTTGCAAAATTTGTTCTTTCGATTCCTGAGGGAGTTGTAGAACGCCGAACTGCGGTTCACCCAGTTCGTGCCTTTACGTCTATAGGGCGTGATTGCATGGGCTGTTTCGTCGATACGTGGAAGGGTGATTGTCTCGGTCTGCCTCTTCACCAGGTCACGCAGCGACAATTTATCAAGTTCGCAGATCCTACGAGAAGATTGGGCCACAACAACTTGTTACATGTGCTGTCTAGGCACGTGCATATCAGACCATGTGGAGGTATGAAGTTCAATGAGGATGACTTCGACCTCAAAGACATATAGGCTTGCAGAATCCCTGGACAATGCCTGTGATGGAGCTCCACAAGAATTCATTTCAGCTGTGTTGTCTTAATGAACTCTGAATATTTAATAGTCTTGTGAGACAGTTATGTAAGACTTTATGTATTCATTTAACTTGGCATGTAATTTATGATGTTTCCACCATTTGTCATCACATGTATGAGTAAATGATCCTAGCATACATGTGAGAATCATTCGGTTTGTCTTCAAGAAAACCGGGTGTGACAAACAAGAACAGTCATCTTCCATCTATGAAAAGGAATTTTGGCATTGATCATGGCAGTAGAAAGATGGCTACACTACTTACATAGAAATGAGTTTGTCGGTACCCTCAATACCGGATACCCCCGCGCACAGGACAAAACCTCCTAAGGACCTCGCCCCTTCCGCAGGGGCGAGCTCCAAGGGCGCCACATGTCCAGCTAGGCCGGAGCTCCCCCTCTCCTCAGAGGAGAGCTCCGGGCCAGCCACGTGGCCAGGCGGAGCCGGACCTCCCCTCTCCGCGGGGGTGAGCTCCGAAGGCTCCATGTGTCCAGCGGGGCCAGAGCCCCCCCTCTCCTTAAAGGAGAGCTCCGGGCCCGCCACGTGGCAAGCAGAGCCGGACCTCCCCCCTCCGCGGGGGAGAGCTCCGAAGGCTCCACGTGTCCAGCGGGGCCGGAGGCCCCCCTCTCCTCAGAGGAGAGCTCCGGGCCCGCCACGTGACCAGCAGAGCCGTGCTACCTGCCCTGGCGCGGTAGGCAGCGGAAGTAAAGACCCGCGCCTTCCCAAGGCGCGGCATTGAATACCCGCGTGCTCCTAAGACGCGGAGATGCGGAGCACGCCTCTGCCAGGAGGCGTTGCGCCTAGTCACATCACAGTGAAGACGAGCGCAGAATGCCAGAGGCTGTGGACCAATAAACACAGCGACAAGACAACCCCTGCTGCCCCTGCCATCATCAACCACTACGCCTAGCTTGCAGCGTGGGCAGGGCGGCAGGGCGGAGGCTCAAAAGGTACTGCCAGAGACAACTACCGGCGTTACTGCAAGGTACGGTACATGGCAGGAAATCACCACGGGACCCGACAGGTGGTCCAAGCTTAGAACTCCGATCTAAGCTTGAAGCAATACACAGAGCAACTCTGCTCACCGTGGACATAGGGTTTTACGCTCCGGCGGCCCGAACCACATAGAAACCTTTGTGTTTATCTCCTTCCGTCGTTCATTCCAGCGATACCCTCGCCAGAGGACTAGCCCCTCCGAAAAAGAACCTCCGCGGGCTGCCCAGAGCAGGCCCGGGGGAAGTGTCGACTGCAGATGCTTCGACATTTGGCGTGCCAGGTAGGGGGCTTTTCCCTCTTGCAACGAGTCTTCACCGACAAAGATGTCCAAGCTTTCATCCGCGGCAAGCTCTCCTCGCCCTAGTTCCTGGCGAACGATGACCAGTGAGGCATATGTCTCGACGCACTCGGCGATGAGTATGTCGGCGCAAGCTGGGAGCCCATGACCAACTCCAACAACGCGGACTCCAGCAAGCCCAAGATTTGCTGCAACACCGAGTGTCACCCATGGGGGTACACTAGCTGCAGCACGAGCGCTTCTACACAATCCACCTGCTGGGGACGCTCCCCAGGGGGCTACCCAACAGTGGATTCACGATGTCGACCATCTCGTCGTCGCTGCCGTCAACCCTCCGCTGTGGCGGGGAAGACACCCCAGTCAATCGCATGTGTCGCTGTCGCGCACACCAACGGTTGACGGGCAGACGGCAGACTCCCGCTCCACCAGGCTCCCAGCTACGGACTTGAGGTCGGAGCTGGAGCGACGTCACCTGGGCGAAGATGCCCGCGTGACCATCGAGTGGCGGCGAGAAAGGCATCGCAACCACGAGGCCGATGACAGCATGTCGACCGCCTCGACTCAGCCTGGGCTGAAGACGTTCGCCAAGCAACCTCTGCCCCAGGCGTACGCCGCGCAGCATATGCAGCAGCCATATGCCATGCAGTCGGCGCCCCTGGTGTATGGTGCACCTTTGCCCATGCCGGGGTACAACATGCCAATAGCGGGCCAAGGGTTCGCGGCACCAGGATCTGTAGCAGCAGGAGCGGGGTGCGCGGCCCTGGCGCCCCACCTTCGCTTCGCAAGGTGGCCACGCAAGTTCAGGCCACACCTGCCAGAGAAGTACGACGGCAACGTCAACCCGGCGGAGTTTCTGCAAATCTACTCCACCACCATTCTTGCTGCAGGAGGGGATGAGGCCGTCATTGCCAATTACTTCCCAGTCGCCTTGACCGGCCCGGCCCGGTCTTGGCTCATGAACCTCCCCCAGGGTTCCATAACCTCCTGGGGAGAGCTCTGCCGACAGTTCACTGCAATCTTTGGCAGCTCCTACACCCGTCCCGGCACGGAGCTTGACCTCCATGCTATCTGACAACAACCTGGAGAGTCGCTGTGCTCCTTCATCCAGCGGTTCTCCCAGGTACGGAACACCATCCCCACATCCAGAATGCTTCAGTGGTGGTGGCGTTTCAACAGGGTGTGAGGGATGAGAAGATGCTCGAGAAGTTGGCCACCAGGGAGGTGCGTGACGTCTCGGAGCTCTTCAGCCTGGCGGACAAGTGCGCCAGAGCAGCAGAAGGGCGCAGTTGGCACTCACAGACAACCTCCGAAGCAGGAGGACAGCCCGGAGCTAGCGCTGCTTCCCATGGGAGCAGCAAAGATAAATAAGAAGGGCGGTGGCAAGATCAAGCTGCCGGCCGGAGCTCCCGTTGCTGCAACTGCAGCACCCAGCAGAGCTCGGGGGCCATGACAGTCACCCGGCCGTGGTGACCGAAGTGAGCCATGCCCTGTGCACAACACCGGGAGCCACACTGCTGGTGAGTGCCGGGAGATGCAGAAGCTCGCAGAGCGCCTACGCGAGGGGAGGCGGCCACGTGCAGATGCTCCTCCCTTCCGCCAGAGGGAGGGCAAGCAGAAGGTCGACCCCTGGGACAACATCGACTAGGAGATGGAGTACCAGGAGCCGCAGCACGCCGTGAAGGCGTGTAAGGGCCTCAGTTTTTGACACCCATTTGCAGTGTTCATTACCACACCACACACCTCATTTGAGGAAGAATGATGAACACAAATGAAGAGCAAGTAACAATTATCAACATGCTCATTAGGGAACAAACTTGCACATTGCAAGAGTGGTATTTCCCACATGTGATATAGATGGGCTGGACATAGGAAAAACTCCTACACTTTGCTAAGGATGTCCATGCCAAGTTTCACCCAAATTCAAAACCTTTTTGAGGTCATTTTGAGTATAGATAGGAAGAGGGCAGTTTGAAACCATATTCAAATTCAAACTGTTTTCACCCACTGAATTTAAAAGTGGAAGGCATATTCTCACTCAGCACATTTTTGTGAGCTCCCACACCAATTTTCACTCCATTTGGAGTTGATCTTGACATGAGCTAAGGGGGAGAAATTCAAACTTTATTTGAATTTCAAACTGAACTTGTGCTGAAATTCATTCAAACCAAACCTCATTTGAACTTTGATCAATTCAAATGGCTCATGGGTGAATAATTTGAAGTGCCAAGGGTAGAATAGGGTTCACTGTTTACCACAGCTGTTAGGAGTAAATTTCAGAGGTTAAAAGGAGGGGTGGGACCCACATGTCAGCCTCTACTTCAACACAAACCGACTGAGACTTTTCACTCGGGTCGCCGAGCTGCAGCGGTGATCGCCACCGAGGCCAGCCACCGCGCCACCAGCTGCTTGCCCACGCGCGGGCATGAGGCGGTGCAGAGCCTTCTTAAGGCGCCTGCCCCCCTCCTCGGCCGAGGCACCACAGTTCTCTTCCGCAAGAACTCAGCGCCGGCAGAGAACTTCCGCAACCCGGACTTGATCGGAGAACGCCGATCGCAGCTCCCTCCTTCCACTCCAGAGTCCCAGCAAGGTACTAGAGACCTTCCTCCATCCTCCCCATTGCTAGCAGTCGATTGAAACCGAGTGATATCGGCTGTGCCGAAAGATCAAACTCGGAACTGGAAACCGCCGCACCTCGGGCTCTCGTGGACAGCCCAACCTGGGCGTTGTCACGCCCGAGCCAAGGCACCCTTGGACGTGCAGGTGACCGGTGCTGCTCATCCCCGAGCCACAGCTCGAGTGGTTGCTCACCGGCGGCGAATTTCCACTTTTCCCCTTTCTGTGTGCAGAACGACCTTCGGGTACGATTCTGCTTAATTCGTGCTCTAGAAAGGATTAGAGGGCCTTAGGCCACTCCCACACGAGCTAGACACGGTGACGCACAAGTTGCCTTCACAACTCTGGGCCGGGAAACCTCTGTGCCCGGCGTAATTTAAGGCCTACTAATGGCGGAACGAACGGGGGGGTATCGGGCGCACGGTGAGGACCTATTTCGGGCCTTCCCCGAGCTGCCTCGAGTGCATGTCGACCTTCTCTGAGGTCCACTGATGCTTCCCGACCGATTTCCCAAGTAGCTGAGGTACTAGGAGAGTCAGCCGACATGGCCGAAGTCGTTCCGATATGGCGGCTCGTCGCCGACTATGCTCCGGCCGTTGTCATGAGCAGCTGACCCTCGGATCCTGTTCCCCAAGTAAAAGTAGGCAGGGGCGGCCAGAATCAAGAAGTTTGGAGCTGTACAGCAGCCAGCGGCGAGCTCTCCGGCGAGGTCCCTCGGCGGCGGAGCGCGGGTGTCGCGAGGTTGAAGAAGGGGGTGGACCCCAGCTGTCAGCGGCCGATATTTTGAATCGGGATCCGGCTGCGGCCGGGATCGGGTGTGCTGGCGCGCAAAATCCTTGTGGGCCGCGGTGTGCTGTCGCCTAGGCGTGCGACGCGTGTCCCCTGGGCCCACGCGCGAGTTTAAACTTTTCCCCGATTTTCAGATTTCCTTCAAACTTCAAATCCTTATAACTTTGGCTAGAAAGCTCCAAATTGAGTGAACCAAATTTTGCTGGATTTAGCTCTCTGAGTACTTTCCAGAAAATCAAGTTTCACTCCATGAAATTCCTTATTTCTCCAGAATTAATTCCTCAAATTTAAACTGTTAGGAATTTTAACTGGAGAATCCTTTGGAGGAAAATCCCGAAATTTTGCTGAGATGTTCACCAAAATATCCTTGAACTACCATAAAAATTTCAGATCCATTTGAGCTCATTTACTCCACCTAATGGTGTGATTAGTAAAACTGTTCCAGAGAAAATAGAAAATGTTCAGAAACATTTTCAGAATTTTCTCTGAAATTGTTTAGCTCATATCTTTAGTTAGAGACTTCCAAATTAAGTGAGACCAACTCCATTAGAACCCTCTGAAAATCTAGTTTTCATAAAGTCATAGTTTGTTTCATGAAAATCCTTAGAACACCCTAAAAGCCTTTAATTAAGGTCAAGGACATAATTAATTGTGGAGGGCTCAATTGAGCTTTGCTGCAACTAAAACTTGACCAAGTCTCTGTTTAGGTTGTAACCAAGCCACAGTAAAAGTTTCACAGTCTTTAGGTCTGTCTAGCAAAGGTTATAGACTTCACAACTTCAAAGATAATACAAATGCATTTAAATTAATACATACATTGCTCTTATCATGTAGTCGCTAAGGTCGAGGAGGAACCCGAAGTCCTAGACTTCGTTACTCCGGAGGAACAGCTAGCCTACGACCAAGAGCAGCAAGGCAAGCCCCGGTTTGCATTAACCTTTTTACAAATTTTTATTGTTTTGAGCACGTACTTGTTTCCTTTGTTCTTTGCATTAGAGTCTTGATTGGAAACCCAACTGCACAGCCAAGATAACCATGGGCTGGGTTTAGGATTGCAAACCCTGTTAGCCACTGCATTGCTAGGATAGAGTAGGATTCGGTACAAGTCGAGTAGTTGGAACTACTCGCGAGAATAGGCTAGAGGCACATCGCTCGGGTAGAGATAGCACATGAAACACATGGCAAGAAAATGAGACCGAGCGGAGAGTAAGGGCAGCAGGACTTTGGGGCCTGTGTGCTGTAGCTCCGCTTGTGTCGATTGAGGACCGAGCCGTGTGCGGGCCTGTTGAACAAGCTAGAACAGTACTGAAGACCTACCGGCTATATGGGAACCGGGAAACTGATGTAACTCGGGTAGCTGGGTATTGAGGCATTGCCCGTCGTTCAGAGGGTAGGTTGAGAGCTCGAGGTGTAAATCAGCTGGCGGCACAGAGATGCGCGTGCAGGGACCTCTTGCTCGGGACGATGGGACCGGTTCAATATTTGGCTAACGGGTGAAAGGTAGTCGCGTACGGCGTCCGTGATGGTTGTTGTAGGCAACATCGAGTACGGGCGTACGTGACGGGTTGTTCGGGTAACCCTGCAGGTGTAAATCGATTATAATCGCCGTCCCTCGCGGTCAGTGAGTACCACTTGTTCACTGTACCGTGACGTAGAAAGAACAGGCTAGTTACATGTTAAAATGTTGCTGATTGAAAGCTGGACATTGATTGTTAATGATATGCTGTAGTTTAGTGCTAACTAAAGTTCTTTTCAACTTTGGGCAAAGTACATGAGAGAAATGCGTTTCTTGTTTGATTGCGGCTCTCTCATGTGCCTTAGCGTAAGGTTCTCCACAACCTGCTGCTAAAACTTGAAAGTAAGGTTCTACTAATTAGGCGAGTCCTTGCAAATGATTTTTACCTCATGCAACCCATTACCCTCATGTAGAAGTTCCATGTTTAGGTGAGACGGGTCAGACTTGCTGAGCCTTCGTGCTCACTGCTTGTGTTTGAAGCTTTTTGCAGGGTTCTATGAGGAAGGGACTCCCGAAGAGGAGACGGAACCCCAGGAGGGGAACCCCGTCGAGTGGGAGTCGTGCACGCCGCAGAGTTAGTGTGCGTGTGTGCTAGCAAGGACACGTTCGAGGGCTGAACGTGCACTTGATGCTTAGTCTACGCCCGCGAGTGTGGACTAAACGTATTTTGATGTAAACAGGTCATAAGACTGTTTATGTAATAAGCTTCCGCTTCCGCTTTGTACCTTTGACGTGTGTTATACGGTGCTGTGCAACGCAGCACCCCTCAGCGTGATCCTGGCTCGACAGGACCAGTGGGGTCGTGTCAGCGTGGTATCAGAGCTCGCTTGAGGTTTAACACAGTACAAAGGTCTTCTTTTTCAAAAATCCAGTGAGGAACGAGTTAGTAGCCCGTATAAGGATGTTATTAGCATATAGAAAGTGGCTTATTAACCTATTTGTTATGTCGGAAAATCGTGCATCTCGGGACGTTCATGTCTTGGGGGGTGCACGTAAGCGCTGTCCACCAGTGCGCACAAGCTGAAGGGTGGAGCCCCACGGGTGGCAGGTAACCCGACCCGCTTTAGTATCCTCTACGACTCTTCATGTCGTTTGGGGTATTCGAGCAACGTCTGTCCCTGGCGTGCGTGGTGCAATATGGGAGACCCCGTCACGTGGTCTAAAACGTGAACACGTAACTCAAGGCGTGTTTGGCTTGAGAACATCCGGGCGAGTGATGACGGCCGGATGTACCAACTGTATGGATTCCGGGCTCGGTGTGCAGCCGAGTCTGATGATTGGTTGAATTTCTGCAGGTAGCCTTACCACGAAACGGTAGACGTGTAGCATCCGTGTGCGAGTGACGAGTAGTGCCACTGAACTAACGAAGCCGGCTAAGTCCGGTATAGGTTTCTTCTTTGTGAGGACGTAGTACCGACATAATCTGGTGACGCATCAACGTCACACCCAACTAAATAAACAACTTCATTTAAAAACTTGAAGGTTTTGATCCAAAGTAGTAAAACTTGATGTAACTCCTTCCCTTGTACAGGATATTCAAAGTTAACAAGTTTTCAACTTATAGGATGTTAAGGACAGAGCACTCTGTTTTCAGCTGAATCAAGGCTGAAGTTAATCAGAGGCTAGAGGTCGAGTTCTTTCGAGGTTGGGGTCGTATGATACATTTCTGGGAAGCTTTGGAAGATCTTTACAACTTTTCTGTTGAGGTCCAGAGGTGTTTCGTCCCTTAACCACTCGAAAAATGCAGTAGAGTTGAAACTGTCCAGAAAACAGGACGGAGCAAAGACTCTCTGTAAACTCTCTGTAAATTAAGCATAACTTCCTGCATAAAAATCCAAAAATAGAAAATGAGGTAGTTCTGGAAATCTTATGAGATGGGTTACAACTTTGTAACAGAAAGTTTTGTCAGATTAGGAACAGAATTAACTGGAATTCTTGGATCAAATCAGTACCTAAGGCAGGGTGGTGCTGTCCAATTGTTTCCAGAAATTCTGTTAACTTTGACACCTCATAACTTTTGAACCAGGACAGATCTTAGGCCAACCAAATACTTTCTGGAAAGCTATTGAAGTTAACTTTAACTTTGATGTTGAGCTTCAGAACTGGTTTTGCATTTAATCTGGCCTAAATCAGATTGATATGGAAACTGGTCAGGGCTGTCATGGTAACAGCAGATCAGCAGTCAAATTTGTTTAAAAATTTGAACTATGTTTCCAAGTGTTATGGGTTCAATGACATATCTTATGTTATAACTCAATGGTTTACTGTTTAAATAAATATTTGACATTTCTCAAATATATTTTTACAGATGGCAGCAGATAAACGGTTGGAGAACGGGTGGGTAGTTTCCCACTGCTCTGACCGTAGCGGCTACCCGGAAGCATTGCGGCAAATGCTCCAATATTTCGGGTACGATCAGATGCCGCAATACTTCGCCAAGGAAGAAGGCGAAGAGGGGAACAAGACGTGGACGATCCATGTCGAGGTTCCTGCAGGACCTACGCCACCCGGTTGGGTGCCATTCACCGTCACGGTGAGAGGAAGACAACCGGAAGGGATGTGGCAAGTGGCAGCCCGTGACACTATGTCACGTTTCTGCCAACTACACGTGCAGGCTATGGAGGGAACTCCATACGCACTCGTTCCGGTGGAGGGACGAGCTCAGCATGTGTGGGAAGAGAGGTACCTGGAGGCAACAGACCCGACTTGCCCAAGGTACAACCCCGCGGAGGCCAACCTCAGCCTCCAAATGAGGGCGGGAAACGCTGTGATGGACAGCCAAGCTGTTCATACAGAGCATCTCGCCGCCAAGCTCAAGGAGAGCACAAGCCGTGGAGATCATTTTGAGAGTGCTCACAGTGCACTCCGCAATGTGCTCCTTCCGACGATCAAGCGACTGAATGAACAACACAATAAGTTGCGTCGTCTGAAGAAGGCAAAGAAGAAGAGACGTGTTGACATCGCGGCGTTGCAAGAGCTGGTGCAGACCCTAACCCAGCAGAATGCGGACCTTGCTCAAGAGCGGGACGACGCTATTGAGGAAGGACAAGGCTGGGAAGAGGACTACAACCAGGCTATGGACGAGGTGCATGCATTACAGGACCTCGTGCCCCCGGTATTGGGCGTACCGGTAGTCTTGGGTCTTCCAGCCATGGGAGAACCTGGAATGGGAGAAGAGGTGGTAGATCCCGAGCCACCAGCCGAGGTACCGGAGGAGGACGACCCACAGGAGGTCGAGTTCTACTCCGAGTAGGGGGTTACGGTTGCCAAGTAGGGCAGCTAGGGTAGCGTAACCCAACTTTTGTAATCGGTGACATGTCGTGTAGACAGTAGCGTATGTATAGGTAGTGACGACATGAGCACGACTTCTCGGAGATCCGAGAATAATGTATCTTGTATAAAGTTTATGCTTTATCAATATATGTGAATGTTGTGCAAGTTAATCATGCGTCGCTTCAATACC
The DNA here is from genome assembly GCA_030760725.1 of Neostapfia colusana. NCBI lineage: Eukaryota > Viridiplantae > Streptophyta > Magnoliopsida > Poales > Poaceae > Neostapfia > Neostapfia colusana. The sequence goes on along the minus strand of JASWHV010000013.1, from coordinate 42,933,072 downwards.
TACTGCTGTTTATGGAATTTGGAGAAGACATGTGCTAATTGCTGCTGTGTTGAATTTCAGAATGACGCGTACTCGTGCCAACCCTGATGTTGGAGGTACTAGCCAAGGGGGTGAGGCCTCCCAACCGCCTCCCGAGGACTCCTCGGGGCAGCAGCAGCAGCAGCAACAGCAAACACCGCCACCGCCATTGCCAACGGTTACATTGGCCGACATTGTCGCGGCAATGGCAGGTTCACATCAGCAGCACACAGAGCTGCTGCAAACGTTAATTGCGAATACGTCTCGCCCAGAGAGACGTCAAGATCGTGAGGAGCGCCAACAGAGCTCCTACTCCGAATTCCTGGCGACTCATCCCCCTGTATTCTCAAGGGCGGATGAACCACTTGACGCGGACAACTGGCTCCGCGCCATAGAGATAAAGTTCGGGCTGCTCCAAATCAGCGAGCAGCGCAAGACTCAGTTCGCGGTCCAGCAGCTCCAAGGATCCGCGAGCGCGTGGTGGGCCAACTTTTGTGCTTCACAACCCACCGACCGAGTGATGACCTGGGCGGAGTTCCGGACGGCCTTCAGGGCCTATCATATACCGCCCGGTTTGATGAAGAGAAAGACGCAGGAGTTCCTACACCTGCAACAAGGGAGCCGGAACGCGCTGGAATATTCCAGGGCGTTCAACGATCTCGCGCTCTACGCGTCGTATCACGCAGATACGGACGAGAAGCGGCGGGACCATTTTTACCAGGGGCTTAACCCGCTCCTGAAGGACAAGCTGGCGATGTTCAATCGCGGCAGCCTCAACGACATCATTGATGCTGCGATTGTTCAGGAGGACTCCGGCAAGGAGTTGGCGGAGGCAGAGCGAAAGCGAAGCGCGCCGCAGAGCAGCGGAGAAGGAGGTGGTCCTTCTCAGAAGTTTCGGATGGTGAATCGCCCACCATCAGGCCCACGCTGGCAACCACCACAGCGGTCGATGCCGTTCCGCAGTCGGCCGTACTCTTCACCGGCATTCCGGCCGGCACTGCCAGCACCACCGCAACAACAGCAGCAGCAGCGGGCGATGCCGCGTGCGTTTGCACCTCCGCAACGCATGCCGGGCTTTCGTCCCCCGAGTACTCCACCAGCAGCGGCCACATGTTACAAGTGTGGTCGTCCAGGACACTTCGCAAGCAGTTGCCCAGAGAGGCAAGGCGGCGGAGTGGCACCACAATTTCCGGGGAGGAATCAACCCCGGAACCCTACTAATGCGCGGCGGGCAAACCCTAGGCCCGGCACTGTCCACCAACTTGCCATTGAGGACGTGCCGGAGGGCGAGCCAATCCTTGCGGGTATGTTCCAACTCCACCAGCATCCCGCTATAGTACTATTTGATTCAGGCGCCACGCATAATTTTATTAGCCAAGCTTTCATTGCTAAACACAGCTTGCCAATACTACCCACCGATAGTCCATATCTAATTTGTTCACCGGGTGGGAAGATTTCAGCAAGCGTAATGGTCTCCAAAGCACCATTATGCTTAGCGGGTATAGTGTACCCCACGTCTCTCATTATCTTAGAGGGACAGAAGGTCGATGTCATCCTAGGGATGTCGTGGTTAACCCGCCACGGCGCTGTTTTAGACACCGTCCTTCGAGTCGTGCACTTAAACTCAGAGGTGCACGGTTCTCACTCATTATTTCTGGACAGTCCAGAAATAAAACTTCCAAGTGTCTATCAAGCCACAACCATCAGATTGGAAGACATTCCAGTGGTCCGAGAGTTCCCGGATGTATTCCCGGACGATTTGCCGGGGATGCCACCCGATAGAGAGGTGGAGTTCAAGATTGAACTTGCACCGGGAACCATGCCAATATCCCGAAGGCCGTACAAGATGGCACCCAAGGAGTTGGCTGAACTGAAGACTCAGCTCACGGACCTTCTGGAGAAGGGTTTTATTAGGCCGAGCTCCTCGCCATGGGGTTGTTCGGCATTATTTGTCAAGAAAAAGGATGAAACGTTGCGGCTTTGCGTGGACTACCGTCCATTAAATGCCGTAACCATCAAGAACAAGTACCCGTTGCCACGGATCGACATGTTGTTTGATCAGTTGGTCAAAGCAAAGATCTTTTCCAAGATGGATTTAAGATCCGGGTACCACCAGATTAAGATAAGGGCGGAGGACATTCCAAAGACAGCTTTCTCGACAAGGTACGGACTTTATGAGTACCTGGTCATGTCCTTTGGCCTCACCAATGCTCCAGCTCACTTCATGTACTTAATGAACTCGGTGTTCATGCCGGAGCTGGACAAGTTTGTCGTGGTCTTCATCCACGACATCCTGGTATATTCCAAGTCGGAGGAAGATCACAAGAAACATCTGCGTATAATCTTGCAACGGCTGCGGGATCACAAGTTGTACGCAAAGTTCAGCAAATGCGAGTTTTGGATATCGCAAGTGCCTTTCCTCGGGCATATCATCTCAGCGGAGGGTATCGCTGTGGACCCGAGCAAGATCACGCAAGTGCTGAATTGGAAGTCCCCGAGAACTGTTCATGAGGTACGGAGTTTCCTCGGACTCGCGGGATATTATCGGAGGTTCATTCCGAACTTCTCGAAGATTGCCAAGCCAATGACAGAGCTGCTGAAGAAGGCTACCAAATATGTTTGGAGTCCAGCATGTGAAGCAGCATTCAAGGCTTTAGTCAAGCACCTGACATCAGCACTGGTTTTGGCGCAGCCAGACACAACAAAACCGTTCGATGTGTACTGCGATGCATCCGGCATTGGGCTCGGATGTGTGCTGATGCCAGACCGAAGAGTGGTCGCGTATGGATCACGGCAGCTTAGGAACCATGAGCAGAATTATCCAACTCACGATTTGGAGCTCGCTGCCGTGGTACTTGCACTGAAGATGTGGAGGCACTACCTACTCGGTAACCTCGTACATTTATATACCGACCACAAAAGCCTCAAGTACATATTCACTCAGAAGGAGCTGAACATGAGGCAACGAAGATGGTTAGAACTGATAAAGGATTATGAGATAGAGATCCATTATCATCCGGGCAAGGCAAACGTTGTGGCAGATGCGCTGAGCCGCAAGTCACACGTCAATAATCTGACCATCACACCGTTGGAAGAGAGCGAACCACCACTACATGTGATTCCACACGGAGCTCTCTACAACCTAGCTTTGATCCCCACCATCCGTGAAGAGATAGCGGCAGCCCAGAAGAATGACAAGGGCATGTCACATTTGCGGAGACGTATAGACAGTGGGGAGTTGAAATGTTTCCGGAAGGACGGAGACGGCGTCCTATGGTTCAAGGACCGGATCGTCGTACCCCGAAACCCGGAGTTACGGAAGAAAATCTTTGATGAGGCTCACTTATCAAAGTTTTCTATTCACCCCGGCAGCAACAAAATGTATCAAGAACTCAAAAGAAAGTTTTGGTGGACACGGATAAAGCGAGAGACAGCAAAATACGTGTCCGAGTGTGATACATGTCGAAGGGTGAAGGCAGACCACATGCGGAAACCGGGACTGCTGCAACCACTGGGCATTCCTGCCTGGAAGTGGGAGGACGTGAGCATGGATTTCGTCGTCGGTTTACCCACCACCTTACAGAAACATGATTCTGTGTGGGTGATCGTCGATCGGCTCACCAAAGTTGCCCATTTCATCCCGGTCAACACCAACTACAACGCCAAGAAGTACGCTGAACTGTACATCTCACGGATCCTATGCTTATACGGCGTACCCCGTACCATCGTATCGGACCGGGGCACTTTATTTGTGTCCTGTTTTTGGGAGCAGCTACACGCTTCCTTGGGGACGAAGCTGATCCGTAGTTCAGCCTACCACCCGCAGATGGATGGGCAAACCGAGCGGGTAAATCAGATTCTAGAAGACATGCTACGAGCTTGCGCTATCGACCACGGCAAGAATTGGGATGATCACTTGCCGTTAGCCGAGTTCTCGTACAACAATGGGTACCAAGCCAGCATCAAGATGGCGCCCTACGAGGCGCTATACGGAAGAAAATGCCGCACACCATTGAATTGGTGTGAGTCTGGCGAGAGAGTTACCTTCGGGATTGACCTTGTCAACAACGCGGAAGAAAAGGTTCGACTGATTCAAGCGAACCTAAGAGCCGCTCAATCCCGACAGAAACAGTATGCGGACCGGAGGAGGCGCCCATTACAATTCGAAGTTGGAGATCACGTATACCTACGAGTATCTCCAATGAAGGGCGTAAACAGATTTGGGGTGAGAGGAAAGTTGGCACCCCGATTCATCGGTCCATTCCAGATTACCGAAAGATGTGGATCGGTGGCATACCGGCTGAGATTACCAGAAGCACTTTCCGGTGTGCACGACGTCTTTCACATTTCCTAGCTGAGGAAGTGTCTCAAGCTATCAACTACCGTTCAGCTGGAAGACATTGAAGAACTGCAACCGGATCTCACCTATCGGGAGGAACCGGTGCAGATTATTGATGAAAAGGCCCGAACCACACGCAACCGTACGTTGTGGTTCTACAAGGTTCTGTGGAGTAATCACTCCATGGACGAAGCGACATGGGAAAGCGAAGAATTCCTTCGCACTAACTACCCCGACTTTCTCACGTCGCATATCCGGTAATTTTTCCACCGTCCTCTCTCTCATTTTCACCTTATAATCTCGGGACGAGATTCTTTTAAGGGGGGAGGAATGTAAGGGCCTCAGTTTTTGACACCCATTTGCAGTGTTCATTACCACACCACACACCTCATTTGAGGAAGAACGATGAACACAAATGAAGAGCAAGTAACAATTATCAACATGCTCATTAGGGAACAAACTTGCACATTGCAAGAGTGGTATTTCCCACATGTGATATAGATGGGCTGGACATAGGAAAAACCCCTACACTTTGCTAAGGATGTCCATGCCAAGTTTCACCCAAATTCAAAACCTTTTTGAGGTCATTTTGAGTATAGATAGGAAGAGGGCAGTTTGAAACCATATTCAAATTCAAACTGTTTTCACCCACTGAATTTAAAAGTGGAAGGCATATTCTCACTCAGCACATTTTTGTGAGCTCCCACACCAATTTTCACTCCATTTGGAGTTGATCTTGACATGAGCTAAGGGGGAGAAATTCAAACTTTATTTGAATTTCAAACTGTACTTGTGCTGAAATTCATTCAAACCAAACCTCATTTGAACTTTGATCAATTCAAATGGCTCATGGGTGAATAATTTGAAGTGCCAAGGGTAGAATAGGGTTCACTGTTTACCACAGCTGTTAGGAGTAAATTTCAGAGGTTAAAAGGAGGGGTGGGACCCACATGTCAGCCTCTACTTCAACACAAACCGACTGAGACTTTTCACTCGGGTCGCCGAGCTGCAGCGGTGATCGCCACCGAGGCCAGCCACCGCGCCACCAGCTGCTTGCCCACGCGCGGGCATGAGGCGGTGCAGAGCCTTCTTAAGGCGCCTGCCCCCCTCCTCGGCCGAGGCACCACAGTTCTCTTCCGCAAGAACTCAGCGCCGGCAGAGAACTTCCGCAACCCGGACTTGATCGGAGAACGCCGATCGCAGCTCCCTCCTTCCACTCCAGAGTCCCAGCAAGGTACTAGAGACCTTCCTCCATCCTCCCCATTGCTAGCAGTCGATTGAAACCAAGTGATATCGGCTGTGCCGAAAGATCAAACTCGGAACTGGAAACCGCCGCACCTCGGGCTTTCGTGGACAGCCCAACCTGGGCGTTGTCACGCCCGAGCCAAGGCACCCTTGGACGCGAAGGTGACCGGTGCTGCTCATCCCCGAGCCACAGCTCGAGTGGTTGCTCACCGGCGGCGAATTTCCACTTTTCCCCTTTCTGTGTGCAGAACGACCTTCGGGTACGATTCTGCTTAATTCGTGCTCTAGAAAGGATTAGAGGGCCTTAGGCCACTCCCACACGAGCTAGACACGGTGACGCACAAGTTGCCTTCACAACTCTGGGCCGGGAAACCTCTGTGCCCGGCGTAATTTAAGGCCTACTAATGGCGGAACGAACGGGGGGGTATCGGGCGCACGGTGAGGACCTATTTCGGGCCTTCCCCGAGCTGCCTCGAGTGCATGTCGACCTTCTCTGAGGTCCACTGATGCTTCCCGACCGATTTCCCAAGTAGCTGAGGTACTAGGAGAGTCAGCCGACATGGCCGAAGTCGTTCCGATATGGCGGCTCGTCGCCGACTATGCTCCGGCCGTTGTCATGAGCAGCTGACCCTCGGATCCTGTTCCCCAAGTAAAAGTAGGCAGGGGCGGCCAGAATCAAGAAGTTTGGAGCTGTACAGCAGCCAGCGGCGAGCTCTCCGGCGAGGTCCCTCGGCGGCGGAGCGCGGGTGTCGCGAGGTTGAAGAAGGGGGTGGACCCCAGCTGTCAGCGGCCGATATTTTGAAACGGGATCCGGCTGCGGCCGGGATCGGGTGTGCTGGCGCGCAAAATCCTTGTGGGCCGCGGTGTGCTGTCGCCTAGGCGTGCGACGCGTGTCCCCTGGGCCCACGCGCGAGTTTAAACTTTTCCCCGATTTTCAGATTTCCTTCAAACTTCAAATCCTTATAACTTTGGCTAGAAAGCTCCAAATTGAGTGAACCAAATTTTGCTGGATTCAGCTCTCTGAGTACTTTCCAGAAAATCAAGTTTCACTCCATGAAATTCCTTATTTCTCCAGAATTAATTCCTCAAATTTAAACTGTTAGGAATTTTAACTGGAGAATCCTTTGGAGGAAAATCCCGAAATTTTGCTGAGATGTTCACCAAAATATCCTTGAACTACCATAAAAATTTCAGATCCATTTGAGCTCATTTAGTCCACCTAATGGTGTGATTAGTAAAACTGTTCCAGAGAAAATAGAAAATGTTCAGAAACATTTTCAGAATTTTCTCTGAAATTGTTTAGCTCATATCTTTAGTTAGAGACTTCCAAATTAAGTGAGACCAACTCCATTAGAACCCTCTGAAAATCTAGTTTTCATAAAGTCATAGTTTGTTTCATGAAAATCCTTAGAACACCCTAAAAGCCTTTAATTAAGGTCAAGGACATAATTAATTGTGGAGGGCTCAATTGAGCTTTGCTGCAACTAAAACTTGACCAAGTCTCTGTTTAGGTTGTAACCAAGCCACAGTAAAAGTTTCACAGTCTTTAGGTCTGTCTAGCAAAGGTTATAGACTTCACAACTTCAAAGATAATACAAATGCATTTAAATTAATACATACATTGCTCTTATCATGTAGTCGCTAAGGTCGAGGAGGAACCCGAAGTCCTAGACTTCGTTACTCCGGAGGAACAGCTAGCCTACGACCAAGAGCAGCAAGGCAAGCCCCGGTTTGCATTAACCTTTTTACAAATTTTTATTGTTTTGAGCACGTACTTGTTTCCTTTGTTCTTTGCATTAGAGTCTTGATTGGAAACCCAACTGCACAGCCAAGATAACCATGGGCTGGGTTTAGGATTGCAAACCCCGTTAGCCACTGCATTGCTAGGATAGAGTAGGATTCGGTACAAGTCGAGTAGTTGGAACTACTCGCGAGAATAGGCTAGAGGCACATCGCTCGGGTAGAGATAGCACATGAAACACATGGCAAGAAAATGAGACCGAGCGGAGAGTAAGGGCAGCAGGACTTTGGGGCCTGTGTGCTGTAGCTCCGCTTGTGTCGATTGAGGACCGAGCCGTGTGCGGGCCTGTTGAACAAGCTAGAACAGTACCGAAGACCTACCGGCTATATGGGAACCGGGAAACTGATGTAACTCGGGTAGCTGGGTATTGAGGCATTGCCCGTCGTTCAGAGGGTAGGTTGAGAGCTCGAGGTGTAAATCAGCTGGCGGCACAGAGATGCGCGTGCAGGGACCTCTTGCTCGGGACGATGGGACCGGTTCAATATTTGGCTAACGGGTGAAAGGTAGTCGCGTACGGCGTCCGTGATGGTTGTTGTAGGCAACATCGAGTATGGGCGTACGTGACGGGTTGTTCGGGTAACCCTGCAGGTGTAAATCGATTATAATCGCCGTCCCTCGCGGTCAGTGAGTACCACTTGTTCACTGTACCGTGACGTAGAAAGAACAGGCTAGTTACATGTTAAAATGTTGCTGATTGAAAGCTGGACATTGATTGTTAATGATATGCTGTAGTTTAGTGCTAACTAAAGTTATTTTCAACTTTGGGCAAAGTACATGAGAGAAATGCGTTTCTTGTTTGATTGCGGCTCTCTCATGTGCCTTAGCGTAAGGTTCTCCACAACCTGCTGCTAAAACTTGAAAGTAAGGTTCTACTAATTAGGCGAGTCCTTGCAAATGATTTTTACCTCATGCAACCCATTACCCTCATGTAGAAGTTCCATGTTTAGGTGAGACGGGTCAGACTTGCTGAGCCTTCGTGCTCACTGCTTGTGTTTGAAGCTTTTTGCAGGGTTCTATGAGGAAGGGACTCCCGAAGAGGAGACGGAACCCCAGGAGGGGAACCCCGTCGAGTGGGAGTCGTGCACGCCACAGAGTTAGTGTGCGTGTGTGCTAGCAAGGACACGTTCGAGGGCTGAACGTGCACTTGATGCTTAGTCTACGCCCGCGAGTGTGGACTAAACGTATTTTGATGTAAACAGGTCATAAGACTGTTTATGTAATAAGCTTCCGCTTCCGCTTTGTACCTTTGACGTGTGTTATACGGTGCTGTGCAACGCAGCACCCCTCAGCGTGATCCTGGCTCGACAGGACCAGTGGGGTCGTGTCAAGGCGGTCCATCACCGCGAGGGCTCCAGCTCCAGCGAAGACGAGCGCCGGAAGGCGCTCCACGTCATCTACGGAGGGTCCTCGGACCCCTCGTCCCGGAACGTGGTCAAGACCCTGCGCAGGCAGTGGCTTCGGTGGCCCCTACACCAAGCGCAGCGCCGCACCTCATGTGGGTAGGGACCCCCATCAGCTTCGACGCCGCCGACTGCCCCAAGAACATGGCTGGAGCCGGACAGCTACCGCTCTTGGTAGCTCCCACCATCACCAACGTGAAGATGTACCACGTACTGGTGGATGGCGGGGCCGGTCTCAACCTTATCAGCCGTTCAGCTTTCCTGAAGCTGCAAATTCCATGTCCAAGCTCTCCCCCTCAAACCGTTCTCAGGGATAGGGCCGGGACAAGTTGTCCCGTACGGCAACATCAGCCTTTCGGTGACCTTCGGAGCACCGAACAACTACCGGACAGAATACATTCTGTTCGACGTGGCGGAGGTCGACCTCCCCTTCAACGCCATCATCGGCAGGCCGGCACTGTACTGATTCATGGCAGTAGCCCACTACGGCTACCTCGTCCAGAAGATGCCTACACCAACAGGCATCCTCAGGATCCGTGGAGACCGCACTGCCGCAGTGTCAGCCTTGGAGAAGCTCCAAGCACTTGCGACAGCCCGAGCACCTGCCCCTGGCGGTGCAGAACCAGGCCAGCCCCACCTAAGTGCACGCCACCGTGCCTCAACCTCTGCACCCCAAGTGCAGCCTCTCGATGAGGGCGACGTCCCCCTGAAGGTCGTCCAAGTCGGCGCCGACGCTGCCCAGACCACCTGGATAGCCGGGGGCCTGGACAGCAAATAGGAAGGCACGCTCATCACCTTCCTCCGGCACAATGGCGACGTATTTGCATGGCAACCATCGCAGATGCCGGGGATCCCAAGGGAGGGTGATCAAGCACCATCTAAAGATCTTCCCCGACGCTCGGCCGATCCAGCAGAAGCCCCGGAAGCAGTCCATCGAGCGGCAGAACTTCATCCATGAAGAAATCAAGAAGCTGCTGGATGCTGGCTTCATACGGGAGGTCCACCACCCTCGATGGTTGGCAAACCCTGTTGTCGTCCCAAAGGCCGGCGGGAAGCTCCGGATGTGCATCGACTACACCAGTCTCAATAACGCAAGTCCCAAAGATCCATTCCCTCTCCCTAGAATAGATCAAATAGTAGACTCTACATCAGGCTGTGATATGTTATGCTTCCTAGACGCCTACTCAGGTTTCCACCAAATACCAATGTCTAGAGAAGATGAAGAACATACTGCTTCCCTAACCAAAGCGTACCATTCTCATCTTCCTTGAAATCCTTTTCTATGCCTTATCTGATTCTTTCCTTGATTTCCTCATCCGTTGCTTGGCCATCTCGTATCTCTTATTCCAGCGCTGAGTTCAGTTCGATCACCTCAATCTTGTTCAAGAATCCGAGATGCAACCGTTCAAACTCCTTACGCAGCTCGGGTGGCAGCTCCCGAACCGTGAGTTGATGACATGCTCCTTTTTGGCTCAATGCATAAGCTACTACATTGGCCTTTCCGGGGTGATAGTTGATTCCAACATCATAATCCTTGATGAGTTCCAACCATCGACGTTGCCTGAAATTCAGATCCGTTTGCGTGAATATATACTTGAGGCTTTTGTGATCCGTATAGATCCCACATCGGTGACCAAGGGTATAATGTCTCCAAATCTTCAAGGCATGTACCACGGCTGCAAGTTCCAGGTCGTGTGTAGGGTATTTCAGCTCATGTTTCTTTAATTGCATCGATGCATAGGCTACCACTTGTCGTCCTTGCATAAGCACACATCCAAGCCCTTGTCTTGATGCGCCACAATATATATCGAAGCTCTTGCTCACGTACGGCAATATAAAAACCAGCGCTGTTGTTAATCACTTCTTTAGCTCCTCAAAGCTATCTTGACACGCTTGTGTCAACTGAAATGCTTTCTCTTTCATCAGCAATTCAGTCATAGGCTTCGCTATTTTGGAGAAATCCTTGATGAACCGGCGGTTGTATCCAGCCATCCCAAGGAAACTCCGAATATCCCTCACATTCTGTGGTTGGTTCCACTTCAAAACATCCCTCACTTTTCCGAGATCAATTGATACTCCTCTTTCGGAGATGATTTGGCCTAAGAACGATATTTCCTTTAGCCAAAATTGACACTTACTGAACTTAGCATACAATTGATGCTCTCGCAGTTTCTGCGACATTAATCTCAAGTGTTCTTCATATTCTTCCTCACTTTTTGAATACACCATGATATCGTCGATGAAAACCACGACGAACTTGTCCAAGTACTCCATGAAGACCTTATTAATGAGGTACATAAAGTATGCGGGTGCATTCGTTAACCCAAAAGACATAACGGTATACTCATACGAACCATACCGCGTTCGAAATGCAGTCTTGGGTATGTCGGAGGGTTTAATCTTCAGCTGGAAGCACCATTCATTTGATCGAATAGATCCTCTATATGGGGCAGCGGGTATTTATTCTTGATCATCACCTCATTTAGAGACCTATAGTCCACACACATCCTTTGGGTCCCATCTTTCTTGTCTACGAAGAGCACGGGGGCTCCCCACGGTGATGAGCTTGGACATATGAAACCCTTTTCTAGCTGCTCCTGAATTTGCTTCTTGAGCTCCACTAATTCATTAGCAGGCATCCTATATGGCCTCTCCACTATAGGTGCAGTTTCGGGTATTAAATCAGTGGCAAATTTAATGTCCCGGTCAGGTGCCATACCTGGAAGTTCTTCCAGGAACATATCCGAATATTGTTGAACCACCGGAATGCTTTCCAATGTCGCTTCTTCGATGTGGTTCAGCACTGCTTTCTCCGTTGTAGGTTGGCTGCCTCAAACTCAATACGAGTACCGTGCTCACTCGTCAAATGCACAATTCTCTGAGCACATTGAATCACTTTGTTGTGCTCGCATAACCATTCCATTCCAAGTATCATGTCAATCCATTGGGAATCCAAGACAATAAGGTTGGCAAGAATGTCTACCCCCTTATTTTAAGGCTTACTTTCGGACATACTATATTAGTCCTCATCTCTCCACCGGGAGAATTAACCAACATAGTTTGTTTCATGTGTGATATGGGCAGGTTATACTTGGCAACATACTTGGATGATATGAATGAATGCGATGCTCCAGAATTAAATAAAACAGTGGCTGGGTTGGAGTTGGTGAGAAACATACCAATCACGACGTCCTTTGCTTGTTGTGCTTCCTCAGCGGAGACGTGATTCACATTGCCACAAGCATAGTTCTGCTGTCCACGGTTACCTTGATTAGCTCCTCCATTCGGCTGTAGGTCCTACTTCAGTGTGTTGCTCGGCTGTCCAAGGCCTTCCTTCGGGCACTGACTTGCAAAATGTCCCACCTCTCCGCATGAAAACATGCCTTGTTGCTCATAACAGCAGGAATGTTGAGGCGAGGCTGGTTGTGACACCCTCAATTTCTTATCCATGCATGCATGCATGCATATTTCATATAAAGAAACATTTTAAAAGAAGTAGAAACGGAGAAAGAATCAGAAATATAGCTGAAAAGAGCCAATTCCAGCTTGCCGAGGAGCGCTGTCGACAATTCCCGCGGCCTGCTGGCCACGTGGCGCCTTCGGAGCTCATCCCTGCAAAAGGGGTGAGGTCCGGCACTGCTGGCTACATGGCAGGCTCGGAGCTTGCCTCTGCGGAAGGGGCGAGGTCCGGCCCCGTGGGACACGTGTCTGCGGAGAAGCGAGGCCCAGCCCAGCAGGACACGTGGCGCCTTCGGAGCTAGTCGCTGCGGAGAAGCGAGGTCCAACCCCGCGGGACACGTGTCGCTCTCGGAGCTCACCCCTCGGAGGGAGTGAGGTTCAGTCCTACGAGACACGTGTCATTCTCGGAGCTCACCTCTGAGGAGAAGACACTGCGGGACACGTGTCACCCTCGGAGCTCGCCTCCGAGAGGTCCGTCACTACTGGACACGTGTCACCCTCGGAGCTCGTCTCCGGGAGGTCCGACACTGCTGAACACGTGTCACCCTCGGAGCTCACCTCTGAGGAGAAGGGAGGTCCGACGCTGTTGGACACGTGTCGCTCTCGGAGCTCGCCTCCGAGAGGTCCGCCCGCTGGACACGTGTCGACCTCGGAGCTCATCTCCGAGGAGAAAGGAGGTCCGGCACTACTAGACAAGTGGCATTCTCGGAGCCCACCTCCGATGAGAGGGGAGGTACGGCACTGACATATGGCGCACGCAGAGCTCGCCTTTGAGGGAGAGGGGAGGTCCCGCCCGCCAGACACGTGGCGCACGTGGAGCTCGCCTCTGAGGAGAGGGAGGTCCCGCCCGCCTGACACGCGGCACAACCGGAGCTTGTCTCTGTGGGAAAGGGAGACCAGGCCGCCCGCTGGACACGTGGAGCCTCCGGAGCTTATCCCTGCTGAAGGACGAGAGTCTTAAGCGGTTTTCCCCTGTACGCGAGTACCCGATACTGAGGAAACCGACACGAATTCTTCCACGTTGAATACTGCAACCAAATCGATTAGAGATAAGTTGTTAAGATCCAAAAGCAAATCAAATAGGACTCTTTTTCAAACTTCAATCAGAGTAGGACTCTTTTTGACCCCTTATAAATAGAACCGAAAACCCCTGGCCACAACCACGTACCTATTTTCCACCTCCCGAGTCGACGACTTGGAGATCCTAGCTCCCAACTCACCGAGTTGAACCCCTTCGCCGGAGTTTAGCCGCCAGAAGAGAGCCGGCGATCTGGCTGCTGCCATCGCTAGGAGGAAGGCCCCAACACCAAGGAGAGGTGAGGTAGATCTTCGTTACCACCTTACGACATCATCACGATTTTCTTCGCATCTGTTTCTTCGATCCCTTCGAACAGAAGCTTTTTTCGTGTGGACAGATCAAGTTGTTGATCGGCTTGATCTAGACCTTGAGACAAGATCATCACCACGTCCACATTTGATCCTTACACTCTTGTTCATCGTAAAACCCCATACAAAGCCATTAAAACATGCAAGAACACGTACAAACTGAATTAATGAAACTGCACCATAGGATCAGCATGCATATGCACCATTGCATCATAAGTAAAGTTTGTGCATGATTATTGGTTGCTGTGAATCTTGTATGTGCGTGATCGTGAGTAGAAGGACAAGCTCAGGGAGCTACCTACGGAGGACTAGAGCACCAAGACTTCAAAGCGCCTGAGCAACAAAAGCCACAGGAACAAGGCAAGTGCCCCTTGACCATATTGATCCCATATTTTGGAACTGTTTTGTTTGCAAAAACATGTATGCTTGAGTCAACTTGTTGGGAAACCCTTTTATAAGAGTTTACTAGTTTTTGTTAACCACCCTTGTCGCCGGGAAAGTTGATGAGTCGGGTATGGTCATTTTTGTTTTTGCTTAGCTAATCTACGGGTTACGGGAAGCGAGATAGAACGTGTTTAGCTACTGCACTCATATGAATAATGATAACGAAAACTTGATGATGATAATGAACATGAATCGGGGTAAATCTAGGCAAGCTTGGTTTGTGGAAGTGGTAGAATGAGATGGCGGTTTACTTGCCGTAGATCTAAGAACTGGTTCATGCCAGCACATGCCAGGAAAACAGTGCCACCACAAGGCCAAGTATGGGTGCGGCTTAGCTGACTAATTAGGTAAGTTGCTAGATTGTTATGGACCGTGGAAGGCGCAGGGAATGGGAGTCGAGAGAGGACTAACCTAGGAACTGCATGGCACAAGAGGGGGCCCGTAGGTGGGAGAATGATGATTCGAGCCTGCTGGTGAAACCTTAGTGAGTCCATACATCTAGTAGCCCCTTTGTAAAGGCTATTTTGTGATCTCTTGGCCATACACCGACGGTTGTGTACTGGTATAATGGAGGTTCTAAAGTCACCGACGGGTGACAAAATCACAAACTTTTAGGTAAAGTGGTGCCGCCTCTGCAGAGTGTAAAACTATCATGATAGCCGTGCTTACGGTCACAAGTGCCTGGCCAACTCACATGATTAGATGGGATGGTTTTTGGGATGGATGTTTGGTTTGGTCATGGTTGTAAAATCCCCAAAAGTGGTAGCAAAAAAATGCTGCTCATATACACTTATGAAAAATGAGGGGAATTATAACTTTGAATTATAAGGGGGTGAGTTCAAAGTGAGGGTTTAGACTTCCCAAAACTTCTAAACATGGAGATCTAAATTCATAACTTGGATCTTCATAGTCCAAATAGTCAACCTTCCAAATTTCAGCTCATTTGGAAGAGTTTTCATATTTGTTTGGGATTAAAAGGAAAAGCCCTCTAATCTGAATTTCAAATACAGTTTAAAATTCCAATTCCCTCAATTTGAAAATTGGGTTTCACAAATGTGCTCTCCACCTTTGAATGAGCAGCCATGCCAAAAATTGGAAATTTTGGAGCTGGTTTGCTATATTTTTGAGGCAATACAAAGTGGAGAATTCAAACTCATTTTCAAATTCAAATGATCAAACCACATCCAAATTTCACACCAGAATTCAAACCATCTGAATTCAGCAAATTCAAACCTTAACTTGGTGTGAAAGTCTAGCCTTAAATGTTGAGTTGCTGGGGTGAAATATCAGAGAAAATGGGATAAGAATTAGAAATAGTGGGGCCCAATTGTCAGCCACCCAAAACAAACCAACCGACTGTTTCCCTCTCTCTCTGTTCTCCCGAGCTGATCACCGCGCGCCAGCTCCCGGCGCGACCCTCTCCCGAGGACGGCACCGCGCCAGCTCCTGCTTCTCGGCCGCGTGATCACCTCCTCGCCCCCCAGCTGAAGCACCAAAACGTTCTTTTGCCCCCTCACGCGCTCACCGCTGCTCGGTTTCTTCCGCAAGGGAACCGCCCGGCGCCATTGCTGTTCCTCCCTCGCCCACGCTCACCCAAGCAAGGATGATAGAGCCCCAAACAGCAAAAAGAAGCGCAAGAGAGTGCTTCAGCCTCCACCTTTCTTTCCCCTAAGCTTCCTAGCTCGTGCTACGCGCAAACCAGAAATTGGCGCCGGCGATCGGAGGTGCTCGGTGGAACCCTGTTCGGTTCACCGTGGACAGCGCGCTACGGCCAGCTTCACCGCCCCTTCCCTGCACAAGAAAGGTGCATTGTTGTCCGTAGATCGTGTTACCGAAAGCCTCAGGATGATTGATCAACCGGGTAGTGAGAATTTCGGGTTTTACCAAACCCTAGTTCATAGAAACACTGCTCGGTCTACAATCAAATTCTTCGTGCTGTGATAGCTAGAGCTCAACCTGGTCTAGGAGAAGCTTTGTTAGATCCCTGCGATCCTTCTCGCTCAAACAGCGCCGGAAACCATCAAGAACTGAAGGAGTTCTTTGAGTTTTTGTCGCCGCCGGCGTTTTGCGGGCTCGGGTCGCCGGTGAGGTCCCCTCTCTGGTGGTTTTCATGGAGAGAAAGCTATGGGTCGATGTTGTCCATGGGACACTGGTGCTTTTGGAGCAAACCCTAGACCGAAAGACTGTAAGGGCCTCAGTTTTTGACACTCATTTGTAGTGTTCATCCCCACACCACACACCTCATTTGAGGAAGAATGATGAACACAAATGAAGAGCAAGTAACAATTATCAACATGCTCATTAGAGAACAAACTTACACATTGCAAAAGTGGTATTTCCCACATGTGATATAGATGGGCTTGACATATGAAAACTCCTACAACTTTGCTAAGGATGTCCATGCCAAGTTTCACCCAAATTCAAAACCTTTTTGAGGTCATCTTGGGTATAGATAGGAAAGGGGCAGTTTGAAAACATATTCAAATTCAAACTGTTTTTGTACCATGAATTTGAAAGTGGAAGGCATATTCTTACTCAGCATATTTTTGTGAGCTCACACACCAATTTTCACTCCATTTGGAGTTGATCTTGACATGAGCTAAGGGGGAGAAATTCAAACTTTATTTGAATTTCAAACTGAACTTGTGCTGAAATTCATTCAAACCAAACCTCATTTGAACTTTGATCAATTCAAATGGCTCTTGGGTGAATAATTTGAATTGCCAAGGGTAGAATAGGGTTCACTGTTTACCACAGCTGTTAGGAGTAAATTTCAGAGGTTAAAAGGAGGGGTGGGACCCACATGTCAGCCTCTACTTCAACACAAACCGACTGAGACTTTTCACTCGGGTCGCCGAGCTGCAGCGGTGATCGCCACCGAGGCCAGCCACCGCGCCACCAGCTGCTTGCCCACGCGCGGGCATGAGGCGGTGCAGAGCCTTCTTAAGGCGCCTGCCCCCCTCCTCGGCCGAGGCACCACAGTTCTCTCCCGCAAGAACTCAGCGCCGGCAGAGAACTTCTGCAACCCGGACTTGATCGGAGAACGCCGATCGCAGCTCCCTCCTTCTACTCCAGAGCCCCAGCAAGGTAGTAGAGACCTTCCTCCATCCTCCCCATTGCTAGAATTCGGTTGAAACCGATTGATATCGGCTGTGCCGAAAGATCAAACTCGGAACTTGGAACCGCCGCACCTCGGGCTCTCGTGGACAGCCCGACCTGGGCGTTGTCACGCCCGAGCCAAGGCACCCTTGGACGCGCGGGTGACCGGTGCTGCTCATCTCCGAGCCACAGCTCGAGTGGTTGCTCACCGGCGGCGAATTTCCACTTTTCCCCTTTCTGTGTGCAGAACGACCTTCGGGTACGATTCTGTTTAATTCGTGCTCTAGAAAGGATTAGAGGGCCTCAGGCCACTCCCACACGAGCTAGACACGGTAACGCACAAGTTGCCTTCACAACTCTGGGCCGGGGAACCTCTGTGCCCGGCGTAATTTAAGGTCTACTAATGGCGGAACGAACGGGGGGTATCGGGCGCACGGTGAGGACCTATTTCGGGCCTTCCCTGAGCTGCCTCGAGTTCATGTCGACCTTCTCTGAGGTCCACTGATGCTCCCCGACCGATTTCCCAAGTAGCTGAGGTACTAGGAGAGTCAGCCGACATGGCCGAAGTCATTCCGATATGGCGGCTCGTCGCCGACCATGCTCCGGCCGTTGTCATGAGCAGCTGACCCTCGGATCCTGTTCCCCAAGTAAAAGTAGGCAGGGGCGGCCAGAATCAAGAAGTTTGGAGCTGTACAGCAGCCGGCGGCGAGCTCTCCGGCGAGGTCCCTCGGCGGCGGAGCGCGGGTGTCGCGAGGTTGAAGAAGGGGGTGGACCCCAGCTGTCAGCGGCCGATATTTTGAATCGGGATCCGGCTGCGGCCGGGATCGGGTGTGCTGGCGCGCAAAATCCTTGTGGGCCGCGATGTGCCATCACCTAGGCGTGCGACGCGTGTCCCCTGGGCCCACGCGCGAGTTTAAACTTTTCCCCGATTTTCAGATTTCCTTCAAACTTCAAATCCTTATAACTTTGGCTAGAAAGCTCCAAATTGAGTGAACCAAATTTTGCTGGATTCAGCTCTCTGAGTACTTTCCAGAAAATAAAGTTTCACTTCATGAAACTCCTTAATTCTCCAGAATTAATTCCTTAAAGTTTAAACTGTTAGGAATTTTAACTGGAGAATCCTTTGGAGGAAAATCCTGAAATTCTGCTGAGATGTTCACCAAAATATCCTTGAACTACCATAAAAATTTCAGATCCATTAGAGCTCATTTAATCCACCTAATGGTGTGATTAGCAAAACTGTTCCAGAGAAAATAGGAAATGTTCAGAAACATTTTCAGAATTTTCTCTGAAATTGTTTAGCTCATATATTTAGTTAGAGACTTCCAAATTAAGTGAGACCAATTCCATTAGAACCCTCTGAAAATCTAGTTTTCAGAAAGTCATAGTTTGTTTCATGAAAATACTTAGAACACCCTAAAAGCCCTTAATTAAGGTCAAGGACATAATTATTTGTGGAGGGCTCAAATGAGCTTTGCTGCAACTAAAACTTGACCAAGTCTCTGTTTAGGTTGGAACCAAGCCACAGTAAAAGTTTCACAGTCATTAGGTCTATCTAGCAAAGGTTGTAGACTTCACAACTTCCAACTTAATGCAAATGCATTAAATTAATACATGTATTGTTTATATCATGTAGTCGCTAAGGTCGAGGAGGAACCCGAAGTCCTAGACTTCGTTACTCCGGAGGAACAGCTAGCCTACGACCAAGAGCAGCAAGGCAAGCCCCGGTTTGCATTAACCTTTTTACAAATTTTTATTGTTTTGAGCACATACTTGTTTCCTTTGTTCTTTGCATTAGAGTCTTGGTTGGAAACCCAACTGCACAGCCAAGAAAACCATGGGTTGGGTTTAGGATTGAAAACCTCGTTAGCCACTGCATTGCTAGGATAGAGTAGGATTCGGTACAAGTCGAGTAGTTGGAACTACTCGCGAGAATAGGCTAGAGGCACATTGCTCGGGTAGAGATAGCACATGAAACACATGGCAAGAAAATGAGACCGAGCGGATAGTAAGGGCAGCAGGACTTTGGGGCCTGTGTGCTGTAGCTCCGCTTGTGTCGATTGAGGACCGAGCCGTGTGCGGGCCTGTTGAACAAGCTAGAACAGTACCGAAGACCTACCGGCTATATGGGAACCGGGAAACTGATGTAACTCGGGTAGCTGGTTATTGAGGCATTGCCCGTCGTTCAGAGGGTAGGTTGAGAGCTCGAGGTGTAAATCAGCTGGCGGCACAGAGATGCGCGTGCAGGGACCTCTTGCTCGGGACGATGGGACCGGTTCAATATTTGGCTAACGGGTGAAAGGTAGTCGCGTACGGCGTCCGTGATGGTTGTTGTAGGCAACATCGAGTTCGGGCGTACGTGACGGGTTGTTCGGGTAACCCTGCAGGTGTAAATCGATTATAATCGCCGTCCCTCGCGGTCAGTGAGTACCACTTGTTCACTGTACCATGACGTAGAAAGAACAGGATAGTTACATGTTAAAATGTTGCTGATTGAAAGTTGGACATTGATTGTTAATGATATGCTGTAGCTTAGAGCTAATTAAAGTTCTTTTCAACTTTGGGCAAAGTACATGAGAGAAATGCGTTTCTTGTTTGATTGCGGCTCTCTCATGTGCCTTAGCGTAAGGTTCTCCACAACCTGCTGCTAAAACTTGAAAGTAAGGTTCTACTAATTAGGCGAGTCCTTGCAAATGATTTTTACCTCATGTGACCCATTACCCTCATGTAGAAGTTCCATGTTTAGGTGAGACGGGTCAGACTTGCTGAGCCTTCGTGCTCACTGCTTGTGTTTGAAGCTTTTGCAGGGTTCTATGAGGAAGGGACTCCCGAAGAGGAGACGGAACCCCAGGAGGGGAACCCCGTCGAGTGGGAGTCGTGCACGCCGCAGAGTTAGTGTGCGTGTGTGCTAGCAAGGACACGTTCGAGGGCTGAACGTGCACTTGGTGCTTAGTCTACGCCCGCGAGTGTGGACTAAACGTATTTTGATGTAAACAGGTTCATAAAACTGTTTATGTAATAAAACTTCCGCTTCCGCTTTGCACCTTTGACGTGTGTTATACGGTGCTGTGCAACGCAGCACCCCTCAGCGTGATCCTGGCTCGACAGGACCAAATGGGGTCGTGTCAGCGTGGTATCAGAGCTCGCTTGAGGTTTAACACAGTACAAAGGTCTTCTTTTTCAAAAATCCAGTGAGGAACGAGTTAGTAGCCCGTATAAGGATGTTATTAGTATATAGAAAGTGGCTTATTAACCTATTTGTTAGTCGGAAAATCGTGCATCTCGGGACGTTCATGTCTTGGGGGGTGCACGTAAGCGCTGTCCACCAGTGCGCACAAGCTGAAGGGTGGAGCCCCACGGGTGGCAGGTAACCCGACCCGCTTTAGTATCCTCTACGACTCTTCATGTCGTTTGGGGTATTCGAGCAACGTCTGTCCCTGGCGTGCGTAGTGCAACATGGGAGACCCCGTCACATGGTCTGAAACGTGAACACGTAACTCAAGGCGTGTTTGGCTTGAGAACATCCGGGCGAGTCATGACGGCCGGGTGTACAAACTGTATGGATTCCGGGCTCGGTGTGCAGCCGAGTCTGATGATTGGTTGAATTTCTGCAGGTAGCCTTACCACGAAACGGTAGACGTGTAGCATCCATGTGCGAGTGACGAGTAGTGCCACTGAACTAACGAAGCCGGCTAAGTCCGGTATAGGTTTTTCCTTGTGAGGACGTAGTACCGACATAATATGGTGACGCATCGACGTCACACCCAACTAAATGAACAACTTCATTTAAAAATTTGAAGGTTTTGATCCAAAGTAGTAAAACTTGATGTAACTCCTTCCCTTGTACAGGATATTCAAAGTTAACAAGTTTTCAACTTATAGGATGTTAAGGACAGAGCACTCTGTTTTCAGCTAAATCAAGGCTGAAGTTAATCAGAGGCTAGAGGTCGAGTTCTTTCGAGGTTGGGGTCGTATGATACATTTCTGGAAAGCTTTGGAAGAGCTTTACGACTTTTCTGTTGAGGTCCAGAGGTGTTTCATCCCTTAACCACTCGTAAAATGCAGTAGAGTTGAAACTGTCCAGAAAACAGGACAGAGCAAAGCCTCTCTGTAAACTCTCTGTAAATTAAGCATAACTTTCTGGTTAAAAATCCAAAAATAGAAAATGAGGTAGTTCTGGAAAGCTTATGAGATGGGTTACAACTTTGTAACAGAAAGTTTTGTCAGATTGGAAACAGAATTAACTGGGACTCTTGGATCAATTCAGTACCTAAAGCAGGGAGGTGCTGTCCAATTGATTCCAGAAATTCTGTTAACTTTGACATCTCATAACTTTTGAACCAGGACAGATCTTAGGCCGACCAAATACTTTATGGAAAGCTATTGAAGTTAACTTTAACTTTGATGTTGAGCTCCAGAACTGGTTTTGTTTTTAATCTGGCCTAAATCAGATTGATATGGAAACTGGTCAGGGCTGTCATGGTAACGGCAGATCAGCAGTCAAATTTGTTTAAAAATTTGAACTATGTTTCCAAGTGTTATGGGTTCAATGACATATCTTATGTTATAACTCAATGGTTTACTGTTTAAATAAATGTTTGACATTTTTCAAATATATTTTTACATATGGCAGCAGATAAACGGTTGGAGAACGGGTGGGTAGTTTCCCACTGCTCTGACCGTAGCGGCTACCCGGAAGCATTGTGGCAAATGCTCCAATATTTCGGGTACAACCAGATGCCGCAATACTTCGCCAAGGAAGAAGGCGAAGAGGGGAACAAGACGTGGACGATCCATGTCGAGGTTCCTGCAGGGCCTACGCCACCCGGTTGGGTGCCATTCACCGTCACGGTGAGAGGAAGACAACCGGAAGGAATGTGGCAAGTGGCAGCCCGTGACACTATGTCACGTTTCTGCCAACTACACGTGCAGGCTATGGAGGGAACTCCATACGCACTCGTTCCGGTGGAGGGACGAGCTCAGCATGTGTGGGAAGAAAGGTACCGGGAGGCAACAGACCCGACTTGCCCAAGGTACAACCCCGCGGAGGCCAACCTCAGCCTCCAAATGAGGGCGGGAAACGCTGTGATGGACAGCCAAGCTGTTCATACGGAGCATCTCGCCGCCAAGCTCAAGGAGAGCACAAGCCGTGGAGATCATTTTGAGAGTGCTCACAGTGCACTCCGCAATGTGCTCCTTCCGACGATCAAGCGACTAAATGAGCAACACAATCAGTTGCGTCGTCTGAAGAAGGCAAGGAAGAAGAGCCGTGTTGACATCGCGGCGTTGCAAGAGCTGGTGCAGACCCTAACCCAGCAGAATGCGGACCTTGCTCAAGAGCAGGACGACGCTATTGAGGAAGGACAAGGCTGGGAAGAGGACTACAACCAGGCTATGGACGAGGTGCATGCATTGCAGGACCTCGGGCCCCCGGTATTGGGCGTACCGGTAGTCTTGGGTCTTCCAGCCATGGCAGAACCTGGAATGGGAGAAGAGGTGGTAGACCCCGAGCCACCAGCAGAGGTACCGGAGGAGGACGACCCACAGGAGGTCGAGTTCTACTCCGAGTAGGGGGTTACGGTTGCCAAGTAGGGCAGCTAGGGTAGCGTAACCCAACTTTTGTAATCGGTGACATGTCGTGTGGACAGTAGCGTATGTATAGGTAGTGACGACATGAGCACGACTTCTCGGAGATCCGAGAATAATGTATCTTGTATAAAGTTTATGCTTTATCAATATATGTGAATGTTGTGCAAGTTAATCATGCGTCGCTTCAATACTTACTGCTGTTTATGGAATTTTGAGTAAGACATGTGCTAATTGCTGCTGTGTTGAATTTCAGAATGACGCGTACTCGTGCCAACCCTGATGTTGGAGGTACTAGCCAAGGGGGAGAGACCTCCCAACCGCCTCCCGAGGACTCCTCGGGACAGCAGCAGCAACAGCAACAGCAAACACCGCCACCGCCACTGCCAACGGTTACATTGGCCGACATTGTCGCGGCAATGGCGGGTTCGCATCAGCAGCACACAGAGCTGCTGCAAACGTTAATTGCGAATACGTCTCGCCCAGAGAGACGTCAAGATCGTGAGGAGCGCCAACAGAGCTCCTACTCTGACTTCCTGGCGACTCATCCCCCTGTATTCTCAAGGGCGGATGAACCACTTGATGCGGACAACTGGCTCCGCGCCATAGAGATGAAGTTCGGGCTGCTCCAAATCAGCGAGCAGCGCAAGACTCAGTTCGCGGTCCAGCAGCTCCAAGGATCCGCGAGCGCGTGGTGGGCCAACTTCTGTGCTTCACAGCCCACCGACCGAGTGATGACCTGGGCGGAGTTCCGGACGGCCTTCAGGGCCTATCATATACCGCCCGGTTTGATGAAGAGGAAGACGCAGGAGTTCCTACACCTGCAACAAGGGAGCCGAAACGCGCTGGAATATTCCAGGGCGTTCAACGATCTCGCGCTCTACGCGTCGTATCACGCAGATACGGACGAGAAGCGGCGGGACCACTTTTACCAGGGGCTTAACCCGCTCCTGAAGGACAAGCTGGCGATGTTCAATCGCGGCAGCCTCAACGACATAATTGATGCTGCGATTGTTCAGGAGGACTCCGGCAAGGAGTTGGCGGCGGCAGAGCGAAAGCGAAGCGCGCCGCAGAGCAGCGGAGAAGGAGGCGGTCCTTCTCAGAAGTTTCGGATGGTGAATCGCCCACCATCAGGTCCACGCTGGCAGCCACCACAGCGGCCGATGCCGTTCCGCAGTCGGCCGTACTCTTCACCGGCATTCCGGCCGGCACTGCCAGTACCACCGCAACAACAACAGCAGCAGCGGGCGATGCCGCGTGCGTTTGCACCTCCGCAACGCATGCCGGGCTTCCGTCCCCCGAGTACTCCACCAGCAGCGGCCACGTGTTACAAGTGTGGTCGTCCAGGACACTTCGCGAGCAGTTGCCCGGAGAGGCAAGGCGGCGGAGTGGCACCAAAGTTTCCGGGGAGGAATCAACCCCGGAACCCTACTAATGCGCAGCGGGCAAACCCTAGGCCCGGTACTGTCCACCAGCTTGCCATTGAGGACGTGCCGGAGGGCGAGCCAATCCTTGCGGGTATGTTCCAACTCCACCAGCATCCCGCTATAGTACTATTTGATTCAGGCGCCACGCATAATTTTATTAGCCAAGCTTTCATTGCTAAACACAGCTTGCCAATACTACCCACCGATAGTCCATATCTAATTTGTTCACCGGGTGGGAAGATTTCAGCAAGCGTAATGGTCTCCAAAGCACCATTATGCTTAGCGGGTAGAGTGTACCCCACGTCTCTCATTATCTTAGAGGGGCAGAAGGTCGATGTCATCCTAGGGATGTCGTGGTTAACCCGCCACGGCGCTGTTTTAGACACCGTCCTTCGAGTCGTGCACTTAAACTCAGAGGTGCACGGTTCTCACTCATTATTTCTGGACAGTCCAGAAATAAAACTTCCAAGTGTCTATCAAGCCACAACCATCAGATTGGAAGACATTCCAGTGGTCCGAGAGTTCCCGGATGTATTCCCGGACGATTTGCCGGGGATGCCACCCGATAGAGAGGTGGAGTTCAAGATTGAACTTGCACCGGGAACCATGCCAATATCCCGAAGGCCGTACAAGATGGCGCCCAATGAGTTGGCTGAACTGAAGACTCAGCTCACGGACCTTCTGGAGAAGGGTTTTATTAGGCCGAGCTCCTCGCCATGGGGCTGTTCGGCATTATTTGTCAAAAAGAAGGATGAAACGTTGCGGCTTTGCGTGGACTACCGTCCATTAAATGCCGTAACCATCAAGAATAAGTACCCGTTGCCACGGATCGACATGTTGTTTGATCAGTTGGTCGGAGCAAAGATCTTTTCCAAGATGGATTTAAGATCCGGGTACCATCAGATTAAGATACGGGCGGAGGACATTCCAAAGACAGCTTTCTCGACAAGGTACGGACTTTATGAGTACCTGGTCATGTCCTTCGGCCTCACCAATGCTCCAGCTCACTTCATGTACTTAATGAAATCGGTGTTCATGCCGGAGCTGGACAAGTTTGTCGTGGTCTTCATCGACGACATCCTAGTATACTCCAAGTCGGAGGAAGATCACAAGAAACATCTGCGTATAGTCTTGCAACGGCTGCGGGATCACAAGTTATACGCAAAGTTCAGCAAATGCGAGTTTTGGATATCGCAAGTGCCTTTCCTCGGGCATATCATCTCAGCAGAAGGTATCGCTGTGGACCCGAGCAAGATCACGCAAGTGCTGAATTGGAAATCCCCGAGAACTGTTCATGAGGTACGGAGTTTCCTCGGACTCGCGGGATATTATCGGAGGTTCATTCCGAACTTCTCGAAGATTGCCAAGCCAATGACAGAGCTGCTGAAGAAGGCTACCAAATATGTTTGGAGTCCAACATGTGAAGCAGCATTCAAGGCTTTAGTCAAGCACCTGACATCAGCACCGGTTTTGGCGCAGCCAGACACAACAAAACCGTTCGATGTGTACTGCGATGCATCCGGCATTGGGCTCGGATGTGTGCTGATGCAAGACCGAAGAGTGGTTGCATATGGATCACGGCAGCTTAGGAATCATGAGCAAAATTATCCAACTCACGACTTGGAGCTCGCTGCCGTGGTACTTGCACTAAAGATGTGGAGGCACTACCTACTCGGTAACCTCGTACATTTATATACCGACCACAAAAGCCTCAAGTACATATTCACTCAGAAGGAGCTGAACATGAGGCAACGAAGATGGTTAGAACTGATAAAGGATTACGAGATAGAGATCCATTATCATCCGGGCAAGGCAAACGTTGTGGCAGATGCGCTGAGCCGCAAGTCACACGTCAATAATCTGACCATCACACCGTTGGAAGAGAGCGAACCACCACTACATGTGATTCCACACGGAGCTCTCTACAACCTAGCTTTGATCCCCACCATCCGTGAAGAGATAGCGGCAGCCCAGAAGAATGACAAGGGCATGTCCCATTTGCGGAGACGTGTAGACAGTGGGGAGTTGAAATGTTTCCGGAAGGACGGAGACGGCGTCCTATGGTTCAAGAACCGGATCGTCGTACCCCGAAACCCGGAGTTACGGAAGAAAATCTTTGATGAGGCTCACTTATCAAAGTTTTCTATTCACCCCGGCAGCAACAAAATGTATCAAGAACTCAAAAGAAAGTTTTGGTGGACGCGAATGAAGCGAGAGACGGCAAAATACGTGTCCGAGTGTGATACATGTCGAAGGGTGAAGGCAGACCACATGCGGAAACCGGGACTGCTGCAACCACTGGGCATTCCTGCCTGGAAGTGGGAGGACGTGAGCATGGATTTCGTCGTCGGTTTACCCACCACCTTACAGAAACATGATTCTGTGTGGGTGATCGTCGATCGGCTCACCAAAGTTGCCCATTTCATCCCGGTCAACACCAACTACAACGCCAAGAAGTACGCTGAACTGTACATCTCACGGATCCTATGCTTATACGGCGTACCCCGTACCATCGTATCGGACCGGGGCACTTTATTTGTGTCCCGTTTTTGGGAGCAGCTACACGCTGCCTTGGGGACGAAGCTGATCCGTAGTTCAGCCTACCACCCGCAGACGGATGGACAAACTGAGCGGGTAAATCAAATCCTAGAAGACATGCTACGAGCTTGCGCTATCGACCACGGCAAGAATTGGGATGATCACTTGCCGTTAGCCGAGTTCTCGTACAACAACGGGTACCAAGCCAGCATCAAGATGGCGCCCTACGAGGCGCTATACGGCAGGAAATGCCGCACACCACTGAACTGGTGTGAGTCTGGCGAGAGGGTTACCTTCGGGATTGACCTTGTCAACAACGCGGAAGAAAAGGTTCGACTGATTCAAGCGAACCTAAAAGCCGCTCAATCCCGTCAAAAACAGTATGCGGACCGGAAGAGGCGCCCATTACAATTCGAAGTTGGAGATCACGTATACCTACGAGTATCTCCAATGAAGGGCGTAAACAGATTTGGGGTGAGAGGAAAGTTGGCACCCCGATTCATCGGTCCATTCCAGATTATCGAAAGATGTGGATCAGTAGCATACCGGCTGAGATTACCAGAAGCACTTTCCGGTGTGCACGACGTCTTTCACATTTCCCAGCTGAGGAAGTGTCTCAAGCTATCAACTACCGTTCAGCTGGAAGACATTGAAGGACTGCAACCGGATCTCACCTATCAGGAGGAACCGGTGCAGATTATTGATGAAAAGGCCCGAACCACACGCAACCGTACGTTGTGGTTCTACAAGGTTCTATGGAGTAATCACTCCATGGACGAAGCGACATGGGAGAGCGAAGAATTCCTTCGCACTAACTACCCCGACTTTTTCACGTCGCGTATCCGGTAATTTTCCACCGTCCTCTCTCTCATTTTCACCTTATAATCTCGGGACGAGATTCTTTTAAGGGGGGAGGAATGTAAGGGCCTCAGTTTTTGACACTCATTTGTAGTGTTCATCCCCACACCACACACCTCATTTGAGGAAGAATGATGAACACAAATGAAGAGCAAGTAACAATTATCAACATGCTCATTAGAGAACAAACTTACACATTGCAAAAGTGGTATTTCCCACATGTGATATAGATGGGCTGGACATATGAAAACTCCTACAACTTTGCTAAGGATGTCCATGCCAAGTTTCACCCAAATTCAAAAACTTTTTGAGGTCATCTTGGGTATAGATAGGAAAGGGGCAGTTTGAAAACATATTCAAATTCAAACTGTTTTTGTACCATGAATTTGAAAGTGGAAGGCATATTCTTACTCAGAATATTTTTGTGAGCTCACACACCAATTTTCACTCCATTTGGAGTTGATCTTGACATGAGCTAAGGGGGAGAAATTCAAACTTTATTTGAATTTCAAACTGAACTTGTGCTGAAATTCATTCAAACCAAACCTCATTTGAACTTTGATCAATTCAAATGGCTCTTGGGTGAATAATTTGAATTGCCAAGGGTAGAATAGGGTTCACTGTTTACCACAGCTGTTAGGAGTAAATTTCAGAGGTTAAAAGGAGGGGTGGGACCCACATGTCAGCCTCTACTTCAACACAAACCGACTGAGACTTTTCACTCGGGTCGCCGAGCTGCAGCGGTGATCGCCACCGAGGCCAGCCACCGCGCCACCAGCTGCTTGCCCACGCGCGGGCATGAGGCGGTGCAGAGCCTTCTTAAGGCGCCTGCCCCCCTCCTCGGCCGAGGCACCACAGTTCTCTCCCGCAAGAACTCAGCGCCGGCAGAGAACTTCCGCAACCCGGACTTGATCGGAGAACGCCGATCGCAGCTCCCTCCTTCCACTCCAGAGCCCCAGCAAGGTACTAGAGACCTTCCTCCATCCTCCCCATTGCTAGAATTCGGTTGAAACCGATTGATATCGGCTGTGCCGAAAGATCAAACTCGGAACTTGGAACCGCCGCACCTCGGGCTCTCGTGGACAGCCCGACCTGGGCGTTGTCACGCCTGAGCCAAGGCACCCTTGGACGCGCGGGTGACCGGTGCTGCTCATCTCCGAGCCACAGCTCGAGTGGTTGCTCACCGGCGGCGAATTTCCACTTTTCCCCTTTCTGTGTGCAGAACGACCTTCGGGTACGATTCTGTTTAATTCGTGCTCTAGAAAGGATTAGAGGGCCTCAGGCCACTCCCACACGAGCTAGACACGGTAACGCACAAGTTGTCTTCACAACTCTGGGCCGGGGAACCTCTGTGCCCGGCGTAATTTAAGGTCTACTAATGGCGGAACGAACGGGGGGTATCGGGCGCACGGTGAGGACCTATTTCAGGCCTTCCCCGAGCTGCCTCGAGTTCATGTCGACCTTCTCTGAGGTCCACTGATGCTCCCCGACCGATTTCCCAAGTAGCTGAGGTACTAGGAGAGTCAGCCGACATGGCCGAAGTCATTCCGATATGGCGGCTCGTCGCCGACCATGCTCCGGCCGTTGTCATGAGCAGCTGACCCTCGGATCCTGTTCCCCAAGTAAAAGTAGGCAGGGGCGGCCAGAATCAAGAAGTTTGGAGCTGTACAGCAGCCGGCGGCGAGCTCTCCGGCGAGGTCCCTCGGCGGCGGAGCGCGGGTGTCGCGAGGTTGAAGAAGGGGGTGGACCCCAGCTGTCAGCGGCCGATATTTTGAATCGGGATCCGGCTGCGGCCGGGATCGGGTGTGCTGGCGCGCAAAATCCTTGTGGGCCGCGATGTGCCATCACCTAGGCGTGCGACGCGTGTCCCCTGGGCCCACGCGCGAGTTTAAACTTTTCCCCGATTTTCAGATTTCCTTCAAATTTCAAATCCTTATAACTTTGGCTAGAAAGCTCCAAATTGAGTGAACCAAATTTTGCTGGATTCAGCTCTCTGAGTACTTTCCAGAAAATCAAGTTTCACTTCATGAAACTCCTTAATTCTCCAGAATTAATTCCTTAAAGTTTAAACTGTTAGGAATTTTAGCTGGAGAATCCTTTGGAGGAAAATCCTGAAATTCTGCTGAGATGTTCACCAAAATATCCTTGAACTACCATAAAAATTTCAGATCCATTAGAGCTCATTTAATCCACCTAATGGTGTGATTAGCAAAACTGTTCCAGAGAAAATAGGAAATGTTCAGAAACATTTTCAGAATTTTCTCTGAAATTGTTTAGCTCATATCTTTAGTTAGAGACTTCCAAATTAAGTGAGACCAATTCCATTAGAACCCTCTGAAAATCTAGTTTTCAGAAAGTCATAGTTTGTTTCATGAAAATACTTAGAACACCCTAAAAGCCCTTAATTAAGGTCAAGGACATAATTATTTGTGGAGGGCTCAAATGAGCTTTGCTGCAACTAAAACTTGACCAAGTCTCTGTTTAGGTTGTAACCAAGCCACAGTAAAAGTTTCACAGCCATTAGGTCTATCTAGCAAAGGTTGTAGACTTCACAACTTCCAACTTAATGCAAATGCATTAAATTAATACATGTATTGTTTATATCATGTAGTCGCTAAGGTCGAGGAGGAACCCGAAGTCCTAGACTTCATTACTCCGGAGGAACAGCTAGCCTACGACCAAGAGCAGCAAGGCAAGCCCCGGTTTGCATTAACCTTTTTACAAATTTTTATTGTTTTGAGCACATACTTGTTTCCTTTGTTCTTTGCATTAGAGTCTTGGTTGGAAACCCAACTGCACAGCCAAGAAAAGCATGGGTTGGGTTTAGGATTGAAAACCTCGTTAGCCACTGCATTGCTAGGATAGAGTAGGATTCGGTACAAGTCGAGTAGTTGGAACTACTCGCGAGAATAGGCTAGAGGCACATTGCTCGGGTAGAGATAGCACATGAAACACATGGCAAGAAAATGAGACCGAGCGGAGAGTAAGGGCAGCAGGACTTTGGGGCCTGTGTGCTGTAGCTCCGCTTGTGTCGATTGAGGACCGAGCCGTGTGCGGGCCTGTTGAACAAGCTAGAACAGTACCGAAGACCTACCGGCTATATGGGAACCGGGAAACTGATGTAACTCGGGTAGCTGGTTATTGAGGCATTGCCCGTCGTTCAGAGGGTAGGTTGAGAGCTCGAGGTGTAAATCAGCTGGCGGCACAGAGATGCGCGTGCAGGGACCTCTTGCTCGGGACGATGGGACCGGTTCAATATTTGGCTAACGGGTGAAAGGTAGTCGCGTACGGCGTCCGTGATGGTTGTTGTAGGCAACATCGAGTACGGGCGTACGTGACGGGTTGTTCGGGTAACCCTGCAGGTGTAAATCGATTATAATCGCCGTCCCTCGCGGTCAGTGAGTACCACTTGTTCACTGTACCGTGACGTAGAAAGAACAGGCTAGTTACATGTTAAAATGTTGCTGATTGAAAGTTGGACATTGATTGTTAATGATATGCTGTAGCTTAGAGCTAATTAAAGTTCTTTTCAACTTTGGGCAAAGTACATGAGAGAAATGCGTTTCTTGTTTGATTGCGGCTCTCTCATGTGCCTTAGCGTAAGGTTCTCCACAACCTGCTGCTAAAACTTGAAAGTAAGGTTCTACTAATTAGGCGAGTCCTTGCAAATGATTTTTACCTCATGTAACCCATTACCCTCATGTAGAAGTTCCATGTTTAGGTGAGATGGGTCAGACTTGCTGAGCCTTCGTGCTCACTGCTTGTGTTTGAAGCTTTTGCAGGGTTCTATGAGGAAGGGACTCCCGAAGAGGAGACGGAACCCCAGGAGGGGAACCCCGTCAAGTGGGAGTCGTGCACGCCGCAGAGTTAGTGTGCGTGTGTGCTAGCAAGGACACGTTCGAGGGCTGAACGTGCACTTGGTGCTTAGTCTACGCCCGCGAGTGTGGACTAAACGTATTTTGATGTAAACAGGTTCATAAAACTGTTTATGTAATAAAACTTCCGCTTCCGCTTTGCACCTTTGACGTGTGTTATACGGTGCTGTGCAACGCAGCACCCCTCAGCGTGATCCTGGCTCGACAGGACCAAATGGGGTCGTGTCAAAGACCCACTATTGAGGGAGAGCGAGGTCGCCGAAGTAAGGTTCGACATGGTCGCCGGTGCAAGCACCTTTCCGGCCGTTGTCATCGGTTCCCGACCCCACCATCATGTTCAGCACGGTGTAGAACTCACATGCGGTGAGTTTGATGAAGTTTGGACCATGGGAACCCCGTCCCAGCGAGCCTCGCCGGCGTGCGCCGCCGCGGGAGGCGCGGGCAGCGCGAGGAAGACGAAGGAGGGCTGGGTCCCACCGGTCAGCCTCCGTATGCGCGCGGGGGATCGGCCTATGGCGCCGGATCCGGTGCGGCTGCGTGGGAATAACCCCGTAGCCCCCGTGTTGCCGAAATCTCACTGGTCCGATTTAAACCAGTGGGCCCAGCCCAATTATTTGAAGTTTCTGTTAGAGAAATAATTCCAGGAATTAGCTGATCTTTACAAGCACACAACTTTGTGTAGGAAACTACAAAAGGAGTGAGACCAATTTTGTTGGATTCCTCATGAGGAGTACTTCACAGAGAAACCAATTTTAGACTATGAAAATGCCCAGGAATTTCTGTAGAATTGTTTTTAGTAAATCTTTTGGGGATTTATTACAGGAGCAATTCTTTATGAAATATTCCCAAATTTGGGCAGCTAGTCCTTTACATAGTTACTGATCTCAAGTAAAAAGTTGGGCTTCATTGGAGATCATTTGCTAGGCTAAACTTCCTTCCCAAGTTCAGCCTTTATTTGGAAATTCAAATTTAAACAGAAGCTTTTTCAGAACTCCTGTCCAAGTTCAAAAATTCATATCTCTCTGTTGGTAGCTCCAAAAACGGTGAAACAAATTTTGTTAGAACCATGGAGACTGACCCTAATCAGATCTTCCATTTCTAGCTATGTCAAAACTCCTGAATTGGGCTCAAAATTCAGAGAAACATTGTACTTGTAGGAATTTTAAAGACTACATTGTGTAATGACATGTCTTCAAATTTGGCTCAAATCATCCTTAATGAGTCTAGTATCTACTGTAAAAATCCCAAAGCCAATTAAGGATCCTAAATAGCAATAGCTATGAATAGTAGTTCAATTCCTATAAATCCTTAATACTTATACATGTATTTTATTACATGTATGTTGTTCTTTATTCTTTTCTTGTGTGCTGTTGGGTGCCACATCGCACGGCACCACCCTATACGATCCTGGAGTGGGTGAACCACGGGGTGGTCCCCACAATGGTATGGTTTGGGATGGTCATTGGTATGGTCATCGGTTTGGTTATTGGTATGGTTTGTCTTTGGAATTTGGTTTCGGGATTGTTGAGTCCTGGTAATGAGAATGGTTTCGGACTGTTGAGTCGAAACAATGAGCTTTGGTTTCGGATATGAGATGGATATGATCATGAGATGGTCATTATGAGCATGACAAAGAGTTGAGAAATATAAATGTCTGGATGAGACATGAAAAGGTGGTGAATCATAACGGAGGTATGTTGATGTTTTAATTGGATATATGTTGGGATTAAATTCACTTAAAGTTAGTTGCTGTTTTATCATGTTTGTGAAATAAACTTTGCTTTATGCAATGAGCCTTTTTAATCCTACCTTGCTGTAAGCTACATATCATATTTTCCCGCACTTGCTGAGTACGCCATGTACTCAAACTTGCATTATTACTTCATCATCAGCAACAGTAGAGGAGTATTTTGAAGACCATGTAGAGTACTAGGCGTGTGATCTACCGTCAACTTGCCTATGGGGATGGAGTTGAAGATGGAGCCGCTGCCATGCTTAGTTTGCCTCCGCTATCGTGTAGAAGACTTCCGCTGCAAGAATAAGTTAGAAGACTTCCGCTGCGAGAATAAGTTAGAGATTGATGTAATAAAGTACTTGAACCCTATTATTCGTGGTTATATTCTGAGTTCAGTTTGTGGATTACATGTGTATGTGTGATAAACATCTTGGGAACACATATGCATTAGTTCGGATTTGTTTTCACGGTACCGGGCGTCACAAATTGGTATCAGAGCCACATTGACCGTAGGACGCAAGCCTAGTGCACAGATTGGAGCCACGTTGACCGTAGGATGCAAGCCTAGTGCACAGATTGGAGCCACGTTGACCACAGGACGTAGGACTAGTTACAGATTGGCATTAGAGCCACGCTGACCGTAGGACGCAATCTTAGGTAGAATGCATAGATTGACATCAGAACCCCCTTGACCATAGGATGCAAGCCTAGGCATAATGGACACCCTAAAACCCATA
Source organism: Neostapfia colusana (assembly GCA_030760725.1). Classification (NCBI taxonomy): domain Eukaryota; kingdom Viridiplantae; phylum Streptophyta; class Magnoliopsida; order Poales; family Poaceae; genus Neostapfia; species Neostapfia colusana. The sequence continues at coordinate 42,899,125 of JASWHV010000013.1, read as the reverse complement.
GGAACGTTTAAACCATAGAAGCTTGAATAGGAGTGGTGTGAACTTTTGTGATGATTGCTTATGTTTGAGTGCTTAGTGTGAGTTGTGGCACGCTTCGGCGAAGGTCCACATCCACACATAGTAGAGAGATGTGCGATGCTTCGACATATGTTCACGTCCTCATATAAAAGTAAATATATTTAGTCCATCCACATTGATGCATATAGTTGGGGGGTATCATCTAAACTTCTAACTTCTACTCCACCCAACTCTCTCTCACAGATGGTGAGGGAAAACGCCAGCCGTCAAAGGAGGAACGTCCGTGGCAACCATGAACCCCAAGAGGAGGGCCACGATGAAGTTCCTGAGAATGTTAACCCCGGGGCTGGTGAAAACAACCTTGAACGGTTGATGGCTATGCAGAACCAGCTTATGCAAACTATGATCCAAACTTTGGGTCAGCTGCAAGCCAATAACAATAACCACCCTAACCCCTTTCCTGCACCACCGCTGACACGACCCCACGGTCTTGTCGAGCCAGGATCACGCTGAGGGATGCTGCATTGCACAGCACCGAATAACACACATCAAAGGTACAAAGCGGAAGCAAGATTTTATTACATAAACGGGTTTATGAACATTTTTACAACAAAATATGTTCAGTCTACACTCACGGGCGTAGACTACGCATCAAGTTCACATTCAGCCCGTGAACGTGTCCTTGCTAGCACACACGCACACTAACACGGCGGCGTGCACGACTCCCACTCGACGGGGTTCCCCTCCTGGGGTTCCGTCTCCTCCTCGGGAGTCCCTTCCTCATAGAACCCTGCAAAAGCTTCAAACACAAGCAGTGAGCACGAAGGCTCATCAAGACTGACCCGTCTCTCCTAAACATGGAACTTCTACATGAGGGGTGATGAGTACATGAGATAAACAATTTGCAAATGACTCGCCTAATTATTGGAACCTTACTTCCAGGTTTTAGCAGCAGGTTGTGGAGAACCTTACGCTAAGGCACATGAGAGGGCCGCAATCAAACAAGAAACACATTTCTCTCATGTACTTTGCCCAAAGTTGAAAAGAACTTTAGTTAGATCTAAACTACAACACATCATTGACAATCAAATTCCATCTTGCAATCAGCAACATTTTAACATGTCACTAGCCTGTTCTTTCTACGTCACGGTACAATGAACAAGTGGTACTCACTGACTGCGAGGGACGGTGATTATAATCGATTTACACCTGCAGGGTTACCCGAATAATCCGTCACGTACGCCCGTACTCGATGTTGCCTACAACAACCATCACGGACGCCGTATGCAACCACCTTTTGCCCGTTAGCCAAATATTGAACCAGTCCCATCGTCCCGAGCAAGAGGTTTCTGCACGCGCATCTCAGTGCCGCCAGCCGATTTACATCTCAAGCTCTCAACCTACCCTCTGAACGACGGGCAACGCCTCAATACCCAGCTACCCAAGTTACATCGGTTTCCCGGTTCCCGTATAGCCGGTAAGTCTTCGGTACTGTTCTAGCTTGTTCAACAGGCCCGCACACGGCTTGGTCCTCAATCGACACAAGCGGAGCTATAGCACACAGGCCCTAAAGTCCTGCTGCCCTTACTCTCCGCTCGGTCTCATTTTTCTTGCCATGTGTATCATGTGCTATATCTACCCGAGTCGAGTGCCTCTAGCCTATGCTCGCGAGTAGTTGCAACTACCCGACTTGTACCGAATCCTACACTATCTTAGCATTGCAGTAGCTAACGGGGTTTGCAATCCTAATCCCGAACCCATGGTACTCTTGGCTATGCAATTGGGTTTTCAAACAAGACTCCAAAGCAAGAAGTAGTCATACTCAAGTAAGTGCTCAAAACAATAAAAATTTGTAAAAAGGTTAATGCAAACCGGAGCTTGCCTTGCTGCTCTTGGTCGTAGGATAGCTGCTCTTCTGGAGTAACGTAAGTCTAGGACTTCGGGTTCCTCCTCGACCTTAGCAACTACATGAGATATAAATACATGTATCAATTTAAATGCATTTGAATTGAATTTAAACTTGTGAAGGTTGTAAGGCTTACTAGACAGACCCAATGACTCTGAAATTTTTACTGTGGCTTGGTTACAACCTAAACAGAGACTTGGTCAATTTTTAGTTGCAGCCAAGCTCATTTGAGCTCTCCACAAATAATTATGTCCTTGACCTTAATTGGAGCTCTTAGGGTGTTCTAGGGATTGTCATGGAGCAAGCCATGACTTTCTAGGGATTGTCATGCTGAATTCAAACATGTTAGGACAAGGGAATGACTTGAGTTATGTCACATAAAATGATAAACTCAAACATGGACATGTGGGAAGAGCTAAAATCTCCTTTAACTCTTGTTGAACACATGTTAACCCGGGAAAGAATTTCACTCCCAAACACCTAACTCATATGCACATTCCCTATGAGTAGAAGGGAGGGAAGTTTAAACCCCATTTTTGAACCCTTGCAAAGCATTCATGTTCAGATGGTCCAAGGGCCTATATGTGAGATGACCTTTGCAGTCCTCAGGTATAAAAGAGCTTAAGATCTAAATTTGGAGAAATTTTGAGCTCATATACCATGTGTTCAAGGCATTATTTGAGATCACCTTCAAACTCAAAGTTGAGGGGCCTAGTCAAACTGAACTTGTGAAGTTCAGATTTAGACTAAGGTTGATCAAGCATGGGCTAGAAGCAAACCAAAGTTTTCCACCCAAATTCAGATGGATCATATCCAAAGAGGACTTAAATTTCAGTTTGAATTAAATGGTCTACCTCAAGGCAAAGAAGGCCCTTTCCAAAAAGGAGATTCAAACTGTTGTTTAAAAATTTGTATTTGCAATGGCCAACTTAAGGGTCAGATGGCATATTTGAATTCCTCAGGTCCAAATTATGAGGGAGACAAATTTTGAGAAAATTTGGAGGTGCTTTGATATGTATATCAAGGGGACTTGTAAATTTCCTCTAAATTTGAATTCAAATTTGAAACTGTGGCTCAACTTGTCAAATGGCAAAATGGCCTTTGAATTTGGATCCCTAATAGCTGAAGTTTACAATGTGCCAAAATTTGGATATTTAGGAAGGGATGTGAGTGGGACCCAATTGTCATTGAGGAGAGGGGAAGACTTAGCACTTAAGCAATATTTTCCTCTGTTCAGACTCAAACCGGTTCACTGTATCGCTCGAAGGCGCCGGACAGCCGAAGCCAGCGCGAGGCGCCACCGAGGGGAGATTTGCCGCCAGCTCCCAGCTGCTTGAGCAGCGCTGGTGAGCTACTCGTGGCCCTGCTGCCCCTCTGCGTGATCATTCCCCTCGTGACACCGAGCTACTCCCGTGTCCTTACCTCCTCGCGAGCAACCGACCGGAAAATTGCCGCCTCTAATCGGTCGATCCCCGGGAACCAACCGAACCCCACGCAACTACTCCACCGAGCCGCAAAATGGTCCTGAGGGAGCTCCTCTCACGTCCTCGGCGAGAAAACAGCCGGGTTCCGGCGTCCCTCGCCCTAGCATGGCTCGTTTTCACGGTGACCCAACTCCACCGCGGCTTGTTGTTCACGCGGACAGCTCGCTCCGTGGATGGTCATGCCCAAGCAAGGACGGCCATCGGGGCGCTGCTGGTCGCTGCTGCTTCCACCCAAACCACAAGGCAATCCGTGAACCACCGAGCAAGAATTTGGGAAAACTTCGCCGGCGGCCACCGGGCGATGTTCTGGTATGAATTCTTCAAATTCTCACTCCATTCTCGTCTTTCTAGGGACTGTCATGGAGCAAGCCATGACTTTCTAGGGATTGTCATGCTGAATTCAAACATGTTAGGACAAGGGAATGACTTGAGTTATGTCACATAAAATGATAAACTCAAACATGGACATGTGGGAAGAGCTAAAATCTCCTTTAACTCTTGTTGAACACATGTTAACCCGGGAAAGAATTTCACTCCCAAACACCTAACTCATATGCACATTCCCTATGAGTAGAAGGGAGGGAAGTTTAAACCCCATTTTTGAACCCTTGCAAAGCATTCATGTTCAGATGGTCCAAGGGCCTATATATGAGATGACCTTTGCAGTCCTCAGGTATAAAAGAGCTTAAGATCTAAATTTGGAGAAATTTTGAGCTCATATACCATGTGTTCAAGGCATTATTTGAGATCACCTTCAAACTCAAAGTTGAGGGGCCTAGTCAAACTGAACTTGTGATGTTCAGATTTAGACTAAGGTTGATCAAGCATGGGCTAGAAGCAAACCAAAGTTTTCCACCCAAATTCAGATGGGTCATCACTTAATTTGACTAGGCTTCACTTAATTTGAAGGTTGCTAGCTAAAGATATGAGCTAAACAATTTCAGAGAAAATTCTGAAAATGTTTTTGAACATTTTCTATTTTCACTGGAAAAGTTTTATTAATAACACCATTAGGTGGATCAAAAGAGCTCAAATGGATCTGAAATTTTTAGGGTAGTTCAGGGATATTTTGGTGAACATCCCAGAAAAATTTCAAAATTTTCCTCCAAGGGATTCTCCAATTAAAATCCCAATCAATTTAAAATTTGAGGAATTAATTCTGGATAAATAAGGATTTCCATGAAGTGAAACTTGATTTGCTGGAAAGTACTCAGAGATCTGAATCCAACAAAATTTGTTTCACTTGATTTGGAGTTTCCGAGCCCAAGTTATGAGGATTTCAAGTTTGAATGAAATCTGAAAATCAGGGAAAAGTTTAAATTTGCCGGTGGGTCCATGGTACATGTGTCGTACACGGGAGCGATGTCACACCGGGGTCTACAGGGTTTTTGCGTGCCAGCACACTGGATCCGAGCTGCAGCCCGATCCCGATTTAAAATACGAGCCGCTGACAGCCGGGTCCCACCCCCTTCGTCTACCTCTTGCCGCCCGCGGTCTGCCGCCGCGATACCTCACCGGAGAGCTCGCCGGCAGCCTCTGTGGAGCTCCAAACTTCATGATTCTGGCCGCCCCTTCCTACTTTCACTCGGGGAACATGATTCCGGGCTCAGTTCGTCATGAAAATGGCCGGTACATGGTCGGCGATGAGCGGTAGCCTCGGGAGAACTTCGGCCGTGTCGGCCGACCTCCCTAGCACCTCAATCACTCGAGCAAACGGTCGGGAAGCATCATTGGACCTTAGGAAAGGTCGACATGAGCTCCACGGAGCTCGGGAAGGGCTGTGTTTGGCTGTCACCGTGCGACCTTGGCCGGAAATCGGGATTTCTACTAAAACTCAAAGAACAGCGGTTTCCCTCCATGGTTCTTCGTGGTTCCTGCTCCTATGGACTCATACGGGCACCTAGAAGTGATCCTCTCCACGAGAGAATGAGTGGTGCAGTGTGGATTACGAATTTCGCGGATCGGTGCAGACTCCACTTTTGCACACCGTCGCGAAAACATGAAATTCCGGCGTGAGCGGTCTTTGTCACGCCACCGGAGCTTGCGGGAATGAAAGAGGGACAGAAGGCGAACCTCTTTGCTGTTCACAGCTCGGTGAACGGTGGGCTGTAGTGGCCGGATGGATCGTTCCCGCGGTGGCGGCTCGAGCTGAACCGGCAGAGAAAAGATCGTCGCGGGGGAGCTCGGGGAGGACTGCTCCGAGCCTGGAACCGACGCGAGGGTGTCGAAGAGGGCTTGGCGCACCTGGTGCTGGTCTCAGATCTCCGGGAGGATCACTGGATCGGCCGGGCCATGAGGAACAGAAAGTTCAACCGGGTGGCGAGGATCTTCAGTTTTCTGGACGGGAACGTGTCGGGGCAGCGATGAAATCCCCCTGTGACCTCTCGGGCGCGTAGATAATGGCCCCGACAGGCGGTTCATCGGCCGAGGGCGGCAAGCAGCTGCTGTCCTCGCCGTTTCTTCGCCGAGGTGGCAGCTCGGTTGGGCGGGAGTAACCGGGTTGAGTTTTCAGTCGGTTGAATCCTCTCCTGTGGCTGACATGTGGGTCCCACCCGGGGTTTTTTAACCTCTCAAATTAACTTTTCTCTACTGCTCTAAACAGTAGAGACGAAACTAACTTCAAGTATTTGAATTATCTGCCCCTAGGCCATTTGAATGGGGTAGAATTCAAATTGGTTTGGGTTTGACTAAATTTCAGCACACATGTAGTTTGAAATTCAAATAAGGTTTGAATTTGCTACACTTAGCTCATGTCAAGATCAACTCCAAATGGAGTGAAAATTGGTGTGTGAGCTCACAAAAATGTGCTGAGTATGAATATGTTTCCCACTTTTGAATTCATGGGGTAAAAAGAGTTTGAATTTGAATTTGAGTTCAAACCACCCTCTTCCTAGCTATACCCAAAACTACCTCAAAAAGGTTTTGAATTTGGGTGAAACTTGGCATGGACATCCCTAGCAAGGTGTAGGAGTATTCATATGCCCAGCCCCTAAATGATGCATGTGGGAAATACCACTTTTGCATTTTGTGAGTTTATTCTCTAATGAGCATGTTGATAATGGTTACTTGCTCTTCAAATGTGTTCATCCACTTTCTTCAAATGAGGTGTGTGGTGTGGTGATGAACACTTTAAACATGTGCCAAAAACTGAGGCCTTTACATTCCTCCCCCTTAAAAGAATCTCGTCCCGAGATTATAAGGTGAAAATGAGAGAGAGGACGGTGGAAAATTACCGGATATGCGACGTGAAAAAGTCGGGGTAGTTAGTGCGAAGAAATCCTTCGCTCTCCCATGTCGCTTCGTCTATGGAGTGATTACTCCATAGAACTTTGTAGAACCACAACGTACGGTTGCGTGTGGTTCGGGCCTTCTCGTCAATGATCTGAACCGGTTCCTCGCGATAGGTGAGATCCGGTTTCAGTTCTTCAATGTCCTCCAGCTGAACGGTAGTAGATAGCTTGAGACACTTCCTCAGCTGGGAAATGTGAAAGACGTCATGCACACCGGAAAGTGCTTCTGGTAATTTAAGCCGGTATGCTACTGATCCACATCTTTCGGTAATCTGTAATGGACTGATGAATCGGGGTGCCAACTTTCCTCTTACCCCGAATCTGTTTACGCCCTTCATCGGAGACACACGTAGGTATTCGTGATCCCTGACTTCGAACTGCAATGGTGGTTTCTCCGGTCCGCATACTGTTTCTGCCAGGATTGGGCGGCTTTTAGGTTCGCTTGAATCATCCGAACCTTTTCTTCCGTGTTGTTGACAAGGTCAATCCCAAAGGTAACCCTTTCGCCAGACTCACACCAATTTTATGGTGTGCGGCATTTTCTTCCGTATAGCGCCTCGTAAGGCGCCATCTTGATGCTGGCTTGGTACCCATTGTTGTACGAGAACTCGGCTAACGGCAAGTGATCATCCCAATTCTTGCCGAGGTTAATAGCGCAAGCTTGTAGCATGTCTTCTAGGATCTGATTTACCCGCTTGGTTTGCCCGTCCGTCTGCGGGTGGTATGCTGAACTACGGATCAGCTTCGTCCCCAATGCAGCATGTAGCTGCTCCCAAAAACGGGACACAAATAAAGTGCCCCGGTCCGATATGATGGTACGGGGTACGCCGTACAAGCATAGGATCCGTGAGATGTACAGTTCAGCGTACTTCTTGGCGTTGTAGTGTGTGTTGACCGGGATGAAATGGGCAACTTTGGTGAGCCGACGATTACCCACACAGAATCATGTTTTTGAAAAGTGGTGGGTAAACCGACGATGAAGTCCATGCTCACATCCTCCCACTTCCAGGCAGGAACGCCCAGTGGTTGTAGCAGTCCTGGTTTCTGCATATGATCTGCCTTCACCCTTCGACATGTATCACACTTGGACACGTACTCTGCGATCTCCCGCTTCATCCGTGTCTACCAAAACTTGCTTCCGAGTTCTTGATACATTTTGTTGCTGCCGGGGTGAATAGAAAATTTCATAAGTGAGAGTCATCAAAAATTTTCTTTCGTAACTTCGGGTTATGGGGTACGACGATCCGGTCCTTGAACCATAGGACGCCGTCTCCGTCCTTCCGGAAACATTTCAACTCCCCACTGTCTACACGTCTCTGTAAATGCGACATGCCCTTGTCATGTTTCTGAGCTGCCGCTATCTCTTCACGGATGGTGGGGATCAAAGCTAAGTTGTAGAGAGCTCCATGTGGAATCACATGCAGTCGTGGTTCGCTCTCTTCCAACGGTGTGAGGGTCAGGTTGTCGACGTGTGACTTGCGGCTCAGCGCATCCGCCACTATATTTGCCTTGCCAGGGTGATAATGGATCTCTATTTCGTAATCCTTTATCAGTTCCAACCATCTTCGCTGCCTCATGTTCAGCTCCTTCTGAGTGAATATGTACTTGAGGCTCTTGTGGTCGGTATATAAATGTACGAGGTTACCGAGTAGGTAGTGCCTCCACATTTTCAGTGCAAGTACCATGGCAGCGAGCTCCAAATCGTGAGTTGGATAATTCTGCTCATGGTTTCTGAGCTGCCGTGATCCATACGCGACCACTCTTCGGTCTTGCATCAGCACACATCCGAACCCAATGCCGGATGCATCGCAGTACACATCGAACGGTTTTGTTGTGTCTGGCTGCGCCAAAACCGGTGCTGATGTTAAGTGCTTGCCTAAAGCCTTGAATGCTGCTTCACACGCTGGACTCCAAACATATTCGGTAGCCTTCTTCAGCAGCTCCGTCATAGGCTTGGCAATATTTGAGAAGTTCGGGATGAACCTCCGATAATATCCCGCGAGTCCGAGGAAACTCCGTACCTCGTGAAGAGTTCTCGGGGACTTCCAATTCAGCACTTGTGTGATCTTGCTCGGGTCTACAGCGATACACTCCGCTGAGATGATATGCCCGAGAAAAGGCACTTGCGATATCCAGAATTCGCATTTTCTGAATTTCGCGTATAGCTTGTGATCTCGCAGCCGTTGCAAGACTATACGCAGATGCTTCTTGTGATCTTCCTCCAACTTGGAATATATTAATATGTTGTCGATGAAGACCACGCCAAACTTGTCCAGCTCCGGAATGAATACCGAGTTCATCAAATACATGAAGTGAGCTGAAGCATTGGTGAGGCCGAAAGACATGACGAGGTACTCATAAAGTCCGTACCTTGTCGAGAAAGCCGTCTTCGGAATATCCTCAGCCCGTATCTTAATCTGACGCTACCCTGATCTTAAGTCCATCTTGGAAAAGATCTTTGCTTCGACCAACTGATCTAACAACATGTCGATCCATGGCAACGGGTACTTGTTCTTTATGGTTATGGCGTTTAATGGACGATCGTCCACGCAAAGCCGTAATGTCTCATCCTTCTTCTTCACAAATAATGCCGAACAGCCCCATGGCGAGGAGCTCGGCCTAATAAAACCCTTCTCCAGCAGGTCCGTTAGCTGGGTCTTCAATTCAGCCAACTCCTTGGGCGCCATCTTGTATGGCCTTCGGGATATTGGCATGGTTCCAGGTGCAAGTTCAATCTTGAACTCCACCTCTCTATCGGGCGCCATCCCCGGTAAATCATCCGGGAACACGTCAGGGAACTCTCGGACTACTAGAATATCTTCCAATCTGATGGTTGTGGATTGATAGACACTTGGAAGTTTTATTTCTGGACTATCCAGAAATAAGGAGTGAGATCCGTGCACTTCTGAGTTTAAGTGCACGACTCGAAGGACGGTGTCTAAAACAGCGCCGTGGCGGGTTAACCACGACATCCCTAAGATGACATCGACCTTCTGTCCCACTAAGATTATGAGAGACGTAGGGTATACTCTACCCGCTAAGCATAATGGTTCTTTGGAAACCATTACGCTTGCTGAAATCTTCCCACCCGGTGAACAAATTAAATATGGACTATCGGTGGGTAGTATTTGCAAGCTGTGTTTAGCAATGAAAGCTTGTCTAATAAAATTATGCGTGGCGCCTGAATCAAACAATACTATGGCGGGATGCTGGTGGAGTTGGAACATACCCGCAAGGATTGGCTCACCCTCCGGCACGTCCTCTATGGCAAGTTGGTGGAAAGTGCCGGGCCTCGGGTTTGCCCGCCGTGCATTAGTAGGGTTCCGGGGCTGATTCCTCCCCAGAAACTGCAGTGCCACTCCGCCTCCTTGCCTCTCCGGACAATTGCTGGCGAAGTGTCCTGGCCAACCACATTGTAGCATGTGGCCGCTGCTTGTGCGGTGCTCGGGGGACGAAAGCCCGGCATGCGCTGCTGAGGTGCATACGCACGCGGCATCGCCCGCTGCTCCTGTTGTTGTTGCTGAGGTGGTACTGGCAGTGCCGGCCTGAATGCCGGTGAAGGATACGGCCGACTGTGGAATGGCATCGACCTCTGTGGTGGCTTCTAGCGTGGGCCTGGTGGTGGGCGATTCACCATCCAAAACTTCTGAGAATGACCGCCTCCTTCTCCGCTGCTTTGCGGCGCGCTTCGCTTTCTCTCCGCCGCCGCTAACTCCTTGCCGGAGTCCTCCTGGACAATCGCAGCATCAATGCTGTCGTTGAGGCAGCCGCGATTGAACATCACCAGTTTGTCCTTCAGGAGCGGATTAAGCCCCTGGTAGAAGTGGTCCCGCCGCTTCTCGTCATTATCAGCGTGACACGACGCGTAGAGCGCGAGATCATTGAACGCCCTGGAGTATTCCAGCGCATTCCGGCTCCCTTGCTGCAGGTGTGGAAACTCCTGCATCTTCCTCTTCATGATACCTGGCGGTATGTGATAGGCCCTGAAGGCCGTCCGGAACTCAGCCCAGGTCATAACTCGGTCGGTGGGCTGTGAAGCACAGTAGTTCACCCACCACGCGCTTGCGGATCCCTAGAGCTGCTGGATCGCGAACTGAGTCTTGCGCTGCTCACTTATTTGGAGCAGCCCGAACTTCATCTCTATCGTGTGGAGCCAGTTGTCCGCATCAAGGGGTTCATCCTCCCTTGAAAATACTGGGGGATGAGTCGCTAGGAAGTCGGAGTAGGAGCTCTGTTGACGCTCCTCACGGTCTTGACGTCTCTCTGGGCGAGACGTATTTGTAATAAGAGTTTGCAGCAACTCCGTGTGCTGCTGATGAGAACCCGCCATTGCCGCAACGATGTCGGCCAATGTAACCGTTGGCGGTGGTGGTGTTTGCTGTTGCTGCTGCTGTCCCGAGGAGTCCTCGGGAGGCTGTTGGGAGGTCTCTCCCCCTTGACTAGAACCCCCAACGTCCGGGTTGGCATGAGTACGAGTCATTCTCCTGTGGGTCGTCCTCCTCCGGTACCTCTGCTGGTGGCTCTGGATCTACAACCTCTTCTCCCATCTCGGGCTCTCCCATTGCCGGAAGACCCAAGACCACCGGTATGCCCAATACCGGGGGTACGAGGTCCTGCAACGCGTGCACCTCGTCCATGGCCTGGTTGTAGTCTTCTTCCCAGCCTTGCCCTTCCTCAATAGCGTCGTCCCGCTCTTGGGTAAGGACCTCGTTCTGCTGGGTCAGAGCCTGCACCTGCTCTTGCAACGCCGCGATGTCAACACGGCTTTTCTTTTTCGCCTTCTTCAGACGATGCAACTGATTATGCTGTTCGTTCAGTCGCTTGATCGTCGGAAGGAGCACATTGCGGAGTGCGCTGTGAGCACTCTCGAAATGGTCTCCACGGCTTGTGCTCTCCTTGAGCTTTGCAGCGAGATGCTCCGTATGAACAGATTGGCTGTCCATTACGGCCTTTCCGGCCCTCATCTGGAGGCTGAGGTTCGCCTCCGCGGGGCTCTACCTTGGGCAACCCGGATCGGCTGCCTCCCGGTACCTCCCTTCCCACACATGATGAGCCCGTCCCTCCACCGGAACGAGCGCGTATGGAGTGCCCTCCATCGCTCTCACGTGTAGCTGGCAGAAACGTGACATGGTGTCACAGGCTGCCACTTGCCACATTCCCTCGGGTTGTCTACCTCTCACCGTGACGGTGAACGGCGCCCACCAGGATGGCGTAGGTCCTGCTGGAACCTCGACATGGATTGTCCACGTCTTGTTCCCCTCCTCGCCTTCTTCCTTGGCGAAGTACTGCGGCATCTGGTTGTACCCGAAATATTGAAGCATCTGCCTCAATGCTTCCGGATAGCCGCTGTGGTAAGAACAGTGAGACTCCACCCACCCGTTCTCGAACTGTTTATCCGCTGTCATCTGTAAAAATATATTTGAGAAATGTCAAATATTTATTTGAACATTAAACTATTGAGTTATAACATAAAACATGTCATTGAACTCATAAGACTTGGAATCCTAGTTCAAATTTAAACAAATTTGACTGCTGATCTGCTGTCCAACATGACAGCCCTGACCAGTTTCCCTTTTAACCTGATTTAGGCCATGCTAAAAGCAAAACCAATTCTGGAGCTCAACATCAAAGTTAAAGATAAGTTCAATATATTTCCAGAAAGTATTTGCTTGGCCTAATATCTGTCATGGTTCAAAAGTTATGAGATGCCAAAGTTAACAGAATTTCTGGAGAAAATTGGACAGCACCTACCTGCTTTAGGTACTGATTTGATCCAAGAATTCCAGTTAATTCTGCTCCAATTATTACAACATTTTCTGTTACAAAGTTTTAACCCATCTCATAAGCTTTCCAGAACTACCTCATTTTGTATTTTTAGATTTTTATGCATGAAGTTATGCTCAAATTACAGAGAGTTTACAGAGAGTGTTTGCTCTGCCCTATTTTCTGGACAGTTTCAGCTCTACTGCATTTTTCGATTGGTTAAGGGATGAAACACCTCTGGACCTCCACAGAAAAGTTGTAAAACTCTTCCGAAGATTTCTAGAAATGTATCATATGACCCTAACCCCGAAATAACTCAATCTCTAACCTCTGATTAACTTCATCCTTAATTCAGCTGAAAACAAGGGACTCTGTCCTTAATAGCCTATGAATTCAAAACTTGTTAACTTTGAATATCCTGTTTAAGGAAAGGAGTTACATCAAGTTTTAATGCTCCATATTAAAACTTTCAAGTTTTACAATGAATTTGTTCATTTAGTGGGGTGTGACGTCGATGCGTCACCAGATCATGTCGGTACTACGTCCTCACAAAGAAAAACCTATACCGGACTTAGCCGGCTTCCTTAGTTCAGTGGCACTAAGCGTCTCCCGCACACGGATGCTACACGTCTACCGTTTCGTGGTTAGACTACCTGCAAATAATTCAAACAATCGTCAGACTCAGCTGCACACCGAGCCCGGTATCCATACAGTTCGTACAACCGGCCGTCATCACTCGGCCGGATGTTCTCAAGCCAAACACGCCTTGAGCTACGTGTTCACGTTACTGACCACGTGACATGGTCTCTCAAATTGCACCACGCACGCCAGTGACAGACGTTGCTCGAATACCCCAAATGACATGAAGAGTCATGGAGCATATTAAAGCGGGTCGGGTTACCTGCCACCCGTGGGGCTCCACCCTTCAGCTTGTGCGCACTGGTGGACAGCGCTTACGTGCACCCCCGAAGACACAAAGTATCCCGAGATGCACGATTTTCTGACATAAGCAAATAGGTTAGTATGCCACTTTTTATACACTAATAACATCCTTATATGGGCTACTAATTCGTTCCTCACTGGATTTTTGAAAAAGATGACCTTTTTAATACGTTAAATCTCAATTAAGCGAGATCTGATACCAACACTGACACGACCCCGCGGTCTTGTCGAGCCAGGATCACGCTGAGGGGTGCTGCGTTGCACAGCACCGAATAACACACATCAAAGATACAAAGCGGAAGCAAGATTTTATTACATAAATGGGCTTATGAACATTTTTACAACAAAATATGTTCAGTCACACTCACGGGCGTAGACTACACATCAAGTTCACATTCAGCCCGTGAATGTGTCCTTGCTAGCACACACGCACACTAACACGGCGGCGTGCACGACTCCCACTCGACGGGGTTTCCCTCCTGTAGTTCCGTCTCCTCCTCGGGAGTCCCTTCCTCATAGAACCCTGCAAAAGCTTCAAACACAATCAGTGAGCACGAAGGCTCAGCAAGACTGACCCGTCTCTCCTAAACATGGAACTTCTACATGAGGGGTGATGGGTACATGAGATAAACAATTTGCAAAGGACTCGCCTAATTATTGGAACCTTACTTTCAGGTTTCAGCAGCAGGTTGTGGAGAACCTTACGCTAAGGCACATGAGGGAGCCGCAATCAAACAAGAAACACATTTCTCTCATGTACTTTGCCCAAAGTTGAAAAGAACTTTAGTTAGCTCTAAACTACAACACATCATTAACAATCAAAGTCCATCTTGCAATCAGCAACATTTTAACATGTAACTAGCCTGTTCTATCCACGTCACGGTACAGTGAACAAGTGATACTCACTGACCGTGAGGGACGACGATTATAATCGATTTACACCTGCAGGGTTACCCGAATAACCCGTCACGTACACCCGTACTCGATGTTTCCTACAACAACCATCACGGACGCCGTACGCAACCACCTTTCGCCCGTTAGCCAAATATTGAACCGGTCCCATCGTCCCGAGCAAGTGGTCTCTGCACGCGCATCTCAGTGCCGCCAGCCGATTTACACCTCAAGCTCTCAACCTACCCTCTGAATGACGGACAATGCCTCAATACCCAGCTACTCGAGTTACATCGGTTTCCCGGTTCCCATATAGCCGGTAGGTCTTCGGTACTGTTCTAGCTTGTTCAACAGGCCCGCACACGGCTCGGTCCTCAATCGACACAAGCGGAGCTATAGCACACAGGCCCCAAAGTCCTGCTGCCCTTACTCTCCGCTCGGTCTCATTTTTCTTGCCATGTGTATCATGTGCTATATCTACCCGAGTCGAGTGCCTCTAGCCTATGCTTGCGAGTAGTTCCAACTACTCTACTTGTACCGAATCCTACACTATCTTAGCATTGCAGTAGCTAACGGGGTTTGCAATCCTAATCCCGAACCCATGGTTCTCTTGGCTATGCAATTGGGTTTTCAAACAAGACTCCAAAGCAAGAAGTAGTCATACTCAAGTAAGTGCTCAAAACAATAAAAATTTGTAAAAAGGTTAATGCAAACCGGAGCTTGCCTTGCTGCTCTTGGTCGTAGGCTAGCTACTCTTCCGGAGTAACGAAGTCTAGGACTTCGGATTCCTCCTCGACCTTAGCGACTACATGAGATATAAGTACATGTATCAATTTAAATGCATTTGAATTGAATTTAAACTTGTGAAGGTTGTAAGGCTTACTAGACAGACCCAATGACTCTGAAATTTTTACTGTGGCTTGGTTACAACATAAACAGAGACTTGGTCAAGTTTTAGTTGCAGCCAAGCTCATTTGAGCTCTCCACAAGTAATTATGTCCTTGACCTTAATTGGATCTCTTAGGGTGTTCTAGGGATTTTCATGGAGCAAGCCATGACTTTCTGAAAACTAGATTTTCAGAGGGTTCTAACGGAATTGGTTTCACTTAATTTGAAGGTTGCTAGCTAAAGATATGAGCTAAACAATTTCAGTGAAAATTCTGAAAATGTTTCCAAACATTTTCTATTTTCTCTGGAACAGTTTTATTAATCACACCATTTTGTGGATCAAATGAGCTCAAATGGATCTGAAATTTTTAGGGTAGTCCAGGGATATATTGGTGAACATCCCAGCAAAGTTTCAGAATTTTCCTCCAAGGGATTCTCCAATTAAAATTCCAAACACTTTAAACTTTGAGGAATTAATTCTGGAGAAATAAGGATTTCCATGAAGTGAAACTTGATTTTCTGGAAAGTACTCAGAGAGCTGAATCCAACAAAATTTGGTTCACTTGATTTGGAGTTTTCTAGCCCAAGTTATGAGGATTTGAAGTTTGAATGAAATCTGAAAATCGGGGAAAAGTCTAAATTTGCCGGTTGGTCCACGGAACACGTGTCGGACACGGGAGCGATGGAACACCGGGGTCTACGGGGTTTTTGCATGCCAGCACACAGGATCCGAGCCGCAGCCCGATCCCGAATTAAAATACGAGCCGCTGACAGCCGGGTCCCATCCCCTTCGTCTACCTCTCGCCGCCCTCGCTCTGCCGCCGCGATACCTCGCCGGCAGCCTCTGTGGAGCTCCAAACTTCATGATTCTAGCCGCCCCTGACTACTTTCACTCGGGGAACATGATTCCGGGCTCAGTTCGTCATGAAAATGGCTGGTACATGGTCGGCGACGAGTGACAGCCTCGGGAGAACTTTGGCCGTGTCGGCCGACCTCCCTAGCACCTCAATCACTCGAGCAAACGGTCGGGAAGCATCAGTGTACCTTAGGAAAGGTCGACATGAGCTCCACGGAGCTCGGGAAGGGCTGTGTTGGGCTGCCACCGTGCGACCTAGGCCGGAAATCAGGATTTCTACTAAAACTCGAAGAACAACGGTTTCCCTCCATGGTTCTTCATGGTTCTTGCTCCTATGGACTCGTACGGGTACCTAGAAATGATCCTCTCCACGAGAGAATGAGTGGTGCAGTGTGGATTATGAATTTCGCGGATCGGTGCAGACTCCACTTTTGCACACCGTCGTGAAAACATGAAATTCCGGCATGAGTGGTCTTTGTCACGCCACCGGAGCTTGCGAGAATGAAAGAGGGACTGAAGGCAAACCTCTTTGCTGTTCACAGCTCGGTGAACGGTGGGCTGTGGTGGCCGGATGGATCGTTCCCGCGGTGGCGGCTCGAGCTGAACCGGCAGAGAAAAGATCGTCGCGGGGGAGCTCGGGGAGAACTGCTCCGAGCCTGGAACCGACGCGAGGGTGTCGAAGAGGGCTTGGCGTACCTGGTGCTGGTCTCAGATCGCCGGGAGGATCACTGGATTGGCCGGGCGATGAGGAACCGAAAGTTCAACCGGGGGGCGAGGATCTTCAGTTTTCTTGACGGGAACGCGTCGGGGCAGCAGTGAAAAGCCCCTGCGACCGCTCGGGCATGTAGATAAGGGCCCTGAGAGGCGGTTCATCGGCCGAGGGCGGCAAGCAGCTGCTGTCCTCGCCGTTTCTTCGCCGTGGCGGCAGCTCGGTCGGGCGCGAGTAAGCGGGTTGGGTTTTCAGTCGGTTGAATCCTCTCCAGTGGCTGACATGTGGGTCCCACCTGGGGTTTTAACCTCTGAAATTAACTTTGCTCTACTGCTCTAAACTGTAGAGACCAAACTAACCTCAAGTATTTGAATTATCTGCCCCTGGGCCATTTGAATGGGGTAGAATTCAAATTGGTTTGGGTTTGACTAAATTTCAGCACACATGTAATTTGAAATTCAAATAAGGTTTGAATTTGCTACACTTAGCTCATGTCAAGATCAACTCCAAATGGAGTGAAAATTGGTGTGTGAGCTCACAAAAATGTGCTAAGTATGAATATGTTTCCCACTTTTGAATTCATGGGGTAAAAACAGTTTGAATTTGAATTTGAGTTCAAACCACCCTCTTTCTAGCTATAACCAAAACTACCTCAAAAGTTTTGAATTTGGGTGAAACATGGCATGGACATCCCTAGCAAGGTGTAGGAGTATTCATATGCCCAGCCCCTAAATGATGCATGTGGGAAATACCACTTTTGCATTTTGTGAGTTTATTCTCTAATGAGCATGTTGATAATGGTTACTTGCTCTTCAAATGTGTTCATCCACTTTCTTCAAATGAGGTGTGTGGTGTGGTGATGAACACTTTAAACATGTGTCAAAAACTGAGGCCTTTACAACCACCACCACCGCCGCCACCACCGCCGGCTCACAACCGATTGGGAGAGTTCATGAGGACTCAACCACCCACTTTTGCACAAGCTAATGATCCCATGGAGGCCGATGATTGGTTGAAGTCCATGGAGAAGAAGCTTGCTATAGTTCAGTACGATGATCGGGAGAAAGTTCTCTTCACATCACACCAACTTATGGGAGCAGCCGCTGACTGGTGGGACGCTCTTTGCAATGCTCATGTCAACCAGGAGACTATCACTTGGACTGAGTTCAAGGAGAGTTTCCGCTCTCATTATGTCCCTGCTGGAGTCATGATGCTAAAAAGGCAAGAGCTCGAAGGTCTCCGCCAAGGAAAGAAGAGCGTGAATGAGTACCTCAACAAGTTCACACAGCTGTCAAGGTATACTCGGATCAAAGGAAGCAATACTTGTTCATGAGAGGGTTGAACAATGAGATCCAAGTTCAACTGCTAAACAATGACTATGCAAACTTCCAGAAACTTGTTGACAAAGCTATAGTGGTTGAGAGCAAGATCCGTGAGATCGAGCAAGAGGAAGATGCCATACCAGCCACAAGGGAGCAATGTACGTCCCCGTTTCATGCCCCCAGCTGCACAGCAGTATGGCTCGTCCATTTCTACTTTTCGCCCTAGTCCACCGTCGCAGCAACGTCCTGTCATGCAAGCACCTCGTGTGCCTTTGCCTTCTGCACCCCATCTCAACGTGGGTGCTTTTGCTCAAAACCACCCCCGTCCCAACGTACCTGCTGTCGTGGGCAACAAGGCATGCTTCGCATGCGGAGAGACGGGACACTTTGCGAGCCAGTGCCCGAAGAGAGGTCCTGGACAACCAAGCAACGTGTCCAAGCAGAACCCACGGCCGAACGGAGGAGCCAACCAAGGAAACCGTGGACAGCAGAACTACGCTCGTGGCAACGTGAACCATGTCTTTGCTGAGGAAGCGCAACAGGCTGAGGACGTCGTGATTGGTATGTTCCTTGCCAACTCCAGTCTAGCCACCATTTTATTTGATTCCGGAGCATCACATTCATTCATATCATCCAAGTATGTTGCCAAGTATAATCTACCCATATCACACTTGAAATATACTATGTTGGTTAATTCTCCCGGTGGAGAGATGAGGACTAATATAGTATGTTCAAAAGTAAACCTTAAAATAAGGGGGGTAGACTTCCTTGCCAACCTCATTGTCTTGGATTCCCAAGGGCTTGACATAATACTCGGAATGGATTGGTTAAGCAAGCACAACGGAGTAGTCCAATGTGCTGAGAGAAGTGTGCAGTTGTGTCACACCCAGTTTCTCCGAAGAACAACCGAGTGAATATCACATGTATGCCAGGATCATTTTCTCATACATGTGATGACAAATAGTGAAGCATCATTTATTACAAGCCAGGTGTCGAATATAAATAAGTCTTACATAGCATATGTCTCGATGGACGACAATAAGTTCATAACATGTTAATAAAATAGCAGCGGGATATTATTCTTGGGGGCTCCGTCACAGGCGTTGCCCGTGGGACTCCATGAACCTAGAATCCTTCTTTGGGTCCGAAGTCTTGATCATTAAACACCACATCATCCCCTTGACCTGAGCAGCAATTTAAACCAACAAATATGCAAGGTTGAGTACCATTGGTACTCAGCAAGTGTGGGAAAGTTATGTCATGCATGGCTAGAACAAGGAGAGGTTGAACTCAGGGTTAAAGCACTACGCAATTAATACCTATAACCTTAGCTTATTAAGCACCTACATTACTACATAGGTGAAATGGTCCCAATCTCCCATCCCATCATCATAATTAAAATCATCATAACATCATTTCCAATGTTAAGTTCCCCGCTTAACATCCTCAACTTCCAAAGCCATCAATCCTCTAATCATGAATAAGTCCAAGCCGCTCTTGACCGTGAGCACGGCTGTCATGACAGTGACTCTGTAGAGTTTGCACCACTGTACCCACATGTAGTGATTTCATCCCCCGTTGCCGGGTGGACTAAAAGAACCTCCATTATGCCAGTGGCCTCGAACCACATTCACACTTCCCAGGTGTGTAGCCAGGAGATCACTACGAAGCCTTTACAAAGGGATTCCCGACAAGCGTGGGCCCACTGAGGTTTCACCCCTAACAGCATACAAGAGGCTCCAACCCCGCTGCAGTGGCCCCCTCTTGAGCCTTGCGGTTCATATGGTAGTCCAGCTGACACCTACTCCCCGCACCATTCAACACACCCATACTACGCCGGGGATACACCTAATTAATTGGCCAAGCTGCCCCATCTCAGCATGTGGTTGGCACGGTAAAGCCAGGTTACATGCTCCATGAACCGGTCCTTAGGATCCAGGCAAGTACTAAACACAAACCCGAGTCTCATGCACCCAGCACCAACCAAATCATCCAACTTGCCTTGATCCGTACCTCTACATAACTCATAACATCTCATTCAAGAGTAAGGTAAATAAATTGATGATCTTATATCCCAATTATCCCATTCTAAGCATGGCTAAGCATAACAATAAATGACATGATAAAATAAATCCCAACCCAAGCTACAAGGAAACAAGGTAATGCAATTCTAAGGAAACTTCCTAGCATGGGTTTCATATTTCAATTGACAATGCAAATAATTCTATCTACACATCCTAGTATAGGATCAAAGTGGTCAAGGACACTTGCCTTCTTCCTGCTGCTCTGGGAATGGAAAGTCTTGTTCTTGGAAGGGAAGAACTTGCTCTGGGGCAGGTTCTATTCATGCCAACACACATAACAAAAGAAAACAACAATCCTAAGACATAGTTCACACTTTCACTTCAAACAACCACACATTCACATCTATGTAAGTCATTCACATTTCTAAGTGTTGTGGTTACTCTATTTGTGTTGATTTTTGGCTTACATGCACTTTTAAACATGTGCATATGATTTCTAACTTTTGGTATTCAGATTTATGTTTGCACACTATATATGAATTTCAATTTTGAACAAATTCCTTATATTCGATTGATACACATCTTAGCTACCAATTATGCATGAAAGGTATCTTCCTACTTCAAATGGGTTTTCAGATCCTCTATCAAATCCTAAACTGAAATCTTTGGATTTGGAAACTTCATTTTTCATTTTCTAGTTATGCATACCTAGTTGCTATATTTTCAGATTTATTTCCTATGCCTAAATGTGAACTTTATTATGAAAGTAGTAAGACACCTCATCTAAACAGAATTGGTTCTGATATAAAATATTAAATAATATATTTTTGAACTTTTCCTCTGATGTGAACTAATTTAAATCTATTTTACCCATTTTCAAAATTATTTATAATCCTAAAAATGTGTTCCTAGAACTAATAAACATGAACACACCCAAACATATTTCATTTTAGCCTAAAATTTATTTTTAGTTCATTCTAAAGTTTTCCAAGTGTTAGTAGAGTTTAAAATTGAATTTACAATGTGTTTGTATTTCCTTTTAAATTTAATCCTAGTCACAAATTCAAATTTCTAAATTAAATATCATATAGGGTTAAAAAGTTAAGTTCACCCTACTACAGGGTCTAATTTATTATTTTAAGAATTTCCAGGGGCCTAACTATGCATAACAGAGGGGTTTTGCTAATTTTTATTAAATCCAGGCGCTAAAACTGATTTTTAATTGAATTTACATGAATTTCTGAAGTTCCAGGGGCTAGATCAGAAGTTTCCTGGGCTAGCTCGTATTTTCCGAGATCCCCAGGTGGTAGCGCGTAAGAATCCCGGCCTTTATAACGCGGGGCTGACGTGGACCGTCCGATTTAAAACAGACGGCTGAGATTATAACGTCGAACCAGTACGCGGGGATTTCAATTCTACCGTGCGATTTAAAATAGACGGCGCACAAGCGGCCACGTCGCTCTGACCGAGTGCGGGCGGCGCTGCCCGGCGGCGGAAGGCGGCGATCTCGCCGGAGAACTTCGGATCTTCATCAATTCTTCCTAAAACTAGGATTTCATAGCATAGATCGGCAGAGGGGAGGTCGGGGATCTCACCTCGGGGTTTTTCTTGAGCTCGGAGGTCCTGGAAGGCGGTCGGCGACGAGGTCCGAGGTGAATTCATGGCGATGCTCGTCGGCGCTGTGTTTGAAGCGCAAACCCCCGAGTTTTATGCACCTGTGTGATTCCCCGGAGGCGGTGGAACACGATCGGCGCGTTAGATCAGAGAACCCGAGCAAAGGTCGAGAGAAAACGGTGATAGGAGCTTCGGTTCTCACCGGGAGGAAAAACAGCCGATCGCGGGTGAAAATCGGGACGATGCCGGTGTTTATATAGCCGGGGGAGGGCGGCGTTCGGTTGTGATCGAGCTGGAGTCGTCCAGAACCGAAATTCAGCTGGGATACGCGGGTATCCGGGGTGGTTTTGATTCGGGGGGAGAGAGGAGTCCCGGTCGGCCGAGCGTGCACGAGGAGGAAGAAGATGGTGGGCCCCACACGTCAGTGAGAAGAAAACGGGGCGCGCGGCTGCGGGCTGGCGCGGGGGTGAGGTGGGCTGGCTGGTGGGTTTCGGCCCACTGGCCGGGGGGTTTATTTTTTTTCTTTTTCTTTTCTATTTTGAGTTTAATTTGAATTCCAATTTGAATTTGTATTTCTGCACCACATGCAATACGTCCAAAAATTTTTAAATTCCCCTCTTAACAGGTTTTGGGGTGTTACAAGTTGACAAACGAGCACGGTACTCGCATTGAGTTCGAGTCAGCCCAACCAACAACCCAGGAAGCAGAATTCCTTCATCTATTCTCCACTAGTGAATCTCGAGGTCGAGATTCAATTTAAGGGGGGTAGATTTGTGACACCCTCAATTTCGATTTCTGCATGCATTCATATTTTATATAGAGAAAACATTTTAAAATAAGTAGAAATAGATAAAATATTAAAAAAAGATACCCGAAAAGAGCTAATTCCAGTTCACCGAGAAGCGCCGAAGAAATTTCCCGCGGCCCGCTGGCCACGTGGCGCCTTCGGAGCTCATCCTCGCAAAGGGGGAGAGGTCCGCCGCTAACTGGCTACGTTGCAGGCTCGGGGCTCGTCTCTGCGGAAGGGGCGAAGTCCGACCCCGTGGGACACGTGTTGCCCCGGAGCTAGCCTCTGCGGAGGAGCGAGGCCAGCCCCGCAGGACATGTGTCGCCTTTGGAGCTAGTCGCTGCGGAAAATAGAGGACCAGCCACGCGGGACATGTGTCACTCTAGGAGCTCACCTCCGGGAGGTCCGACACTACTGGACATGTGTCACCTCCGGAGCTCACCTCCGAGAGGTCTGGTCCTACTAGACACGTGTCACCTACGGAGCTCACCTCCGGGTGGTCTGACACTACCGGACACGTGTCACCTCCGGAGCTCATCTCCGGGAGGTCCGACGCTAATAGACACGTGTCGACCTCGGAGCTCGTCTCTGAGGAGAAAGGAAGTCTGGTGCTGTTAGGACACGTAGCATTCTCGAAGCCCACCTCCGAAGAGAGGGGAGGTCCGGCTCTGACACGTGGCATTCTCGGAGCCCACGTCCGAAGAGAGGAGAGGTCCGGCTCTGACACGTGGCACATTCGGAGCTACCTCCGAAGAGAGGGGAGGTCCGGCACTGACACGTGGCACACACGGATCTTACCTTTGAGGGAGAGGGTGGTCCCGCCAGCCAGGACGGGTGGCGCACGTGGAGTTCGCCTCTAAGGAAGAGGGAGGTCTCGCCCGCCTGACACGCGGCACAACTGGAGCCTGCCTCTACGGAAAAGGGAGGCCCGGCCTCCGCAGGACACATGGAGCCTCTGGAACTCATCACCGCGGAGGTGACGAGATCTGGAGCAGTTTTTGCTTCTATACGCACGGGTATACCGACAGGGAAGGAAACCAACATGAATTCCACGTTGCTACCGCACCAAATCAATTGAAGATAAGTTGTTAAGATTCAAAAACAATTTCAATAGGACTCTTATTCGAATTCCGATCAGATTAGGACTCTTCTCTTCCTGATTATAAATAGAACCCAAAACAACCCCTTGGTCGTAACATCTTTTCTAAGCCGACAACTTAGAAACCCTAGCCCCAAACTCGCCGAGCTAAACCCTTCGCCGGAGTTTGACCACCAAAGAGACCGCCGACGAGTCCAGACACGATCGCCATCGCCAGAGGAGAGCCAATGATATGTTTTTGCTAGGAGGAAGGACCGAAGGAAGTAAGGTAGGTCTCCATTACCACCTTACGATGAGATCGTGGTTTTCTTTGCATATGTTCTTTGATCCTTTCGAATAGAAGCTTTTTCATGGACAGATCACGTGTTGATCAGTCTGATCTAGATCTTGAGTCAAGATCATCGCCACGTCCACATTTGATCTCTACACTTCTGTTCATCGTAAAACCCCATGCAAGCCTATTGAAAACCATGCAAGAGCACGTACAAACTAAACTGCACCATAGGGTTAACATGCATATGCATCATCGCATCTTGAGTAAAGTTTGTGCATCAGAATTGATTGCTATGAATCTTGTATGTGCGTGATCATAAATAGAAGGACAAGCTCAGGGAGCTATCTAAAAGGATTTCAGCACCAGGACTTCGAGATCCAAGAGCAACAGAAGCCACAAGAACAAGGCAAGTGCCCCTTGACCATATTGATCCCATGTTTTTGGAACTGTTTTGTTTGCGAAAAGGTGTGTGTGCTTGAGTCAACTTGATGGGAAATCCTTTCATAGGAGTTTACTAGTTTTGTTAACCACCCTTGTCGCCGGGACAGTTGATGAGTCGGGTATGGTTTGTTTTTGCTTTTTTCTTCGCTAATCTACGGGATATGGGAAGCGATAGAATGTGTCTAGCTAACTGCACTCGTATGAGTAATGATAATGAGAACTTGATGTTAATGAACATGAATAGGAGGGAGATCTAGGCAAGCTTGGTTTTGTGGAAGTGGTAGAATGATATGGTGGTTACTTGCCGTAGATCTAAGGACCGGTTCATGGGAGCCATGCCAGGATAACAGTTCCACCACAAGGCCAAATATTGGTGCGGCTTAGCTGACTAATTAGGTAAGTTGCTAGATTGTTATGGACCGTGGAAGGCATGGGGAATGGGAGTCGAGTGAGGACTGTCCTGGGAACTGCATGGCACAAGAGGGGGCCCGTGTAAAAGCCCAAGAAATGGGACTTGCAAAATTTTTTCTTCACCTTACAACACCACAGTTTTTGTTGTGGATATCTTAGGAAATATTGTGAAGAGCAAGTAACCTCCATCAAAAGAGTGATTTGAGGGGAAAGCCTACACTTTCACAAAGTGGGATTTCTACACATGAACATGAGAGGTTGAGCTCACCCCTAGGACTTGAAAAGTCTTGGGAAGGTTCAGGCCAAGTTTCATGTAAATCTAACACTTTTTGAGGCACTTTTGGAGGTATTTGAAAAAGAGGCCAATTTGAATGTAAATTCAAATTGCAGCAACTTTCATCACTCAAATTCAAAAGTTAGCTTCATATTAAAACTCAGCACATTTTTCTGAGTTAGCCCACCAATTTTCATCCCCATTGGAGTTCATCTTGTCGGGAGCTAAATTTGCAATAATTCAAAACTGAATTTGAATTTCAGTTTAAACATGAAGCAAATTTAACCCAACAAAGTTTAAATTTGAGAACTCAAATTCAAACCAATACTTGGGGGCCAAGTCTCCCATTCAATGTTTAGTAGCTGGGGATATTTACAGCAGAAGGGGGAGAAAGAATTAGAGGGGAGAAGGGGGCCCATTGGTCAGCCACACAAGAGTTAAACCGACTCAGTCACACGGTCGAACACTTCTGCGGGCTCCAGCGCACGGGGTCAACCCCATTCCAACGCGACCACTGTGCCACCTCCTGCTCGGGGGATAAGGGCGCCAGCTACAGAGCGTTCGGTTGCACCGCTTGGCTGCGTGAACCTCCCCGTATCCTCTCTGTTCCACTGCATACAAACACGGCAACACACTCGGTGTTTCGCCACCCACTGTTTGCCGGTGTCCGAGCAACCCAGGCGCTCTCGTGCCCGACGCTCAACACAAGAAATGACCGCCATAAGGTGCTGGTTCTGCTCGTCCCTACCGTTCAGCATTTCATGCACCGTCGGGGGAGAATTTCTCCCGGGAACATTGCGGTGTTCTTAAGGCCGAGCTACACCAAATCGTAAAATTCACCGGTATTGGCTTATCACCGGGCATACTGAGCTAAACACACGATCTACACCCTGCCACGACCACCTAGGATCGAAAACCAGCAAGAACCATCGGCTAGGGTTGCGGTTATCCGAGTTTTTCGAGCAACAGCCGATATCGGGCCTAGGTCGACGGTGAGGTCCTAGTTCCGGCCATTTCCATGGCCAACCAAGCTCATATTCGTGCTCAGCATGCCACAGCGGAGCTGTAGGAGCAAACCGTTGGAAGAATAAGGCCCTGAGTAGCCCGGGCGACATCGCTAGAGTAGAGAGGAGCTCTGTCACCGTCGCGGGCATAGTTCCGGCAATTGCCGAGCTCCGGTGAGGGCACCAGCGTGTTCTCCGAGTCGAGTTAGGCACAGGCGGCAAGTTTAGTCGAAGGTTTGGTGGTGGAATGCCCGGCGGCGAGCGCTCCGGCGAAGCGCCGCCGCGGGAGCTGCGTGAGAGCGCGAGGTAGACGAAGGGGGGCCGGGTCCACCGGTCAGCCTCTGATCTCGCGCGGGGATCTGTTTGCGGCGGGGATTCGGTGTGGCAGCACGGGTAAAACCCCGTGGGCCACGGTGTGCCCGCATTCTGAGTGGGCCGGCTCGAGGAGTGGGCCCCACCTGCAGAATTTAAACATTTTGGGAATTTCCAGTTTTAGTTCAACTTCAAATGCATAGAAGTTTTGCTTGGAAGCTCCAAATTCGATGAACCAAAGTTTGCTGAACTCAGAATTCTGAGTACTTTCCAGCAATACCAAATTCAGCTCACGAAAGTGAACAGCTTTCCAGAATTAAATCCCTAAAGTTTAAACTGTTGGGAATTTTATCTGGAGAACTACTTTATGAAAAATTCTGAAATTTGGCTGAGAGGTTCATTGGAAAATCCCTGAGTTATAGTAAAATTTTCAGACTCATCCAAGTTCATTTAGCTACCCTAATGGGGTGATTAAGTGAACTTCCCTGAGAAAATAGAAAAATGTACAGAAACAGTTTTCAGATTTCTCAAATCTTATTTAGTCCATAACTTTCAGTAGGATTCTTCAAATGACATGAAACCAATTCCATTAGAACCATCTTAAATTCTAGTTTCCAGAAAGTAATGGTTGGAGCCATGAAAACCCCTGGAATTTCTTAGAGGCTCAAATATTGACCAAATGGGCTTTTATTTGTACAAGGTTCAAATGAACTTTATTTCAAATGAAACTTGGTCAAGACTCTGGTTAAAATCATACCAAGCCACCATGAAAATTTTAGAACCAAAGGGGTGGGCTAGCTAAAGTTATTAGTAATTGAGTATTCAAGTTTACACATTGCATTTAAATTGACATGTAGTATTTCATTAACGTGTAGTCGCTGAAGGCGAAGAGACTCCGGAAGTGCTGGACTTCCTCGTTCCGGAAGAAGAACTAACCCCTGACCAGCAGCAACAAGGCAAGCCCCGGTTTGCATTAATCTCTTTTATAAAGTTTTACTTTGTTCACATGTCTAGTATGAAGTATAAATGTGCATTAGGTGTAGGATGGATGGAACCCCACTTGCATGACCAGAAATTGTCCATAAGAGTGAGGGTAGTGTCTAAGACCTCGAGTAGACAGGCTATGCTTAATGATTCATAGGACTTCGGTACAAGTCGAGTAGTTGGAATCTACTCGCGAGATAGGCTTGGGACACACGGGTTCGGTTGAGTGATGGGAGATCACCTTAGTAATGAAAATGAGACTAGGCAGGGGCTAGGGCGCAGCAAGAGGAAGTCTTGTGTGCACAGCCCTGCCCGTGTCGATTGAGGACCGGTCCGTGTGCGGCCCTGCTGAACAAGTATTGAACGTACCGAAGGCATATCGGATATATGGGCCCCGATAAACCGATGTAGCCTAAACCTCCGGGCGTCGAGGCATAGCACACCGATTTATAGGTGTAGGTTGAGGGCAGCAAGGTGGAAATCTGCCAACGGGCATAGAGAGATGCTCCGTGTGGGCAACCTCCTGCTCGTTTCGGTGCGACTGGTTCGACGTTTGGGCTGTTGGGTGAAAGGTTGTCCCGTACGACATCGAGTGAGCCTGCTGTGCAGCTCCACGGATGGGCGTACGTGACGTGCTCTTTGGGTTTCCCTGCAGGTGTATATCGAGTCGATTCGCCGTCCCTCGCGGTGACGAGTACCGCTTGTTCACTGCGTCGTAATGTAGACTAATGTATGAAATGTTATGATTCAATCTTGCTGTTATGATATAATTGTATTGCTACGTGTGTGCCACCAAATATTGCTTACTAAATTTCAGATTTCCGAACTGTTAACTTGTTGCTATAAGATGAACTGAGGATGAACTTGTAGGCGTGTCCATTTGCTGCAATATTACTACCCTATGTCATTGTACACCTCATGTAGAGTTTCATGCTTAGGTGAGTCGGTTAAGCCTTGTTGAGCCATTGTGCTCACGGTTGCTGCTTAAGTGTTTTTCAGGTGAGGAGCCACCGACAGACTCGGAGTACGAGTCCACCAGCGAGGGTTACCCTCCGTCGGGGACTACGGCTTAGTGGGAGCCGTACACGCTGCGCTGAGCTGAGACGTGCAGCTAGTGTGGGTTGCCCTAGGGCTGGGCAACCGACTTTTGCTAGATAGGCGGGCGTGAGTTTTATAGTTTAGACTTCCGCTGTGTATTATAAACAATAGTTTGTAACTGAGTAGTGTACTAGTTTGTACAGTTCAGTTGTTTTCCCATATAATACATTGTGTCCTTATGACTTGTGCTGTCGGGTGTCGCATCGTGCGGCACCACCCTCTGCAATCCTGGATGAGCGGACCCCGGTCCGCCACAGCCTGGTATCAGAGCTGCAGTGGGGATAGCACAATACTTAAGGACTATGGGAAAACTTAGGTACGGTGAGGATTTGGTAGTTGCCCAAGTAAGGACTATATTAGCATAGTTACTTAAAGTGGCAAGACTAACCTATGTGTTATAATTCTGAATTTTCATTATGTAACGACGCACCTACGCTCTGGTAAGCATGGTAAGGAACGCTACCAAAAGCGGTTCAATTTCGGTTAGCTCCCCTGACGAGGAACGTGGTTCAGGGATAAGTCTCACAGCTTGGTGTGAGACGTGAATATGAAACTCTTGGACTCTTCATGTTCCTGAGTTCATATGAAACGCTGATCCCTAGCATGCATTAGGCAAGTAAGTGGAGACCCCATCGCGTGGTCAGTAACGCGAGAGTGTGTTCGTCTGGAAATAGCCCAGGAGGACATACGCAGCGCTTGCCATCAGCGTGCCCTGCAGGGCAGTAGGTGGTATCTGTTGGGTTGATAACATTCCCAACCATGACGACCCGTTCATGACATACTCGGGTTCCCCGTCGTGTGGTGTTGAAACACGATCACGTACCTTGAGACGTGACCTAACTCAAGGACGGCCGTATGGCAATGATACAGGCGTTTGTATTAAATTTTTAATATGATCCTGCCTGAAATGAAAACAACCCTTGAGTGCACCATTATTGTGTGGTCTTCTGCAGGTACTAAACACGTATGTATCCGTGTAGCAAACGTGTGCGAGAGACCATTTAGTGCCACACTTGAGACGTATATGCCGGTATAATCCGGTTAGGATTTTCTTTTGTGAGGAACGTAGTACCGAGGTATCATAGGCATATGCATGAAAAATAATGATAACAAGGAATTGAAATCACTAGGTTCAACATTTAGGACTCTGGTTGGGTAGAAAAAGTTTATAATTGATCAGGGTAGTTCCAAAGGAATGAAAAACAGAGTGCTCTGTTTTCGGCAGCAAGTTGCTGATCTTCAACAGGGCCTAAATCACAGGTCTTTTAGCCCAGGGAGGTGTGGTATATAGTTCTGGAAAGGTATTTGAGTATCCTACAACTTTGTTGTAGACTTCCAGAGCTGAAATTCAGCTTAAGATGGCTTAAATCTCAGAGGAATGTAAACTGTCCAGGACCAGGACAGGGTTAAACACTCTCTGGACTGTTCTGTTTTTCAAACATAACTCCCAGTATAAAAATCTAAAATTGTCATATGATACATCTTTAGAAAGGGTAGCGGATGTGTTACATCTTTGCAATTCAAAGTTTCTGAAATTTCAGCACAGAATTCAGTGGAAATCAGAGTTGAAAACAGCAACTTCCCAAAGGAGGTGCTGTTAAAGTTCTTCCAGAAATTCTGCTGACTTTGAATGACCATAACTTTTTAACTAGAGCAGATCTGAAGGCAAGTAAATACTCGTTGGAAAGATACTGAAGTTAACTTTAACTTTGGTATTCATCTTGAGTCATGAAAATGCCCAGAACCAGATCAAAACCTGGAATATGTAGAAACTGGTCATCCTGACAAAGGAATGACAGTTGAACTTATTTGAGAAATTGTTGTACCCTAGAGGGGGTTTGAGTACTCCCAATGGGGTGGAACATACTCATGAGAGGTTATCTTCAACTAGTGAAAGATTTGAGTATAGGTCTTACTCAAGTTTTCTTTTACTAGAGACCATGTTGGTGTCGTATTGAAGGTAAAAGGGTGGTATAAGTGATGACAACACGATAGTAATGTCTCGTAGTGACCAAACCTAGTTGTGGTGAGCTTCCAAAGGGGAGGTTCATCAAGTTGGATTAAACTACCTTGTATTTGGTCTGGTAATGGTGTAGCTTGTGCAAAGTGATTACATTATCTACATACGATATGTATCGCATGTTCTATTGTCATTAGGTGTTTACGCCTATTGCATTTGGACTGCATGCAATATGTTGCGGGACAGATGTTTATTGTCGTATGGTTGCAGATGGTTCGCACTAGGACCACGCACAAGGTTGGTGGCTCTAGCCAACAGGGAGGTGATGACTCCCAGCCACCGGCCCACGACAGCACCCTGCAGCAGCAGCCACCATCGCCGCCTCCGCTTACTCTAGCGGATGTGATTGCGGCACTGGTGGGTGGTCGTGAGGAGCAGACCGACCTGCTCCGCATTATCGTGCAGAATACGCCCCAGGCGGGGGGGGGGGCGTCAAGACAGAGGGCCTCGTGAGCCCCGTGAGGTGTCGTACTCGGATTTCATGAGTACGCACCCTCCAGTGTTCACAGAAGCTGAAGAACCACTGGAGGCGGACAACTGGCTGCGAACCATCGAGTCCAAGTTCGGGCTACTCCAATGCACGGAGCGGCAAAAGACTTTGTTCGCAGCGCAGCAACTTCACGGTGCCGCTGGTGCGTGGTGGGTGAATTATGTCGCCTCACGTCTGTAAGGGCCTCAGTTTTGACACACATTTGCAGTGTTCATCACCACACCACACCACACACCTCATTTGAGGAAGGATGATGAACACAAATGAAGAGCAAGTAACAATTATCAACATGCTCAATAGAGAACAAACTCACACATTGCAAAAGTGGTATTTCCCACATGTGATATAGATGGGCTGGACATATGAAAACTCCTACACTTTACTAAGGATGTCCATGCCAAGTTTCACCCAAATTCAAAACCTTTTTGAGGTCATTTTGGGTATAGTTAGGAAGAGGGCAGTTTGGAGCCATATTCAAATTCAAACTGTTTTTATCCCATGAATTTAAAAGTGGGAGGCATATTCTTACTCAGCACATTTTTGTGAGCCCACACACCAAGTTTCACTCCATTTGGAGTTGATCCTGACGTGAACTAAGTGGGGCAAATTCAAACTTCATTAGAATTCAAAACTGCACTTGTGCTGAAATTCACTCGAACCAAGCCCAATTCGAATCCTATGCAATTCGAATGGCTCAGGGGTGAATAATCTGAACCATCAGGGGTATTATGGGGTTCACTGTTCACTACAGTGATTAGGAGTAAATTTCAGAGGTTAAAACCCCGGGTGGGGCCCACATGTCATAGAGGGAAGAAGGAGAAACTTGCAAACAAAGTCAGAGTCTCGGTGGGAAATTCCACCGAGCAGCTGTCGGCTGTGCCACCGAGAAGCTGCCGGCGCCACCAGCTGCTTCCCCCTCCGCGCGCTGGCGCCCAGGGCGGCTTGCTCGTGCCCCCATGCGACCGGCACCGCCTCAGCCGAGCAGGAGTCGGCCGGCTTTATCTTCTCGTGGGCAGAACCGAGCAGTGGCATTGTTTCTCGTCGCAGCTCTCTGCTCAATCGGGAAAACCAGCAAAACAATCTCCTTCGTTCCTGAGCTGCTAGACAGCCACCGGAGGTCGCGCACCACCCTCCCAACGCCTGAACCACCGGGTTTCGGCTCCTGTTCCCGTGACCAACGACGACCGCCGCAGTTTAGCTGAAGGACAGCGATCGGTCTCACGTGGGCAGCACACTGCAACCACTTCCGCGGCCGAGCAAGGGCGGCAACAGGAGCGCACGAACTCCACGTTGCTTCCACCTGAAGCTCAAGCCACGCTGTGAACTCTCGCCGGCGAATTCTCAGTTTTTGCTCCGGCAACCTTAAACTGAGCTTCCGGTACGGCTTCTTTACATTCTCGCTCTATGATCTTTCGGAGGTCATCAAATCTTGCACATAGACGCTAGACTAGCCGGCGACCAAGTTCTTTTCTGAATCCGTAGCGTGAAACTGTCTAGGAGTGACGAATTTCGAGCTCGATCAAGGGCGGTCATGGCGGGCGCGATCGGTTACACGGTGCCGACCAGCTTGCCGCCATCCCTGAACCCTTTTGACACCTTGTCGAGCTTCCTAGAGGTACGCTGATGCAATAAGGCCGTTTTTTCGAGGTGTTGGCGGGTTTAGAAACCACGGTCGACGGTGCCGAACCTCAACCGAGGCCGCGGCACGTCGCCGAGCTATTTCCGGTCACCCCAGCCCGACCTGACACCACCGACGCGTTCCTCGACGTCGACAACCCCCTGGCGGCGAGTTTCAGACCATGGGAGGTCCGGCAGCGGCGAGCCAGCGAGCCCCGAGTCTACTCCGGCGAGGTCGGCGGCGCGGGCGCGAGAGAACGGCGGAAGGAAGACGAAGCCGGCTGACCCACGTGTCAGCGGCTGAAGAATTTAAATCGGGATCGGGTGTGGCCGGGGATCCGCTGTCCTGGCGCGCAAATACCCTGTGAGCTCCGGTGTGCCGGACACCTCCGCGCTCGACACGTGTGGTATCTCCGGTGTGCCGGACACCTCCGCGCTCGACACGTGTCCCCGCGGGCCCCCGCGAGATTTCAACTTTCCCCGATTTTTGGATTTCCTTCAAACTTCAAATCCTCATAACTTTAGCTAGGAACCTTCAAATTAAGTGAGACAAACTCCATTAGAACCCTCTGAAAATCTAGTTTTCAGAAAGTCATAGTTTGTTTCAAGAAAATTCCTAGAACACCCTAAGAGTTCCAATTAAGGTCAAGGACATAATTAATAGTGGAGGGCTCAAATGAGCTTTGCTGCAACTAAAACTTGACCAAGTCTCTGTTTAGGTTGTAACCAAGCCACAGTAAAAGTTTCACAGTCATTAGGTCTGTCTAGCAAGGGTTATAGACTTCACAACTTCAAAGTTAATACAAATGCATTTAAATTGATACATATATTGCTCTTATCATGTAGTTGCTAAGGTCGAGGAGGAACCCGAAGTCCTAGACTTTGTTACTCCGGAGGAACAGCTAGCCTACGACCAAGAGCAGCAAGGCAAGCTCCGGTTTGCATTAACCTTTTTATAAATTTTTATTGTTTTGAGCACATACTTGTTTCCTTTATTCTGTGCATTAGAGTCTTGTTTGGAAGCCCCACTGCATAGCCAAGAGAACCATGGGTTAGGTTTAGGATTGCAAACCCCGTTAGCTACTGCATTGCTAGGATAGAGTAGGATTCGGTACAAGTCGAGTAGCTGGAACTACTCGCGAGAATAGGCTAGAGGCACATTGCTCGGGTAGAGATAGCACCTGACACACATGGTAAGAAAATGAGACCAAGCGGAGGGTAAGGGCAGCAGGACTTTGGGGCCTGTGTGTTGTAGCTCCGCTTGTGTCGATTGAGGACCGAGCCGTGTGCGGGCCTGTTGAACAAGCTAGAACAGTACCGAAGACCTACCGGCTGTATGGGAACCGGGAAACCGATGTAACTCGGGTAGCTGGGTGTTGAGGCATAGCTGGTCGTTCAGAGGGTAGGTTGAGAGCTCGAGGTGTAAATCGGCTGGCGGCACTGAGATGCGCGTGCAGAGACCTCTTGCTCGGGACGATTGGACCGGTTCAACATTTGGCTAACGGGTGAAAGGTAGTCGCGTACGACGTCCGTGATGGTTGTTGTAGGCAACATCGAGTACGGGCGTACGTGACGGGTTGTTCGGGTAACCCTGCAGGTGTAAATCGATTATAATCGCCGTCCCTCGCGGTCAGTGAGTACCACTTGTTCACTGTACCGTGACGTAGAAAGAACAGGCTAGTTACATGTTAAAATGCTGCTGATTGAAAGATGGACTTTGCTTGTTAATGGTTTGTTGTAGTTTAGAGCTAATTAAAGTTCATTTCGACTTTGGGCAAAGTACATGAGAGAAATGCGTTTCTTGTTTGATTGCGGCTCTCTCATGTACCTTCGCGTAAGGTTCTCCACAACCTGCTGCTAAAACTTGAAAGTAAGGTTCTACTAATTAGGCGAGTCCTTGCAAATGATTTTTACCTCATGTAACCCATTACCCTCATGTAGAAGTTCCATGTTTAGGTGAGACGGGTCAGACTTGCTGAGCCTTCGTGCTCACTGCTTGTGTTTGAAGCTTTTGCAGGGTTCTATGAGGAAGGGACTCCCGAAGAGGAGACGGAACCCCAGGAGGGGAACCCCGTCGAGTGGGAGTCGTGCACGCCGCAGAGTTAGTGTGCGTGTGTGCTAGCAAGGACACGTTCAAGGGCTGAACGTGCACTTGATGCTTAGTCTACGCCCGCGAGTGTAGACTAAACTTATTTTGATGTAAACAAGTTCATAAACCTGTTTATGTAATAAAATTTCTGCTTCCGCTTTATACCTTTGACGTGTGTTATACGGTGCTGTGCAACACAGCACCCCTCAGCGTGATCCTGGCTCGACAGGACCTTGGGGTCGTGTCAGCGCTGGTATCAGAGCTCGCTTGAGGTTTAACACAGTACAAAGGTCATCCTTTTCAAAAAAATCCAGTGAGGAACGAGTTAGTAGCCCGTATAAGGATGTTATTAGCCTATAGAAAGTGGCATATTAACCTATTTGTTATGTCGGAAAATCGTGTATCTCGGGATGTTTATGTCTTGGGGGTACACGTAAGCGCTGTCCACCAGTGCGCACAAGCTGAAGGGTGGAGCCCCACGGGTGGCAGGTAACCCGACCCGCTTTGATATCCTCTACGACTCTTCATGTCGCTTGGGGTATTCGAGCAACGTCTGTCCCTGGCGTGCGTGGTGCAACTTGGGAGACCCCGTCACGTGGTCTGAAACGTGAACACGTAACTCAAGGCGTGTTTGGCTTGAGAACATTCGGGCGAGTGATGACGGCAGGGTGTACGAACTGTATGGATTCCGGGCTCGGTGTGCAGCCGAGTCTGATGATTGTTTGAGTTTCTGCAGGTAGCCTGACCACGAAACGGTAGACGTGTAGCATCCGTGTGCGAGTGACGTTTAGTGCCACTGAAATAACGAAGCCGGCTAAGTCCGGTATAGGTTTTTCTTTGTGAGGACGTAGTACCGACATAATCTGGTGACGCATCGACGTCACACCCCATTAAATAAACAACTTCATTTAAAAACTGGAAGGTTTTGATCCAAAGTAGTAAAACTTGATGTAACTCCTTCCCTTGAACAGGATATTCAAAGTTGACAAGTTTTCAACTTATAGGTTGTTAAGGACAGAGCACTCTGTTTTCAGTTGAATCAAGGCTGAAGTTAATCAGAGGATAGAGGTTGAGTTCTTTCGAGGTTGGGGTCGTATGATACATTTCTGGAAAGCGTTGGAAGAGCTTTACAACTCTTCTGTTGAGGTCCAGAGGTGTTTCATCCCTTAACCACTCGAGAAATGCAGTAGAGTTGAAACTGTCCAGAAAACAGGACAGAGCAAAGAATCTCTGTAAACTCTCTGTAAATTAAGCATAACTTCCTGCTTAAAAATCCAAAAATAGGAAATGAGGTAGTTCTGGAAATCTTATGATAGGGGTTACAACTTTGTAACAGAAAGTTTTGTCAGATTAGGAACAGAATTAACTGGGATTCTTGGATCAAATCAGTACCTAAAGCAGGGAGGTGCTGTCCAATTTTCTCCAGGAATTCTGTTAACTTTGACATCTCATAACTTTTGAACCAGGACAGATCTTAGGCCAAACAATTACTTTATGGAAAGCTATTGAAGTTAACTTTAACTTTGATGTTGAGCTCCAGAATTGGTTTTGCCTTCAACATGGCCTAAATCAGGTTAAAATGGAAACTGGTCAGGGCTGTCATGGGAACAGCAGATCAACAGTCAAATTTGTTTAAAATTTGAACTATGTTTCCAAGTTTTATGGGTTCAATGACATGTTCTATGTTATAACTCAGAGATTTACTGTTTAAATAAATATTTGACAATTCTCAAATATATTTTTACAGATGACAGCAGATAAACAGTTGGAGAACGGGTGGGTGGTTTCCCACTGTTCTCACTGTAGCGGCTACCCGGAAGCATTGTGGCAAATGCTCCAATATTTCGGGTACAACCAGATGCCGCAATACTTCGCCAAGGAAGAAGGCGAAGGAGGGAACAAGACGTGGACGATCCATGTCGAAGTCCCTGCAGGACCTATGCCACCCGGTTGGGTGCCATTCACCGTCACGGTGAGAGGAAGACAACCGGAAGGGATGTGGCAAGTGGCAGCCCGTGACACTATGTCACGTTTCTGCCAACTACACGTGCAGGCTATGGAGGGCACTCCATACGCACTCGTTCCGGTGGAGGGACGAGCTCAGCATGTGTGGGAAGGGAGGTACCTGGAAGCAACGGACCCGAGTTGCCCAAGGTACAACCCCGCGGAGGCAAATCTCAGCCTCCAGATGAGGGCGGGAAACGCCGTGATGGACAGCCAAGCTGTTCATACGGAGCATCTCGCCACAAAGCTCAAGGAGAGCACAAGCCGTGGAGATCATTTCGAGAGTGCTCACAGCGCACTCCGCAATGTGCTCCTTCCGACGATCAAGCGACTGAATGAACAACACAATCAGTTGCGTCGTCTGAAGAAGGCAAGGAAGAAGAGCCGTGTTGACATCGCGGCGTTGCAAGAGCTGGTGCAGACCCTAACCCAGCAGAATGAGGACCTTGCTCAAGATCGGGACGACGCTATCGAGGAAGGACAAGGCTGGGAAGAGGACTACAACCAAGCTATGGACGAGGTGCATGCTTTGCAGGACCTCGTGCCCCCAGTGTTAGGCGCACCGGTGGTCTTGGGTCTTCCAGCAATGGGAGAACCCGGAATGGGAGAAGAGGTGATAGATCCAGAGCCACCAGCAGAGGTACCGGAGGAGGACGACCCACAGGAGGTCGAGTTCTACTCCGAGTAGGGGGTTACGGTTGCCAAGTAGGGCAGCTAGGGTAGCATAACCCAACTTTTGTAATCGGTGACATGACGTGTAGACAGTAGCGTATGTATAGGTAGTGACAACATGAGCACGACTTCTCGGACATCCGAGAATAATGTATCTTGTATAAAGTTTATGCTTTATCAATATATGTGAATGTTGTGCAAATTAATCATGTGTCACTTCAATACCTACTGTTGTTTATGAAATTTTAAGTAAGACATGTGCCAATTGCTGCTGTGTTGAATTTCAGAATGACGCGTACTCGTGCCAACCCTGACGTTGGGGGTACCAGTCAAGGGGGAGAGACCTCCCAACCACCTCCCGAGGACTCCTCGGGACAACAGCAGCAACAGCAACATCAAACACCGCCACCGCCACTGCCAATGGTTACATTGGCCGACATTGTCGCGGCAATGGCGGGTTCACATCAGCAGCACACGGAGCTGCTGCAGACTTTAATTGCGAATACGTCTCGCCCAGAGAGACGTCAAGACCGTGAGGAGCGTCAACAGAGCTCCTACTCCGACTTCCTGGCAACTCATCCCCAGGTATTC
Organism: Neostapfia colusana; assembly: GCA_030760725.1. NCBI lineage: Eukaryota > Viridiplantae > Streptophyta > Magnoliopsida > Poales > Poaceae > Neostapfia > Neostapfia colusana. The sequence continues at coordinate 42,861,251 of JASWHV010000013.1, read as the reverse complement.
TCAAGGGCGGATGAACCACTTGACGCGGACAACTGGCTCCGTGCCATAGATATGAAGTCCGGGCTGCTCCAGCTCAGCGAGCAGCGCAAGACTCAGTTCGCGGTCCAGCAGCTCCAAGGATCCGCGAGCGCGTGGTGGGCCAACTTATGTGCTTCACAGCCCACCGACCGAGTGATGACCTGGGCGGAGTTCCGGACGGCCTTCAGGGCCTATCATATACCGCCAGGTCTGATGAAGAGGAAGACGCAGGAGTTCCTACACCTGCAATAAGGGAGCCGGAACGCGCTGGAATACTCCAGGGCGTTTAACGATCTCGCGCTATATGCGTCGTATCATGCTGATACCGACGAGAAGCGGCGGGACCATTTCTACCAGGGGCTTAACCCGCTCCTGAAGGACAAATTGGCGATGTTCAATCGCGGCAGCCTCAACGACATCATTGATGCTGCGATTGTTCAGGAGGACTCCGGCAAGGAGTTGGTGGTGGCAGAGCGAAAGCGAAGCGCGCCGCAGAGCAGCGGAGAAGGAGGCGGTCCTTCTCAGAAGTTTCGGATGGTGAATCGCCCACCATCAGGTCCACGCTGGCAACCACCACCGCGGTCGACGCCGTTCCGCAGTCGGCCGTATTCTTCACCGGCATTCCGGCCGGCACTGCCAGTACCACCGCAACAACAACAGCAGCAGCGGGCGATGCCGCGTGCGTTTGCACCTCCGCAACGCATGCCGGGCTTTCGTCCACCGAGCACTCCACCAGCAGCGGCCACATGTTACAAGTGTGGTCGTCCAGGACACTTCGCGAGCAGTTGCCCGGAGAGGCAAGGCGGCGGAGTGGCACCACAGTTTCCGGGGAGGAATCAACCCCGGACCCTACTAATGCGCGGTGGGCCAACCCTAGGCCCGGCACTGTCCACCAGCTTGCCATTGAGGACGTGCCGGAGGGCGAGCCAATCCTTGCGGGTATGTTCCAACTCCACCAGCATCCCGCTATAGTACTATTTGATTCAGGCGCCACGCATAGCTTCATTAGCCAAGCTTTCATTGATAAGTATAGCTTGCAAATACTACCCACCGATAGTCCTTATGTGATCTGTTCACTGGGTGGGAAGATTTCAGCAAGCATGATGGTCCCAAAAGCGCCATTGTGCTTAGAGGGTAGAGTTTACCCTACGTCTCTCATAATTTTAGAGGGACAAAAGGTCGATGTCATCTTAGGGATGTCGTGGTTAACCCGCCACGGCACTGTTTTAGACACCGTCCTCCGAGTCGTGCACTTGAACTCCGAAGTGCACAAGTCTCACTCATTATTTATGGACAGTCCAGAAATAAAACTTCCAAGTGTCTATCAAGTCACAACCATCAGATTGGAAGATACTCCGGTGGTCCGAGAGTTCCCTGATGTATTCCCGGACGATTTGCCGGGGATGCCGCCTGATAGAGAGGTGGAGTTCAAGATTGAACTTGCACCGGGAACCATGCCAATATCCCGAAGGCCGTACAAGATGGCACCCAAGGAGTTGGCTGAACTGAAGACTCAGCTCACGGACCTTCTGGAGAAGGGTTTTATTAGGCCGAGCTCCTCGCCATGGGGCTGTTCGGCATTATCTGTCAAGAAGAAGGATGAGATGTTGCGGCTTTGCGTGGACTATCGTCCATTAAATGCCGTAACCATCAAGAACAAGTACCCGTTGCCACGGATCAACATGTTGTTTGATCAGTTGGTCGAAGCAAAGATCTTTTCCAAGATGGACTTAAGATCCGGGTACCATCAGATTAAGATAAGGGCGGAGGACATTCCAAAGACAGCTTTCTCGACAAGGCACGGACTTTATGAGTACCTGGTCATGTCCTTCGGCCTCACCAATGCTCCAGCTCACTTCATGTACTTAATGAACTCGGTGTTCATGCCGGAGCTGGACAAGTTTGTCGTGGTCTTCATCGACGACATCCTAGTATATTCCAAGTCGGAGGAAGATCACAAGAAACATCTGCGTATAGTCTTGCAACGGCTGCGGGATCACAAGTTATACGCGAAATTCAGCAAATGCGAGTTTTAGATATCGCAAGTTCCTTTCCTCGGGCATATCATCTCAGCGGAGGGTATCGCTGTGGACCCGAGCAAGATCACTCAAGTGCTGAATTGGAAATCCCCGAGAACTGTTCATGAGGTACGGAGTTTCCTCGGACTCGCGGGATATTATCGGAGGTTCATTCCGAACTTCTCGAAGATTGCCAAGCCAATGACGGAGCTGCTGAAGAAGGCTACCAAATATGTTTGGAGTCCAACATGTGAAGCAGCATTCAAGGCTTTAGTCAAGCACCTGACGTCAGCACCGGTTTTGGCGCAGCCAGACACAACAAAACCGTTCGATGTGTACTGCGATGCATCCGGCATTAGGCTCGGATGTGTGCTGATGCAAGACCGAAGAGTGGTCACGTATGGATCATGGCAGCTTAGAAACCATGAGCAAAATTATCCAACTCACGACTTAGAGCTCGCTGCCGTGGTACTTGCACTAAAAATGTGGAGGCACTACCTACTCGGTAACCTCGTACATTTATATACCGACCACAAAAGCCTCAAGTACAAATTTACTCAGAAGGAGCTGAACATGAGGCAACGAAGGTGGTTAGAACTGATAAAGGATTACGAGATAGAAATCCATTATCATCCGGGCAAGGCAAACGTAGTGGCAGATGCGCTGAGCCGCAAGTCACACGTCAATACTCTGACCATCACACCGTTGGAAGAGAGCGAACCACCACTACATGTGATTCCACATGGAGCTCTCTACAACCTAGCTTTGATCCCCACCATCCGTGAAGAGATAGCGGCAGCCCAGAAGAATGACAAGGGCATGTCACATTTACGGAGACGTGTAGACAGTGGGGAGTTGAAATGTTTCCGGAAGGACGGAGACGGCGTCCTATGGTTCAAGGACCGGATCGTCGTACCCCGAAACCCGGAATTACGGAAGAAAATCTTTGATGAGGCTCACTTGTCAAAATTTTCTATTCACCCCGGCAGCAACAAGATGTATCAAGAACTCAGAAGCAAGTTTTGGTGGACACGGATGAAGCGAGAGACTGCCAAATACGTGTCCGAGTGTGATACATGTCGAAGGGTGAAGGCAGATCATATGCGGAAACCGGGACTGCTGCAACCACTGGGCATTCCTGCCTGGAAGTGGGAGGACGTGAGCATGGACTTCATCGTCGGTTTACCCACCACCTTGAAGAAACATGATTCTGTGTGGGTGATCGTCGATCGGCTCACCAAAGTTGCCCATTTCATCCCGGTCAACACCAACTACAACGCCAAGAAGTACGCTGAACTGTACATCTCCCGGATCCTATGCTTGTACGGCGTACCCCGTACTATTATTTCGGATCGGGGCACTCTATTTGTGTCCCGTTTTTGGGAGCAGCTGCACGCTGCCTTGGGGATGAAACTGATCCGTAGTTCAGCCTACCACCCGCAGACGGATGGGCAAACGGAGCGGGTAAATCAAATCTTAGAAGACATGCTACGAGCTTGCGCTATCGACCACGGCAAGAATTGGGATGATCACTTGCCGTTAGCCGAGTTCTCATACAACAATGGGTACCAAGCCAGCATCAAGATGGCACCTTACGAGGCGCTATACGGTAGGAAATGCCGCACACCGTTGAACTGGTGTGAGTCTGGCGAAAGGGTTACCTTCGGGATTGACCTCGTCAACAACGCGGAAGAAAAGGTTCGACTGATTCAAGCGAACCTAAAAGCCGCTCAATCCCGACAGAAACAGTATGCGGACCGGAGAAGGCGCCCATTACAATTCGAAGTTGGAGATCACGTATATCTACGGGTGTCTCCAATGAAGGGCGTAAACAGATTTGGGGTGAGGGGAAAGTTAGCACCCCGCTTCATCAGTCCATTCCAGATTACTGAAAGATGTGGATCGGTGGCATACCGGCTGAAATTACCAGAAGCACTTTCCGGTGTGCACGACGTCTTTCACATTTCTCAGCTGAGGAAGTGTCTCAAGCTATCAACTACCGTTCAGCTGGAAAACATTGAAGAACTGCAACCGGATCTCACCTATCGGGAGGAACCGGTGCAGATTATTGATGAAAAGGACCGAACCACACGCAACCGTACGTTGTGGTTCTACAAGGTTCTATGGAGTAATCACTCCATGGATGAAGCGACATGGGAGAGCGAAGAATTCCTTCGCACTAACTACCCCAGCTTTTTCACGTCGCATATCCGGTAATTTTCCACCGTCCTCTCTCTCATTTTCACCTTATAATCTCGGGACGAGATTCTTTTAAGGGGGGAGGAATGTAAGGGCCTCAGTTTTGACACGCATTTGCAGTGTTCATCACCACACCACACACCTCATTTGAGGAAGGATGATGAACACAAATGAAGAGCAAGTAACAATTATCAACATGCTCAATAGAGAACAAACTCACACATTGCAAAAGTGGTATTTCCCACATGTGATATAGATGGGCTGGACATATGAAAACTCCTACACTTTACTAAGGATGTCCATGCCAAGTTTCACCCAAATTCAAAACCTTTTTGAGGTCATTTTGGGTATAGTTAGGAAGAGGGCAGTTTGGAGCCATATTCAAATTCAAACTGTTTTTATCCCATGAATTTAAAAGTGGGAGGCATATTCTTAGTCAGCACATTTTTGTGAGCCCAGACACCAAGTTTCACTCCATTTGGAGTTGATCCTGACATGAACTAAGTGGGGCAAATTCAAACTTCATTTGAATTCAAAACTGCACTTGTGCTGAAATTCACTCAAACCAAGCCCAATTCAAATCCTATGCAATTCGAATGGCTCAGGGGTGAATAATCTGAACCACCAGGGGTATTATGGGGTTCACTGTTCACTACAGTGATTAGGATTAAATTTCAGAAGTTAAAACCCTGGGTGGGGCCCACATGTCATGGAGGGAAGAAGGAGAAACTTGCAACCAAAGTCAGAGTCTCGGTGGGAAATTCCACCGAGCAGCTGTCGGCTGTGCCACCGAGCAGCTGCCGGCGCCACCAGCTGCTTCCCCCTCCGCGCGCTGGCGCCCAGGGCGGCTTGCTCGTGCCCCCATGCGACCGGCGCCGCCTCAGCCGAGCAGGAGTCGGCCGGCTTTATCTTCTCGTGGGCAGAACCGAGCAGTGGCATTGTTTCTCGTCGCAGCTCTCTGCTCAATGGGGAAAACCAGCAAAACAATCTCCTTCATTCCTGAGCTGCTAGACAGCCACCGGAGGTCGCGCACCACCCTCCCAACGCCTGAACCACCGGGTTTCGGCTCCTGTTCCCGTGACCAACGACGACCGCCGCAGTTTAGCTGAAGGACGGCGATCGGTCTCACGCGGGCAGCACACTGCAACCACTTCCGCGGCCGAGCAAGGGCGGCAACAGGAGCGCACGAACTCCACGTTGCTTCCACCTGAAGCTCAAGCCACACCGTGAACTCTCACTGGCGAATTCTCAGTTTTTGCTCCGGCAACCTTAAACTGAGCTTCCGGTACGGCTTCTTTACATTCTCGCTCTATGATCTTTCGGAGGTCATCAAATCTTGCACATAGACGCTAGACTAGCCGGCGACCAAGTTCTTTTCTGCATCTGTAGCGTGAAACTGTCTAGGAGTGACGAATTTCAAGCTCGATCAAGGGCGGTCATGGTGGGCGCGATCGGTTACACGGTGCCGACCAGCTTGCCGCCATCCCTGAACCCTTTTGACACCTTGTCGAGCTTCCTAGAGGTACGCTGATGCAATAAGGCCGTTTGTTCGAGGTGTTGGCGGGTTTAGAAACCACGGTCGACGGTGCCGAACCTCAACCAAGGACGCGGCACGTCGCCGAGCTATTTCCGGTCACCCCAGCCCGACCTGACACCACCGACGCGTTCCTCGACATCGACAACCCCCTGGCGGCGAGTTTCAGACCATGGGAGGTCCGGCAGCGGCGAGCCAGCGAGCCCCGAGTCTGCTCCGGCGAGGTCGGCGGCGCGGGCGCGAGAGAACGGTGGAAGGAAGACGAAGCCGGCTGACCCACGTGTCAGCGGCTGAAGAATTTAAATCGGGATCGGGTGTGGCTGGGGATCCGCTGTGCTGGCGCGCAAATACCCTGTGAGCTCCGGTGTGCCGGACACCTCCGCGCTCGACACGTGTGGTATCTCCGGTGTGCCGGACACCTCCGCGCTCGACACGTGTGGTATCTCCGGTGTGCCGGACACCTCCGCGCTCGACACGTGTGGTATCTCCGGTGTGCCGGACACCTCCGCGCTCGACACGTGTCCCCGCGGGCCCCCGCGAGATTTCAACTTTCCCCGATTTTCGGATTTCCTTCAAACTTCAAATCCTCATAACTTTAGCTAGGAACCTTCAAATTAAGTGAGACCAACTCCATTAGAACCCTCTGAAAATCTAGTTTTCAGAAAGTCGTAGTTTGTTTCATGAAAATTCCTAGAACACCCTAAGAGTTCCAATTAAGGTCAAGGACATAATTAATTGTGGAGGGCTCAAATGAGCTTTGCTGCAACTAAAACTTGACCAAGTCTCTGTTTAGGTTGTAACCAAGCCACAGTAAAAGTTTCACAGTCATTAGGTCTGTCTAGCAAGGGTTATAGACTTCACAACTTCAAAGTTAATACAAATGCATTTAAATTGATACATATATTGCTCTTATCATGTAGTCGCTAAGGTCGAGGAGGAACCCGAAGTTCTAGACTTCGTTATTCCGGAGGAACAGCTAGCCTACGACCAAGAGCAGCAAGGCAAGCTCCGGTTTGCATTAACCTTTTTATAAATTTTTATTGTTTTGAGCACATACTTGTTTCCTTTATTCTGTGCATTAGAGTCTTGTTTGGAAGCCCCACTGCATAGCCAAGAGAACCATGGGTTGGGTTTAGGATTGCAAACCCCGTTAGCTACTGCATTGCTAGGATAGAGTAGGATTCGGTACAAGTCGAGTAGCTGGAACTACTCGCGAGAATAGGCTAGAGGCACATTGCTCGGGTAGAGATAGCACCTGACACACATGGTAAGAAAATGAGACCAAGCGGAGGGTAAGGGCAGCAGGACTTTGGGGCCTGTGTGTTGTAGCTCCGCTTGTGTCGATTGAGGACCGAGCCGTGTGCGGGCCTGTTGAACAAGCTAGAACAGTACCGAAGACCTACCGGCTGTATGGGAACCGGGAAACCGATGTAACTCGGGTAGCTGGGTGTTGAGGCATAGCTGGTCGTTCAGAGGGTAGGTTGAGAGCTCGAGGTGTAAATCGGCTGGCGGCACTGAGATGCGCGTGCAGAGACCTCTTGCTCGGGACGATTGGACCGGTTCAACATTTGGCTAACGGGTGAAAGGTAGTCGCGTACGACGTCCGTGATGGTTGTTGTAGGCAACATCGAGTACGGGCGTACGTGACGGGTTGTTCGGGTAACCCTGCAGGTGTAAATCGATTATAATCGCCGTCCCTCACGGTCAGTGAGTACCACTTGTTCACTGTACCGTGACGTAGAAAGAACAGGCTAGTTACATGTTAAAATGCTGCTGATTGAAAGATGGACTTTGCTTGTTAATGGTTTGTTGTAGTTTAGAGCAAATTAAAGTTCATTTCGACTTTGGGCAAAGTACATGAGAGAAATGCGTTTCTTGTTTGATTGCGGCTCTCTCATGTACCTTCGCGTAAGGTTCTCCACAGCCTGCTGCTAAAACTTGAAAGTAAGGTTCTACTAATTAGGCGAGTCCTTGCAAATGATTTTTACCACATGTAACCCATTACCCTCATGTAGAAGTTCCATGTTTAGGTGAGACGGGTCATACTTGCTGAGCCTTCGTGCTCACTGCTTGTGTTTGAAGCTTTTGCAGGGTTCTATGAGGAAGGGACTCCCGAAGAGGAGACGGAACCCCAGGAGGGGAACCCCGTCGAGTGGGAGTCGTGCACGCAGCAGAGTTAGTGTGCGTGTGTGCTAGCAAGGACACGTTCAAGGGCTGAACGTGCACTTGATGCTTAGTCTATGCCCGCGAGTGTAGACTAAACTTATTTTGATGTAAACAAGTTCACAAACCTGTTTATGTAATAAAATTTCTGCTTCCGCTTTGTACCTTTGACGTGTGTTATACGGTGCTGTGCAACGCAGCACCCCTCAGCGTGATCCTGGCTCGACAGGACCTTGGGGTCGTGTCAACGTCTGGCTGGCCATGCCGTGGAGTGGGGAGAGTTCTGGGAGGCGTTCCACACCTATCACATTCCTCCCGGGATCATTAAGAGGAAGTTCCAAGAATTTTTGGAACTGAAGCAGGGCAGGAGGAGTGCCCATGACTACTCCCGTGCCTTCAACCATCTGGCGCAATATGCGTCAGACTACATATCCACTGAAGAGAAGAAGCGGGAACATTTCTATCGGGGGTTACACCCCGAAATGAAGACACATCTCGTTCAGTGGAATCACGGCACTTTCAATGACCTAGTCAATGCCGCGATCATGCAAGAGGACGCTCAGCGAGAGTTGGCAGCTGAGCAGCGGAAGCGCAGCGCTCCACCCAGCGGTGGGAGTGGCGCTCCCCAGAACTACCGCATGGTGTATCGGACACCATCCGGGCAGCAGTGGCATCCACCGGCGCGACCTCAGCGGTTCGGAGGACGTTCGTTTCAGTCACCTCCGTTCCGACCGCCGATGCCACCCCCAAGACAGCAGCAGCAGCAGAAGACGGCACCCCGGGCGTTTCCACCACCACAACGCGCCCCGGAATTCCGTCCACCGATCAGCGGGGGACCGCCCCGTTTCACCAGCTTCACGTGTGGCCAGGCGGGCCACTTCGCGAAGGACTGTCCCCAGGGGCAGCAGAGCAGAGGGCAAGCCCAGATCCAGGGCGGTGCTCGAGGCCGACCTCCGGTCAAGAAGGTTGGTCAGCGGACTGGTTGCGTCCGCAACCTCGACAATGAGGACGCCCCAGAGGGAGACAACGTGTTGGCGGGTATGTTTACTCTCAACAATCAAGCCATCATCATACTGTTTGATTCTGGTGCAACCCACAGATTTATAAGTGCATCCTATGTGGCTAAGCATCAAATGCATGTCTTCCCAACCGACTGCACTTATATGATCTGCTCCCCGGGAGGGAAGATTTCAGCAAATATGATGATCCCAAAGGCACCTCTGTGCTTAGGTGGGAAAATATATCCCACCACTTTGATAATCCTTACGGGACAAAAGATTGATGCAATCTAAGGGATGTCATGGCTACAATACCATGGCGCTATCCTAGAGACTCGGACACGGACGGTTCATTTAAACTCTCCATTTCACCGTCCATATTCCATGGTGTTAGACACGCCAGTCCGGGAAATTTCAGCAATTAATAATGCTGAAGCTCTCAAGTTAGAGGACATCCACGTAGTCTGGGAGTACCCCGACGTGTTCCCGGATGATCTTCCAGGCATGCCACCTGAGCGAGACATCGAGTTCAAGATTGATCTTGCACCTGGGACTACGCCCATATCACGGAGACCATACAAACTGGCTCCAAATGAGCTAGCTGAACTGAAAGAACAGCTCAATGATCTGTTGAGCAAGGGTTTCATTAGGCCGAGTTCCTCGCCTTGGTGATGCTCGGCGCTGTTCGTAAATAAGAAGGATGAAACCTTGAGGCTGTGTGTGGACTACCGGCCGCTCAACGCCGTCACCATCAAGAATAAGTACCCACTGCCCCGCATCGACATATTGTTTGATCAACTTGTGGGTGCAAGTGTGTTCTCCAAGATGGACCTTCGCTCTGGATATCATCAGATCAAGATCCGGGTGGAGGATATCCCGAAGACGGCCTTCTCGACGAGATATGGAGTATATGAATATCTCGTCATGTCCTTTGGTCTCACAAATGCTCCAGCCCATTTCATGTATCTCATGAACTCGGTGTTCATGCCGGAGCTGGACAAGTTCGTGGTAGTGTTCATCGATGATATCTTGGTTTACTCCAAGACAGAAGCCGAACATGCTGAACACTTGAGGATCGTTCTTCAACGATTGCGAGACCACAAGCTCTACGCCAAGTTCAGCAAATGCGAGTTTTGGGATCAGCCAAGTGCCATTCTTGGGACATATCATCTCAGCAGAAGGCATTGCGGTTGACCCAAGCAAAATAGAGCAAGTGCTGAAATGGAAAGCCCCCACTTCAGTTCATGAAGTCAGAAGCTTCCTCGGGTTAGCGGGACACTATCGGAGATTTATTCCCAGTTTCTCCAAGCTCACTAAGCCAATGACAGAATTGCTGAAGAAGGGAACGAAATATGTTTGGAACACGGCGTGTGAAGGAGCGTTCCAAGCATTGGTGAAGCATCTCACAACAGCCCCGGTCTTAGCTCAGCCGGATACAACAAAGCCCTTCAACGTGTATTGTGACGCGTCCGGTATTGGGCTCGGCTGCGTGTTGATGCAGGAAGGATGTGTGGTCGCATATGGCTCACGCCAACTTCGGAACCATGAGCAGCATTATCCCGCTCATGATCTTGAGCTTGCTGCAGTGGTTTTGGCGCTGAAAATGTGGAGGCACTATCTCCTGGGGAATTTGGTGCACCTCTACACCGACCACAAGAGGTTGAAATACATTTTCACCCAGAAGGAGCTGAACATGAGGCAAAGGAGGTGGTTAGAACTGATCAAAGATTATGAAATTGAGATTCATTACCACCCCGGCAAGGCGAATGTGGTTGCCGACGCGCTGAGTCGGAAATCACATGTCCATAACCTTACCATTACACCAGTGGAGGAGGAAGAGCCGAGTTTATACTTGGTTCCTTATGGATCGTTGAACAACCTCGCCCTCATCCCTACTATTAGGGAGGACATCATTGCAGCTCAGAAGACTGATAAAGGCATGTCACATCTCCGGAGACGGATAGACAACGAGGAGATCAAATGTTTCCGGAAAGATTATGAGGGGACGCTGTGGTTCAATGACCGAATAGTCGTACCCCGAGATATGGAACTGAGGAGGAAGATCCTCGATGAAGCTCACTTGTCTAAGTACTCCATTCATCCGGGCAGCAACAAAATGTACCAAGATTTGAAAAAAAGAAATTTGGTGGACATGGATGAAGCGGGAGGTAGTGAAGTACGTATCCGAGTGCGATACGTGCCGACGAGTGAAAGCTGATCACATGAAGAAATCAGGGCTGTTGCAACCCCTGAAGATCCCGGCATGGAAATGGGAAGATGTGAGCATGGATTTCATTGTGGGATTGCCCCTAACTTCCAACAAACATGACTCCATTTGGGTAATCGTTGATCGGTTAACCAAGACGGCTCACTTCATCCCGGTGAATACACGTTACAGTGCCGGCAAATATGCGGAGCTGTACATAGCAAAGATTTTGTGCTTATATGGGGTACCCAAGACCATCGTCTCGGATCGAGGTGCATTATTTGTATCTCGCTTTTGGGAGCAGCTACACGCTGCATTGGGTACTAAGCTGATCAGGAGCTCCACCTACCACCCTCAGATCGATTGGCAAACAGAGAGGGTGAACCAAGTATTAGAAGACATGTTGAGAGCATGTGCCATCCACCACGGTAGGAACTGGGATGATCACCTACCGTTGGCGGAATTCTCGTACAACAACGGCTATCAGGCGAGTATCAAGATGGCACCATACGAAGCTCTCTACGGTCGTAAATGCCGCACCCCATTAAACTGCTGCGAGTCTGGTGAAAGGGTCACATTCGGGGTTGATGTGGTGAACGACGCCGAAGAGCGCGTTCGGACGATCCAAGCTAATTTGAAGGCCGCTCAATCCCGGCAAAAGAGCTACGCTGATAAGAGGCGTATACCGCTGCACTTTGAGGTCGGTGAACACGTGTACCTCCGCGTGTATCCGATGAAGAGCATGCCCCGGTTTAGTGTGAAGGGGAAGCTCGCTCCCCGTTTCATTGGACCCTATGCTATCACCGAGAAGTGTGGACCAGCGGCGTATAGAGTGGAGCTACCGGCATCTCTTGCTGGTGTCCATGACGTTTTCCATGTCTCCCAACTGAGAAAATGTTTGAAACATACCACTGCTGTTACTACCGAAGACATAGGCGAGTTGCAACCGGACTTGACATATGATGAATATCCGGTGGCAATTCTTGATGAGGAAGCCAGAACCACGCGTAGCAGCACGTTGTGGTTCTATAAAATATTCTGGAGCAACCACACCGCCGAAGAAGCGACGTGGGAGAGCGAGGAATTCCTTCACTCAAATTACCCGGAGTTCATGACATCTCAGCAAGGGTAAGTCCCTATTACATCGCTATCTCTTCTTTTGTAATCTCGGGACGAGATTCTTTTAAGGGGGGAGGTATGTAAAAGCCCAAGAAAAGGGACTTGCAAAAATTTTCTTCACCTCACAACACCACAGTTTTTGTTGTGGATATCTTAGGAAATATTGTGAAGAGCAAGTAACCTCCATCAAAAGAGTGATTAGAGGGGAAAGCCTACACTTTCAAAAAGTGGGATTTATACACATGACCATGAGAGGTTGAGCTCACCCCTAGGACTTGAAAAGTCTTGGGAAGGTTCAAGCCAAGTTTCATGTAAATCCAAAACTTTTTGAGGCACTTTTAGAGGTATTTGAAAAAGAGGCCAATTTGAATGTAAATTCAAATTGCAGCAACTTTCATCACTCAAATTCAAAAGTTAGCTTCATATTCAAACTCAGCACATTTTTCTGAGTTATCCCACCAATTTTCATCCCCATTGGAGTTCATCTTGTCGGGAGCTAAATTTGCAATAATTCAAAACTGAGAACTCAAATTCAAACCAATACTTGGGGGCCAAGTCTCCCATTTAATGTTTAGAAGCTGGGGATATTTACAGCAGAAGGGGGAGAAAGAATTAGAGGGGAGAAGGGGGCCCACTGGTCAGCCACACAAGAGTTAAACCGACTCAGTCACACGGTCGAACACTTCTGCGGGCGCCAGCGCACGGGGTTGACCCCGTCCCAATGCGACCCCCGCGCCACCTCCTGCTCGGGGGATGAGGGCGCCGGCTACAGAGCGTTCGGTTGCACCGCTGGGCTGCGTGAACCTCCCGGTATCCTCTCTGTTCCACTGCATACAAACACGGCGACACACTTGGTGTTTCACCACCCACTGTTCGCCGGCGTCCGAGCAACCCAGGCGCTCTCGTGCCAGACGCTCAACACAAGAAACGACCACCATAAGGTGCTGGTTCTGCTCGTCCCTACCGTTCAGCATTTCATGCACCGTCGGGGGAGAATTTCTCCCGGGAACGTTGCGGTGTTCTTAAGGCCGAGCTACACCAAATCGTAAAATTCACGGGTGTTGGCTTATCACCCGGCATACCAAGCTAAACACATGATCTACACCCTGCCACGACCACCTAGGATCGAAAACCAGCAAGAACCATGGGCTAGGGTTACGGTTATCCGAGTTTTTCGAGCAACAGCCAATGTCAGGCCTAGGTCGACGGTGAGGTCCTAGTTCCGGCCATTTCCATGGCCAACCGAGCTCATATTCATGCTCAGCATGCCACAGCGGAGCTGTAGGAGCAAACCGTTGGAAGAATAAGGCCCTGAGTAGCCCGGGCGACATCGCCGGAGTAGAGAGGAGCCCTGTCACCGTCGCGGGCATAGTTCTGGCCATTGCCGAGCTCCGGTGAGGGCACCAACGTGTTCTTCGAGTCGAGTTAGGCACAGGCGGCAAGTTTAGTCGAAGGTCGGGCAGTGGAATGCACGGCGGCGAGCGCTCCGGCGAAGCGCCGCCGCGGGAGCTGTGGGAGAGCGCGAGGTAGACAAGGGGGGCCGGGTCCACCGGTCAGCCTCTGATCTCGCGCGGGGATCTGCTTGCGGCGGGGATTCAGTGCGGCAGCGCGGGTAAAACCCCGTGGGCCACGGTGTGGCCGCATTCTGAGTGGGCCGGCTCGAGAAGTGGGCCCCTCCCGCAGAATTTAAACATTTTAGGAATTTCCAGTTTTAGTTCAACTTCAAATGCATAGAACTTTTGCTAGGAAGCTCCAAATTCGATGAACCAAATTTTTCTGAACTCAGAATTCTGAGTAATTTTCAGTAATACCAAATTCAGCTCATGAAAGTGAATAGTTTCCCAGAATTAAATCCCTAAAGTTTAAACTGTTGGGAATTTTATCTGGAGAACTACTTTATGAAAAATTCTGAAATTTGGCTGAGAGGTTCATTGGAAAATCCCTGAGTCACAGTATAATTTTCAGACTCATCCAAGTTCATTTAGCTACCCTAATGGGGTGATTAAGTGAACTGCCCTGAGAAAATAGAAAAATGTACAGAAACATTTTTCAGATTTTCTCAAATCTTGTTTAGGACATAACTTTCAGTAGGATTCTTCAAATGACATGAAACCAATTCCATTAGAACCATCTTAAATTCTAGTTTCCAGAAAGTAATGGTTGGAGCCATGAAAACCCCTGGAATTGCTTAGAGGCTCAAATACTGACCAAATAGGCTTTTATTTGTACAAGGTTCAAATGAACTTTATTTCAAATGAAACTTGGTCAAGACTCTGGTTAAAATCCTACCAAGCCACCATGAAAATTTTAGAACCAAAGGGGTGGGCTAGCTAAAGTTATTAGTAATTGAGTATTCAAGTTTACACATTGCATTTAAATTGACATGTAGTATTTCATTAACGTGTAGTCGCTGAAGGCGAAGAGACTCCGGAAGTGCTGGACTTCCTCCTTCCGGATGAAGAACTAACCCCTGACCAGCAGCAACAAGGCAAGCCTCGGTTTGCATTAATCTCTTTTATAAAGTTTTACTTTGTTCACATGTCTAGTATGAAGTATAAATGTGCATTAGGTGTAGGATGGATGGAACCCCACTTGCATGACCAGAAATTGTCCATAAGAGTGAGGGTAGTGTCTAAGACCTCGAGTAGACAGGCTATGCTTAATGATTCATAGGACTTCGGTACAAGTCGAGTAGTTGGAATCTACTCGCGAGATAGGCTTGGGACACACAGGTTCGGTTGAGTGATGGGAGATCACCTTAGTAATGAAAATGAGACTAGGCAGGGGCTAGGGCGCAGCAAGAGGAAGTATTGTGTGCGCAGCCCTGCCCGTGTTGATTGAGGACCGATCCGTGTGCAGCCCTGCTAAACAAGTATTGAACGTACCGAAGGCATATCAGATATATGGGCCCCGATAAACCGATGTAGCCTAAACCTCCGGGCGTCGAGGCATAGCACACTGATTTATAGGTGTAGGTTGAGGGCAGCAAGGTGGAAATCTGCCAACGGGCATAGAGAGATGCTCCGTTTGGGGAACCTCCTGCTCGTTTCGGTGCGACCGGTTCGACGTTTGGGCTGTTGGCTGAAAGGTTGTCCCGTACGACATCGAGTGAGCGTGCTGTGCAGCTCCACGGATTGGTGTACGTGACGTGCTCTTTGGGTTTCCCTGCAGGTGTATATCGAGTCGATTCGCCGTCCCTCGCGGTGACGAGTACCGCTTGTTCACTGCGTCGTAACGTAGACTAATGTATGAAATGTTATGATTCAATCTTGCTGCTATGATATATTTGTATTGCTACATGTGTGACACCAAATATTGCTTACTAAATTTCAGATTTCCGAACTGTTAACTTGTTGCTAAAAGATGAACTAAGGATGAACTTGTAGGCGTGTCTATTTGCTGCAATATTACTACCCTATGTCATTGTACACCTCATGTAGAGTTTCATGCTTAGGTGAGTCGGTTAAGCCTCGTTGAGCCATCGTGCTCATGGTTGCTGCTTAAGTGTTTTTCAGGTGAGGAGCCACCCACGGACTCGGAGTACGAGTCCACCGGCGAGGGTTACCCTCCGTCGGGGACTACGGCTGAGTGGGAGCCGTACACGCCGCGCTGAGCTGAGACGTGCAGCTAGTGTGGGTTGCCCTAGGGCTGGGCAACCGACTTTTGCTATATAGGCGGGCGTGAGTTGTATAGTTTAGACTTCCGCTGTGTATTATAAACAATAGTTTGTAACTGAGTAGTGTACTACTTTGTACAGTTCAGTTGTTTTCCCATGTAATATATTGTGTCCTTACGACTTGTGCTGTCGGGTGTCACATCGTGTGGCACCACCCTCTGCGATCCTGGATGAGCGAACCCCGGTCCGCCGCAGCCCATAGGTGGGAGAATTGGAGATTCTAGCCTGCTGGTGAAACCTTAGTGAGTCCATACATCTAGTAGCCCCTTTGTAAAGGCTATTTTGTGATCTCTTGGCCATACACCGAAGGTTGTGTACTGGTATAATGGAGGTTCTGCAGTCGCCGACGGGTGACGAAATCACAAACTTGTGGGTAAAGTGGTATAACCTCTGCAGAGTGTAAAACTATCATGATAGCCAAGCTTACGGTCACGAGCGCCTGGACAACCCACATGATTAGATGGGATGGTATTTGGAATGGTATTTGGTTTGGTTATTTGGTTGGTTATGGTTTGATTTTTGGATTTGGTTTTCGGGACTGTTGAGTCCGGGTAATGAAATTGGTTGCATGACTGTTGAGTCATGGCAATGAGCATTGGTCTCAGTACGAGACGGAACTGAATATGAGATGAGATGGTAGTGAATACAAGATGGTATTCATAAGCATGTTGAGAAAGATAAATATTCGGACGAGATATGAAAAGAGGTGAACCATGATGGAGGTATGTTGATGTTTAAATACATGTTGGGATTACATTCACTTAAAGCTAGTTGCTGTTTTATCATGATTTGTGAAATAAACTTTGCTTTTATGCAATGAGCCTTTTTATACCTACCATGATGTGAGCTACATATCATATTTTCCCGCACTTGCTGAGTACATCATGTACTCAAACTTGCATTATTACTTCATCATCAGCAAAAAGAGAGGAGTACTATGAAGACCACGTGGAGTATTAGGCATGTAATCTATCCTCAACCTTGCCTGTGGAGTAGAGATGGAGCTGCTGCTGCTGCTGTTTAGTTTGCTTCCGCACTAGTTAGAAGACTTCCGCTGCTAGAATAAAGACTTTCGCTGCTAGAATAGATTAGAAACTTCCGCTGCAATACAGACTGATGTAATAAAGTACTTGAATATATATTCATTCGTGGTTATATATATTCTGAATTCAGTTTGTGGATTGTATGTGTATGTGTGATGAACATACTGGGCACACATATGCATCAGTCTCGGTTCCGAGAGGTTTCCTCTTAGAACAGGGGCGTCACAGAGGTCCGACCTGCTGAACACGTGTTGCCGCGGGGCTTGTCTCTGTGGAGAAGCAAGGTCCAGCCCCGCAGGACACGTGTTCCCACCGGAGCTTGTCGCTGCGGAAAAGCAAGGCCCAACCCCGTGGGACACATGTCGCTCTCGGAGCTCACCTCCGAGAGGTCCAACCCAGGGAGACACGTGTCACCCTCAGAGCTCGGCTCCGGGAGGTCCGACACTGCGGAACACGTGTCACCCACGGAGCTCACCTCCGGGAGGTCCGACGCTGATGGACACGTGTCGACCTCGGAGCTCGTCTCTGAGAAGAAAAGGGGTCTGGCGCTACTCGACACGTGGCATTCTCGGAGCTCACCTCCGAAGAGAGGGAGGTCCGGCTCTGACACATGGCATTCTCGGAGCCCACCTCCAAAGAGAGGGGAGGTCCGGCTATAACACGTGGCACTCTCGGAGCTCACCTCCGAAGAGAGGGCAGGTTCGGCACTGACACATGGCGTACACGGAGCTCAACACTGAGCAGAGGGGAGGTCCCGCCCGCCAAGACACGTGGCGCACGCGGAGCTCACCTTTGAAGAGAGGGAGGTCACGCCCGCCTTACACGCGGCACAACCGGAGCTTGTCTCTACGGAAAATGGAGGCCAGGCCCCCACTGGACACGTGGAGCCTCCGGAGCTTATCCCTGCAGAAGGACGAGAGTCTTAAGCGGTTTTCCCCTGTGTGCGAGTACCCGGTGCTGAGAAAACCAACACGAAGTCTTCCACGTTGAATATTACAAGTAAATCGATTAGAGATAAGTTGTTAAGATCCAAAAACAAATCAAATAGGACTGTTATTTGAACTCCAATCAGAATAGGACTCTTTTTGACCCCTTATAAATAGAACCTAAAACCCCTGGCCGCAACCACGTACTCTTATTTTCCCTCCCTAAGTCGGTGACTTGGAAGCCCTAGCCCCAGCTCGCCGAGTTAGACTTTCCTTCGCCGGAGTTCAGTCACTGGTGAGCACCGCCGACGAGCTCCCCGCTGCTGCCATCGCTAGGAGGAAGGCCCCGACACCGAGGAGAAGTAAGGTAGGTCTTTGTTACCACCTTATGACATCATCACGGTTTTTCTTCGCATCTGTTTCTTCGATCCCTTCGAACAGAAGCTTTTTCATGTGGACAGATCACGTGTTGATCGGTTTGATCTAGATCTTGAGTCAAAATCATCACGTCCACACTAGATCCTTACACCTTTGTTCATCATAAAACCCCATGCAAAGCCCAGTAAAACATGCAAGAACACGTACGCACTGATCTAATGAAACAGCACCATAAGTTAGCATGCATATGCATCATTGCATATTGAGTAGAATTTGTGCATGATGTTTGATTGCTGTAAATCTTGTATGTGCGTGATCGTGAGTAGAAGGGCAAGCTCAGGGAGCTACCTACGAAAGGCTACAGCACCAAGACTTTGAAGCGCCTGAGCAACAGAGGCCACAGGAACAAGGCAAGTGCCACTTGACCATATTGATCCCATATTTTGGAACTGTTTTGTTTGCAAAAACATGTATGCTTGAGTCAACTTGCTGGAAAACCCTTTTATAGGAGTTTACTAGTTTTGTTAACCACCATTGTTGCCAGTAAAGTTTATGAGTCGGGTATGGTTGTTTTGCTTTTTGCTTCGCTTGGCTTATGGGATACGGGAAGGCAAAGTAGAACATGTCTAGCTACTGCACTCATATGAATAATGTAAATTAGAACTTGATGATGATAATGAACATGAATCGGGGGAGATCTAGGCAAGCATGGTTTGAGGATGTGGTAGAATGAGATGGTGGTCTACTTGTCGTAGATCTAAGGACCGGTTCATTCCAGCACATGCCAGGAATACAGTGCCACCACAAGGCCAAATATGGGTGCGGTTTAGCTGACTAATTAGGTAAGTTGCTAGATTGTTATGGACCGTGGAGGGCACAGGGAATGGGAGTCGAGAGAGTACTGCCCTGGGAACTGCATGGCACAAGAGGGGGCACGTAGGTGGGAGAATGGTGATTCGAGCCTGCTGGTGAAACCTTAGTGAGTCCATACATCTAGTAGCCCCTTAGTAAAGGCTATTTTGTGATCTCTTGGCCATACACCGACGGTTGTGTACTAGTATAATGGAGGTTCTGCAGTCGGCGACGGGTGACGAAATCACAAACTTGTGGGTAAAGTGGTGCAAACTCTGCAGGATATAAAGCTATCATGATAGCCGAGCTTACGGTCACAAGCGCCTGGCCAACTCACATGATTAGATGGGATGGTTATTGTGATGATCATTGGGATGGTATTTGGTTTGGTTATGGGTTTGGTCATGGTTGGTCTTTTGTTTTGGTTCGGGACTGTTGAGTCTTGGTAATGAGAATTGGACTGTTGAGTCATGATAATGAGATTTGGTCTCGGTTATGAGATGGAATTGAATATGAGTTGAGATGGTAATGAATACGAGACGGTATTCATGAGCATGAGAAAAAGCTGAGAAAGATAAATGGCTGGATGGGACATGAAAGCTTGTGGAATATGACAGAGGTATGTTGATGTTTTAATTGGATAAATGTTGGGATTACATTCACTTAAAGCTAGTTGCTGTTTTTATCATGTTTTATGAAATAAACTTTGCTTTCTGCAATGAGCCTTTTTATAATTACCTTGTTGGAAGTTACATATCGTATTTTCCCGCATTTGCTGAGTATGTCATGTACTCAAACTTGCATTATTACTGCATCATCAGCAACAGGAGAAGAGTACTTCGAAGACCATGTGGAGTACTAGGCGTGCGATCTACCGTCAACTTGCCTGCGGGGATGGAGTAGGACATGGAGCCGCTGTCGTGCTTAGTTTGCTTCCGCTATTGTGTAGAAGACTTCCGCTGCTAGAATAAGACTTCCGCTGCTAGAATAAGTTAGAGACTTCCGCTGCAAGAATAAGATAGAGATTGATGTAATAAAGTACTTAAACCCTATTATTCGTGGTTATATTCTGAATACATTTTGTGGATTAAATGTGTATGTGTGATGAACATCCTGGGCACACATATGCATCAGCTGGGTTCCGTGTTCTACGGAACCGGGCGTCACATCTAGAGGCTTGTGGACATTTCATCTACCCTACCTTGATCTTGTGGTAAGCATCCTCGCCGATATCGCCATTGCTTTTTAACGTTGATCCTAAATATCAAAAAGGGTCCCTCTGAGGTACTACTTGTCCTTGTAGACTAACATTCCCCTCTCCACATCCAACACTACTAAAGTGACATATCATATGCTCAGTCTTGGTCCTACTAAGTCTAAACCCCTTGTACTCTAAGGTTTGTCTCCATAGCCCTAATTTCTTATCAACGCCACCACTAGTTTTATCTACCAACAATACATCATCAGCAAAGAGCATGAACCATGGGATATCCCCTTGTATATCCTTCGACACCTCTTCCAACAATAAGGAAAATATGTATGGGCTCAAAGTTGATCCTTGGTGTAGTCCTATCGTGATAAGAAATGTATCAGTCTCAATATCACTTACCGCACGTTTGTCACAACATTATTGTACATATCCTTGATAAGGGTAATGTACTTTGTTGGAACTTATGTTTCTCTAGCGCTCACCACATAAATAGCCTTGGTATCTTGTCATACGCCTTCTCCAAGTCAATGAACACTGTATGTAGGTACTTCTTCTGCTCGCTATATCTCTCCATAAGCTGACAAAGCAAGAAAATCGCCTCCATAATAGACCTTCCAGGCATAAAACCGAACGGGTTTTTAGTGCCACTTGTCACTTTTCTCAAGCGGTGTTCAATCACTCTTTCCTAAAGTTTCATAGTATGACTCATAAGCTTAATCACTCGGTAAGTATAACAACTTTCTATATCTCCTTTATTCTTGATGATAGGTACTAATATATTTTTCTCCACTCTTCAGGCATCTTGTTTGACTAAAAAATGTGGTTGAATATCTTTGTCAGCCATAGTATTTCCATGTCCCCAAAACATCTCCACACCTCAATAAGGACATCATCAGGGTCAAGGCCTTCCATCCTTTCATCCTTTTTATGCCTTCTTAACCTCAAACTCTTGTATCCTCCGCATGAACCGTCTGTTGGAATCATCAAAGAAGTCATCCAACTCAATCATAATGCTTCCATTCCTATCATGAATAGCCCATTAAAGTAAAATTGTCATCTATTCTTAATCTCTTCATCTTTCACTAGAATGCGATCTGTCTTCTCTTTGATGCATTAACTTGACTGAGATCCCTCATCTCCCTCTCGCGGATTTTTGCCATCTTGTATATGTCTTTTTTGCCTTCATTTTGTCCCTAGTCTCTCATATAACTCATCACAGACTTGTTGTCTTGCTTTACTCACAGCCTGCCATGCATTTTTCTTGGTCTCTTTGTACTTCAGCTTGTTGCTTGCGCTTCTATCATGATGCTAACTCTTGTAATACCCTTTCTTCTCCTTAAGGGCCTTTTGTACACCCTCATTCCACAACCAAGTGTCTTTATCTACAAGTTTCTTTTCTTTTATCACAACAATCACCTCACTAGCTACCTTTCTAATGCAAGTTGCCATCTTCACCCACATACTATCTGCATCCCCATCTTCCCCTCATAGTCCTTCTGTAATCACCCTTTTTCAAAGTATTGTTGTGCTTCTCCTTTCAGCTTCCACCACTTTGGTCTTGTGATTTTGACACCTTTGTCTCGCAAAACACGTGTGTGGAAGCGAAAGTCAACTACCACAAGCTTATGTCAGGTCACAATACTCTCCCCAGGGATCACCTTATAATCTAAGCATGCCTCCTATCTCTTCTCCTAGTGAGGACAAAGTCAATCTGGCTAGAGTGTTGTGCACTAATAAAGGTCACTAGGTGAGATTGTTTCTTCTTAAAGTGGGTGTTAGCTACCAACAAATCATAAGGCTATGGAAATGTCTAGGATGTCCTTATCCTCCTGATTTCTATCGCCACATCTAAAGCCTCCATGTACCCACTCGAATCCTATATTAGTTGTAACCATATGACTATTGAGATCTCCTCCTATGATGATTTTCTCGGTTATCAGTACACTACTAACCATATCCTCCAAATCATCCCAAAATTGTCTCTTGGCACTCATGTTGAGCCCAACTTGTGGGGCATAAACACTAATGACGTTCAAGGCAATATCCCCAACAACTATCTTCACTAGGATGATCCTATCTCCTCGTCTTCACACATCCACTACTCTATCCTTGAGACTCTTATCAATTAGAACGTCTACACTAGGATGATCCAGAATAACAAAAGCTTGAAACCGCTATTCTCGACTTCTCTCACCTTTTGATCCGCCCATCTAGTTTCTTATACACAAAGGATATTTACTTGTCTCCAAATCATTTAGCTTCACTATCAAGGATCCATCGAGTAAGATGCAAAGACACTTGCTCACTTATCACTACATCCGGGCGATGATGTAGCGCACCACTAAGGTGGTGGTGATCCAGCTCTTGCTAATTTGACACCATATACGGGTTCTGATGTGGCGTGCCACAATGGCGACGGCGACCTGGCTCTTGCCCAATTAACACCATACCCGGGTTTCGATATAACGCGTCGCTAAGAGGGTTACGCACAACAATTTTTTATTGGATTTCATTTCCATGAGAATGGCTAAGTGTAGTTGTGGCTCACCAAGCCTATCACAACCCCTCCTCCTTTACCCGTGCTTGGGATCGGCTATGTCATTACAACATAGCAGAGTTCAAAAATTCTATACCGATATCAAGCCAAAATACTATAGCCCGCGAGAAATTTTTCATCATTTGACTTCTACCATTAAGAATTCCTAATTAGCATAGCAAGATCAATATACAAGGTTGATCTACCCTTCAACCTAAACATGAATTTTTAGTGATGCAAGTGGGTGTCATCCAATTCCTAGATTTAATGCAATTAATAAGCAATAACCAATACAATCTTGCATAAATATAAAGATCAGTAAAAACAACTAATGCAATCAGGTCTTGCCTTGGTGTTCCTCAGAAAAACCTTAGTGTAGGCGGGGGTTTGGGTCAGTCCACATCTTGGACTCGACTACTCCATCGTGGGCTCTACTAAGATGCACACAAATGCAATCAAATTAATAATGTGGTAACTTTATATTGTACCAACATCAAACTGGTCCTAAAATAATTAATTGGAAATGCTATAAAATTTTATAATCAACGGTGATCTATATGCCAATTTAAAGTTAAATTACAACAATTCTATTGTGAAAAAATACACTTTTCTATTAATTATCTATATGATTTGAATCAGTTTATTAACTTATAGTTATATTCCTAACATGGGTGGTTTACTGTAAGTGGATAACATGTTGAGGAACTGTAGCACAAAGTTTTTAAGAATTTATTTAGCCATATTTTAAAAAAGGGTGTACCCAGTGCCGAAGGCTCTCACACATGTGGGGTCTGGGGAAGGGTTATTTCTAGACAGCCTTACCTCTTCTTTTGCAGAGAGACTGGTTCGAATCGAAGACCTCAAGACACAAGTGGAGACACACTGCCACTGCACCAGGTCCGCTCTTCTATTTAGCCATATCCTAAGTTCTGTAATTTAAATAGCAGCAAACAATTGATAATTATTTTATCAAAACCCACAAAGCTAAATGAGCTGGAATTTTTACTGTAATATAGTTAGCATGCAAGAGGATGTTCTGCAATTTCTCAGGTTTTTCTCATAGCTGGATCTCACTCTAATCAATTTACCACATTATTGCTTATATATTTACTAAATAAATACAGATCATTTTATTTGCAATATACTTTCTAAAGGTGTAGATAGGGTCCTAACTAATCCAATAAAACTTGTTTCATATTTTTCTATTTTTTTCTAGAACTTATTATGATTTTACAAGTTTTCATCATTTTCAATTTTTTTATATAGAAAACGCTTGATATTCCTGTCCAATGGGATTCAGGCCACAAAGCGGGCGACAGGGGCTGGCCCCATGGGATCTGGTGTGACCCGCACTTGTGTGAGCTCCACAGCAGCAGCCATGGCCGACCGAGCTCCTCACTGAGAAGCTCGCCAGAATGACTACTGATGGCCGGGACGGGCCCGGCAGGGCGTGCGTGGGGCACCTCAGTGGCGGTTGGCAGCGACGGCAGTCGCATTCACTATCACCTCGGACAAGCAAACAAGAGGAAAAATAGTGAGGGAGGTGCGCTGGAGAGTTAGCAAGTGCGGGATGAGGTTAGTTTCGCACAAAGGCACTCACCAAATCGGGAGGATTTCGGTTGAACGAAGTTGAAGGTTCGACGGTCGTTCTTTGGAGAAGACGATGAAATCCGCTTTATTCCTAGGTGTAACACCCTCAATTTCATATTCATGCATTGCATATAGAGAAACATTATAAAATAAGTAGAATGGGAGAAAGATAGCTGAAAAGATCCAATTCCAATTCGCCGAGGAGCGCCATTGACACTTCCCGCGGCCTGATGGCCTCGTGGTGTCTTCGGAGCTCATCCCTGCGGAGGGGGGTGAGGTCCGGCACTGCTGGCCATGTGGCAGGCTCGGAGCTCGCCTCTGCGGAAGGGGCGAGGTCCGGCCCCGCTGGACGTGTGTCGCCTTCGGAGCTAGTCTCTGCGGAGAAGCGAGGCTCAGCCCCGTGGGACACGTGTTGACTTCGGAGATAGTCTCTGCGGAGAAGCGAGGCTCAGCCCCGTGGGACACGTGGCGCTTTCGGAGATCACCCCTGTGGAAGGGATAAGGTCTGGCCCCGCTAGACACGTGTCGTGTGACGCCCCTGTTCTGAGAGGAAACCTCTCGGAACCGAGACTGATGCGTATGTGTGCCCAGGATGTTCATCACACATACACATATAATCCACAAACTGAATTTCAGAACAATACCACGATAACAGGGTTTATTACAATGCCTCATGAGTCTTGGACTCATTCTAGCAGTGTAAGTCTTATCTTAGCAGCGGAAGTCTTATTCTAGCAGCGGAAGCTTCTAAACTATTGCGGAAGCAAACTAAGCAGAAGCAGCGGCTCCATCTCTACTCCATCCCCACAGGCAAGTTGACGGTGGATCACACTCCTAGTACTCCACGTGGTCTTCATAGTACTCCTCTCCTATTGCTGATGATATATGATAATGCAAGTTTGAGTACATGACGTACTCAGCAAGTGCGGGAAGTATGACATGTAGCTTACAACAAGGCAGGTATAAAAAGGCTCACTGCAGAAAGCAAAGTTTATTTCTCAGAACACGATAAAAACAGCAACTCAGCTTTAAGTGAATGTAATCCCAACATGTATTTAATCACCAACATGCCTCCATCATGTTCCATCACTTTCAGGTCTCTTCCAGACATTTATCTTTCTCAACTCTTCTCAAGCTCGTGAATACCATCTCATGAATACCATCTCGTATTCACTACCATTTCATCTCATATTCAATTCCGTCTCATACCGAGACCAATGCTCATTGTCATGACCCAACAGTCATGCAACCAGTCTCATTACCCGGACTCAACAGTCCCGAAAACCAAATCTAGAGACCAAACCAAATCAAAAACCATAACCTCCCAATAACCATCCCATCTAATCATGTGGGTTGTCCAGGCGCCCGTGACCGTAAGCTCGGCTACCATGATAGTTTTAGACTCTGCAGAGGTTGTACCACTTTACCCACAAGTTTGTGATTTCATCAGCCGTCGGCGACTGCAGAACCTCCATGATACCAGTACACAACCGTCGGTGTATGGCCAAGAGATAACAAAATAGGTAGAAAGGGGCTACTAGATGTATGGACTCACTAAGGTTTCACCAGCAGGCTAGAATCTCCAGTTCTCCCACCCACGGGCCCCCTCTTGTGCCATGCAGTTCCCAGGGCAGTCCTCACTCGACTCCCATTCCCCGCGCCTTCCACGGTCCATAACAATCTAGTAACATACCTAATTACTCAGCTAAGCCGCACCCATATTTGGCCTTGTGGTGGCACTGTTATCCTGGCATGGCTCGCATGAACCGGTCCTTAGATCTATGTCAAGTAACCACCATCTAATTCTACCACATTTACAAACCAAGCTTGCCTAGATCTCCCTCCGATTCATGTTCGTTAACTATATCCGTTTCTCATTATTCATACGAGTGCAGTTAGCTAGACACATCTATCTCGCTTCCTGTATCCCATGGACTCAGTGAAGCATAAAAGCAAAAACTATACCTGACTCATTAACTTTCCCGGTGACAAGGGTGGTTAACAAAACTAGTAAACTCCTATGAAAGGGTTTCCCATCATGTTGACTCAAGCACACACACCTTTTTGCAAACAAAACAGTCTTTCAAAAACATGGGATCAATATGGTCAAGGGGCACTTGCCTTGTTGTTGTGGCTTCTGTTGTTCTTGGATCTCGAAGTCTTGTTGCTGAAATCCTTCGTAGATAGCTCCCTGAGCTTGTCCTTCTATTTATTATCACGCACATACAATATTCATAGCAATCAATCATTATGCACAAACTTTACTCAAGATGCAATGGTGCATATGCATGTTAACCCTATGGTGCAGTTTAGTTTGTACGTGCTCTTGCATGCTTTTTTTAATTGGCTTGCATGGGGTTTTATGATGAACAGAGGTGTATAGATCAGATGTGGACGTGGCGATGATCTGGACTCAAGATCTAGATCAAACCAATCAACACGTGATCTGTCCATGAAAAAGCCTATGTTCGAAAAGATCGAAGAACAGATGCAAAGAAAACGTGATGACGTCGTAAGGTGGTAATGGAGACCTACCTTACTTACTTCGGGTCTTTCCTCTAGCAAAAACAGATCGTCGGTTCCCCTCCGGCGATGGCGATCGTGTCTGTCTCATCGACGGTCTTTCCGGTGGTCAAACTCCGGCGAAGGGGTTTAGCTCGGCGAGTTTGGGGCTAGTGCTTCTAAGTTGTCGGCTTAGAAAAAATGTTACGACTAAGGGGTTGCTTCGGGTTCTATTTATAATCGGGAAGAGAAGAGTCCTAATCTGATCGGAATTCAAATAAGAGTCCTATTTTTGAATCTTAACAACTTATCTTCAATTGATTTGGTGCGGTAGCAATGGGGAATTCGTGTCGGTTTCCTTCCGTCTCGGTATTCCAGCGCATACAGAAGCAAAAACCGCTTCAGATCTCGTCACCTCCGTGATGATGAGCTCCGAAGGCTCCACGTATCCTGCGGGGGCCTGGTTTCCCTTTTCCGCAGAGGTGGGCTCCAGTTGTGCCGCGTGTCAGGCGGACGAGACCTCCCTCTCCCTCAGAGGTGAGCTCCGTGTGCACCACGTGTCTGGTGGGTCGGGACCTCCCCTCTCTTTCCAGAGACGAGCTCGCGTACGCCACGTGTCAGTTCCGGACCTCCCCCTCTCTTCGGAGGTGAGCTCCGGTAGTGCCACGTGTACTTTCTGGACCTCCCCTCTCTTCGGAGGTGAGCTCAGAGAATGCCACGTGTCCTGTAGCGCCAAACTTCCTTTCTCCTCAAAGACGAGCTCCGAGGTTGACACGTGTCTGTCAGCGTCGGACCTCCCGGAGATGAGCTCCGAGGTCGACACGTGTCCATCAGTGTCGGACCTCCCGGAGATGAGCTCCGGAGGTGACACGTGTCCAGTAGTGTCGGACCTCCCGGAGGCGAGCTCCGGAGGTGACACGTGTCCGGTAGGACTGGACCTCTCGGAGGTGAGCTCCGATAGCGACATGTGTCCTGCGTGGCTGGTCCTCTCTCTTCCGCAGTGACTAGGTCCGAAGGCGACACGTGTCCTGCAGGGACGGCCTCACTCATCCGCAGAGGCTAGCTCCCGGGCAACACGTGTCCCACGGGGTCGGACCTCGCCCCTTTCGCAGAGATGAGCCCTGAGCCTGCCACGTAGCCAGTTAGCGGCGGACCTCTCCCCCTTTTGCAGGGATGAGCTCCGAAGGCGCCACGTGGCCAGCGGGCCATGGGAGTTGTCTTCATCGCTCTCTATGGATTGAATTTGGCTCTTTTGGGCTATCTTTATGATTCTTTCTTTGTTTCTACTTATTTTAAAATATTTCCCTACATAAAATATGAATGCATGCAGAAATCAAAATTGAGGGTGTCACAAATCTACCCCCCTTAAATTGAATCTCGCCCTCGAGATTCGCTAGTGGAGAGTAGATGAGGGAATTCTGCTTTGATGTCTTCTTCACGTTCCCATGTGGATTCAGCTTCTGTGTGATGGCTCCATTGTACCTTGCACCAACGGATCACTTTGTTCCTCGTGACCCATTCCTTCACGTCCAAAATTTGGACAGGCACTATAGGAATCCGGATAATAGATGACGGCCGGAAACCGTCGTCAATAAGAACACTACCGTCGTCAATAAGTTATTGACGATGGTAAAACTTTATAGACGACGGTTTTCGGCTGTCGTCAATTATTAGTCGTCAATAAATTTATTGACGATGGTAACCGTCGTCAATAATCTTATTGACGACAGCTAAATCTAGCTGTCGTCAATAAACTTATTGACGACAGCTAGGATATGAACCGTCGTCAATAACAATGGTTTATTGAAGACGGTTTCTGTTACCTGGCCGTCGTCAATAACAATGGCTTATTGACGACAGCTAAATCAGGCTGTCGTCAATAAGCTTATTGACGACGGCGAGGATTTCAGCCGTCGTCAGTAACCATGGCTTATTGACGACGGTTTCCACTCGGCCGTCGTCAATAACAATGGCTTATTGACGACGGTTTCTGGTACCTGGCCGTCGTCAATACTAATGGCTTATTGACGACGGCCAAGTACAAGAAACTGTCGTCAATAAGCTTGCCAATTTTTTTTAAAAAAAAAACAGAAAATCCTGCCCTGGCTTCGAGGCCAGCCCTGGCTCGATGGCCAGATCACAGGCAATCAAAATATACATCACAGGCAGGCATAAAAACACTATACGCACGCCACACTACCATACGCTACACCGACCGCTGCCACCAGAGTCCAGGAAGTCGTCGTGCGCTCGTCCAAACGCTGGTTGCTGAGGGGATGGAGTTTCCTGAGCCAGCGTCGCCGATCCCTATGATGTACATGTATAGTTAGACAAATTAGAAGTTCACAAATGTGTATGTGATTAAATAAACTCATTACAAGTTAGAATTGTGCAAGTTAACTAGATTTGGCTATGTTTGAGTAAGTTTGCTCATATTTTACTATGTTTGAGAAGTATGGACTAGTAGTGTTTGTGTTTGAGCTAGTTCAAATAGTTTTGGCTATGTTTGAGTAAGTTTGGTCATATTTGACTATAGTTGAGTAAGTTGTACCATATTTTACTCAGTTTGAGGATGTTTAACTAGTTTTCTCTAAGTTTAAGTAAGTTTGATCAAATTCAACTAAATTTGAGCAAGTTTAACTAGATGCAGCTATTATGAGAAATTTTGTACCTGTGCTCCTGACATTGGCCCCTGTGGTAGCTGTATCGGTGGCGGCGCCCACTGAGGAAAGACAACGGGCTGTCCTGTGGCCATAGCCTGCAAATATGAAGTAAATTATTATACATGTCATTTATATATTAGAAACATTGAGTACAATGATCTGAACTTACCTGCATGGCAGCTTGCAGCTGTAGCATGTACAAGTGTTGATACTCGTCCCTAGCCCGGAGCTCGGCTGCCTGCCTCTCGTTCGCGAGCCTCAGCGCTTTCTACGTCCTCTGGAGCTCCTCCTGGACACTCTAGAGCTCCAGATCACGGCTGCCACGCCTGCTGGATCCACCCTGCGATGAATAGGCCCTCGAGTAAGACCGCGCCTCCCTCGAGTCTACTACTCCATCGAAGATGGCCAACCTACACAACGAAGTAAGAGTATTATAGTTTCGTGTCTCGAAGTTCATGAAAGTAAATGAAAAACAACAGAACTCACCGGCCGTGAGGTTTACCGCCATCGCTTGCATAGGCGGCTTCAGGTACGATCGGCGAGTTCTGCCAATCGTAATCATCGCCTCGAAGCCTCCGCACCTCCTCCCCATACTTTTCCTGAAAATACAGAAAATTAAAGTCATCAGAAGTTTTAAAGAGAATACAATTAAGTCAACTAAAAAACTCACCAATGTCTCCGTCGCTCTCTGAGAAGACAGCTGATCAGGCTGCGAGGGGTCACTTCCCATGTGACCCCTCCTCCACACCTGGATAGCGGTCGGCTCCTGACCGATCTCGCGCTCCTATCGATACGTGTTAGCACAATGATAGTGATAGAAATTAACTAGAATATAATTCGAGTATCACTTACCATCCGTTTAGCAAGGCGTACGTAGCCATCCCCGCCAAGACGGTGTTTCCCGTCCGTCCCTCGACTCTGTCGGCGGGTCATCGACACGCCTTGGAAGCCCTGGCTCGCCCAACAAGCACACAGGGAACTGTAGG
This sequence comes from Neostapfia colusana, assembly GCA_030760725.1. NCBI lineage: Eukaryota > Viridiplantae > Streptophyta > Magnoliopsida > Poales > Poaceae > Neostapfia > Neostapfia colusana. The sequence goes on along the minus strand of JASWHV010000013.1, from coordinate 42,830,634 downwards.
CGTCCGGACAGGACTCAAGCCACGGTACGCTGACCTGCACACATTTGTTGTTGGATGAAAACATTGATGAAAATTGGATAATGAAGCAAAGTAAAATAAAGAATTTACCTCTGCGTACTGTGCCTCCGTCAAGTACTTGTCCGCCACATCCCTAAACTGCCCCGGCTCACCCTCGTCCAGATGCAACTTATAGTACGCCTTCGTAGCCTGAATGCGAGCCGTTGAAATCGACAGCGTCAGGAGCTTCCTAGCGTTGTTGTTGAAGACCAGGCGAGCGTGATCCAGCTGGGCCTCGTCCTCCAAACGGTAATATTTCTACAAGTAGAAATATACCAGTTAATGTATTTAACATATAATAGGTTCGCATTTAACGAATAGACGATTTACTTACCATAAATTCATGCCACACATGCTCCTGGTGGTTGCCGTAGGTAATGTCCTGGGCCGTAGCGTAATCGTCCCAAGACGTAGCAGCCCGTCCGTTCACTAGACCGGGGTAGTGACAACGGATGAGCTGGCCCAGGACAGCGTTGACCTGGCGGTGGCGTCCTTGACCCGTGAATGAGTCATCGGCCCAAGACCTAATACACGATTCTCAATTAGTACATATATAAGTGTTAAAGTATCTAAATTGATTTGTTATATATTTACTTACCTATCGCCAACCGGACGAATAACGACCCGATCTTCTGGCCGTGCAGGAACGCCGCTGTGGAGCCGGCTCCACATCAGGCTCTATGGAAGGCTCTGAAGCCAGGTCTGAATCCTGTGGTGCCGGAACCTGAAGAGGATCCGAAGCAGGATCTGTAACAGGTTCCGAAACTTGTGGTGTCTGAAGAGGACCCTTGGCCTTTGTCTCCTCAGACATAGAGTCGTCCTAAAAATTTGAAGATTGGTAATATAGATTTAAGAAAGTTATTTAAATAATTTATGTAATTTAATATTCTTTACCTGTCGTGACCGCTCTCATGACCCCTGGCCTCTGTCGAGGCCCAACAGCTAAGACAGTCTACCATTGCTAGACTGACAGCCCTGGAAAACGGAGTCTGCTCTCGGGGGCAGAAAGCCCCGCGTCCCCCGTCGTCTACTTCTCGACGACATCCTGATGAAAGGAAATTTGATAATGAATTTAAAGGAAAATATAGAAGACGAAAGAAGAGATGAAGGAAATGTTACTTGTACTCAATTCCAAAATTCATCAGTATCACGATCATGTACTCTACTTCGTAAACCGGTCCATCGATCTTTTGTCATGATTGTTCGCCGTTTTCGTTTTTTCACATTATGAGTCTGTACATCTTGTGCATCTCCAACTAATTCATCGAGTCGTAGACCAGGCTCAATGACAAAAGAATCCAGCAACTCTTCTTCTTGGTAAACAACAACTACCTCATCAATGTAACCAGTATTGTCCGGTGTATATAACCGCTCACGAGGATTCACCTTTTGTACAACCCACCATGCACTAAGTTTTTCGCATGGATATTGTAGATAGTACACTTGTTCGACTTGGTGTGCAAGGACAAAGGTGTCGTAGCCTCGTAGTCGGTCCTTGTGTTTGACTTCTACCATGCCAAATTGGTTTTGTCGAGCTCCATTGTTATTATCAAACCAATCGCAGTCAAAGAAGACTACTTTAAGGTCTTTACTCACGGCAAAACTAAATTCTAGGATTTTATTTATGATCCCATAGAAATTAGTTTCACGTCCTTCGGCATCGGCAGCCCTCGTCACAACTCCGGTGTTTGATGTTGCCCTTAGAGGACGTTGAGCTTCAAATTGAGTTGAACGGAATCGGAACCCATTGACATCATATCGACCAAAGAGGTTAATATTAATGGATCCGTTGGACAGTTGTCGCAAATCTTCATGAACACCGGCTTGTGTCTTGCACTGTCCAACATATGAAGTAAGAAGACTATTTTATGCTATGAACATAATTACTAAGAGGAACAAGACAAGGAAAACGTTACATGATTTCGAAACCAGGTTTGGAAGTTAGGTCCTCCATTTACTCCATTGTGTCGCATTGTTTGTATTTACTTGCTAGTAGGTTGCTGCTTAGACTTCCAATTTTGTCGATCGAACTCACTAAATAAGGACAAAACATAATTATTAGTGTAGATGTGTAACACACCATGCAAACTAGTATAGAAGTTGAACAACCACTTACTGAAAAAAATTGTCCATCCCATCTATGTTAGCGTACATGTATAAAAAAGTAGTTGTCTTTTCATCTGCTGAAGCATCATAGCTCGTGCCACTACCAACAGTGGTGCCTCTCGTTTGAAAAAGTGAGAGTTTGCTACAAGAGGTTGCTTCAGCCATATTGTACCGTAACACCGATTCATTAATATTGTGTTCTTCTGCAAAGTAGACACTTGAAAAGTATCCTATCTCCTGAAGTGTAAATGCTTCTGCGATGCATCCTTCAACCCTTTCCCTATTATGAACCATCGGTTTTAGACATCTGAGTGCTCTTTCAATGTGGTACATCCACCTATATTGAACAGGGCCACCTACTTTAGCTTCATATGGAACATGGATTAGAAGGTGTTGCATTGGATTGAAGAACCCTGGAGGAAATATTTTTTCCATCTTACATAAAAGCACAGGTATCTCTTTTTCCAACTTCTCCATCATCTCCCTTTTGATTTCTTTAGCACAAAGCTGTCTATAAAAATAGCTAAGCTCGGCTAACACCTTCCACACCTCATCGTCAAGATAGCCTCGAAACATAACCGACAGAAGTCTTTCCATGATTATGTGATAATAATGGCTCTTCAAACCAGTAAGATTTCTAGTCTTATCATTAATGGCTCTTCTCAGGCTAGCAGCATAACCGTCTGGGAACTTCAACTCTTTCAACCACTTGAAGACTTCTTTCTTTTCTTTTGGTCGAAGGCAGAAAGAAGCTTGTGATTTGCCACCAGCTTCGGAGAGCTAAAGACTTGGTCGGTTACAAACCTCTGCCAAATCCTTCCGAGCTTTTATATTGTCTTTTGTTTTGCCCGTCATATCCAAGCACATGCTTATGATGCATTCGCCCATGTTACGTTCCTGGTGCATGACATCAATGTTATGCATTAGAATTAAAGACTTCATATACGGTAACTCCCATAGTGCACATATATAAGTCCAATTGTGATCCTCTCCGTAACCAACAAAATATCCAGGACGACCTTCATCTGGCACTAGATTGTTGAGCTGTTTAACAATTTCCGACCCGTTCAGACATTGTGGTGGTCCCTTTTTTACAATGGTACCCTTCCTGAAGTCCTTTCTCTGTTGCCTAAACACGTGATTTGGCGGTAACCAACGTCTATGACAATCAAAGTAGCATATCTTGCCACCATGACTTAGACGAAAACAATCCGTGTCCGAAGCACATATTGGACATGTCAATCAACCATGAGTGCTCCAGCCAGAAAACATGTCGTAAGCTGGAAAATCATGAACAGACCACAAGTACGTAGCTCGAAGGTTGAATTTCTGTTTTCTATAACAGTCGTACGCTTCGACTCCTGTCCATAACATTTTGAACTCTTCAATCAATGGCTGCATCATCACGTTCAGTCGTGAACCAGGATGATCCGGTCCAGGTACAATAAGGCATAGGAACATGAACTTATACTTCATACAAAGCGATGGTGGTAAGTTGTACGGAATAGCGAACACGGGCCAACAAGAGTACAGTGTGGCGTTTGTACTGTCGCCAACCCAAAGCGAATATTTCTCACGTCATTGGCGAAATCTGGATCGAAGCGGTCAAGCGCCTTCCATGCCTCACCGTCCGACGGGTGCACCATCATGCTGTTGTTCTCACGTACACCTTCTTTATGCCACCTCATGAGTCTAGCTGTTTTTTTAGATAAAAACAAACGCTTGAACCTAGGTATGACAGGCAAGTAGCGAAGCTGCTTCTGTGCGACTTGAGTCATTACTTTTGAACCGTCATCATTAACAACTTCGACAAATCTCGCTTTACCACATTTTAAGCACTTGTTCTCGTTGGCATGCTCTCTCCAAAAAAAGCATGCAATTGTCTAGACACATATCAATCTTCTCATATTTCATACCTAGACCAGAAATCAACTTCTTAGACTGATTCATATCTTTAGGCACTTTATGTGGTTGTGGAAGGATATCGTTGATCAATTTGATGAGATCATTGTAGCAGTTATTGGAGAAAAATACTTAGACTTAATGGCCATAAATCTAGTCATGAAAGTAAGGAGCGTCACTTCGGTGTGTTCAAGCAACGACTCTTCTGAAGCTTTGAGAAGCGTGAAAAACGCTTCAACCTCCGTTGTAGGAGGATCCTCTATGAATTCAGGATTTATGGCATCAAGCATCTCGTCCATCCTATCGACCCCCGTGTTGTCATCCTCATCTGAAACTTGTAAGGGTTGAGAAGATGTCTCACCGTGAAAGGTCCACACCTCATAATCTTGCATGAAACCGTATCGACATAAGTGAAACGCCAAATTCACTTTGTCCCAACACTTTGCACCTTGACATTTCGTACATGGGCATTGCACCTTATCGATCTTTGACAATGAAAAAGCTCGATCTACAAAAGCATCTGTCTTTGCGAACCACTCATCCGAGTGACCACTAGAACTGTTCTTCCAACCGGTATACATCCAACTACGATCCTCACCGATGTTTGAATCTGCAGTTTAATGTCAAGGAAATTATAGTTACTTTATAATTTATTTATGTCACGGCCCTACATCTATTGGAAAGGATAGGTCCTAAACCCACCCAAGAGTGATCGAGCGGAGCGTGCTCATGACGAGACGCGTGGTATGGATCCGAACAAAATTTTGGCAGCATAACCCCGCTGTTCTCCACTGCACGCCTGAAAATGGTGCAGCAGAGAACAACAGGGTTATGCCATCGAAATCTCGTCTAGACCTAAACCCGCGTTTCATCACATGCCACGCCCCCTCGGTCACTCCCAGGCTGTCCAAAAAGGGACAATTCCGAATGTACACGCCTCACATGCGTAACATATGTGAGACGGGCCTGTTCGAAATGGGTGACGCATGTTGAATAGGTTTACGTCAATCTTTTGTTTTTGAGTCATTTAAAAGAGAGAGAGGAAAGAACGAGAGAGAAAGAAAGAACGAGAAAACAAAGAAGTGGGTTAGCCATCCTAAGTTATGCCCCGTTGGGGCCTGCCATTATCTTACGACGCCTTTAGGGTTAGCCGTCGTACGTTATGCCCCGTCGTAAGTGGGTCAAAGATGAAACCACACCGTCGGGGCCCGTCGTCCACGCGCGGGAGCTTGCCATCCTCGGTGCCTGTCTTGACAAATACATTACCAATAAATGGGCCGTGACAGACCCTAAATGGGTCGTGTCAGGCCGGACCGGGCTGAAACCCATTTATTTACATATAGTAACTAATCACGCAATCAATCAAAGTATTATTTAAACAATAATCAATAACAATACTAATTAAACAATTAATCAACTAAAGTTGGGGCTCGGGGCGGCCGAGGCGCGGCCGGGGCTCGGCGCGAGCAGGGGCGGCCGGGCGGGGCTTGGGGCGGGACGGCAGCGGCGGCGGCGGGGCGGGGCGCGGGATGGCGGTGCGCAGTGGGGCGGGGCACGGGATGGTGGTGCGCGGCGGCAGGGCGGGGTGTGGCGGCGGGAGGAATAGCCAGCGTGAGGCATCGACGGTGGTAGCGCGAGGGGCCAGCAGCGCCTTGCAGCGATGGTGGCGGGCGGAGGCGGCGCCGGCATCGGCGACGCTCGGCCAGACGATGGCGGCCAGACAGAAGTCTTTCTTTCTCTTCATCATGTTTTTGCGAGGTTGTCCATACGATGGTAGCTTTTCTTACTAGAGTTGCAGAAGTCCTTGAACTAATAGTTGTACTACCAGCTCATTTTGAACTTTCCTATCTCGTCATGTTTCAGCTATGATGCTTGGGTCATCTACAATTTCCTTTCACTATGTTTGGTATGGGAGGGAGGTCCTGGTGCTGTGGTTACAAGCCGGCCGTTGGGACGCCTAGGCGATCGCCTAGGCAAGCGTCAGGCGAGGAGGGGAGGCGGGTGTGGCGGCGGCGGCAGCAGCAAAGGAGGCGGGCGGCCAGCTAGGCGGCGGAGGAGGCGGGAGGAGGCGGAGGAGGCAGGGTGGGCGAAGGCAGGGCGGGCGGGTGAGCCTCACGGCCCAACTATTGTGGACCGTCGGATGAGATCCGACGGTCCTCATTTTCACTGGGGTATATAAATATACCCTACCCTAATTTACTCCTCACCAGTGTTATCCTAAACGGCCTAAACGACCTGTTTAAACGTGTTTAAACGCTAGGGTATTACGCTCCGTGGACGTAGGGTATTACGCTCCGACGGCCCGAACTACGTAAATCCTCGTGTCCTTCCTCGCCATCATGCTCCAACCATCGAGATCCACTAGCCCCTCCAAAAAAAGAACCTCCGCGGGCTGCTTCCAAGCAAACCGGGGGAAGTGTCGTAGCGAACACTTCAACAATCATCAATTTTAAGGGAAGCATGACTAATGTTCTACAACTACATAGGAATCAAGGGTAACATGGAAAGGTAAAACATGCAATAAGGTTTCAAACAACTCCTATAGCTGATGCGTAATCAAGACCATCCACTTGTGTGACATAATTGTTTTTGAAAGCTCGCTCCCACGATATCATATAAGAAGAAAGATCGACCTGGTTTATAAGGAAAACTGGGACCAAAACCGTACAACAGGGAGGACAACATCATATCCTCTAACTGGGAACACAAATACCACTAACCCAGTGGACACCTAAAGAGGAGGACTTGCTACAACCCAACTTTCTTGCATTTCCCAACCCCCAAATGCTTCTAAGGTGGGATACGACATAGATATGTCATGGTCGCATGTGAGGTTTTCACCCATAGGATCCAAGGGGGTCATCAGCAACACCTCCACAGGACTCGTGATGCCTATTTTTGCTACTTCTGTCAGCTCGACTCTCCGTCAAGGCTAGGTTTACAACCGTGGCAAAACTTTTCCACTCCATATGACTATTGTACCAAGGTCTCCGACACCATCGCCAACCATTAGAGCCGCCGAGCACCGTACTCATCACGGCACCACTATGTCAGCGGTCTGCGACTCACCCATAATGATCACCTTGCACAACGCCAACACCACGTCAACCTTGCGCCTTCGCCCACTAGCGCCTTGATGTCGCTAGCACCACCAAGTTGCCTCTGCAACCGAGATGTCTTCGCATCTGCTAGCACACGTGTTTTGGCCTTGCTTGTGTGTCCATAACTCAAAATATGTGACCTAATGGCCAGAGGGGGAGGTACAGGGGCCGGGCCGGCCGGTGGCCGGCGGCGCTGCCCCAACAAAAGCCGGGGAGAGGCCGGAGGGGAGGGGGAGGGGACTTACCTCGGCCGGAGACGGGCGGCGGCGGTGGAGGGGACGGGCGGCGGTGACCGGGACGGCGGCGACGGGTGGCGGCGGTGGCGGGGACGGGCGGCGGCGGCGACTGGTGCGAGTCGGGAGGCGGCACTAGCCGCCTCCCGGCTCGCGCACGGGTTATATACCCCGTTATTGATGACGGTGCTAGGAAACCGTCGTCAATAAGGACTTGTTGACGACGGTACTAGGTTACCGTCGTCAATAACTCCTCGGGTGGGCCCGAATTTAGTTAAAGACGACGGCCACTGTCGTCAATAATTTATTGACGACGGTTCTCATCTAGCCGTCGTCAATAACTAAGTTATTGACGACGGCTATATATAGCCGTCGTCAATAACAATAAAGACGACGGCCCCGTCGTCAATAAATTTGGCCTTCGTCTATGATTGTTTTTCCTGTAGTGAGGGTGCTCTAAATAGGTTAGATCCTCTTGAAGTTCAAGTTCATCCATTGGTACTTTCTCTTCAGGTACCATCAAGCACATCTTGAGTTGGGATACGTGAAACACGTCATGCATGTCAGAGAGGTACGCTGGGAGCTCTAGTTTATAGGCTACTTCTCCTTGCTTGTCCAAAACCTTAAACGGTTCGATGTAGCGAGGTGCTAGCTTTCCCTTGACGTTGAAACGTCGTTAGCCTCGGATAGGCGATACCTTAAGGTATACGAAGTCTCCTACTTTGAAACTCAACTTCCTTCGCCTATTGTCCGCATAGCCTTTCTGTCGTGACTGAGCAGCCTTCAAGTTCTCTCGTATTTTTTGGACTTGCTTCTCAGCCTCTTGTAGCACTTCAGGTCCAAATACTTGGTTCTCTCCGGTCTCGTTCCAAAACAATGGCGTTCTACACCGTCTACCATACAACACTTCAAAAGGTGACATCTTCAAGCTGGCCTGATAGCTGTTGTTATAAGAGAACTCGGCATATGGCAAGCTCCTATCCCAACTTCATCCATGCTTCAAGGCACAGGCTCTCAACATGTCTTCCAAAATTTGGTCTGTCCTTTCTGTTTGTCCATCGGTCTGCGGGTGGTAAGCGGAGGTAAAATCCAGTCGTGTACCCATAGCTTCATGCAGCTTCCTCCAGAACCTAGAGGTAAATTGAGAACCCCGATCTGAGACTATCCTCTTCGGGACTCCATGGCGGCACATGATTTGCTCCATGTACAGCTTTGCTAGTTGTGCAACGTTGTACTCTATCTTTACAGGAAGAAAATGGGCGGTTTTCGTCAATCGGTCCATGATAACCCAGATGGAGTCGTAACCCGACTGAGTACGTGGCAATCAGACGATGAAATCCATACTGATATCTTCCCACTTCCACTGGGTACCTTCAAGGGTTTCAACAATCCAGCGGGCCTTTGATGTTCGGCCTTCACCCGTTCGCATGAGTCGCATAGGGCAACATACTCGGCTATGTCCCTCTTCATACCATCCCACCAATAACAAGTCTTTAGGTCCTTGTACATCTTGGTACTTCCGGGATGTATGGAATAAGGTGAGTCGTGTGCCTCCTTTAATATCGTGTCACGGATGTGCTTCACGTTAGGCACACAAATCCTTTTTCCTAGCCAAAGGGTACCCTTCTCGTCTTCCTTGAAGTCCTTCTCTATTCCTTGTCGGACCCATTCCTTGATCTCCTTGATCTCCTCATCCGCTGCTTGGCCATCTCGTATCTCTTGTTCTAATGAAGAGTGGAATTCCATCACTTCCATCTTGTTCAAGAATCCAAGATGTAACCGTTTGAACTCCTTGTGTAGCTCGGGCGGTAGCTCTCGAACCGTGAGTTGGTGACATGCTCCCTTCTAGCTCAATGCATCGGCTACTACATTGGCATTTCCTGGGTGATAGTGATTCCAACATCATAATCCTTGATGAGCTCCAACCATCGACGTTGCCTCAAATTCAAATCCATTTGGATGGATATGTACTTGAGGCTTTTATGATCCGTATAGATCTCACATCGATGACCAAGGATACAATGTCTCCAAATCTTTAATGCATGCACCACGGCTGCGAGTTCCAAGTCATGTGTGGGGTAATTGAGCTCGTGTTTCTTGAGTTGTCTCGACACATAGGCTACCACTTGTCCTTCTTGCACGAGCACACATCCAAGCCCTTGTCTAGATGCGTCACAATATACGTCAAAGCTCTTGCTCACGTCCGGCAGTACCAAAACCGGTGCTGTGGTCAGCCTTTTCTTGAGCTCCTCAAAGCTTTATTGGCACGTTGGGGTCCACTAGAACGCCTTCCCCTTCATTAGCAACTCCGTCATGGGCTTTGCTATTTTGGAGAAGTCCTTGATGAACCTTCAGTAGTATCCAGCTATCCCAAGAAAACTCCGAATATCCCTCACGTTTTGCGGTTGGTTCCACTTCAGAACATCTCCCACTTTTCTGGGATCAACCGATACTCCTTCCTCGGAGATGATGTGGCCTACGTACGATATCTCCTTTAGCCAAAATTAACATTTGCTGAGCTTCGCATACAACTGATGCTCTCGCAGCTTCTGTAATGTCAATCTCAAGTGTTCTTCATGTTCCTCCTCGCTTTTCAAATACACCATGATGTCGTTGATGAAAACCACGACGAACTTATCCAAGTACTCCATGAAGACCTTGTTCATGAGGTACATGAAGTATGCGGGTGCGTTCGTTAACCCAAAACAAATAACGGTATATTCGTACGAACCATACCATGTCTGAAAGGCAGTCTTGGGTATGTCGGAGGGCTTAATCTTCAGCTAGAAGTATCCCGACCAAAGATCAATCTTGGAGAAAACTCGGGCTCCTTTCATTTGGTCAAACAGATCCTCTATACGGGGCAGAGGGTACTTGTTCTTGATCGCCACTTCATTGAGAGACCTATAATTCACGCACATCCTTTGGGTCCCATCCTTCTTGTCTACGAAGAGCACGGGGGCTCCGCATGGTGACGAGCTTGAACGTATAAAACCCTTCTCTTGCTGCTCCTGGATTTGTTTCTTGAGCTCCACTAGTTCATTGACGGGCATCCTATATGGTCTCTTTACTATAGGTGCAGTTCCGGGTACCAAGTCAATGGAAAACTCAATGTCCCGGTCAGGTGGCATACGTGGAAGTTCTTCTGAGAAAACGTCCGAGAATTCTTGAACCACCGGAATGCTTTCCAGGGTTGCCCCTTCGACGTGGTTCAACGTTGCCTTCTCGGTTGTTGGTTGGGCTGACTCGAACTCAATATGAGTACCGTGCTCGTTTGTCAACTGTACGCTCCTCTTAGCACATTGGATTACTCCGTTGTGCTTGCTTAACCAATCCATTCTGGGTATTATGTCAAGCCCTTGAGAATCCAAGGCAATGAGGTTAGCAAGGAAGTCTACCCCCCTTATTTTAAGGTTTACTTTCAGACATACTATATTAGTCCTCATCTCTCCACCGGGAGAATTAACCAACATAGTATATTTCAAGTGTGATATGGGTAGATTATACTTGGCAATGTACTTGGATGATATGAATGAATGTGATGCTCCAGAATCAAGTAAAATGGTGGCTGGGTTGGAGTTGGCAAGGAACATACCAATCACGACGTCCTCAGCCTGTTGCGCTTCCTCAGCAGAAACATGGTTCACGTTGCCGCAAGCGTAGTTCTGCTGTCCACGTTTTCCTTGATTGGCTCCTCCGTTCTACCGTGGGTTCTGCTTGGGCACGTTGCTTGGTTGTCCAGGACCTCTTATCGGGCACTGGCTTGCAAAGTGTCCCGTCTCTCCGCATGCAAAACATGCCTTGTTGCCCACGACAGCAGGTACATTGGGGCGGGGGTTTTGACAGGAGCGCCCATGTTGGGTCGGGGTGCAGGAGGCAAAGGCACACGAGGTGCTTGCATGGCAGGATGTTGCTGTGGTGGTTGGTTGGGGCGAAAAGTAGGAGCGGACAATCCATACTGCAGTGTAGCTGGGGGCATGTACCGGGGACGTACATTGCTCCCTTGTGGCTGGTATGGCATCTTTTTCTTGCCCTCTTGCTTGATCTCTTGGATCTTGCTCTCAACCACTATGGCTTTGTCAACTAGCTTCTAGAAGTTAGCATAGTCATTGTTGAGAAGCTGAACCTGGATCTCATTGTTCAACCCTCTCATGAACAGGTACTGCTTCTGTTGGTCCGAGTTGACATCTTCGGGAGCATACCTTGACAGCAGCGTGAACTTGTTGAGGTACTCGTTCATGCTTTTCTGTCCTTGGCGGAGACCACCAAACTCTTGTCTTTTGAGCATCATGACACCAGCAGGGATGTAATGAGAGCGGAAACTCTCCTTGAACTCAGTCCAAGTAATAGTCTCCGGGTTAACATGAGCGTTGGATAGGGCGTCCCACCAGTCAGCGGCTGCTCCCATGAGGTGGTGCGACGCAAAGAGAACTTTCTCTCGGTCATTGCACTGAACTATGGCAAGCTTCTTCTCCATGGACTTCAATCAATCGTCGGCCTCCATGGGGTCATTAGCTTGTGCAAAAGTGGGTGGTCGAGTCCTCATGAACTCCCCCAGTCGGTTGTGAGCCAGCGATGGTGGCGGTGGTGGTGGCGGTGGTGCCGGAACAGGGTTGTTGTTGTTGGCTTGCAGCTGACCCAAAGTTTGGATCATGGTTTGCATGAGCTGATTCTGCATAGCCATCAACCGTTCCAGGTTGTTTGCACCAGCTTTGGGGTTGTCATTCTCAGGAACTTCGACGTAGTCCCCTTCTTGGTTGCCACGAACGTTCCTCCCTTGGCGGCCGGCGTTTCCTCTCACCATCTGTGAGAGAGAGTAGGATAGAATAGAGGTTAGAAGGTTAGATGGATCCCCCTAGCTATATGCATCAAGGTGAATGGACTATATATCATCCTATATGAGGATGTGAACAAGTACCGAAGCATCTCACATCTCTCTACTATGTGTGGATATGGACAACGCTGAAACGTCGCACAACTCACACTAAACACTCAAGCACAAACAATCATCACAAAGTTCAGAACACAACTCCTATTCAAAGCTTATTCGATGGAAGTCCTATAGTCAAGGTGGTTCCAACGGCAATCTATGCATTTTACCTAAGCTTGCATCCTATGGTCAGCGTTGCTTCTAATACCAATCTGTTACTAGGGGTGCGTCCTACAGCCAACGTGGCTCTAATGCCAATTTGTGACTAGCGGTGCGTCCTACAGTCAACGTGGCTCTGATACCAACTTGTGACGCCCCTGTTCTAAGAGGAAACCTCTCGGAACCGAGACTGATGCGTATGTGTGCCCAGGATGTTCATCACACATACACATATAATCCACAAACTGAATTTCAGAATAATACCATGAATAACAGGGTTTATTACAATGTCTCATGAGTCTTGGACTCATTCTAGCAGCGGAAGTCTTATCTTAGCAGCGGAAGTCTTATTCTAGCAGCGAAAATCTTCATTCTAGCAGCGGAAGTCTTCTAAACTATTGCCGAAGCAAACTAAGCAGCAGCAGCGGCTCCATCTCTACTCCATCCCCAATGGAAAGTTGATGGTGGATCACACTCCTAGTACTCCACGTGGTCTTCATAGTACTCCTCTCCTGTTGCTGATGATGTATGATAATGCAGGTTTGAGTACATGACGTACTCAGCAAGTGCGGGAAGTATGAAATGTAGCTTACAACAAGGCAGGTATAAAAAGGCTCATTGTAGAAAGCAAAGTTTGTTTCTCAAAACACGATAAAAACAGAAACTCAGCTTTAAGTGAATGTAATCCCAACATGTATTTAATCACCAACATACCTCCATCATGTTCCATCACTTTCATGTCTCTTCCAGACATTTACCTTTCTCAAGTCTTATCAAGCTCGCGAATACCATCTCGTATTCACAACCATCTCGCTTAGGTTTCACCAGCAGGCTAGAATCTCCAATTCTCCCACCCACGGACCCCCTCTTGTGCCATGCTGTTCCCAAGGCAGTCCTCACTCGACTCCCATTCCCCGTGCCTTCCACGGTCCATAACAATCTAGTAACATACCTAATTACTCAGCTAAGTCGCACCCATATTTGGCCTTGTGGTGGCACTGTTATCCTAGCATGGCTCGCATGAACCGGTCCTTAGATCTACGGCAAGTAACCACCATCTCATTCTACCTCATTCACAAACCAAGCTTGCCTAGATCTCCCTCTGATTCATGTTCATTAACAATATCCGTTTCTCATTATTCATACGAGTGCAGTTAGCTAGACACATCTATCTCGCTTTCCGTATCCCATGGACTCAGCGAAGCATAAAAGCAAAAACCATACCCGACTCATTAACTTTCCCGGTGACAAGGGTGGTTAACAAAACTAGTAACTCCTACGAAAGGGTTTCCCATTGTGACACCCTCATTTTCGGGTTCTGCATGTATTCATGTTTCATGTTGAAAAACATTTTTTAAATAAGTAGAAATAGAGAAAACACTAAACAAATAGCCAAAAGAGCCAAATCCAGTTCACACAGAGCGCCGAAGACAATACCCGCGGCCCGATGGCCACGTGGCGTGATCGGAGCTCATCTTCGCAAAGTGGGACAGGTCCACCGCTAAACTGGCTACATGGCAGGCTTGGGGCTCATCCCCAGAAAGGGGGAGAGGTCTGACCCTGTGGGACACGTGTTGCCCCCGGAGCTAGCCTCTGCAGAGGAGCGAGGCCAGTCCCGAAGGTACCGTGTCAGCTGTGGAGCTAGTCACCGCGGAAAAGAGAGGACCAGCCGCGCGGGACACGTGTCGCTCTCGGAGCTCACCTCCGAGAGGTCCGGCCCTGCCAGACACGTGTCGCTCTCGGAGCTCACCTCCAAGAGGTCCGGTCCTACTGGACACGTGTCACCTCCGGAGCTCACCTCCGGGAGGTTCGACACTATCGTATATGTGTCACCTCCGGAGCTTACCTACGGGAGGTCCGTTACTGATGGACACGTGTTGACCTCGGAGCTCGCCTCCGAGCAAAAAGGAAGTCTGGCGCTGTTAGGACACGTGGCACCCCCGGAGTCACCTCCGAAGAAAGGGGAGGTCCGGAATTGACACATGACACCCCCAGAGCCACCTCCGAAGAGAGGGGGAGGTCCGGAACTGTTTAGAGGGGAGGTCCCGACCCACCAGACACGTGGTGCACGTGGAGCTTGCCTCTGTTGACAGGGGAGGTTCCCGCCCTCTAGGACACATGGCGCAAGCGGGGCTCACCTCTGAGGAAGAGGGAGGTCTCGCCCGCCTGACACGCGGCACAACCGGAGCTTGTCTCTGCGGAAAAGGGAGCCAGGTTCCCGTAGGACACGTGGAGCTTCCGGAGCTCACCGCCGCGAAGGTAACGCGATTCTGAAGCGGTTTTCTTCTGTACGTGTGGGAATCCCCGGTACTGAGGAAACCGACACGATTTCCACAATGTTACCGCAACGAATCAATCAAAGATAAGTTGTTAAGATCCAAAACAATTTGAATAGGACTCTCATTCGAGTTCTGATCAGATTAGGACTCTTCTCTTTCCGGTTATAAATAAAACTGAAAACCTTTGGCCGCAACCACGAACTTCTTTTCCACCTCCTGAGCCGACAACTTAGAGCCCTAGCCCCCAGCTCACCGAGTAAACCCCTTCGCCGAAGTACAACCACCGGAGAGACCGCCGACGAGCCTGGATCACGATCGCCATCGCCGGAGGAGCCCCGACAATCTGTTTTTCTAGGAGGGAGGACCCAAAGAGAGTAAGTGTGAGGGCCCGGTCCCGATCACGGGGCCGTGCAGCTCGCTCGGGAATCGCATTGGGTGGTGCCGTGGGATGCGGCACCCAACAGCACACATAATAAAGCATCATATTACATAAATCAAGCGGAAGCTTACAAAGTGTAAATTTTACAAATACTTCTCAAAATAATCTACAGAGGAAGACTATTACAGCTCACGTCTCATACCTATGCTAAGCAACAGAGAAGGTGTGCAGCCCGCGGACCCTTCTCGCTAGCAACACTATCACAATAGCAGCGGCAGGGGTTGCCATGAGTTCACCACTCGGAGAGTCCGAGTCACATTGAACACCCGTACATATCAGCGTACAGTTATTACCTGCAAACAACTTATGCAGTATCCGTGAGCACGAAGCTCAGCAAGACTTAACCGTCTCCCTAGTCATAAAACTCTACATGCTGAAAATAGAGGGCTGAATATAACAGTTTGCAGAAAGGATGCTCTTGAGCTAAAGGAGAGTCCTTACTTCAAGTTTTAAGTAACTTCTATAGCCCTCACACCATTTACATCACGACTCCACAATCAAACAAGAAATGCTTCATCTTGATGTCACTTGCTCGAGGTGAAAGTAACTTTAGTGAGCTACCCTAGACTCATACAGACCTTGCGCCATTACCTTCGAGACTCCACAATCAAACAAGAAACGCTTTGCCTCGACGGTACTAGCCCAAGGTGAAAAATAAATTTAGTGAAAGTGTTGATCATTCCTCATCTCCATTATGAGGATTACTCATAAAGCATATTAAATGTTTCCCAGTTTATTACTACATCACGACGCAAAGAACAAGTATGCTCACTACCGCGAGCGACGGTGATTGCAGTCAAAAACACCCGGCTGACACGACAGGTACGCTCGTACTCGACGTTGCACACAGCAACCGTCACTGACGTCGTACGTGGCAACCTTTCACACGACACCCAAATGTCGAACCGGTCCCATCGACTGGGATTAAGTCTCTCTACGGCAAACCCTCGTAGAGCCGACTTCTCTATCCTCTCAGCATCGGCATCAGATGGTGAGGTATGCCTTGACGCCCAGGTCAACATGTTACATCGGTTTCCTGGGTCCCATATAGCAAGTATGCATCTGGTACACAACTCGAACTTGGCCAACGGGCCGCACACAAGAACGGTCCTTAATCGACGCAGACATAGAATAGATTCACAGGACCACGTCCTTGATCCTTCCATCCACTGCCCGGTGTCCCTTCCCAACTATGAGGATCAATTCCCAACTCTTCCGGTTGATCCCTCTTAATCCCGGTTCACGAGTAGGAAACTGCCCACTCGAGTTTTGCTTCTTGTAATCCACTTTTGTTGGATTGAGATCAGCAGTTATAATCAATTGATAATCTACTCTACATTATACTCCAGGGTTTTCTGGGTCATGCATTTGGAGTTTCATACAACCTAGACTTAATGCAAGAAACTAAATACTAGACAATATAAAGTGAATACAAATGAAAACTTGTAAGTTTGATGCAAACCGGGGCTTGCCTTTGTTTTGCAGGGGACTTATATATATATGGAGTTCAGTTAGTGAAGACCACTTGAGGCTTGATCAATTGTTTTCCTCCTTCCTTGATCTCCACTCCGATGACTTCAAATCCTTCACGTAGATGCTACACGTAATGAATATGCATAGATGTTTGATTGTAAAACTTTTGCTAACAAGTGCTAAAAACAAGTTTAAAACTATGAACTCTGTTTAAGAATTTAAAATGACACTGGTGCTTGTGGTTTGGGTTTGGGTTAAAGTATTATGATCAAGTGAGAAGTGGGGTTCATCACTTGGGTGGTGATCACCTAATGAAGTTGAACAGAACATTACTGATCCAGGGCTCCAATGGAGCTGGAAATTTACTTGTGAGTTCCTTGTCACCAGAAAATCATCTGGACCAATATTTGGAATTTTTCAATGAACGGATCACTCAGAATAATTCCCTAAGCATTTAGGCAAAAAGGAATTAATTCTGAATAAACTTGCACTTTAATGCAAATTCATGTGAATTACACTTTCAAACATAGCTCAGGGAGTATGCATGAATTTTCCTAGGATTTTTGGAGCTAAGAATTTCTTAGAACTGAATTTCCAAGTTTTGGACATTTTCTGAAATTGTTTCTGTATCCATTTGAACACAGTAACTTCAAACCTTAATTCCCCTAATCAAATCAACCCAAAATGAGCTGAAACTTTTACAGGAGTTCACTAACATCCTAAAGAATATTCTGGCAAAATTTTAGGATTTTTTGATGAACCAAATTCCCTATAAAGTTCTTTTGCTGAAAAGCTTTAAAGAATTTTCCAGAATTAAATACTGAGTTTCATACAAATTGGGTTGCATCATTGGATAGAGCTGTTCAATATGAATCCAACCCAATTTGATTGACCAAATTTGGAGCTTCCTAGCTAAAGTTATGAGGTTCTAAAGTTTGGGAAAATCTGAAATTGCCCTCTGTTCTATTTATTTCCAATTTTCATAGACATAAGAAATTAGCACCACATTTGGCCAGGTAAATGAGGTCCAATGCTTCTGACAATTTTAATGGAGTTCAAGTATTTTTAGAAGAATCTCCTGCCCAAATTTGGGAATTTTCCAATAAACAGAACTCCTGGAAATATTCTGACAAGATTTTCTTATATGAATTAATGAGCCAAAACCAGGGATTTTCATAAACATTGGGCAGTACCCCTGGATAGTACTCTGTGAGAGGAATCCAACAAAATTTGTTTGACAATTTGTGGACACTCCTACACAAAGTTGTGGCTCTTCAAAGTTTAAACTGAAAACTGAAATTCCTAAAAAATGTTTAAACGCCTGCTAGTGGGTCCCACCCGGCAGATCGTCTTCTTCCTCGCGCCAAACAGAGGCCGCGGCGGCGCCCTCTGGCGAGTGCCGCCGTAACATCCTTCCCGGCCATCCCCAAACCACAAACTCGCCACCCTCCCTTAATTTGTGGCGCCGAACCCATCTATGGTGTCGCCGGCGGCCATAGATCAGCGGAAAAGGGTGCCCGACGATGGCAGCGGCCGTTAGGGTTCTGGCGTTGTCGGAAACAACACCGCCTCAAAACAGTCGGGAATCGATCGGAGAGCACCGTCGGTGCTTGAGGATGTCGAAAATGGACGCCAAAACCTCGTGAAAAGGCCGGCCACATCGAGCTCCACGGTGACCCGAGATGTTTTTCCATGGCGAGCCGAAAAACAGCAAGAACACGATCGTTCCTGGATCATTTAGATCGATTCTTGGTCAAGGAGGAGTGCTAGGATGTGAGGAAGGTTCTTGCAAGTTGGCTCGGCCGATAGCTAACCGAGTAACATGAATTTTGGGGTAGACCGAGCTCTACCCGAATATACTACGTTTCGGAAAACCTAGAAATTTACCTCACCCGGTTGATCAATCGCTAAACGGTTTGCAGCTACACGAGCTAGGGAGTATGGAACACCTTTTTTGTGTTGAGGAGAGATGGTGACAACGGCTGTGGCGTGCTGCCCACGGTGAGCCGGTTGTGGTTCCGCCGTTTGCACCTCGGTGCTCCTCGTTGATCTTCAATTTACGGCCAACAGAAACCCCTAGCATCGGCGCTGAGCAGGGGAACAACTCGCACACATGTACGCGCTTCCTTTTTGTGTTGGTGGCTCGAGCAAAGGCTGAGCGGGTGCCGGTGTGCGGTGGAAAATTGGAGGAGTGGCGCCGGTGAGAGCTCTGTTGGGTGCCGTCGTGCGGAGGAGGAGGAGGCAAAAAAGGCGTTTGGGTCAGCTGGGTGGGAAGTAGATCACGTTGAGGAGGGTGGTGAACTGCTGCCCAGTTGCCAGCGCGAGGGAGGAGCAGGAGGTGGCCCTCGGGAGATGGCGCGAGTGGCTCGGTGTCGCCCGGGAAAAATGCCTCGGTGGAGTGAGGAACAGAGGAGAAAACTTAGGGTGCAAGTCTAAACAGCACTATGACATGTGGGCCCCACTGTCCCCTTCTTATCCTTCTCCAATTTTCTTACAAATATCTCTACACTTTGACAAACGACTCCATTCAAATGTGGAAAAATATAATCTGAATGGAATTTTGAAGAATTGGACAAGTTTCTTCCAAATCCAT
Source organism: Neostapfia colusana (assembly GCA_030760725.1). Lineage (NCBI taxonomy): Eukaryota > Viridiplantae > Streptophyta > Magnoliopsida > Poales > Poaceae > Neostapfia > Neostapfia colusana. The sequence continues at coordinate 42,811,362 of JASWHV010000013.1, read as the reverse complement.
ATTTCAATTTGAATTCCTATGCAACTAAAAGTCCATTTAAAAATGGGTAGGAAACATTTCCAAAAATTCATGAAACTTTGCCTACCCCCTAATTTGGACCCAAGGAATTCAAATATGAAATCTGATCTTTGATTTGGCTGTTACAAATGGGATTTTTAACACAACAGTTTGAAAATCATTGTGTTACTCTCATTTGAATTTTGAGTGGAAAAATTTGTTCTCAAAATCTGACTTTAGCTTTCTCACACATATGCGGACTTCCCACCTTGGTTTTTGATCCCTCTTGGGTTCCAAGTCTTCAAATAAATAATTGAGCTTGTGTGAAGAAAGCTCTCATGTATGTTATCACATGTGGAAAAATTTTAACAAGTCCCATTTTTCATACATATGAAACCAACTTTGCCCAAGCAAGAGTTTCTTTGTATTCATATTTTTGGGGCCTTTACATTCCTTCCCCCTTAAAAGAATCTCGTCCCGAGATTATAAGGTAAAAATGAGAGGGAGGATGGTGAAAAATTATAGGTTGTGCGACATCCAAAGTCGGGATGATTCGGTGTGAAGAAATCCTTCGCTCTCCCATGTCGCTTCAACCTTGGAGTAACCACTCCCTAAAATTTTATAGAACCACAACGTATGGTCACGTGTGGTTCGGTCCGTTATGTCGATGATCTGAACCAGTCCCTCCTGAGGTGTGAGATCTGGTTTCAGTTCCCCGGTATTTCCCAGCTGAATGGTGGTTGACCACTTGAGGCACTTCCTCAGCTGAGAAATGTGGAAGATGTCGTACACACCGGTGAATATCGCTGGTAATTCCATCCGGTGTGCAATTGAGCCACATCTTTCTGAAAACCTGGAACTAACCGACGAATCGGGGTGAATAGAAACTTTGACAAGTGAGCCTTGTCAAAAATATTTCTTCCCCGACTCCGGCTACAGGGTACGACGATTCTGTCCTTAAACCACAGGACGTCGTCTCCGTCTTTCCGGAAATATTTCAGTTCCCCACTGTCTATACATCTCCGCAAATGTGACATGCCCTGATCATGTTTCTGGGCTGCCACCCTTTTTCACGGATAGTGGGGATAAAAGCTAAATTGTAGAGAGCTCTAGGGTGAACCATACATAATGGTGGCTCGCTTTCTTCCAACGGGTTGATGGTTGGATTATGAACGTGTGACTTGCGACTCCCGCATTCGCCCACATTAACCTTGTCGGGGATGGTAATGGATCTCTATTTCATAATCATTTATCGACTCCAACCATCTTTGCTGCCTCGTGTTCCACTCCTAAGTGAATATGTACTTGAGGCTCTTGTGGTCGATATATGAATGCACGAGGTTACCGAGTAGGTAGTGCCTCCACATTTTGAGTGCAAGTACCACGGCAGTGAGTCCTAAGTCATGAGTCGGATAGTGTTGCTCATGATTCCTGAGTTGCCGTGATCCATACACGACCACACTTCGGTCTTGCATCAGCACACATCCTAGCCCAAAGCCGGATGCATCACAGTACACAGCGAATGGTCTTGTTGTGTTTGGCTGCGCCAAAACCGGTGCTGATGTTAGGTGCTTCACTAATGCCTTGAACGCTGCTTTACATGCTGGACGCCAAACATATTTGATAGCCTTCTTCAGCAGCTATGTCATAGGCTTGGCAATCTTCGAGAAGTTCGAAATGAACCTCCGATAATATCCCGCGAGCCCGAGGAATTTTTCCGTACCTCGTTAATAAACCACGGGGACTTCCAATGCAGCACTTGTGCGATATTACTCGGGTCTACAGTGATGCCCTTCGCTGAGATGATATGCCCAAGACAAAGTACTCGTGATATCTAGAATTTCGCACTTGCTGAATTTCACGTATAGCTTGTGATCCCGCAGCCGTTGCAAGACTATACGCAGGTGCTTCTCGTGTGCTTCGTCCAACTTGGAATAACCAGTAGGTCGTCGATGAAGACCACGCCAAACTTGTCCAGCTCCGGCATGAATACCGAGTTCATCAAGTACATGAACTGAGCTGGAGCATTGGGGAAGCCAAGGAACATGGCAAGGTACTCACAAACTCCGTACCTCATCGAAAAACTGTCTTAAGAATAGCCTCAGCCCTTATCTCAATCTGATGGTACCCTGACCTTAAGTCCATCTTGGAAACGATCATTGCTTTGACCAACTGATCAAACAATATGTCGATCTGTGGTAAAGGGTACTTGTCCTTGATTGTCACAATGTTAAGCGGATGAAAATTAACACTAAGCCGTAGTGTTCCGTCCTCCTTCCTACAACACAGCTGTAAAATCCCAAGAAATGGGACTTGCAAAAAAACTTTTCTTCACTTCACCACACCTCAGCTCTTGTTGTGGATGGCTGGTAAGGAATGGGAGGAGCAAGTAACCTCTATCAAAGAAGTGGTTAGAGGGGAAACTTACACTTTCACAACATGGGAAGATTATACACATATGATCACACATGAGAGTGTGTTTCCAAACTGCTGCTTTCAAACTCAGGATTTCAGCAGCTAAACCAAGGATCAAATTGCATAATTGGATTCCTCAGGTCCAAATTAGTGGGGAGGCAAAGTTTCAGAAATTTTCAAAAAGATTTGCTACCCATTTTTCCAAAAAGGATCCAAATATGCCAAGAATTCAAATATTTATTTGAATTTGGGGGAAATGAGCTCAACCATACAAATGTAGGTCAGTTTCAAACTCCAAATATTTGGATTCATCTCTGGCTAAGCTTTGGAGATCTTTTGAGGGGTGGGGGAGCACTGACAAGTGGGTCCCACATGTCATTGGGAAGGTTAAAATGGCACAAAAGTCAACAGCCTTAGGGGCTAAGTGTTGCACTCGGAACAGAGCCGAGGCTCCACGCGACACGCCGTGAAAACGCCGGACGCCACCTCCTGCTCTCCCCTCGCGCGCTGGCGAGCTCCTCGTGGGGGCGCAGTAACTCCCAGCCGTGCCCCAGCTCGCCACGACCCCGAACCGACCCCCAGTCACCGCCCTCTCGCACGACAAAGCGCCGAGGAGCCGCCGCTGTGATCCACTCGCTCGGGAGCGATCGTCTCTCGTGTACCAACGTCGGCAACTCTGCAAACCAACATCCTCAGACCTCCCACATCCTCCCCGCATCACTTCCAGTCGAGTTGAACCACTACCCACCAAGAAAAACCACGTTTTCGTGGCCGCCGGGGAGAACCGAGCAAAAGTGCTCCCGTGGGCAGCTCGGCAGAAAGCTTGTCACGACTAAGGGGGAGCAGTTTTGGACGCGCCTAGACTCCACGCTGCTCGACCCCGAAGCCTAGAACCAGAGACCGATCATCGCCGGCGAATTTCGCAAAACATCTCCAACCGGTGCAGAACTACCCTCGGGTAAGAAACCCACGAATTCCCGACGTATGATTGCTTAGAGTTTATCAAACTGCACACACAGGAGCTAGACTTGATGGCGCCCAAGTTTGCTCCGCAACCCTAGCTTAATTTTGGCTATAGCCGGCGTATTTCCCGGTTTTCCAGCCACGGTTATGGCGGGAAAGGTCGGGCTCACGGTGACGACTAGGTTAGAGCTCTCCCCGAGCCCTAGCATGGCCTTGTCGACCTTCCATGAGATTCCCCGGTGCTGTAGAGCCTATCCGCCGAGCTTTTGGCGGGCTAATGTGCTCGGGCGACGGTGCCGATCATCACCGAAGGCCGCGGCTCGTCGCCAGCCTACTTCCGGCCACCGGCAGCCCAAGCCAACTCCATAGACTTGTTCCCCGACCCTGAAAACCCCCAGGCGGCGAGTCTCCGGCCGAGAGGTGGCCGGGAAGCTGGGTCCGGCGAGCTCCAGTACAGCGCCGGCGAGGGGGAAGCGCGGGAGCGAGAGGAGGAAGAAGACCCACCGGGCCCACGTGTCAGCAGCTGAAGATTTAAAACTCCGGATCAGCTGTGGCGTGCGATCCCGTGTGGTGGCGCGGGAAAAGGGCTGTGGCCCCGTGTGGCGTGATTCCGGTGGTTGACACGTGTAGGGTGGACCCACAGGCAGAGTTTGAACTATTCCCGAATTAATTTGAATTCCAGAATTGGTTCAAACTTTGGAACTGCATAACTCTTGCTAGGAAGCTCCAAATTTAGTGATTCAAATTGGGTTGGATTCATCTTGCCTAGCTCTGTCCAGATATACAACCCAATTTGTATGAAACCCATTAATTAATTCTGGAAAATTCTTTAAAGCTTTTCAGCAAAAGAATTTTAGAGGGAGTTTGGTTCATCCAAAATTCCCCAAATTTTGCCAAAATGTTCTCTAGGACATTAGTAAACCCCTGTAAAAGTTTCAGACCATTTGGAGTTGATTTGGTCAGAGCAATTCAAATTGGAAGGTGCTGTGTTCATTTGAATGCAGAAACATTTTCAGAGAATTTCCAAAACTTGGAAATTCAATTCTGGGCAAACCTTGACTCCAAAAATGCTAGGAAAATTCATGCAAACTCTATGAGCTATAATAGAAATTGTAGTTCATTAAGTTGAGAATTAACAGGGGTATTACCTCAGAATTAATTCTTCCTTGCTGATTTGCCAAGAGAATTATTCTGAGCAAACCACTCCATGAAAAGTGCTAATGTTTGGTCCAGAGAGTTTTCTTGTGACAAGGAACTCACACAAAAATTCTCAGCTCTATTGGAGCTCTAGATCACCCCTGTCCTGTTTAACCACTTAAGGGAATTAATATGGAAAAGGGGGAAAACCACTTAGCATTTAACCATGTGATTAAGTTCAAGCCAAACCACCAACACCAGTTCATATTTAAATTCTTAAACAAAGTTCCAGGTGTTAGAGGCTGGTTATTAGAACCAATAGTAAAAGTCTTACTCTAAACTCACTTTTGCATATAAATTAACATGTAGTATTTCATTAACGTGTAGCCGTTGAAGAAGAGACTCCGGAAGTGCTGGACTTCCTTCTTCCGGACGAGGAACTAACTACTGACCAGCAGCAACAAGGCAAGCCCCGTTTTGCATTAACCCTTTTTAAAAGCTTTACTTTGTTTACATGTGTCATATGAAGTAGGTATGTGCATTAGGTATAGGATGAATGAAACCCCACTTGCATAACCAAAGGTTCCTAAAAGAGTGAGGGTAGTGTCAAGGACCTCGAGTAGACAGGCTATGCTTAATGATTCATAGGACTTCGGTACAAGTCGAGTAGATGGAATCTACTCGCGAGATAGGCATTGGGACACACGGGTTCGGTTGAGTGATGTGAGATCACTTAGTAATGAAAATGAGACTAGGCAGGGGCTAGGGCGCAGCAAGAGAGAGTCTTGTGTGCGCAGCCCTGCCCGTGTCGATTGAGGACCGATCCGTGTGCGGCCCTGCTGAACAAGTATTGAACGTACCGAGAGCATATCGGATATATGGGCCCCGATAAACCGATGTAGCCTAAACCTCCGGGCGTCGAGGCATAGCACACCGATTTATAGGTGTAGGTTGAGGGCAGCAAGGTGGAAATCTGCCAACGGGCATAGAGAGATGCTCCGTGTGGGGAACCTCCTGCTCGTTTCGGTGCGACCGGTTCGACGTTTGGGCTGTTGGGTGAAAGGTTGTCCCGTACGACATCGAGTGAGCGTGCTGTGCAGCTCCACGGGTGGGCGTACGTGACGTGCTCTTTGGGTTTTCCCTGCAGGTGTATATCGAGTCGATTCGCCGTCCCTCGCGGTGACGAGTACTGCTTGTTCACTGCGTCGTAACGTAGACTAATGGATGAAATATGTTGATTCAATGATGCTGATTGATATAATTGTATTGCTACATGTGTGCCACCAAATACTGCTTACTAAATTTCAGATTTCATGAACTGTTAACTTGTTGCTAAAAGATGAACTAAGGATGAACTTGTAGGCGTGTCGTTTTGCTGAAATGTTACTAACCTATGTCTTGGTATACCTCATGTAGAGTTTCATGCTTAGGTGAGTCGGTTAAGCCTTGCTGAGCCTTCGTGCTCATGGTTGCTGCTTAAGTGTTTTTCAGGTGAGGAGCCGCCCACGGACTCGGAGTACGAGTCCACCGGCGAGGGTTACCCTCCGTCGGGAACCACGGCTGAGTGGGAGCCGTACACGCCGCGCTGAGCTGAGACGTGCAGCTAGTGTGGGTTGCCCTAGGGCTGGGCAACCGACTTTTGCTAAATAGGCGGGCGTGAGTTGTATAGTGTAGTCTTCCGCTGTGTAATAGAACAATAATTGTAACTGAAGTTTGTACTTGTTTGTACAGTTTCAGCTGTTGTTTCCCATGTAATATATTGTGTTCTTATGACGTGTGCTGTCGGGTGTCGCATCGCGCGGCACCACCCTCTGCGATCCTGGATGAGCGGATTCCGGTCCGCCACAACAGCGCAGAGCAATCCCAAGGTCATGAGCTTGGTTGTATAAAACATTTGCTCATGGTTTCCCCTAGTTGCTCCTTCAACCGTTCTCTTTGCTGTGCAGAACGGACTCTTCCGTCCTAACCCAGATTTTGACCCGTTTAGAAGCATTTTCATAACTCAAGTTGAGTACCGAAGTTAAAGTTAACTTCAATATATTTCCAACGAGTATTCAAATGCCTCCATATCATTTCTGGATCAGAAGTTCTGATTGCTCAAAGTTAACAGAATTTATGGACAAAATTTGCCAGCATCTCCTTTGTATGTGGCTGATTTTATCACAGTTGTATATGCCAATACAATAAGAATCTGAACAACATTGAACTACAACAATGTTGAACATTTCATAACCTTTCCAATGGTGTATCATAGGCTCCTTAGGGATTTTTCTACAGGATGTTATGGCTTAAAAACAGAAAGGTCCAGAGAGGTTTTGCTGCTGTCCTAGTTCTGAACAGTTTGCCTTCAACTGGACTTTTCACCAACTTAACATGTGATTTTGCTCTGGAGGTCTACAGGAAAATTGTAGAGCACTTGAAACGATTTCCAGAACTGTATCATACACCTTAATTTGTTAAATCTACTCAGAGTTATGCTCTGTCAAAATCCAGCAAGAATTCCTGCCAGAAACAGAGCACTCTGTTTTTTAAATATTTAAAACCTAAACCTTCTCTCATTTGAATCTTAGCTCAAAATAAGAGTTCAGTAACTAATACTTGTTTCAAACTTCCATTTTTAGTTGAAAGTTAGTTCATGAATTATTTCTTCATAGGGAAGAGGTTATTAAGTGTAGTACGGTGTCGATGCACCGTAAGAACATGTCGGTACTACGTTGCCTCTCCAAAAGAAAATCCTAAACCGGATTATACCAGCATATCCGTTTTATCAGTGGCACTAAACGGTCTCTCGCACACGTGTGCTACACGGGATATGTACGTGGTTAGTACCTGCAGAAGAACACTCAATGATGATGCACACATAGGTTTTTCATTTCAGGCAGTTCCATATCATAATAAAAACATACGCCCCGTATCATTTCCATACGGGCCGTCCTTGAGTCAAGTCACGTCTCAAGGTACATGGTCGCGTTTTTACATCACACGACGGGGAACCCAAGTAGAGTGTGAACGGGTCGTTATGGTTGGGAATGTTATCAACCCAACAGATATCACCTACTGCCCTGCAGGGCACGCTGATGGCAAGCGCTGCGTATGTCCCCCTGGGCTATTTCCAGAAGAACACACTATCGCGTTACTGACCACATGATGGGGTCGCCACTCACTTGCCAAATGCACGCTAGGGATCAGCGTTTCATATGAACTCAGGAACATGAAGAGTCCAAGAGATTCATATTGACGTCTCACACCAAGCTGTGAGACTTATCCCTGAACTACTTTCCTCGTCAGGGGAGCTAACCGAAATTGAACCGCTTTTGGTAGCATTCCTTACCATTCTTACCTGAACGTAGGTACATCGTTACATAATCAAAATTCAGAATTATAACAAGTATGTTAGTGCTGCCACTTTAAGTAACTACACTACTATGGTCCTTATGTGGGCCTAATACCGTTTCCTCACCGTATCCTAAGTTTTTATCGTAATACGATCCTTATTCCGTGCGCTATTACCATTGCGGCTCTGATACCACGCTGTGAGGGCCCGGTCCCGATCAAGGAGCCATGCCGCTCGCCCTGGAATCGCATTGGGTGGTGCCGTGCGATGCGGCACCCAACAGCACACATAATAAAGCATCATATTACATAAATCAAACGGAAGCTTACAAAGTGTAAATTTTACAAATACTTCTCAAAATAATCTACAGCGGAAGACTATTACAACTCACGTCTCATACCTATGCTAAGCAACAGAGAAGGTGTCCAGCCCGCGGACCCTTCTCGCTAGCAACACTATCACAATAGCAGCGGCAGGGTTGCCATGAGTTCACCACTCGGAGAGTCCGAGTCTCATCGAAAACCCGTACATATCAGCGTACAGTTATCACCTGCAAAACAACTTATGCAGTTTCCATGAGCACGAAGCTCAGCAAGACTTAACCATCTCCCTAGTCATGAAACTCTACATGCTGAAAATAGAGGGCTGAATATAGCAGTTTGCACAAAGGATGCTCTTGAGCTAAAGGAGAGTCCTTACTTCAAGTTTTAAGTAACTTTTATAGCCCTCGCACAATTTACATCAAGACTCCACAATCAAACAAGAAACGCTTCATCTCGATGTCACTTGCCCGAGGTGAAAGTGACTTGGCAGAGACCTTCAAACCTCTTGTCTCTTGAGCATCATTACACCAGTAGGGATGTAATGAGAGTGGAAACTCTCCTTGAACTCAGTCCAAGTGATCGTCTCCTGGCCGACATGAGCGTTGCATAGGGCATCCCACCAGTCAGCGGCAGCTCCCATAAGTTGGTGCGACGCAAAGAGAACCTTCTCTCGGTCATTGCACTGCACTATGGCAAGCTTCTTCTCCATGGATTTCAACCAGTCGTCGGCCTCCATGGGGTCGTTAGCTTGAGCAAAGGTGGGTGGTCGAGTCCTCATGAACTCACCCAGTCTGTTATGAGCCGGCGGTGGTGGTGGCGGTGGTGCCGGAACGGGGTTGTTGTTGTTGGCCTGCAACTGACCCAAAGTTTGGATCATGGTTTGCATAAGTTGGTTTTGCATGGCCATCAACCGTTCCAGGTGGTTCTCACCAGCTCCGGGGTTAACAGGAACTTCATCGTGGCCATCCTCTTGGTTGTCACGGACGTTCCTTCGGCCGGCGTTTCCTCTCACCATCTGTGAGAGAGATCAAAATAGAATAGAAGGTTAGAAGGTTAGGTAGATCCCCTCAACTATATGCATCAAGGTGGGTTGGACTATATATATATATATTAGCCCATACGAGGATGTGAACAAGTGCCGAGGCATCTCACAGCTCTTTCTACTTATGTGTGGATATGGACAACGCTTTGAGACGTCCCACAACTCACACTAAGTGCATAATCACAAACAATCATCAAAAGGGCTCACACAACTCCTATTCAAGGCTTTGTTCAATGGGGGTCCTATATGGCTTATGGTGTTGCAAATTTTGTGGTCCAACTATGGCTTCTCCTAGGCTTGTATCCTATGTCAAGATAGTTTCAAGGCCAATCTAAGCACCCTAGGCTTGCACCCTATGGTCAGCGTGGCTTAGCTACCAATCTGTGTCGGATACCAATCTGTGATCTATCTAAGTGTGTAACCTACCATCAACCGTGACTTTTGATACCAATCTGTGTTTCCTATTTAGGCGTGTAACCCACCGTCAACCGTGGCTCTGATACCAGTCTATGACGCCCTCAATTCTGTGGAAAACCACGGAACCGAGAACTGATGCATATGTGTGCCCAGGATGTTCATCACACATACACATATGTTCCACAAACTGAATTCAGAATATATATGACCACGAATAATAGAGTTTATTACAATGTTTCATGAGTCTTAGACTCATGCTCACAGCGGAAGTCTTAATCTAACAGCAGAAGTCTTATTTCTATGCAGCGGAAGTCTTCTAACTAGTGCGGAAGCAATTCTAAGCAGCAGTGGCTCCATCTCTACTGCTTCCCCGCAGGCAAGGTTGAGGACAGATTTACACGCCTAATGCTCCATTTTGTCTTCATTGTAATCTTATCCTGTTGCTGATGATGAAATAATAATGCAAGTTTGAGTACAATGATGTACTCAGCAAGTGCGGGAATATATGATATGTAGCTCATAACAAGGTAGGTATAAAAAGGCTCATTGCAGAAAGCAAAGTTATTTATCAAAAACTTGCTAAAACAGCAACTCATCTTTAAGTGAATGTAATCCCAACATGTATTAAAATACCAATCATACCTCCATTATGTTCATTACCTTCCATGTCACAACCAGTCATCAATCAACCTCATTCTTGCTCACGAATACCTCCTCGTATTCGCTACCATCTCAGGAATACCATCTCGTATTTGCTACCATTTCATCTCATAAACAACTTCGTCTCCCACCGAGACCAACCTTATTGCCATGACTCAACAGTCATGCAACCCATCTTATCACCCGGACACAACAGTACCGAAAACAAAACCAAAACCAAATCATCCAAAACCATAACCAATAACCATATCCAATAACCATCCCAACTAATCATGGAAGTTGGCCAGGCGCTCATGACCGTAAGCTCGACTATCATAATAGTTTTAAGACTCTGTAGAGTTTGCACCTCTTTACCCACAAGTTTGTGATTTCGTCACCCGTCGGCGACTGCCGAACCTCCATTATACCAGTACACAACCGTCAGTGTATGGCCAAGAGATCACAACATAGCCTTTACAAAGGGGTTACTAGATGTATGGACTCACTAAGGTTTCACCGGGAGGCTAGAATCTCCAGTTCTCCCACCCACGGCCCCTCTTGTGCCGTGCAGTTCCCAGGGCAGTCCTCACTCGACTCCCATTCCCCACGCCTTCCACGGTCCATAACAATCTAGCAACTTACCTAATTAGTCAGCTAAGCCGCACCCATACTTGGCCTTGTTGTGGCACTGTTATCCTGGCATGTGCTTGCATGAACCGTTCCTTAGATATACGGCAAGTAAACCACCATTTCATGCTACCTCATTCACAAACCCGGCTTGCCTAGATCTCCCTCTGATCCATGTCCATATTCAACATCAGTTTCTCATTATAATTACGAGTGCAGTTAGCTAGACACATCTATCTCGCTTCCCAATCCCATGGACTCAGCGAAGCATAAAAGTAAAAACCATACCTGACTCATAAACTTCCTGGGCGACAAGGGTGATTTACCCAAAACTAGTAAACTCATATAAAAGGGTTCCCCATCATATTTTACTTAGCACACACACCTTTTCGCAAATCAAAACAGTTTTTCCCAAAACATAGGATCAATATGGTCAAGGGGCACTTGCCTTGTTCTTGCGGTTCCGGTTGCTCTAGGATCTCGAAACCTTGTTGTTGCAGCTCATCGTAGACAGATCTCGGAGCTTGTCCTTCTATACAGGATCACGCACATACAAGATTCACAGCAATCAATATCATGCATAAACTTTAACTAGATGTGATGATGCATATGCATACAACAACAACAACAACAACCAAGCCTTTATCCCAAGCCTGTTGGGGTCGGCTAGACATGAAACCCAATATCAATGAAGTAAAACAGAGGAAGAGATATGAGAACAAGGGAAAAAAAAGGAAAAAAAAAGAAAAAAAGGAAAAAGGAAAAAGAGAAAAGAGAAAAGAAATAAGAAAAAAGGAAAAGAAAAAGAGAAAAGAAAAAAAAAGAAAAAAACAAGACTACGATTCTGGCACATGAATTGCTACTTTCCATGCGGTCCTATCATGAGCTAAGTCTCTGGATACATTCCAATCTCTCAAATCTCGTTTTACCGCCTCCTCCCAGGTCAACCTTGGTCGTCCTCTACCCCTCCTAATATTTTCTCTACCTCTTAAAATCCCACTATTAACCGGTGCTTCTGGAGGTCTCCGTTGGATATGTCCAAACCACCTAAGCCGATGTTGGACTAACTTCTCTTCAATCGGCGCCACCCCTACCTTATCACGAATCGCCTCATTCCTTATTCGGTCTCTTCTCGTGTGCCCACACATCCACCGTAGCATGCGCATCTCTGCGACACTCATTTGTTGGACATGTTGCCGTTTAGTTGGCCAACATTCCGCCCCATAGAGCATCGCGGGTCTGATCACCGTCCTATAGAACTTCCCTTTTAGCTTTTGTGGGACTTTCCTATCACATAGGATTCCAGAGGCTTGTCGCCATTTCATCCACCCTACCTTGATCCTGTGGCAAACATCCTCATCAATATCGCCATTGCTTTGTAACATTGATCCTAAGTATCGGAAAGAGTCCCTTCTAGGTACTATTTGTCCTTGTAGACTAACATTTCCCTCTTCACGACCAACACCACTAAAGTCGCACCTCATATACTCGGTTTTGGTCCTACTAAGTCTAAACCCCTTGGACTCTAAGGTTTGTCTCCATAACTCTAATTTCTTATCAACACCATCTCTAGTTTCATCTACCAGCATTACATCATCAGCAAAGAGCATGCACCAAGGGATATCCCCTTGTATATCCTTCGACACCTCATCCATGACCAAGGAAAAGATGTATGGGCTCAAAGCTGATCCTTGATGTAATCCTACCGTGATAGGAAATGCATCAGTCTCACTATCACTTACGCGCACACTTGTCCTAACATTATTGTACATATCCTTGATAAGGGTAATGTACTTTGTTGGCACTTTATGTTTCTCTAGTGCCCACCACATGACTGACCTTGGTATCTTGTCTTACGCCTTTTCCAAGTCGATGAACACCATATGCAAGTCCTTCTTCTGCTCCCTATATCTCTCCATAAGCTGACGAAGCAAGAAAATCGCCTCCATTGTAGACCTCCCAGGCATAAAACCAAACTGGTTTTTAGTGACATTGGTCACTTTCCTCAGGCGGTGTTCAATCACTCTCTCCCAAAGCTTCATAGTATGACTCATAAGCTTAATACCTCGATAATTAGTACAACTTTGAATATCTCCTTTATTTTTGAAGATAGGTACTAATATACTTTTCCTCCATTCTTCAGGCATCTTGTTTGACCGAAAAATGTGGTTGAATAGCTTTGTGAGCCATACTATTGCGACGTCCCCAAGACATCTCCACACCTCAATAGGGACATCGTCAGGGCCGAGGGCCTTTCCTCCTTTCATCCTTTTTAAGGCCTCCTTAACCTCAAACTCTTGTATCCTCCGCACGAACCGCCTGTTGGAGTCATCAAAAGAGTCATCCAACTCAACCATAGTGCTCTCATTCCCATCATTGAATAGCCCATTAAAGTAATCACGCCATCTATTCTTAATCTCTTCATCATTCACTAGAATGCGGTCAGTCTCATCTTTGATGCATTTAACTTGATTGAGATCCCTCATCTTTCTCTCGCGGATTTTTGCTACCTTGTATATGTCTTTTTCACCTTCTTTTGTCCCTAGTCTCTCATATAACTTATCATAGGTTTGTCCTCTTGCCTTACTCACAACCCGCCTTGCATTCTTCTTAGCCTCTTTGTACTTAATCATGTTGCTTGCGCTTCTATCATTATGCCAACTCTTGTAACACTCCTTCTTCTCCTTAATGGCCTTTTGTACATCCTCATTCCACCACCAAGTGTCTTTATCTATAAGTTTCTTTCCCTTTGTCACACCGAACACCTCACTAGCTACCTTCCTAATGCAAGTTGCCATCTTCATCCACATACTATCTGCATCTCCATTTTCTGCCCAGGGTCCTTCTGTGATCACCCTATTTTTAAAGGATTCTTGTGATTCTCCCTTCAACTTCCACCACTTTGTTCTTGTGATTTTGACACCTTTGTCCCGCAAAGAACATGTATGGAAGCGAAAGTCAGCTACCACAAGCTTATGTTGTGTCACAACACACTCCCCCGGGATCACCTTACAATCTAGACACTCCCGTCTATCATTTCTCCTAGTGAGGACAAAGTCAATCTGGCTAGAGTGTTGGGCACTACTAAAGGTCACTAGGTGAGATTGCCTCTTCCTAAAGAGGGTGTTAGCTATCAACAGATCATAGGCTACGGCAAAGTCTAGGATGTCCTTACCCTCTTGATTTCTGTCGCCGCATCCAAAACCTCCATGTACTCCTTCAAATCCTAGGTTAGTTGCACCCACATGACCATTGAGATCTCCCCCTATGAGGAGTTTCTCGGTTATCGGTACACTACTAACCATATCCTCCAAGTCCTCCCAAAATTGCCTCTTAGCACTCATGTTGAGCCCAACTTGTGGGGCATAAGCACTAATGACGTTCAAGACAATGTCCCCAATTACTATCTTGATTAAGATGATCCTATCCCCTCGTCTTCGAACATCCACTACTCCATCCTTAAGACTCTTATCTATTAGAACACCTACGCCATTCCTAGTCCCAGCCGAACCAGAATACCAAAGCTTGAAACCGGTATTCTCGACTTCTCTCGCCTTTTGACCCGCCCATCTAGTCTCTTGTACACAAAGGATATTTACTCGTCTCCTAATGGCAACATCTACTAACTCACGTAGCTTCCCCGTTAAGGATCCTACATTCCAACTACCCACCCGAAATCTATGTTCCTCGGCTAGCTTCCTTACGCTTTGCACCCGTCGAGTAAGATGCAAAGACCCTTGCTCACTTATCACTACATCCGGGCGATGATGTAGCGCGCCACTAAGGTGATGGTGATCCGGCCCTTGCTCATTTAACACCATATCCGGGTTCCGATATGGCGCGCCACTAAGGCGGTGGCGACCCGGCCCTTGCCCACTTAACACCATACCCGGGTTCCGATATGGCGCGTCGCTAAGAGGGTTACGCCCCAACGAATTTCTATTGGGTTTCATTTCCATGAGAGTGGCTAAGTGTAGTTGTTGGCTCGCCAAGCCTATCACAACCCCCTCCTCCTTTACCCGGGCTTGGGACCGGCTATGTCATTACAACATAGGCGGAGTTTGATGATGCATATGCATGCTATCCTATAATCAGTTTTATTAGATCGGTTTGTACGTGTTCTTGCATGGTTTTATGATGAACAGAGGTGTTTGGATCAAATGTGGTTGTGACGATGATCTTGTCTTTTAGATCAACCTGATCTACAAGTGATCTGTCCACGAGAAAGCTTCTATTTGATAGGAATCGAAGAACAGATGCAAAGAAAACACGATGATGTCGCAAGGTGATATCAGAGACCTACCTTACGTTCTTCTTGGTCTCGGGCTCCTTCTCCTAGCAAGACAAATCGTTGGGGCTCTCTTTCGGTGATCCTCCTCGACTGAACTCTGGCGATGGGCTTACTCGGCAAGTTGGGGCTAGGGCTCTAAGTCATCGGCTCAGGAGGTGGAAAAGAAGTTCGTGGTTACGGCCAAAGGTTCTGGATTCTTTTTATAATCGGGAGAAGAAGAGTCCTAATATGATTGTATTTCGAATAAGAGTCCTATTCAGGTTGTCATTGAATCTTAACAACTTATCTTTTGTTGATTTGGTGCGGTAACATTGTGGAATTCAGGTCGGTTTCCTCTCCGTACCGGTATTTCCGCGCGTACAGAATCCAAAAACCGCTCCAGAACTTGTTACCTCCGCGGTGATGAGCTCCGGAAGCTCCACGTGTCCACCGGGGCCTAGTCTCCCCTTTTCCGCAGAGACGAGCTCCCGTTGTGCCGTGTGTCAAGCGAGCAAGACCTCCCTTCTCCTTCGGAGGTGAGCTCCACGTGCGCCACGTATTCTGGCGGTCGGGACCTCCTCTCTATTCGGAGGTGGCTCCGCGCACGCCACGTGTCAGTGCCGGACTTTCCCTCTATCCGGAGGTAGCTCTGGGTGTGCCACGTATTCATTTCTGACCTCCCTCTCTTCGGAGGCGAGCTCCGTGAATGCCACGCGTCAAGTAGCGCCGGACTCCCTTTTTCCCTAGAGACGAGCTCCGAGGTCGACATGTGCCCAACAGTTTCCGACCTCCCGGAGATAAGCTCCGGTGGCGACACGTGTCCGATAGAACCGTACCTCTCGGAGGTGAGCTCCGAGATTGACACGTATCCAGCGCGACTGGTCCTCTGGTTTCCTCGGTGACTAGCTCCGAAGGTGACACGTGTCCTGTGGAACTGCCTTCGCTTCTCCAAAGAGGCTAGCTCCGGGGTAACACGTGTCCCACAGGGTCGGACCTCTCCCCCTTTGCGGGGATGAGCTCCAAAGGCGCTACGTAGCCAGTTTAGCGGCGGACCTCTCCCCACTTCGCAGGGATGAGCTCCGAACACGCCACGTGGCCAGCAAGCCGCGGGAGTTGTCTTCGGCGCTCTCTGGGAACTGGATTCGGCTCTTTTTGGCTATCTTTTTGATATTTTTCTCTGTTCCCACTTCTTTTAAAATGTTTTCTCTACATGAAACATGAGTACATGCAGAAACCACAAATGAGGGTGTCACAAATCTACCCCCCTTAAATTGAATCTCGCCCTCGAGATTCGTTAGTAGGGAATAGATGAGGAAATTCTGCCTTGATGTCTTCTTCACGCTCCCATGTGGCTTCATCTTTGGTGTGATGGCTCCATTGTACCTTGCACCATCGGATCGCTTTGTTCCTGGTGACCCTTTCCTTTACGTCTAAAATTTGGACAGGGTGTTCCGCATAGGTCAGGTCCTCTTTAAGTTCAAGCTCTTCCATTGGTACTTGCTCCTCCGGTACTCTCAAGCACTTCTTGAGCTGGGATACATGAAAAACGTCATGTACGTCGGAGAGATATGTTGGGAGCTCTAGTTGATAGGCTACTTCTCCTCGCTTGTCCAAAATCTTAAATGGTCCGATGTAGCGAGGTATACGAAGTCTCCTACTTCAAAAGTCAACTTCCTTCGCCTATTGTCCGCATAGCCTTTTTGTCGTGACTGAGCAGCCTTTAAGTTCTCCCGTATCGTTTGGACTTGCTTTTCAGCTTCTTGTAGCACTTCGGGTCCAAACACCTGGTTCTCTCCGGTCTCGTTCCAAAACAGCGGCGTTCTACACCGCCTACCATACAATGCTTCGGAAGGCGACATCTTCAAGCTAGCTTGTTAGCTGTTGTTATAGGAGAATTCGGCATACAGTAAACTTCTATTCCAACTACGCCCACGTTTCAAGGCGCAAGCTCTAAACATGTCCTCCAAAATTTGGTTTGTCCTTTCGGTTTGTCCATCGGTTTGTGGGTGATAGGCGGAGCTAAAATCCAGTCGTGTACCCATAGCTTTCTGCAGCTTCTTCCAGGATCTAGAGGTAAACTGAGAACCTTGATCTGATACTATCCTTCTTGGGACTCCATGACGGCACACGATCTGCAACATGTACAACTTGGCTAATTGTGCAACGTTGTACTTGGCCCTTACAGGGAGAAAATGGGCGGTTTTCGTCAATCGGTCCACGATAACCCAGATGGAGTCATAACCCGACTGTGTACATGATAATCTGACGATGAAATCCATACTGATGTCCTCCCACTTCCACTCGGGTACCTTCAAGGGTTGCAACAATCCAGCGGGTCTTTGATGTTCGGCCTTCACCCGTTCGCATGTGTCGCATAGGGCAACGTATTCGGCTATGTCCCTTTTCATACCATCCCACCAATAACAAGTCTTCAAGTCCTTGTACATTTTGGTACTTCCAGGATGTATGGAATAGGGTGAATCATGTGCCTCTTTTAATATCACGTCGCGGATATGCTTCACGTTAGGCACCCAAATCCATTTTCCTAGCCAAAGCGTACCCTTCTTATCTTCTTTGAAATCCCTCTCTATTCCTTGTCGGATCCTTTCCTTGATCTCCTTGATCTCCACATCCGTTGCTTGGCCATCTCTTATCTCTTGCTCCAATGAAGAGTGGATCTCCATCATTTCCATGTTGTTCAAGAATCCGAGATGTAACCGTTCGAACTCCTTACGTAGTTCGGGTGGTAGCTCTCGAACCGTGAGTTAGTGACATGCTCCCTTCCGGCTCAATGCATCAGCTACTACATTGGCCTTCCCAAGGTGGTAGTTGATTCCAACATCGTAATCCTTGATGAGTTCCAACCATCGACGTTGCCTCAAATTCAGGTCCGTTTGTGTAAATATGTACTTGAGGCTTTTATGATCCGTATAGATCTCACATCGATGACCAAGGATATAATGTCTCCAAATCTTCAATGCATGCACTACTACTGCTAGTTCCAGGTCATGTGTAGGATAATTAAGCTCGTGCTTCTTTAATTGTCGTGAGGCATAGGCTACCACATGTCTTTCTTGCATGAGCACACATCCGAGCCCTTGTCTGGATGCGTCACAATATATGTCAAAGCTCTTGCTCACGTCTGGCAATACCAAAACCGGCGCTGTGGTTAGCCTTTTCTTGAGTTCCTCAAAACTTTCATGGCATGCTGGTGTACATTGAAAGGCTTTTCCCTTCGTTAGCAACTTAGTCATAGGCTTTGCTATCTTAGAGATGTCTTAAATGATGTGTCGGTAATATCCAGCCATCCCAAGAAAACTCCGAATCTCCCTCACATTTTGCGGTTGGTTCCACTTTATAACATCTCCCACTATTCCGGGATCAACCGATACCCCTTCCTCGGAGATAATGTGGCCTAGGAACGATATTTCCTTTAGCCAAAATTGACACTTGTTAAGCGTGGCATACAATTGATGCTCACGCATTTTCTGCAAGGTCAATTTCAAATGTCCTTCATGCTCCTCCTCACTTTTTGAATACACCATAATGTCATTGATGAAAACCATGACGAACTTATCCAAGTACTCGATGAAAACCTTTTTCATAAGGTACATGAAGTATGTGGGTGCATTTGTTAACCCAAAAGACATGACGGTATATTCATACGAACGATACTGTGTTCGAAAGGCAGTCTTGGGTATATCGGAGGGCTTAATCTTCAGCTGGAAGTATCCCAACCAAAGATCAATCTTGGAGAACACTCGGGCTCCTTTCATTTGGTCGAATAGGTCCTCTATACGGGGCAGAGGGTATTTGTTCTTGATTGTCACCTCGTTGAGAGACCTATAGTCCACGCACATCCTTTGGGTTCCATCCTTCTACGAAGAGCACAGGAGCTCCCCATGGTGACGAGCTTGGACGTATAAAACCCTTCTCCAACTTCTCTTGAATTTGCTTCTTGAGTTCTACTAGTTCATTGACGGGCATCCTATAGGGTCTCTTTGCTATGGGTGCAGTTCCGGGTACCAAATCAATGGCAAACTCAATGTCCCGATCAGGGGGCATACCTGGGAGCTCCTTTGGAAACACGTCCGAGAATTCTTGAACCACTGGAATACTGTCCAATGTTGCTCCTTCGACGTGGTTCAAGATTGCCTTCTCGGTTATTTGTTGGGCTGACTCAAACTCAACACGAATACCGTGCTCATTTGTCAACTGCACGGTTCTTTCAGCACATTGGATTACCCCATTGTGCTTGCTTAACCAATCAATCCGAGTATTTTGTCAATCCCTTGGAAATCCAAGACAATGAGGTTGGCAAGGAAGTTTACCCCCTTATTTTAAGGCTTACCTTCAGACATACTATATTAGTCCTCATCTCTCCACCGGGAGAATTAACTAACATAGCACATTTTAGGTGTGATATGGGTAGATTATGCTTGGCAACAAACTTGGATGATATGAAGGAATGTGATGCTCCAAAATCAAATAAGATGGTGGTTGGGTTGGAGTTGGCAAGGAACATACCAATTACAACGTCCTCAGCCTGTTGTGCTTCCTCAGCAGAGACATGGTTAACGTTGCCGCGAGCATAGTTCTGCTGTCCACGGTTTCCTTGATTGTCCCCTCCGTTCAGTCGTGGGTTCTGTTTGGGCACATTGCCTTGCTGTCCAGGGCCTCTCCTCGGGCACTGGCTCGCGATGTGTCCTGTTTCCCCGCATGCAAAGCATGCCCTGTTGCCTATGGCAGCAGGTATGTTGGGGCGGTTGGTTTTGAACAGGAGCGCCCATGTTAGGTCGGGGCATAGGAGTCAAGGGCACACGAGGTGCTTGTGCAACAGGTCTTTGCTGTGGTGGCTGACTAGGGCGGTATGCAGGAGCGGTCGATCCATACTGCGGTGCAGTTAGGGGCATGTACCGAGGTCGTACATTGCTCCCTTGAGGCTGGTATGGCATCTTCCTCTTGCACTCTCGCTCGATCTCTCGGATCTTGCTTTCGACTACTATAGCCTTGTCAACCAGCTTCTGAAAGCTTGCGTAGTCATTGTTGAGGAGCTGAACCTGAATCTCATTGTTCAACCCTCTGATGAACAGGGATTTCTTCCTCTGGTCTGAGTTGGAATCTTAGGGGATACAAGGACAGTTGTGAACTTGTTGAGATACTCATTCACACTTCTCTGTCCTTGGCGGAGACCTTCAAACTCCTGTCTCTTGAGCATCATTACACCAGCAGGGATGTAATGAGAGCGGAAACTCTCCTTAAACTCAGTCCAAGTGATCGTCTCCGGGTCGACATGAGCGTTGCATAGGGCATCCCATCAGTCAGCGGCAGCTCCCATAAGTTGGTGTGTCACAAAGAGAACCTTCTCTCGGTCATTGCACTGCACTATGGCAAGCTTCTTCTCCATGGATTTCAACCAGTCGTCGGCCTCCATGGGGTCGTTAGCTTGAGCAAAGGTGGGTGGTCGAGTCCTCATGAACTCACCCAATCTGTTATGAGCCGGCGGTGGTGGTGGCGGTGGTGCCGGAACGGGGTTGTTGTTGTTGGCCTGCAACTGACCCAAAGTTTGGATCATGGTTTGCATAAGTTGGTTTTGCATGGCCACCAACCGTTCCAGGTGGTTCTCACCAGCTCCGGGGTTAACAGGAACTTCATCGTGGCCATCCTCTTTGTTGTCACGGACGTTCCTTCCTCCGACGTTTCCTCTCACCATCTGTGAGAGAGATCAAAATAGAATAGAAGGTTAGGTAGATGCCCTCAACTATATGCATCAAGGTGGGTTGGACTATATATATATATATATATATATATATATATATATATATATATATATATATATATATATATATATTAGCCCATACAAGGATGTGAACAAGTGCCGAGGCATCTCACACCTCTTTCTACTTATGTGTGGATATGGACAATGCTTTGAGACGTCCCACAACTCACACTAAGCGCATAATCACAAACAATCATCACAAGGGCTCACACAACTCCTATTCAAGGCTTTTTTTCAATGGGGGTCCTATATGGCTTAGGGTGTTGCAAATTTTGTGATCCAACTATGGCTTCTCATAGGCTTGTATCCTATGTCAAGGTAGTTTCAAGGCAAATCTAAGCATCCTAGGCTTGCACCCTATGGTCAGCGTGACTTAGCTACCAATCTGTGTCGGATACCAATCTGTGATCTATCTAAGTGTGTAACCTACCATCAACCGTGGCTTTTGATACCAATCTGTGTTTCCTATTTAGGCGTGTAACCCATCGTCAACCGTTGCTCTGATACCAGTCTGTGACGCCCTCAATTCTGTGGAAAACCATGGAACCGAGAACTGATGCATATGTGTGCCTAGGATGTTCATCACACATACACATATTTTCCACAAACTGAATTCAGAATATATATATGACCACGAATAAAAGAGTTTATTACAATGTTTCATGAGTCTTAGACTCATGCTCATAGCGGAAGTCTTAATCTAACAGCGGAAATCTTATTTCTATGCAGCGGAAGTCTTCTAACTAGTGTGGAAGCAATTCTAAGCAGCAGTGGCTCCATCTCTACTTCTTCCCCACAGGCAAGGTCGAGGACAGATTTACACGCCTAATGCTCCATTTCGTCTTCATTGTAATCTTCTCCTGTTGCTGATGATGAAATAATAATGCAAGTTTGAGTACAATGATGTACTCAGCAAGTGCGGGAAAATATGATATGTAGCTCAAAACAAGGTAGGTATAAAAAGGCTCATTGCAGAAAGCAAAGTTATTTATCAAAAACTTGATAAAACAACAACTCATCTTTAAGTGAATGTAATCCCAACATGTATTAAAATACCAATCATA
Source organism: Neostapfia colusana (assembly GCA_030760725.1). Taxonomy (NCBI): domain Eukaryota; kingdom Viridiplantae; phylum Streptophyta; class Magnoliopsida; order Poales; family Poaceae; genus Neostapfia; species Neostapfia colusana. The sequence continues at coordinate 42,789,355 of JASWHV010000013.1, read as the reverse complement.
CCTCCATTATGTTCATTACCTTTCATGTCACAACCAGTCATCAATCAACCTCATTCTTGCTCATGAATACCTCCTCGTATTCGCTACCATCTCACGAATACCATCTCGTATTCGCTACCATTTCATCTCATAAACAACTTCGTCTCCCACCGAGACCAACCTTATTGCCATGACTCAACAGTCATGCAACCCATCTTATCACCCGGACTCAACAGTGCTGAAAACAAAACCAAAACCAAACCATCCAAAACCATAACCAATAATCATATCCAATAACCATCCCAACTAATCATGGAAGTTGGCCAGGCGCTCGTGACCGTAAGCTCGGCTATCATGATAGTTTTAAGACTCTACAGAGTTTGCACCTCTTTACCCACAAGTTTGTGATTTCGTCACCCGTCGGTGACTGCAGAACCTCCATTATACCAGTACACAACCGTCATTGTATGGCCAAGAGATCACAAAATAGCCTTTACAAAGGGGTTACTAGATGTATGGACTCACTAAGGTTTCACCAGCAAGCTAGAATCTCCAATTCTCCCACCCACGGGCCCCCTCTTGTGCCATGCAGTTCCCAGGGCAGTCCTCACTCGACTCCCATTCCCCGTGCCTTCCACGGTCCATAACAATCTAGCAACTTACCTAATTAGTCAGCTAAGCCGCATCCATACCTGGCCTTGTGGTGGCACTGTTATCTTGGCATGTGCTTGCATGAACCGGTCCTTAGATCTACGGCAAGTAAACCACCATCTCATGCTACCTCATTCACAAACCCGGCTTGCCTAGATCTCCCTCCGATCCATGTCCATTTTCAACATCAGTTTCTCATTATAATTACGAGTGCAGTTAGCTAGACACATCTATCTCGCTTCCCAATCCTATGGACTCAGCGAAGCATAAAAATAAAAACCATACCCGACTCATAAACTTCCCAGGCGACAAGGGTGGTTTAACCAAAACTAGTAACCTCCTATAAAGGGGTTCCCCATCATATTTGACTCAGCACACACACCTTTTCGCAAAACGAAACAATTTTTTCCTAAAACATAGGATCAATATGGTTAAGGGGCACTTGCCTTGTTCTTGCGGTTCCGGTTGCTCTTGGATCTTGGAACCTTGTTGTTGCAGCTCGTCGTAGACAGCTCCCTGAGCTTGTCCTTCTATACAGGATCACGCACATACAAGATTCACAACAATCAATATCATGCATAAACTTTAACTAGATGCGATGATGCATATGCATGCTATCCTATAATCAATTTTATTAGATCGGTTTGTACGTGTTCTTGCATGGTTTTATGATGAATAGAGGTGTTCGGATCAAATGTGGACGTGACGATGATCTTGTCCTTTAGATCAACCTGATCAACAAGTGATCTGTCCACGAGAAAGCTTCTATTTGATAGGAATCGAAGAACAGATGCAAAGAAAACACGATGATGTCGCAAGGTGATATCGGAGACCTACCTTACGTTCTTCTTGGTCTCGGGGTCCTTCTCCTAGCAAGAGAAATCGTTGGGGCTCTCTTTCGGCGATCCTCCTCGACTGAACTCCAGCGATGGGCTTACTCGGCGAGTTGAGGCTAGGGCTCTAAGTCGTTGGCTCAGGAGGTGGAAAAGAAGTTCGTGGTTGCGGCCAAAGGTTCTGGGTTCTATTTATAATTGGGAGAAGAAGAGTCCTAATCTGATTGTATTTCAAATAAGAGTCCTATTCAGGTTGTTGTTGAATCTTAACAACTTATCTGTTGTTGATTTGGTGTGGTAACATTGTGGAATTCAGGTCGATTTCCTCTCCGTACCGGTATTTCTGCGCGTACAGAATCCAAAAACCGCTCCAGAACTCGTTACCTCCGCGGTGATGAGATCTGGAAGCTCCACGTGTCCACCGGGGCCTGGTCTCCCCTTTTTCGCAGAGACGAGCTCTCGTTGTGCCGCGTGTCAAGCGAGCGAGACCTCCCTTCTCTTTCGGAGGTGAGCTCCGCGTGCACCACGTATTCTGGCGGTTGGGACCTCCTCTCTATTCGGAGGTGGCTCCGCGCACGCCACATGTCAGTGTCGGACCTTCCCTCTCTCTGTAGGTAGCTCCAGTTGTGCCATGTATTCATTTCGGACCTCCCTCTCTTCGGAGGCGAGCTCCGTGAATGCCACGCGTCAAGTAGCGCCGGACTCCCTTTTTCCTCAGAGATGAGCTCCGAGGTCGACACGTGCCCAACAGTGTCAGACCTCTCGTAGATAAGCTCCGGTGGCGACACGTGTCCAATAGAACCGGACCTCTCGGAGGTGAGATCCGAGATTGACACGTATCCCGCTCGACTGGTACTCTGATTTCCACGGTGACTAGCTCCGAATGTGACACTTGTCCTGCGGAACTGCCTTCGCTTCTCCAAAGAGGCTAGCTCCGGGGCAACACGTGTCCCACAGGGTCGGACCTCTCCCCCTTTGCGGGGATGAGCTCCAAAAGCGCCACGTAGCCAGTATAGCGGTGAACCTCGCCCCACTTCGCAGGGATGAGCTCCGAACACGCCACGTGGCCAGCAAGCCGCGGGAGTTGTCTTCGGCCCTCTCTGGGAACTGGATTCGGCTCTTTTTGGCTATCTTTTTGATATTTTTCTCTGTTCCCACTTCTTTTAAAAAATTTTCTCTACATGAAACATGAATACATGCAGAAACCAGAAATGAGGGTGTCACAGCCTCGACACCCAGGTTAACATGTTACATCGGTTTCCTGGGTCCCATATAGCCAGTATGCATCTGGTACAAAACTCGAACTTGTCCAATGGGCTGCACACGAGAACGGGCCTTAATCGACGCAAACATAGGCTAGGTTCACAGGATCACGTCCTTGATCCTTCCATCCACTGCCCGGTCTCCCTTCCCAACTATGAGGATCAATTTCCAACTCTTCCGATTGATCCCCCTTAATCCCGGTTCACGAGTAGGAAACTGCCCACTCGAGTTTTGCTTCTTTTAATCCACCTTTGTTGACTTCAGATCAGCAGTTATAATCAATTGATAATCTACTCTACATTATACTCCAGGGTTTTCTGGGTCATGCATTTGGATTGTCATACCACCTAGACTTAATGCAAGAAACTAAATACTAGACAATATAAAGTGAATACAAATGAAAACTTGTAAGTTTGATGCAAACCGGGGCTTGCCTTTGTTTTGCAGGGGACTTATATATATGGAGTTCAGTTAGTGAGGACCACTTGAGGCTTGATCAATTGTTTTCCTCCTTCCTTGATCTCCACTCCGATGACTTCAAATCCTTCACGTAGATGCTACACGTAATGAATATGCATATATGTTTGATTGTAAAACTTTTGCTAACAAGTGCTAAAGACAAGTTTAAAACTGTTACTCTGTTTAAGAATTTAAAATGACACTGGTGCTAGTGGTTTGGGTTTGGGTTAAAGTATTATGATCAAGTGAGAAGTGGGGTTCATCACTTGGGTGGTGATCACCTAATGAAGTTGAACAGAACATTACTGATCCAGGGCTCCATTGGAGCTGGAAATTTTCTTGTGAGTTCCTTTTCACCAAAAAGTCATCTGGACCAATATTTGTAATTTTTCAATGAATGGATCACTCAGAATAATTCCCTAAGCATTTAGGCAAAAAGTAATTAATTCTGAATAAACTTGCACTTTAATGCAAATTCAAGTGAACTACACTCAAACATAGCTCAGGGAGTATGAATGAATTTTCCTAGGATTTTTGGAGCTAAGAATTTCCTAGAATTGAATTTCCAAGTTTTGGAAATTTTCTGAAATTGTTACTGTATCCATTTGAACACAGTAAATTCAAACCTGAATTCTCCTAATCAAATCAACCCCAAATGATCGGAAACTTTTACAGGAGTTCACTACCATCCTAAAGAATATTATGGCAAAATTTGAGTATTTTTGGATGAACCAAATTCCCTCTAAAATTCTTTTGCTGAAAAGATTTAAAGAATTTTCCAGAATGAAATACTGAGTGTCATACAAATTGGGTTGCATCTTTGGATAGAGCTATTCAACACGAATCCAACCCAATTTGAATCACCAAATTTGGAGCTTCCTAGCAAAAGTTATGAGGTTCTAAAGTTTGGGAAAATCTGAAATTGCCCTCTGTTCTATTTATTTCCAATTTTCAGAGACATAAGAAATTAGCACCACATTTGGCCAGGCAAATCAGGTCCAATTCTTCTGAAAAATTTACTGGATTTCAAGTATTTTTGGAATAATCTCCTGCCCAAATTTAGGAATTTTCCAATACACAGAACTCCAGGAAAAATTCCTACAAATTTTTCCTTATATGAATTAATGAGCCAAAACCAGGGATTTTCATAAATATTGGGTTGTACCCCTGGCTGGTACTCTCTGAGAGGAATCCAACAAAATTTGTTTGACAATTTTTGGACACTCCTACACAAATTTGTGGCTCTTCAAAGTTTTAACTGAAAACTGAAATTCCTAAAATGTTTAAATGCCTGCTAGTGGGTCCCACCCAGCAGATCGTCTTCTTCCTCGCGCCAAACAGAGGCCACGGCGGCGCCCTCCACCCAGCTCCGCCGGAACAGCCTTTCCGGCCATCCCCAACCACAAACTCGCCGCCCTCCCTTAATTTGTGGCGCTGAACCCATCTATGGTGTCGCTGGCGGCCGTAGATCACCGGAACAGGGTGCCCGACGGTGGCAGCGGCCGTTAGGGTTCCGGCGTGGTCGGAAACTGTCTACACCGAGTCCAAACGGTCGGGAATCGATCGGAGAGCACCGTGGGAGCTTGAGGATGTCGAAAATGGACGATAAAACCTCGTGAAAAGGCCGGCCACATCGAGCTCGATTCTTGGTCAAGGAGGAGCGCTAGGATGTGAGGAAGGTTCTTGCAAGTTGGCTCGGCCAATAGCTAACCGAGTAACATGAATTTCGGGGTAGACGGAGCTCTACCCGAATATACTACGTTTCGGAAAACCTGGAAATTTACCTCACCCGGTTGATCAATCGCTAAACGGTTTGCAGCTACACGAGCTAGGGAGTATGGCGCACCTTTTTTGTGTTGAGGAGGGATGGTGAAAACGGCTTTGGCATGCTTCCAACGGTGAGCCGGTTGTGGTTACGCCGTTTGCACCTCGGTGCTCCTCGTTGATCTTCAATTTACGGCCAACAGAAACCCCGAGCATCGGCGCTGAGAAGGGGAACAACTCGCACACATGTAGGTGCTTCCTTTTTGTGTTGATGGCTCGAGCAAAGGCTGAGCGGGCGCCAGTGTGCGGTGGAAAATTTGAGGAGCGGCACCGGTGAGAGCTCTGTTGGGTGCCGTTCGTGCGGAGGAGGAGGAGGCAAAAAAGGCGTTCAGGTCAGCTGGGTGGGAAGTAGATCACGTTGAGGAGGGTGGTGAACTGCTGCCCAGTTGCCAGCGCGAGGGAGGAGCAGGAGGTGGCCCTCGGGAGGTGGCGCGAGCGGCTAGGTATCGCCAGGGAAAAATGCCTCGGTGGAGTGAGGAACAGAGGAGAAAACATAGGGTGCAAGTCTAAACAGCACTATGACATGTGGGCCTCACTGCCCCCTTCTTATCCTTCTCCAATTTTCTTACAAATATCTCCACACTTTGACAAAAGACTCCATTCAAATGTGGAAAAATATAATCTGAATGGAATTTTGAAGAATTGGACAAGTTTCTTTCAAATCCATATTTGAATTTGGATTCCTATGCAACTAAAAGTCCATTTGAAATGGGTAGGAAACATTTCCAAAAATTCATGAAACTTTGCCTTCCCCGTAATTTGGACCCAAGGAATTCAAATATGAAATCTGATCTTTGATTTGGCTGCTACAAATGGGATTTTTAACACAACAGTTTGAAAATCATTGTGTTACTCCCATTTGAATTTTGAGTGGAAAAATTTGTTCTCAAAATCTGTCTTTAGCTTTCTCACACATATGGGGACTTCGCACATTTGTTTTTGATCCCTCTTGGGTTCCAAGTCTTCAAATAAATAATTGAGCTTGTGTGAAGAAAGCTCTCATGCGTGTTATCACATGTGGAAAAATTTTAACAAGTCCCATTTTTCATACATATGAAACCAACTTTGTCCAAGCAAGAGTTTCTTTGCATTCATATTTTTGGGGCCTTTACAGTAAGGTAGGTTTCCAATACCACCCTATGACATCATCGTGTTTTCTTTGCATCTGTTCTTCGATTCCTTTCGAACATAAGCTTTTTTGTGGACAGATCACGTGTTGATCGGTTTAATCAAAAGTCAAGATCATCGCCACGTCCACATTTGATCCGAACACCTCTGTTCATCGTAAAACCATGCAAGCCATGCAAGAACACGTACAAACCGATCTAATAAAAACTGCATCATAGGATTAACATGCATATGCCTCATCGCATCTGGTTAAAGTTTGTGCATGGTATTGATTGTTATGAATCTTGTATATGCGTGATCGTGTATAGAAGGACAAGCTCAGGGAGCTGTCTACGACGAGCTGCAACAACAAGGTTTTGAGATCCAAGAGCAACCGGAACCGCAAGAACAAGGCAAGTGCCCCTTGACCATATTGATCCTATGTTTGGAAACTGTTTTGTTTGCAAAAAGGTGTGTGTGCTTAAGTCAAACTTGATGGGAAACCCTTGATAGGAGTTTACTAGTTTTGTCAAACTACCCTTTTCACCAGGGAAGTAAATGAGTCGGGTATGGATTTACTTTTTATGCTTTGCTGAGTCCATGGGATTATGGGAAGCGAGATAGATGTGTCTAGCTAACTGCACTCGTAATGATAATGTGAAACTGATGTTGTTAATGAACGTGAATCGGAGGGAGATCTAGGCAAGTCTGGGTTTGTGAATGAGGTAGCATGAGACGGTGGTTACTTGCCTTAGATCTAAGGACCAGTTTATGCAAGCACATGCCAGGATAACAGTGCCACCACAAGGCCAAGTATGGGCACGACTTAGCCAAGTCATTAGCCAAGTCATTATGGCGCGAGGAATGGGAGTCAAGTGAGGACTGCCCTGGGAACTGCATGGCACAAGAGGGGGCCCGTGGGTGGGAGAATTGGAGATTCCAGCCTGCCAGTGAAACCTTAGTGAGTCCATACATCTAGTAACCCCTTTGTAAAGGCTATTTTGTGATCTCTTGACCATACACCGACGGTTGTGTACTGGTATAATGGAGGTTCTGCAGTCGCCGACGGGTGACGAAATCACAAACTTGTTGGTAAAGAGGTTCAAACTCTATAGAGTCTAAAACTATCATGATAGCCGAGCTTACGGTCACGAGCACCTGGCCAACTTCCATGATTAGTTGGGATGGTTATGGTTTTTGGTTATGGTTTTGTTTTTTTGGGACTGTTGAGTCCGGGTGATAAGATCGGTTGCATGAATGTTGAGCCATGGCAATGAGATTGGTCTCGGTGTGAGACGGAATTGTTTATGAGGTGAAATGGTAGAGAATACGAGATGGTATTCATGAGATGGTAGCAAATACGAGAAGGTATTCGTGAGCAAAGTTGAGAAAGATTAATGTCTGGTTGAGACATGGAAAGTGATGAGACATAATGGAGGTATGTTGGTATTTTAATACATGTTGGGGTTACATTCACTTAAAGTTAAGTTGCTGTTTCATCTTGGTTTTGAGAAATAAACTTTGCTTTCTGCAATGAGCCTTTTTATACCTTCCTTGTTGTATTCTACATATCATACTTTCCCGCGCTTGCTGAGTACATCATTGTACTCAAACTTGCATTATTACTTCATCATCAGCTACAGGAGAAGATTACTATGAAGACCAAGTGGAGCCTTAGGCGTGTAATCTGTCCTCAACCTTGCCTGTGGGGATGGAGTAGAGATGGAGCTGCTGCTGCTGCTTAGATTGCTTCCACATTAGTTAGAAGACTTCCGCTGCTAGATTTAAACTTCCGCTGCTTAGATAAGACTTCCGCTGTTAGCATGAGTCCAAGACTCATGAGACATTGTAATAAAACCCTGTTATTCGTCGTAATATATATTCTGAATTCAGTTTGTGGATGATATGTATATGTGTGATGAACATATTGGGCACACATATGCATCATTTCTTGGTTCCGTGGTTTTCCATAGAAACAAGGGCGTCACAGATTGGTATCAGAGCCACGGTTGAGGGTAGATTACACACCTAGATACAATCTACAGATTGGTATCAGAGCCACGTGTTGACGGTAGGTTACACGCGTAGATAGAAAACACAAGTTGGTACCAGACACAGATTGATATCAGATTAGAGAACACAGATTGGTATCAACCTGCCACGGGTTGATCGTAGATCACACAGCCAAGATAGGTCACAGATTGATATTAAAGCTGTCATGCCTAGTCACAGATTGGTACAATCCACATATTGGTACCAGGCTACCACGGTTGACTGTAGGACATAAACCTAGATGATCACAGATTGGTAGCTGAACCACGTTGACTGTAGGATGCAACCCTAGTAACAGATCGGTATTAGGAGCTACGCTGAGCATAGGATGCAAGCCTAGGATGCATAGATTGGCACTGGAACTACCTTAACATAGGAGACAAGCCTTGGAGAAGCCATAGTTGGATCACAGATTGGTGTCGCCCCAAACCACCTTGACATAGGGTGAAGTCACAGATTGATATCACCCTAAAACCCTATAGGACTCCCATTGAAAAAGCCTTGAATAGGAGTTGTGTGAGCCTTTGTGATGATTGTTTGTGCTTGTGTGCTTAGTGTGAGTTGTGGGACGTCTCAAGCGTTGTCCATATCCACACATAAGTAGAAAGAGGTGCGAGATGCCTCGGCACTTGATTCGCATCCTCATATCGGCTGATATATATATATATACAGTCCATCCACCATGATGCATATAGTTGGGAGGGATACATCTAACCTTCTAACCTCTATTCTATTCCGTTCTATCTCACAAATGGTGAGAGGAAACGCCAGCCGCCAAGGAATGAACGTCCGTGGCAACCAAGAGGATGGCCACGATGAAGTTCCTGTTAACCCCGGAGCTGGTGAGAACAACCAGAAACGGTTGATGGCCATGCAGAATCAGCTTATGCAGACCATGATCCAAACTCTAGGTCAACTGCAGACCGACAACAACAACCCTGTTCCGGCACCACCGCCACCACTGCCACCACCGCCGGCTCATAACATGCTGGGAGAGTTCATGAGGACTCGACCGCCTACTTTCTCTCAAGCTAATGATCCCATGGAGGCCGACGATTGGTTGAAGTCCATGGAGAAGAAACTTGCCATCATCCAGTGCAATGACCGAGAGAAAGTTCTCTTCGCGTCGCACCAACTCATGGGAGCTGCCGCTGACTGGTGGGATGCCCTTTGTAACGCTCACGTCGATCCGGAAACGATCACTTGGACTGAGTTCAAGGAGAGTTTCCGTTCTCATTACATCCCTGCTGGTGTAATGATGCTCAAGAGACAAGAGTTCGAAGGTCTCCTCCAAGGACAGAAAAGCGTGAATGAGTACCTCAACAAGTTCACGCAGCTGTCACGGTACGCCCCTGAAGATGTCAACTCGGACCAACAGAAGCAGTACATGTTCATGAGAGGGTTGAACAATGAGATCCAGGTTCAGCTCCTCAATAATGACTACGCGAGCTTCCAGAAGCTGGTTGACAAGGCTATCCTGGTTGAAAGAAAGATCCGAGAGATTGAGCGAGAGGGCAAAAGAAAGATGCCGTATCAGACTCAAGGGAGTAACGTACGCCCTCGGTACATGCCCCCAGCTGCCCCGCAGTACGGCTCGCCCGCTCCTGCTTTTCGCCCAAATCAACCACCACAGCAACGCCCTGCCATGCAAGCACCTCATGTGCCTTTGCCTCCAGCGCCCCGTCCTAACGTGGGTGCTCCTGTTCCAAACCCCCGCCCCAACGTACCTGCTGCCGTGGGCAATAGGGCATGCTTTGCATGCGGGGAGACGGGACATTTCGCGAGCCAGTGCCCGAGGAGAGGTCCTGGACAGCAAGGCAACGTCCCCAAGCAGAACCCACGGTCGAACGGAGGACCCAATCAAGGAAACCATGGACAGCAGAACTACGCCCGCGGCAACGTGAACCATGTCTCTGCTGAGGAAGCGCAAACAGGCTAAAGACGCCATAATTGGTACGTTCCTTGCCAACTCCAATCCAGCCACCATCTTATTTGATTTTGGAGCATCACATTCCTTCATATCATCCAAGTATGTTGCCAAGTACAATCTACCCATATCACACTTGAGCTATACTATGTTGGTTAATTCTCCCGGTGGAGAGATGAGGGGGGTAGACTTCCTTGCCAACCTCATTGTCTTGGATTCCCAAGGGATTGACATAATACATGGAATGGATTGTTTGAGCAAGCACAACGGAGTAATCCAATGTGCTGAGAGAAGCGTGCAGTTGACCAACGAGCACGGTACCCGTATCGAGTTTGAGTCAGCCCAACCGCCAACCGAGAAGGCAACATTGAACCACGTCAAAGAAACAACCCTGGACAGCATTCCGATGGTTCAAGAGTTTTCGGACGTGTTCCCAGAAGAACTTCCCGGTATGCCACCTTACCGGGACATCGAGTTTTCCATTGACCTAGTACCCGGAACTGCACCCATAGCAAAGAGACCATATAGGATGCCCGTCAACGAACTAGTGGAACTGAAGAAGCAAATCCAGTTGCAGCAAGAGAAGGGTTTTATACGTCCAAGCTCGTCACCATGGGGAGCCCCCGTGCTCTTCGTAGACAAGAAGGATGGAACCCAAAGGATGTGCGTGGACTATAGGTCTCTCAATGAGGTGACGATCAAGAACAAGTACCCTCTGCCCCATATAGAGGACCTGTTCGACCAGATGAAGGGAGCCCGAGTGTTCTCCAAGATTGATCTTCGGTCGGGATATTTCCAGCTGAAGATTAAGCCCCCCGATATACCAAAGACTGCCTTTCGAACATGGTATGGTTCATATGAATATACCGTTATGTCTTTTGGGTTAAAGAACGCACCTGCATACTTCATGTACCTCATGAACAAGGTTTTCATGGAGTACTTGGATAAGTTCGTCGTGGTTTTCATTGACGATATCATGGTGTATTCGAAAAGTGAGGAAGAACATGGAGAACATTTGAGATTGACATTGCAGAAGCTGCGAGAGCATCAGTTGTATGCCAAGTTCAGCAAATGTCAATTTTGGCTAAATAAAATATCATTCCTAGGCCACATTATCTCCGAGGAAGGAGTATCGGTTGATCCCGTAAAAGTGGGAGATGTTCTGAAGTGGAACCAACCGCAAAACGTGAGGGATATTCAGAGTTTTCTTGGGATGGCTGGATACTACCGCCGGTTCATCAAGGACTTCTCTAAGATAGCAAAGCCTATGACGGAGTTGCTAACGAAGGGGAAAGCCTTCCAATGGACACCAGCATGCCAAGAAAGCTTTGAGGAGCTCAAGAAAAGGCTAACCACAGTGCCGGTATTGGTATTGCCGGACGTGAGCAAGAGCTTTGACATATATTGTGACACATCAAGACAAGGGCTCGGATGCGTGCTCATGCAAGAAGGAAAAGTGGTAGCCTATGCCTCACGACAACTCAAGAAACACGAGCTCAATTACCCCACACATGACTTGGAACTCGCAGCCGTGGCGCATGCATTGAAGATTTGGAGACATTATATCCTTGGTCATTGAGGTGAGATCTATACGGATCATAAGAGTCTCAAGTACATATTCACTCAAACGGATTTGAATTTGAGGCAACGTCGATGGTTGGAACTTATCAAGGATTATGATGTTGGAATCAACTATCACCCTGGAAAGGCCAATGTAGTAGCCGATGCATTGAACCGGAAGGGAGCATGTCACCAACTCACGGTTAGGGAGCTACCACCCGAGCTGCGTAAGGAGTTCAAACGGTTACATTTCGGTTTCTTGAACGAGATGGAAGTGATGGAACTCCAATCTTCATTGGAACAAAAAATAAGAAACGGTCAAGCTACGGATGAGGAGATCAAGGAGATCAAGGAAAGGACCCAACAAGGAATAGAGAAGGACTTCAAGGAAGACGAAAAGGGTACACTTTGGCTTGTAAAAAGGATTTGTGTGCCTAACGTGAAGCACATCCGCAACACGATATTAAAAGAGACACATGACTCACTTTATTCCATACATCCCGGAAGTACCAAGATGTACAAGGACCTGAAGACATGTTATTGGTGGGATGGTATGAAGAGGGACATAGCCGAGTATGTTGCCCTATGCGACACATGCCAACGGGTGAAGGCCGAGCATCAAAGACCCGCTGGACTGTTGCAACCCTTGAAGGTACCCGAGTGGAAGTGGGAAGATATCAGTATGGATTTCATCGTTGGATTGCCACGTACTCAGTCGGGTTACGACTCAACCTGGGTTATCGTGGACCGATTGAAGAAAACCGCCAATTTTCTTCCCAAAAAGATCAAGTACAACGTTGCCCAACTAGCCGAGCTGTACATGGAGCAAATCGTGTCCCGCCATGGAGTCCCGAAGAGGATAATCTCAGATCAGGGTTCTCAGTTTACCTCTAGGTTCTGGAGGAAGCTGCAGAAAGCTATGGGTACACGACTGGAATTTAGCTCCGCTTACCACCCGCAAACCGATGGGCAAACCAAAAGGACAAACCAAATTTTGGAGGACATGTTGAGATCTTGCGCCATGAAACATGGGCATAGTTGGGATAGGAGTTTACCGTACGCTGAATTCTCCTATAACAACAGCTATCAAGCTAGCTTGAAGATGTCGCCTTTCGAAGCATTGTACGATAGACGGTGTAGAACGCCGTTGTTTTGGAATGAGACCGGAGAGAACCAAGTGTTTGGACCCGAAGTGCTACCAGAGGCTAAGAAGCAAGTCCAAACAATACGGGAGAACTTGAAGGCTGCTCAGTCACGTCAGAAAGGCTATGCAGACAATAGGCGAAGGAAGTTGACTTTCGAAGTAGGAGACTTCGTATACCTTAAGGTATCGCCTATCCGAGGCCAACGACATTTCAGCGTCAATGGCAAGCTAGCACCTCTCCGACGTACATGTGACGTGTTTCATGTATCCCAGCTCAAGAAGTGCTTGAGAGTACCGTAAGAGCAAGTACCAATGGATGAATTTGAACTTCAAGAGGACCTGACCTATGCAGAGCACCCTGTCTGAATTTTGGACGAAAAGGAAAGGGTCACGAGGAACAAAGTGATCCGATGGTGCAAGGTAAAATGGAGCCATCAAACAGAAGTCGAAGCCACATGGGAGCGTGAAGAAGACATCAAGACAAAGTTTCCTCATCTATTCTCTACTAACGAATCTTGAGGGCGAGATTCAATTTAAGGGGGGGGGGGTAGATTTGTGACACATTCATTTTCGGGTTCTGCATGTATTCATGTTTCATGTAGAAAAACATTTTTAAAATAAGTAGAAATAGAGAAAACACTAAAAAGATAGCCAAAAAGAGCCAAATCCAGTTCACAGAGAGCGCCGAAGACAATACCCGCGGCCCGTGGGCCACGTGGCGTGATCGGAGCTCATCTCCGTAAAGGGGGAGAGGTCCTTCGCTAAACTGGCTATGTGGCAGGCTCGGGGCTCATCCCCGCAAAGGGGGAGAGGTCCGACCCCGTGGGACACGTGTTGCCCCCGGAGCTAGCCTCTGCAGAGGAGCGAGGCCAGTCCTGGAGGACACGTGTCGGCTGTAACATCCCAAAACCTGTTAAGAGGGGAATTTAAAAAATTTTGAACGTATTGCATGTGGTGCAAAAATTCAAATTCAAACTAGAATTCAAATTAAACTCAAAACAGAAAAGAAAAAGAAAAAGAAAAAAACAAACCTCCCCGGCCAGTGGGCCGAAACCCACCAGCCGGCCCACCTCACCCCGCGCCAGCCCGCAGCCGCGCGCCCCGTTCTATTTCTCGCTGAATTGTGGGGCCCACCATCTCCTTCTTCCTCGCGCGCGCGCTCGGCCGACCCGGACTCCTCTCTCTCCCTCGAATCAAAACCACCCCGGATACTCACGTATCCCAGCCGAATTTCGGTTCTGGACGACGCAAACTCGATCACAACCGAACGCCGCCCTCCCCCGGCTATATAAACACCAGCATCTTCCCGATTTTCACCCACGATCAGCCGTTTTTCCTTCCGGTGAGAACCCGAGTTTCTCCGGCCAATTTCGCTCGATCTTCGCTCGGGATTTCTGATCTAACGCGCTGATCTTGATCCACCGCCTCCGGGGAATCACACAGGTGCAGAAAACTCGGTGGCTTGCGTTTCAAACACAGCGCCGACGAGCCTCGCCGTGAGTTCACCTCGGACCTCGTCGCCGACCGCTTTCCAAGATGTCCGAGCTCAAGAAAACCCCCGAGGTGAGATCCCCGACCTCCCCTCTACCGATCTATGCCATGAAATCCCAGTTTTAGGAAGAATTGACGAAGATCCGAAGTTTTCCAGCGAGATCGCCGCCTTCCGCCGCCGCGCGCCGCCGGGCAGCGCCGCCCGTGCTCGATCAGAGCGACGTGGCCGCTTGTGCGCCGTCTATTTTAAATCGCACGGTAGAATTTAAATCCCCGCGTACTGGTTCGACGTTATAATCTCAGCCGTCAGTTTTAAATCGGACGGTGCACGTCAGCCCCACGTTATAAAGGCCAGGATTCTTACGCGCTACACCCTGGGGTTCTCGGAAAATACGAGCTAGCCCCGGAAACTTCTGATCTAGCCCCTGGAACTTCAGAAATTCATGTAAATTCAATTAAAAATCAGTTTTAGCCCCTGGACTTAATAAAAATTAGGAAAAACCCTTCTGTTATGTGTAGTTAGACCCCTGGAAATTTATAAAATAATATAATAGACCCTTTGGTGGGGTAAGTTTGCCTTTTTAATCTTATATAATATTAAATTTAGGAATTTGACTATGTAATTAAGATTTAAATTTAAAAAGGGTGAGACACACACATTGTAAATTCAAGTTTAAACTCTACTAACAATTTGAAAGCTTTAGAATGAGCTAAAAATAAATTTTAGGCTGAAATGAAATCTGTTTGGGTGTGTTCATGTTTATTAGATATAGAAACACATATTTAGGCTAGGAAATAATCCTGAAAATTGGTAAAATAAATGTAAAAATAGTTCACATCAGAGGAGAAGTTCAAAAATATATTATTTACTATTTTATATCAGAACCTATTCTGTTTAGATGATGTGTCTTACTATTTTCATAATAAAGTTCACAACTAGGTATAGAAAGTAAATCTTAAAATATAGGAAAATAGGTATGCATAACTAGAAAATGATAAATGAAATCTCCAAAATCCAAAGATTTCAGTTTAGGATTTGGTAGAAGATCTGAAAACCCATTTGGAGTAGGAAAATACCTTCCATGCATACTTGGTAGCTAAAATGTGTATCAGTTGAATATAAGGAATTTATTTAAATTGGAAATTCATATAGAGTATGCAAACATAAATCTGAATACAAAAGTTAGAAATCATATGCACATGTTTAAAAGTGCATGTAAGCCCAAAATCAACACACATAGAGTAACCACAACACATAGAAATGTGAATGACTTTCATAAATGTGAATGTGTGGTTTGTATGAAGTGAAAGTGTGAACTATGTCTTATGAATTGTTGTTTTCTTTTGCTATGTGTGATGGTATGAGTAGAACCTGCTCCAGAGCAAGTTCTTCCTTTTCAAGATCAGGACAATCCATTCCCAGAGCAGCAGGAAGAAGGCAAGTGTCCTTGACCACTTTGATCCTATGCTAGGATATGTAGATAGAATTATTTGCATTGTCAATTGAAATATGAAACCCATGCTAGGAAGTTTCCCTAGAATTGCATTATCTTGTTTCCTTATAGCTTGGGATTGGGATTTATTTTATCATATCATTTATTGACATGCTTATGCTTAGCCATGCTTAGAATGAGATAATTGGGATATGAGATCATCAGTTTATTTACCATACTCTTGAATGAGATATTCTGAGTTATGTAGAGGTAGGGATCAAGGCAAGTTGGATGTTTTGGTTGGTGCTGGGTGCACGAGACTCGGGTTTGTGTTTAGTACTTGCCTGGATCCTAAGGACCGGTTCATGGAGCATGTAACCTGGCTTTACCGTGCCAACCACATGCTGAGATGGGGCAGCTTGGCCAATTTATTAGGTGTATGCTCGGCGTAGTATGGGTGTGTTGGATGGTGCGGGGAATAGGTGTCAGCTGACTACCATATGAACCGCAAGGCTCAAGAGGGGGCCACTGCAGCGGGGTTGGAGCCTCTTGTATGCTGTTAGGGGTGAAACCTCAGTGGGCTCACGCTCGTCAGGAATCCCTTTGTAAAGGCTTCGTAGTGATCTCCTGGCTACACACCTGGGAAGTGTGAATGTGGTTCGTGGCCACTGGCATAATGGAGGTTCTTTTAGTCCACCCGGCAACGGGGGATGAAATCACTACATGTGGGTACAGTGGTACAAACTCTGCAGAGTTTATGACAGCCGTGTTCACGGTCAAGAGCGGCTTGGACTTATTCATGATTAGAGGATTATGACTTTAGAAGTTGCGGATGTTAAGTGGGGAGCTTAACAATGGAATTGATGTTATGGTTATTTGATGGGATGGGAGATTGGGACCATTTCACCTGAGTAGTAATGTAGGTGCTTAATAAGCTAAGGTGGTGGGCAATAATTGCGTAGTGCTTTAACCATGAGTTCAACCTCTCCTTGTTCTAGCCATGCATGACATAACTTTCCCACTCTTGCTGAGTACCAACGGTACTCAACCTTGCATATTTGTTGGTTTATATGGCTGCTCAGATCAAGAGAATGATGTGGTGTTTAATGATCAAGACTTTGGACCCGAAGAAGGCTTCTAGGTTCATGGAGTCCCCCGAGCAACGCCTGTGACGGAGCCCACAAGAATAATATTCCGCTGCTAGTTTATTTACTTGTGATGAACTTATTATCGTCCGTCGAGACATATGCTATGTAAGACTTATTTATATTCGACACCTGGCTTGTAATAAATGATGCTTCACTATTTGTCATCACATGTATGAGAAAATGATCCTGGCATACATGTGATATTCACTCGGTTGTTCTTCGGAGAAACCGGGTGTGACAGAAGTGGTATCAGAGCCAAGGTTGCCCGTAGGAACGTGGACCTAGATAGAAATGGACGTAGTTAGGGACCCTATTTTCTTAAAAACTATTTTACAAAGGTGTGGGTTGAAAAGTGTTATTTAATGGGGTCACTTTCTTCATCTTACCCCAACTTTTATTCAAAATAGGATTTTTGTTTAAAATTTTATCTAACTTAAGTTTAAATGCTTTATGTTTTAGATGGTTCGCATGATCCGCACCGCCCGCAAGTCCACCGAAGGGAGAGTTCCCGTAGTTACCCTTGCCCTGAGAGAGGAGAGTCGTCCGGTGACGTATCTCTCCTACGGACTGGCAGTAGGAGGCTTGTTGCGCCGTCTTCGACGTATGCTCCAAGCCGCCGGCAATACGGGCAAGCTAATCATACAATATAGCTCCACCAGGACCATCCGTGAGAAGCGGGAAGAATGGAGTTCAGAGATGAGGATTATCCACGAAAATCAGCTGCTTAAGATCCACCGCTCTCCAGCTTGTCGAGCGACACAGGTCGATGCGGAGAAGGATGTCACCTGGGAGGCCATCAGCTGCCAGAGTCACATCCATCGTCACCAGCTGGACAGGACTGAGTACATGTATGTCCTCCAGCGTGAGAGCGGTACGCCGGAGTATAAGTATCCGCCAGTGCAGCAGGGGACTTCCCATGAGCACATGGACTTGTGCTTGGAGGATGCTGCTATGCTCAGCACTCGACTGCAGGAGTGTCAGCAGGAGCTTCAGGATGTTCGTGACACCCTGAAGGAAACCGAGGCGTTGCTTCAAGCCTGCTTGAGGGCAAGAGAAAGAGGAGATGGGAATGAACTGTGTGTCACCGTGAATGACACATGGACTCCTGAATCCCCAGATCGCCGGGCGATCAGGCGTCGTTGCACTTCTCCACCAGCAGCCTCACCACCCAAAGCGTTGTCAGAAGGCAGCCGCAATAATGAGGAAGATCCCGATGAGCCAGCTCAGTGATACGAGTAGTGTAGAGTCCTTCCCTTAGATTAGCAGGATGTCGAGTAGTCGAGCCGTTACCTTAGCTAATGGTGTGTTAATGCATGGTGTGGGACGTGAGTTGTGGAAGCCAAGGGCGTTTGTCCACAACCTCGTCTTCAGGTTGGTTTGCTTTGGTGTGTGAACCCATATGAATTAAGAGTGCATTTATGTTCACGTAAGACATGAAATCCTCAGAGAATATAAATGAAATAAGTTCTCAAAATCATAAAGTTTAAACAAGCAAAAACTAGTTAATATGTATTGCCTTAAACTGACATTTGGTTGATCATGATAGATGGCCGGAAGAGGAAAGGGTCGTGCTGCCAACCCCGCCAACAACAACGATGAGGCAGGCAACCCTCATCTTTCTGGAGGCCAAGACAGGGGTGGTCGCCGTGAAGGAGTTGATCCCCTCCACCAAATGCTTGAGAATCAAAATCAGCTCATCCAGAACCTAACTCAAGTGGTGGCCAACTTGCATCAAGCTCCACCTCCACAAGCTGCACCACGCCAACCAAGCTTGAGTGAGTTTCTAGGAACTCAACCTCTAAAGTTTGCAAGTGCTGCTGAACCTTTGGAGGCAGATGATTGGCTAAAGACCATTGAGAGCAAGATGAGGATCATACAATGCCAAGGGTATGATAGGGTGTTGTTTGCTTCTCACCAATTGCATGGACCTGCTGCTGATTGGTGGACCGCTTACGTGGCCGCCCATCATGACCCTGAGAACATCACTTGGGAAGAGTTCAAGCGTAGCTTCCGCAACCATTACATACCAAGGGGTGAACTCAAAAACAAGAGGAAGGAGTTCTTGGGATTGCAGCAAGGAAACATGACTGTGAGGGAATACCTCACTAAATTCACTGAACTATCCCGTTATGCCCCACGGGACATAGAGACTGATGAGCAGAAACAGGATTGTTTCGTGGAAGGACTTACCGCAGAGATGCAGTGTGCAATGTCCTCCAACGAGTATGAAAGCTTCCAAAAGATGGTGGACAGAGCATTTTTTGTAGAAAGGAAGCTGAAGGCCTTGGAAAATGAAAACAAGAGGAAGGCCGGATGGACACACCAAGCCTTGGGTAGCAACACCCGCCCACGTCTGATGCAGCAACCAGCAGGGTAGACGAGCCGTGCTGCGGTACCCTACTCAGCACCGAGAGGGTACAACCCGAACTTCAGGCCTCCGGCAGCACCAGCACCACCACAACTTTAGTTTGGACAGCAGCCTCGCCCTACATATCAACCTCGACCAGCAGTACAAGGACCCCCAAACCAACCCCAAGACAACAAAGGCCGGGCACCTAAGGTTGGGGTGCAATGCTTTAACTGTGGTGAAGTGGGGCACTACGCCCATAAGTGCCCAAAGAAGAAGCCCGTGCAGCCGCAACAGCAGAATGTAATGCGAGGACGGGTGAACCACGTCACCATGGAGGAGGCGCAAGAGGCACCCGATGTGGTAGTTGGTAAGTTTCCTGCCAATTTACACATTGCAACCCTGCTGTTTGATTCTGGTGCTACCCACTCGTTCATTGCTCAAGGGTTTGTTAAGAAGCATGACCTAGCAACAACACAAATGAACCATATGCTAGCAGTAAACTCTCCAGGTGGAGAAATAAGGACAAGACAAGTGTGTCCAAGGTGAATCTAGACATTACTGGGGTGGTATTCACTGCAAACCTCATAGTGATAGATTCACAAGGGATAGATATTATTTTGGGCATGGATTGGTTGACCAAACATAAGGGAATCATCCATTGTTCGACCAGAACGGTGGAACTAACTCACCCTAGTGGCACAAGAGTAAAGTTCATAACAATACAAGAGCCTAGGAGGGACATTAAATTAAATCAAGTTGAGGTGAAAGTGGAGGAGATCAGGATTATCAGGGAATACCCAGACGTTTTTCCGGAGGAGTTGCCAGGTATGCCTCCCGATCGTGAAGTGGAATTCACGATTGAGCTAGTGCCTGGAACAGTTCCGATATACAAGAGACCTTATCGGATGGACTCCAAGCAGCTGGGAGAACTCAAGGATCATTTAAGAGAATTGACGGAGAAGGGGTATATTCGTCCTAGTTCCTCACCATGGGGAGCTCCAGTGATATTTGTGCCGAAGAAGGACGGAACCCAAAGGTTATGCGTAGACTACCGTGCCTTGAATGAGGTAACCATCAAGAACAAGTACCCATTACCCCGCATTGAAGACTTGTTCGATCAGTTGAGGGGAGCTTGTGTGTTCTCGAAAATTGATCTCAGGTCGGGATACCACCAACTTAAGATAAGGCAAACTGATATTCCAAAGACAGCTTTCGTATCTCGGTACGGACTGTATGAATACACCGTCATGACTTTCGGTCTAACTAATGCCCCGGCATACTTCATGTATCTCATGAACAAGGTATTCCTGGAATATCTGGACAAATTTGTGGTGGTTTTCATAGATGACATTCTCGTCTTCTCCAAAGATGAAGAAGAACATGAGAAACATCTAAGGTTGGTGTTGCAGAAGCTGAGAGAACACCAACTATATGCCAAGTTGAGCAAGTGTGAGTTTTGGCTGAAGAGAGTTCCCTTCTTAGGACATATAATCTCGGAGGGAGGAATCTCCGTAGATCCCGCCAAGATCGAGGATATATAGAAGTGGAAGACCTGTGACGCCCTCAATTCTGTGGAAAGCCACGGAACCGAGAACTAATGCATATGTGTGCCCAGGATGTTCATCACACATACACATACTTTCCACAAACTGAATTCAGATTATATATTACCACGAATAACAGAGTTTATTACAACACCTCATGAGTCTTGGACTCATGCTCACAGCGGAAGTCTTTATTTCTACGCAGCGGAAATCTTTATTTAAATGCGGAAGCAAAAACTAATGCGGAAGCAAAACTAAGCAGAAGTGGCTCCATCTCTACTCCCTCCACAGGCAAGGTTGAGAACAGATCACACGCCATAATGCTCTACTCGGTCTTCATAGTAGTCTTCTCTTGCTGTTGATGAAGAAATAATAATGCAAGTTTGAGTACAATGATGTACTCAGCAAGTGCGAAAAAACACATGATATGCAGCTCATAAACAAGGTAGGCATAAAAGGTTTATTTGCAGAAAAGCAGTTCTGTAAAATCATGATAAACAACAACTTAAGTTTAAATGTAATCCGAACATGTATTAAATTACTAACATACCTCCATCACTTCCCGCGTACCATCCGAACATTAACCAATCTAATTTTATTCATACTTACGAATACCTCCTCGTATTCGCTTCCATCTCACCTCATAAAACAACCTCGTCTCGCACCGAGACCAATCTCATATGACTCATCAGTCATACAACCATCTTACCTCCCGGACTCAACAGTCCCAAACCAAACCATAACCAATAACCATAACCAAGAACCTTCGCATTAACCATTCCAGTAACCATCCCATCTAATCATGGCAGTTTAGCCAGGTGCTCATGACGTAAGCTCGGCTATCATGATAGTTTTAGACTCTGCAGAGTTTGCACCTCTTTACCCAAAAGTTTGTGATTTCGTCACCCGTTGGCGACTGCAGAACCTCCATTATACCAGTACACAACCGTCGGTGTATGGTCAAGAGATCACAAAATAGCCTTTACAAAGGCGTTACTAGATGTATGGACTCACTAAGGTTTCACCGGCAGGCTAGAATCTCCAATTCTCCCACCCACGGGCCCCCTCTTGTGCCATGCAGTTCCCAGGGCAGTCCTCACTCGACTCCCATTCACCGCGCCTTCCACAGTCCATAACACTCTAGCAACTTACCTAATTACTCAGCTAAGCCACACCCATACTTGGCCTTGTGGTGGCACTGTTATCCTGGCATGTGCATGCATGAACCGGTCCTTAGATCTGCGGCAAGCAAAACCACCCTCTCATGCTACCTCATTCACAAACCCAGGCTTGCCTAGCTCTCCCTCCGATCCATGTTTATTAACCTCATCAGTTACTTATTATCAGTACGAATGCAGTTAGCTAGACACATCTATCTCGCTTCCCAATCCCATGGACTCAGCGAAGCATAAAGTAAAAACCATACCCGACTCATAAACTTCCCAGGCGACAAGGTTGGTTTAATCAAAACTAGTAAACTCCTATAAAAAGGGTTTTCCCATCATGTTTGACTCAGCACACACACCTTTTCGCAAAACAAAATAGTTTTACCCAAAACATAGGATCAACATGGTCAAGGAGCACTTGCCTTGTTCTTGCCATTCCGGTTGTTCTTGATTCTCAAAACCTTGTTGCTGCAGCCCGTTGTAGACAGCTCCCTGAGCTTGTTCTGCTATGTAGGATTCACGTCCATACAAAATTCACAGCAATCAATATCATGCACAAACCCTAAACTAGATGCGATGATGCTCATGCATGCTATCCTATGATTTTTATTAGATTGGTGTGCCCTTGCATGGCTTGCATGGACAGAGGTGTTCGGATCAAAGGTGGTCGTGGCGATGATCTTGTTTTTAGATCAAACTGATCATCAAGTGATCTGCCCACGAGAAAGCTTCTGTTCGAAAGGAATTGAAGAACAGATGCAAGAGATGAACACCATGATGTCGTAAGGTGGTATTGAAGTCCTACCTCACGCTCTTCTTGACTTCGAGGTCCTCCTCAGACCACTCGGTTCTTCTCCGATGATCTCCCTTGTTGCGCTTCGACGATGTTTTGCTCGGCGAGTTAGGGCTAGGGCGCTAAGTCGTCGGCTCAGGAGTTGAAAGAGAAGTTCGTGGTTTCGGCCAGAGGTTTTGGGTTCTATTTATAATCGGGAAGAGAAGAGTCCTAATCTGATTGGATCCCGAATAAGAGTCTTATTCAGATCTTTGTTAGATCCTGACGCCTTATCTTGGGTAACCATTGTGTATTTTAGATCGGTTTCTGTTGCGTACCGGTGTCCTTACTCGTAACAGCTGCTTCAGAACTCGTTACCTCCGTGATGATGAGCTCTGGAAGCTCCACGTGTCCTCCGGGCCTGGTATCTCCTCATCCGCAGAGATGAGCTCCGGTTGTGCCGCGTGTCAATCGATCGAGACCTCCCTCTTCTTCGGAGACGAGCTCCGCGCACGCCACGTGTGGGTGCCGGTCTTTCCGCTCTCCTTTCCTCAGGGACATGCCCCGAGGTCGGCACGTGTTTAGCTGTGACGGACCTTCCGGTGATAAGCTCTGGAGGCGACACGTGTTCGATAGATCCGGACTTCTCTGAGATGAGCTCCGAGATTGACACGTATCCCCCGCAACTGGTCCTCTTATTTCCGCGAGGACTAGCTCCGTGGATGACACGTGTCCTATAAAAAATGCCTTTGCTTCTTCCGTAGAGGCTATCTCCGCGGGCAGCACGTGTCCCACAGGGTCGGACCTCTTTTCAATTGCGGAGGTGACCCTCAAGCCTGCCACGTAGCTAGTTTAACGGAGGACCTCTCCCAAATGTCTCGGGGATGAGCTCCGAACACGCCACATGGTCTGCTGGCCGTGGAAGTTGCCTTCGGTGCTCTCGGAGAGCATTATTGGCTATCTTTTTGATACTTGTCTCTGTTCCTTCTTTTCTTAAAATGTTTTTTTCTTCTTCATAAAACATGAACATATGCTGACACCCAAGATGAGGGTGTCACAAATATACCCCCCTTAAATTGAATCTCGCCCTCGAGATTCATTAGTAGAAAATAGATAGGGGAATTCAGCCTTAATATCCTCTTCACGCTCCCATGTGGCTTCAGCTTCAGTGTGATGGCCCCATTGTACTTTGCACCATCGAATCACCTTGTTTCGGGTGACCTTTCCTTTACGTCCAAGATTCGGATAGGGTGTTCTGCGTAAGTCAGGTCCTCTTGAAGTTTAAGTTCTCCCATTGACACTTGTTCCTCTGGTATTCTCAAACACTTCTTGAGCTGAGATACATGAAACACGTCATGTACGTCGGAGAGGTGGTTTGGGAGCTCTAGTTGATAGGCTACTTCTCCTCGCTTATCCAAAATCTTAAATGGTCCGATGTAGCGAGGCGCTAGTTTGCCTTTGACGTTAAAACGTCGTTGGCCTTGGATAGGCGATACCTTAAGGTATACGAAGTCTCCAACTTCAAAGGTCAACTTCCTACGCCTATTGTCCGCATCGCCTTTCTGTCGTGACTGAGCAGCCTTTAAGTTCTCCCGTATCGTTTGGACTTGCTTTTCAGCCTCTTGTAGTACTTCGGGTCCAAACACCTGGTTCTCTCCAGTCTCGTTCCAGAACAGTGGCGTTCTACACCGTCTACCATATAAGGCTTCGAAAGGCGACATCTTCAAGCCAGCTTGATAGCTGTTGTTATAGGAGAACTCGGCATACGGTAAACTCCTATCCCAACTACGCCCACGTTTCAAGGCGCAAGCTCTCAAC
Organism: Neostapfia colusana; assembly: GCA_030760725.1. Taxonomy (NCBI): domain Eukaryota; kingdom Viridiplantae; phylum Streptophyta; class Magnoliopsida; order Poales; family Poaceae; genus Neostapfia; species Neostapfia colusana. The sequence continues at coordinate 42,764,834 of JASWHV010000013.1, read as the reverse complement.
ATGTCTTCCAAAATTTGGTTCGTCCTTTCGGTTTGTCCATCTGTTTGTGGGTGGTAGGCAGAGCTAAAATCCAGTCGTGTACCCATGGCTTTCTGCAGCTTCTTCCAGAATCTAGAGGTAAACTGAGAACCTCGATCTGAGACTATCCTCTTCGGAACTCCATGACGGCACACGATCTGCTCCATGTATAACTCTGCCAACTGTGTAACGTTGTAACTGGCCTTTACCGGAAGAAAATGGGCGGTTTTCGTCAACCGGTCCACAATGACCCAGATGGAGTCGTATCCTGACTGAGTTCTTGGCAATCCGACAATAAAGTCCATACTGATGTCCTCCCATTTCCATTCAGGTATTTTTAAAGGTTGCAACAACCCAGCGGGTTTTTGATGTTCGGCTTTTACCTGTTGGCATGTGTCACATAGGGCAACGTGTTCGGCTATATCCCTCTTCATACCAATAGCAAGTTTTCATGTCCTTGTACATTTTGGTGCTCCCTGGATGTATGGAATAGGGTGAATCATGTGCCTCCTTCAATATCATGTCGCGAAGGTGTCTTAGGTTTGGCACACAAATCCTTTTTCGTAGCCAAAGCGTACCCTTTTCATCCTCTTTGAAATCCTTCTCTATCCCTTGTCGGATTCTTTCCTTGATTTCCTTGATCCCCTCGTCCGTTGCTTGTCCCTTTCTTATTTCTTGCTCCAATGAGGAGTGGATCTCCATCTTTTCCATGTTATTCAAGAATCCGAGGTGTAACCGTTCGAACTCCTTACGTAGTTCGGGTGGTAGCTCCCGAACCGTGAGTTGGTGGCATGCTCCCTTTCTGCTCAATGCGTCAGCGACCACATTGACCTTCCCGGGGTGGTAGTTGATTCCCACATCATAATCCTTGATGAGTTCTAACCATCGACGTTGCCTCAAATTCAAGTCCGTTTGTGTAAATATGTACTTGAGGCTTTTATGATCTGTATAGATCTCACATCGATGACCAAGGATATAATGTCTCCAAATCTTCAATGCATGCACCAATGCTGCTAACTCCAAATTATGTGTAGGATAGTTAAGCTCGTGCTTCTTTAATTGTCGTGAGGCATAGGCTACCACTTGTCCTTCCTGCATGAGTACACACCCGAGCCCTTGTCTGGATGCGTCACAATATATGTCAAAGCTCTTGCTTACGTCCGGCAATACCAGAACTGGTGCTGTGGTTAGCCTTTTCTTGAGTTCCTCAAAACTTTCTTGGCAGGCTTGTGTCCATTGAAAGATCTTCCCCTTCGTTAGCAACTCCGTCATAGGTTTTGCTATTTTAGAGAAGTCTTTAATGAAGCGCCAATAGTATCCTGCCATCCCAAGGAAACTCCGAATATCCCTCACGCTCTTCGGTTGGTCCCACTTTAGAACATCTCTCACCTTTCCAGGATCAACCGATACCCCTTCCTTGGAGATGATGTGGCCTAGGAAGGATATTTCTTTTAGCCAAAATTGACATTTGTTGAGCTTGGCATACAACTGATGCTCTCGCAACTTCTGCATGGTCAATCTCAGATGTTCTTCATGCTCCTCCTCACTTTTTGAATACACCATAATGTCGTCGATGAAAACCACGACGAACTTGTCCAAGTACTCCATGAAAACCTTATTCATAAGGTACATGAAGTATGCGGGTGCATTCGTCAATCCAAAAGACATAACGGTATATTCATATGAACCATACCGCGTCCGAAAGGCTGTCTTAGGTATATCGGAGGGCTTAATCTTCAGCTCGAAATATCCTGACCGAAGATCAATTTTGGAGAACACTTGGGCTCCTTTCATTTGATCGAACAGGTCCTCTATACGGGGCAGAGGGTATTTATTCTTGATTGTTACCTCGTTGAGAGACCTGTAGTCCACGCACATTCTTTGGGTTCCGTCCTTCTTGTCCACGAAGAGTACCGGGGCTCCCCATGGTGGTGAACTTGGACGGATAAAACCCTTCTCCAACTGTTCTTGAATTTGTTTCTTTAGTTCAACTAACTCGTTGACGGGCATCCTATATGGTCTCTTAGCTATGGGTGCAGTTCCAGGTACCAAATCTATGGCAAACTCAATATCCCGGTCAGGTGGCATACCTGGAAGTTCTTCCGGAAACACATCTGAAAATTCATGAACCACTGGAATGTTGTCCAATGCTACTCCTTCAACATGGTTCAGATCCGCCCGTTCGGTCGCTTGCGGGGCTGACTCAAACTCGACACGGGTACCGTGTTCGTTTGTCAATTGCACGCTTCTCTCAGCGCATTGGATTACTCCATTGTGCTTGCTTAACCAGTCCATTCCGAGTATGATGTCAATTCCGTGGGAGTCCAAGACAATAAGGTTGGCAAGGAAGTCTACCCCCTTATTTTAAGGCTTACCTTAGGACATACTATACTAGTCCTCATTTCTCCTCCGGGAGAATTAACTAACATAGCACATTCTAAGTGGGATACGGGTAGATGATGTTTGGCAACATATTTGGATGATATGAAGGAATGCGATGCTCCGGAATCAAATAAAATGGTGGCTAGGTTGGAGTTGGCAAGGAACATACCAATTGCGACGTCCTCAGCCTGTTGTGCTTCCTTAGCAGTGACATGGTTAACGTGGCCACGAGCATAGTTCTGCGGTCCTCGGTTCCCTTGGTTGTCCCCTCCGTTTAGTTGCTGATTCTGCTTGGGCACGTTACCTTGCTGTCCAGGGCCTCTCTTCGGGCACTGGTTAGCGAAGTGGCCTACTTCCCCGCATGCAAAGCATGCCCTGTTGCCTACGGCAGCAGGTACGTTGGGGCGGGGGTTTTGAACAGGAGCGCCATTGTTAGGCCGGGGCGCAGGAGGCATGGGCACACGAGGTGCCGGTGCAACGAGCCGTTGCTGTGGTGGCTGACCAGGACGGTACGTAGGAGTGGTCGATCCATACTGCGGTGCAGGGGGCGTGTATCTCGGTCGTACGTTGCTCCCTTGGGGCTGGTATGGGATCTTCCTTTTGCACTCGCGCTTGATCTCTCGGATCTTGTTTTCCACCACAATAGTCTTATCAACCAGCTTCTGGAAGCTTACGTAGTCATTGTTGAGGAGCTGAACTTGGATCTCATTGTTCAACCCTCTCATGAACAGGTACTGCTTCCTCTGATCTGAGTTGACATCTTCGGGGGCATACCGGGACAATTGTATGAACTTGTTGAGGTATTCGTTCACACTTTTCTGCCCTTGGCGGAGACCTTCAAACTCCTGCCTCTTGAGCATCATTACGCCAACAGGGATGTAGTGGGAGCGGAAACTTTCCTTGAACTCAGTCCAAGTGATTGTCTCCGGGTTGGCATGGGCGTTGCTCAAGGCATCCCACCAGTCAGCAGCTGCTCCCATCAGTTGGTGTGACGCAAAGAGAACCTTCTCTCGGTAGTTGCACTGGACAATGGCAAGCTTCTTCTCCATGGATTTCAACCAATCATCGGCCTCCATTGGATCGCTTGCTTGAGCAAAGGTGGGTGGACGAGTCCTCATGAACGCCCTCAATTCTGTGGAAAGCCACGGAACCGAGAACTAATGCATATGTGTGCCCAGGATGTTCATCACACATACACATACTTTCCACAAACTGAATTCATATTATATATTACCACGAATAACAGAGTTTATTACAACACCTCATGAGTCTTGGACTCATGCTCACAGCGGAAGTCTTTATTTCTACGCAGCGGAAATCTTTATTTAAATGCGGAAGCAAAAACTAATGCGGAAGCAAAACTAAGCAGAAGTGGCTCCATCTCTACTCCCTCCACAGGCAAGGTTGAGAACAGATCACACGCCATAATGCTCTACTCGGTCTTCATAGTAGTCTTCTCTTGCTGTTGATGAAGAAATAATAATGCAAGTTTGAGTACAATGATGTACTCAGCAAGTGCGGAAAAACACATGATATGCAGCTCATAAACAAGGTAGGCATAAAAGGTTTATTTGCAGAAAAGCAGTTCTGTAAAATCATGATAAACAACAACTTAAGTTTAAATGTAATCCCAACATGTATTAAATTACTAACGTACCTCCATCACTTCCCGCGTACCATCCGAACATTAACCAATCTAATTTTATTCATACTTACGAATACCTCCTCGTATTCGCTTCCATCTCACCTCATAAAACAACCTTGTCTCGCACCGAGACCAATCTCATATGACTCATCAGTCATACAACCATCTTACCTCCCGGACTCAACAGTCCCAAACCAAACCATAACCAAGAACCTTCCCAATAACCATTCCAGTAACCATCCCATCTAATCATGGCAGTTTAGCCAGGTGCTCATGACCGTAATCTCGGCTATCATGATAGTTTTAGACTCTGCAGAGTTTGCACCTCTTTACCCACAAGTTTGTGATTTCGTCACCCGTCGGCGACTGCAGAACCTCCATTATACCAGTACACAACCGTCGGTGTATGGTCAAGAGATCACAAAATAGCCTTTACAAAGGGGTTACTAGATGTATGGACTCACTAAGGTTTCACCGGCAGGCTAGAATCTCCAATTCTCCCACCCACGGGCCCCCTCTTGTGCCATGCAGTTCCCAGAGCAGTCCTCACTCGACTCCCATTCCCCGCGCCTTCCACAGTCCATAACACTCTAGCAACTTACCTAATTACTCAGCTAAGCCGCACCCATACTTGGCCTTGTGGTGGCACTGTTATCCTGGCATGTGCATGCATCAACCGGTCCTTAGATCTGCGGCAAGCAAAACCACCCTCTCATGCTACCTCATTCACAAACCCAGGCTTGCCTAGATCTCCCTCTGATCCATGTTTATTAACCTCATCAGTTACTTATTATCAGTACGAATGCAGTTAGCTAGACACATCTATCTCGCTTCCCAATCCCATGGACTCAGCGAAGCATAAAGAAAAAACCATACCCGACTCATAAACTTCCCAGGCGACAAGGATGGTTTAATCAAAACCAGTAAACTCCTATAAAAAGGGTTTTCCCATCATGTTTGACTCAGCACACACACCTTTTCGCAAAACAAAATAGTTTTACCCAAAACATAGGATCAACATGGTCATGGATCACTTGCCTTGTTCTTGCGGTTCCGGTTGTTCTTGATTCTCAAAACCTTGTTGCTGCAGCCCGTCGTAGACAGCTCCCTGAGATTGTTCTGCTATGTAGGATTCACGTGCATACAAAATTCACAGCAATCAATATCATGCACAAACCCTAAACTAGATGCGATGATGCTCATGCATGCTATCCTATGATTTTTATTAGATTGGTGTGCCCTTGCATGGCTTGCATGGACAGAGGTTTTCGGATCAAAGGTGGTCGTGGCGATGATCTTGTTTTTAGATCAAACTGATCATCAAGTGATCTGCCCACGAGAAAGCTTCTGTTCGAAAGGAATTGAAGAACAGATGCAAGAGATGAACACCATGATGTCGTAAGGTGGTATTGAAGTCCTACCTCACGCTCTTCTTGACTTCGAGGTCCTCCTCAGAACACTCGGTTCTTCTCCGATGATCTCCCTTGTTGCGCTTCGGCGATGTTTTGCTTGGCGAGTTAGGGCTAGGGCGCTAAGTCGTGGCTCAGGAGTTGAAAGAGAAGTTCGTGGTTTCGGCCAGAGGTTTTGGGTTCTATTTATAATCGGGAAGAGAAGAGTCCTAATCTGATTGGATCCCAAATAAGAGTCTTATTTTGATCTTTGTTAGATCCTGCGCCTTATCTTCGGTAACCATTGTGTATTTTAGATCGGTTTCTGTTGCGTACCGGTGTCCTTACTCGTAACAATTGCTTCAGAACTCGTTACCTCCGTGATGATGAGCTCCGGAAGCTCCACGTGTCCTCCGGGCCTGGTATCTCCTCATCCGCAGAGACGAGCTCTGGTTGTGCCGCGTGTCAATCGATCGAGACCTCCCTCTTCTTCGGAGACGAGCTCCGCGCACGCCACATGTGGGTGCCGGTCTTTCCGTTCTCCTTTCCTCAGGGACATGCCCCGAGGTCGACACGTGTTTAGCTGCAACGGACCTTCCGGTGATAAGCTCCGGTGGCGACACGTGTTCGATAGATCCGGACTTCTCTGAGATGAGCTCCGAGATTGACACGTGTCCCCCGCGACTGGTCCTCTTATTTCCGCGAGGACTAGCTCCGTGGATGACACGTGTCCTATGAAAAATGCCTTTGCTTCTTCCGCAGAGGCTATCTCCGCAGGCAGCACATGTCCCACAGGGTCGGACCTCTTTTCAATTGCGGAGGTGACCCTCAAGCCTGCCACGTAGCTAGTTTAACGGAGGACCTCTCCCAAATGTCTCGGGGATGAGCTCCGAACACGCCACATGGTCTGCTGGCCGTGGAAGTTGCCTTCGGTGCTCTCGGAGAGCATTATTGGCTATCTTTTTGATACTTGTCTCTGTTCCTTCTTTTCTTAAAATGTCTTTTTCTTCTTCATAAAACATGAACATATGCTGACACCCGAGATGAGGGTGTCACAAGACCCCTGAGAATGTCGGGGAAGTTCGAAGCTTCTTGGGATTGGCTGGATACTATCGACGGTTTATTGAGGGATTCTCCAAGATCTCGAGACCCCTCACCAAACTGTTGGAGAAGGGAATCCCATTCACATGGACGCCGCAGTGCGAGACGAGTTTTCAAGAGCTAAAGAAAAGATTGACAACAGCCCCAGTGCTAGTTATGCCAGACATGCAGAAGAACTTTTTGGTGTACTGCGATGCCTCTGGAAACGGATTGGGATGCTTTCTCATGCAAGAAGGGCACGTCGTGGCGTATGCGTCCCGGCAGCTCCGGAAACACGAGAAGAACTATCCTACACATGACCTAGAACTAGCCGCAGTGGTACGCGCGTTGAAAATTTGGCGGCACTACTTGATGGGGAAGAGGACAGAGATATATACGAATCATAAGAGTCTAAAGTACATCTTCACACAGCCAGATCTCAACCTCAGACAAAGAAGATGGTTAGAGCTAATCAATAACTTTGATGTGAGCATCAACTATCATCCTGGGAAAGCGAACGTCGTGGCAGATGTTTTAAGTTGAAAAGTGCTGGTCAATATGTTGAGCTTGAAGGACATGCCTGCAGAATTGAAGGACGATGTTATAAGACTCAATCTATGCCTGGTGAATAGTTGTGAAGCCATCGCCATGGAAGTGGACTCCACATTAGAACAAGACATACGTGATGGTCAAAAGAATGACGAGAAGATACAAGAAATCAGACAACTCATCAAGGAAAATAAAGCCCCTGGTTTCAGAGAGGATGAACAGGGTACGGTGTGGCACGGGAGAAGAATCTGTGTGCCAGAAGTAAAGGAGATCCGTGCATTGATTTTAAAGGAGGCTCACGATTCGGACTATTCCATTCATCCTGGGAGTACGAAGATGTACCAGGACCTCAAGAGCAGGTATTGGTGGTATGGCATAAAGCGAGATGTCGCAGAACATGTTGCCCTATGTGACACATGTCAGTTGGTGAAAGCGGAACATCAACGACCCGCGGGATTATTGCAACCACTCAAAGTGCCCGAATGGAAATGGGAAGAAATCGGCATGGATTTCATAGTGGGATTGCCTTGGACCCAATCAGGATATGATTCGATATGGGTCATCGTCGACAGGCTAACCAAGGTAGCTCATTTCATCCCCGTGAAAGAAAGCTACAGCGGATCCAAATTGGCAGAGCTGTACATGTCAAGGATCGTGTGTTACCATGGAGTGCCAAAGAAGATAGTGTCAGATCGAGGGACACAGTTCACCTCAAGGTTCTGGCAGAAGCTGCATGAAACCATGGGAACCCATCTGAACTTTAGTTCTGCCTATCATCCCCAAACTGACGGGCAGACGGAAAGGACCAATCAGATCCTTGAGGATATGCTGAGAGCGTGTGTGCTCAAGAATAATAGGAGTTGGGATAAGAACTTACCGTATGCAGAGTTCTCCTATAACAACAGTTATCAGGCTAGTATGAAGATGTCACCATTTGAGGCTTTGTATGGGAGGAAGTGCAGAACTCCACTATTTTGGAACCAAACAGGGGAAAGTAAAGTGTTTGGACCCGAGGTATTACAAGAAGCCGAGGCGAAAGTGAAGGAAATCTGCAACAACTTGAGGATAGCACAGACACAACAAAAGAGCTATGCCGATGTACGAAGAAGAGAGCTCGTTTTCAACGTGGGGACTATGTCTATCTCAAGGTGTCCCCTATCCGAGGACTTTGTCGGTTCAAGGTGAAAGGGAAGTTATCACCTCGATACATCGGACCCTTTCAAGTTCTGGAGAGGAAAGGCGAAGCGGCGTATCAACTAGAATTACCGGCTCGCCTATCGGATGTGCTTGACGTATTCCATGTGTCACAGCTCAAGAAATGTCTAAGAACACCTGAAGAGATGTTACCCATGAATGAGGTCGACGTAGCTGAGGATCTGTCTTATGCCGAGCAACCATCCAAGATTTTGGAGACAATGGAACGCCTCACAAGAAATAAAAGAATCCGGATGTGCAAGGTGCAGTGGAAGCATTACTCGGAAGAGGAAGCCACATGGGAGCGAGAAGACGAGCTTAAGGCACAGTTTCTAGAATTGTTTTCTTAGAACCACCAATCTCGAGGATGAGATTTCTTTTAAGGGGGGTAGAGCTGTAACACCCCAAAACCTGTTAAGAGGGGAATTTAAAAAATTTTGGACGTATTGCATGTGGTGCAAAAATTCAAATTCAAACTGGAATTCAAATTAAACTCAAAACAGAAAAGAAAAAGAAAAAGAAAAAGAAAAAAACAAACCTCCCCGGCCGGTGGGCCGAAACCCACCAGCCGGCCCACCTCACCCCGCGCCAGCCCGCAGCCGCGCGCCCCGTTCTCTTTCTCACTGACATGTGGGGCCCGCCATCTTCTTCTTCCTCGCGCGCGCGCTCGGCCGACCCGGACTCCTCTCTCTCCCCCGAATCAAAACCACCCCGGATACTCGCGTATCCCAGCCGAATTTCGGTTCTGGACGACGCAAACTCGATCACAACCGAACGCCGCCCTCCCCCGGCTATATAAACACCAGCATCTTCCCGATTTTCACCCACGATCAGCCGTTTTTCCTTCCGGTGAGAACCCAAGTTTCTCCGGCCAATTTTGCTCGATCTTCGCTCGGGATTTCTGATCTAACGCGCTGATCTTGATCCACCGCCTCCGGGGAATCACGCAGGTGCAGAAAACTCGGTGATTTGCGTTTCAAACACAGCGCCGACGAGCCTCGCCATGAGTTCACCTCGGACCTCGTCGCCGATCGCTTTCCAGGACCTCCGAGCTCAAGAAAACCCCCAAGGTGAGATCACCGACCTCCCCTCTACCGATCTATGCCATGAAATCCCAGTTTTAGGAAGAATTGACGAAGATCCGAAGTTTTCCGCGAGATCGCCGCCTCCCGCCGCCGCGCGCCGCTGGGCAGCGCCGCCCACGCTCGATCAGAGCGACGTGGCCGCTTGTGCGTCGTCTATTTTAAATCGCACGGTAGAATTTAAATCCCCGCGTACCGGTTCGACGTTATAATCTCAGCCGTCAGTTTTAAATCGGACGGTCCACATCAGCCCCGCGTTATAAAGTCCAGTATTCTTACGCGCTACCCCCTGGGGTTCTCGGAAAATACGAGCTAGCCACGGAAACTTCTGATCTAGCCCCTGGAACTTCAGAAATTCATGTAAATTCAATTAAAAATCAGTTTTAGCCCTGGACTTAATAAAAATTAGGGAAAACCCCTCTGCTATGTGTAGTTAGACCCCTGGAAATTTATAAAATAATATAATAGACCCTTTGGTGGGGTAAGTTTGCCTTTTTAATCTTATATAATATTAAATTTAGGAATTTGACTATGTAATTAAGATTTAAATTTAAAAAGGGTGAGGCACCCACATTGTAAATTCAAGTTTAAACTCTACTAACAATTTGAAAGCTTTAGAATGAGCTAAAAATAAATTTTAGGGTGAAATGAAATCTGTTTGGGTGTGTTCATGTTTATTAGATATAGAAACACATTTTTAGGCTAGGAAATAATTCTGAAAATTGGTAAAATAAATGTAAAAATAGTTCACTTCAGACGAGAAGTTCAAAAATATATTATTTACTATTTTAGATCAGAACCTATTCTGTTTAGATGATGTGTCTTACTATTTTCATAATAAAGTTCACAACTAGGTATAGAAAGTAAATCTTAAAATATAGGAAAATAGGTATGCATAACTAGAAAATGATAAATGAAATCTCCAAAATCCAAAGATTTCAGTTTAGGATTTGGTAGAAGATCTGAAAACCCATTTGGAGTAGGAAAATACCTTCCAGGCATACTTGGTAGCTAAAATGTGTATCAATTGAATATAAGGAATTTATTTAAATTGGAAATTCATATATAGTATGCAAACATAAATCTGAATACAAAAGTTAGAAATCATATGCACATGTTTAAAAGTGCATGTAAGCCCAAAATCAACACACATAGAGTAACCGCAACACATAGAAATGTGAATGACTTTCATAAATGTGAATGTGTGGTTTGCATGAAGTGAAAGTGTAAACTATGTCTTATGGATTGTTGTTTTCTTTTGCTATGTGTGATGGTATGAGTAGAACCTGCTCCAGAGCAAGTTCTTCCTTTTCAAGATCAGGACTATCCATTCCCAGAGCAGCAGGAAGAAGGCAAGTGTCCTTGACCACTTTGATCCTATGCTAGGATATGTAGATAGAATTATTTGCATTGTCAATTGAAATATGAAACCAATGCTAGGAAGTTTCCCTAGAATTGCATTATCTTTTTTCCTTGTAGCTTGGGATTGGGATTTATTTTATCATATCATTTATTGACATGCTTATGCTTAGCCATGCTTAGAATGGGATAATTGGGATATGAGATCATCAGTTTATTTACCATACTCTTGAATGAGATATTCTGAGTTATGTAGAGGAAGGGATCAAGGCAAGTTGGATGTTTTGGTTGGTGCTGGGTGCACGAGACTCGGGTTTGTGTTTAGTACTTGCCTGGATCCTAAGGACCGGTTCATGGAGCATGTAACCTGGCCTTACCGTGCCAACCACATGCTGAGATGGGGCAGCTTGGCCAATTAATTAGGTGTATCCCTGGCGTAGTATGGGTGTGTTGGATGGTGCGGGGAATAGGTGCCAGCTGGACTACCATATGAACCGCAAGGCTCAAGAGGGGGCCACTGCAGCGGGGTTGGAGCCTCTTGTATGCTGTTAGGGGTGAAACATCAGTGGGCTCACGCTCGTCGGAAATCCCTTTGTAAAGGCTTCGTAGTGATCTCCTGGCTACACACCTTGGAAGTGTGAATGTGGTTCGTGGCCACTGGCATAATGGAGGTTCTTTTAGTCCACCTGGCAACGGGGTATGAAATCACTAAATGTGGGTATAGTGGTACAAACTCTGCAGAGTCAAAACTGTCATGACAGCCGTGTTCACGGTCAAGAGCGGCTTGGACTTATTCATGATTAGAGGATGATGACTTTGGAAGTTGTGGATGTTAAGCGGGGAGCTTAACATTGGAATTGATGTTATGGTTATTTGATGGGATGGGAGATTGGGACCATTTCACCTGAGTAGTAATGTAGGTTCTTAATAAGCTAAGGTGGTAGGCAATAATTGTGTAGTGCTTTAACCATGAGTTCAACCTCTCCTTGTTCTAGCCATGCATGACATAACTTTCCCACACTTGCTGAGTACCAACGGTACTCAACCTTGCATATTTGTTGGTTTATATGGCTGCTCAGGTCAAGAGAATGATGTGGTGTTTAATGATCAAGACTTTGGACCCGAAGAAGGCTTCTATGTTCATGGAGTCCCCCAAGCAACGCCTGTGACGGAGCCCACAAGAATAATATTCCGCTGCTAGTTTATTTACTTGTGATGAACTTATTATCGTCCGTCGAGACATATGCTATGTAAGACTTATTTATATTCGACACCTGGCTTGTAATAAATGATGCTTCACTATTTGTCATCACATGTATGAGAAAATGATCATGGCATACATGTGATATTCACTCGGTTGTTCTTCGGAGAAACCGGGTGTGACATCGGCTGCGGAGCTAGTCACCGCGGAAAAGAGAGGATGAGCCGCGCGAGACGCGTGTTGCTCTCGAAGCTCACCTCTGAGAGGTACGGCGCCGTCAGACACGTGTCGCTCTCGGAGCTCACCTCCGAGAGGTCCGGTCCTACTGGACACGTGTCACCTTCGGAGCTCACCTCTTGGAGGTTCGACACTATCGGACACGTGTCACCTCCGGAGCTTACCTCCGGGAGGTCCGTTACTGATGGACACGTGTCAACCTTGGAGCTCGCCTCCGAGCAAAAAAGGAAGTCTAGCGCTGTTAGGACACGTGGCACCCCTGGAGTCACCTCCGAAGAAAGGGGAAGTCCGGAATTGACACATGGCACCCCCGGAGCCACCTCCAAAGAGAGGGGGAGGTCCAGAACTGACACGTGGCGTTCACTTAGCTTGCCTCTGTATAGAGGGGAGGTCCCAACACGCCAGACACGTGGCGCACGTGGAGCTTGCCTCTGTTGAGAGGGGTAGTTCCCGCCCGCATGCACTACAGGAATCCGGACAATAGACGACGGCCAGAAACCGTCGTCAATAAGAACACTACCGTCGTCAATAACTTATTGACGACGGTAAAACTTTATAGACGACGGTTTTCGGCTGTCGTCAATTATTAGTCATCAATAACTTTATTGAAGATAGTAACTGTCGTCAATAATCTTATTAACGACAACTAAATCTAGCTGACGACAGCTAGGATATGAACCGTCGTTAGTAACGATGGCTTATTGAAGACGGTTTCTAGTACCTGGCCGTCATCAATAACAATGGCTTATTGACGACAGCTAAATAAGGCCGTCGTCAATAAGCTATAGCGGAGTATTGACGACGGCCAGGATTTGAACCGTCGTCAGTAACCATGGCTTATTGACGACGGTTTCTACTTGGCCGTCGTCAATAACAATGGCTTGTTGACGACGGTTTCTGGTACCTGGCCGTCGTCAATACTAATTGCTTATTGACGACGGCCAAGTACCAGAAACTGTCGTCAATAAGCTTTCCAATTTTTTTTTAAAAAAACAGAAAATCCTGCCCTAGCTTCGAGGCCAACCCTGGCTTGATGGCCAGATCACAGGCAATCAAAATATACATCACAGGCAGGCATAAAAACAATATACGCACGCCACACTACCCTACGCTACCCCGGCCGCTGCCACCGGAGTCCAGGAAGTCGTCGTGCGCTCGTCCAAACGCTGGTTGCTGAGGGGATGGAGTTTCCTGATCCCGCGTCGCCGATCCCTTTGATGTACATGTATAGTTAGATAAATTAGAAGTTCTCAAATGTTTATATGATTAAATAAACTCATTACAAGTTAGAATTGAGCAAGTTAGCTAGATTTGGCTATGTTTGAGTAAGTTTGCTCATATTTTACTAAGTTTGAGAAGTATGGACTAGTAGTGTTTGTGTTTGAGCTAGTTCAAATAGTTTTGGCTATGTTTGAGTAAGTTTGGTCATATTTGACTATAGTTGAGTAAGTTGTACCATATTTTAATCAGTTTGAGGATGTTTAACAAGTTTTCTCTAAGTTTAAGTAAGTTTGATCAAATTCAACTAAATTTGAGCAAGTTTAACTAGTTGCAGCTATTATGAGAAATTTTGTACCTGTGCTCCTGACGTCGGCCACTGTGGTAGCTGTATCGGTGGCGGCGCCCACTGAGGAAAGACAACAGGCTGTCCTGTGGCCATAGCCTGCAAATATGAAGTAAATTATTATACATGTCATTTATATATTAGAAACGTTGAGTACAATGATCTGAACTTACCTGCATGGAAGCTTGCAGCTGTAGCATGTACGAGTGTTGATACTCGTCCCTAGCCCGGAGCTCGGCTGCCTGCCTCTCGTTCGTGAGCCTCAGCGCTTCCTGCATCCTCTGGAGCTCCTCCTGGACACTCTGGAGCTCCAGATCGCGGCTGCCACGCCTGCTGGATCCACCCTGCGATGAAGAGGCCCTCGAGTAAGACCGCGCCTCCCTCGAGTCTACTACTCCATCGAAGATGGCCAACCTACACAACGAAGTAAGAGTATTAAAGTTTCGTGTCTCGATGTTCATGAAAGTAAATGAAAAACAACAGAACTCACCGGCCGTGAGGTTTACCGCCACCGCTTGCATAGGCGGCTTCAGGTACAATCGGCGAGTTCTGCCAATCGTAATCGTCGCCTCGAAGCCTCCGCACCTCCTCCCCATACTTTTCCTGAAAATACAGAAAATTAAAGTCATCCGAAGTTTTAAAGAGAATACAATTAAGTCAACTAAAGAACTCACCAACGTCTCCGTCGCTGTCTGAGAAGACAGCTGATCAGGCTGCGAGGGGTTACTTCCCATGTGACCCCTCCTCCACACCTGGATAGCGGTCGGCTCCTGACCGATCTCGCGCTCCTATTGATACGTGTTAGCACAATGATAGCGATAGAAATTAACTAGAATATAATTCAAGTATCACTTACCATCCATTTAGCAAGGCGTACGTAGCCACCCCCGCCAAGACGGTGTTTCCCGTCCGTCCCTCGACTCTATCGGCGGGTCATCGACATGCCTTGGAAGCCCTGGCTCGCCCAACGAGCACACAGGAAACTGTAGGCGTCCGGACAGGACTCAAGCCACGGTACGCTGACCTGCACACATTTGTTGTTGGATGAAAACATTGATGAAAATGGGATTATGAAGCAAAGTAAAATAAAGAATTTACCTCTGCGTATTGTGCCTCCGTCAAGTACTTGTCCGCCACATCCCTAAACTGCCCCGGCTCACCCTCGTCCGGATGCAACTTATAGTACGCCTTCGTAGCCTGAATGCGAGCCGTTGAAATCGACTGCGTCAGGAGCTTCCTAGCGTTGTTGTTGAAGACCAGGCGACCGTGATCCATCTGGGCCTCGTCCTCCAAACGGTAATATTTCTACAAGAAGAAATATACAAGTTAATGTATTTAGCTAGGTCACCGTCGTCAATAACTCCTCGGGTGGGCCTGAATTAAGTTAAAGACGACGGGCACCGTCATCAATAATTTATTGACGACGGTACTCGTTCAGCCGTCGTCAATAACTGTGTTATTGACGACGGTGGTATGTCACCGTCGTCAATAACTCCTCGGGGTGGGCCCCAATTAAGTTAAAGACGACGGGCACCGTCGTCAATAAATTATTGATGACGGTACTCGTTTAGCCGTTGTCAAAAACTATGTTATTGACGACGGCTAGATAAAGTCGTCATCAATAACATTAAAGACGACGGCCCCGTCGACAATAAATTTGGCCGTCGTCAATGATCGTTTTTCTTGTAGTGCTGGACACGTGGCAAGCGGAGCTCACCTCTGAGGAAGAGGGAGGTCTCGCCCGCCTGACACGCGGCACAAATGGAGCTTGTCTCTGCGGAAAAGGGAGCCAGGTTCCCGAAGGACACGTGGAGCTTCCGGAGCTCACCGCTGCGAAGGTAACGCGATTCTGAAGCGGTTTTCTTCTGTACGCGTGGGAATCTCCGGTACTAAGGAAACCGACACGATTTCCACAATGTTACCGCACCAAATCAATCAAAGATAAGTTGTTAAGATCCAAAAACAATTTGAATAGGACTCTCATTCGAGCTCTGATCAGATTAGGACTCTTCTCTTTCCGGTTATAAATAGAATCGAAAACCTTTGGCCGCAACCACGAACTTCTTTTCCACCTCCTGAGCCGACAACTTAGAACCCTAGCCCCTAGCTCGCTGAGTAAACCCCTTCGCCGAAGTACAACCGCCGGAGAGACCGCCGACGAGCCTGGATCACGATCGCCATCGCCGGAGGAGCCCCGACGATCTGTTTTGCTAGAAGGGAGGACCCGAAGATAGTAAGGTAGGTTTCCAATACCACCTTACGACATCATCGCGTTTTCTTTGCATATGTTCTTCGATTCCTTTCGAACAGAAGCTTTTTTGTGGATAGATCACGTGTTGATCGGTTTGATCTAAAGTCAAGATCATCGCCACGTCCACATTTGATCCGAACACCTCTGTTCATCGTGAAACCATGCAAGCCATGCAAGAACACGTACAAACCGATACAATAAAAACTGCATCATAGGATTAACATGCATATGCATCATCGCATCTGGTTAAAGTTTGTGCATGGTATTGATTGTTATGAATCTTGTATGTGCGTGATCGTTTATAGAAGGACAAGCTCAGGGAGTTGTCTACGACGAGCTGCAACAACAAGGTTTCCAGATCCAAGAGCAACCGGAACCGCAAGAACAAGGCAAGTGCCCCTTGACCATATTGATCTTATGTTTGGAAAACTGTTTTGTTTGTGAAAAGGTGTGTGTGCTTAAGTCAAACTTGATGGGAAAGCCTTAATAGGAGTTTACTAGTTTTGTGAAACCACCCTTGTCGCCAGGGAAGTAAATGAGTCGGGTATGGTTTTACTTTTGTGCTTTGCTGAGTCCATGGGATTATGGGAAGCGAGATAGATGTGTCTAGCTAACTGCACTCATAATGATAATGAGAAACTGATGTTGTTAATGAACATGAATCGGAGGGAGATCTAGGCAAGTCTGGGTTTGTGAATGAGGTAGCGTGAGATGGTGGTTACTTGCCATAGATCTAATGACTGGTTCATGCGAGCACATGCCAGGATAACAGTGCCACCACAAGGCCAAGTATAGGCGCGGCATAGCCAAGTAATTGGGTAAGTTGCTAGATTGTTATGGACCATGGAAGGCGCGGGGAATGGGAGTCGAGTGAGGACTGCCCTGGGAACTGCATGGCACAAGAGGGGGCCCGTGCGTGGGAGAATTAGAGATTCTAGCCTGCCGGTGAAACCTTAGTGAGTCCATAAATCTAGTAACCCTTTGTAAAGGCTATTTTTTGATCTCTTGACCATACACCGACGGTTGTGTACTAGTATAATGGAGGTTCTGCAGTCACCGACGGGTGACGAAATCACAAACTTGTGGGTAAAGAGGTGCAAACTCTGCAGAGTCTAAAACTATCATGATAGCCGAGCTTACGGTCACGAGCGCCTGGCCAACTTCCATGATTAGTTGGGATGGTTATGGTTTTTGGTTATGGTTTGGTTTTTTTGGGACTGTTGAGTCCGGGTGATAAGATCGGTTGCATGAATGTTGAGCCATAGCAACGAGATTGGTCTCGGTGTGAGACGGAATTGTTTATGAGGTGAAATGGTAGCGAATACGAGATGGTATTTATGAGATGGTAGCGAATACGAGAAGGTATTCGTGAGCAAAGTTGAGAAAGATTAATGTCTGGTTGAGACATGGAAAGTAATGAGACATAATGGAGGTATGTTGGTATTTTAATACATGTTGGGATTACATTCACTTAAAGTTAAGTTGCTGTTTTATCGTGGTTTTGAGAAATAAACTTTGCTTTCTGCAATGAGCCTTTTTATACCTTCCTTGTTGTGAGCTACATATCATATTTTCTCGCACTTGCTGAGTACATCATTGTACTCAAACTTGCATCATTACTTCATCATCAGCTACAGGAGAAGATTACTATGAAGACCAAGTGGAGCCTTAGGCGTGTAATCTGTCCTCAACCTTGCCTGTGGGTATGGAGTAGAGATGGAGCTGCTGCTGATTCTTAGATTGCTTCCGCATTAGTAAGAAGACTTCCGCTGCTAGATTTAGACTTCCGCAGCTTAGATAAGACTTCCGTTGTTAGCATGAGTCCAAGACTCTTGAGACATTGTAATAAAACCCTGTTATTCATGGTAATATATATTCTGAATTCAGTTTGTGGATGATATGTATATGTGTGATGAACATCCTGGACACACATATGCATGAGTTCTCGGTTCCATGGTTTTCCACAGAAACGAGGGCGTCACACCCATCATGTTGACTCAAGCACACACACCTTTTCGCAAACAAAACAGTCTTTCGAAAACATGGGATCAATATGGTCAAGGGCACTTGCCTTGTTCTTGCGGCTTCTGTTGTTCTTAGATCTCGAAGTCTTGTTCCTGAAATCCTTTGTAGATAGCTCCCTGAGCTTGTCCTTCTATTTATTATCACGCAAATACAAGATTCATAGCAATCAATCATTATGCACAAACTTTACTCAAGATGCAATGGTGCATATGCATGTTAACCCTATGGTGCAGTTTAATTTGTACGTGCTCTTGCATGGTTTTTTAATAGGCTTGCATGGGGTTTTATGATGAACAGAGGTGTATAGATCAAATGTGGGCGTGGCGATGATCTGGACTCGAGATCTAGATCAAACCGATCAACACATGATCTGTCCACGAAAAAGCTTCTGTTCAAAAAGATCGAAGAACATATGCAAAGAAAACGTTATGACGTCGTAAGGTGGTAATGGAGACCTACCTTACTTCCTTCGGGTCTTTCCTCTAGCAAAAACAGATCGTCGGCTCCCCTCCGGCGATGGCGATCGTGTCTGGCTCACCGGCGGTCTTTCTGATGGTCAAACTCCGGCGAAGGGGTTTAGCTTGGCAAGTTTGGGGCTAATGCTTCTAAGTTGTTGGCTTAGAAAAAAATGTTACGACCAAGGGGTTGCTTCGGGTTCTATTTATAATCAGGAAGAGAAGAGTCCTAATCTGATCGGAATTCGAATAAGAGTCCTATTTTTGAATCTTAACAACTTATCTTCAATTGATTTGGTGCGGTTGCAACGTGGAATTTGTATCGGTTTCCTTCCGTGTCGGTATTCCAGCGCATACAGAAGCAAAAACCGCTTTATATCTCGTCACCTCCTCGATGATGAGCTCCGAAGGCTCCATGTGTCCTGGCGGGGGCCTAGTTTCCCTTTTCCGCAGAGGCGGGCTCCGGTTGTGCCGCGTGTCAGGCGTACAAGACCTCTCTCTCCCTCAGAGGCGAGCTCCGTGTGCGCCACGTGTCTGGTGGGTCGGGACCTCCTCTCTTTTCAGAGATGAGCTCCGCGTATGCCACGTATCAGTTCCGGACCTCCCCCTCTCTTTGGAGGTGAGCTCCGGTAGTGCCACGTGTCGTTTCTGGACCCCCCCTCTCTTCGGAGGTGAACTCCGAGAATGCCACGTGTCCTGTAGTGCCAGACTTCCCTTCTCCTCAGAGACGAGCGCCGAGGTTGACACGTGTCTGTCAGCGTCGGACCTCCCGGAGATGAGCTCCGAGGTCGACACGTGTCCATCAGCGTCGGACCTCCCGGAGATGAGCTCTGGAGGTGACACGTGTCCGGTAGTGTCGGACCTCCCTGAGGCAGCTCCGGAGGTGACACGTGTCTAGTAGGACCGGACCTCTTGGGGGTGAGCTCCGAGAGTGACACGTGTCCCACGCGGCTGGTCATCTCTCTTCCGCAGTGACTAGCTCCGAACGCGACACGTGTCCTGCGGGGCTGGCCTCGCTCCTCCGCACAGGCTAGCTCCGGGGGTAACACGTGTCCCACGGGGTCGGACCTCGCCCCTTTCGCAGAGACGAGCCCCGAGCCTGCCACGTAGCCAGTTAGCGGCGGACCTCTCCCCCTTTTGCATGGATGAGCTCCGAAGGCGTCACGTGGCCAGCGGGCCACGGGAGTTCTCTTCAGCGCTCTCTATGGATTGAATTTGGCTCTTTTTGGCTATCTTTCTGATTTTTTCTTTGTTTCTACTTATTTTAAAATATTTCTCTGCAAAAAATATGAATGCATGCAGAAATCGAAATTGAGGGTGTCACATGTCGACTTCGAAACTCACCTCTACGGAAGGGATGAGGCCCGGCCCCGTGGGACACGTGTTGCTCTCGGAGCTCGCCTCCGAGAGGTCCGGCCCCGCTGGACACATATCACCCTCGGAGCTCGCCTCCGAGAGGTCCGGCTCCGCTGGACACGTGTTGTCCTCGGAGCACACCTCCTAGGAGAAGGGAGGTCCGACACTGCTGGACACGTGTCGTCCTCGGAGCTCACCTCCGAGGAGAAGGGAGGTCCGACACTGCTGGACACATGTCATCCTCGGGGCTCATCTCCGAGGAGAAGGGAGGCCCCACCTGCCAGACACGTGGCGCATGCGAAGCTCGCCTCTGAAGAGAGGGGAGGTCCCGCCCGCCAGACACGTGGCGCACGCGAAGCTCGCCTCTGAAGAGAGGGGAGGTCCTGCCCGCCAGACACGTGGCGCACGAGGAGCTCGCCTCTGAGGAAAAGGGAGGCCCCACCTCGCTGGACACATGACAGGTCCGGAGCCCGCTTCTAAAAAGAAGCAAGGACCGACCCCCGCTGGACACGTGGCGCCTCCGGAGCTCACCCTGTGGAGGTGATAAGATCCTTAAGCGGTTTTTCTCCAGTGCGCACGGGAATACCCGGTATTGAGGAAACCGACACGATTTCCACGTTGCTACCGCACCAAATCAATTGGAGATAAGTTGTTAAGAACCAAAACAAATTGCAAATCCAATCGAAGCAGGACTCTTCTTTTTTTTGTAAATAGAACCCCAAAACCCCATGGCCGCAACCACGTACCTATTTTCCACCTCCCAAGTCGACGACTTGGAGGCCCTAGCTCCCAACTCGCCGAGTTGAACCCCCTGCCGGAATTCAGTCGCCGGTGAGCCCCACCGGTGAGCCCGCCGACGAGCACCATCGCGCCTTGCCGTCGCTGCTGCCATTGCTAGGAGGATGTGACACCCTCATTTCTGGTTTCTGCATGTATTCATGTTTCATGTAGAGAAAATATTTTAAAAGAAGTGGGAAACAGAGAAAATATGAAATAGATAGCCAATAAGAGCCGAATCCAGTTCACATAGAGCGTCGAAGACAACTCCCGCGGCTCGCTGGCCACGTGGCATGTTCGGAGCTCATCTCCGCAAATGGGGAGGGGTCCGCCGCTAAACAGACTACGTGGCATGCTCGGGGCTCATCTCCGCAAAGGGGGAGAGGTCTGACCCCGTGGGACACGTGTTGCCCCGGAGCTAGCCTCTACGGAGAAGCGAGGCCAGTCCCGCAGGACACGTGTCACCTTAGGAGCTATTCATCGTGGAAATCAGAGGACCATTTGCGCGGGATACGTGTCGATCTCGGAGCTCACCTCCGAGAGGCCCGGTTCTATTGGACACGTGTCACCGTCGGAGCTCACCTCCAGAGGTCCGTCACTGTTGGACACGTGTCAACCTCGGAGCTCGTCTCTGAGAAGAAAGGAAGTCTGGTGCTGTTAGGACACATGGCACACCCGGAGCCACCTCCAAGGAGAGGGAAGGTCCAGCACTGACACGTGGCGAGCGTGGAGCCACCTCCAAATAGAGAGGAGGTCCTGACCCCCAGGATACGTGGCACACACGGAGCTCACCTCCGAAGGAGAGGGAGGTCTCGCTCGCTTGACACGCAGCACAACCGGAGCTCGTCTCTGCGGAAAGGGGGAGACCAGGCCCGATGGACACGTGGAGCTTCCGGAGCTCATCACCGCGGAGGTAATGAGTTCTGGTTCGGATTTTGGATTCTGTACGCGTAGAAATACCGGTACGGAGAGGAAACTGACATGAATTCCACAATATCACCGCACCAAATCAACAAAAGATAGGTTGTTAAGATTCAACGACAATCTGAATAGGACTCTTATTCCAAGTCCAATCAGATTAGAACTCTTTCTTCCCGATTATAAATAGAACCCAGAACCTTTGGCCGCAACCACGAACTTCTTTTCCACCTCCTAAGCCGACGACTTAGAGCCCTAGCCCCAACTCGCCGAGTAAGCCCATCGCCGGAGTTCAGTCGAGGAAGATCGCCGGAAGAGAATCCCAACGATCTGTCTTGCTAAGAGAAGGACCCCGAGACCAAGAAGAACGTAAGGTAGGTCTCCAATATCGCTGACACGACCCCAAGGTCTTGTCGAGCCAGGATCACGCTGAGGGGTGCTGCGTTGCACAGCACCGGATAACACACATCAAAGGTACAAAGCGGAAGCGAAATTTTTATTACATAAACTGGTTTATGAACATGTTTACATCAAAATAAGTTCAGTCCACACTCACGGGTGTAGACTACGTATCAAGTTCACGTTCAGCCCTTGAACGTGTCATTGCTAGCACACACACACACACTAACTCTGCGGGGTGCATGACTGCCACTCGACGGGGTTCCCCTCCTGGGGTTCCGTCTCCTCTTCGGGAGTCCATCCCTCATAGAACCCTGCAAAAGCTTCAAACACAAGCAGTGAGCACGAAGGCTCAGCAAGTCTGACCCGTCTCACCTAAACATGGAACTTCTACATGAGGGGTAATGGGTTACATGAGGTAAAAATCATTTGCAAGGACTCGCCTAATTAGTAGAACCTTACTTTCAAGTTTTAGCAGCAGGTTGTGGAGAACCTTACGCTAAGACACATGAGAGAGCCGCAATCAAACAAGAAACACATTTATCTCATGTACTTTGCCCAAAGTTGAAAGGAACTTTAATTAGCTCTAAACTACAGCAAACCATTAACAATCAAGTCCATCTTTCAATCAGCAACATTTTAATATGTAACTAGCCTGTTCTTTCTACGTCACGGTACAGTGAACAAGTGGTACTCACTGACCGTGAGGGACGGCGATTATAATCGATTTACACCTGCAGGGTTACCCGAATAACCCGTCACGTACGCCCGTACTCGATGTTGCCTACAACAACCATCACGGACGCCGTACGCGACTACCTTTCAGCCGTTAGCCAAATGTTGAACCGGTCCAATCGTCCCGAGCAAGAGGTCTCTGCACGCGCATCTCAGTGCCACCAGCCGATTTACACCTCGAGCTCTCAACCTACCCTCTGAACGACCAGCTATGCCTCAACACCCAGCTACCCGAGTTACATCAGTTTCCCGGTTCCCATATAGCCGGTAGGTCTTCAGTACTGTTTGAGCTTGTTCAACAGGCCAGCACACGGCTCGGTCCTCAATCGACACAAGCGGAGCTATAGCACCCAGGCCCCAAAGTCCTGCTGCCCTTACCCTCCGCTTGGTCTCATTTTTCGTGCCATGTGTATCTTGTGCTATCACTACCCGAGTCGAGTGCCTCTAGCCTATGCTCGCGAGTAGTTCCAACTACTCGACGTGTACCGAATCCTACACTATCTTAGCATTGCAGTAGTTAACGGGGTTTACAATCCTAAACCCAACCCATGGTTTTCTTGGCTATGCATTTGGGTTTCCAGACAAGACTCTAATGCAAAGAATAATAGTATTCAAGGATGTGCTCAAAACAATAAACATTTATAAAAAGGTTAATGCAAACCGGAGCTTGCCTTGCTGCTCTTGGTCATAGGCTAGCTGTTCCTCCGGAGTAACGAAGTCTAGGACTTCGGGTTCCTCCTCGACCTTAGCGACTACATGATAGAAGTAATACATGTATTAATTTAAATGCAGTTGTATTAACTTTTAATCTTGTGAAGTCTATAACTCTTACTAGACAAGCCCAATGACTGTGAAACTTTTACTGTGGCTTGGTTACAACCTAAACAGAGACTTGGTCAAGCTTTAGTTGCAGTAAAGCTCATTTGAGCCCTCCACAATTAATCATGTACTTGACCTTAATTGAAGGCTTTTAGGGTGTTCTAAGGATTTTCATGAAACAAACTATGACTTTATGAGAACTAGATTTTCAGAGGGTTCTAATAGAGTTGGTCTCACTTAATTTGAAGGTTCCTAGCTAAAGATATGAGCTAAACAATTTCAGAGAAATTTCTGAAAATGTTTCTGAACATTTTCTATTTTCTCTGGAACAGTTTCACTAATCACAGCATTAGGTGGATCAAATGAGCTCAAATGGGTCTGAAATTCTTATGGTAGTTCAGGGATATTTTGATGAACATCCCAGCAAAATTTCAGGATTTTCCTCCAAAGGATTCTCCAGTTAAAATTCCAAACAGTTTAATCTTTGAGGAATTAATTCTGGAGAAATAAGGATTTTCATGAAGTGAAACTTGATTTGCTGGAAACTTCTCAGAGAGCTGAATCCAAAAAAATTTGGTTCACTCGATTTGGAGCTTTCTAGCCATAGTTATGAGGATTTGAAGTTTGGAAGAATTCTGAAAATCGGGGAAAAGTTTAAACTCTCGGGGGCCCGTGGGGACACATGTTGAGCGCGGAGGTGTCCGGCACACTGAGGCCCACAGGGTATTTGCACGCCAGCACAGCCGATCCCGGCCACACCCGATCCCGATTTAAATTCTTCAGCCGCTGACACGTGGGCCAGCCGGCTTCGTCTTCCTTCCGCCGTTCTCTCGCGCCCGCGTCGCCGACCTCACCGGGGCAGACCCTGAGCTCGCCGGCTCGCCGCTACCGGACCTCCCATGGTCTGAAACTTGCCGCCAGGGGGTTGTCGACATCGAGGAACACGTCGGTGGTTTCAGGTCGGGCTGGGGGTGACCGGAAATAGCCCGGCGACGTGCCGCGGCCTCGGTTGAGGTTCGGCGCCGTCGACCGTGGGTTCTAACCCGCCAACACCTCGAACAAACGATCCTACAGCATCAGTGTACCTCTAGGAATCTCGACAAGGTGTCAAAAGGGTTCAGGGATGGCGGCAAGTCGGTCGGCACCGTGTGACCGATCGTGCCCGCCATGACCGCCCTTGATCGAGCTCGAAATTCATCACTCCTAGACAGTTTCACGCCACGGATGCAGAAAAGAACTTGATCGCTGGCTAGTCCAGCGTCTATGTGCAAGATTTGATAACCACCGAAAGATCATAGAGCGAGAATTTGAAGAATCCATACCGGAAGCTCGGTTTACGGTCGCCGGAGCAAAAACTAGAAATTCTCTGTGGATTCTTCACGGTTTGCTTCCAAACTTGGAGGAGAGCAGCACGGTGGTCGCGCGCTCCTGTTGCCTCTCTTGCTGGACCGTGAAAACGCATGTGGAACGCTGTCCACAGGCGCCTGACTCTCGGCTGAGGCTAGGTCGCCGCGGTGGCGATCGTTTTCGGGCAAAGGAGGTCGGAGCTCGGGGTTTCTGGCGTTGGGGAAGTGGAGTGCGACCTCAGGTTGCTGTCTAGCAGCTCAGGAACGAAGGAGGAGATTGTTTTGCTGGTTTTCCCGATTGAGCAGAGAGCTGCGGCGAGAAATAATGCCGCTGCTCAGGTTTGCCCGCGAGAAATAATGCCGGCCGACTCCTGCTCGGCTGAGGCGGTGCCGGTCGCGTGGGGCCGCGAGCAAGCCGCCCTGGGTGCCAGCGCGCGGAGAGGGGAAGCAGATGGTGGCGCCGGTAGCTGCTCGGTGGCACAGCCGACAGCTGCTCGGTGGAATTTCCCACCGAGGCTGTGACTTTGTGTGCAAGTTTTGCCTCCTTCTCTCTATGACTTGTGGGTCCCACCTGGGGTTTTAACCTCTGAAATTTACTCCTAATCACTGTTGTAAACAGTGAGCCCCAAAATACCCCTGGTGATTTAAATTATTCACCCATGAGCCATTTGAATTGGGTAGAATTCAAATTGGGTTTGGTTTGAATGAATTTCAGCACAAGTTCAGTTTTGAATTCAAATAAAGTTTGAATTTGTCCCACTTAGCTCATGTCAAGATCAACTCCAAATGGAGTGAAAATTGGTTTGTGAGCTCATAAAAATGTGCTGAATAAGAATATGCCTCCCACTTTTAAATTCATGGGATAAAAACAGTTTGAATTTGAATATGGTTTCAAACTGCCCTCTTTCTAACTATACCCAAAATGACCTCAAAAAGGTTTTGAATTTGGGTGAAACTTGGCAAGGACATCCTTAGCAATGTGTAGGAGTTTTCATATGTCCAGCCCACCTATATCACATGTGGGAAATACCACTTTTGCAATATGTGAGTTTGTTTTCGAATGAGCATGTCGATGTTGGTTACTTGCTCTTCATTTGTGTTCATCAGCTTTCCTTAAATGAGGTGTGTGGTGTGGTGATGAACACTTCAAATATGTGTCAAAAACTGAGGCCCTTACATTCCTCCCCCCTTAAAAGAATCTCGTCCCGAGATTATAAGGTGAAAATGAGAGAGAGGACGGTGGAAAAGTACCGGATATGCGACGTGAAAAAGTTGGGGTAGTTGGCGCGAAGGAATCCTTCGCTCTCCCATGTCGCTTCGTCCATGGGGTGATTACTCCATAGAATCTTGTAGAACCACAACGTACGGTTGCGTGTGGTTCGGGCCTTTTAATCAATAATCTGCACCGGTTCCTCCCGATAGGTGAGATCCGGTTGCAGTTCTTCAATATCTTCCAGCTGAACGGTAGTTGATAGCTTGAGACACTTCCTCAGCTGGGAAATGTGAAAGACGTCGTGGACACCGGAAAGTGCTTCTGGTAATTTCAGCCGGTATGCCACTGATCCACATCTTTCGGTAATCTGGAATGGACCGATGAATCGGGGTGCCAACTTTCCTCTCACCCCAAATCTGTTTACGCCCTTCGTTGGAGACACGCGTAGATATACGTGATCTCCAACTTTGAATTGTATTGGGCGCCTTCTCCGGTCCGCATACTGTTTCTGACGGGATTGAGCGGCTTTTAGGTTCGCTTGAATCAGTCGAACCTTTTCTTCCGCGTTGTTGACAAGGTCAATCCCGAAGGTAACCCTTTCACCACACTCACACCAATTCAATGGTGTGCGGCATTTTCTCCCGTATAGTGCCTCGTAGGGCGCCATCTTGATGCTGGCTTGGTACCCATTGTTGTACGAGAACTCGGCTAACAGCGAGTGATCATCCCAATTCTTACCGTGGTTGATAGCGCAAGCTCGTAGCATGTCTTCTAAGATCTGATTTACCCGCTCCGTCTGCCCATCCGTCTGCGGGTGGTAGGCTGAACTACGGATCAGCTTCGTCCCCAAGGCAGCGTGTAGCTGCTCCAAAAAACGGGACACAAATAAAGTGCCCCGATCCGATATGATGGTACGGGGTACGCCGTACAAGCATAGGATCCGTGAGATGTACAGTTCAGCATACTTCTTGGCGTTGTAGTTTGTGTTAACCGGGATGAAATGGGCAACTTTGGTGAGCCGATCGACGATCACCCACACAGAATCGTGCTTCTGAAAAGTGGTGGGTAAATCGACGATGAAGTCCATGCTCACATCCTCCCATTTCCAGGCAGTAATGCCCAGTGGTTGCAGCAGTCCCGGTTTCCGCATATGGTCTGCCTTCACCCTTCGACATGTATCACACTCGGACACGTATTTTGCAGTCTCCCGTTTCATCTGTGTCCACCAAAACTGGCTTCTGAGTTCTTGATACATTTTTTTGCTGCCGGGGTGAATAGAAAACTTTGACAAGTGAGCCTCATCAAAGATTTTCTTCCGTAACTCCGGGTTACGGGGTACGACGATTCGGTCCTTGAACCATAGAACGCCGTCTCCGTCCTTCCGGAAACATTTCAGCTCCCCACTGTCTACACGTCTCCGCATATGTGACATGCCCTTTTCATTCTTCTGGGCTGCCGCTATCTCTTCAAGGATGGTGGGGATCAAAGCTAGGTTGTAGAGAGCTCCGTGTGGAATCACATGTAGTGGTGGTTCGCTCTCTTCCAACGGGGTGATGGTCAGATTGTTGACGTGTGACTTGCGGCTCAGCGCATCTGCCACTATGTTTGCCTTGCCCGGATGATAATGGATCTCTATTTCATAATCCTTTATCAGTTCTAACCATCTTCCTTGCCTCATGTTCAGCTCCTTTTGAGTGAATATGTACTTGAGGCTTTTGTGGTCGGTATATAAATGTACGAGGTTACCGAGTAGGTAGTGCCTCCACATTTTCAGTGCAAGTACCACGGCAGCGAGCTCCAAGTCGTGGGTTGGATAATTCTGCTCATGGTTTCTAAGCTGCCGTGATCCATACGCGACCACTCTTCGGTCTTGCATCAGCACACATCCGAGCCCAATGCCGGATGCATCGCAGTACACTTCGAACGGTTTTGTTGTGTCTGGCTGCGCCAAAACCGGTGCTGATGTCAGGTGCTTGACTAAAGCCTTGAATGCTGCTTCAAATGCTGGACTCCAAACGTATTTGGTAGCCTTCTTCAGCAGCTCTGTCATTGGCTTGGCAATCTTCGAGAAGTTCGGAATGAACCTCCGATAATATCCCGCGAGTCCGAGGAAACTCCGTACCTCTTGAACAGTCCTCAGGGATTTCCAATTCAGCACTTGAGTGATCTTGCTCGGGTCTACAGCGATACCCTACGCTGAGATGATATGCCCGAGGAAAGGCACTTGCGATATCCAGAACTCGCATTTGCTGAATTTCGCGTATAGCTTGTGATCCCGCAGCCGTTGCAAGACTATACGCAAATGCTTCTTGTGATCTTCTTCCGACTTGGAATATACCAGGATATCGTCGATGAAGACCACGACAAACTTGTCCAGCTCCGGCATGAATACCGAGTTCATTAAGTACATGAAGTGAGCTGGAGCATTGGTGAGGCCGAAGGACATGACCAGGTACTCATAAAGTCCATACCTCGTTGAGAAAGCTGTCTTTGGAATGTCCTCCGCCCTTATCTTAATCTGATGGTACCAGGATCTTAAGTCCATTTTGGAAAAGATCTTCGCTTCGACCAACTGATCAAACAACATGTCGATCCGTGGCAACGGGAACTTGTTCTTGATGGTTACGGCATTTAAGGGACGATAGTCCACGCAAAGCCGCAACGTCTCATCCTTCTTCTTTACAAATAATGCCGAACAGCCCCATGGTGAGGAGCTCGGCCTAATAAAATCCTTTTCCAGGAGGCCCGTGAGCTGAGTCTTCAGTTCAGCCAACTCCTTGGGCGCCATCTTGTACGGCCTTCGGGATATCGGCATGGTTCCCGGTGCAAGTTCAATCTTGAACTCCACCTCTCTATCAGGCGGCATCCCCGGCAAATCATCCGGGAATACGTCAGGGAACTCTCGGACCACTGGAATATCTTCCAATCTGATGGTTGTGGCTTGATAGACACTTGGAAGTTTTATTTCTGGACTGTCCAGAAATAATGAGTGAGACCCGTGCACTTCTGAGTTTAAGTGCACGACTCAAAGAATGGTGTCTAAAACAGCATCGTGGCGGGTTAACCACGACATCCCTAAGATGACATCGACCGTTTGCCCCTCTAAGATTATGAGAGACGTAGGGTAGACTCTACCCTCTAAGCACAATGGCGCTTTTGGGACCATCATGCTTGCTGAAATTTTCCCACCCGGTGAACAAATCACATAAGGACTATCGGTGGGTAGTATTTGCAAGCTATATTTATCAATGAAAGCTTGGCTAATGAAGCTATGCGTGGCGCCTCAATCAAACAATACTATAGCGGGATGCTGGTGGAGTTGGAACATACCCGCAAGAATTGGCTCGCCCTGTGGCACATCCTCTATGGCAAGCTGGTGGACGGTGCCGGGCCTAGGGTTTGCCCGCTGTGCATTAGTAGGGTTCCGGGGTTGATTCCTCCCCAGAAACTGCGGTGCCACTCCGCCGCCTTGCCTCTCCGGGCAACTGCTCGCGAAGTGTCCTGAACGACCACACTTGTAACATGTGGCCGCTGTTGGTGTGGTGCTCGGGGGATGAAAGCCCGGCATGCGCTGCTGAGGTGCATACGCACACGGCATCGCCCGCTGCTGCTGTTGTTGTGGAGGTGGTACTGGCAGTGCCGGCCTGAATGCCGGTAAAGAGTACGGCCGACTGCGGAACGGCATCGACCGCTGTGGTGGCTGCCAGCGTGGACCTGATGGTGGGCGATTCACCATCCGAAACTTCTGAGAAGGACCACCTCCTTCTCCGCTGCTTTGCAGCGCGCTACGCTTTCGCTCTGCCGCCGCCAACTCCTTGCCGGAGTCCTCCTGAACAATCGCAGCATCAATTATGTAGTTGAGGCTGCCGCGATTGAACATCGCCAACTTGTCCTTCAGGAGCGGGTTAAGCCCCTGGTAAAAGTGGTCCCGCCGCTTCTCGTCGGTATCAGCATGATACGATGCATAAAGTGCGAGATCGTTGAACGCCCTGGAGTATTCCAGCGCATTCCGGCTCCCTTGCTGCAGGTGTAAAAATTCCTGCGTCTTCCTCTTCATCAAACCTGGCGGTATATGATAGGCCCTGAAGGCCATCCGAAACTCCGTCCAGGTCATCACTCGGTCGGTGGGCTGTGAAGCACAGAAGTTGGCCCACCACGCGCTCGCGGATCCTTGGAGCTGCTGGACTGCGAACTGAGTCTTGCGCTGCTCGCTTATCTGGAGCAGCCCGAACTTCATCTCTATGGCGCGGAGCCAGTTGTCCACGTCAAGTGGTTCATCCGCCCTTGAGAATACTGGGGGATGAGTCACCAGGAAGTCGGAGTAGGAGCTCTGTTGACGCTCCTCACGATCTTGACGTCTCTCAGGATGAGACGTATTGGCGATAAGCGTTTGCAGCAACTCCGTGTGCTGCTGATGTGAACCGGCCATTGCCGCGATGATGTCGGCCAATGTAACCGTTGGCAGTGGCGGTGGCGGTGTTTGCTGTTGCTGTTGCTGCCCCGAGGAGTCCTCGGGAGGCTGTTGGGAGGTCTCTCCCCCTTGGCTAGTGCCCCCAACATCAGGGTTGGCACGAGTACGCGTCATTCTGAAATTCAAAACAGCAGCCATTGGCACATGTCCTACTTAAAATTCCATATGCAACAGTAGGTATTGAAGTGACACATGGATGATTTGCACAACATTCACATATATTGATAAAGCATAAACTTTATACAAGATACATTGTTCTCGGTTCTCTGAGAAGTCGTGCTCATGTCGTCACTACCTGTACATATGCTACTGCCTACACGACATGTCACCGATTACAAAAGTTGGGTTACATTACTCTAGCTGCCCTACTTGGCAACTGTAACCCCATACTCGGAGTAGAACTCGACCTCCTGCGGGTCGTCCTCCTCCGGTATCTCTGCTGGTGGCTCCGGATCTACCACCTCTCCTCCCATCTCGGGTTCTCCCATGGCTGGAAGGCCCAAGACCACCGGTACGCCTAACACCGGAGGTACGAGGTCCTGCAATGCATGCACCTCGTCCATGGCTTGGTTTTAATCTTCTTCCCAGCCTTGCCCTTCCTCAATAGCATCGTCCCACTCTTGAGTAAGTTCCTCGTTCTGCCGGGTTAGATTCTGTACCAGTTCTTGCCACGCCGCGATGTCGACACGGCTTTTCTTCTTCGCCTTCTTCAGACGATGCAACTGATTGTGTTGTTCATTCAGTCGCTTGATCGTTGGAAGGAGCACATTGCGGAGTGCACTGTGAGCACTCTCGAAATGATCTCCACGGCTTGTGCTCTCCTTGAGCCTTGCGGCGAGATGCTCCATATGAACAGCTTGGCTGTCCATCACTGCGTTTCCCGCCCTCATCTGGAGGCTAAGGTTTGCCTCCGCGGGGTTGTACCTTGGACAACTCGGGTCCGTTGCCTCCAGGTATCTCTCTTCCCACACATGCTGAGCCCGTCCTTCCACCGGAACGAGCGCATATGGAGTACCCTCCATAGCCTGCACGTGTAGTTGGTAGAAACGTGACATAGTGTCACGGGCTGCCACTTGCCACATTCCTTCCGGTTGACTTCCTCTCACCGTGACGGTGAACGGCACCCAACCGGGTGGCGTAGGTCCTGCAGGGACCTCGACATGGATTGTCCACGTCTTGTTCCCCTCTTCGCCTTCTTCCTTGGCGAAGTACTGCAGCATCTGGTTGTACCCAAAATATTGGAGCATTTGCCACAATGCTTCCGGTAGCCGCTACGGTGAGAACAGTGGGACACCACCCACCCGTTCTCCAACTGTTTATTTGCTGTCATCTGTAAAAATATATTTGAGAAATGTCAAATATTTATTTAAACATTAAACCACTGAGTTATAACATAAGACATGTCATTGAACCCATAAAACTTGGAATCAGTTCAAATTTTTAAGCAAACTTGACTGCTGATCTGCTGTCCCACATGACAGCCCTGACCAGTTTCCATTTCAACCTGATTTAGGCCATGCTAAAGGCAAAACCAGTTCTGGGCCTTCACATCAAAGTTAAAGCTAACTTCAATAGCTTTCTAGAAAGTATTTGCTTTGCCTAAGATCTGTCCTGGTTCAAAAGTTATGAGATGTCAAAGTTAACATAATTTCTGGAGAAAATTGGACAGCACCTCCCTGCTTTAGGTACTGAGTAGATCCAAGAATTCCAGTTAATTCTGTTCCTAATCTGACAAAAAGTTTCTGTTAAAAAGTTGTAACCCATCTCATAAGCTTTCCAGAACTACTTCATTTTCTATTTTTGGATTTTTATGCAGGAAGTTATACTCAATTTACAGAGTGTTTACAGAGAGTCTTACTCTGTCCTGTTTTCTGGACAGTTTCAACTCTACTGCATTTTTCGATTGGTTAAGGGATGAAACACCTCTGGACCTCAACAGAAAAGTTGTAAAGCTTTTCCAAAGCCTTCCAGAAATGTATCATATGACCCCAACCTCGAAATAACTCAACTTCTAACATCTGATTAACTTCAGCCTTGATTCAGCTGAACATAGAGTGCTCTGTCCTTAACAACCTATAAGTTGAAAACTTGTTAACTTTGAATATCCTGTTCAAGGGAAGGAGTTACATAAGGTTTTACTACTTTGGATCAAAACCTTCAAGTTTTAAATGAAGTTGTTCATTTAATGGGGTGTGACGTCGATGTGTCACCAGATTATGTCGGTACTATGTCCTCACAATGAAAAAACCTATACCGGACTTAGCCGGCTTCGTTAATTCAGTGGCACTAAACGTCACTCGCACATGGATGCTACACGTTTACCGTTTTGTGGTCAGGCTACCTGCAGAAACTTAAACAATCATCAGACTCGGCTGCACACCGAGCCCGGAATCCACACAGTTCGTACACCCGGCCGTCATCACTCGCCCAGATATTCTCAAGCCAAACACGCCTTGAGTTACGTGTTCATGTTTCAGACCACGTGACGGGGTCTCCCAAGTTGCACCATGCACGCCAGGGATAGACGTTGCTCGAATACCCCAAAGCACATGAAGAGTCGTAGAGGATATTTAAGCGAGTCGGGTTACCTGCCACCCGTGGGGCTCCACCCTTCAGGTTGTACGCACTGGTGGACAGCGCTTACGTGTACCCCCCAAGACATAAACGTCCCGAGATACACGATTTTCTGACATAAGCAAATAAGTTAATATGCCACTTTCTATACACTAATAACATCTTTATATGGGCTACTAACTCGTTCCTCACTGGATTTTGAAAAAGATGACCTTTGTAGTGCGTTAAACCTCAAGCGAGCTCTGATACCAACGCTGACACGACCCCATGGTCTTGTCGAGCCAGGATCACGCTGAGGGGTGCTGCGTTGCACAGCACCGGATAACACACATCAAAGGTACAAAGCGGAAGCGAAATTTTTATTACATAAACTGGTTTATGAACATGTTTACATCAAAATAAGTTCAGTTCATACTCACGGGCGTAGACTACGCATCAAGTTCACGTTCAGCCCTTGAACATGTCCTTGCTAGCACACACGCACACTAACTCTGCGGCGTGCACGACCCCCACTCGACGGGGTTCCCCTCCTGGGGTTCCGTCTCCTCTTCGGGAGTCCCTTCCTCATAGAACCCTGCAAAAGCTTCAAACACAAGCAGTGAGCACGAAGGCTCAGCAAGTCTGACCCATCTCACCTAAACATGGAACTTCTACATGAGGGGTAATGGGTTACATGAGGTAAAAATCATTTGCAAGGACTCGCCTAATTAGTAGAACCTTACTTTCAAGTTTTAGCAGCAGGTTGTGGAGAACCTTACGCTAAGGCACATGAGAGAGCCGCAATCAAACAAGAAACACATTTCTCTCATGTACTTTGCCCAAAGTTGAAAGGAACTTTAATTAGCTCTAAACTACATCGAACCATTAACAATCAAGTCCATCTTTCAATCAGCAACATTTTAACATGTAACTAGCCTGTTCTTTCTACGTCACGGTACAGTGAACAATTGGTACTCACTGACCGTGAGGGATGGCGATTATAATCGATTTACACCTGCAGGGTTACCCGAATAACCCGTCCTGTACGCCCGTACTCGATGTTGCCTACAAAAACCATCACGGACGCCGTACGCGACTACCTTTCACCCATTAGCCAAATGTTGAACCGGTCCAATCGTCCCGAGCAAGAGGTCTCTGCACGCGCATCTCAGTGCCGCCAGCCGATTTACACCTCGAGCTCTCAACCTACCCTCTGAACGACCAACTATGCCTCAACACCCAGCTACCCGAGTTACATCAGTTTCCTGGTTCCCATATAGCCGGTAGTTCTTCGGTACTGTTCGAGCTTGTTCAACAGGCCCGCACACGGCTCGGTCCTCAATCGACACAAGCGGAGCTATAGCACCCAGGCCCCAAAGTCCTGCTGCCCTTACCCTCCGCTTGGTCTCATTTTTCTTGCCATGTGTATCATGTGCTATCACTACCCGAGTCGAGTGCCTCTAGCCTATGCTCGCGAGTAGTTCCAACTACTCGACTTGTACCGAATCCTACACTATCTTAGCATTGCAGTAGTTAACGGGGTTTGCAATCCTAAACCAAAACCATGGTTTTCTTAGCTATGCATTTGGCTTTCCAGACAAGACTCTAATGCAAAGAATAATAGTATTCAAGGATGTGCTCAAAACAATAAACATTTATAAAAAGGTTAATGCAAACCGGAGCTTGCCTTGCTGCTCTTGGTCGTAGGCTAGCTGTTCCTCCGGAGTAACGAAGTCTAGGACTTCGGGTTCCTACTCGACCTTAGCGACTACATGATAGAAGTAATACATGTATTAATTTAAATGCAGTTGTATTAACTTTTAATCTTGTGAAGTCTATAACTCTTACTAGAGAAGCCCAATGACTGTGAAACTTTTACTGTGGCTTGGTTACAACCTAAACAGAGACTTGGTCAAGCTTTAGTTGCAGTAAAGCTCATTTGAGTCCTCCACAATTAATCATGTACTTGACCTTAATTGAAGGCTTTTAGGGTGTTCTAAGGATTTTCATGAAACAAACTATGACTTTCTGAGAACTAGATTTTCAGAGGGTTCTAATGGAGTTGGTCTCACTTAATTTGAAGGTTCCTAGCTAAAGATATGAGATAAACAATTTCAGAGAAATTTCTGAAAATGTTTCTGAACATTTTCTATTTTCTCTGGAACAGTTTCACTAATCACACCATTAGGTGGATCAAATGAGCTCAAATGGGTCTGAAGTTTTTATGGTAGTTCAGGGATATTTTGGTGAACATCCCAGCAAAATTTCAGGATTTTCCTCCAAAGGATTCTCCAGTTAAAATTCCAAACAGTTTAAACTTTGAGGAATTAATTCTTGAGAAATAATTATTTTCATGAAGTGAAACTTGATTTGCTGGAAAGTGCTCAGAGAGCTGAATCCAACAAAATTTGGTTCACTCGATTTGGAGCTTTCTAGCCATTGTTATGAGGATTTGAAGTTTGGAAGAATTCTGAAAATCGGGGAAAAGTTTAAACTCTCGGGGGCCCGCGGGGACACGTGTTGAGCGCGGAGGTGTCCGGCACACTGAGGCCCACAGGGTATTTGCACGCTAGCACAGCCGATCCTGGCCACACCCGATCCCGATTTAAATTCTTCAGCCGCTGACACGTGGGTCAGCTGGCTTCGTCTTCCTCCTGCCGTTCTCTCGCGCCCGCGCCGCCGACCTCGCCGGGGCAGACCAGGAGCTCGCCGGCTCGCCGCTGCCGGACCTCCCATGGTCTGAAACTTGCCGCCAGGGGGCTGTCGACGTCGAGGAACACGTCGGTGGTGTCAGGTCGGGCTGGGGGTGACCGGAAATAGCCCGGCGACGTGCCGCGGCCTCGGTTGAGGTTCGGCGCCATCGACCGTGGGTTGTAACCCGCCAACACCTCGAACAAACGATCCTACAGCATCAGTGTACCTCTAGGAAGCTCGACAAGGTGTCAAAAGGGTTCAGGTATGGCGGCAAGTCGGTCGGCACCGTGTGACCGATCGTGCCCGCCATGACAGCCCTTGATCGAGCTCGAAATTCATCACTCCTAGACAGTTTCACGCCACGGATGCAGAAAAGAACTTGATCGCCGGCTAGTCCAGCGTCTATGTGCAAGATTTGATAACCACCGAAAGATCATAGAGCGAGAATTTGAAGAATCCGTACCGGAAGCTCGGTTTACGGTCACCGGAGCAAAAACTGGAAATTCTCTGTGGATTCTTCACGGTTTGCTTCCAAACTTGGAGGAGAGCAGCATGGTGGTCGCGCGCTCCTGTTGCCTCTCTTGCTGGACCGTGAAAACGCCTGTGGAACGCTGTCCACGGGCGCCTGACTCTCGGCTGAGGCTAGGTCGCCGCGGTGGCGATCGTTTTCGGGCAAAGGAGGTCGGAGCTCGTGGTTTCTGGCGTTGGGGAAGTGGAGTGCGACCTCAGGTTGCCGTCTAGCAGCTCATGAACGAAGGAGGAGATTGTTTTGCTGGTTTTCCCGATTGAGCAGAGAGCTGCGGCGAGAAATAATGCCGCTGCTCGGGTTCGCCAGCGAGAAGATAAAGCCGGCCGACTCCTGCTCGGCTGAGGCGGTGCCGGTCGCGTGGCGGCGCGAGCAAGCCGCCCTGGGTGCCAGCGCGCGGAGAGGTGAAGCAGCTGGTGGCGCCGGTAGCTGCTCGGTGGCACAGCCGACAGCTGCTCGGTGGAATTTCCCACCGAGGCTGTGACTTTGTGTGCAAGTTTTGCCTCCTTCTATCTATGACTTGTGGGTCCCACCCGGGGGTTTAACCTCTGAAATTTACTCCTAATCACTGTTGTAAACAGTGAGCCCCAAAATACCCCTGGTGATTCAAATTATTCACCCATGAGCCATTTGAATTGGGTAGAATTCAAATTGGGTTTGGTTTGAATGAATTTCAGCACAAGTTCAGTTTTGAATTCAAATAAAGTTTGAATTTGTCCCACTTAGCTCATGTCAAGATCAACTCCAAATGGAGTGAAAATTGGTTTGTGAGCTCATAAAAATGTGCTGGATGAGAATATGCCTCCCACTTTTAAATTCATGGGATAAAAACAGTTTGAATTTGAATATGGTTTCAAACTGCCCTCTTTCTAACTATACCCAAAATGACCTCAAAAAGGTTTTGAATTTGGGTGAAACTTGGCATGGACATCCTTAGCAATGTGTAGGAGTTTTCATATGTCCAGCCCACCTATATCACATGTGGGAAATACCACTTTTGCAATATGTGAGTTTGTTCTCTAATGAGCATGTTGATGGTGGTTACTGTCACACCCGGTTTTTCCGAAGAACAACCAAGTGAATAACACATGTATGCCAGGATCATTTTCTCATACATGTGATGACAAATAGTGAAGAATCATTTATTACAAGCCAGGTGTCTAATATAATTAAGTCTTACATAGCAAATGTCTCGATGGACAATATTAAGTTCATCACAAGTAACAAACTAGCAGCGGAATATTATTCTTTAGGGCTCCATCACAGGCGTTGCCCGGGAGTCTCCATGAACCTAGAAACCTTCTTCGGGTCCAAAGTCTTGG
The DNA here is from genome assembly GCA_030760725.1 of Neostapfia colusana. Lineage (NCBI taxonomy): Eukaryota > Viridiplantae > Streptophyta > Magnoliopsida > Poales > Poaceae > Neostapfia > Neostapfia colusana. The sequence goes on along the minus strand of JASWHV010000013.1, from coordinate 42,727,275 downwards.
TCATTATACACCACCTCATTGTCTTGACCTGAGCAGCAATATAAACCAACAAATATGCAAGGTTGAGTACCAAGGGTACTCAGCAAGTGTGGGAAAATTATATCATGCATGGCTAGAACAAGGAGAGGTTGAACTCTTGGTTAAAGCACTATGCAATTAATTCATATCACCTTAGCTTTTTAAGCACCTACATTACTACATAGATGAAATGGTCCCAAGCTCCCATACCCTCATCATAATCAAATAACCATAACATCATTTCCGATGTTAAGCTCCCCGTTTAACATTCACAACTTCCAAAACCATCAATCCTCTAATCATGAATAAGTCCAAGCCGCTCTTGACCGTGAGCACGGCTGTCATGACAGTTTTGACTCTGCAGAGTTTGTACCACTGTACCCACATGTAGTGATTTCATCCCCCGTTGCCGGGTGGACTAAAAGAACCTCCATTATGCCAGTGGCTACGAACCACATTCACACTTCCCAGGTGTGTAGCCAGGAGATCACTACGAAGCCTTTACAAAGGGATTCCCGACGAGCGTGGGCCCACTGAGGTTTCACCCCTAACAGCATACAAGAGGCTCCAACCCCGCTGCAGTGGCCCCCTCTTGAGCCTTGCGGTTCATATGGTAGTCCAGCTGACACCTATTCCCCGCACCATCCAACACACCCATACTACGCCGGGGATACACCTAATTAATTGGCCAAGCTGCCCCATCTCAGCATGTGGTTGGCACTGTAAAGCCAGGTTACATGCTCCATGAACCGGTCCTTAGGATCCAGGCAAGTACTAAACACAAACCCGAGTATCGTGCACCCAGCACACAACCAAAACATCCAACTTGCCTTGATCCCTACCTCTACATAACTCATAATATCTCATTCAAGAGTATGGTAAAAATAAATTGATGATCTCATATCCCAAATATCCCATTCTAAGCATGGCTAAGCATATGCATAATAATAATTGACATGATAAAATAAATCCCAACCCAAGCTACAAGGAAACTTCCTAGCATGGGTTTCATATTTAACTTGACAATGCAAATAATTCTATCTACACATCCTAGCATAGGATCAAAGTGGTCAAGGACACTTGCCTCCTTCTTGCTGCTCTTGAAATGGGTAGTCCTGGTCTTGGAAAGGAATAACTTGCTCTTGAGCAGGTTCTACATCATACCATCACACATAGCAAAAGAAAAACAACAATCATAAGACATAGTTCACACTTCTACTTCATACAAACCACACATTCACATTTATGAAAGTTCTTTACCATTATATGTGTTGTGGTTACTTTATGTGTGTTGAGTTGTGGCTTGCATGCACTTTTAACCATGTGTATATGATTCCTACTTTTGTGTCCACATTTATACTTACATACTATATATATGAGTTTCCAATAAATTTCTTATATTCAACTACTACACCTTTTCACTACCAAGTGTGTATGAAAAGTATTTTTCTTCCCCATATGTGCCTTCATAATTTCTACCAACCCTAAACTGAACTCTTTGGATTTTAAAAACTCCATTTATCATTTACTAGTTGCTATATTTTCAGATTTATATTCCTATGCATAATTGTGTATTTTATTATGAAATTAGTAATACACATCATCTAAACAGAATAGGTTCTGGTCCTAAATAATTTAATAACATATTTTGACCTTTGCCTCTGATGTAAACTATTTCATAATTATTTTCCCTATTTTCTAAAACTATTTATTACTTAAAAATGTGTCCCTAATTGTGAATAATAAATTAAACAGATTCAATTCTGTTCAAAATATGTTTTTATCTCACTCCAAAATTTCCTAAACACTGAGAAAGTCTTTAACTTAATTTTGACAATATGTTTGTCCCACTTTTTAATTTTTTAAACACTAGTTACATATTCAATTTCCTAAATTAAATACTAAACAGGGCTAAAAAATAAACTCACCCCACTACAGGGTCTATAATACTATTTTCAAAATTTCCAGGGGTCTAGCTACACTTATCAGAGGTGTTTTTCCTAATTTTTATTAAGTCCAGGGGCTAAAACTGATTTTTAAATGAATTTACATGATTTTCTGGAGTTCCAGGGGCTAGATCAGATGTTTCCGGGGCTAGTTCTTATTTCCCGAGAACCCCAGGGGATAGCACGTAAGATTTCCAGTCTTTATAACGCGGGGCTGACGTGGACCGTCCGATTTTAAACCGACGGTTGAGATTATAACATCGAACCGGTACGTGGGGGTTTAAACCCTACCGTGCGATTTAAAATAAACGGCGCACAAGCGGCCACGTCGCTCTGATCGAGCGCGGGCGGCGCTGCCGGCGGCGCACGGCGGCGGGAAGCTGCGATCTCGCGGGAAACTTTCGGATCCTCGAGAATTCTGCCTAGAACTGTGATCTTATGGCATAGATCTGTAGAGGGGAGGTCGGGGATCTCACCTCGGGGGTTTTCTTGAGCTAGGAGGTCCTGGGAGGTGATCGGCGGCGAGGTCCGAGGCAAAACCACGGCGAAGCTCGTCGGCGCTGTGTTTATACCGCAAGTCGCCGAGTTTTCTGCACCTGCAAGGTTCCCCGGAGGCGGTGGATCAAGACCAGCGAGTTAGATCGGAGTTTCCGAGCTTAGATCGGCCGGAATTCACCGGAGAAGTCTCGGTTCTCACCGGAGTAAAAATCGGCGATCACGTGGGAAAACAGAACGGGGCTGGGGTTTTTATAGACGGGAGAGGGCAGCGGGGTGGTTTAGATCATGTCCGTTTCCTCCTCGAGCGAAATTCGGCTGTGATCCGCAGCAGTTCCGATCGGTTTGGATTCGGTGAGAGAGAGTCCGGCGCGGCGCGAGGTGGAAGACGAAGCCCGGGTGGGTCCTGCCTGTCAGCGTGAGAAAACGCGGGCGCGCGGCTGCGGGCTGGCGCGGGGTAAGTTGGGCCGGCTGGTGGGTTTCGGCCCACTGGCCGGTTTTTTCTGTTTTCTCTTTTTCTTTTTCCATTTCTTTTCTGATTTGAGTTTAATTTGAATTCCAGTTTGAATTTGAATTTTTGCAAAACATGCAACACGTCCAAAAATTTTTAAATTCCCCTCTTAACATGATTTAAGGTTTTGAATCAAAATTTTGGGGTGTTACAGTTACTTGCTCTTCATTTGTGTTCATCAACTTTCCTCAAATGAGGTGTGTGGTGTGGTGATGAACACTTCAAATATGTGTCAAAAACTGAGGCCCTTACAATCACCTTGCGACGTCATCACGTTTTCTTTGCATCTGTTTTTCGATTCCTTTCGAACAGAAGGTCTTTCGTGGACAGATCAATTTCTGATCGGTTTGATCTAGATCTAAAGACTAGGTCATTGCCACGTCCACACTTGATCCGAACACCTCTTTTCATCATAAAATCCATGCAAGCCATGCAAGGACACGTACAAACTAAACTGCATCATAGGATTAACATGCATAAGCATCATCGCATCTAGTTAAAGTTTGTGCATGATATTGATTGTTGTAAATCTTGTATGTGTGTTATCATGTATAAAAGGACAAGCTCAGGGAGCTGTCTACGACGAGCTGCAACAACAAGGTTTCGAGATTCAAGAGCAACTGGAACCGCCAGAACAAGGCAAGTGCCCCTTGACCATATTGATCCTATGTTTTGGGAAACTGTTTTGTTTTGCGAAAAGGTGTGTGTGCTGAGTCAAACATGATGGGAAACCCTTTTATAGGAGTTTACTAGTTTTTGTTAAACCACCCTTGTCGCCACGGAAGTTTATGAGTCGGGTATGGTTTTTGCTTTAAGCTTCGCTGAGTCCATGGGATTGGGAAGCGAGATAGATTTGTCTAGCTAACTGCACTCGTAATGATAATGAGAAACTGATGTTGTTAATGAACATGGATCGGAGGGAGATCTAGGCAAGCAGGGTTTGTGAATGAGGTAGTCTGAGATGGTGGTTACTTGCCATAGATCTAAGGACCGATTCATGCGAGCACATGCCAGGATAACAGTGCCACCACAAGGCCAAGTATGGGTGCGGCTTAGCTGACTAATTAGGTAAGTTGCTAGATTGTTATGGACTGTGGAAGGCGCGGGGAATGGGAGTCGAGTGAGGACTGCCCTGGGAACCGCATGGCACAAGAGGGGGCCCGTGGGTGGGAGAATTGCAGATTCTAGCCTGCCGGTGAAACCTTAGTGAGTCCATACATCTAGTAACCCCTTTGTAAAGGTATTTTGTGATCTCTTGGCCATACACCGACGGTTGTGTACTGGTATAATGGAGGTTCTGCATTCGCCGAAGGGTGACGAAATCACAAACTTGTGGGTAAAGAGGTGCAAACTCTGCAGAGTCTTAAAACTATAATGATAGCCGAGCTTACGGTCACGAGCGCCTGGCCAACTTCCAAGATTAGTTGGGATGGTTATTGGATTTTGGTTATGGTTTGGTTTTGGTTATGTTTTCGGGACTGTTGAGTTCGGGTGATGAGATGGGTTGGATGACTTTTGAGTCATGGCGACAAGGCTGGACGGTTTGAGATGGAAATTGTTTATGAGATGAAATGGTAGCGAATACGAGATGATATTCGTGATATGGTAGCGAATACGAGGAGGTATTTGTGAGCAAGAATGAGGTTGATTGATGTCTGGATGGGACATGGAAGGTAATGAACATAATGGAGGTATGATTGGTATTTTAATACATGTTGGGATTACATTCACTTAAAGATAAGTTGTTGTTTTATCATGGTTTTTAATAAATAACCTTGCTTTCTGCAAATGAGCCTTTTTATACCTACCTTGTTATGAGCTACATATCATATTTTCCACACTTGCTGAGTACATCATTGTACTCAAACTTGCATTATTATGTCATCATCAGCAACAGGAGAAGATTACTATGAAGACCAAGTGGAGCATTAGGCGTGTAATCTGTTCTCAACCTTGCCTGTGGGGATGGAGTAAAGATGGAGCCGCTACTGCTTAGATTGTTTCCGCAGTAGTTAGAAGACTTCCGCTGCATAGAAATAAGACTTCCACTGTTAGATTAAGACTTCCGCTGTGAGCATGAGTCAAAGACTCATGGGACATTGTAATAAACTCTGTTATTCGTGGTTATATATATTATGAATTCAGTTGGTGGAACATATGTGTATGTGTGATGAACATCCTGGGCACACATATGCATCAGTTCTCGGTTCCGTGGTTTTCCACAGAATTGAGGGCATCACAGATTGGTATCAGAGCCACGGGTTGACGGTAGGTTACACGCTTAGATCACGGATTAGTATCCGACACAGATTGGTAGCTAAGCCACGCTGACCATAGGATGCAAGCCTAGGCCATAGTTGGATCACAGATTGGCAACACCCTAAGCCGTATAGGACCCCCATTGAACAAGCCTTGAATAGGAGTTGTGTGAGCCCTTGTGATGATTATTTGTAATTATGTGTTTAGTGTGAGTTGTGGGACGTCTCAAAGCGTTGTCCATATCCACACATAAGTAGAAAAAGGTGTGAGATGCCTCGACACTTGTTCACATCCTCATATGGGCTAATACATATAGTCCAATCCACCTTGATGCATATAGTTAAGGGGATCTATCTAACCTTCTATTCTATTTTGTTTTCCCTCACAGATGGTGAGAGGAAACGCCGGCCGAAGGAACGTCCGTGACAACCAAGAGATGGCCACAATGAAGTTCCTGTTAACCCTAGAGCTGGTGAGAACAACCTGGAACGGTTGATGGCCATGCAGAATCAACTTATGCAAACCATGATCCAAACTTTGGGTCAGTTACAGGCCAACAACAACAACCCCGTTCCGGCACCACCGCCACCACCACCGCCAGCTTATAACAGACTGGGAGAGTTCATGAGGACTCGACCACCCACCTTTGCTCAAGCTAACGATCCCATGGAGGCCGACGACTGGTTGAAATCCATGGAGAAGAAGCTTGACATAGTGCAATGCAATGACCGAGAGAAGGTTCTTTTTGCGTCGCACCAACTCATGGGAGCTGCCGCTGACTGGTGGGATGCCCTATGTAACGCTCATGTCGACCCGGAGGCAATCACTTGGACTGAGTTCAAGGAGATTTTCCGCTCTCATTACATCCCTGTTGGTGTAATGATGCTTAAGAGACAGGAGTTTGAAGGTCTCCGCCAAGGACAGAGAAGCGTAAATGAGTATCTCAACATGTTCACACAACTGTCCCGGTATGCCCCCGAAGATGTCAACTCAGACCAAGGGAAGCAATACCTGTTCATGAGAGGGTTGAACAATGAGATTTAGGTTCAGCTCCTCAACAATGACTACGCGAGCTTCCAGAAGCTGGTTGACAAGACTATAGTAGTCGAAAGCAGGATCCAATAGATCGAGCGAGAGTGCAAGAGGAAGATGCCATACAAGCCACAAGGGAGCAATGTACGACCTCGGTACATGCCCTCAGCTGCACCGCAGTATGGATCGACCGCTCCTGCATACCACCCTAATCAGCCACCACAGCAACGACCCGTTGCACAAGCACCTCGTGTGCCTTTGCCTCCTATGCCCCGACCCAACATGGGCGCTCCTATTCAAAACCCCCGCCCCAATGTACCTTCTGCCGTAGGCAACAGAGCATACTTTGCATGCGGGGAAACAGGACACTTCGCGAGCCAGTGCCCAAGGAGAGGCCCTTGACAGCAAGGCAACGTGCCCAAGCAAAACCCGCGACCAAATGGAGGGGACAATCAAGGAAACCGTGGACAGCAGAACTATGCTTGTGGCAACGTGAACCATATCTCTGCTGAGGAAGCACAACAGGCTGAGGACGTCATACTTGGTATGTTCTTTGCCAACTCCAACCCAGCCACCATCTTATTTGATTCTAAAGCATCACATTCCTTCATATCATCCAAGTATGTTGCCAAGCATAATCTACCCATATCACACTTGAGTTGTACTATGTTGGTTAATTCTCCCGGTGGAGAGATGAGGACTAATATAGTATGTCCGAAAGTAAGCCTTAAAATAAGGGGGGTAGACTTCCTTGCCAACCTCATTGTCTTGGATTCCCAAGTGCTTGACATAATACTTGGGATGGAATTGTTAAGCAAGCACAACGGAGTAATCCAATGTGCTGAAAGGAGCGTGCAGTTGACAAACGATCACGGTATCCGTGTCGAGTTTGAGTCAGCCCAACAAACAACCGAAAGGGCATATTTGAACCACGTCGAAGGAAAAACATTGGACAGCATTCCAGTGGTTCAGGAATTCTCGGACGTATTCCCGGAAGAGCTTCCAGGTATGCCACCTGACCGGGACATTGAGTTTGCCATTGATTTGGTACCCGGAACTGCACCCATAGAAAAGAGACCCTATAGGATGCCCGTCAATGAACTAGTGGAACTCAAGAAGCAAATTCAGGAGCAGTTGGAGAAGGGTTTTATACGTCCAAGTTCGTCACCTTGGGGAGCTCCTGTGCTCTTCGTAGACAAGAAGTATGGGACCCAAAGGATGTGCGTGGACAATAGGTCTCTCAATGAGGTGACAATCAAGAACAAATACCCTCTGCCCCGTACAGAGGACCTATTCAACCAAATGAAAGGAGCCCGAGTGTTCTCCAAGATTGATCTTCGGTCGGGATACTTCCGGCTGAAGATTAAGCCCTCCGATATACCCAAGACTGCCTTTCGAACATGGTACGGTTCATATGAATATACCGTCATGTCTTTTGGGTTAACCAATGCACCCGCATACTTCATGTACCTTATGAACAAGGTTTTCATGGAGTACTTGGATAAGTTCGTCATGGTTTTTATCGACGACATTATGTTGTATTCAAAAAGTGAGGAGGAGCATGAAGAACATTTGAAATTGACCTTGCAGAAAATGCGTGAGCATCAATTGTATGCCAAGCTTAACAAGTGTCAATTTTGGCTAAAGGAGATATCATTCCTAGGCCACATTATCTCTGAGGAAGGAGTATCGGTTGATCCCGGAAAAGTGGGAGATGTTCTGAAGTGGAACCAACCGCAGAACGTAAGGGATATTCGGAGTTTTCTTGGGATGGCTGTATATTACCGAAGGTTCATCAAGGACTTCTCTAAGATAGCAAAGCCTATGACGGAGTTGCTAACTTAGGGAAAAGTCTTCCAATGGACACCAGCATGCCAAGAAAGTTTTGAGGAACTCAAGAAAAGGCTAACCACAGCGCCGGTTTTGGTATTGCCAGACGTGAGCAAGAGCTTTGACATATATTGTGACGCATCCAGACAGGGGCTCGTATGTGTGCTCATGCAAGAAGGACAAGTGGTAGCCTATGCGTCACGACAATTAAAGAAGCACGAGCTTAATTATCCTACACATGACTTGGAGCTAGCAGCAGTAGTGCATGCATTGAAAATTTGGAGACATTATATCCTTGGTCATCGATGCGAGATCTATACGGATCATAAAACCCTCAAGTACATATTTACACAAACGGACCTGAATTTGAGGCAACGTCGATGGTTGGAACTCATCAAGGATTACGATGTTGGAATCAACTACCACCTTGGAAGGGCCAATGTAGTAGCTGATGCATTGAGCCGGAAGGGAGCTTGTCACCAACTCACGGTTCGGGAGCTACCACCCGAACTACGTAAGGAGTTTGAACGGTTACGCCTTGGATTCTTAAACAACATGGAAGTGATGGAGATCCACTCTTCATTGGAGCAAGAGATAAGAGATGGTCAAGCAACAGATGAGGAGATCAAGGAGATCAAGGAAAGGATCCGACAATGAAGAGAGAAGGATTTAAAAGAAGATGAGAAGGGTACGCTTTGGCTAGGAAAAAGGATTTGTGTGCCTAACGTGAAGCACATCCGCGACATGATATTAAAAGAGGCACGTGATTCACCCTATTCCATACATCCCGGAAGTACCAAAATGTACAAGGACTTGAAGACTTGTTATTGGTGGGATGGTATAAAAATGGATATAGTGTAAGGGCCTCAGTTTTTGGACACATATTCAAAGTGTTCATCACCACACACACACCTCATTTGAAGCAAGTTGATAAACACAAATGAAGAGCAAGTAACCATCATCAACATGCTCATTAGAGAACAAACTCACATATTGCAAAAGTGGTATTTCCCACATATGATATAGAGGGGCTGGGCATATGAAAACTCCTACACATTGCTAGGGATGTCCATGCCAAGTTTCACCCAAATTCAAAACCTTTTTGAGGTCATTTTGGGTATAGTTAGAAAGAGGGCAGCTTGAAACCATATTCAAATTCAAGCTGTTTTTATCCCATGAATTCAAAAGTAGGAGGCATATTCTTATTCAGCACAATTTTGTGAGCTCACACTCCAATTTTCACTCCATTTGGATTTGATCTTGACATGAGCTAAGTGGGACAAATTCAAACTTTATTTGAATTCCAAACTGAACTTGTGCTGAAATTCAATTAAACCAAACCCAATTTGAATTCTAATCAATTCAAATGGCTCATGGGTGAATAATTTGAATCACTAGGGGTATTTTGGGACTCACTGTTTACAACAGTGATTAGGAGTAAATTTCAGAGGTTAAAACCCCGGGTCGGACCCACATGTCATAGAGAGAAGGAGGGAAGTCTTGCACACAAGTCACAGCCTCGGTGGGAAATTCCACCGAGCAGCTGTCGGCTGTGCCACCGAGCAGCCACCGGCGCCACCAGCTGCTTCCTCCTCCGCGCGCTGGCGCCCAGGGCGGCTTGCTCGCGCCTCCACGCGACCGGCACCGCCTCAGCCCGAGCAGGGATCGGCTGGCTTTATCTCCTCGCGTGCAACCCCGAGCAGCGGCAGATTTTCCCTCCGCAGCTCTCTGCTCGATCGGGAAAACCAGCAAACGATCTCCTCCTTCATTCCTGAGCTGCTAGACAGCAACCTGAGATCGCACTCCACATCCCCAACGCCAGAAACCCCGAGCTCCGACCTCCCTTGCCCGAGAACGATCGCCACCACGGCGACCTAGCCTCAGCCGAAAGTCAGGCGCCCGTGGACAGCGCTCTGTAACACCCCAAAATTTTGATTCAAAACCTTAAATCATGTTAAGAGGGGAATTTAAAAATTTTTGGACGTGTTGCATGTTTTGCAAAAATTCAAATTCAAACTAGAATTCAAATTAAACTCAAATCAGAAAAGAAATGGAAAAAGAAAAAGAGAAAACAGAAAAAAACCGGCCAGTGGGCCGAAACCCACCAGCCGGCCCAACTTACCCCCCGCCAGCCCGCAGCCGCGCGCCCGCGTTTTCTCACGCTGACAGGCGGGACCCACCCGGGCTTCATCTTCCACCTCGCGCCGCGCCGGACTCTCTCTCACCGAATCCAAACCGATCGGAACTGCTGCGGATCACAGCCGAATTTCGCTCGAGGAGGAAACGGACATGATCTAAACCACCCCGCCGCCCTCTCCCGTCTATAAAAACCCCGGCCCCTGTAAAAGCCCAAGAAAAGGGACTTGCAAAAACTTTTATGCACCTCACAACACAACAGTTTTGTTGTGTGTAGATTGTGACATATTGTGAAGAGCAAGTGGCCTCTATCAAAGGAGTGATTAGAAGGGAAAGCCTTCACTTTCATAATGTATGGTTTCTACACTTAAACATGAGAGGTTGAGCTCACCCCTAGAATTTAAAAAAGTCTTGGGAAGGTTCAGTCCAAAGCTCATGCAAATTCAACACTTTTTGAGGCACTTTTGAGTTATTTCAAAAAGAGGCCAATTTGAGTGTAAATTCAAATTGCAGCAACTTTCATCATCCAAATTCAAAAGTTAGCTCCATATCTACACTCAGCACATTTTTCTGAGTAAACCCACCAATTTCCAGCCCCATTGGAGCTCATCTTGTCAAGAGTTAAATTTGCTAGAATTCAAAACTGAATTTGAATTTCAGTTTGAATATGAAGCAAACTTGACCAAACAAAGTTTGAATTTGAGAATTCCAATTTCAAACAAAGACTTGGGAGCTAAGTCTCACATTAAATTGTGAGTAGCTGGTGGGATAATTAACAAAAACAGAAAAGAAATATTAGGGGAAAAGGAGAAAGGGGGAGGCCCACAGGTCAGTGGCACACTGGAGGGGCAGTCGGTTGCTGCAGCCGACCCCGACTTCGCGCGCAAGACAGTGAACGGCGGCGAGCCACCGAGGCAGCGATCGGCCACCTCACAGTGCCAAACTGCGGCTTAAAGGCCAGCGCACAGCCCACGCCGCCTTCCTCCTGCTTTCCAAACGAGAACCCCCCCCTACCGAGTTCCTTCCTCGTTTCCGCGCGAACACAGAAACGCCGCCCTTTCTGATCGCCGGCGTCCGGCCAGCACAGGCGCGCTCGTGCCCGACGAGCCATACAAGAAAGGACCGCCTTAAGGTGCTGACTCTTCTAGTCCCTACCGTTCTTCATTTCATGGGCTGTCGAGGGAGTATTTCGCCGGGAAAGCTTCGGGTGTCTTGAGACCGAGCTCCCACAAAATCCCAAAATTCGTGGGGGTTAGCTCATCACTGGGCAAACCGAGTCATGCACACGCTCTATACACGGCCACGACCACCTAGGATCAAAAACCAGTAAAAACCGTGGGCTAGGTTGACGGTTCTTTGAAGTTTTCTGAAGCACAGCCGATATCCGGCCTAGGTCGCCGGTGAGGTCATAGTTACCGCCGTTTTCACGAGGATCGGTGTCCATGTCCGTGACCAGCAGGTGTCAGCGGAGCTCCCCGAGCAAACCGCATCGAAAAAGGTGCGTGGGATGCCGAGTTAGACGTCGCCGGTGAGCTCCCGGCCGCTGTTGCCGTTGGGAGCACTGTTCCGGTGGTTGTCAAGTTCTGGGGAGGGCACCACCGTGTTCCTCAGGCCGAGATAGGCACTGGCGGCGAGATTCAGCAAGCTCCGAGGACCGGAACCCGTCTCCGGCGAGAGCTCCGGCGAGCTTGGCGGCGGGGTCGCGCGGGTGGCCGGAGGAGGACGAAGGGGTAGGCCCCACGCGTCAGCGGCTGGAAATAAAGGGGTGGGATTCTCTGTGGTCCGGGATCCAGTGCGGCCGCGCGGGAAGGAGTCTGTGGCCCCGTGTGGCTCGGATCCAGCGGTCGACACGTGTACGTGGACCCACCCGCAGGATTTAAACATTTCTGGAATTTCCAGTTTTAGTGCAAACTTTAGAACCCCATAACTTTTGCTAGGAAGCTCCAAATTTAGTGATTCAAATTGGGTTGGATTCATCTTGCCTAGCTCTGTCCAGAGATACAACCCAATTTGTATGAAACCCATTAATTAATTCTGGAAAATTCTTTAAAGCTTTTCAGCAAAAGAATTTTAGAGGGAGTTTGGTTCATCCAAAAATTCCCAAATTTTGGCAGAATGTTCTTTAGGACATTAGTAAACCCCTGTAAAAGTTTCAGACCATTTGGAGTTGATTTGGTCAGAGCAATTCAAATTTGAAGGTGCTGTGTTCATTTGAATGCAGAAACATTTTCAGAGAATTTCCAAAACTTGGAAATTCAATTCTGGGCAAACCTTGACTCCAAAAATGCTAGGAAAATTCATGCAAACTCTATGAGCTATAATAGAAATTGTAGTTCATTAAGTTGAGCATGAACAGGGGTATTACCTCAGAATTAATTCTTCCTTGCTGATTTGCCAAGAGAATTATTCTGAGCAAACCACTCCATGAAAAGTGCTAATGTTTGGTCCAGAGAGTTTTCTTGTGACAAGGAACTCACACAAAAATTCTCAGCTCCATTGGAGCTCTAGATCACCCCTGTCCTGTTTACCCACTTAAGGGACTAAGATGGAAAAAGGGGGAAAACCACTTAGCATTTGACCATGTGATTAAGTCCAAGCCAAACCACCAACACCAGTTCATATTTAAATTCTTAAACAAAGTTCCAGGTATTAGAGGCTGGTTATTAGAACTAATAGTAGAAGTCTTACTCTAGACTCACTTTTGCATATAAATTAACATGTAGTATTTCATTAACGTGTAGCCGTTGAAGAAGAGACTCCGGAAGTGCTGGACTTCCTCCTTCCGGACGAAGAACTAACTCCTGACCAGCAGCAACAAGGCAAGCCCCGGTTTGCATTAACCCTTTTATAAATCTTACTTTGTTTACATGTGTCATATGAAGTATGTATGTGCATTAGGTCTAGGGTGAATGAAACCCCACTTGCATAACCAAAGGTTCCTAAAAGAGTGAGGGTAGTGTCAAGGACCTCGAGTAGACAGGCTATGCTTAATGAGTCATAGGACTTCGGTACAAGTCGAGTAGTTGGAATCTACTCGCGAGATAGGATGGGGACACACGGGTTCGGTTGAGTGATGTGAGATCACTTTAGTAATGAAAATGAGACTAGGCAGGGGCTAGGGCGCAGCAAGAGAGAGTCTTGTGTGCGCAGCCCTGTCCGTGTCGATTGAGGACCGATCCGTGTGCGGCCCTGCTGAACAAGTATTGAACGTACCGAAGGCATATCGGATATATGGGCCCCGATAAACCGATGTAGCCTAAACCTCCGGGCGTCGAGGCATAGCACACCGATTTATAGGTGTAGGTTGAGGGCAGCAAGGTGGAAATCTGCCAACGGGCATAGAGAGATGCTCCGTGTGGGGAACCTCCTGCTCGTTTCGGTGCGACCGGTTCGACGTTTGGGCTGTTGGGTGAAAGGTTGTCCCGTACGACATCGAGTGAGCGTGCTGTGCAGCTCCACGGGTGGGCGTACGTGACGTGCTCTTTGGGTTTTCCCTGCAGGTGTATATCGAGTCGATTCGCCGTCCCTCGCGGTGACGAGTACTGCTTGTTCACTGCGTCGTAACGTAGACTAATGGATGAAATATGTCGATTCAATGATGCTGATTGATATAATTGTATTGCTACATGTGTGCCACCAAATACTGCTTACTAAATTTCAGATTTCATGAACTGTTAACTTGTTGCTAAAAGATGAACTAAGGATGAACTTGTAGGCGTGTCGTTTTGCTGAAAAGTTACTATCCTATGTCCCTTGTACCCCTCATGTAGAGTTTCATGCTTAGGTGAGTCGGTTAAGCCTTGCTGAGCCTTCGTGCTCACGGTTGCTGCTTAAGTGTTTTTCAGGTGAGGAGCCACCCACGGACTCGGAGTACGAGTCCACCGGCGAGGGTTACCCTCCGTCGGGGACCACGGCTGAGTGGGAGCCGTACACGCCGCGCTGAGCTGAGACGTGCAGCTAGTGTGGGTTGCCCTAGGGCTGGGCAACCGACTTTTGCTAAATAGGCGGGCGTGAGTTGTATAGTGTAGTCTTCCGCTGTGTAATAGAACAATAATTGTAACTGAAGTTTGTACTTGTTTGTACAGTTTCAGCTGTTTTTCCCATGTAATATATTGTGTTCTTATGACGTGCGTGTGCTGTCGGGTGTCGCATCGCGCGGCACCACCCTCTGCGATCCTGGATGAGCGGATTCCGGTCCGCCACAGCCTGGTATCAGAGCTGCAGTGGGGATAGCACAGTACTTAAGGACTGCATTATGGGAAAAAACTTAGGTATACGGTGAGGAATCGGTAGTTGCCCAAGTAAGGACTATATTAGCCTAGTTACTTAAAGTGGCAAAGACTAACTTATGTGTTATAATTCTGAATTTCAATTATGTAACGACGCACCTACGCTCTGGTAAGTATGGTAAGGAACGCCACCGAAAGCGGTTCAATTTCGGTTAGCTCTCCCTGACGAGGAACGTGGTTCAGGGATTGATCTCACAGCTTGGTGTGAGATGTCAATATGAAGCTCTTGGACTCTTCATGTCCCTGAGTTCATATAAAACGCTGATCCCTAGCGTGCATTAGGCAAGTAAGTGGAGACCCCATCGCGTGGTCAGTAACGCGAGAGTGTGTTCGTCTGGAAATAGCCCAGGAGGACATACGCAGCGCTTGCCATCGGCGTGCCCTGCAGGGCAGTAGGTGGTATCTGTTGGGTTGATAACATTCCCAACCGTGACGACCCGTTCATGACCTACTCGGGTTCCCCGTCGTGTGGTGTTGAAACACGATCACGTACCTTGAGACGTGACCTAACTCAAGGACGGCCGTATGACAATGATACGGGCGTTTGTATTTACTTTCAAATATGGAACTGCCTGAAATGAATAACCATTGAGTGCACCATTATTGTGTGGTTTTCTGCAGGTACTAACCACGTATGTATCCGTGTAGAAAACGTGTGCGAGAGACCGTTTAGTGCCACATTTGAGACGTATATGCCGGTATGATCCGGGTAGGATTTTCTTTTGTGAGGAACGTAGTACCGAGATATGGTAGGCATATGCATGAGTATAATGATGACAAAGAATTAAAATCTATAGGTTCAACAGTTAGGACCCTGGTTGGGTATAAGAATGGGATGGTGATGAGTGTAGTTCCAAAAGAGACTGAAAAACAGAGTGCTCTGTTTTGGGCAGCACGTTTGCTGATCCTCAACAGGGCCTAACTCACAGGTCTTTTAGCCCAGGGAGGTGTGCTATATAGTTTTGGGAAGGTATTCAAGTCCTCTACAACTTTGTTGTAGACTTCCAGAGCTGAAACTCGCCTTAAGATGGCTGAAATCCCAGAGGAATGTAAACTGTCCAGAACCAGGGCAGAGTAAAACATCCTCTGAACTGATCTGTTTTTCAAATATAACTCCCAGTAGAAAAATCTAAAATTGTCATATAATCCATCCTTAGAAAGAGTAGAAGATGTTTGACATCTTTGCAATTCAAAGTTTCTGAAGTTTCAGCACAGAATTTAGTGGAAATCAGGATTGGAAACAGCCACTTCCAAGGGAGGTGCTGTTAAAATTCTTCCAGAAATTCTGCTAACTTGGAATTAACATAACTTTTTAATCAAAGCTGATCTGGGGGCAAATGAGTACTCGTTGGAAAGATACTGAAGTTAACTTGAACTTTGGTATTCAACTTGAGTCATGAAAATGCCCAGAACCAGATCAAAACTTGGAATAGGTAGCAACTGGTCATTCTGACAGAAGAATGACAGTTGAACTCATTGAAAAGGGTGTTGTACCCTAAGGGTGTTATACGTGATGACAACGCAATAATAATGTCTCGTAGAGACCAAACCCAGTTATGGTGAGCTTCCAAAGAGGGGGTTCATCAAGTTGGATTAAACTAACTTGTGTTTGGTCTGGTAATGGTGTAGCTTGTGCAAAGTTATTACATTATCTGCTTACGAGATATTTCGCATGTTTTGTTGTCATAATGTTTTTCCGCCCAGTTCTATCGGACTGCATGCAAAATGTTGCGGGACTGATGGTTAATGTCGTATGGTTGCAGATGGTTCGTACTAGGACCACGCACGAGGTTGGTGGCTCTAGCCAAGGTGGAGGCGATGACTCCCAGCCACCGGCCTACGACAGCACCCCGCAGCAGCAGCCACCACCGCCGCCTCCGCTTACTCTAGCGGATGTGATAGCAGCATTGGTGGGAGGTCGTGAGGAGCAGACCGACCTGCTCCGCACGATCGTGCAGAATACGTCCCAGGCGGGAGGACGTCAAGAGCGAGGGCCTCGTGAGCCCCGCGAAGTGTCGTACTCGGATTTCATGAGTACGCACCCTCCAGTGTTCACCGAAGCTGAAGAACCACTGGAGGCGGACAACTGGCTGCGGACTATCGAGTCCAAGTTCGGGCTGCTCCAGTGTACGGAGCGGCAGAAGACGCTGTTCGCAGCACAGCAGCTCCACGGTGCCGCTGGTGCGTGGTGGGCGAATTATGTCGCCTCACGTCCGGCTGGCCATGCCGTGGAATGGCAAGAGTTCCGGGAGGCGTTCCGCGCCTATCACATTCCTCCCGGAATAATGAAGAGAAAGTTCCAAGAATTTTTGGAACTGAAGCAGGGCGGGAGGAGTGCCCACGACTACTCCCGTGCCTTCAACCATCTGGCGCAGTATGCGTCAGACTACATCTCCACGGAGGAGAAGAAGAGGGAGCACTTCTATCGGGGGTTACATCCCGAAATGAAGACCCACCTCGTACAATGGAACCGCGGCACATTCAACGATCTAGTCAATGCCGCCATCATGCAAGAGGATGCTCAGCGGGAGTTAGCAGCTGAGCAGAGGAAGCGTAGCACTCCACCTAGCAGCGGTGGGAGTGGCGCTCCCCAGAAGTACCGTATGGTGTATCGGACACCATCCGGGCAGCAGTGGCAACCACCGGCGCGACCGCAACGGTTCGGGGGACGTCCCTTTCAGGCACCTCCGTTCCGTCCGCCGATGCCACCACCAAGACAACAGCAGCAGCAGACGGTACCCCGGGCGTTTCCACCGCCACAACGCGCCCCAGGTTTCCGTCCACCGATCAGCGGGGGACCGCCCCGTTTCACCTGCTTCACGTGTGGCCAAGCGGGCCACTTTGCGAAGGACTGTCCCCAGGGGCAGCAGAGCAGCGGGCAAGCCCAGCTCCAGGGCGGTGCTCGAGGCCGACCTCCGGTGAAGAAGGTTGGTCAGCGGACTGGAGGCGTCCGCAACCTCGACAATGAGGACGCCCCAGAGGGAGACAACGTGCTGGCGGGTACGTTTACTCTCAACCATCAAGCCATCGTCATATTATTTGATTCTGGTGCAACCCACAGCTTTATAAGTGCATCCTATGTGGCTAAACACCAATTGCAAGTCTTCCCAACCGACTGCACTTATATGATATGCTCACCGGGAGGGAAGATTTCAGCTAATATGATGATTCCAAAGGCACCTCTGTGCTTAGGTGGGAAACTATATCTCACCACCTTGATAATCCTTATGGGACAAAAGATTGATGCAATCTTAGGGATGTCATGGCTGCAATACCATGGCGCTGTCCTAGAGACTCGGACACGGACGGTCCACTTAAATTCTCCATTCCACCGTCCGCATTCCATGATGTTAGACACGCCAGTCCGGGAAGTTTTAGCAATTAATAATGCTGAAGTTCTCAAGTTAGAAGACATCCCCGTAGTCCGGGAGTATCCTGATGTGTTCCCGGATGATCTTCCGGGCATGCCACCTGAGCGGGATGTCGAGTTCAAGATTGAACTTGCACCCGGGACTACGCCCATATCACGGAGACCATACAAGATGGCTCCAAATGAGCTGGCTGAATTAAAAGAACAGCTCAATGATTTGTTGAGCAAGGGTTTCATTAGGCCGAGTTCCTCGCCTTGGGGATGCTCGGCGCTATTCGTGAAGAAAAAGGATGAGACCCTGAGGCTGTGTGTGGATTACCGGCCGCTCAACACCGTCACCATCAAGAATAAGTACCCACTGCCCCGTATTGACATTTTGTTTGATCAACTTGTGGGGGCAAGTGTATTCTCAAAGATGGACCTTCGCTCTGGATATCACCAAATCAAGATCCGGGCGGAGGATATCCCGAAGACGGCGTTCTCGACGAGATACGGCTTATACGAATATCTCGTCATGTCCTTTGGTCTCACAAATGCTCCAGCCCATTTCATGTATCTCATGAACTCGGTGTTCATGCCGGAGCTGGACAAGTTCGTGGTAGTGTTCATCGACGATATCTTGGTTTACTCCAAGACAGAAGCCGAGCATGCCGAACACTTACGGATCGTTCTTCAGCGATTGCGAGACCACAAGCTCTACGCCAAGTTCAGCAAATGCGAATTTTGGATCAGCCAAGTGCCATTCTTGGGACATATCATCTCAGCTGAAGGCATTGCGGTTGACCCAAGTAAAATCGAGCAAGTGTTGAAATGGAAAGCTCCCACTTCAGTTCATGAAGTCAGAAGCTTCCTCGGGTTAGCGGGATACTACCGGAGATTCATTCCAAGTTTCTCCAAGCTCGCTAAGCCGATGACAGAGTTGCTGAAGAAAGGGACAAAATATGTTTGGAACACGGCGTGTGAAGGAGCGTTCCGAACACTGGTGAAGCATCTCACAACAGCCCCGGTATTAGCTCAGCCGGATACAACAAAGCCCTTCGACGTGTATTGTGACGCGTCCGGTATTGGACTCGGCTGCGTGTTGATGCAGGAAGGACGCGTGGTCGCTTATGGCTCACGCCAACTTCGGAACCATGAGCAGCACTACCCGACTCACGATCTTGAACTTGCTGCCGTGGTGTTGGCGCTGAAAATGTGGAGGCACTATCTCCTGGGGAACTTGGTGCATCTCTACACCGACCACAAGAGCTTGAAATACATTTTCACCCAGAAGGAGCTGAACATGAGGCAGAGGAGGTGGTTAGAACTGATCAAAGATTATGAGATTGAGATCCATTACCACCCCGGCAAGGCGAATGTGGTTGCCGACGCGCTGAGTCGGAAATCACATGTCCATCACCTCACCATTACACCGGTGGAGGAGGAAGAGCCAAGTTTATACTTGGTTCCTTATGGATCGCTGTACAACCTTGCCCTCATCCCTACTATTAGGGAGGACATCATTGCAGCTCAGAAAACGGATAAAGGCATGGCACATCTCCGGAGACGGATAGACATTGGAGAAATTAAATGTTTCCGGAAAGATGGTGAGGGGACGTTGTGGTTCAATGACCGCATAGTCGTACCCCGAGATATGGAGTTGAGGAAAAAGATCCTCGATGAAGCTCACTTGTCCAAATACTCCATTCATCCGGGCAGCAACAAAATGTACCAAGATTTGAAAAAGAAATTTTGGTGGACGCGGATGAAGCGGGAGGTAGCTAAGTACGTATCCGAGTGCGATACGTGTAGACGAGTGAAAGCTGATCACATGAAGAAATCAGGGCTGTTGCAACCCCTGAAGATCCCGGCATGGAAATGGGAAGATGTGAGCATGGATTTCATTGTAGGATTACCTCTAACAGCCAACAAGCATGATTCCATATGGGTAATCGTTGATCGGTTAACCAAGACGGCTCACTTCATTCCGGTGAATACACGTTACAATGCCGGCAAATATGCGGAGCTATACATAGCGAAGATTCTATGCCTATACGGGGTACCCAAGACCATTGTCTCAGATCGAGGTGCATTATTTGTATCTCGCTTTTGGGAGCAGCTACACGCTGCATTGGGTACTAAGTTGATCAGGAGCTCCGCCTATCACCCTCAGACTGATGGTCAGACAGAAAGGGTGAATCAAGTCCTGGAAGACATGTTGAGAGCATGTGCCATCCACCATGGTAGGAACTGGGATGATCACCTACCATTGGCGGAATTCTCGTACAACAACGGTTATCAGGCAAGTATCAAGATGGCACCTTACGAAGCTCTCTACGGTCGTAAATGCCGCACCCCATTAAATTGGTGCGAGTCCGGTGAAAGGGTCACATTCGGAGTTGATGTGGTGAACGACGCCGAAGAGCGCGTTCGGACAATTCGAGCCAATTTGAAGGCCGCTCAATCCCGACAGAAGAGCTACGCTGATAAGAGGCGTAGGCCGTTGCACTTTGACGTTGGGGAACACGTGTACCTCCGCGTGTCTCCAATGAAGGGCGTGCACCGATTCGGTGTGAAGGGGAAGCTCGCTCCCCGTTTCATTGGACCCTACGCTATCACCGAGAAGTGTGGACCAGCAGCGTACCGATTGGAGCTACCGGCATCTCTGGCTGGTGTCCATGATATTTTCCATGTTTCGCAACTGCGAAAATGCTTGAAGCATACAACTGCTGTTCCTACCGAAGACATCGGCGAGCTGAAACCGGATTTAACATATGATGAATATCCGGTGGGAATTCTTGATGAGAAAGCCAGGACCACGCGTAGCAGAACGTTGTGGTTCTACAAGATACTCTGGAGTAACCACACCGCCGAAGAAGCGACGTGGGAGAACGAGGAGTTCCTTCGCTCAAATTACCCGGAGTTCATGACTTCTCAACACGGGTAAGTCCCTATTACATCGCTATCTCTTCTTTTATAATCTCGGGACGAGATTCTTTTAAGGGGGGAGGGATGTAAAAGCCCAAGAAAAGGGACTTGCAAAAACTTTTATGCACCTCACAACACAACAGTTTTGTTGTGTGTAGATTGTGACATATTGTGAAGAGCAAGTGGCCTCTATCAAAGGAGTGATTAGAAGGGAAAGCCTTCACTTTCATAATGTATGGTTTCTACACTTAAACATGAGAGGTTGAGCTCACCCCTAGAATTTAAAAAAGTCTTGGGAAGGTTCAGTCCAAAGCTCATGCAAATTCAACACTTTTTGAGGCACTTTTGAGTTATTTCAAAAAGAGGCCAATTTGAGTGTAAATTCAAATTGCAGCAACTTTCATCATCCAAATTCAAAAGTTAGCTCCATATCTACACTCAGCACATTTTTCTGAGTAAACCCACCAATTTCCAGCCCCATTGGAGCTCATCTTGTCAAGAGTTAAATTTGCTAGAATTCAAAACTGAATTTGAATTTCAGTTTGAATATGAAGCAAACTTGACCAAACAAAGTTTGAATTTGAGAATTCCAATTTCAAACAAAGACTTGGGAGCTAAGTCTCACATTAAATTGTGAGTAGCTGGTGGGATAATTAACAAAAACAGAAAAGAAATATTAGGGGAAAAGGAGAAAGGGGGAGGCCCACAGGTCAGTGGCACACTGGAGGGGCAGTCGGTTGCTGCAGCCGACCCCGACTTCGCGCGCAAGACAGTGAACGGCGGCGAGCCACCGAGGCAGCGATCGGCCACCTCACAGTGCCAAACTGCGGCTTAAAGGCCAGCGCACAGCCCACGCCGCCTTCCTCCTGCTTTCCAAACGAGAACCCCCCCCTACCGAGTTCCTTCCTCGTTTCCGCGCGAACACAGAAACGCCGCCCTTTCTGATCGCCGGCGTCCGGCCAGCACAGGCGCGCTCGTGCCCGACGAGCCATACAAGAAAGGACCGCCTTAAGGTGCTGACTCTTCTAGTCCCTACCGTTCTTCATTTCATGGGCTGTCGAGGGAGTATTTCGCCGGGAAAGCTTCGGGTGTCTTGAGACCGAGCTCCCACAAAATCCCAAAATTCGTGGGGGTTAGCTCATCACTGGGCAAACCGAGTCATGCACACGCTCTATACACGGCCACGACCACCTAGGATCAAAAACCAGTAAAAACCGTGGGCTAGGTTGACGGTTCTTTGAAGTTTTCTGAAGCACAGCCGATATCCGGCCTAGGTCGCCGGTGAGGTCATAGTTACCGCCGTTTTCACGAGGATCGGTGTCCATGTCCGTGACCAGCAGGTGTCAGCGGAGCTCCCCGAGCAAACCGCATCGAAAAAGGTGCGTGGGATGCCGAGTTAGACGTCGCCGGTGAGCTCCCGGCCGCTGTTGCCGTTGGGAGCACTGTTCCGGTGGTTGTCAAGTTCTGGGGAGGGCACCACCGTGTTCCTCAGGCCGAGATAGGCACTGGCGGCGAGATTCAGCAAGCTCCGAGGACCGGAACCCGTCTCCGGCGAGAGCTCCGGCGAGCTTGGCGGCGGGGTCGCGCGGGTGGCCGGAGGAGGACGAAGGGGTAGGCCCCACGCGTCAGCGGCTGGAAATAAAGGGGTGGGATTCTCTGTGGTCCGGGATCCAGTGCGGCCGCGCGGGAAGGAGTCTGTGGCCCCGTGTGGCTCGGATCCAGCGGTCGACACGTGTACGTGGACCCACCCGCAGGATTTAAACATTTCTGGAATTTCCAGTTTTAGTGCAAACTTTAGAACCCCATAACTTTTGCTAGGAAGCTCCAAATTTAGTGATTCAAATTGGGTTGGATTCATCTTGCCTAGCTCTGTCCAGAGATACAACCCAATTTGTATGAAACCCATTAATTAATTCTGGAAAATTCTTTAAAGCTTTTCAGCAAAAGAATTTTAGAGGGAGTTTGGTTCATCCAAAAATTCCCAAATTTTGGCAGAATGTTCTTTAGGACATTAGTAAACCCCTGTAAAAGTTTCAGACCATTTGGAGTTGATTTGGTCAGAGCAATTCAAATTTGAAGGTGCTGTGTTCATTTGAATGCAGAAACATTTTCAGAGAATTTCCAAAACTTGGAAATTCAATTCTGGGCAAACCTTGACTCCAAAAATGCTAGGAAAATTCATGCAAACTCTATGAGCTATAATAGAAATTGTAGTTCATTAAGTTGAGCATGAACAGGGGTATTACCTCAGAATTAATTCTTCCTTGCTGATTTGCCAAGAGAATTATTCTGAGCAAACCACTCCATGAAAAGTGCTAATGTTTGGTCCAGAGAGTTTTCTTGTGACAAGGAACTCACACAAAAATTCTCAGCTCCATTGGAGCTCTAGATCACCCCTGTCCTGTTTACCCACTTAAGGGACTAAGATGGAAAAAGGGGGAAAACCACTTAGCATTTGACCATGTGATTAAGTCCAAGCCAAACCACCAACACCAGTTCATATTTAAATTCTTAAACAAAGTTCCAGGTATTAGAGGCTGGTTATTAGAACTAATAGTAGAAGTCTTACTCTAGACTCACTTTTGCATATAAATTAACATGTAGTATTTCATTAACGTGTAGCCGTTGAAGAAGAGACTCCGGAAGTGCTGGACTTCCTCCTTCCGGACGAAGAACTAACTCCTGACCAGCAGCAACAAGGCAAGCCCCGGTTTGCATTAACCCTTTTATAAATCTTACTTTGTTTACATGTGTCATATGAAGTATGTATGTGCATTAGGTCTAGGGTGAATGAAACCCCACTTGCATAACCAAAGGTTCCTAAAAGAGTGAGGGTAGTGTCAAGGACCTCGAGTAGACAGGCTATGCTTAATGAGTCATAGGACTTCGGTACAAGTCGAGTAGTTGGAATCTACTCGCGAGATAGGATGGGGACACACGGGTTCGGTTGAGTGATGTGAGATCACTTTAGTAATGAAAATGAGACTAGGCAGGGGCTAGGGCGCAGCAAGAGAGAGTCTTGTGTGCGCAGCCCTGTCCGTGTCGATTGAGGACCGATCCGTGTGCGGCCCTGCTGAACAAGTATTGAACGTACCGAAGGCATATCGGATATATGGGCCCCGATAAACCGATGTAGCCTAAACCTCCGGGCGTCGAGGCATAGCACACCGATTTATAGGTGTAGGTTGAGGGCAGCAAGGTGGAAATCTGCCAACGGGCATAGAGAGATGCTCCGTGTGGGGAACCTCCTGCTCGTTTCGGTGCGACCGGTTCGACGTTTGGGCTGTTGGGTGAAAGGTTGTCCCGTACGACATCGAGTGAGCGTGCTGTGCAGCTCCACGGGTGGGCGTACGTGACGTGCTCTTTGGGTTTTCCCTGCAGGTGTATATCGAGTCGATTCGCCGTCCCTCGCGGTGACGAGTACTGCTTGTTCACTGCGTCGTAACGTAGACTAATGGATGAAATATGTCGATTCAATGATGCTGATTGATATAATTGTATTGCTACATGTGTGCCACCAAATACTGCTTACTAAATTTCAGATTTCATGAACTGTTAACTTGTTGCTAAAAGATGAACTAAGGATGAACTTGTAGGCGTGTCGTTTTGCTGAAAAGTTACTATCCTATGTCCCTTGTACCCCTCATGTAGAGTTTCATGCTTAGGTGAGTCGGTTAAGCCTTGCTGAGCCTTCGTGCTCACGGTTGCTGCTTAAGTGTTTTTCAGGTGAGGAGCCACCCACGGACTCGGAGTACGAGTCCACCGGCGAGGGTTACCCTCCGTCGGGGACCACGGCTGAGTGGGAGCCGTACACGCCGCGCTGAGCTGAGACGTGCAGCTAGTGTGGGTTGCCCTAGGGCTGGGCAACCGACTTTTGCTAAATAGGCGGGCGTGAGTTGTATAGTGTAGTCTTCCGCTGTGTAATAGAACAATAATTGTAACTGAAGTTTGTACTTGTTTGTACAGTTTCAGCTGTTTTTCCCATGTAATATATTGTGTTCTTATGACGTGTGCTGTCGGGTGTCGCATCGCGCGGCACCACCCTCTGCGATCCTGGATGAGCGGATTCCGGTCCGCCACAGCCCCGTTCTGTTTTCCCACGCGATCGCCGATTTTTACTCCGGTGAGAACCGAGACTTCTCCGGTGAATTCCGGCCGATCTAAGCTCGGAAACTCCGATCTAACTCGCTGGTCTTGATCCACCGCCTCCGGGGAACCTTGCAGGTGCAGAAAACTCGGTGACTTGCAGTGTAAACACAGCGCCGACGAGCTTCGCCGTGGTTTTGCCTCGGACCTCGCCGCCGATCACCTCCCAGGACCTCCGAGCTCAAGAAAACCCCCGAGGTGAGATCACCGACCTCCCCTCTACCGATCTATGCCATAAGATCACAGTTCTAGGCAGAATTCTTGAGGATCCGAAAGTTTCCGGCGAGATCGCCGCTTCCCGCCGCCGTGCGCCGCCGGCAGCGCCGCCCGCGCTCGATCAGAGCGACGTGGCCGCTTGTGCGCCGTTTATTTTAAATCGCACGGTAGGGTTTAAACCCCCGCGTACCGGTTCGATGTTATAATCTCGGCCATCGGTTTAAAATCGGATGGTCCACGTCAGCCCCGCGTTATAAAGACTGGAAATCTTACGTGCTACCGCCTGGGGTTCTCGGGAAATAAGAGCTAGCCCGGAAACTTCTGATCTAGCCCCTGGAACTCCAGAAAATCATGTAAATTCATTTAAAAATCAGTTTTAGCCCCTGGACTTAATAAAAATTAGGAAAAACACCTCTGATAAGTGTAGCTAGACCCCTGGAAATTTTGAAAATAGTATTATAGACCCTGTAGTGGGGTGAGTTTATTTTTTTAGCCCTGTTTAGTATTTAATTTAGGAAATTGAATATGTAACTAGTGTTTAAAAAATTAAAAAGTGGGACAAACATATTGTCAAAATTAAGTTAAAGACTTTCTCAGTGTTTAGGAAATTTGGAGTGAGATAAAAACATATTTTGAACTGAATTGAATCTGTTTAATTTATTATTCACAATTAGGGACACATTTTTAAGTAATAAATAGTTTTAGAAAATAGGGAAAATAATTATGAAATAGTTTACATCAGAGGCAAAGGTCAAAATATGTTATTAAATTATTTAGGACCAGAACCTATTCTGTTTAGATGATGTGTATTACTAATTTCATAATAAAATACACAATTATGCATATGAATATAAATCTGAAAATATAGCAACTAGTAAATGATAAATGGAGTTTTCAAAATCCAAAGAGTTCAGTTTAGGGTTGGTAGAAATTATGAAGGCACATATGGGGAAGAAAAATACTTTACATACACACTTGGTAGTGAAAAGGTGTAGTAGTTGAATATAAGAAATTTATTGGAAACTCATATATATAGTATGTAAGTATAAATGTGGACACAAAAGTAGGAATCATATACACATGGTTAAAAGTGCATGCAAGCCACAACTCAACACACATAAAGTAACCACAACACATATAATGGTAAAGAACTTTCATAAATGTGAATGTGTGGTTTGTATGAAGTAGAAGTGTGAACTATGTCTTATGATTGTTGTTTTTCTTTTGCTATGTGTGATGGTATGATGTAGAACCTGCTCAAGAGCAAGTTATTCCTTTCCAAGACCAGGACTACCCATTTCAAGAGCAGCAAGAAGGAGGCAAGTGTCCTTGACCACTTTGATCCTATGCTAGGATGTGTGGATAGAATTATTTGCATTGTCAAGTTAAATATGAAACCCATGCTAGGAAGTTTCCCTAGAATTGCATCACCTTGTTTCCTTGTAGCTTGGGTTGGGATTTATTTTATCATGTCATTTATTATTATGCATATGCTTAGCCATGCTTAGAATGGGATATTTGGGATATGAGATCATCAAATTATTTTTACCATACTCTTGAATGAGATATTATGAGTTATGTAGAGGTAGGGATCAAGGCAAGTTGGATGTTTTGGTTGTGTGCTGGGTGCACGAGACTCGGGTTTGTTTTTAGTACTTGCCTGGATCCTAAGGACCGGTTCATGGAGAATGTAACCTGGCTTTACAGTGCCAACCACATGCTGAGATGGGGCAGCTTGGCCAATTAATTAGGTGTATCCCCGGCGTAGTATGGGTGTGTTGGATGGTGCAGGGAATAGGTGTCAGCTGGACTACCATATGAACCGCAAGGCTCAAGAGAGGGCCACTGCAGCGGGGTTGGAGCCTCTTGTATGCTGTTAGGGGTGAAACCTCAGTGGACCCACGCTCGTCGGGAATCCCTTTGTAAAGGCTTCGTAGTGATCTCCTGGCTACACACCTGGGAAGTGTGAATGTGGTTCGTAGCCACTAGCATAATGGAGGTTCTTTTAGTCCACCCGGCAACGGGGGATGAAATCACTACATGTGGGTACAGTGGTACAAACTCTGCAGAGTCAAAACTGTCATGACAGCCATGCTCACGGTCAAGAGCGGCTTGGACTTATTCATGATTAGAGGATTGATGGTTTTGGAAGTTGTGAATGTTAAGCGGGGAGCTTAACATCGGAAATGATGTTATGGTTATTTGATTATGATGAGGGTATGGGAGCTTGGGACCATTTCATCTATGTAGTAATGTAGGTGCTTAAAAAGCTAAGGTGATAGGAATTAATTGCATAGTGCTTTAACCATGAGTTCAACCTCTCCTTGTTCTAGCCATGCATGATATAATTTTCCCACACTTGCTGAGTACCCTTGGTACTCAACCTTGCATATTTGTTGGTTTATATTGCTGCTCAGGTCAAGACAATGAGGTGGTGTATAATGACCAAGACTTTGGACCCGAAGAAGGTTTCTAGGTTCATGGAGACCCCCGGGCAACGCCTGTGATGGAGCCCCAAAGAATAATATTCCGCTGCTAGTTTATTTACTTGTGATGAACTTATTATTGTCCATCGAGACATTTGCTATGTAAGACTTAATTATATTAGACACCTGGCTTGTAATAAATGATGCTTCACTATTTGTCATCACATGTATGAGAAAATGATCCTGGCATACATGTGTTATTCACTTGGTTGTTCTTCGGAAAAACCGGGTGTGACAAAGGTGGTATCAGAGTCAAGGTTGCCCGTAGGAACGTGGACCTAGGTAGAAATGGACATATTTAAGTGCCCTATTTTCTTAAAAACTATTTTCCAAGGTGTGGGTTGAAAAGTGTTATTTAAGGAGTCATTTTCTTCATCTTACCCCAACTTTCATTCAAAATAGGATTTTTGTTTGAGAGTTTATCTAACCTAATTTTAAATTCTTTTTGTTTTAGATGTTTCGCATGATTCGCACCGCTCGCAAGTCCACAGGAGGGAGAGTTCCCGTAGTAGCCCTTGCCGAAAGAGAGGAGCCGTCCGGTGACGTACCTTTCCTACGGATTGGCAGTAGGAGGCTTATTGCACCGTCTTCGGCGTATGCTCGAAGCCGCCGGCAATACGGGCAAGCTAAATATCCACTATAACTCCACCAGGACCATCCGTGAGAAGAGGGAAGAATGGAGCTCAGAGATGAGGATTATACACGAAAATCAGCTGCTTAAGATTCACCACTCTCCAGCTTGTCGGGCAACACAGGTCGATGCGGAGAAAGATGTCACCTGGGAGGCCATCACCTGCCAGAGTCACATCTATCATCGCCACTTGGACAAAACTGAGTACATGTATGTCCTCCAACGTGAGAGTGGTACCAAGGAGTACAAGTACCCGCCAGTGCAGCAAGAGACTTCCCATGAGCACATGGACTTGTGCTTGGAGGATGCTGCTATGCTCAGCACTCGACTGCAGGAGTGTCAACAAGAGCTTCAGGATGTCCGGGACACCTTGAAGGAAACGGAGGCGTTGCTGCGAGCCTGCTTAAAGGCGAGGGAAAGAGGAGATGGGAATGAACTGTGTGTCACCGCGAATGATACATGGACTCCTGACTCCCCGAATCGCCGA
Organism: Neostapfia colusana; assembly: GCA_030760725.1. Classification (NCBI taxonomy): domain Eukaryota; kingdom Viridiplantae; phylum Streptophyta; class Magnoliopsida; order Poales; family Poaceae; genus Neostapfia; species Neostapfia colusana. The sequence continues at coordinate 42,698,516 of JASWHV010000013.1, read as the reverse complement.
GCGATCAGGCGTCGTCGCACTTCTCCACCAGCAGCCTCCCCACCCAAAGCGGAGTCAGAAGGCAGCCGCAATGATGAGGAAGATCCTGAGGAGCCAGCTCAATAAAACGAGTAGTGTAGAGTCCTTCCCTTAGTTAGCAAGATGTCGAATAGTCAAGTCGTTACGTTAAGTTAATGGTGTGTTAATGCTTGGTGTGTGACGTGTGTTGTGGAAGCCATGAGCAATTGTCCACAGCCTCGTCTTCAGATTGTTTTGCTTTGGTGTGTGAACCCACATGAAATAATAGTGCATTTATTTGGTGTGAGATATGAACCCTCGTAAAAGTATAACAAAGCCTCAACACTTCAAAGTACAAACAAAATGAAAGTAGTAAGATGATACTAAATGCTTTCAAATTAACATTTGTTGATTCTGCCAGATGGCCGGAAGAGGAAAAGGACGTGCTGCCAACCCCGCCAACAACAACGATGAGGCATGCAACCCTCATCTTTCTGGAGGCCAGGACCGGGGTGGTCGCCATGAAGGAGTTGATCCCCTCCACCAAATGCTGGAGAATCAGAATCAGCTCATCCAGAACTTGACTCAAGTGGTGGCCAACTTGCATCATGTTCCACCTCCACAAGCTGCACCACGCCAACCAAGGTTGAGTGAGTTTCTAGGAACTCAACCCCCAAAGTTTGCAAGTGCTGCTGAACCTCTGGAGGCAGATGATTGGCTGAAGACCATTGAAAGTAAGATGAGGATTATACAATGCCAAGGGTATGAGAGGGTGCTGTTTGCCTCTCATCAATTGCATGGACCTGCTGCTGATTGGTGGACCGCCTATGTGGCCGCCCATCATGACCCTGAGAACATCACTTGGGAAGAGTTCAAGCGTAGCTTCCGCAACCATTACATACCAAGAGGTGAACTCAAAAACAAGAGGAAGGAGTTTTTGGGACTGCAGCAGGGAAACATGACGGTGAGGGAATACCTCACTAAATTTACTCAACTATCCCGTTATGCCCCACGAGACATAGAGACTGATGAGCAGAAACAAGATTGTTTCGTGGAAGGGCTGGTATCTCCTCGTCCGCAGAGACGAGCTCCGGTTGTGCCGCGTGCCAATCGACCGAGACCTCCATCTTCTTCGGAGGTGAGCTCCGCGCACGACACGTGTGGGTGCCGGTCTTTCCGCCTTTCCTTCCCTCAGGGACATGCCCCGAGGTCGACACGTGTTTAGCAGCGGCGGACCTCCGGAGATAAGCTCCGGTGGCAACACGTGTTCAATAGATCCGGACTTCTCGGAGATGGGTTCCGAAATTAACACGTATCCCGTGCGACTGGTGACTGGTCCCCTGACTTCCGCGAGGACTAGCTCCGTGGATGACACGTGTCCTATGAAAAATGCCTTTGCTTCTTCCGCACAGGCTATCTCCACGGCAGCACGTGTCCCACAGGGTCGGACCTCTTTCCAATTGCGGAGGTGACGCCCGAGCCTGCCACGTATCCAGTTTAGCATCGAACCTCTCCCAATCTCACGGGAATGAGTTCCGAACACGCCACGTGGTCTGCTGGTCGTGGAAATTGCCTTCGGTGCTCTCGGAGAGCTTTACTGGCTATCCTTTTAATACTTCTTTCCTTTCCCTCTTTTCTAAAAATGTTTTTCTTCTTCATAAAACATGAGCATATGCTGACACCCGAGATGAGGGTGTCACACATTGTTATACGAGAACTCTGCCAACGGTAAGTGATCATCCCAGCTCTTTCCGTGGTGGATGGCACACGCCCTTAGCATATCCTCAAGGATTTGATTCACCCGCTCAGTTTGCCCATCGGTTTGAGGGTGGTACGCGGAGCTTTGAATCAATTTCGTTCCCAAGGATGCGTGTAGCTGTTCCCAAAAGCGGGACACGAACAGCGATCCTCTGTCGGAGACAATGGTACGGGGAACTCCATGCAAGCATAAGATTCGTGCTATGTATAACTCCGCATACTGCTTGGTGCTGTAGTTGGTATGCACCGGAATGAAACATGCCGATTTGGTTAATCAGTCAATGATTACCCAAATTGAATCATGGTGGTGGGAGGTCATCGGCAACCCAACGATGAAATCCATACTCAAGTCTTCCCACTTCCATGCCGGTATTTGTAGCGGTTGCAGCAGCCCCGACTTCTTCACATGGTCGGCCTTAACTCTTCGACACGTATCACATTCTGAAACGTATTTTGCAACTTCACGCTTCATACATGTTCACCAAAACTTCTTCCGGAGGTCTTGGTACATTTTATTGCTGCCAGGATGAATAGAAAATTTGGATAAGTGAGCCTCATCCAAAATTTTCTTCTGCAGCATCATATCACGGGGTACGACTATCTGGTTCTTGAACCATAGGGTGTCTTCATCATCTAACCGGAAACATTTCATATCCCCGCTCTTCAATCTCCTTCTGATATGAGCCATGCCCTTGTCCTTCTTTTGAGCTTCCATGACCTCCTCTCTTATTGTGGGTACGAGAGCCAGGTTATGTAGAGCTCCATATGGAACCAAGTACAGACTTGGTTCTTCCTCTTCTAGCGGCGTCATGGTCAGGTTATGAATACGAGACTTCCGGCTGACTGCATCGGCAACCACATTTGCCTTGCCCAGATGATAATGAATTTCAATCTCATAGTCCTTGATCAGCTCCAACCATCGCCGTTGTCGCATATTTAACTCTTTCTGAGTGAATATGTACTTCAAACTTTTGTAGTCGGTGTAGAGATGAACCAGATTTCCCAATAGTAATGTCTCCACATCTTTAAAGCTAATACCACGGCAGCAAGCTCGAGATCATGAGTTCGATGATGTTGCTCATGATTCAGTAATTGCCATGATCCATAAGCGACCACACGTCCTCCTTGCATAAGTACACAACCAAGCCCGATGCCGGACGCATCACAATAAACATCAAATGGCTCGGTCGTATCCGGTTGAGCTAAAACCGGGGCTGTTGTGAGGTGTTTCACCAACGCTTGAAAAGCTTCCTCACATGGCTTGCTCCAATCATATATGATGCCCTTCTTCAGTAGCTCTGTCATAGGTTTGGAGATTTTTGAGAAGCCCGTGATGAACCTCCGATAATATCCCGCCAAACCCAAGAAGCTACGAACTTCATGGACTGATGTTGGAGACTTCCATTTCAACACTTGTTCAATCTTGCTTGGATCAACAGCAATGCCTTCTGCTGAAATATTATGTCCAAGAAACGGCACTTGGTTGATCCAGAATTCACATTTACTAAACTTTGCATAAAGCTTGTGATCTCTCAAGCGTTGAAGCACAATATGCAAATGTTTAGCGTATTCCTCTTCAGATTTGGAATAGACCAAGATGTCGTCGATGAATACCACGACGAACTGATCCAGCTCTGGCATGAACACCGAGTTCATAAGATACATAAAATGAGCCGGAGCATTGGTAAACCCAAATGACATGACAAGATACGCATAGAGTCCATATCTTGTCGAGAATGCTGTTTTCGGGACATCTTCCGCTCGAATCCTGATTTGATGATATCCCGACCTTAAGTCCATCTTGGAGAAGACTTTAGCACCCACTAGCTGATCGAAAAGAATATCAATATGTGGTAGTGGATACTTATTCTTTATTGTCACAGCATTTAAAGGACGATAATCTACGCATAGCCTCAGCGTCTCATCCTTCTTCTTCACAAATAAAGCTGAGCAACCCCATGGTGATGAACTTGGACGAATAAACCCCTTGTCCATCAGATCCTTGAGTTGCTCCTTCAGTTCAGCTAATTCATTTAGAGCCATTTTGTATGGTCTCCGCGAGATCGGCGTGGTTCCCGGCATCAACTCTATTTTGAATTCCACCTCGCGCTCAGGTGGTAAGCCTGGAAGATCTTTGGGAAACACGTCCGGATATTCACGGACTACTGGAATGTCTTCTAACTTGCACGCCTCGGCATTACATACTTCCGGGTCTTTGGAAACCACTTCGCCGAGATACAATGCTTGACGCCCGTGAAGTGGAGAGTCCAAGTGATCACTCCTGTTCTCGATGTCCAGGACAGCCTTATGAAAGGTCAACCAGGACATCCACAATATGGCATTGATCCCTTGCTCTTCAAGAATGATGAGGGTGGTAGGATAAATGTTTGCACCCAAACAAAGTGGTGCTCGAGAGACGACTTCATTAGTTGATATGTCTCCACCTGGTAAATGAATAAGGTAAGAACCTTTTGTGAAAATGGTGGAGATCTGATCCCGGATCACCGTCGCCCTGCTAATGAAGTTATGTGTTGCACCAGAGTCGAATAAAATGACAACCAGCTTGTCATTTAAGGTGAACCTGCCGGCAAGAACAGGTCCTTTGGCAGATCATCGTCTGACACATAATTAACTGTCCCCACTTTTGACATAGCTTTTCTTGGCTGTCCAAGATCACTTTGTAGAACTGGACCCGCAGACATAACGTTGCTGCTCGGTTCAGTTGCTTCATTGATGTTGAGTTCGTTGTCAATATGAATTGGGACAGTACTCGGTTCGGCCGAGAAATCACCTTGATCATCTTCAACCTCTTGAGGGAAATAATATTCTGGTGCACTTTGTTGATACTGAGGTGCATGAGAAACAAGTTGCTGCCGCGGTGGAGGTGAATAAGATCTCTGTGGAGTACACGAGTCATCATACTCCAGGAATGATTGCACCTTTTGTGGAACCTCTCGACCGGAAGGTGAGCGGATTACCCACCTATACTTCTGAGGTAGATGATTGCATTCTTCCTGTGATGAGTCCCTCTCCCTCTTTTCTTTGAGGTAGAGATTGGAATAATATTCCTGCGTGATAGCACAGCTCACAAACTCATCAAAATTCTCTTGGCTAACTTGAGCCATTTCACATCGCAGCCTAGCGGTCAGCCCTCGGTAGAAATGATAACCCTTTAAGGATGGTGATTTCACATAGTCAGGGACATATTGAGCTAAGCGATTGAATTCCTTCGCATACTCAATAACACTCATGTCCCCTTCCTTCAGACTCCAGAATTCATCCAGGCTGGTTTGCAACATGCCCGCAGGAATGAAACGAGCACGAAATGCAGCCTTAAACTCCGCCCATGTGACACGATGCCCTGCTGGTTGGACAGCAAGGTATTCTGCCCACCATGCTCCAGCAAAGATGTGGAGCTGCTGAGCGGCATATATAGTCTTCGAGAATTCATCACATTGGATCAACCCGAAATTGGACTCAACGACACGTAACCAGTGATTTGCTTCACAATGGTCAGCCGCCTGGGAGAATACCGGCGGTTGTGTCACCAAGAAATCCAGATACGTGCTCTGAGTTGGCATGTGATGTTGAGCTTCTCTATTTATGCCTTGCTGCACTAGAGTTTGGAGAGTTTCATTCACCCTTGCCATGATTTCCGCCAATCCGGTTGGCGATGGCTCTTGTGATGAAGTCGAGTAATTCCCACCTCGACTTGAATCTCCAAGCTCCATTTGAGAATGTGTGCGTACCATACTTCACGAAACAAAATTTTGAGTCAATCAAAATTCTATCTCAGTAGTAAGTAAAGATAAGTAAAACATGAACATGTCATGAACTTTATGAAGGCATAACCACATTCATGTTTAAACAAATCTTACGTACGCTAAACTAATCAGCGGGACTACCCTGACCAGTTCATACAAACTCCAAATTTTACTCAAGTTATCTACAGATTCTTGACTTGAGTTCAATACCAAAGTTTTAGTAAACTTCAGCATCTATCCAACGAGTACTCATAGGCTCCTTAAGGATTTTTCTACAGGAAGTTATGGCTTAAAAACAGAAAGGTCCAGAGAGGTTTTTACTACTATCCTGGTTTTGAACAGTTTGCCTTCAACTGGACTTTTCACCAACTTAACGTGTGATTATGCGCTGGAGGTCTACAAAGAAGTTGTAGAGCACTTAAGGGTCTTTCCAGAACTGTATCATACACCTTAATTGGGTCAAACTACTCAGAGTTATGCTCTGTCAAAATCCAGCAATAATTCCTGCCAGAAACAGAGCACTCTGTTTTCGAAATCCTCGAAACCTAGACCTTCTCTCATTTGAATCTTAGCTCAAAATAAGAATTCAGTAACTAATATTTGTTTCAAACTTCCATTTTTAGTTGAATGTTAGTTCATGAATCATTCCTTCTTAGGGAAGGGGTTAGTAAGTGTAGTACGGTGTCGATGCACCGTAAGAATCATGTCGGTACTACGTTACCTCACCAAAGAAAATCCTAAGCCAGATCTTACCGGCATATACGTATTATCAGTGGCACTAAGACAGTCTCTCGCACACGTGTAATACACGGGATACGTACATGGTTAGTACCTGCAGAAGAACACTCAATAGTGGTGCACTCAAAGGTTGTTTCATTTCAGGCAGTTCCATATTTGAAAGTAAATACAAACGCCCATATCATTGCCATACGGCCGTCCTTGAGTTAAGCCACGTCTCAAGGTACGTGATCGTGTTTCAACACCACACGACAGGGAACCCGAGTATCTCATGAATGGGTCGTCACGGTTGGGAATGTTATCAACCCAACGGATACCACCTACTGCTCTGCAGGGCATGCCGATGGCAAACGCTGCGTATGTCCTCCTGGGGTATTTCCAGATGAACACACTATCACGTTACTGACCACACTATGGGGTCTCCACTTACTTGCCTAATGCACGCTAGGGATAAGCGTTTCATATGAACTCAGGAACATGAAGAGTGCAAGAGTTTCATATTGACGTCTCACACCAAGCTGTGAGACCTATCCCTGAACCACGTTCCTCGTCAGGGGAGCTAACCGAAATTGAACCGCTTTGGGTGGCGTTCCATATCATTCTTACCAGAGCGTAGGTGCATCGTTACATAATTGAAATTCAGAATTATAATACATAGCTTAGTCTTTGCCACTTTAAGTAACTATACTACTATAATCCTTATGTGGGCCTAATACCATTTCATCACCGTATCCTAAGTTTTTGTCGTAATACAATCCTTACTCCGTGCGCTATTACCAATGCGGCTCTGATACCACGCTGACGGGACCCCGCCGTCCCGATCACTCACGGGGACGGGGCACCTCGCCTGGGAATCGCATTGGGTGGTGCCGTGTTATGCGGCACCCAACAGCACACATATAAGGAACAATGTATTACATAACTCAAAAGCAGAAGCTTACAATGGTTCTTTGTAAATAATTTACATAAAATAGCTACAGAGGAAGTCTATAAACAGCTCACGTTAAATAACTAGACAGCACTCGAGAAGAGGTCCAGCCCGCGGACTCCTCTCGCTAGCAACACGAAGACATGGCAGCAGCTAGGTCCTCCATGTGGAACATGACTCGGACGTTTCCGAGTCTCACCGGACAACCTTCTTTATAGCGTCGTATTAACCTGAAAAACCACTTATATAGCAAGAGTGAGCACAAAGGCTCAGCAAGACTTAACCGTCTCTCCTAAAGCATGCAACTCTACATGAGGGTAACTTAAGACCTAATCCTATAATTTGCGAAAAGACTCGCCTACGAGTTCATCCTTAACTTTCTGATTTTAGCCATCATAGTAGTGACCTTGCGCCCAGCAAAATTGGAACTCCACAATCAAACAAGAAACACTTCATTCCAATGTTACTTGTCCCAAGGTGGAAAATAACTTTAGTTTGCTCTATCTCTACTTCAAACAAGGTTTTCATGCAATTTACAGTAATCATAGCAGCAATTAAACTTTGCAAACTGTTTCCACACAAGTTGATTACTACGTCACAACATGGGAGCAAGCGGTACTCAATAACCGCGAGGGACGGTGATTCGAATCAAACACTACCCGGATAACTCGACACATACGCCCGCCTCTGAAGACCCAAATCTGGCGTCCTTCATTACGTCGTATGTGGCAACCTTTCTCAGGACACTAGACTGTAGAACCGGTCACGCCGTCTCGGGCTCATAGGTCTAACGAGACGACGTGGTATGCCTCTACAACCCAGTGAACCTGGTACATCGGTTTCCTGGTTCCCATATATCAGTAAGCATCCGGTACACAACTCAATACTTGCTCCTGGACGCGGCACACGCATCGGTCCTTAACCGACACAGGCAGAGCTACTCGACCAAGACCTCGTCTTGTCGCTGCCTAACCCCTCTGCCCAGTCTCATCTTTAGAAATTTAAACTTTAGTTTGCCTCTCCCTTGCAACCACACTTATAAAACCCTGAACTATAACTCACGAGTAGTTTCCAACTACTCGTCTTCTACCGGATGTCCTAGCCTATTTAGCACGGCCTTATTCTACAGTGATGAAACCATTCTACCCTTGATCCCAGGGTTCTTTTTGGTCATGCAAGTGGAGTATAAAACATCCTTGACCTAATGCACATACAAACTTTGACCCATAGTAGTGAACAAAGTAAAATCTTTAGAAAACAACTTAAATGCAAACCGGGGCTTGCCTTGGTTTTGCAGGTGACTAAAGTCAGATGATTATGAAGTTAGTTGGTGCTGACTTGAAGCTGAATCACTGCCTTCTTGCCTCTTGATACAAGCTCAACTTCTCCTTCATCACTTTCCCACGTTTAATCACTACACGTTATGAATATGCATACATGTTTAATTATAAAACTTTTGCTAACAAGTGCTAAATACAAGTTTAAAACTGGAACTCTGTTTAAGAATTTAAAATGACACTGGTGCTAGTGGTTTGGGTGTGTGTTTAAGCACTATCATCAAGTGAGAAGTGAGGTTCATCACTTGGGTGGTGATCACCTAATTGGTTGAACAGAACACTACTGATCCAAGGCTCCAATGGATCTGGAAATTTTCTTGTGAGTTCCTTGTCACAAGAAAGTCCTCTGGACCAAAATTCATAATATTTCACTAAGTAGATCACCCAGAACAATTCCCTAAGCATTTAGGCAAAAAGGAATTAATTCTGAATAACTTTGCACTTTCATGCCAATTCCAGTGGACTACAATTTTCTACATAGCTTAGGGAGTATGCATGAATTTTCCTACGATTTTTGGAGCTAAGGAATGCCCAGAACTGAATTTCCAAGTTTTGGAAATTCTCTGAAAATGTTTCTGTACTCATTTGAATACAGAAACTTGAAATCAGAATTAAACCAACTAAATCAACTCCAAATGAGCTGAGACTTTTACAGGAGTATCCTAATATCCTAAAGAATATCCTGGAAAATTTGGGGATTTTTGGATGAACCAAACTCCCTCAAAAATTCTTTTGCTGAAAAGATTTAAAGAATTTTCCAGAATTTTCTATTGGTTTTCATGCAAATTGGGTTGCATATTTGGATAGAGTTTTTCATCCTGAATCCAACCCAATTTGAATCACTAAATTTGGAGCTTCCTAGCAAAAGTTATGAGGTTATAAAGTTTGAACTAAATCTGGAATTCAAATTAAATCGGGAATTGTTTAAATCCTGTGGGTGGGTCCAAGGGACCACGTGTCATGCGCTGGGACAGATCACACGGGGCCACAGTATCACTTCCCGCACTGTCGCAAAGGATCCCGGGGCCATACCTGATCAGCAGTTTAAACCCTTTGTCGCTGACACGCGGGGCCCGCCGGACCTTCTTCCTCCTCGGGCCGTTTTCTTTCCCGCGCCACCCCCTCGCCGGAAACTCGTCGGAGTCCGCTGGAGTCGGCTTCCCGGCCATCTCCCGGCTCGGTACTTGCCACCTGGGGGTTTTCAGGGACGAGCAATCCACTGGTGCGGTGCTCTCGGGCCGACGGTGGCCGGAAGTAGGCCGGCGACGTGCGGTAGCCTCGGGAGAGGTTCTGCACCGTCGCCCGGCGGTCCTAGCCCGCCAAGCTCTCGGGTTTTTGGCTCTACAGCATCCTGGGAGGCTAGGGAAGCTCGGCGAAAGCTCAAACAAGCACGAAAACAGCGGCTACTCGGCTTTCACCATGCGCTCGAATAGTAGTGCCGGTTTTATGCTCGGAGAACATCAAAATACGTCGCCTCTCGTCGGCTTCTGGCTGGGTTTCAAAAGAGGAGATCACCGCCATTTATCTTAGCTCCTCTGTGCCTAATTTTGTGACCAAAGATTGAGGACAGAGGGAGAATTTCTAGATTTCGTACCGGAAGGTCGGGTTGCGGCCTCCGAAGGAAAATTCCCAAATTGGTTCTCGGTGATTCACAGCTCGACTGGAGGCTTGGGGGTGAGCAGAAGGGTTCACCAGCGCGTCCGGGGGTGGCCTTGCTTGGGTGTGGAAGTGCCTGGGTTAGGCTGTCCACGAGCACCCCAACCCTCTGTGAGGTTAAGTCGCCACGGCGATGAGCCAATTTCGAGTCGGGGAGGCAGCAACTCACTGGACGCTGTGCTTAGGAGGTGGAGGACGATCTCACAGCGTGGTTTCTCGGCTTGGCTGGCCTCTGCACGCTCGGTTTTTCCTGGCTCTCGGTCGATAGACCGAGGCGGCAGCGTTCTCGGTCTTTTTGTCGTGCGAGGGAGCACCGACTCAATGGCCTCCGTTCGGTGGGCGAACTGATCCCTTCACACGTCGCCGAGAGCAGTAGCTGGTCACCAGCCCAGCGCACGTAGCGGGAGGTGGCTCCACGGGGAGGTTCCGGTGCGGCTCGGTGGCGCCCGTGCGTTGATCGAGTTCGTGTCTACCCGAGAGTAAGACTTAGGCAGTAAGTTTTGAGCTCACCTCTCAATGACAACTGGGGCCCACAGCTCCTCTCAGCCCCAAAAGATCTCCAACTTTTGACACATTGCAAATTCATCTATGAGGGATCCAAATTCAAAAGCCATTTGGCCATTTGACAAGTTGTGCCACAGTTTCAAATTTAAATTCAAATTTGGAATAAATTTACAAGCCCCTTTGATATATCTATCAAAACACTTCCAAATTTGCCCAAAGTTTGCCTTCCCCATAATTTGAACCTGAAGAATTCAATTATGCCCTCTGATGCTTCAATTGGCCATTGCAAATACAACTTCTTAAACAACAGTTTGAATTTCCTCTTTTGAAAATGCCCTTCTTATTTTTGAAGTGACCCTCTTAATTCAAACTGAATTCAAAGCTTTATTGCACATGCCAACACTTTCATGAGTAAACAAAAGTTTTTGCAAGTCCCATTTCTTGTATTCAAACTCAACTTTATTCATAGCTCAAGTTTTCTATTTACAAGTTTTGGGACTTTTACACATGAGATGGTGGTTTACTTGCCGTAGATCTAAGGACCGGTTCATGCCAGCACATGCGAGGATAACAGTGCCACCACAAGGCCAAGTATGGGTGAGGCTTAGCTCAGTAATTAGGTAAGTTGCTAGATTGTTATGGACCGTGGAGTGCGCGGGGAAAGGGAATCGAGTGAGGACTGCCCTAGGAACTGCATGGCACAAGAGGGGGCCCGTGGGTGGGAGAATTGGAGATTCTAGCCTGCCGGTGAAACCTTAGTGAATCCATACATCTAGTAACCCCTTTGTAAAGGCTATTTTGTGATCTCTTGACCATACACCAATGGTTGTGTACTGGTATAATGGAGGTTCTGCAGTCGCCGACGGGTGACGAAATCACAGACTTGTGGGTAAAGAGGTGCAAACTCTGCAGAGTCTTAAAACTATCATGATAGCCGAGCTTACGGTCACGAGTGCCTGACCAACTTCCATGATTAGTTGGATGGTTATTTAGGGATGACTTTGGATGGTTTTGGTTATGGTTTGGTTTTGGTTTTGCTTTCGGGACTGTTAAGTCCGGGTGATAAGATGGGTTGCATGACTGTTGAGTCATGGCAACGAGGTTGGTCTCGGTGTGAGACGATGTTGTTTATGAGATGAAATGGTAGCGAATACGAGATGGTATTCATGAGAAGGTAGTGAATACGAGGAGGTATTCGTGAGCAAGAATGAGGTTGATTGATGTCTGGTTGGGACATGGAAGGTAATGAACATAATGGAGGTATGATTTGTATTTTAGTACATGTTGGGATTACATTCGCTTAAAGATAGTTGCTGTTTTATCATGGTTTTCATAAATAACTTTGCTTTTCTGCAATGAGCCTTTTTATACCTACCTTGTTGTGAGCTACATATCATATTTTCCCACACTTGCTGAGTACATCATTGTACTCAAACTTGCATTATTATTTCATCATCAGCAACAGGAGATGATTACTATGAAGACCAAGTGGAGCATTAGGCGTGTAATCTGTCCTCAACCTTTCCTGTGGGGATGAAGTAGAGATGGAGCTGCTGCTTAGATTGTTCCGCATTAGTTAGAAGACTTCCGCTGCAGAAAAATAAGACTTCCGCTGTTAGATTAAGACTTCCGCTGTGAGCATGAGTCCAAGACTCATGAGACATTTTAATAAACTCTGTTATTCATGGTCATATATATTCTGAAATTCAGTTTGTGGATGATATGTATATGTGTGATGAACATCCTGGGCACACATATGCATCAGTTCTTGGTTCCGTGGTTTTCCACAGAATTGAGGGCGTCACAGATTGGTATCAGAGCCACGGGTTGACGGTAGGTTACACGTTTAGATAGAGGTCACAGATTGGTATCAGACACAGATTGGTATCAACCTGCCACGGATAGATCACACAACCTAGATAGACACAGATTGGTAGCTAAGCCACGCTGACCATAGGATGCAAGCCTAGGATGCATAGATTGGCCTTGAAACTGCCGTCACATAGGATAAAAGCCTAGGAAAGGCCATAGTTGGAACACAGATTGCCAGCACCCTAAGCCATATAGGACCCCCATTGAACAAAGTCTTGAATAGGAGTTGTGTGAGCCCTTGTGATGATTGTTTGTGATTGTGTGCTTAGTGTGAGTTGTGGGACATCTCAAAGCGTTGTCCATATCAACACATAAGTGGAAAGAGGTGTGAGTTGCCTCGGCACTTGTTCACATCCTCATACGGGCTAAAATATATATAGTCTGATCCACCTTGATGCATATAGTTAAAGGGATCTACCTAACCTTCTAACCTTCCATTCTATTTCGTTCTCTCTCATAGATGGTGAGAGGAAACGCCGGCCGAAGGAACATCCGTAACAACCAAGAGGATGGCCACGATGAAGTTCCTGTTAACCTCGGAGCTGGTGAGAACAACCTGGAACGGTTGATGGCCATGCAGAATCAACTTATGCAAACCATGATCCAAACTTTGGGTCAGTTGCAGGCCAACAACAATAACCCCGTTCCGGCACCACCGCCACCACCACTGCCGGCTCATAACAGACTGGGTGAGTTCATGAGGACTCAACCATCCACCTTTGCTCAAGCTAACGACCCCATGGAGGCCGATGACTGGTTGAAATCCATGGAGAAGAAGCTTGCCATAGTGCAGTGCAATGACAGAGAGAAGGTTCTTTTTGCGTCGCATCAACTTATGGGAGCTGCCGCTGACTGGTGGGATGCCCTATGTAACGCTCATGTCGACCCGGAGATGATCACTTGGACTGAGTTCAAGGAGAGTTTCCTCTCTCATTACATCCTCGCTGGTGTAGTGATGCTCAAGAGACAGGAGTTTGAAGGTCTCTTCCAAGGACAGAGAAGAGTGAATGAGTATCTCAACAAGTTCACACAACTGTCCCGGTATGCCCCCGAAGATGTCAACTCAGACCAGAGGAAGCAATACCTGTTCATGAGAGGGTTGAACAATGAGATCCAGGTTCAGCTCCTCAACAATGACTACGTGAGCTTCTAGAAGCTGGTTGACAAGGTTATAGTGGTTGAAAGCAAGATCCAAGAGATCGAGCGAGAGTGCAAGAGGAAAATGCCATACCAGCCACAAGTGAGCAACGTACGATCTCGGTACATGCCCGCGGCCGCACCGCAGTATGGATCGACCGCTCCTGCATATTGCCCTAGTCAGCCACCACAGCAACGACCCGTTGCACAAGCACCTCGTGTGCCTTTGCCTCCTGTGCCCCGACCCAACATGGGCGCTCCTGTTCAAAACCCCCGCCCCAACATACCTTCTGCCGTAGGCAACATGGCATGCTTTGCATGCGGGGAAACAGGACACCTCGCGAGCCAGTGCCCGAGGAGAGGCCCTGGACAGCAAGGCAACGTGCCCAAGCAGAACCCGCGGCCGAACGGAGGGGACAATCAAGGAAACCGTGGACAGCAGAACTATTCTCGCGGCAACGTGAACCATGTCTCTGCTGAGGAAGCACAACAGGCTGAGGACGACATAATTGGTATGTTCCTTGCCAACTCTAACCCAGCCACCATCTTATTTGATTCTGCAGCATCACATTCCTTCATATCATCCAAGTATGTTGCCAAGCATAATCTACCCATATCACACTTAAAATGTGCTATATTAGTTAATTCTCCCGGTGGAGAGATGAGGACTAATATAGTATGTCCGAAAGTAAGCCTTAAAATAAGGGGGGTAGACATCCTTGCCAACCTCATTGTCTTGGATTCCCAAGGGATTGACATAATACTCGGGATGGATTGGTTAAGCAAGCACAACGGGATAATCCAATGTTCTGAAAGAAGCGTGCAGTTGACAAATGAGCACGGTATTCGTGTCACGTTTGAGTCAGCCCAACAAACAACCGAAAAGGCAATCTTGAACCACGTTGAAGGAGCAACATTGGACAGCATTCCAGTGGTTCAAGAATTCTCGGACGTGTTTCCAGAGGAGCTTCCAGGTATGCCACCTGATCGGGACATTGAGTTTGCCATTGATTTGGTACCCGGAACTGCACCCATAGCAAAGAGACCCTATAGGATGCCCGTCAATGAACTGGTAGAACTCAAGAAGCAAATTCAGGAGCAGTTGGAAAAGGGTTTCATACGTCCCGGCTCGTCACCATGGGGAGCCCCCGTGCTCTTCGTAGACAAGAAGGATGGGACCCAAAGGATGTGCGTGGACTATAGGTCTCTCAACGAGGTGACAATCAAGAACAAATACCCTCTGCCCCGTATAGAAGACTTATTCGACCAAATGAAAGGAGCCCGAGTGTTCTCCAAGATTGATCTTCGGTCGGGGTACTTCCAACTGAAGATTAAGCCCTCCGATATACCCAAGACTGCCTTTCGAACACGGTATGGTTCGTATGAATATACCGTCATGTCTTTTGGGTTAACAAATGCACCCGCATACTTCATGTACCTTATGAACAAGGTTTTCATGGAGTACATGGATAAGTTCGTCGTGGTTTTCATCGACGACATTATGGTGTATTCAAAAAGTGAGGAGGAGCATGAAGAACATTTGAAATTGACCTTGTAGAAAATGCTTGAACATCAATTGTAGGCCAAGCTTAACAAGTGTCAATTTTGGCTAAAGTAAATATCGTTCCTAGGCCCCACTATCTCCGAGGAAGAGGTGTCGGTTGACCCCAGAAAAGTGGGAGATGTTCTGAAGTGGAACCCACCGCAAAACGTGAGGGATATTTGGAGTTTTCTTGGGATGGCTGGATACTACCGACGCTTCATTAAGGACTTCTCTAAGATAGCAAAGACTATGACGGAATTGCTAACCAAGGGAAAAGCCTTTCAATGGACACCAGCATGCCAAGAAAGTTTTGCGGAACTCAAGAAAAGGCAAACCACAGCGCTGGTTTTGATATTGCCGGACGTAAGCAAGAGCTTTGACATATATTGTGACGCATCCAGACAAGGGCTCGGATGTGTGCTCATGCAAGAAGGACAAGTGGTAGCCTATGCCTCACGACAATTAAAGAAGCACGAGCTTAATTATCCTACACACGACTTGGAGCTAGCAGCAGTAGTGCATGCTTTGAAGATTTGGAGGCATTATATCCTTGGTCATCGATGTGAGATCTATACGGATCATAAAAGCCTCAAATACATATTTACACAAACGGACCTGAATTTGAGGCAACGTCGATGGTTGGAACTCATCAAGGATTACGATATTGGAATCAACTACCACCCTGGGAGGGCCAATGTAGTAACTGATGCATTGAGCCGGAAGGGAGTATGTCACCAACTCACGGTTCGGGAGCTACCACCCGAACTACGTAAGGAATTCTAACGGTTACACCTCGGATTCATAAACAACATGGAAGTGATTGTAAAGGTCCCAAAAATGTGAATACAAAGAAACTCTTGTTTGCAAAAGTTGTGTTTCACATGAGTGAAATTTGGGACTTGTTAAAACTTTTCCACATGTGATAACACACATGAGGGTTTTCTTCACACAAGTCAAATGTTTGTTTGAGAACTTGGAACCCTAGAGGGGTCTAAAACAAAGATGGGAAGTTCCCATATGTGTTGAAAAACAAAAATCAGATTTGGAACAATTTGTTCAAACAAAAATTCAAATGAGGACAACACAATGGAATTCAGAACTGTTGTGCTGAAAATCTCATTTGCGGCAGTCAAATTTAAAATCAGATTTCATATTTGAATTCCTTGGGTCCAAATTACGGGGTTTGCAAAGTTTCATGATTTATGGAAATGAATTGCATCCCATTTTCCAAAATGGACTTTAAATGACAAAGAATTCAAACACTCATTTGAATTTGGATGAAACTTGCCCAATTATCCAAATGCATACCAGATTTGAATTCCCACAATTGAATTCACTCAATATTCAAACTTGGGAGATATTTGGAGGGGGATAAGGAGGCACTGATCAGTGGGTCCCACATGTCATTGGGAGGACTGAAAATCTGCAAAAAGATCTTCAGTGAAGCAGCCAGTCGCTGTTTGTTTTCCTCCCACGCGACGCAACGGCCGACGCCGACTTCCCTCCGCTCGAGACCGAGGGACAGCCGGCAGCCAGCTCCTGGTGATTTCCGGCACACTGGCGAGCTGCTCCTCCCGGTTCTCGCCCCCTCGGCCACGCCCTTGTCCCTCACAGGGGTAAAGCCGAGTCTTCTCTCTCTCCCTCGAACCGAAGGACAGAGACGCAGCCGCTTTTCTTCGATCGCTCGGGAGCCCGGTCAATTCGAGTGAGCAGCGCCTCTGAGCAGAAAAAACATACCACGACACCTCCCTCGACATCCTCGAGCAATCGCCATGTGCGTTCGTGCCCTCTACGCCGAGAACATCGAGTTCCCGCGGCGGCCGAACACCCCGGCGGCGACGTGCTCCCATGGACAGCCTCCTCCAGAGCTTGTCACGACCAAGCAAGACCACTCTGGGTCGAGCAGGAGCTCCGTGCAGCTTCCACCCGAAGCACAGAGCCTGTCTCGGCCCCTCGACGGTGAATTTTGAAGATCCTCTCCGGCCGGTGAAAACTGACCTTTGTAGGATCGAAGAGCACGTGAAAAGCTACCAGAGGGGGGTGAATGGTAGATCAAAACTTTTCGCAGCGGAAACAACAAAAACCCCTCAGCAAAAATCAATCGGTTAAAGAAACTGTGTGTGCAAGTGTTTTCAAACGTCTTCAACTGTGACAAATCAAGTAGAGGGGTAGAGAATCAAGTCACGGATCAAATGCAACAAGAACCACTTGAAAACACGAAGTAAAACTTGAGATACGATCAAAACATTAAACGAGGATCAATCTGTTCTACCCGATATAAAACAGATCTGCAACGCTGCAAAGAAACTCGTGTATCTCAAAAAATACAGATCTGAAGCTCATGAAAATTTCACAGATGATAGATAATTTAGTTGTGAAGACAACCCAAAAAGAATCACGTCAATCGGATCTGTAAAACTCGAGTTATGAACGAAACACCGAAGCAACGTCGGTCTGTCCAGAAACTCGGCGAGAAAAACTTGACGAAAAACAAGTCGGATGAACAAGGCACAAAAGCTCCTCGAAACTATGAACTTTATTCAATAGAAACAGCCCAAAGTTCTCTGCCCACGAGAGCTCTGGCCTCCCTTGCTTTTATAGCCAGCCCTCAGGCTAAACAATCCAATCTAGGACTCCTACTCCTAATTGGACTCGTATCCTAACTTACCAATACTGCTCAGGACTCTCCTATTCGCAGATAGAAGCAATCGTGATACTTCCAAACACCTTAGGAACGTCCTAAACATTCCTAAAACAACTCAACTTCGTGTATAGCATGAAATCCTATCATAACCAACTCAAATCTTCCATATTTGAGCCATATCAGACTCAGCCTCAGCCTGAGTACGCAATCCAGCCGGTTGGACCTTTCCGACCAATTCTTTACGTCCACTTCTCTTCATCACGCCTTGGAACAATGTTGCCACGTCCATGCACTCCTTGCACACGTGCAAACACCTTCCAACGACGTACACGCAACCTTCATATGCACTGCCCTTGATCCAAACATGCTGCGCGACCTCCCGATCAACTCAACCACAGCTCCTCCCGAACTTGGTTGTTGGAACCTCATCTCCTCCCTGAGACTAGTCCAAGGATCCCGTCACCAGCCATGTCTTGAACTCAAGCAACACCTGCACATGAATAAACAACCAATTCTTCCGAGCACAAGTCCTCGACTTGACTCACGTTAGTTCGAAAACCACAACACCTTACATGAGCACGTCACATAAGCATGTTGCAAACCATATCAAATGATAACAGCCATAACCACCAAAACACACCAAAAACTTAACAAATTAATACTAAGCAAACCTTCCCATAAAGCAAGTTTGAAACATTGCGAGTTAAGAGCAAAAACAAGACGCTGCAGTTCTACGAGTTGAACTTCACGGGAGCTCCCTAAAAACAAGCTCCGGACCTCACAGAAGCTCTCCGGACCTTGCAGGAGTTCTCCGGACCTTGCGTCAGACCTTGCCAACACTTGGCGGACCTAACAAAGAACTTGTCGGACCTTGCCACAGAAGAATGTTTTGGCAATATTCAAAACTTTGAATGTTAATGCTAACTTTTATCCTAATTGCCAATGTATTCAGCACACATAGGTCTCACAATCTCCCCCTTGATGAATGCATTGGCAACACAAATTAAAATCCAAACATTGGCTTATGAAAAGTTTTGAAAAGCTTTGAAAACTCATTTCTCCCCCTTTATTAATTTCTCCCCATTTTTTAAAATCAGAGAAGGAAGAAAGTGTATAACATATGCAAAGTGTAAAAAAAAATCTCTCCTTATACATATTTCTCCCCCTTTGACAATGTATTCAGCAAGGTTCAGAAGAGAAATTTTTAAATGTTATGAGCATATTATAACATATACATACAAAACAAATCTCATCCAAGTCATACTATCAGGTTACTTACACTATCACATCAATGAGATACATAAAGTAGTGTAAGCCATGCTAGAGATCAAATGTGTTTTTCAGTTTAAGCAAGTCATGATCTCCCTTACTCAACTATTTCAAAACCTGAAAACATGACACTTGTTGCTGCATTTTTATTATTCATAATCATTTAAGGCACAAAGTTGATCATATGATATCTGCAATAGATTATATGCCGCATCAGCCTTATTCTAACCAACCAAGCCAAGCCTATGTCATTTGACAATCAGAAGCTTAAGGACATGGTTTTAGTCATACACAATTCCTTCTAAGTTCATATCTTAGTGCAATGATAAGCAATCTCAAAAGAAGAAGTGCGATGCATGCATATTCTCTTGATCTTTTCTCAATTTTTTATTTGAAAACTCAACATGTGAGCTGATCACTTGATTAATTTTTTATGATTAAAAGCACTTGTGAGCACGCAACAAGTTCAAAACAGCAAAAAAGTTCGATCATGACCAGATTTAGTGTAAGTAATTATTCCAATTACTAGTCATGGCAAAAACTACAAAATGTATAACATGAGTAATGTAGTATGAACTTTCAGCCTATAAAACACAAAGTCATATATGTATGAAATACTATGCTTATATTATTTTAGTTTCAGATTCACACATAGACTTTCAAAGTTTCAAAAACTCCCCCTCAATTTAAGCCATGAGGATGCATAACCCCTATTTCACTACGAATGAAACAAAAACGAGTGAAAACCAAAGGTTTTGTAAAAATATCAGCCAATTGTTGTTCGGTATCGACATGGTGAAGCACAATGTTTCCTTTTTCAACATTATCACGAAGAAAGTGATACCTAATGTCAATGTGCTTAGTTCTAGAGTGTTTCACGGGGTTTTTAGCAATACAAATTGCACTAGTGTTATCACAAAACAGTGGAACACTATCTGAATCAACCCCATAGTCCTTAAGTGTTTGAACAATCCAATGACTTTGTGAGCAAGCGCTAGCCGCAGCTACATATTCAGATTCGGCCGTGGATTGTGCAACTGAACTTTGTTTTCTAGAGGACCAAGCAACAAGTGAATTATCAAGAAAATGACAAGCACCCGAAGTACTTTTCCTATCAATCCTACAACCCCCAAAATCAGCATCCGAAAAAGCTTTCAAAGAAACGGTTGAGGAAGAAGGAAGAAAAATGCCAAATTCTTGAGTTCCATGTAGGTACCTGAGAATCTTTTTGATGGCTTGGCGATGTGAAGCACGTGGAGAAGCTTGAAAACGTGCACAAAGATATACGCTGAATTGTATGTCCGGTATTGATGCCGTGAGATACAAAAGTGATCCAATCATATTTCTGTATTCTTTTTTATCGACCGGGTCACCATCTTCGTCAAGTTCAAGTGTTGTTGCTGTTCCCATTGTGTCCGAAGAGGCTTGCATTTGTCCATGTTGAAGCGCTTAAGAAGGTCCTTTGTATACTTAGTTTGATGCACAAAAGTTCCTTCTTTTGTTTGCTTGATTTGCAGCCCCAAAAATTATGTGAGTTCTCCCATCATACTCATCTAAAATTCTGAACTCATCATAGCTGAAAACTTGGACACGAGATCATGAGAAGCACAACCAAAGATAATATCATCCACATACACTTGAACGAATAATGAGTCATTGTTATGCTTAAGTACAAAAAGAGTTTTATCAACCTTGCCCATGGTAAACCCCTTTTCAAGTAAGAATGTTTTTAACCTATCGTACCATGCTCTAGGGGCTTGTTTTAGACCGTAGAAGGCTTTGGACAGTTTGTAAACATGATTAGGAAAATTTGGATTTTCAAAACCCGGTGGCTGCTTAACATAAACCTCCTCCTCTATGTAGCCATTAAGAAAAGCACTTTTAACATCCATATGATATAACTTGAAACCTTTAGATGCAGCAAATGCTAATAAAATTCTTATAGCTTCTAATCTAGCAACAGGAGCAAATGTTTCATCAAAATCTAGACCTTCAATTTGAGTGAAACCTTGAGCAACCAACCTATCTTTATTCCTAACCACAACCCCATCCTCACTTTGCTTATTTTTAAATACCCATTTAGTTCCAATTAATGTGTGACCTTGAGGTGGAGGTACAAGTTTCCAAACATTATTTCTTTCAAAATTTTCTAACTCTTCTTGCATGGCATTAATCCAAGATTCATTAGTGAGTGCGTGTGATATATCCTTGGGTTCAAAAGAAGCAACAAAAGCAGAATGAGCATGAGAGTTTGGATTGCAAAACCTGGACCGAGTGACTCGTTCATGCAAGCTTCCAATGATTTGTTGTGGAGGATGACTTTTGAGTACTCGGAGGGGAGTAGACACTTCACAAGCACCTTCTTCTTCATGTTCGGACCTTTGATTAGGAGAGCTTGTTGATTGAGGAAGGTCCGAACCAGCAGTAGTGACTGTTGGTGCTGGTTGTGGTGCAAAATCAGCAGCTTGATCGTTATTTACTTCTGAGTTTTCGGGCAGCAGCACCACTTCTTCATCTTCTTCAATAAAAATACTCTCCCCCTGCGGATATGGATCCGGACCTGCAATATCGGAGCTAGTACTTGGGCTAGCTTCATCAAAAGAAACCTCGCAAGTCTCCACAATTTTGTTAGTGTCAAGTAAAAGCACACGGTAGCCTCTAGTATGAGATGGATAACCAAGAAACATGCCATCAACAAATCTAGCTTCAAATTTATCAAGATTACCATGTTTCTTAACAAAGCATTTGCATCCAAAAACCCTAAAGTGTGTAACACTAGGCCTATGTCAAAACCAAAGCTCATATGGGGTTTTTCCAAGCTTAGCACGCAAGAAAACACGATTTGAGACATAACAAGCGGTTGCAATTGCATCAGCCCAAAATTTCCTAGGAGTTTGATATTCATCAAGCATAGTCCTAGCCATCTCAACTAAGGTCCTGTTCTTTCTTTCTACGACACCATTTTGTTGTGGTACATAGGGTGAAGAGTATTGATGATCTATTCCATTTTCAGCACAAAAGTGATCGAAGGATTGGTTTTTAAATTCAGTTCCGTTATCACTTCTAATTGCTTTTAATGATCTTGGGTGATCAATAGATAATCTAAGAAATAAAGTTCTAAAATGACTAAAAGCTTCATTCTTAGATGCCATAAAATAAACCCAAGAATATCTGGAATAATCATCAACAATCACAAGCACATACCATTTACCTCCGAAGGATTGAACACGTGCCGGACCTACTGTGTCAAGATGTAAAAGTTGTCCCGGTTCAGCTGTCATGGTCATTGTGACAGGAGCATGTGAACCTGCAACAAACTTAGCATGTCTACAAGAAGAGCACACAATATCATTGTCCTTTTTAAGCTTCGGCAGCCCACGTATGCGATCGAGAGCACTAACACGAGTGAGATGATCAAAGCCTATGTGACCAAGTCTATGATGCCAAAAATATTGATCCTTTGTATCATTAGCAACTAGACCCCGATGCTTAGAAGTTGACAAATCAAAATCAGCTTTAAAAACTCTTCCAAACCTAGACATGTTAAACAAAAGCTCACCTTTTGAATCTACAACCTTGCAGCAATTTTTAGCAAAGCTAACCTCTAGATTTTCATCTAGCAATTGTGAAACCGAAAGCAAGTTGTATTTCAAATTTTTAACAAGTGCCACATCTTTCAAAGTGTAGATATTGTTTACTCTAACCGAACCTTTAGCAATTATGGGAGTAGAAGAGTTATCGGCGAAAGTATCATTTTCTACACGTGACACAAAAGAGAGAGAGGAGAACCATTCTTTGTTACCGGTCATGTGGCGTGAGCAACCTGAATCCACAATCCAAATGTTCTCCTTCCTCAAACATGAAACCTACACAGCAGCACAATACGTCGATGACTCAATACTGGGGTTAGTTAAAAGACTTTTAGGAATCCAGTACTGAGTCACACGACGTCCAGCAGGAATAACACGCGAAAGCTGAGAAGGTACAGCAGGTTTATGAGCCAAACATCGAAAATTTTTGTTCCCAACTACTGACTTAGAAGATGTGTTATATGCAGCACAAAAAACAGTAGGTCCGGGAGCAAGTTTTTGACTCATTACAGCAGGTTGCAAGCTCCGAACATTCGGTCTAGCAGATTTTGCTTGGTTGTTATGTGATCTAGCAAGTATTCTTTGTTTCTTATCGTGTTTAGCTAGTCTATAACAAAAATCCATGACATGACCATCTCTACCACAGTAGGTACAATGAAAAATAACCTTATTATCATGTCTAGATGAGCAAGCAACACGTTTATTAGAACCCGAATGGGACAGTACTCCTGCAGATTTGAAAATCACCTCTTTTTGTCTAGGAGCTGTTTGAATCAAACCGCTTCTTAATGACTTTACAACTTTAGGTGGGTGTGCCTTAGCATGAGCATGAGAATTAAAAGCTAAACCAGTTTTATCATTACAAGACTTGGAAGAATTCAGCAGCAAGTTTAGGTTCTTATTTGCATTAGAAAACCGATCTAGTGTCCTATGCATGTCATCAAGTTTATTGGACAGATCAAAGCAGTTTTCACATGAAGTTTTTCCTTTTAGTTTGCAATTTGAACAATATTTAACTTCATGCACACGTAAAGCATTGTTCAAAATAGAAATATCATTCATAGCATCATTTAGTTTCTTATTCAGATCATCACATGAAGAACAATGCAAATCAATTGTAGAACAACAAGCATCTTTCAAATTTTTATCATTAAGTGCAGCAAGCTCTTTGTTCTTTTCAATTTCAAGTTCAAGTTTATCAAGTGTAGATGCGTGTGCACTTCTTAAAGAGGATAATTGTTCATAAATCAAATCACATGAGGAACAAGAATCATCACTAGGAATCAAAGTTTTTAAACGATTAATTTCAGATTCTAGTGATTCAATTTTAACAGCATTGTTCCTAAATTTTTTATCCTTTTGCTTTAATTTAACAGTGGCACGAGAAATAACATCACACATTTCTTCGCAAGTGGGACATACCTCTTCATCGTTGCTGTTGTGTTCTGCCTCCTCGGATCTTGAACTTGACTTGCTCGCCATGCAGCACATATTTGCCATAGCTTCTTCATCTTCATCACTACCGGTGTCCACATCACTTGAGCCAAAATCTTGAAGTGCAGAGATCATACTATGCACTATGTTGTGCATTGATAAATCTTTCTTCTTCTTATTCTTTGCAAACGATTTCTTCGGCTTTGTTTGCTTTTCTTCACGTGAAGTTGGACCTGAAAGGTTAGGGCACTCCATACGAAAATGTTCTGTCTTACCACATTCAAAACATCGTTGAGGTCCGGAGCTTCCTCTCCTTCTAGTTCTCACATTTTGCAATGCTTTTGAGAACCGAGTAGAGATGAGTGCAAGCTCCTCCTCTGGAAACTCTTCAATCTGTTCAAGGGTTAGAGAGGACAGCAAAGAGAGTGCACCACTAAATGATGATTGACTAGAACTAGACATGTCACGTTGTGAAACAAATGCAATAGACTTGTTGGGGTTTTTACGTGAGATGATGTCAATTTCATGAGTTTTCAATTTAGAATAAAGCACGTCTAAAGTAAGAGAACTCATGACAGTAGATTCACGAATAGATGTAACTTTCATCTCCCAAATTGACATATTTAATGCTCCTAACAATTGTCTAGCATTTTCAGCATCTGAAAAGTTAACATTGACACTACGCAAGTTGCTGAGAATTTTATTAAAGCGAGCAAAAAGGTCGTCAATTGACTCACCGGGTTGCATCTCAAAACGCATGTATTCTTTCTTGAACATATCTTGCCTTACCTCCTTGATTGTATTGGATCCTTCATGGTAGTCACAAAGAGCTTTCCAAACATCATATGCAGATCGGAGGTGTGCAACACGGTCGAAGTCGCTTTGAGTCAATCCTTGGATGATCAAGTTGCGAGCCTTGTTGTTGTTGTCAACATCTCTCATGTTCACAGCCGTAACTTGATCGTTGGGTGGTACATCGAAGTTCCGGTAGACCTTTTCCCATATGGCGAAGCCTTGCGCCTGTATGTAGGCCACCATCCGCGACTTCCAAACCTGAAAATCGATGCCATT
Source organism: Neostapfia colusana (assembly GCA_030760725.1). Lineage (NCBI taxonomy): Eukaryota > Viridiplantae > Streptophyta > Magnoliopsida > Poales > Poaceae > Neostapfia > Neostapfia colusana. The sequence goes on along the minus strand of JASWHV010000013.1, from coordinate 42,673,274 downwards.
GAACACACAAGGTTTTGCGGAGTACTTCTCCATGATGGTTAGTCAAAACACGTGCAAATCACAAAGATTGGAGCACCTTGGCTCTGATACCAATTGTAGGATCGAAGAGCACGTGAAAAGCTACCAGAGGGGGGTGAATGGTAGATTAAAACTTTTCGCAGCGGAAACAACAAAAACCCCTCAGCAAAAATCAATCGGTTAAAGAAACCGTGTGTGCAAGTGTTTTCAAACGTGTTCAACTGTGATACATAAAGTAGAGAGGTAGAGAATCAAGTCACGGATCTAATGCAACAAGAATCACTTGAAAACACGAAGTAAAACTTGAGATACGATCAAAACATTAAACGAAGATCAATCTGTTCTACCCGATATAAAACAGATCCGCAACGCTGCAAAGAAACCCGTGTATCTCAGAAACTACAGATCCGAAGCTCGTGAAAATTTCACAGATGATAAATAATTGAGTTGTGAAGACAACCCAAAAAGAATCACGTCAATCGGATCTGTAAAACTCGAGTTATGAACGAAACACCGAAGCAACATCGGTCTGTACAGAAGCTCGGCGAGAAAAACTTGACGAAAAACAAGTCGGACGAACAAGGCACAAAAGCTCCTCGAAACTATGAACTTTATTCAATAGATACACAAGAGGAACAGCCCAAAATTCTCTGCCCATTTGAGAGCTCTGGCCTCCCTTGCTTTTATAGCCAGCCCTCAGGCTAAACAATCCAATCTAGGACTCATACTCCTAATTGGACTCGTATCCTAACTTACCATAACTGCTCAGGACTCTCCTATTCGCAGATAGAAGAAATCGTGAGGCTTCCAAACACCTAAGGAACGTCCTAAACATTCCTAAAACAACTCAACTTCGTGCATAGCACGAAATCCTATCATAACCAACTCAAATCTTCCATATTTGAGCCATATCCGACTCAGCCTCAGCCTGAGTACGCAATCCAGCCGGTTGGACCTTTCCGACCAATTCTTTACGTCCACTTCTCTTCATCACGCCTTGGAACAATGTTGCCATGTCCATGCACTCCTTGCACACGTGCAAACACCTTCCAACGACGTACAAGCAACCTTCATATGCACTGCCCTTGATCCAAACATGCTGCGCGGCCTCCCTATCAACTCAACCACAGCTCCTCCCGAACTTGGTTGTTGGAACCTCATCTCCTCCCTGAGACTAGTCCAAGGATCCCGTCACCAGCCATGTCTTGAACTCAAGCAACACCTGCACATGAATAAACAACCAATTCTTCCGAGCACAAGTCCTCGACTTGACTCACGTTAGTTCGAAAACCACAACACCTTACATGAGCACGTCACATAAGCATGTTGCAAACCATATCAAATGATAACAGCTATAACCACCAAAACACACCAAAAACTTAGCAAATTAATACTAAGCAAACCTTCCCATAAAGCAAGTTTGAAACATTGCGAGTTAAAAGCAAAAACAAGACGCTGCAGTTCTACGAGTTGAACTTCACGTGAGCTCCCTAAAAACAAGCTAAAGACCTCACAGAAGCTCTCCGGACCTTGCAGGAGCTCTCCGGACCTTGTGTCGGACCTTGCCAACACTTGGCGGACCTAACAAAGAACTTGTCGGACCTTGCCACAGAAGAATGTTTTGGCAATATTCAAAACTTTGAATGTTAATGCTAACTTTTATCCTAATTGCCAATGTATTCAGCACACATAGGTCTCACAACCTTCCGGTATGATTCTGCAAAATTCCTGATCGATTGTTGTTTAGACCCCACGAAACTTCACACACACATGCCAGACATGTAGGCGCACCAGTTCTCTTTTGAAACCTCACATGAAACACCCTGTGCACGGTGCAATTTCAAGCTTTCCGAAGGCGGCTATGGCGGGAAGGTGCGGGTGCACGGTGAACCCTAGGGTAGATCCGTCCCCGAGCCCCTATACGGCCATGCTGAGCTTGGCCAACCTCCACTGGTGCTGTAGAATCTTTCTAGGGAGCTTTTTGCGGGCTATAGCGCCAGGGCGACGTCGCCTGACTTCATCCGAGCTGGTGCGCCGTCGCGGGCTAGTTTAGGGGCCCTGCCAGCTCGAGAAAACCCCACCAGCGTGTTCGTCGCGTGGAATTAGGGGCTGGCGGCGAGTTTCAACGGCAGGGGTGGCCGGACGACCGATCACGGATCTACTCCGGCGAGCCCGGCGGCGGGATCGCGCGGGAGCGGGAGGTGGAAGAAGACCTCGCCGGGCCCGCCTGTCAGTCGCACGGCAACAGTGGGCTGGATACGCTGTGGCATGGGATCAATTGTGACAGCGTGGGAAATGACCCTGTGACCCCGTGTGGCACTCCATCAGCAGCTGACACGTGCCCCGTGGCCCCACAGTCAGGTTTAAACATTTCCCGGAATTATTCAAATTCCTGATTTTTCCCTAACCTTTAGAAGAGCATAACTTTTGCTAGGAACCTCCAAATTTAGTGATTCAAATTGGGTTAGATTCCGATTGACAAACTATATCCAATTATGCAACCCAATTTGTATGAAAGTGTTTATTTAATTCTAGAAAATTCTTTAAAGCTTTTTAGAAAAAGAATTTTAGAGGGAGTATGGTTTATCCAAAAATCCCCAAATTTTGCCAGAACATTCTTTAGTGTGTTGTTAGACTCCTGTAAAAGTTTCTGCTCATTTGGAGTTGATTTGGTCCGGAGAATTCAGATTGTAAGTTACTGTGTTCAAATGAATACAGAAACATTTTCAGAGAATTTCCAAAACTTGTAAATTCAGTTCTGGGAAATTGTTAGCTCCAAAAATCCTAGGAAAATCCATGTAGACTCTATGAACTATAATTGAAATTGTGGTTCACTGAGTTTGACATGAACATGGGTGTTACCTCAGAATTAATTCATCTTTGACTAAACACTTAGAGAATTATTCTGAATAAACCACTCCATGAAAAGTGCTAAATTTTGGTCCAGAGGACTTTCTTGTGACAAGGAACTCACATGAAAATTCTCAGCTCCATTAGAGCTCTGGATCACCACTGTCATGTGTAATCTCTTAAGGTGATCAACACTTAAGTGGGAAAAGCACTTAACATTTGATCTTAGTGTTTAAGCCCAACCCAAACCACTAGCACCAGTGTTATTTTAAATTCTTAAACAAAGTTCCAGTTTTAAAACTGTCCTTAGATCTTATTAGCAAAAGCTTTTCAATTACATACATATGCATGATCATATCGTGAGGAATATATGTGAAGAAGGTGAGAAGGACTTGAAGTGAAGATCATGGAGGGAGGAAAACAAGTGATCAAGCTCCAAGTGATCATCACTAACTGATTGTAATCTTAGTCACCTGCAAAACAGGCAAGCCCCGGTTTGCATTTGAACAGTTTTATAAAGCATTTTCATTTGTAGAGATCATAGCTTTGCATCGTTGATTGCATTACGTCTAGATGATATTGAAAACCCCACTTGCATGACCAGAAATACCTAAGAGAAAAAGGGTAGAATAGCAACTCCTCGAGTGGATTTGGCTACGCTAATGTTAGTAGGAAAGGTTCGGTAGAAGTCGAGTAGTTGGAATCTACTCGCTAGTTTAGGGCTGGTTTACTCGGAACGGGTCCGAATTAGAAAAGATGAGGAAAGTTCACACATAAGAAATGGAGACCAGGCAGGGAGGTTTAGATGCAGCAGGTTGCAGGCTGTGCGTGCATAGCCCTGCCTGTGTCGGTTAAGGCCCGTCCGTGCTTGGCCCTGTTGGACAAGTTTGAGTTGTATACCGGGCGCATACTGGCTATATGGGACCCAGGAAACTGATGTACCTTGGGAGATCCATAGTGGAACTTTTCTAACTGCCTTAGGCTTTCGGCGTCAGGGTAGCAGGAGGTACCTCGCTCAAGAACATACCACTGCGGGTATGTACCTTGAGGGAGCTTGCGTACTCGGGGCAGTTGGACTGCGTCCAATGTGGAAGATCTTGGGAAAGGTGGCCGCGTACAACGTCAGTCGAGGTTGCTGCTGACAACTTGGAGTACGGGTGTACGTGTCATGTAGTCCGGGCGTGTACTGATTCGAATCACCGTCGCTCGCGGTTATATGAGCATACTTGCCCACTGCGTCTTGATGTAGTAAGAACTGAACTGGTTATTCTTTTGAACTTGATAAGGCTGTGCTATAACTTGTATTGCAACCATGATTGAATTAGAGATAGGCTCATTGAACTTTACTTTCACTTTGTGCAAGGAGCATCGCAACAAAGCGTTTCTTGTTTGATTGTGGAGTTGCGATGCTTTTCAGCTCAAGGTCCGCAAAATGAGGCTTAAAAATCTGAAAGTTAAGGATCAACTTTAGGCGAGTCCTTTTATGCAAATCTAGCCGACCCAATTGCAACCGTCGTGCATGTAGAGTTTCTTGTTTAGGAGAGACGGGTCAGACTTGCTGAGCCTATGTGCTCACGCTTGCTATATAAGTTGTTTTGCAGGTTAACATCGATGCTGAAAAGAAGGTTGTCCGGTGAGGCTCAGAGACTTCCGAGTCGTTTAACATAGGGAGAACCCAGCCGCTGCTGTTGTCTTTGTGTTGCTAGCGAGAGGAGTCCGCGGGCTGGACTTCATCTCGAGTGCTCTTAGTTATTCGACGTGAGTTGATATAGACTTCCGCTGTAGTTACTTGATGTAAAGTATTTATAAAGAAAAACGTGTAAGCTTCCACTATTGTTTTATGTAATACATGGTTCCTCATATGTGTGCTGTTGGGTGCCGCACAACACGGCAGCACCCAATGCGATTTCCGGGCGAGTGGCCTGTCTCGGTTGACGGGGCCGCGTCAGTGATGGAGATCCATTCTTCATTGGAGCAAGAGATAAGAGATGGCCAAGCAACGGATGAGGAGATCAAGGAAAGGATCCGACAAGGAATAGAGAACAATTTCAAAGAAGATGAGAAGGGTACACTTTGGCTAGGAAAAAGGATTTGTGTGCCCAACATGAAGCACCTCCGCGACATGATATTAAAAGAGGCACATGATTCACCCTACTCCATACATCCTAGAAGTACCAAAATGTACAAGGTCTTGAAGACCTGTTATTGGTGGGATGGTATGAAAAGGGATATAGCCGAATACGTTGCCCTATGCAACACATGCCAACGGGTGAAGGCCGAACATCAAAGACCTGCTGGATTGTTGCAACCCTTGAAGGTACCCGAGTGGAAGTGGGAGGACATCAGTATGGATTTCATCGCCGGATTGCCACGTACTCAGTCGGGTTATGACTCCATCTGGGTTATCGTGGACCGATTGACGAAAACAGCCCATTTTCTCCCTATAAGGGCCAAGTACAACGTTTAACAATTAGCCAAGTTGTACACGGAGCAGATCGTGTGCCGTCATGGAGTCCCGAAGAGGATAGTCTCAGATCGAGTTTCTCAGTTTACCTCTAGGTTTTGGAGAAAGCTGCAGAAAGCCATGGGTACACGACTGGATTTTAGCTCCGCCTATCACCCACAAACCGATGGACAAACAGAAAGGACAAACCAAATTTTGGAAGACATGTTGAGAGCTTTCGCCTTGAAACATGGGCGTAGTTGGGATAGGAGTTTACCATACGTCGAATTCTCCTATAACAACAGCTATCAAGCTAGCTTGAAGATGTCACCTTTCGAAGCATTGTACGGTAGACGGTGTATAACACCGCTGTTTTGGAATGAGACCAGAGAGAACCAGGTGTTTGGACCCGAAGTGCTACAAGAAGCTGAAAAGCAGGTTCAAACGATATGGGAGAACTTAAAGGCTGCTCAGTCACAACAGAAAGGCTATGCGGACAATAGGCGAAGGAAGTTGACCTTCAAAGTAGGAGACTTCGTATACCTTAAGGTACCGCCTATCCATGGCAAACAAAGTTTCAACGTCAAAGGCAAGCTAGCACCTCGCTACATCGGACTATTTAAGATTTTGGACAAGCGAGGAGAAGTAGCCTATCCACTAGAGCTCCCAACATAGCTCTCCGACGTACATGACGTGTTTCATGTATCCCAGCTCAAGAAGTGCTTGAGTACCAGAGGAGCAAGTACCAATGGAAGAGCTTGAACTTCAATAGGACCTGACTTATGCGGAGCACCCTGTCCGAATTTTGGATGTAAGAGAAATGGTCACAAGGAACAAAGTGATCCGATGGTGCAAGGTACAATGGAGCCATCACACCAAAGCTGAAGCCACATGGGAGCGTGAAGAAGACATCAAGGCAGAATTCCCTCATCTATTCTCTACTAACGAATCTCGAGGGCGAGATTCAATTTAAGGGGGGTAGATTTGTGACACCCTCATTTTTGGTTTCTGCATGTATTCATGTTTCATGTAGAAAAAACATTTTAAAAGAAGTAGGGAACAGAGAAAGAATCAAAGGAGTCAGCCAAAAGAAGCAAATTCCAGTGTACAGAGAGCGCCGAAGACAACTCCCGCGGCTCGCTGGCCACGTGGCATGTTCGGAGCTCATCACCGCAAATGGGGAGGGGTCCACCGCTAAACAGGCTACGTGGCAGGCTCGGGCCTCATCTCCGCAAAGGGGGAGAGGTCCGACCCCATGGGACACGTGTTGCCCCGGAGCTAGCCTCTACGGAGAAGCGAAGGCAGTCCCGCAGGACACGTGTCACCTTTGGAGCTAGTCACTGCGGAAATCAGAGGACCAGTCGCGTGGGATACGTGTCGATCTCGGAGCTCACCTCTGAGAGGTCCGGTTCTATTGGACACGTATCGCCACCGGATCTTATCTCCGGGAGGTCCGACACTGTTGGACACGTGTCAACCTCAGAGCTTGTCTCTGAGAAGAAAGGAAGTCTGGCGCTGTTAGGATACGTGGCACACCCGAAACCACCTCCGAAGAGAGGGAAGGTCTGGCACTGACACGTGGCGTGCGTGGAGCCACCTCCGAATAGAGAGGAGGTCCCGATCGCCAGGATACGTGGCGCACGCGGAGGTCACCTCCGAAGGGGAGGGAGGTCTCGCTCGCTTGACACGCGGCACAACCGAAGCTCGTCTCTGCGGAAAAGGGGAGACCAGGCCCCGGTGGACACGTGGAGCTTCCGGAGCTCATCACCGTGGAGGAAACGAGTTCTGGAGCGGTTTTTGGATTCTGTACGCGTAGAGATATCGGTACGGAGAAGAAACTGACCTGAATTCCACGGTATTACCGCACCAAATCAACTAAAGATAAGTTGTTAAGATTCAATGACAATCTGAATAGAACTCTAATACAATCAGATTAGGACTCTTCTTCTCCCGATTATAAATAGAACCCATAACCTTTGGCCGAAACCACGAACTTCTTTTCCAACTCCTGAGCCGACGACTTAAAGCCCTAGCCCCAACTCGCCGAGTAAGCCCATCGCCGGAGTTCAGTCGAGGAAGATCGCCGGAAGAGAGTCCCAACGATGTGTCTTGCTAAGAGAAGGACCCCGAGACCCAGAAGAGCGTAAGGTAGGTCTCCAATATCGCCTTACGACATCATCGTGTTTTCTTTGCATCTGTTCTTCGATTTATTTCGAACAGAAGCTTTCTCGTGGACAGATCACTTGTTGATCGGGTTGACCTAAAGACAAGATCATCACCACGTCCGAATTTGATCTGAACACCTCTGTTCATCATAAAATCCATGCAAACCATCCAAGAATGCGTACAGACTGATCAAATAAAAACTGATCATAGGATAGCATGCATATGCATCATCGCATCTAGTTAAAGTTTATGCATGATATTGATTGCTGTGGATCTTGTATGTGTGTGATCATGTATAGAAGGACAAGCTCAGGGAGCTGTCTACGACGAGCTGCAACAACAAGGTTTCGAGATCCAAGAGCAACCGGAACCGCCAGAACAAGGCAAGTGCCCCTTGACCATATTGATCCTATGTTTTGGGAAAACTATTTTTGTTTTGCGAAAAGGTGTGTGTGTGTAAGGGCCTCAGTTTTTGGACACATATTCAAAGTGTTCATCACCACACACACACCTCATTTGAAGCAAGTTGATAAACACAAATGAAGAGCAAGTAACCATCATCAACATGCTCATTAGAGAACAAACTCACATATTGCAAAAGTGGTATTTCCCACATATGATATAGAGGGGCTGGGCGTATGAAAACTGCTACACATTGCTACGGATGTCCATGTCAAGTTTCACCCAAATTCAATACCTTTTTGAGGTCATTTTGGGTATAGTTAGAAAGAGGGCAGTTTGAAACCATATTCAAATTCAAACCTTCTTATCCCGTGAATTCAGAAGTAGGAGGCATATTCTTATTCAGCACAATTTTGTGAGCTCACAATCCAATTGTCACTCCATTTGGAGTTGATCTTGACCTGAGCTAAGTGGGACAAATTCAAACTTTATTTAAATTCCAAACTGGACTTGTGCTGAAATTCAATCAAACCAAACCCAATTTGAATTCTAATCAATTCAAATGGCTCATGGGTGAATAATTTGAATCACCAGGGGTATTTTGGGACTCACTGTTTACAACAGTGATTAGGAGTAAATTGCAGAGGTTAAAACCCCGGGTGGGACCCACATGTCATAGAGAGAAGGAGGGAAGTCTTGCACACAAAGTCACAGCCTCGGTGGGAAATTCCACCGAGCAGCTGTCGGCTGTGCCACCGAGCAGCCACCGGCTCCACCAGCTGCTTCCTCCTCCGCGCGCTGGCGCCCAGGGAGGCTTGCTCGCGCCTCCACACGACCGGCACCGCCTCAGCCCGAGCAGGGATCGGCTGGCTTTATCTCCTCGCGTGCAACCCCGAGCTGCGGCAGATTTTCCCTCCGCAGCTCTTTGCTCGATCGGGAAAACCAGCAAACGATCTCCTCCTTCATTCCTAAGCTGCTAGACAGCAACCTGAGATCGCACTCCACCTCCCCAACACCAGAAACCCCGAGCTCCGACCTCCCTTGCCCGAGAACGATCGCCACCGCGGCGACCTAGCCTCAGCTGAAAGTCAGGCGTCCATGGACAGCGCTCCACAGGCGTTTTCACGGTCCAGCAAGGGCAGCAGCAGGAGCGCGCAACAGTCGTGCTGCTCTCCTCCATGTTTGGAAGCAAACCGTGAAGAATCCCCGGCGAATTTTCAGTTTTTACGCCGGCGACCTTAAACTGAGCTTCCGGTACGGATCCTTCAAATTTTCGCTCTAAGATCCTTCTCTAGCTATCAAATCTTGCACATAGACGCTGGACTAGCCGGCGATCAAGTTCCTTTCTGCATCCGTGGTGTGAAACTGTCTAGGAGTGACGAATTCTGAGCTCGATCAAGAGCGGTCATGGCAGGCACGCTCGGTCACACGGTGCCGACCAGCTTGCCGCCATCTTAGAACCCATTTGACACCTTGTCGAGCTTCCTAGAAGTACACTGATGCTGTAGGACCGATTGTTCGAGGTTTTGGCAGGTTAGAACCCACGGTCGACGGCGCCGAACCTCAACCGAGGCCGTGGCACGTCGCCGGGCTATTTCCAGTCACTGCCATCTCGAACTGACCCCCACAGACGTGTTCCTCGATGTCGACAACCCCCTAACGGCGAGTTTCAGACAATGGGATGGCCGGCAGCGGCGAGCTCCGGGTCTGCTCCGGCGAGAGGAGGCGGCGCGGGCGCGTCGGGAGGAAGACGAAGCCGGCTGGCCCACACGTCAGCGGCTGAAAAATTTAAATCAGGATCGGGTGTGGCCGGGATCGGCTGTGCTGGTGCGCAGGAACCCCGCAGACCACGGTGTGCCATCGCCTCGGCGTGCGACGCGTGTCCCCGGGGCCCACCCGCAAGTTTAAACTTTTCCCCCGATTTTCAGATTTCCTTCAAATTTCAAATCCTCATAACTTTGGCTAGGAAACTCCAAATTGAGTGAACCAAATTTTGTTGGATTCAGCTCTCTGAGTACTTTCCAGCAAATCAAGTTTCACTTCATGAAAATACTTATTTCTCCAGAATTAATTCCTCCAAGTTTAAATTGTTTGGAATTTTAACTGGAGAATCCTTTGGAGGAAAATCCTGAAATTTTGCTGGGTCGTTCACCAAAATCTCACTGAACTACCATAAAAATTTCAGATCCATTTGAGCTCATTTGATCCACCTAATGGTGTGATTAGTGAGACTGTTCCAGAGAAAATAGAAAATGTTCGGAAATATTTTCAGAATTTTCTCTGAAATTGTTTAGCTCATATCTTTAGCTAGGAACCTTCAAATTAAGTGAGACCAACTCCATTAGCACCCTCGGAAAATCTAGTTTTCAGAAAGTCATAGTTTGTTCCATGAAAATCCCTAGAACATCCTAAGAGTTCCAATTAAGGTCAAGTACATAATTAATTGTGGAGGGCTCAAATGAGCTTTGCTGCAACTAAAACTTGACCAAGTCTGTATTTAGGTTGTAACCGAGCAACAGTAAAAGTTTCACAGTCATTGAGTCTGTCTAGTGGGACTTATAAGCTTCACAAGTTCAAACTTAATTCAAATGCATTTAATTAATCCATATACTTGTATATCATGTAGTCGCTAAGGTCGAAGAGGAGCCCGAAGTCCTAGACTTCGTTACTCCGGAGGAACAGCTAGCCTACGACCAAGAGCAGCAAGGCAAGCTCCGGTTTGCATTAACCTTTTACAAGTTTTATTGTTTTGAGCACATACTTGAATACCTTATTCTTTGCATTAGAGTCTTGTTTGGAAACCCAATTGCATAGCCAATAAAAGCATGGGTTGGGTATAGGATTGCAAACCCCGTTAGCTACTGCAATGCTGAGATAGTGTAGGATTCGGTACAAGTCGAGTAGTGGGAACTACTCGCGAGCATAGGCTAGAGGCACCCGACTCGGGTAGAGATAGCACATTATACACATGGCAAGAAAAATGAGACCGAGCGGAGAGTAAGGGCAACAGGACTTTGGGGCCTGTGTGCTACAGCTCCGTTTGTGTCGATTGAGGACCGAGCCGTGTGCGGGCCTGTTGAACAAGCTAGAACAGTACCGAAGACCTACCGGCTATATGGGAACTGGGAAACCGATGTAACTCGGGTAGCTGGGTGTTGAGGCATAGCTGGTCGTTCAGAGGGTAGGTTGAGAGCTCGAGGTGTAAATCGGCTAGCGGCACTGAGATGCGCGTGCAGAGACCTCTTGCTCGGGACGATTGGACCGGTTCAACATTTGGCTAACGGGTGAAAGGTAGTTGCGTACGGCGTCCATGATGGTTGTTGTAGGCAACATTGAGTACGGGCGTACGTGACGGGTTGTTCGGGTAACCCTGCAGGTGTAAATCGATTATAATCGCCATCCCTCGCGGTCAGTGAGTACCACTTGTTCACTGTACCGTGACGTAGAAAGAACAGGCAAGTTACATGTTAAAACATTGCTGATTGAAAGATGGACTTTGATTGTTAATGGTTTGTTGTAGTTTAGAGCGAACTAAAGTTCCTTTCAACTTTGGGCAAAGTACATGAGAGAAATGCGTTTCTTGTTTGATTGGGGGTCTCTCATGTGCCTTAGCGTAGGGTTCTCCACAACCTGCTGCTAAAACCTGAAAGTAAGGTTCTACTAATTAGGCGAGTCCTTGAAAATGATTTTTACCTCATGTAACCCATCACCCCTCATGTAGAAGTTCCATGTTTAGGTGAGACGGGTCAGTCTTGCTGAGCCTTTGTGCTCACTGCTTGTGTTTGATGCTTTTGCAGGGTTCTATGAGGAAGGGACTCCCGAAGAGGAGACGGAACCCCAGGAGGGGAACCCCATCGAGTGGGAGTCGTGCACGCCGCAGAGTTAGTGTGCGTGTGTGCTAGCAAGGACACGTTCAAGGGCTGAACGTGGACTTGATGCGTAGTCTACGCCCACGAGTGTAGACTGGACTTATTTTGATGTAAACATGTTCATAAACTTGTTTATGTAATAAAATTTTGCTTCCGCTTTGTACCTTTGACGTGTGTTATCCGGTGCTGTGCAACGCAGCACCCCTCAGCGTGATCCTGGATCGACAAGACCGTTTGGGTCGTGTCAGTGTTGGTATCAGAGCTCGCTTGAGGTTTAACGCACTACAAAGGTCATCTTTTTCAAAAATCCTGTGAGGAACGAGTTAGTAGCCCGTATAAGGATGTTATTAGCATATAGTATGTGGCATATTAACTTATTTGATTATGTCGGAAAATCGTGCATCTCGGGACGTGTATGTCTTGGGGGGGTGCACGGTCCTCTACGACTCTTCATGTCGTTTGGGGTATTCGAGCAACGTCTGTCCCTGGCGTGCATGGTGCAACTTGGGAGACCCCGTCACGTGTTCTGAAACGTGAACACATAACTCAAGGCGTGTTTGGCTTGAGAACATCCGGGCAAGTGATGACGGCCGGGTGTAGCCGAGTCTGACGATTGTTTGAGTTTCTGCAGGTAGTCTAACCACGAAACGGTAGACGTGTAGCATCCGTGTGTGAGTGACGTTTAGTGCCACTGAAGTAACGAAGCCGGCTAAGTCTGGTATAGGTTTTTCTTTGTGAGGATGTAGTACCGACATAATCTGGTGACGCATCGACGTCACACCCCACTAAATGAACAACTTCATTTAAAACTTGAAGGTTTTTGTCCAAAGAAGTAAAAACTTGATGTAATTCCTTCCCTTAATCAGAATATTCAAAGTTAACCAGTTTTCAACTTATAGGTTGTTAAGGACAGAGCACTCTGCTTTCAGCTGAATCAAGGCTGAAGTTAATCAGAGGTTAGCGGTTGAGTTCTTTCGAGGTTGGGGTCATATGATACATTTATGGAAAGCTTTGGAAGAGCTTTACAACTTTTCTGCTGAGGTCCAGAGGTGTTCCATCCCCTAACCAATCGAAAAATGCAGTAGAGTTAAAACTGTCCAGAAAACAGGACAGAACAAAGACTCTCTGTAAATTGAGTATGACTTCCTGCATAAAAATCCAAAAAGAAAATGAGGTAGTTCTGGAAAGCTTATGAGATGGGTTACAACTTTGTAACAGAATGTTTTGTCAGATGAGGAACAGAATTAACTGGAATTCTTGGATTAAATCAGTACCTAAAGCAGGGAGGTGCTGTCCAATTTTCTCCAGAAATTCTGTTAACTTTAACCTCTCATAACTTTCGAACCAGGACAGATCTTAGGCCAAGCAAATACTTTCTGGAAAGCTATTGAAGTTAGCTTTAACTTTGATGTTGAGATCCAGAACTATTTTTGCTTTAACATGGCCTAAATCAGGTTGAAATGGAAACTGGTCAGGGCTGTCATGTTAAACAGCAGATCAGCAGTCAAATTTGCTTAAAATTTGAACTATGTTTCCAAGTTTTATGGGTTCAATGACATGTCTTATGTTATAACTCAATGGTTTACTGTTTAAATAAATATTTGACATTTCCCAAATATATTTTGACAGATGACAGCAGATAAGCAGTTGGAGAACGGGTGGGTGGTGTCCCACTGTTCTCACCGCAGCGGCTATCCGGAAGCATTATGGCAAATGCTTTAATATTTCGGATACAACCAGATGCTGCAGTACTTTGCCAAGGAAGAAGGCAAAGAGGGGAACAAGACGTGGACCATCCATGTCGAAGTCCCTGCAGGATCTACGCCACCCGGTTGGGTGCCGTTCACCGTCACGGTGAGAGGTAGGCAACCGGAAGGGATGTGGCAAGTGGCAGCCCGTGACACCATGTCACGTTTCTGCCAACTACACGTGCAGGCTATGGAGGGCACTCCATACACGCTCGTTCTGGTGGAGGGACGAGCTCAGAATGTGTGGGAAGAGAGGTACCGGGAGGCAACAGATCCGGGTTGCCCAAGATACAACCCCGCGGAGGCAAACCTTAGCCTCCAGATGAGGGCGGGAAACGCCGTGATGGACAGCCAAGCTGTTCATACGGAGCATCTCGCCACGAAGCTCAAGGAGAGCACAAGCCGTGTAGACCATTTCGAGAGTGCTCACAGCGCACTCCGTAATGTGCTCCTTCCGACGATCAAGCGACTGAACGAACAACATAATCAGTTGCATCGTCTGAAGAAGGCAAAGAGGAAAAGCCGTGTCGACATTGCGGCGTTGCAAGAACTGGTACAGAATCTGACCCATCAGAACGAGGACCTTGCTGAAGAGCGAGACGACGCTATTGAGGAAGGGCAAGGCTGGGAAGAGGACTACAACCAGGCTATGGATGAGGTGCATGCCTTGCAGGACCTCGTACCTCCGGTATTGGGCATACCGGTGGTCTTGGGCCTTCCAGCAATGGGAGAACCCGAGATGGGAGAAGAGGTGGTAGATCCAGAGCCACCAGCAGAGGTACAGGAGGAGGACGACCCACAGGAGGTCGAGTTCTACTCCGAGTAGGGGGTTACAGTTGCCAAGTAGGGCAGCTAGGGTAGTGTAACCCAACTTTTGTAATCGGTGACATGTCGTGTAAGCAGTAGCGTATTTATAGGTAGTGACGACATGAGCACAACTTCTCGGAGAACCGAGAATAATGTATCTTGTATAAATTTTATGCTTTATCAATATATGTGAATGTTGTGCAAATTAATCATGTGTCACTTCAATACCTACTGTTGCATATGGAATTTTAAGTATGACATGCACTAATCGCTGCTGTTTTGAATTTCAGAATGACGCGTACCCGTGCCAACTCGGACGTTGGGGGTACTAGCCAAGGGGGAGAGACCTCCCAACAGCCTCCCGAGGACTCCTCGGGACAACAGCAGCAACAGTAGCAACAGCAACAGCAAACACCGCCACCGCCACTGCCAACGGTTACATTGGCCGACATCGTCGCGGCAATGGTGGGTTCACATCAGCAGCACACGGAGTTGCTGCAAACTCTTATCGCCAATACGTCTCGCCCAGAGAGACGTCAAGATCGTGAGGAGCGTCAACAGAGCTCCTACTCCGACTTCCTGGCTACTCATCCCCCGGTATTTTCAAGGGCGGATGAACCTCTTGACGCGTACAATTGGCTCCGTGCAATAGAGATGAAGTTCGGGCTGCTCCAGATAAGTGAGCAGCGCAAGACTCAGTTCGCGGTCCAGCAGCTCCAAGGATCCGCGAGCGCGTGGTGGGCCATCTTTTGTGCTTCACAGCCCTCCGACCGAGTTATGACCTGGACGGAGTTCTGGACGGCCTTCAGGGCCTATCACATACCGCCAGGTCTGATGAAGAGGAAGACGCATGAATTCTTACACCTGCAACAAGGGAGCCGAAATGCGCTGGAATACTCCAGGGCGTTCAATGATCTCGCACTCTGCATCGTATCACGCAGATACCGACGAGAAGCGGCGGGACCATTTTTACCAGGGGCTTAACCCGCTCCTGAAGGACAAATTGGCGATGTTCAATCGGGCAGCCTCAACGACATCATTGACGCTGCGATTGTTCAAGAGGACTCCGGCAAGGAGTTGGCGGTGGCGGAGCGAAAGCGAAGCGCACCGCAGAGCAGCGGAGAAGGAAGCGGTCCTTTTCAGAAGTTTCGGATGGTGAATCGCCCACCATCAGGTTCACGCTGGCAGCCACTACAGAGGCCGATGCCATTCCGCAGTCGGCCGTACTCTTCACCGGCATTCAGGCCGGCAATGCCAGCACCACTTCCGCAACAACAACAGAAGCAGTGGTCGATGCCACGTGCGTATGCGCCTCAGCAGCGCATGCCGGGCTTTCATCCCCCGAGCACTACACCAGCAGCGGCCACATGTTACAAGTGTGGTCATCCAGGACACTTCGCGAGCAGTTGCCCGGAGAGGCAAGGCGGCGGAGTGGCACCACAGTTTCCTGGGAGGAATCAACCCCGGAACCATACTAATGCGCGGCGGGCAAACCCTAGGCCCGGCACTGTCCACCAGCTGGCCATAGAGGATGTGCCGGAGGGCGAGCCAATCCTTGCGGGTATGTTCCAACTCCACCAGCATCCCGCCATAGTACTATTTGTTTCAGACGCCACGCATAGCTTCATTAGCCAAGCTTTCATTGATAAATATAGCTTGCAAATACTACCCACTGATAGTCCATATGTCATCTGTTCACCGGGTGGGAAAATTTCAGCAAGCATGATGGTCCCAAAAGCGCCATTGTGCTTAGAGGGTAGAGTATACCCTACGTCTCTCATAATCTTAGAGGGACAAAAGGTCGATGTCATCTTAGGGATGTCGTGGTTAACCCGCCACGGCGCTATTTTAGACACCGTCCTCCGAGTTGCGCACTTAAACTCAAAAGGGCACGAACCTCACTCATTATTTCTGGACAGTCCAGAAATAAAACTTCCAAGTGTCTACCAAGCCACAACCATCAGATTGGAAGATATTCCAGTCGTCCGAGAGTTCCCTGACGTGTTCCCGGAGGATTTTCCAGGGATGCCGCCTGATAGAGAGGTGGAGTTCAAGATTGAACTTGCACCGTGAACCAAGCCAATATCCCGAAGGCCGTACAAGATGGCGCCCAAGGAATTGGCTGAATTGAAGACCCAGCTAACGGACCTGCTGGAAAAGGGTTTTATTAGGCCGAGCTCCTTGCCATGGGGCTGTTCGGCATTATTTGTAAAGAAGAAGGATGAGATGCTACGGCTTTGCGTGGACTATCGTCCATTAAATACCGTAACCATCAAGAACAAGTACCCGTTGCCACGGATCGACATGTTGTTTGATCAGTTGGTGGAAGCAAAGATCTTTTCCAAGATGGACTTAAGATCCGGGTACCATCAGATTAAGATAAGGGCGGAGGACATTTCAAAGACAGCTTTCTCGATGAGGTACGGGCTTTATGGGTACCTGGTCATGTCCTTCGGCCTCACCAATGCTCCAGCTCACTTCATGTACTTGATGAACTCGGTATTCATGCCGTAGCTGGACAAGTTTGTCGTGGTCTTCATCGACGACATATTAGTATATTCCAAGTCAGAGGAAGATCACAAGAAGCATCTGCGTATAGTCTTGCAACGGCTGCGGGATCACAAGCTATACGCGAAATTCAGCAAATGCGAGTTCTGGATATCGCAAGTGCCTTTCCTCGGGCATATCATCTCAGCAGAGGGTATCGCTGTAGACCCGAGCAAGATCACTCAAGTGCTGAATTGGAAATCCCCGAGAACTGTTCATGAGGTATGGAGTTTCCTCGGACTCGCGGGATATTATCGGAGGTTCATTCCGAACTTCTCGAAGATTGCCAAGCCTATGACAGAGCTGCTGAAGAAGGCTACCAAATATGTTTGGATTCCAGTGTGTGAAGCAGCATTCAAGGCTTTAGTCAAGCACCTGACATAAGCACCGGTTTTGGCGCAGCCAGACACAACAAAACCGTTTGATATGTACTGCAATGCATCCGCCATTGGGCTCGGATGTGTGCTGATGCAAGACCGAAGAGTGGTCGCGTATGGGTCACGGCAGCTTAGAAACCATGAGCAGAATTATCCAACCCACGACTTGGAGCTCGCTGCTGTGGTACTTGCACTGAAAATGTGGAGGCACTACCTACTCGGTAACCTTGTACATTTGTATACCGACTACAAAAGCCTCAAGTACATATTCACTCAGAAGGAGCTGAACATGAGGCAACGAAGATGGTTGGAACTGATAAAGGATTACGAAATAGAAATCCATTATCATACGGGCAAGGCAAACGTAGTGGCAGATGCGCTGAGCCGCAAGTCACTCGTCAACAATCTGACCATCACACCGTTGGAAGAGAGCGAACCACCACTGCATGTGATTCCACACGGAGCTCTCTACAACCTAGCTTTGATCCCCACCATCCGTGAAGAGATAGCGGCAGCCCAGAAAAATGACAAGGGCATGTCACATTTGCGGAAACGTGTAGACAGTGGGGAGCTTAAATGTTTCCGGAAGGACGGAGACGGCGTCCTATGGTTCAAGGACCAGATCGTCGTACCCCGTAACCCGGAATTACGGAATAAGATCTTGATGAAGCTCACTTGTCAAAGTTTTCTATTCACCCTGGCAGCAACAAAATGTATCAAGAACTCAGAAGCAAGTTTTGGTGGACACGGATGAAGCGGGAGACTGCAAAGTACGTGTCCGAGTGTGATACATGTCGAAGGGTGGAGGCAGACCATATGCGGAAACCGGGACTGCTGCAACCACTGGGCATTCCTGCCTGGAAGTGGGAGGATGTGAGCATGGATTTCATCGTCGGTTTACCCACCACTCTTCAAAAGCATGATTCTGTGTGGGTGATCGTCGACCGGCTCACCAAAGTTGCCCATTTCATCCCGGTCAACACCAACTACAACGCCAAGAAGTACGCTGAACTGTACATTTCACGGATCCTATGCTTGTACGGCGTACCCCGTACTATCATATCGGATCGGGGCACTTTATTTGTGTCCCGTTTTTGGGAGCAGCTGCACGCTGCATTGGGGATGAAGCTGATCCGTAGTTCAGCATACCACCCGCAGACGGATGGGCAAACGGAGCGGGTGAATCAGATCCTAGAAGACATGCTACGAGCTTGCGCTATCAACCACGGCAAGAACTGGGATGATCACTTGCCGTTAGCCGAGTTCTCGTACAACAATGTGTACCAAGCCAGCATCAAGATGGCGCCCTACGAGGTGCTATACGGAAGAAAATGCCGCACACCATTGAACTGGTGTGAGTCTGGCGAAAGGGTTACCTTCGGGATTGACCTCGTCAACAACGCGGAAGAGAAGGTTCGACTGATTCAAGCAAACCTAAAAGCCGCCAAATCCCGTCAGAAACAGTATGCGGACCGGAGAAGACGCCCATTACAATTTGAAGTGGGAGATCACGTATATCTACATGTATCTCCAATGAAGGGCGTAAACAGATTTGGGGTGAGAGGAAAGTTGGCACCCCGATTCATCGGTCCATTCCAGATTACCGAAAGATGTGGATCAGTGGCATACCAGCTGAAATTACCAGAAGCACTTTCCGGTGTGCATGACGTCTTTCATATTTCCCAGCTGAGGAAGTGTCTCAAGCTATCTACTACCGTTCAGCTGGAGGACATTGAAGAACTGCAACCGGATCTCACCTATCGGGAGGAACCGGTGCAGATTATTGATGAAAAGGCCCAAACCACACGCAACCGTACGTTGTGGTTCTACAAGGTTCTATGGAGTAATCACTCCGTGGACGAAGCGACATGGGAGAGCGAAGGATTTCTTCCCTATAACTACCCCGACTTTTTCACGTCGCATATCCGGTAATTTTTCCACCGTCCTCTCTCTCGTTTTCACCTTATAATCTCGGGACGAGATTCTTTTAAGGGGGGAGGAATGTAAGGGCCTCAGTTTTTGGACACATATTCAAAGTGTTCATCACCACACACACACCTCATTTGAAGCAAGTTGATAGACACAAATGAAGAGCAAGTTACCATCATCAACATGCTAATTAGAGAACAAACTCACATATTGCAAAAGTGGTATTTCCCACATATGATATAGAGGGGCTGGGCATATGAAAACTCCTACACATTGCTAGGGATGTCCATGCCAAGTTTCACCCAAATTCAAAACCTTTTTGAGGTCATTTTGGGTATAGTTAGAACGAGGGCAGTTTGAAACCATATTCAAATTCAAACTGTTTTTATCCCATGAATTCAAAAGTAGGAGGCATATTCTTATTCAGCACAATTTTGTGAGCTCACACTCCAATTTTCAATCCATTTGGAGTTGATCTTGACATGAGATAAGTGGGACAAATTCAAACTTTATTTGAATTCCAAACTGAACTTGTGCTGAAATTCATTCAAACCAAACCCAATTTGAATTCTAATCAATTCAAATGGCTCATGGGTGAATAATTTGAATCACCAGGGGTATTTTGGGATTCACTGTTTACAACAGTGATTAGGAGTAAATTTCAGAGGTTAAAACCCCAGGTGGGACCCACATGTCATAGAGAGAAGGTGGGAAGTCTTGCACACAAAGTCACAGCCTCGGTGGGAAATTCCACGGAGCAGCTGTCGGCTGTGCCACCGAGCAGCCACCGTCGCCACCAGCTGCTTCCTCCTCCGCGCGCTGTGTAACACCCCAAAAATTTTGATTCAAAACCTTAAATCATGTTAAGAGGGGAATTTAAAAATTTTTGGACGTGTTGCATGTTTTGCAAAAATTCAAATTCAAACTGGAATTCAAATTAAACTCAAATCAGAAAAGAAATGGAAAAAGAAAAAGAGAAAACAGAAAAAAAACCGGCCAGTGGGCCGAAACCCACCAGCCGGCCCAACTTACCCCGCGCCAGCCCGCAGCCGCGCGCCCGCGTTTTCTCACGCTGACAGGCGGGACCCACCCGGGCTTCGTCTTCCACCTCGCGCCGCGCCGGACTCTCTCTCACCGAATCCAAACCGATCGAAACTGCTGCGGATCACAGCCGAATTTTGCTCGAGGAGGAAACGGACATGATCTAAACCACCCCGCCGCCCTCTCCCGTCTATAAAAACCCCGGCCCCGTTCTGTTTTTCCCAGGCGATCGCCGATTTTTACTCCGGTGAGAACCGAGACTTCTCCGGTGAATTCCGGCCGATCTAAGCTCGGAAACTCCGATCTAACTCGCTGGTCTTGATCCACCGCCTCCGGGGAACCTTGCAGGTGCAGAAAACTCGGTGACTTGCGGTGTAAACACAGCGCCGACGAGCTTCGCCGTGGTTTTGCCTCGGACCTCGCCGCCGATCACCTCCCAGGACCTCCGAGCTCAAGAAAACCCCCGAGGTGAGATCCCCGACCTCCCCTCTACCGATCTATGCCATAAGATCACAGTTCTAGGCAGAATTCTCGAGGATCCGAAAGTTTCTGGCGAGATCGCCGCTTCCCGCCACCGTGCGCCGCCGGCAGCGCCGCCCGCGCTCGATCAGAGCGACGTGGCCGCTTGTGCGCCGTTTATTTTAAATCGCACGGTAGGGTTTAAACCCCCGCGTACCGGTTCGATGTTATAATCTCGGCCGTCGGTTTAAAATCGGACGGTCCACGTCAGCCCCGCGTTATAAAGACTGGAAATCTTACGTGCTACCCCCTGGGGTTCTCGGGAAATAATAGCTAGCCCCGGAAACTTCTGATCTAGCCCCTGGAACTCCAGAAAATCATGTAAATTCATTTAAAAATCAGTTTTAGCCCCTGGACTTAATAAAAATTAGGAAAAACACCTCTGATAAGTGTAGCTAGACCCCTGGAATTTTGAAAATAGTATTATAGACCCTGTAGTGGGGTGAGTTTATTTTTTTAGCCCTGTTTAGTATTTAATTTAGGAAATTGAATATGTAACTAGTGTTTAAAAATTAAAAAGTGGGACAAACATATTGTCAAAATTAAGTTAAAGACTTTCTCAGTGTTTAGGAAATTTTGGAGTGAGATAAAAACATATTTTGAACTGAATTGAATCTGTTTAATTTATTATTCACAATTAGGGACACATTTTTAAGTAATAAATAGTTTTACAAAATAGGGAAAATAATTATGAAATAGTTTACATCAGAGGCAAAGGTCAAAATATGTTATTAAATTATTTAGGACCAGAACCTATTCTGTTTAGATGATGTGTATTACTAATTTCATAATAAAATACACAATTATGCATAGGAATATAAATCTGAAAATATAGCAACTAGTAAATGATAAATGGAGTTTTTAAAATCCAAAGAGTTCAGTTTAGGGTTGGTAGAAATTATGAAGGCACATATAGGGAAGAAAAATACTTTTCATACACACTTGGTAGTGAAAAGGTGTAGTAGTTGAATATAAGAAATTTATTGGAAACTCATATATATAGTATGTAAGTATAAATGTGGACACAAAAGTAGGAATCATATACACATGGTTAAAAGTGCATGCAAGACACAACTCAACACACATAAAGTAACCACAACACATATAATGGTAAAGAACTTTCATAAATTTGAATGTGTGGTTTGTATGAAGTAGAAGTGTGAACTATGTCTTATGATTGTTGTTTTTCTTTTGCTATGTGTGATGGTATGATGTAGAACCTGCTCAAGAGCAAGTTATTCCTTTCCAAGACCAGGACTACCCATTTCAAGAGCAGCAAGAAGGAGGCAAGTGTCCTTGACCACTTTGATCCTATGCTAGGATGTGTAGATAGAATTATTTGCATTGTCAAGTTAAATATGAAACCCATGCTAGGAAGTTCCCCTAGAATTGCATCACCTTGTTTCCTTGTAGCTTGGGTTGGGATTTATTTTATCATGTCATTTATTATTATGCATATGCTTAGCCATGCTTAGAATGGGATATTTGGGATATGAGATCATCAATTTAATTTTACCATACTCTTGAATGAGATATTATGAGTTATGTAGAGGTAGGGATCAAGGCAAGTTGGATGTTTTGGTTGTGTGCTGGGTGCACGAGACTCGGGTTTGTGTTTAGTACTTGCCTGGATCCTAAGGACCGGTTCATGGAGCATGTAACCTGGCTTTACAGTGCCAACCACATGCTGAGATGGGGCAGCTTGGCCAATTAATTAGGTGTATCCCCGGCGTAGTATGGGTGTGTTGGATGGTGCGGGGAATAGGTGTCAGCTGGACTACCATATGAACCGCAAGGCTCAAGAGGGGGCCACTGCAGCAGGGTTGGAGCCTCTTGTATGCTGTTAGGGGTGAAACCTCAGTGGGCCCACACTCGTCGGGAATCCCTTTGTAAAGTCTTCGTAGTGATCTCCTGGCTACACACCTGGGAAGTGTGAATGTGGTTCGTGGCCACTGTCATAATGGACGTTCTTTTAGTCCACCCGACAACGGAGGATGAAATCACTACATGTGGGTACAGTGGTGCAAACTCTGCAGAGTCAAAACTGTCATGACAGCCGTGCTCACGGTCAAGAGCGGCTTGGACTTATTCATGATTAGAGGATTGATGGTTTTGGAAGTTGTGAATGTTAAGCGGGGAGCTTAACATCGGAAATGATGTTATGGTTATTTGATTATGATGAGGGTATGGGAGCTTGGGACCATTTCATCTATGTAGTAATGTAGGTGCTTAAAAAGCTAAGGTGATACGAATTAATTGCATAGTGCTTTAACCATGAGTTCAACCTCTCCTTGTTCTAGCCATGCATGATATAATTTTCCCACACTTGCTGAGTACCCTTGGTACTCAACCTTGCATATTTGTTGGTTTATATTGCTGCTCAGGTCAAGACAATGAGGTGGTGTATAATGACCAAGACTTTGGACCCGAAGAAGGTTTCTAGGTTCATGGAGACCCCCGGGCAACGCTTGTGATGGAGCCCTAAAGAATAATATTCCACTGCTAGTTTATTTACTTGTGATGAACTTATTATTGTCCATCGAGACATTTGCTATGTAAGACTTAATTATATTAGACACCTGGCTTGTAATAAATGATGCTTCACTATTTGTCATCACATGTATGAGAAAATGATCCTGGCATACATGTGTTATTCACTTGGTTGTTCTTCGGAAAAACCGGGTGCGACAGTGGTGGTATCAGAGCCAAGGTTGCCCGTAGGAACGTGGACCTAGGTAGAAATGGACGTATTTAAGGGCCCTTTCTTAAAAACTATTTTCCAAGGTGTGGGTTGAAAAGTGTTATTTAAGGAGTCATTTTCTTCATCTTACCCCAACTTTCATTCAAAATAGGATTTTTGTTTGAGAGTTTATGTAACCTAATTTTAAATTCTTTTTGTTTTAGATGGTTCGCATGATTTGCACCGCTCGCAAGTCCACAGGAGGGAGAGTTCCCGTAGTAGCCCTTGCCGAAAGAGAGGAGAGCCGTCCGGTGACGTACCTTTCCTACGGATTGGCAGTAGGAGGCTTATTGCGCCGTCTTCGGCGTATGCTCGAAGCCGCCGGTAACACGGGCAAGCTAATTATCCACTATAACTCCACCAGGACCATCCGTGAGAAGAGGGAAGAATGGAGCTCAGAGATGAGGATTATACACGAAAATCAGCTGCTTAAGATTCACCACTCTCCAGCTTGTCGGGCAACACAGGTCGATGCGGAGAAAGATGTCACCTGGGAGGCCATCACCTGCCAGAGTCACATCTATCGTCACCACATGGACAAAACTGAGTACATGTATGTCCTCCAACGTGAGAGTGGTACCACGGAGTACAAGTACCCGCCAGTGCAGCAAGGGACTTCCCATGAGCACATGGACTTGTGCTTGGAGGATGCTGCTATGCTCAGCACTCGACTGCAGGAGTGTCAACAAGAGCTTCAGGATGTCCGGGACACCCTGAAGGAAACGGAGGCGTTGCTGCGAGCCTGCTTAAAGGCGAGGGAAAGAGGAGATGGGAATGAACTGTGTGTCACCGCGAACGATACATGGACTCCTGACTCCCCGAATCACCGAGCGATCAGGCGTCGTCGCACTTCTCCACCAGCAGCCTCCCCACCCAAAGCGGAGTCAGAAGGCAGCCGCAATGATGAGGAAGATCCTGAGGAGCCAGCTCAAGAAAATGAGTAGTGTAGAGTCCTTCCCTTAGTTAGCAAGATGTCGAATAGTCAAGTCGTTACGTTAAGTTAATGGTGTGTTAATGCTTGGTGTGTGACGTGAGTTGTGGAAGCCATGAGCAATTGTCCACAGCCTCGTCTTCAGATTGTTTTGCTTTGGTGTGTGAACCCACATGAAATAATAGTGCGATTATTTGGTGTGAGATATGAACCCTCTTAAAAGTATAACAAAGCCTCAACACATCAAAGTACAAACAAAATGAAAGTAGTAAGATGATACTAAATGCTTTCAAATTAACATTGGTTGATTCTGCCAAATGGCCGGAAGAGGAAAAGGACGTGCTGCCAACCCCGCCAACAACAACGATGAGGCATGCAACCCTCATCTTTCTGGAGGCCAGGACCGGGGTGGTCGCCGTGAAGGAGTTGATCCCCTCCACCAAATGCTGGAGAATCAGAATCAGCTCATCCAGAACTTGACTCAAGTGGTAGCCAACTTGCATCAAGTTCCACCTCCACAAGCTGCACCACGCCAACCAAGGTTGAGTGAGTTTCTAGGAACTCAACCCCCAAAGTTTGCAAGTGCTGCTGAACCTCTGGAGGCAGATGATTGGCTGAAGACCATTGAAAGTAAGATGAGGATCATACAATGCCAAGGGTACGAGAGGGTGCTGTTTGCCTCTCATCAATTGCATGGACCTGCTGCTGATTGGTGGACCGCCTACGTGGCCGCCCATCATGACCCTGAGAACATCACTTGGGAAGAGTTCAAGCGTAGCTTCCGCAACCATTACATCCCAAGAGGTGAACTCAAAAACAAGAGGAAGGAGTTTTTGGGCCTGCAGCAGGGAAACATGACGGTGAGGGAATACCTCACTAAATTTACTCAACTATCCCGTTATGCCCCACGAGACATAGAGACTGATGAGCAGAAACAAGATTGTTTCGTGGAAGGACTTACCGCGGAGATGCAGTGTGCAATGTCCTCAAATGAGTATGAAAGCTTCCAAAAGATGGTGGACAGAGCATTTGTGGTAGAAAGGAAGCTAAAGGCCTTGGAAAATGAGAATAAGAGGAAGGCCGGGTGGTCACATCAAGCCTCAGGGAGCAACACCCGCCCACGTATGATGCAGCAACCTACGGGGCAGACGAACCGTGCTGCGGTACCCTATTCAGCACCAAGAGGGTACAACCCAAACTACAGGACTCCCGCAGCACAAGCACAGCCGCAACGTCAGTTTGTGCAGCAGCCTCGCCCCGCATATCCACCTCGACCAGCAGTGCAAGGACCGCCAAACCAACCCCAAGACAACAAAGGCCAGGCATCTAAGATTGGGGTGCAATGTTTTAGCTGTGGTGAAGTGGGGCACTACGCCCATAAATGCCCAAAGAAGAAGCCTGCGCCGCCACAACAGCAGAATGTAATGAGAGGACGGGTGAACCACGTCACTATGGAGGAAGCACAAGAGGCACCCGACGTGGTAGTTGGTAAGTTTCCTGCCAATTTACACCTTGCAACTCTGCTGTTTGATTCTGGTGCTACCCACTTGTTCATTGCTCAAGGGTTTGTTAAGAAGCATGACCTAGCAACCACACAAATGAATCATATGCTAGCTGTAAACTCTCCAGGTGGAGAAATAAGGACAAGACAAGTGTGTCCCAAAGTGAACCTAGACATTAATGGGGTAGTATTTAGTGCTAACCTCATAGTGATAGATTCACAAGGGATAGATATTATTTTGGGTATGGATTGGTTGACCAAACATAAAGGAATCATCCATTGTTCGACCAGAACGGTGGAACTAACTCACTCTAGTGGCACAAGAGTAAAGTTCATAACGATACAAGAGCCTAGGAGGGACATTAAATTGAATCAAGTTGAGGTGAAAGTTGAGGAAATCAGGACTATCAGGGAATATTCAGATGTTTTTCCGGAGGAGTTGCCAGGTATGCTTCCTGACCATGAAGTGGAATTCGCAATTGAGCTAGTACGGGGAACAGCCCCGATATACAAGAGACCTTATCGGATGGACTCCAAGCAGCTAGAAGAACTCAAGGATCATTTGAGAGAATTGACGGAGAAGGGGTATATTCACCCTAGTTCCTCACCATGGGGAGCTCCGGTGATATTTGTGGCCAAGAAAGACGGAATCCAAAGGTTATGCGTGGATTACCGTGCTTTGAATGAGGTAACCATCAAGAACAAGTACCCATTGCCTCGCATTGAAGACTTGTTTGATCAGTTGAGGGGAGCTTGTGTGTTCTCGAAAATTGATCTCAGGTCAGGATACCACCAACTCAAGATAAGGCAATCTGATATTCCCAAGACAGCTTTCGTATCTCGGTACGGACTGTATGAATACACTGTCATGCCTTTCGGGCTAACCAATGCCCCAGCATACTTCATGTATCTCATGAACAAGGTATTCATGGAATATCTGGACAAATTTGTGGTGGTTTTCATAGATGACATTCTCGTCTTCTCCAAAGATGAAGAAGAACATGAGAAACATCTAAGGTTGGTGTTGCAGAGGCTGAGAGAACACCAACTATATGCCAAGTTGAGTAAGTGTGAGTTTTGGCTGAAGAGAGTTCCGTTTTTAGGACATATAATCTCGGAGGGAGGAATCTCCGTAGACCCCGCTAAAATCGAGGATATCAAGAAGTGGAAGACCCCTGAAAATGTCGGGGAAGTTCGAAGCTTTTTGAGATTGGCTGGGTACTATCGACGGTTTATTGAGGGATTCTCCAAGATCTCGAGACCTCTCACCAAACTGTTGGAGAAGGGAATCACATTCACCTGGACGTCACAGTGCGAGACGAGCTTTCAGGAGCTAAAGAAGAGATTGACAACAGCCCCAGTGTTGGTTATGCCAGATATGTAGAAGAATTTCACACCCAGTTTTTACGAAGAACAACCGAGTGAATATCACATGTATGCCAGGATCATTTCTCATACATGTGATGACAAATAGTGAAGCATCATTTATTACAAGCCAGGTGTCGAATATAAATAAGTCTTACATAGCAAATGTCTCGATGGACAATAATAAGTTCATCACAAGTAAATAAACTAGCAGCGGAATATTATTCTTGAGGGCTCCGTCACAGGCGTTGCCCGGGGTCTCCATGAACCTAGAAACCATCTTCGGGTCCAAAGTCTTGGTCATTATACACCACCTCATTATCGTGACCTAAGCAGCAAAATACACCAACAAAATATGCAAGGTTGAGTACCAATGGTACTCAGCAAGTGTGGGAAAATTATATCATGCATGGCTAGATCAAGGAGTGGTTGAACTCATGGTTAAAGCACTATGCAATTAATACCTATCACCTTAGCTTATTAAGCACCTACATTACTACACAGGTGAAATGGTCCCAAGCTCCCATACCATCATCATAATCAAATAACCATAACATCATTTCCAATGTTAAGCTCCCCGCTTAACATCCTTAACTCCCAAAACCATCAATCCTCTAATCATGAATAAGTCCAGGCCGCTCTTAACCGTGAGCACGGCTGTCATGACAGTTTTGACTCTGCAGAGTTTGTACCACTATACCCACATGTAGTGATTTCATCCCCCGTTGCCGGGTGGACTAAAAGAACCTCCATTATGCCAGTGGCTACGAACCACATTCACACTTCCTAGGTGTGTAGCCAGGAGATCACTACGAAGCCTTTACAAAGGGATTCCAGACGAGCGTGGGCCCACTGAGGTTTCACCCCTAACAGCATACAAGAGGCTCCAACCCCGCTGCAGTGGCCCCCTCTTGAGCCTTGCAGTTCATATGGTAGTCCAGCTGACACCTACTCCCCGCACCATCCAACACACCCATACTACGCCGGGGATACACCTAATTAATTGGCCAAGCTGCCCCATCTCAGCATGTGGTTGGCACTGTAAAGCCAGGTTACATTGCTCCATGAACCGGTCCTTAGGATCCAGGCAAGTACTAAACACAAACCCAAGTCTCGTGCACCCAGCACACAACCAAAACATCCAACTTGCCTTGATCCCTACCTCTACATAGCTCATAATATCTCATTCAAGAGTATGGTAAAGTAAACTGATGATCTCATATCCCAAATATCCCATTCTAAGCATGGCTAAGCATATGCATAATAATAAATGACATGATAAAATAAATCCCAACCCAAGCTACAAGGAAACAAGGTAATGCAATTCTAGGGAAACTTCCTATCATTTCTCTCATATTTAAATTGACAATGCAAATAACTCTAGCTACACATCCTAGCATAGGATCATAGTGGTCAAGGACACTTGCCTCCTTCTTGCTGCTCTTGAAATGGGTAGTCCTGGTCTTGGAAAGGAATAACTTGCTCTTGAGCAGGTTCTACATCATACCATCACACATAGCAAAAGAAAAACAACAATCATAAGACATAGTTCACACTTCTACTTCATACAAACCACACATTCACATTTATGAATGTTCTTTACCATTATATGTGTTGTGGTTACTTTATGTGTGTTGAGTTGTGGCTTGCAAGCACTTTTAACCATGTGTATATGATTCCTACTTTTGTGTTCACATTTATACTTACATACTATATATATGAGTTTCCAATAAATTTCTTATATTCAACTACTACACCTTTTCACTACCAAGTATGTATGAAAAGTATTTTTCTTACCCATATGTGCCTTCATAATTTCTACCAACCCTAAACTGAACTCTTTGGATTTTAAAAACTCCATTTATCATTTACTAGTTGCTATATTTTCAGATTTATATTCCTATGCATAATTGTGTACTTTATTATGAAATTAGTAATACACATCATCTAAACAGAATAGGTTCTGGTCCTAAATAATTTAATAACATATTTTGACCTTTGCCTCTATGTAAACTATTTCATAATTATTTTCCCTATTTTCTAAAACTATTTATTACTTAAAAATGTGTCCCTAATTGTGAATAATAAACTAAACAGATTCAATTCAGTCCAAAATATGTTTTTATCTCACTCCAAAATTTCCTAAACACTGAGAAAGTCTTTAACTTAATTTTGACAATATGTTTGTCCCACTTTTAATTTTTAAACACTAGTTACATATTCAATTTCCTAAATTAAATAATAAACAGGGCTAAAAAGATAAACTCACCCCATTACAGGGTCTAAAATATTATTTTCAGAATTTCCAGGGGTCTAGCTACACTTATCAGAGGTGTTTTTCCTAATTTTTATTAAGTCCAGGGGCTAAAACTGATTTTTAAATGAATTTACATGATTTTCTGGAGTTCCAGGGGCTAGATCAGAAGTTTCCGGGGCTAGCTCTTATTTCCCGAGAACCCCAGGGGGTAGCACGTAAGATTTCCAGTCTTTATAACGCGGGGCTGACGTGGACCGTCCGATTTTAAACCGAGGGCCGAGATTATAACATCGAACCGGTACGCGGGGGTTTAAACCCTACCATGCAATTTAAAATAAACGGCGCACAAGCGGCCACGTCGCTCTGATCGAGCGCGGGCAGCGCTGCCGGCGGCGCACGACGGCGGGAAGCGGCGATCTCGCCGGAGACTTTCGGGTTTTCGAGAATTCTTCCTAGAACTGTGATTTTATGGTATAGATCGGTGGAGGGGAGGTCGGGGATCTCACCTCGGTGGTTTTCTTGAGCTCGGAGGTCCTGGAAGGTGATCGGCGACGAGGTCCGAGGCAAAACCACGGCGAAGCTCGTCGGCGCTGTGTTTACACCGCAAGTCACCGAGTTTTCTGCACCTGCAAGGTTCCCCGGAGGCAGTGGATCAAGACCAGCGAGTTAGATCGGAGTTTCCGAGCGTAGATCGGCCGGAATTCACCGGAGAAGTCTCGGTTCTCACCGGAGTAAAAATCGGCGATCGCGTGGGAAAAACAGAACGGGGTCGGTGTTTTTATAGACGGGAGAGGGCGGCGGGGTGGTTTAGATCATGTCCGTTTCCTCCTCGAGCGAAATTCGGCTGTGATCCGCAGCAGTTCCGATCGGTTTGGATTTGGTGAGAGAGAGTCCGGCGCGGCGCGAGGTGGAAGACGAAGCCCGGGTGGGTCCCGCCTGTCAGCGTGAGAAAACGCGGGCGCGCGGCTGCGGGCTGGCGCGGGGTAGGTTGGGCCGGCTGGTGGGTTTCGGCCCACTGGCCGGTTTTTTTTCCTGTTTTCTCTTTTTCTTTTTCCATTTCTTTTCTGATTTGAGTTTAATTTGAATTCCAGTTTGAATTTGAATTTTTGCAAAACATGCAACACGTCCAAAAATTTTTAAATTCCCCTCTTAACATGACTTAGTGTTTTGAATCAAAATTTTGGGGTGTTACAGCTCTACCCCCCTTAAAAGAAATCTCGTCCTCGAGATTGGTGGTTCTAAGAAAACAATTCCGGAAATTGTGCCTTGAGCTCATCTTCCCGCTCCCAGGTGGCTTCCTCTTCTGAGTGATGCTTCCACTGCACTTTGCACATCTGGATTCTTTTATTTCTGGTGAGGCGTTCCATTGTCTCCAAAATGTTGTATGGTTGCTCGGCATAAGATAAATCCTCAGCTACGTTCACTTCATTCATGGGTAACACCTCTTCAGGCGTTCTCAGGCATTTCTTGAGTTGTGACACATGGAACACATCGTGCACATCCGATAGATGAACCGGTAACTCTAGTTGATACGCCACTTCGCCTTTCCTTTCCAAAACTTGAAAGGGTCCGATGTATCGAGGTGACAACTTCCCTTTCACCTTGAACCTACGAAGTCCTCTGATAGGGGACACCTTGAGGTAAACATAGTCTCCCACGTTGAAAACGAGCTCTCTTCTTCGTACATCAGCATAACTCTTTTGGCGTGTCTGTGCTATCCTCAAGTTGTTGCGAATCTCCCTCACCTTCGCCTCGGCTTCTTGTAGCACTTCTGGACCAAACACTTTATTTCTCCTGTTTGGTTCCAAAATAGGGGAGTTCTGCACTTCCTTCCATACAAAGCTTCAAACGGTGACATCTTCATACTAGCTTGATAGCTGTTGTTATAGGAAAACTCCGCATACGGTAAGTTCTTGTCCCAACTCCTATTGTTTTTGAGTGCACATGCCCTTAACATATCTTCAAGGATCTGATTGGTTCTTTCCGTCTGCCCGTCAGTTTGGGGATGATAGGCAGAGCTGAAGTTCAGATGGGTTCCCATGGTTTCATGCAACTTCTGCCAAAACCTCGAGGTGAACTGTGTCCCTCGGTCCGACACAATCTTCTTTGGAACTCCATGGTAACACACGATCCTTGACATGTACAAATCTGCCAATTTGGATCCGCTGTAGCTTTCTTTCACGGGGATGAAATGAGCTACCTTGGTTAGCCTATCAATGATGACCCATATTGAATCATACCCTGATTGGGTCCTAGGCAATCCCACGACGAAATCCATGCTGATTTCTTCTCATTTCCGTTCAGGCACTTTGAGTGGTTGCAATAATCCCGTGGGTCGTTGATGTTCTGCTTTCACCAACTGACATGTGTCACATAGGGCAACATGTTCCGCGACATCTCGCTTCATGCCATACCACCAATACCTGCTCTTGAGTTCCTGGTACATCTTCGTACTCCCCGGATGAATGGAATAGTCGGAATCATGAGCCTCCTTCAAAATTAATTCACGGATCTCCTTTACTTCTGGCACACAGATTCTTTTCCCGTGCCACACCGTTCCTTGTTCATCCTCTCTGAAACCTGGAGCTTTATTTTCCTTGATGAGCTGTCTGATCTCTTGTATCTTCTCATCATTCTTTTGGCCCTCGCGTATGTCTCGCTCGAGTGTGGAGTCCACTTCCATGGCGATGGCTTCACCACTATTTACTAGACATAGATTGAGCCTTATAACCTCGTCCTTCAATTCTGCAGGCATGTCCTTCAAGCTCAACTTATTGACCAGCACTTTCCGACTCAAAGCATCGGCCACGACGTTTGCTTCCCCGGGATGATAGTTGATGCCCACATCAAAGTCATTGATTAGCTCTAACCACCTCCTTTGTCTGAGGTTGAGATCTGGCTGTGTGAAAATGTACTTCAAACTCTTATGATCCGTATATATCTCTGTCCTCTTCCCCATCAAATAGTGTCGCCAAATTTTCAACGCGTGTACCACTGCGGCTAGTTCTAGGTCATGTGTAGGATAGTTTTTCTCGTGCTTCCGAAGCTGCCGGGATGCATAAGCCACGACATGTCCTTCTTGCGTGAGAACACATCCCAACCCGTTTCCAGAGGCATCGCAGTACACTGTGAAATTCTTCTGCATATCTGGCATAACCAACACTGGGGCTGTTGTCAATCTCTTCTTTAGCTCCTGAAAGCTCGTCTCGCACTGTGGCGTCCAGGTGAATGTGATTCCCTTCTCCAACAGTTTGGTGAGAGGTCTCGAGATCTTGGAGAATCCCTCAATAAACCGTCGATAGTACCCAGCCAATCCCAAAAAGCTTTGAACTTCCCCGACATTTTCAGGGGTCTTCCACTTCTGGATATCCTCGATTTTAGCGGGGTCTACGGAGATTCCTCCCTCTGAGATTATATGTCCTAAAAAGGGAACTCTCTTCAGCCAAAACTCACACTTTTAATCATATGTATATGATTCCTACTTTTGTGTTCACATTTATACTTACATGCTATATATATGAGTTTCAATTTAAATAAACTCCTTATATTCAATTACTACACCTTTTCACTACCAAGTATGTATGAAAAGTATTTTTCTTCTCCATATGTGCCTTTAGAATTTCTACCAACCTTAAACTGAATTCTTTGGATTCTAGAAACTCCATTTATCATTTACTAGTTTCTATATTTTCAGATTTATTTTCGTATACATAAATGTGTTCTTTATTATGAAATTAGTAATACACATCATCTAACAGAATAGGTTCTGGTCCTAAATAATTTAATAACACATTTTGACCTTTGCCTCTGATGTAAACTATTTGACAATTATTTTCCTATTTTCTAAAACTATTCATTGCTTAAAAATGTGTCCCTAAATGTGAATAATAAATTAGACAGATTCAATTCAGCCCAAAATATGTTTTTATCTCACTCCAAAGTTTCCTAAATACTGAGAAAGTCTTTAATTAAATTTTGACAATATGTTTGTCCCACCTTTTAATTTTTAAACACAAGCAACATATTCAATTTCCTAAATTAAATACTAAACAGGGCTAAAAAGGTAAACTCACCCCATTTTAGGGTCTATAATATTATTTTCAGAATTTCCAGGGGTCTAGCTATACTTATCAGAGGTGTTTTTCCTAATTTTCATTAAGTCCAGGGGCTAAAACTGATTTTTAAATGAATTTACATGATTTTCTGAATTTCCAGGGGCTAGATCAGAAGTTTCCGGGGCTAGCTCTTATTTCCCGAGAACCCCAGGGGGTAGCACGTAAGATTTCCAGTCTTTATAACGCGGGGCTGACGTGGACCGTCCGATTTTAAACCGACGGCTGAGATTATAACGTCGAAGCGGTACGCGGGGATTTAAACCCTACCGTGCGATTTAAAATAAACGGCGCACAAGCGGCCACGTCGCTCTGATCGAGCGCGGGCGGCGCTGCCGGCGGCGCATGGCGGCGGGAGGCGTCGATCTCGCCGGAAACTTTCGGATCCTCGAGAATTCTGCCTAGAACTGTGATCTTATGGCATAGATCGGTAGAGGGGAGGTCGGGGATCTCACCTCGGGGGTTTTCTTGAGCTCGGAGGTCCTGGAAGGTGATCGGCGGCGAGGTCCGAGGCAAAACCACGGCGAAGCTCGTCGGCGCTGTGTTTACACCGCAAGTCACCGAGTTTTCTGCACCTGCAAGGTTCCCCGGAGGCGGTGGATCAAGACCAGCGAGTTAGATCGGAGTTTCCGAGCTTAGATCGGCCAGAATTCACCGGAGAAGTCTCGGTTCTCACCGGAGTAAAAATCGGCGATCGCGTGGGAAAAACAGAACGAGGCCGGGGTTTTTATAGACGGGGGAGGGCGGCGGGGTGGTTTAGATCATGTCCGCGTCGGCTACGAACAGAATTCAGTGGGGTTTACGTCGAAATCCCGATCGGTTTCGATTCGGGCGCGGGGGAGTTCGGCGCGGCGCGAGGTAGACGAAGATAGGTGGGTCCCGCCTGTCAGTGTGAGAGAGCGCGGGCGCGCGGCTGCGGGCTGGCGCGGGGTAAGTTGGGCCTGCTGGTGGGTTTCGGCCCACTGGCCGGTTTTTTTCTGTTTTCTCTTTTTCATTTTCCATTTCTTTTCTGATTTGAGTTTAATTTGAATTCCAGTTTGAATTTGAATTTTTGCAAAACATGCAGCACGTCCAAAAATTTTTAAATTCCCCTCTTAACATGATTTAAGGTTTTGAATCAAAATTTTGGGGTGTTACAGCTCTACCCCCCTTAAAAGAAACCTCGTCCTCGAGATTGGTGTTTCTAAGAAAACAATTCCGGAAATTGTGCCTTGAGCTCATCTTCCCGCTCCTAGGTGGCTTCCTCTTATGAGTGATGCTTCCACTGCACCTTGCACATCCGGATTCTTTTATTTCTGGTGAGGCGTTCTATTGTCTCCAAAATCTTGTATGGTTGCTCGGCATAAGACAAATCCTCAGCTACATCCACTTCATTCATGGGTAACACCTCTTCAGGCGTCCTCAGACATTTCTTGAGTTGTGACACATGGAATACATCGTGCACATACGATAGATGAACCGGTAACTCTAGTTGATAAGCCACTTCGCCTTTCCTTTCCAAAACTTGAAAGGGTCCGATGTATTGAGGTGACAACTTCCCTTTCACCTTGAACCGACGAAGTCCTCTGATAGGGGACACCTTGAGATAAACATAGTCTCCCACATTGAAAATGAGCTCTCTTCTTCGTACATCAGCATAACTCTTTTGGCGTGTCTGTGCTATCCTCAAGTTGTTGCGAATCTCCCTCACCTTCGCCTCGGCTTCATGTAGCACTTCTGGACCAAACACTTTACTTTCTCCTGTTTGGTTCCAAAATAGGGGAGTTCTGCACTTCCTCCCATACAAAGCTTCAAACGGTGACATCTTCATACTAGCTTGATAGCTGTTGTTATAGGAAAACTCCGCATACGGTAAGTTCTTGTCCCAACTCCTATTGTTTTTGAGTGCACATGCCCTTAGCATATCTTCAAGGATCTGATTGGTTCTCTCCGTCTGCCCATCAGTTTGGGGATGATAGGCAGAACTAAAGTTCAGATGGGTTCCCATGGTTTCGTGCAACTTCTGCCAGAATCTTGAGGTGAACTGTGTCCCTCGATCCGACACTATCTTCTTTGGCACTCCATGGTAACACACGATCCTTGACATGTACAACTCTGCCAATTTGGATCCGCTGTAGCTTTCCTTCACGGGGATGAAGTGAGCTACTTTGGTTAGCCTATCAATGATGACCCATATTGAATCATATCCGGATTGGGTCCTAGGCAATCCCACGATGAAATCCATGCTGATTTCTTCCCATTTCCATTCAGGCACTTTGAGTGGTTGCAATAATCCCGTGGGTCATTGATGTTCTGTTTTTACCAACTGACATGTGTCACATAGGGCAACATGTTCCGCGACATCTCGCTTCATGCCATACCACCAATACCTGCTCTTGAGGTCCTGGTACATCTTCGTACTCCCAGGATGAATGGAATAGTCGGAATCATGAGCCTCCTTCAAAATCAATTCACGGATCTCATTTACTTCTGGCACACAGATTCTTTTCCCGTGCCACACCGTTCCTTGTTCATCCTCTCTAAAACCAAGAGCTTTATTTTCCTTGATGAGCTGTCTGATCTCTTGTATCTTCTCATCATTCTTTTGGCCCTCGCGTATGTCTCGCTCGAGTGTGTAGTCCACTTCCATGGTGATGGCTTCACCACTATTTACTAGACATAGATTGAGCCTTATAACCACGTCCTTCAATTCTGCAGGCATGTCCTTCAAGCTCAACTTATTGACCTGCACTTTCCGACTCAAAGCATCGTCCACTACGTTTGCTTTCGCAGGATGATAGTTGATGCCCACATCAAAGTCATTGATTAGCTCTAACCATCTCCTTTGTCTGAGGTTGAGATCTGGCTGTGTGAAAATGTACTTCAAACTCTTACGATCCGTGTATATCTCTGTCCTCTTCCCCATCAAATAGTGTCGCCAAATTTTCAACGCGTGTACCACTGCGGCTAGTTCTAGGTCATGTGTAGGATAGTTTCTCTCGTGCTTCCGAAGCTGCCGGGATGCATAAGCCATGACATGTCCTTCTTGCATGAGAACACATCCCAACCCGTTTCCAGAGGCATCACAGTACACTGTGAAATTCTTCTGCATATCTGGCATAACCAACACTGGGGCTGTTGTCAATCTCTTTTTTAGCTCCTGAAAGCTTGTCTCGCACTGTGGCGTCTAGGTGAATGTGATTCCCTTCTCCAACAGTTTGGTGAGAGGTCTCGAGATCTTGGAGAATCACTCAATAAACCGTCGATAGTACCCAGCCAATCCTAAAAAGCTTCGAACTTCCCCGACATTTTCAGGGGTCTTCCACTTCTGGATATCCTCGATTTTGGCGGGATCTACGGAGATTCCTCCCTCCGAGATTATATGTCCTAAAAAGGGAACTCTCTACAGCCAAAACTCACACTTGCTCAACTTGGCATATAGTTGGTGTTCTCTCAGCCTCTGCAACACCAACCTTAGATGTTTCTCATGTTCTTCCTCATCTTTGGAGAAGACGAGAATGTCATCTATGAAAACCACCACAAATTTGTCCAGATATTCCATGAATACCTTGTTCATGAGATACATGAAGTATGCCGGGGCATTCGTTAGCCCGAAAGGCATGACAGTGTATTCATACAGTCCGTACCGAGATACGAAAGCTGTCTTGGGAATATCAGATTGCCTTATCTTGAGTTGGTGGTATCCCGATCTGAGATCAATTTTCGAGAACACACAAGATCACCTCAACTGATCAAACAAGTCTTCAATGCGAGGCAATGGGTACTTGTTCTTGATGGTTACCTCATTCAAAGCACGGTAATCCACGCATAACCTTTGGGTTCCCTCTTTCTTGGGCACAAATATCACCGGAGCTCCCCATGGTGAGGAACTAGGGCGAATATACCCCTTCTCCGTCAATTCTCTCAAATGATCCTTGAGTTCTTCCAGCTGCTTGGAGTCCATCCGATAAGGTCTCTTGTATATCGGGGCTGTTCCAGGCACTAGCTCAATTGCGAATTCCACTTCACGATCGGGAGGCATACCTGGCAATTCTTCCGGAAAAACATCTGGATATTCCCGGATGGTCCTGATTTCCTCAACTTTCACCTCAACTTGATTTAATTTAATGTCCCTCCTAGGCTCGTGTATTGTTATGAACTTTACTCTTGTGCCACTAGGGTGAGTTAGTTCCACCGTCCTGGTCGAACAATGAATGATTCCCTTATGTTTGGTCAACCGATCCATGCCCAAAATAATATCTATCCCTTGGGAATCTATCACTATGAGGTTAGCAGTAAACACTACCCCATTAATGTCTAGGTTCACTTTGGGACACACTTATCTTGTCCTTATTTCTCCACCCGGAGAGTTTACGGCTAGCATATGGTTCATTTCTCACACAAAAAAATGCAATATTATTTCATGTGGGTTCACATACCAAAGCAAAACAATCTAAAGACGAGGCTGTGGACAATTGCTCATGGCTTCCAAAACTCACGTCACACACCAAGCATTATCACACCATTAACTTAACTTAACGACTCGCCTATTCGACATCTTGCTAACTAAGGGAGGGACTCTACACTACTCGTTTTCTTGAGCTGGCTCCTCGGGATCTTCCTCATCATTTCGGCTGCCTTCTGACTCTTCTTTGGGTGGGGAGGCTGCTGGTGGAGAAGTGCGACGACGCCTGATCGCTCGGCGATCTGGGGAGTCAGGAGTCCATGTATCATTCACGGTGACACACAGTTCATTCCCATCTCCTCTTTCTCTCGCCTTTAAGAAGGCTCGCAGCAACGCCTCCGTTTCCTTCAGGGTGTCCCGGACATCCTGAAGCTCTTGTTGACACTCCTGCAGCCGAGTGCTGAGCATAGCAGCGTCCTCCAAGCACAAGTCCATGTGCTCATGGGAAGTCCCTTGCTGCACTGGCGGGTACTTGTACTCCGTGGTACCACTCTCACGCTGGAGGACATACATGTACTCCGTTTTTCCAAGTGGCGACGATAGATGTGACTCTGGCAGGTGATGGCCTCCCAGGTGACATCTTTCTCCGCATCGACCTGTGTTGCCCGACAAGCTGGAGAGTGGTGAATCTTAAGCAGCTGATTTTCGTGTATAATCCTCATATCTGAACTCCATTCTTCCCTCTTCTCACGGATGGTCCTGGTGGAGTTATAGTGGATAACTAGCTTGCCCGTGTTACCGGCGGCTTCGAGCATACGCCGAAGACGGCGCAATAAGCCTCCTACTGCCAATCCGTAGGAAAGGTACGTCACCGGACGGCTCTCCTCTCTCTCGGCAAGGGCAACTACGGGAACTCTCCCTCCTGTGGACTTGCGAGCGGTACGAATCATGCGAACCATCTAAAACAAAAAGAATTTAAAATTAGGTTAGATAAACTCTCAAACAAAAATCCTATTTTGAATGAAAGTTGGGGTAAGATGAAGAAAATGACTCCTTAAATAACGCTTTTCAACCCACACCTTGGAAAATAGTTTTTAAGAAAATAGGGCCCTTAAATACGTCCATTTCTACCTAGGTCCACGTTCCTACGGGCAACCTTGGCTCTGATACCACCTCTGTCACACCCGGTTTTTCCGAAGAACGACCAAGTGAATATCACATGTATGCCAGGATCATTTTCTCATACATGTGATGACAAATAGTGAAGCATCATTTATTACAAGCCAGGTGTCGAATATAAGTAAGTCTTACATAGTAAATGTCTCGATGGACAATAATAAGTTCATCACAAGTAAATAAACTAGCAGCGGAATATTATTCTTGAAGGCTCCGTCACAGGCGTTGCCCGGGGGTCTCCATGAACCTAGAAACCTTCTTCGGGTCCAAAGTCTTGGTCATTATACACCACCTCATTATCTTGAACTGAGCAGCAATATAAACCAACAAAATATGCAAGGTTGAGTACCAATGGTACTCAGCAAGTGTGGGAAAATTATATCATGCATGGCTAGAACAAGGAGAGGTTGAACTCATGGTTAAAGCACTATGCAATTAATTCCTATCACCTTAGCTTTTTAAGAACCTACATTACTACACATATGAAATGGTCCCAAACTCCCATCCCAACATCATAATTCAATAACCATAACATCATTTCCAATGTTAAGCTCCCCGCTTAACATCCACAACTTCTAAAACCATCAATCCTCTAATCATGAATAAGTCCAAGCCGCTCTTGACCGTGAGCACGGCTGTCATGACAGTTTTGACTCTGCAGAGTTTGTACCACTGTACCCACATGTAGTGATTTCATCCCCCGTTGCCGGGTGGACTAAAAGAACCTCCATTATGCCAGTGACTATGAACCACATTCACACTTCCCAGGTGTGTAGCCAGGAGATCACTACGAAGCCTTTACAAAGGGATTCCCGACGAGCGTGGGCCCACTGAGGTTTCACCCCTAACAGCATACAAGAGGCTCCAACCCCGCTGCAGTGGCCCCCTCTTGAGCCTTGCGGTTCATATAGTACAACACACCCATACTACGCCGGGGATACACCTAATTAATTGGCCAAGCTGCCCCATCTCAGCATGTGGTTGGCACTGTAAATCCAGGTTACATGCTCCATGAACCGGTCCTTAGGATCCAGGCAAGTACAAAACACAAACCCGAGTCTCGTGCACCCAGCACACAACCAAAACATCCAACTTGCCTTGATCCCTACCTCTACGTAACTCACAATATCTCATTCAAGAGTATGGTAAAATAAACGGATGATCTCATATCCCAAATATCCCATTCTAAGCATGGCTAAGCGTATGCATAATAATGAATAACATGATAAAATAAATCCCAACCCAAGCTACAAGGAAACAAGGTAATGCAATTCTAGGGAAACTTCCTATCATGGGTTTCATATTTCAATTGACAATGCAAATAATTCTAGCTACACATCCTAGCATAGGATCAAAGTGGTCAAGGACACTTGCCTCCTTCTTGCTGCTCTTGAAATGGGTAGTCCTGATCTTGGAAAGGAATAACTTGCTCTTGAGCAGGTTCTACATCATACCATCACACATAGCAAAAGAAAAACAACAATCCATAAGACATAGTTCACACTTCCACTTCATACAAACCACACATTCACATTTATGAAAGTCATTCACCATTATATGTGTTGTGGTTACTCTATGTGTGTTGATTTGTGTTTTGCATACACTTTTAATCATATGTATATGATTCCTACTTTTGTGTTCACATTTATACTTACATGCTATATATATGAGTTTCAATTTAAATAAACTCCTTATATTCAATTACTACACCTTTTCACTACCAAGTATGTATGAAAAGTATTTTTCTTCTCCATATGTGCCTTTAGAATTTCTACCAACCTTAAACTGAATTCTTTGGATTCTAGAAACTCCATTTATCATTTACTAGTTTCTATATTTTCAGATTTATTTTCCTATACATAAATGTGTTCTTTATTATGAAATTAGTAATACACATCATCTAACAGAATAGGTTCTGGTCCTAAATAATTTAATAACATATTTTGACCTTTGCCTCTGATGTAAACTATTTCACAATTATTTTCCTATTTTCTAAAACTATTCATTGCTTAAAAATGTGTCCCTAAATGTGAATAATAAATTAGACAGATTCAATTCAGCCCAAAATATGTTTTTATCTCACTCCAAAGTTTCCTAAATACTGAGAAAGTCTTTAATGATGACCCATATTGAATCATACCCTGATTGGGTCCTAGGCAATCCCACGACGAAATCCATGCTGATTTCTTCTCATTTCCGTTCAGGCACTTTGAGTGGTTGCAATAATCCCGCGGGTCGTTGATGTTCTGCTTTCACCAACTGACATGTGTCACATAGGGCAACATGTTCCGCGACATCTCGCTTCATGCCATACCACCAATACCTGCTCTTGAGGTCCTGGTACATCTTCGTACTCCCCGGATGAATGGAATAGTCGGAATCATGAGCCTTTTTCAAAATTAATTCATGGATCTCCTTTACTTCTGGCACACAGATTCTTTTCCCGTGCCACACCGTTCCTTGTTCATCCTCTCTGAAACCTGGAGCTTTATTTTCCTTGATGAGCTGTCTGATCTCTTGTATCTTCTCATCATTCTTTTGGCCCTCGCGTATGTCTCGCTCGAGTGTGGAGTCCACTTCCATGGCGATGGCTTCACCACTATTTACTAGACATAGATTGAGCCTTATAACCTCGTCCTTCAATTCTGCAGGCATGTCCTTCAAGCTCAACTTATTGACCAGCACTTTCCGACTCAAAGCATCGGCCACGACGTTTGCTTTCCCGGGATGATAGTTGATGCCCACATCAAAGTCATTGATTAGCTCTAACCATCTCCTTTGTCTGAGGTTGAGATCTGGCTGTGTGAAAATGTACTTCAAACTCTTATGATCCGTATATATCTCTGTCCTCTTCCCCATCAAATAGTGTCGCCAAATTTTCAACGCGTGTACCACTGCGGCTAGTTCTAGGTCATGTGTAGGATAGTTTTTCTCGTGCTTCCGAAGCTGCCGGGATGCATAAGCCACGACATGTCCTTCTTGCATGAGAACACATCCCAACCCGTTTCCAGAGGCATCGCAGTACACTGTGAAATTCTTCTGCATATCTGGCTTAACCAACACTGGGGCTGTTGTCAATCTCTTCTTTAGCTCCTGAAAGGTCGTCTCGCACTGTGGCGTCCAGGTGAATGTGATTCCCTTCTCCAACAGTTTGGTGAGAGGTCTCGAGATCTTGGAGAATCCCTCAATAAACCGTCGATAGTACCCAGCCAATCCCAAAAAGCTTTGAACTTCCCCGACATTTTCAGGGGTCTTCCACTTCTGGATATCCTCGATTTTAGCGGGGTCTACGGAGATTCCTCCCTCTGAGATTATATGTCCTAAAAAGGGAACTCTCTTCAGCCAAAACTCACACTTTTAATCATATGTATATGATTCCTACTTTTGTGTTCACATTTATACTTACATGCTATATATATGAGTTTCAATTTAAATAAACTCCTTATATTCAATTACTACACCTTTTCACTACCAAGTATGTATGAAAAGTATTTTTCTTCTCCATATGTGCCTTTAGAATTTCTACCAACCTTAAACTGAATTCTTTGGATTCTAGAAACTCCATTTATCATTTACTAGTTTCTATATTTTCAGATTTATTTTCCTATACATAAATGTGTTCTTTATTATGAAATTAGTAATACACATCATCTAACAGAATAGGTTCTGGTCCTAAATAATTTAATAACACATTTTGACCTTTGCCTCTGATGTAAACTATTTCACAATTATTTTCCTATTTTCTAAAACTATTCATTGCTTAAAAATGTGTCCCTAAATGTGAATAATAAATTAGACAGATTCAATTCAGCCCAAAATATGTTTTTATCTCACTCCAAAGTTTCCTAAATACTGAGAAAGTCTTTAATTAAATTTTGACAATAAGTTTGTCCCACCTTTTAATTTTTAAACACAAGCAACATATTCAATTTCCTAAATTAAATACTAAACAGGGCTAAAAAGGTAAACTCACCCCATTACAAGGTCTATAATATTATTTTCAGAATTTCCAGGGGTCTAGATATACTTATCAGAGGTGTTTTTCCTAATTTTCATTAAGTCCAGGGGCTAAAACTGATTTTTAAATGAATTTACATGATTTTCTGAAGTTCCAGGGGCTAGATCAGAAGTTTCCGGGGCTAGCTCTTATTTTCCGAGAACCCCAGGGGATAGCACGTAAGATTTCCAGTCTTTATAACGCGGGGCTGACGTGGACCGTCCGATTTTAAACCGACGGCTTAGATTATAACGTCGAACCGGTACGCGGGGATTTAAACCCTACCGTGCGATTTAAAATAAACGGCGCACAAGCGGCCACGTCGCTCTGATCGAGCGCGGGCGGCGCTGCCGGCGGCGCACGGCGGCGGGAGGCGGCGATCTCGCCGGAAACTTTCGGATCCTCGAGAATTCTGCCTAGAACTGTGATCTTATGGCATAGATCGGTAGAGGGGAGGTCGGGGATCTCACCTCGGGGGTTTTCTTGAGCTCGGAGGTCCTGGAAGGTGATCGGCGGCGAGGTCCGAGGCAAAACCACGGCGAAGCTCGTCGGCGCTGTGTTTACACCGCAAGTCACCGAGTTTTCTGCACCTGCATGGTTCCCCGGAGGCAGTGGATCAAGACCAGCGAGTTAGATCGGAGTTTCCGAGCTTAGATCCGCCAGAATTCACCGGAGAAGTCTCGGTTCTCACCGGAGTAAAAATCGGCGATCGCGTGGGAAAAACAGAACGAGGCCGGGGTTTTTATAGACGGGGGAGGGCGGCGGGGTGGTTTAGATCATGTCCGCGTCGGCTACGAACAGAACTCAGCGGGGTTTACGTCGAAATCCCGATCGGTTTCGATTCGGGCGCGGGGGAGTTCGGCGCGGCGCGAGGTAGACGAAGATAGGTGGGTCCCGCCTGTCAGTGTGAGAGAGCGCGGGCACGCGGCTGCGGGCTGGCGCGGGGTAAGTTGGGCCTGCTGGTGGGTTTCGGCCCACTGGCCGGTTTTTTTCTGTTTTCTCTTTTTCTTTTTCCATTTCTTTTCTGATTTGAGTTTAATTTGAATTCCAGTTTGAATTTGAATTTTTGCAAAACATGCAACACGTCCAAAAATTTTTAAATTCCCCTCTTAACATGATTTAAGGTTTTGAATCAAAATTTTGGGGTGTTACAGAAGGCAACATGCTCGCTTATCCTTCGGCTGCCAGGGAAAACTAGAAGAAGCTGAATTTAATTCTGCTCATGATTCCGAAGCTGCCTGGATCCATACGCGACCACTCGCCCTTCTTGCATAAGCACGCAGCCAAGGCCGATGTCGAATGCATCGCAATAAACATCTAAAGTCTTAGTCATATCGGGCTGCACCAACACTGGGGCTGTTGTGAGGTGCTTTACCAATTTCTTGAACGCCTCCTCACATGCTTCACTCCTCACATATTTCTTGCCTTTCTTCAGAAGTTCTGTCATCGGTTTAGAGACCTTGGAGAAATTCGGAATGAATCTCCGGTAGTACCCCGCTAAACCGAGAAAACTACGGACTTCATGAATAGATTTTGGTGAACTCCAATTCAGCACTTGGATAATTTTGCTCGGACCAACCGCAATGCCCTCCGCAGAAATAATGTCCCCATGAAATGGCATTGGTTGTTCAAAAACTCACACATGCTGAATTTGCATATAGTTTGTGATCCTATAGACGTTGGAGCACAATATGCAGATG
Organism: Neostapfia colusana; assembly: GCA_030760725.1. Taxonomy (NCBI): domain Eukaryota; kingdom Viridiplantae; phylum Streptophyta; class Magnoliopsida; order Poales; family Poaceae; genus Neostapfia; species Neostapfia colusana. The sequence continues at coordinate 42,628,395 of JASWHV010000013.1, read as the reverse complement.
TTCGGCGTGTTCTTCCTCTGACTTAGAATATACCAAGATATCGTCGATGAAGTCCGTGACGAACTTGTCCAACTTCGGCATGAAGACTGAGTTCATCAAGTGCATAAAATGAGACGGAGCATTGGTGAGTCCGAATGACATGACGAGATACTCATATGACCCGTATCTCGTCGAAAATGTCGTCTTTGGTATGTCTTCCTCCCGGATTTTGATCTGATGATATCCGGACCGATGATCCATCTTCGAGAAAACCTTAGCACCCACCAGTTGATCGAAAAGCATATCGATATGTGGTAGTGGATACTTGTTATTGATAGTTACGGCATTGAGGAGACGATAATCCACACATAGCCTTAGAGTCTCGTCCTTTTTCTTTAAGAACAGCGACGAGCATCCCCGCGGTGATGAACTTGGTCCAATAAAGACTTTGCTTAACAATTCATTCAGCTGCTCTTTCAGCTCCGCGAGTTCCTTCGGTGCCATTTTATACGGCCTCCGAGAGATGGGTGTGGTTCCCGGTGCTAGTTCAATTTTGAACTCCACCTCACGTTTGGGCGGCATGCCCTGTAGATCATCGGCAAACACATCCGGATATTCCCAGACCACTGGGATGTCCTCCATTTTCTTAGCTTCAACGGTGTGTACAGCAGTAACTTCCGGTGCAACATTTCTCAGAATCAACTTGTGTTGCCCATGCTTCTTCGAATTCAGCTGCACCGTTCGTGGGCTAATATCAAAGATAGATTGGTGATTTTTCAACCAAGCCATTCCCAAGATGATGTCAATCCGCAAGCCTTCCAGGATGATAAGAGTAGTAGGATATGTTCGCCCATCCAAACATATAGGCGCTCGAGCAACAATCCTGCCCGCTGTCCTACTACCTCCCGGTGAATTAATTTGATATGATGCGCCAAGGTGGTTGATGATATTTGGTGCTTAACCACATAATATTTGCTGATAAAATCATGTGTGGCACCCGAGTCGAACAACACGAACGTTGGCTGATCACGTAGGCTGAACATACCTGCAAACACGGGTTCTCCCACGGGAACATCTTCAACTGCCATATAGTTTACTTTTCCCACTTTCAGTGCTGTCCTCCTTGGCTGACCATGGAATTTCTTTGCAGCTTGAGATGACATGTCACTGCTTCTTTGCTGGGTCACTTGACACTCCTGAGGAATACGCTCTACATCGCTACAAGTACCGTACAATGCGAGCTTAGGATCTTCACAATATGAAAGTGGTTGATATACTTGTGCACTTTGCTGAGGTGGGAGTGCACAAATACTCATTTGTTGCTGCTGCAGCAGTGGCTGAACCACCATTGTTGAGTATGGATGGAATTGGATCTGCGGTGGTCCGTTAAAGGACTGAATTTCCACCCCGGATGGTAAGCAATATCACCGGTTGTTCTTGAGGATAATCATCCGTACTTGCCGTTGATAATATTCTCTTCCTCTTACTTTCCTTATGCTGGAGTTCAGCTATTTCTTGAATCATAGCGGCATTGACTAACTCGCTATAATTCCCTTTATTGCATAGTGCCACTTTCACCTGAAGCTCCATGTTGAGGCCTCGAAAGAAGTAATGACACTTCATCGTCTCCTTATCAATATACGTGGATGCATATTGTAGTAAACGGTTAAATTCCGTAAAGTATTTTATGACACTCATCCCTTCTTGCTTGAGTTCATAGAACTCTTCAACTCTGGTTTGGATGATGCCCTCACAGATATGACGTGCACGGAAAGCATCACGAAACTCCATCCATGTCACACGATGGCCTTCAGAGATCTTAGCAAGATATTCAGACCACCACGCCCCAGCGGATCCATGAAGTTGCTGAGCGGCAAATAAAGCCTTCTCATATTTATCACACTGGAGCATTCCCAATTTAGATTCAATCACCCGGAGCCAATAATCTGCCTCGAAGGCTTCTTTAGCTTCCGAGAATACCGGTGGCTGTCTTGCTAGGAAATCCATATAAGTATTCAGTGTGGGATTACGCTGTAAGGTCTCCTGTCGGATGCCTTGCTGCATCAACATGTCAAGAGACTCGGCCATTTTTCCCAACACCTCCACCAGTCCGGTTGATGATGGTGGTGATCGTCGCTGCGACGAATCATTTCCATCACGGCTGGAACTACCAACCTCATACCCGGAACGAATATGATCCATACTGCAAGAGCGAGCAAATTTACAGTTAATATCCAAGATTGTACTCAACTTGAACTCAAAATTATTAATCGCAAAAGCATCACATCAACAGTGCAGCATACATGAAATGGAACAAGGTTTTTGACAATTCTGAAATATAACCAATGATGGATCAAGTTTGTCAAACACATAAACCAACAACGAGAAATGATGAAAGGTCCTAATGAATATGTGATGGAATTTAGAGAAGTCTAAAAACCTTCATGTCCATAACAAGTCTCAAGGTACATGGGCAATGAGCAATGCTCTATTCAGAATGACCCTTTGGCATTAATCCCATAATTTGATTATGAAAATGGCAGTTTCATGTCTCACGTTGAATATAAAAGTTATAGATAACTTCAATATCTTTCCAACGAGTATTTATTTGCCTTCATATAATTTTGTATCAGGAGTTATGATATTTCAAATTTGACAGAAATATGGAACAATCTTGACAGCACCTTCTCTGAAAGTGTCTGTTTTGTCCGCAAGATTTCCTAAAGTTCTACCCCAAATCTGTAGAAACTTTGAACTACAAAGTCTTAGCACATATCAAAAACTTTCCAGCGGTTTCTGACATGACCCTTAGATATTTTTCTCCAAGAAGTTATGGTTGATATACAGAAAATTCCAGGGAGTATTTTTGGTCTGCCCTGTTTCTGGACAGTGCATACTCATCTGAGATTTCCATCCATTTGGAGACAGAATCTGCTCTGGAGTTCTACAGAAAAGTTGTAGAAGACTTCGAAAATTTTCCAGAAATGTATCATTCACCTCCATTGGTTATACCCATCAAAAATTATGCCCTGTTCAAATTTAGCAAAAATTCTGCCAAAAACAGGGGAGATGGTTTCTAAATATTTGAGATGGAAACTATACTCCCAATTGACTATTAGTTCAATATAGGAGTTCATTAAGCCCGAATGGAATCCTAGACTCCAAATTTACTCTTTTCTTTGAAAATTTCATTTTTCAAGCAGTTAAGCACATATTAAGGTACTATGTTTCCTCAGCAAATCAAAATCCTAACGGCGTTACACCGGCATATACGTCTCAAGGGGTGGCACTAAAACGATCACTCACACATGGTTTCTACACGCAATGTTCTACTCGTGGTTAAGTTACCTGCAGAAAAACAATCAATAATGATGCACACAAGAGGTTTTCCATTTCAGCCAGGTCCATATCATAGTAAAAACATACGCCCCGTATCATTGCCATACGGGTCGTCCTTGAGTCAAGCCACGTCTCAAGGTACATGATCGGGTTATTCACCACCCGAAAGGGGCTCAACACCTTTGCAATAAAGCACACCGGTGGAACAGCGCTTTTGTAAGCCTCATAGGACATGAAGAGTATTATAGAACATACTTCATGTTACAAATCACACGATGGGGTCTCCTCCTCTTGCCTTGGATTTGCCGACTGGAGGCTAGTGCATTTCATATGTCTCTAAGACATGAAGAGTCATAGAAAACATATTCACTTCCCGTCCATTGCTGAACGGGACATCCCACACTACTTTCCTTGTTTGGGGGAGCTAACCGAAATTGATCCGCGTTCGGTAGCGTTCCTTACCATTCTTACCTCCACGTAGGGGTGTCGTTACAGAATTAAAATACTGAATAATAACACATTGTTAGCTTGCCACCTTAATTAACTATGCTAATAAGACTCCTTATGTGGGCGTACTATACGTTCCTCACTCGTATATTTCTAGGTTTTCGAAAATACGATCTTTTCATGCATGCTATTCCCAATGCGGCTCTGATACCACGCCTGTGGGTAGCCCTTCTGGGATCCACACTCCAGGGTACACATTGGGTGGTGCCGTGCGATGCGGTACCCAACAGCATACACGAGAAGAAACCATAAACACGCTTCTTACTAGCTTCCACGAAAGTGAGTGCAGCAGCAGGGTTCCCGGTGAGTCTCTGAGGTCTCACCGAACAACCATCTTCATAGCAAATTTTATATAACCTGCAAAACACTAATAATGCAACCGTGAGCATGATGGCTCAGCAAGACTTAACAGACACTCCTAAACATGAAACTCTACATGCAGTAATTAATAATATAGGACAAATATGTTGCAATAACGACACGTCTACATGTTAATCCTTACTTTCAGTTTTATAGCAGTAGATTAATATGCCTTAGGCAGCCCTCACATCGGAAGTCCACAATCAAACAAGAAACACTTTCTCCGATGTGGTTATGCCCAGAGTGGAAGATAAACTTAGTGAGCTCTACAACTATAGCATACATGGTTTGCAATACAATGAACTTAAGAACTTCACAACAGCAATGATTCATTTCACTTCATCTAGAAGTAATTACTACGTCACAACGCAGTGAACAAGTGGTACTCATATAACCGCAAGGGACGGTGATTCGAATCAGGACACACTGGAACAAACGACACATATGAGAGGGCCCGCCGTCCCGATCACTCATGGGGACAGGGCGCCTCGCCCGGGGATCAAATTGGGTGGTGCCGTGTTATGTGGCACCTAACAGCACACATATAAGGAACACTTTATTACATAAATCAAAAGCGGAAGCTTACAATTGTTCTTTGTAAATAATTTACATAAAATAGCTACAGCGGAAGTCTATAAACAGCTCACGTTGAATATCTAAGAAGCACTCGAGAAGAGGTCCAGCCCGCGGACTCCCCTCGCTAGCAACACACAGACATGGCAGCGGCTAGGTTCTCCAAGTGTGACCTGACTCGGAAGTTCCCGAGTCTCACCGAACTACCTTCTTTATAGCGTTGAAGTTTACCTGCAAAACCACTTATATAGCAAGAGTGAGCACAAAGGCTCAGCAAGACTTAACTATCTCTCCTAAAGCATGAAACTCTACATGAATGTAACCTAAGACTTAAGCCTGTCATTTGCAAAGAGACTCGCCTACGAGTTCATCCTTAACTTTCAGATTTTTAGCCATAATAGTAGTGACCTTGTGCCTAGCAACATTGGAACTCCACAATCAAACAAGAAACACTTCATTCCAATGTTGCTGGGCCCAAGGTGGAAAAATAACTTTAGTTTGCTCTATCTCTACTTCACACATGGTTTTCATACAATTTACAATTATCATAACAGCATTTAAAACTTTGCAAACTATTTCCACACAACTTGATTACTACGTCACAACACAGGGAGCAAGCAGTAATCAATAACCGCGATGGACGGTGATTCGAATCAAACACTACCCGGATAACTTGACACATACGCCCGCCTCTGAAGACCCAACTCTGGCGTCCTTCATTACGTCGTATGTGGCCACCTTTCGCAGGACACTAGACTGTAGAACCGGTCGCGCCGTCTCGGGCTCATAGGTCTAACGAGACGATGTGGTATGCCTCTACAACCCAGTGAACCTGGTACATCGGTTTCCGGATTCCCATATGTCATTAAGCATCCGGTACACAACTCAATACCTGCTCCTGGGTGCCGCACACGCATCGGTCCTTAACCGACACAGGCAGAACTACTCGACCAAGACCTCGTCTTGTCGCTGCCTAATCATCCTGCCCGGTCTCATCTTTGGAAATGTAAATTTTAGTTTGCTCTCCTTTTCCATCTACACCCAGGTAATCCCATCTATACTCGCGAGTAATTCCAACTACTCGACTTCTACCGGATGTCCTAAGCTATTTAGCACGGCATTCTTCTACAGCGGTGACCCTTTTCTACCCTCAACTCCAGGGTTCATTTTGTCATGCATTTGAAGTGTAAAACATCCTGGACCTAATGCACATACAAACTCTATACCATAAATGTGAACAAAGTAAAAACTTTATAAATAACTTAAATGCAAACCGGAGCTTGCCTTGGTTTTGCAGGTGCCTAAGTCAGATAAGATGAAGTTAGTTGCTGATGATGACTTGAAGCTTAATCCCTGCCTTATTGCTCCTCGATCAAATCTTCACTTATCCACGTTTAACCACTACACGTTATGAATATGTATACATGTTTAATTATAAAACTTTTTGCTAACAAATGCTAAAGCGAAGTTTAAAACTGGAACTCTGTTCAAGAATTTGAAATGACACTGGGGGTGGTGGTTTGGGTGTGTGTCTAAGCACTATCATCAAGTGAGAAGTGAGGTTCATCACATGGGTGGTGATCACCCAATTGGTTGAACAGAACACTACTGATCCAGGGCCCCAATGGAGCCGGAAATTTTTCTTGTGAGTTCCTTGTCACAAGAAGGTCCTCTGGACCAAAATTCAGAATGTTTCACTAAGTAGATCACCCAGAATAATTCCCTAAGAATTTAGGAAAAAAGGAATTAATTCTGAATAAATTTGCACCTTCATGCAAATTCAAGTAAACTACAATTTCAAGCATAGTTCAGAGAGTATGCCTGAATTTTCCTAGGATTTTTGGAGCTAAGTAATGCCCAGAACTGAATTTCCAAGTTTTGGAAATTCTCTGAAAATGTTTCTGTATTCATTTGAATAGAGAAACTTGAAATCAGAATTACCCTCACTAATTCAACTCCAAATAAGCTGAAACTTTTACAGGAGTCTCCTAATATCCTAAAGAATATTCTGGCAAAATTTGGGGATTTTTGGATGAACCAAACTCCCTCAAAAATTCTTTTGCTGAAAAGTTTTAAAGAATTCTCCAGAATTTCCTATTGGTTTTCATGCAAATTGGGTTGCATATTTGGATAGAGTTTTTCATCCTGAATCCAACCCAGTTTGAATCACTAATGTTGGAGCTTCCTAGCAAAAGTTATGAGGCTCTAAAGTTTGAACTGAATTTGTAATTGAAACTGAATCGGGGACAGTTTAAACTCTGACCGGCACACGTGTCAGTCCCTCGCTGTAGCCACACCATGGTCCACAGCTGCCCAGTCTGTAGCCACAGAAGATCGGGTGGCTGCAGCAGATCCCAGTCGACCGCCATGGCCACTGACCAGTGGGGCCAGCAGCTTCTTCTTCCTCCCGCCCCCCTTTTTCCCGCGCCGCCCCCTCGCCGGAGACTCGTCGGAGCTCACCGGAGTCGGCTTCCCGGCCGTCTCCCGGCTCGGTACTTGCCGCCTGGGGGTTTTCAGCCACGAAGAATTCAACGGTGCGGTGCTTTCGGGCTGCCGGCGACCGGAAACCGGTTGGCGAGGTGCGCACACCTCGGTGAGACTTCGACGCCATGGCGCGAGCACCCTAGCCCGCCAAAAGTTCGGCGGACTCGCTCTAAAGCAGCAGTGGAGGTCAGGCTAACTCGGCACGGCCTCAAACTGGCTCAGAAACGGCGGCAAGTGGGGGTTCACCGTGTGCCGGCGGTTTCCGCCATGATCGCCGCTCGGAAACTTCAAAATGGTCTGCTAATATGGGGTTTCAAGCCAGGATTGGGGAGGGGATCGGGTCGCCCTCGAGTCTAGGTCCTTTGAGCACAGTTTAGTGACCTAAAGACGAGAAGGGAGTGGAAATTTGGAGAATTCATACCGGAACGTCGTTCTGTGGCCGCCGGCGAAATTTCTCCGAATTCCCGCTCGGTGGTTCACGGCTTGCCTCGTGGTTTGGGTGGAAGCAGCCGGGCTCACTGGCGCGTCCGGGGATGTCCTCCCTTGGGCGTGAAAAGGCCTGATGTAGGCTGTCCACGAGCTCCCCAACCCGCTGTGAGGTTAGGTCGCCGCGGAGGAGCTGTTTTTCCGGCTAGGAGACCCGTAATTTGGGCTGCTCTTGTGCTGAGGGAGTGGAGGGTGATCATGCCTTTCTGTTTTTTGGTTCAGGCGGTGCTGTGCGCTGGGTTTACATGCATCCCCGGTCAGAACCGAGGCGGCGGCAAGCTCGGCGTTTATCGGGCGCGAGGAGGATAAGAGAAACACCGCTTGCTCGGTTCAGAGGGGAAGGATCACGCTGAGGGCCAGGGGGGCCGGTAAGCTGGTCGCCAGCGCGAGAGGGCGGGTGAGGCGGTGGCTTCGGGGTGGCCTCCGTGGCGCCCGTGCATTGATCGAGCTCGTGCCTACCCGAGAGCAAGGCTTAGGCAGTAAGTTTTGATCTCTCATCTCAATGACAACTGGGGCCCACAGCTCCTCTCAGCACCAAAAGATCTCCAACTTTTGACACATAGCAAATTCAGCTATGAGGGATCCAAATTCAAAAGTCATTTGGCAAATTGACCAGTTGTGCCTCAGTTTCAAACTTCAATTCAAATTTAGATGAAATTTACAAGTCCCTTTGATAATCATATCAAGGCACCTCCAAATTTGCTCAAAATTTGCCTCCTTCACAACTTGAACCAGAGGAATTCAAATATGTCCTCTGATCTTTGAGTTGGCCATTGCAAACACAACTCCTCAAACAACAGTTTGAATTTCCTCTTTGGAAATTGTCTTCTTCTCTTTGAGGTAAATCCTTTGATTCAAACTGAATTTTTAAGTCCTCTTTGGTGATGATCCATCTGAATTTGAGGTGAAACACTTTGGTTTGCTCCTAGCCCATGCTTGATCAATCTTGGTCCCAAGCTGAACTGCACAAGTTCAGTTTGACCATGCCCCTCAAATTTGAATTTAAAGTTGATCTCAAACAATGCTTTGAACAAGTGGTATATGAGCTTAACATCCCTCAAAATTTGGAACTTAAGCTCTTTAATACCTGAGGACTGCAATGGTCATCTCACATATATGCTTTTGGACCATCTGAACATGAATGCTTTGCAAGGGTTCAAAAATGGGGTTTAAACTTCCCTCCCCTCTACTCATAGGGAATGTTCATATGAGTTAGGTGTTTGGGAGTGAAATTCTTTCCCGGGTTAACATGTGTTCAACAAGAGTTAAAGAAGATTTTAGCTCTTCCCACATGTCCATGTCTGAGTTTATCAATTTATGTGACATAACTCAAGTCATTCCCTTGTCCTAACATGTTTGAATTCAGCATGAACTCAACATGATCATAGTCCATTCCCTTTTGGCTCACCCTCAAATCAGAAAGTTGCCACCACATTCTCCGCAATTCAAATGTATGAGGCTCCATGTGTATACAAAAGTTTGGCGGCAATTTGAGCTGAGCCTTTGAGACTAAAGACCTTATTTTTGTGCTTTCTCATGTACATTTATGATTACACATGAGTTTAACTCCACCTTGGTCCAACACATTCAAAGGCATGCTTGAACCCATGTGCTTGCCCCTCATGTGTACCATCCCATGTAAGAAAGTTTTTGTAAGTCCCATTTTTTATGAACCAGAAACACGATGATGTTCAATCATCTGTTCCTTTGCATTCACGTTTTTGGGACTTTTACATTCCTCCCCCCTTAAAAAGAATCTCGTCCCGAGATTCCAAAGAATAACGAGACGGGAGAGGTAATTTCGATCTGCATGATGATAAAAGTTCTGGATCTTTTTATCGATAGTTTGAACCGGTCACGCGGTGTAGGCACGATCCGGCTTTCACTAGTCTATTCCTTCTGTGCGGATCGTGATGGTAGCGTTAAGGCACTTCCGTAGCTGCGACACATGAAGTATGTCGTGAATACCAGCAAGGCTTGCCGGTAGTTCCAGCCGGTAAGTCACGATCCCACACATCTCCGTGATAGCCGTCGAAATCCAACGGTCTATGCCTTTTGACCATCATGACTTTTCTTTTGGGATTGAACAGCCTCCCTTCTATCGTTCGAACTCGGTCATCAGCTTTGTTGACTAACCAGCCCCGATCAGTACCCTTCTGCCGTACTCACACCACTTTAGTGGTGTGCGACATTTCCGGCAGTCTAGAGCTTCATATTACGAGGTATCACTATATGGTCTTTAAACCATAGAGTACACTCATTGTCCATTATTGTGACAACATTGAGTGAACGACAATCAACACTTAATCTTAGTGTCTCATCGTTCTTCTTAACGAACAGTGCAGAGCAACTCCAAGGTGATGAGCTCGGTCATATAAAACCTTTGCTCATCAGTTCACTTAATTGCTCCTTCACTCCGCTAGTTCATTGGGTGCCATCTTATACAGCCTTCGTGAAATCGGTGTTGTTTCCGGCGTCAGTTCAATCTTGAACTTGACGTCCCATTAGCCGGCATGCCCGGTAACTCATTGGAAACACATCGGTTGTTCACGTCCCACCGGAAACTCCTCGAGTTTAATAACTTCCGTGGGATAGGCCTACCCAGTCCTCTTTTCTGTACAGAATGGATTCTTCTGTCTTTACCCAGATTTTGATCAGTTTAGCAGCATTTTCATAACACAAGTCGAATACCAAAGTTAAAGTTAACTTCAGTGTCTTTCCCACGAGTACTCAAATGCTTCCAGATCATCTCTGGATCAAAAGTTATGATTTCTCAAAGTTGACAGAATTCCTGGATAAAATTTGCCAGCATCTCCTTTGTATCTGGCTACTTTATCACAGTTGTATATGAAATACAATAAGAATCTGAGCAAACTCTGAACTACAACAATGTTGCAAATTTCATAACCTTTCCAACGGTGTATTATAGGCTCCTTAAGGATTTTTTCTACAGAAAGATATGGCTTAAAAACAGAAAGGTCCAGAGAGGTTTTTGGTATTGTCCTGTTTCTGAACAGTTTGCCTTTAACTGGACTTTTCACCAACTTAACGTCTAATTTTGCTCTGGAAGTCTACAAAGAAGTTGTAGAGCACTTGAAAATCTTTCCAGAACTGTATCCTACACCTTAATTTGTTAAATCTACTCAGAGTTATGCTCTGTCAAAGTCCAGCAAGAATTTCTGCCAGAAACAGAGCACTCTGTTTTTGAAAACTTTGATACCTAGTTATACTCTCATTTGAATCTTAGCTCAAAATAAGAGTTTGGTAACTAATATTTGTTTCAAACTTCCATTTTTAGTCGAAAGTTAGTTCATGAATCATTTCTTAATAGGGAAGAGGTTATTAAGTGTAGTACGATGTCGATGCACCGTAAAAACATGTCGGTACTACGTTGCCTCACCAAAGAAAATCCTACACCGGATTATACCGGCATATCCGTTTCATCAGTGGCACTAAGACGGTCTCTCGCACACGGTCACTACACGGGATACGTACGTGGTTAGTACCTGCAGAAGAACACACATTAGTGGTGCACTCAAAGGTTGTTTCATTTCAGGCAGTTCCATATTTGAAAGTAAATACAAACGCCCGTATCATTGCCGTACGGCCATCTTTGAGTTAGGTCACGTCTCAAGGTACGTGATCGTGTTTCAACACCACACGATGGGGAACCCGAGTATATCATGAAAGGGTCGTCACGGTTGGGAATGTTATCAACCCAACAGATACCACCTACTGCCCTGCAAGGCACGCCGATGGCAAGCGCTGCGTATGTCCTCCTGGGCTACTTCCAGGCAAACACACTATCGCGTTACTGACCACACGATGGGGTCTCCACTTACTTGCCTAATGCACGCTAGGAATCAGCGTTTCATATGAACTCAGGAACATGAAGAGTCCAAGAGTTTCATATTGACATCTCACACCAAGCTGTGAGACCTAACCCTGAACCACTTTCCTCGTCAGGGGAGCTAACCGAAATTGAACCGCTTTCGGTGGCATTCCTTACCATGCTTATCAGAACGTATGTGCGTCGTTACATAATGAAAATTCAGAATTAAAATATAAATGTTAGTCTTGCCACTTTAAGTAACTATACTACTATAGTCCTTATGTGGGCCTAATACCGTTTCCTCACCGTACCCTAAGTTTTTGGTCGTAATACCATCCTTATTCCGTGCGCTATTACTAATGCGGCTCTGATACCACGCTGAGAGGGCCTGCCGTCCCGATCACTCACGGGGACGGGGCGCCTCGCCCGGGGATCGCATTGGGTGGTGCCGTGTTATGCGGCACCTAACAGCACACATATAAGGAACGCTGTATTACATAAATCAAAAGCGGAAGCTTACAATTGTTCTTTGTAAATAATTTACATAAAATAGCTACAGCGGAAGTCTATAAACAGCTCACGTTGAATATCTAAGAAGCACTCGAGAAGAGGTCCAGCCCATGGACTCCCCTCGCTAGCAACACACAGACATGGCAGCGGCAAGGTTCTCCAAGTGTGACCTGACTCGGAAGTTCCCGAGTCTCACCGGACAACCTTCTTTATAGCGTCGAAGTTTACCTGCAAAACCACTTATATAGCAAGAGTGAGCACAAAGGCTCAGCAAGACTTAAACCGTCTCTCCTAAAGCATGAAACTCTACATGAACGTAACCTAAGACTTAAGCCTGTCATTTGCAAAGAGACTCGCCTACGAGTTCATCCTTAACTTTCAGATTTTTAGCCATAATAGCAGTGACCTTGTGCCTAGCAACATTGGAACTCCACAATCAAACAAGAAACGCTTCATTCCAATGTTACTGGGCCCAAGGTGGAAAAATAACTTTAGTTTGCTCTATCTCTACTTCACACATGGTTTTAATGCAATTTACAATTATCATAACAGCATTTAAAACTTTGCAAACTATTTCCACACAACTTGATTACTACGTCACAACACAGGGAGCAAGCGCTAATCAATAACCGCGATGGACGGTGATTCGAATCAAACACTACCCGGATAAGTCGACACATACGCCCGCCTCTGAAGACCCAACTCTGGCGTCCTTCATTACGTCGTATGTGGCCACATTTCGCAGGACAATAGACTGTAGAACCGGTCGCGCCGTCTCGGGCTCATAAGTCTAACGAGACGATGTGGTATGCCTCTACAACCCAGTGAACCTGGTACATAGGTTTCCTGATTCCCATATGTCAGTAAGCATCCGGTACACAACTCAATACCTGCTCCTGGGTGCCGCACACGCATCGGTCCTTAACCGACACAGGCAGAACTACTCGACCAAGACCTCGTCTTGTCGCTGCCTAATCATCCTGCCCGGTCTCATCTTTGGAAATGTAAATTTTAGTTTGCTCTCCTTTTCCATCTACACCCAGGTAATCCCATCTATACTCGTGAATAATTCCAACTACTCGACTTCTACCGGATGTCCTAAGCTATTTAGCACGGCATTCTTCTACAGCGGTGACCCTTTTCTACCCTCAACTCCAGGGTTCATTTGGTCATGCATTTGAAGTGTAAAACATCCTGGACCTAATGCACATACAAACTCTATACCATAAATGTGAACAAAGTAAAAACTTTATAAATAACTTAAATGCAAACCGGAGCTTGCCTTGGTTTTGCAGGTGCCTAAGTCAGATAAGATGAAGTTAGTTGCTGATGATGACTTGAAGCTTAATCCCTGCCTTATTGCTCCTCGATCAAATCTTCACTTATCCACGTTTAACCACTACACGTTATGAATATGTATACATGTTTAATTATAAAACTTTTTGCTAACAAATGCTAAAGCGAAGTTTAAAACTGGAACTCTGTTCAAGAATTTGAAATGACACTGGGGGTGGTGGTTTGGGTGTGTGTCTAAGCACTATCATCAAGTGAGAAGTGAGGTTCATCACTTGGGTGGTGATCACCCAATTGGTTGAACAGAACACTACTGATCCAGGGCCCCAATGGAGCCGGAAATTTTTCTTGTGAGTTCCTTGTCACAAGAAGGTCCTCTGGACCAAAATTCAGAATGTTTCACTAAGTAGATCACCCAGAATAATTCCCTAAGAATTTAGGAAAAAAGGAATTAATTCTGAATAAATTTGCACCTTCATGCAAATTCAAGTAAACTACAATTTCAAGCATAGTTCAGAGAGTATGCCTGAATTTTCCTAGGATTTTTGGAGCTAAGTAATGCCCAGAACTGAATTTCCAAGTTTTGGAAATTCTCTGAAAATGTTTCTGTATTCATTTGAATAGAGAAACTTGAAATCAGAATTACCCTCACTAATTCAACTCCAAATAAGCTGAAACTTTTACAGGAGTCTCCTAATATCCTAAATAATACTCTGGCAAAATTTGGGGATTTTTGGATGAACCAAACTCCCTCAAAAATTCTTTTGCTGAAAAGTTTAAAGAATTCTCCAGAATTTCCTATTGGTTTTCGTGCAAATTGGGTTGCATATTTGGATAGAGTTTTTCATCCTGAATCCAACCCAATTTTAATCACTTATTTTGGAGCTTCCTAGCAAAAGTTATGAGGTTCTAAATTTTGAACTGAATTTGTAATTCAAACTGAATCGGGGACAGTTTAAACTCTGACCGGCACACGTGTCAGTCCCTCGCTGTAGCCACACCATGGTCCACAGCTGCCCAGTCTGTAGCCGCAGCAGATCGGGTGGCCGCATCATATCCCAGTCGACCGCCACGGCCACTGACCAGTGGGGCCAGCAGCTTCTTCTTCCTCCCGCCCCCCTTTTTCGCGCGCCGCCCCCTCGCCGGAGACTCGTTGGAGCTCGCCGGAGTCGGCTTCCCGGCCGTCTCCTGGCTCGGTACTTGCCGCCTGGGGGTTTTCAGCCACGAGGAATTCAATGGTACGGTGCTTTCGGGCTGTGCGCACACCTCGGTGAGACTTCGACGCCGTGGCACGAGCACCCTAGCCCGCCAAAAGTTCGTCAGACTCGCTCTAAAGCAGCAGTGGAGGTCAGGCTAACTCGGCACGGCCTCAAACTGGCTCGGAAACGGCGGCAAGTGGGGGTTCACCATGTGCCCGGTGGTTTCTGCCATGATCGCCGCTCGGAAACTTCAAAATGGTCTGCTAATATGGGGTTTCAAGCCAGGATTGAGGAGGGGATCGGGTCGCCCTCGAGTCTAGGTCCTTTGAGCACAGTTTAGTGACCTAAAGACGAGAAGGGAGTGGAAATTTGGAGAATTCATACCGGAACGTCGTTCTGTGGCCGCCGGCGAAATTTCTCCGAATTCCCGCTCGGTGGTTCACGGCTTGCCTCGTGGTTTGGGTGGAAGCAGCAGGGCTCGCTGGCGCGTCTGGGGATGTCCTCGCTTTGGCGTGAAAAGGCCTGATGTAGGCTGTCCACGAGCTTCCCAACCGGCTGTGAGGTTAGGTCACCGCGGAGGAGCTGTTTTTCCGGCTAGGAGACCCGTAATTTGGGCTGCTCTTGTGCTGAGGCAGTGGAGGGCGATCAGGCCTTGCCGTTTTTCGGATCAGGCGGTGCTGTGTGCTGGGTTTACATGCATCCCCGGTCAGAACCGAGGCGGCAGCAAGCTAGGCGTTTATCGGGCGCGAGGAGGAAAAGAGAAACACCGCTTGCTCGGTTCAGAGGGGAAGGATCACGCTGAGGGCCACGGGGGCCGGTAAGCTGGTCGCCAGCGTGAGAGGGCGGGTGAGGCGGTAGCTTCAGGGTGGCCTCGGTGGCGCCCGTGCGTTGATCGAGCTCGTGCCTACCCGAGAGCAAGACTTAGGCAGTAAGTTTTGATCTCTCATCTCAATAACAACTGGGGCCCACAGCTCCTCTCAGCACCAAAGGTTCTCCAACTTTTGACACGTAGCAAATTCAGCTATGAGGGATCCAAATTCAAAAGTCATTTGGCAAATTGAGCAGTTGTGCCTCAGTTTCAAACATAAATTCAAATTTAGATGAAATTTACAAGTCCCTTTGATAATCATATCAAGGCACCTCCAAATTTGCTCAAAATTTGCCTCCTTCACAACTTGAACCTGAGGAATTCAAATATGTCCTCTGATCTTTTAGTTGTCCATTGCAAACACAACTCCTCAAACAACAGTTTGAATTTCCTCTTTGTAATTGGTCTTCTTCTCTTTGAGGTAAATCCTTTGATTCAAACTGAATTTTTAAGTCCTCTTTGGTGATGACCCATCTGAATTTGGGGTGAAACACTTTGGTTTGCTCCTAGCCCATGCTTGATCAATCTTGGTCCCAAGCTGAACCGCACAAGTTCCGTTTGACCATGCCCCTCAAATTTGAATTTGAAGGTGATCTCAAACAATGCTTTAAACAAGTGGTATATGAGCTTAACATCCCTCAAATTTTGGAACTTAAGCTCTTTAATACCTGAGGACTACAATGGTCATCTCACATATATGCTTTTGGACCATCTGAACATGAATGCTTTGCAAGGGTTCAAAAATGGGGTTTAAACTTCCCTCCCCTCTACTCATAGGGAATGTGCATATGAGTTAGGTGTTTGGGAGTGAAATTCTTTCCCTGGTTAACATGTGTTCAACAAGAGTTAAAGAAGATTTTAGCTCTTCCCACATGTCCATGTCTGAGTTTATCAACTTATGTGACATAACTCAAGTCATTCTCTTGTCCTAACATGTTTGAATTCAGCATGAACTCAACATGATCATAGTCCATTCCCTTTTGGCTCACCCTCAAATCAGAAAGTTGCCACCACATTCTCCTCAATTCAAATGTATGAGGCTCCATGTGTATACAAAAGTTTGGCGGCAATTTGAGCTGAGCCTTTGAGACTAAAGACCTTATTTTTGTCCTTTCTCATGTACATGTATGATTACACATGAGTTTAACTCCACCTTGGTACAACACATTCAAAGGCATGCTTGAAATCATGTGGTTGCACCTCATGTGTACCATCCGATGTAATAAAGTTTTTGTAGGTCCCATTTTTCATGAACCAGAAACACGATGACGTTCAACCACCCGTTCCTTTGCATTCACATTTTTGGGACTTTTACAACATACACCCGCCTCGAAAGACTCACACAAGAGCTCTTTCTTATGTTGTATGCAGCAACATTTCACCCGTCACTCCAATGCCGAACCAGTTCTGCTGACCCATCAGAAGGGCCACTACCCAGAACACGTCGAAGTTGCTCCGCTAGTGGGTTTACACCTATGAAACCAACCCCCAAAGTACGGCCGTATAAGTTTTGACACGAGAGTACCCGAGTAACATCGGTTTCTTGGACCCCCATAATTCCAGTATGCATCCGGTACTGTTCAAACTTGCTCAGAAGGGCAGCATACGCATCGGTCCTTAATCGACACAAACAGAGCTACGGCAACACAGGCCCACCGTCCTGCTGCTTCTACTCTCTGCTCGGTCTCATTTCCCATTCCAAGAATTTCATTCTCTAGAATCATACACCGTTGAACCAAAATCCTAACCTCGCGAGTAGCTTCCAACTACCCGACTTGTACCGGATCATATACAACTTAAGCCTAGCCGAAACTACACGAAGGTAACCTGTTCTACCCTTTAACTCCAAGGGTTTGTGGGTCATGCATTTGGAGTATCAATCACCTTGACCTAATTCATAATACATACTAGACCAATAAAAGTGATACAAAGTAAAATATAACTAAAGTTGTTAAATGCAAACCGGGGCTTGCCATATGTTGCTGGAGGTTTAATACTAACTTAAATTCAGTAGCTTGGCGACGATTAACGCCTCAACTTTCTGCTCCGAGTTGAGTTCCTCGTCGAACTCCTTCGTCGTGTTTCCTACCGATATGAATATGCATAAGTTCATATTGCAGGTAAATGAATTATAAAACAAAAGAGTTTTATGAATTAAGAAGAGTTCAGTGGGTTTGGCTAGGTACTGAAACAGAGGAAAGATCATTTTGGATCAGTGGAGGTTTTTTTGACTAAAGTTCAAAGAGTTATATATAATGGACATAAGACATATATTGGAAGGAACCAGCAGAAAACTGGATAAGATGATCTCAACTTGCTCTGAAATTTTTACAGTGGTCCATAGATCATACAGAGGTATGGCTTGCAAAATTTCAGACAATGTTGATGTAAGATGTGGCCTAAGGAATTTTCTTAACTATTTGGCTTCTGTGAATTCCTATGGCGATTCTAGGGTCTTTGCTGTAAAATCTCTAAAAAGTGGTAGCAAGAATTTTCAGCTCATGTATATTTAGGAAAATGTGGGGAATTAGAACTTTGAATTATAACGGTGAAGGTTCAAAGTGAGGATTCAAACTTCCCAAAACTACCAAACATAGAGATCTAAATTCATAACTTGGATCTTCATAGTCCAAATATTCACCCTTCCAAGTTTCAGCTCATTTGGAGGCGTTTTAATATTTGTTTGGGATTAAAAGGAGAAGCCCTCTAATCTGAATTCCAAATTCAGTTTTAAATTCCAATTTGCTCAATTTGCAAATTTGGTTCCACAAATTTGTTCTTCACATTTGAATTTGTAGCCATGCCAAAATTCAGAAATATTTGAGTTGGTTTGCTATGTTTTTGGAGCAAGGCAAAAGGGAGTATTCAAATTCATTTCAAATTCAAATGATCAAACACAATTCAAATTCTACACCAGAATTCAAACCATTTGAATTCAGCAAATTAAAACCTTAACTTTGGGGTGAAGTAAGGCCTTAAATGTTGAGTTGCTGGTGAGAAATATCAGTGAAAAAAATTGACTGGGAATTGAGGGGATGGGGTCCACATGTCAGCCACACAGTTTCCTTTTCCCTCTCTGTTTTCACCTCGGCTGTTCACCGTGCGCCACCGAGCTGCGCTGCTTCCACGGAGCTGCTTGCTTCGCATGCTCCCAAAGGCAGCTAGTGCGTGGGTGATCAACACAGCAGCACGAGCGAAGTTTTTCTCTTCTTTGCCTTCAACCGAAGCCTCCTCAGCCTCAGCTGCTCGAGCGCCATCGAAGAAAACACAGCGTCGTGCTTCAGCACCCTCCAGCAAGCCCCAGCACCGGTTGATCGCCCCAGGAGCTGCGCCAGCGACCCCTCAATGTCGACCACTCCTCAGCTCGTCCCTGGCCTCCCCTCGCTGTGCCGGAGCTGTTCTTCGCCGGAAGAAGCAGAGCACCGTCGCCCCGCACTGCTCCTCGCGTTCCAGCCGCTCCAACGCCTCTCACGCACGTCCAGAGCCTCACTAAGGTGCGCCAAGGTGTGTAGATCATGCTACCGCAGTCCCCTTGCCTTTCCCCATCGCTGGCTCGCCGGAATTTGGGTTTTGGCGCCGGTACACGTGAAGAACCGACCCAAACCAAAACTGGAAATTCGTCCAACGTGGTTGATCATCGGTTCTACAATTCAAGCCACAGAAACTAGTGACCCTAGCGCCCTCTCACGCCAAAGCACGGTTTAAACCAGCCATCTCACGCCCTGGGCGACGAGAAATCGACGGCGGCGGCAAAAACGGGTCGGTCCTCCGGTGAACCCTATTTTCCGGCCGTTTGCTGCAAGGTTTAGCATGCGTTCCATGTTCCCCAATCACTGGTGATGCTTTAGGGCAAGGTAGCTCGCAGGGAGGAGCTTCGGACATGTCAGAACGCGTTGATGCCGAGCTCCCGAGCCGCCCCGCCGGTGCCGGCCTTTTTTCGGCCCTTTTCATGCGCGGAAACCTTGCCCGACAGCTGCGCCATGTTCCCAGGAGCATGTAGGGTGAAACCGGAGCTATTTTGGTGGAGAAATGAGGGAGAACGAGCCATGCCACGATCTGAGATGGTGTGCACGCGCGTTCTCTTGCGGGAGGTTGAAGAAAAACCTGACTAGTGGGCTCCACGTTGAGTGCTCTGTAATATTCAAACAGAGAGTTAGTGAAACTTGAAAAATCCATAACTTTTGGTAGAAAGCTCCAAAATTAGTTAGACAAATTTTGTTGGAATCCTCATGAGGAGCACTTCACATAGGAACAAATTTCTTGCTATGAAAATGCCCAGGAATATCTGTATAATTGTTTTTATTAAATCCTTTGGAGATTTATTTCAGGAGCGATTCTTTATGAAACATTCCCAAATTTTGGAAGCACATCCTTTTCATAGTAACTGATCTCCAGTAAACATTTGAGCTTAATTGGAGTTAATTTGCTAGGTCAAATCGGCTTCCAAAGTTCAGCATTTATTTGAAAATTCAAATTTAAACAGAAACTTTTCAGAACTCCTGTCCAACTTCAAAAATTCATATCTCTCTGTTGGTAGCTCCAAAAATGGTGAAACAAATTTTGTTAGAACCATGGAGACTTACCCTAATCAGTTCTTATACTTTTAGCTATGTCAAAGCTCCTGATTTGGGCTCAAAATTCAGAGAAGCCTTGTGCTTGTGGGAATTTTGGAGACCACAATGCGCAATGACATTTCTCCAAATTTTGCTCACATCATCCTTAGAGGGTCTAGTCTTCACTGTAAAAGTCCTAAAGCCAATTAATGATCCTAAATAGCAGTAGCTATGAATAGAAGTTTACTTCTTATAAGTCTTAAAAACTTATACATATATTTTGTTACATTTCATAATAGTGACCGAAGTTGAGGATATGCCGGAGCCCTTGGATGTCCTGCCTCCAGAAGCTAACTTCTCCTCTAACTCGCAACCAGGCAAGCCCCGGTTTGCACTTAAGTACCTTTTATAAAGCTTTTCATTTGTATCACCTATGTCTAGGGTGAATGCTTGCATTAGAGTTAGGGTGATTGAAACCCCACTTGCATAACCTTTAAATCCTATGGAGGGTTGGGTAGTTTACAGACTCGACGAGCAGAGAATTCCATGCTAATGTTTAGGATCTCGGTAGAAGTCGAGTGGATGGAAGCTACTCGCGAGATAGTACTTATCACACGGAAAGAAAAGAGGTAGATAATGGCTTGAGTTGTAAAAATGAGACCCAGCAGGGGGGATAGGATGCAGTGAGCAGAGGTCTCACGTGCATAGCCCTGTTGGTGTCGGTTGAGGACCGTCCGTGTGCGGCCCTGCTGGACAAGTATCGAACAGTACCGGATGCATACTGGCATATGGGAACCAGGAAACCGATGTAATTGGTTAACCTTGGTGCCGAGGCTTACCCAACAGTAAATAGGAGTGGGTTGAGGGTAGCAAGGTGTAAATCTGCCGGTGGGCACAGTCACGCTCCACGCAGGGACCTCCTGGCCGTTACGGATGGACCGGTTCGGCATTTGGGTTGCGTTTGAAAGGTTGTTGCGTACAACAGAGTAGGAAGGGGTGTGAAATCTCGCTTCTGAAAGTGGGTGTATGTGACGTGTTATCCGGGTGTTTCTTGATTGCGATCACGGTCCCTTGCGGTTATTTGAGTACCTGCTTGTTCACTGCGCTGTGACGTAGTAAGAAGTGAAATAAGCCAACTGAAAATGCTGCATTGAATTATTAATGTCTTGAAATCTTGTATGGTGTAGTTATAGAGCTAATTAAGTTTATATTCTACTTTGGGCATCTCCACATCGGAGGAAAGCGTTTCTTGTTTGATTGTGGACATCCGATGTGAGAGCTTCCTAAGGCTCAATAACTGTTGCTATAAAACTGAAAGTAAGGATCAACATGTAGGCGTGTCTTTATTGCAAAGTCCTTTTCCTATCTTACACATCCTTGCATGTACAGTTCCATGCCTAGGGTTGACGGTTAAGACTTGCTGAGCCTTCGTGCTCACGGTTGCAATATTTGAGCTATGTGCAGGTGAGAGTTATGAGGAGGGTTCCGAGGACGAGGCGATGCCACCGTCGGGGTACACGGCCGAGCTGGAGCCCTGCACGCCGCCGTGATATCCGGTTACTTGCTGCTAGTGTGTAGCGTCCCCGGGCTGGACGGCTGCACTTTTGCATAGTTAGGATGAGAGGCCATCTTTGTATAATACTTCCGCTGTTAATTAGGTTTTGTAAAAGACTTCCGCTGTTTTATATTAAATAAAAGTTTGTATGTTGTTCTTAATTCTTTTCGTGTGTGCTGTTGGGTGCCGCATAGCACGGCACCACCCTATGCGATCTTTGAGTGGGTGAACCACGGGGTGGTCCCCACAGACGTGGTATTAGAGCCGCATTGGGAATAGCACGCTCGAAAAGAGCCTATTTTGAAAATTTAGAAGTAGTCGAGTGAGGATTAGTCATTAAGCCTACATAAGGTCTATGATAGTAGTAGATATTATGGTGGAAAAGCTAACATATTTGTTATACATTCTGTAACGACGCTCCGACGTCAGGTAAGAGGTAAGGTACGCCACCGCAGGCGGATCAATTGCGGTAACTCACCATACGAGTAATAGTATGGGATGGTATACCGTGGCTTAGCACGGTAGTTAATATGCGTCTCTGGACCTCTCTATGGTCCTGAGAGCATATGAAAACGCTGATCTCCAGCGTGCTTTAGGAAAAAGTGAGAATACCCCATCGTGTGGTAAGCAACACGATAGTATGCAACTCTTGAACGTTCAATGTTCAAAGGGCCATATGCAGCGCTCGCCATCGGCGTGCCTCAACGGTTATGAGGCAGTAGGTGGTATCCGTTGGGTTGATAAAATTCCCAACCTTGATGACCCGTTCGCGCTCTACTCGGGTTCCCCGTCGTGTGGTGTGAAAACACAACCATGTACCTTGAGACGTGGCTTGACTCAAGGACAATCCGTATGGCAATGATACGGACCGTATGTTTTTATTATGATATGGAACTGCCTGTAATGTTAAAACCTTTGTGTGCACCATTATTGTGTGTTCTTCTGCAGGTACATTAACCACGTTAGTGCATGACGATTAGTAACCATTTGTGAGTGACGACTTTAGTTCCACCATTTGACACGTATAAGCCGGAATACCGGCTTAGGAATTTTTCTTTGGTGAGGAAACGTAGTACCGAGACTGCATGAAAGTTTATTTTCAAAGAAAAGAGTCAAAATGAAGTTTAGGATTTCATTTATGGGTTAGTAAACTCCTATATTGAACTAAGAGTCAATTGGGAGTATAGATTCAGTCTCAAAAACTTAAGAACAATCTTCCCTGTTTTTGGCAGAAATTTTTCTGAACTTGAACAGGGCATAACATAGAATTGGTTGAACCAGGAGGTGTGGGATACCGTTCTGGAAAGGTTTTGAAGTCCTCTACAACTTTTCTGTAGAGTTCCAGAACAAAATCTCGCTCCAAAGGGATGAAAATCTCAGATGAGTAGGTACTGTCCAGAAACAGCGCAGACCAAAAATGCTCTCTGGAATTTTCTGTATTTCGACCACAACTTCCTGTAGAAAAATTTCCAAGGGTCAAGCAAGACACCGTTGGAAAGTACAGGAAATGTTCTACAACTTTGTTGTTGAACGCTAGTCCAGATTTTGCCTCTAAGGTGGGCAAAACTGTCGGATTATCCAGGCTGGTCAGCTGGACCAGAAGCTGGACAGGGCACCATGTTGAAGTGTTTCAACCAAAACACTTAGTTTCACGACTCGGCGTCCAGTGGCTGTTGTAAAACAGCGAGTTGGGAGTTGAAGAGTTTATGCATTTGACATATCACTTCGAGTTAGTACATGTTTGGGTCCAGTACAATAGCGAGGAATTACGCATGCTAACACACTTAACATCCCGTGGTGACCCTGATGGTCGAAATGAACTTTTAACCCATAAAGTTCAATACTTTGGAACTTGATCGTGTGACACGGTCCAGGGATGTATATGTTGCATAAAGTTTATACTTTATCCATATGTGTGATTGTTATGCGTACTGTTTATTCCATTCTCGCACTACTATTGTATAGACTTGATGAAATAAACCAACATGTGCTGATCAATTGAATGATATGAATGCAGAATGGTGCGGACACGTTCAATGCAAGAGGAGGGAGGTCCAAGTCAAGTTTGTGGTGATGAGTCTCCACCTCCGGAGTAGACCACGACACAGCAGCAACCACCTCCTCCATCGCCAGAACTTCCAAGGAATCTTGCGGAGGTTCTCGCCGCAGTGCTCGGCTCATGCGATGAGCAAACCGAGCTGCTGCGGATGCTGGCGCAGCAGAATGCGTCCCATCCAGGCGGACGCCAAGACAATGGGCAACGCCAGCCCCAACAAAGTTCTTATTCAGAATTCCTGGTGACCCATCCACCGGTCTTCACGGAGGCCGAAGAGCCTTTGGAGGCGTACAGCTTTATCCGCACTCTGGAGGCGAAGTTCGGGCTGCTACGATGCACCGAACACCAGATGGCGCTGTATTCAGCGCAACAGCTTCAAGGATAAGCCGGTACTTGGTGGGCGAATTACACCGCCTCCGTACCGGCTGGCCACACCGTCACGTGGGCGGAGTTCTGGGAGGCGTTCCGCGCCTATCACATACCTCCCGGGGTTATGGAATGAAGCTCCAGGAGTTCATGGTGCTACGACAGGGCGAGAGGAGTGCTAACGAGTACTCCAGGTTATTCAACGGCTGGCACAGTATGCCCAGGGTTTGTGGGGACGGAAGACAACAAGTGCAACGCGTTCTTCTGTGGCCTGAATTCAAAGATGAAGGTCCATCTCTCCCAAAGCAATCACGGCACATTCAACGACCTCGTTAACGCCGCGATTCTACAAGACAATGCTAAGCGTGAGCGCGGTTCTGATAAGAGGAAACGCAGCGCGCTGACTAGCAGCAGTGGTGGAACACCACAAAAATACCGCGTGGTGTATCGCTCACCATCCGGTCAGAGATGGCAGCCACCGGCGCGACCGCCTCAGTTCCGCGGTCGGCAATATAATGCGCCGGGCTTCCGACCAACGTATCCACCGCAGCAACAGCAGCAGCAAAGGATGGTCCCGCGTGCGCCGCAGTTTGAGCAGCGTGCACCGGGATTCCGTCCTCAAGTCGGCGGGACCCCGACACCTTACACGTGCTTCACGTGTGGCCATGTCGGGCACATTTCGAGGGACTGCCCCGAGCCGCGACAGGGCAGGGGTGCAGCACCATATCAGGGTGCTAATCAGCCCCGTAATCAGCCCAAGAAACCAGCACCAAAACCCGGACGTCCACCACTTAGCCATCGAAGATGTGCCGGAAGGCAAACCCGTCCTCGCGGGTACGTTCTCTTACCTAGATCATCCCGTAGTCATACTTTTGACTCCGGTGCCACCCATAATTTCATAAGTCAGTCTTATGTTATTAAATGTCAACTGCCTATCATTGCCACAAATAATTCATACTTGATATGTTCTCCGGGTGGGAAAATAATAGCTGATAGAATGGTCTATAGAGCACCATTACAGTTGGGTGGGAATCTATATCTGACTTCTCTAATCATGTTAGAGAGTCAAAAACTTGATGTCATTTTAGGAATGTCATGGCTACATCGCCATGGTGCTGTTCTTGACATCATTCCACGTGTGGTTCGTTTAAACTCTCCACTTCATGAACCACATGTTCCTATTCTTTAGCGTTCGATTCAAGAAGCTCCAGCCACATATAATACGGAAGCCACAAAACTTGAGGATATTCATGTGGTCCGTGAATACCCGGATGTCTTTCCGGATGATCTTCCGGGCATGCCACCTGAAAGAGATGTCGAGTTCAAGATTGAACTTGTACCTGGGACGACGCCGATATCACGGAGACCATACAAGATGGCTCTGAATGAGCTAGCTGAATTAAAGGAGCAGCTCAATGATTTAATGAAGAAGGGTTTCATTCGACCGAGTTTCTCACCATGGGGATGCTTGGCGCTGTTTGTGAAGAAGAAGGATGAAACCTTGAGGTTGTGCGTGGACTACCGACATCTCAACGCCGTCACCATCAAGAATAAATATCCACTGCCCCGCATCGATATATTATTCGATCAACTTGTGGGTGCAAGTGTATTGTCAAATATGGATCTTCGCTCCGGATATCATCAAATCAAGATCCGGGCGGAAGATATTCCAAAGACGGCCTTCTAGATGAGATATGGGTTGTATGAATACGTCGTCATGTCCTTTGGTCTCACCAACGCCCCGGCACATTTCATGTATCTCATGAACTCAGTGTTCATGCCGAAGTTGGACAAGTTTGTGGTGGTGTTCATAGACGACATCTTGGTTTACTCCAAGTCTGAAGAAGAACACACCAAACA
Source organism: Neostapfia colusana (assembly GCA_030760725.1). Taxonomy (NCBI): domain Eukaryota; kingdom Viridiplantae; phylum Streptophyta; class Magnoliopsida; order Poales; family Poaceae; genus Neostapfia; species Neostapfia colusana. The sequence continues at coordinate 42,602,575 of JASWHV010000013.1, read as the reverse complement.
ATCGCATATCGTGCTCCAACAATTGCGAGACCATAAGCTTTATGCCAAATTCAGCAAGTGCGAGTTTTGGATCAACCAAGTGCCATTCCTTGGTCACATTATTTCTGCAGAAGGTATTGCAGTTGATCCAAGCAAAATCGAACAAGTGCTGAAATGGAAGTTCTCCACATCAGTCCATGAAGTCAGAAGTTTCCTCGGGTTAGCAGGATATTATCGGAGATTCATACCCAACTTCTCCAAGCTTGCTAAGCCGATGACTGAACTGTTGAAGAAGGGGATCAAATATGTTTGGAGCTTAGCTTGTGAGGAAGCTTTCCAAGCATTAGTGAAGTATCTTACAACAGCCCCGGCGTTAGCTCAACTGGATACAACCAAGCCCTTCGATGTATATTGTGATGCGTCCGGTATCGGGCTTGGCTGTGTATTGATGCAAGGAGGAAGAGTGGTCGCCTATGGCTCACGTCAACTTCGTAACCACGAGAAGCACTATCCGACTCATGATCTTGAGCTTGCTGCTGTGGTGTTGGCATTGAAAATGTGGAGGCACTATTTACTTGGGAACTTAGTGCACCTCTACACCGACCACAAGAGTTTAAAGTATATATTCACTCAAAAGGAGCTGAATATGCAGCAACGGAGATGGCTAGAACTGATCAAAGACTATGAGATCGAGATTCACTACAATCCCGGAAAGGCAAATGTGGTTGCCGATGCATTAAGCCGCAAATCCCATGTCAACAATCTGTCCATCACCGCACTTGAAGCGGAGGAGCCGTGTCTGTACTTGGTTCCATATGGGGCATTGTATAATCATGCTCTCGTCCCTACAATACGAGAGGAGATTATGGAAGCACAGAAGAAAGACGTGGGAATGTCGCACATTCGGAGGAGGATGAAGAATGGCGAAATGAAATGCTTCCGAAGAGATGAACACGACACTCTATGGTTTAAAGACCGTATAGTGGTACCCCGTGACATGAAGCTTCGGAAGAAAATCTTGGACGAGGCTCATTTGTCCAAGTATTCTATTCATCCGGGCAGCAACAAGGTGTACCAGGATCTGAAAACTAGGTTTTGGTGGACACGGATGAAAAGAGAAATCGCAAAGTACGTATCCGAATGTGATACCTGTCGGCATGTGAAGGCCGACCATATGCGTAAAGCCGGACAGCTGCAACCATTGAACATTCCGGCGTGGAAGTGGGAGGATATTAGCATGGACTTCATAGTCGAGTTACCTCTCACGTCTCACAAGCATGACTTGATTTGGGTGATAGTCGATCGACTAACCAAGTCGGCTCATTTTATCCCCGTACATACAAAGTACGTGGCCAAACAATATGCGGAGCTGTATATTGCAAAGATCTTGTGCTTGCACAGTGTTCCCCGCTCCATTATTTCAGATCGCGGTGCGCTGTTCGTCTTTCGGTTTTGGGAACAGCTGCACGCTTCATTGGGGACCAAACTGATCCGAAGCTCCGCGTATCACCCGCAGACGGATGGTGAAACTGAACGGGTGAATCAAGTGCTTGAAGACATGCTACGCGCTTGTGTCATCCACCACAGCAAGAATTGGGGCGATCATTTGCCGCTGGCGGAGTTTTCTTATAACAATGGCTATCAAGCTAGCATCAAGATGGCGCCGTATGAAGCTCTCTACGGCCGGAAATGTCGCACACCCCTCAACTGGTGTGAGTGCGGCGAGTGAGTTATCTACGGCATTGAACTTGTGAATGAGGCTGAAGAATGAGTGTGAGTAATACAAGCCAATCTGAAGGCTGCTCAATCTCGTCAGAAGAGCTATGCGGATAAAATACGCCACCCTCTCCACTTCGACATCGGTGACCATGTTTATGTCTGTGTGTCTATGATGAAGGGAGTTCACCATTTTGGAGTGAAGGGTAAACTTGCATCGCGGTTCATTGGCCCGTTCGCCGTCATTGAAAGATGCGGACCCATGGCCTATCGCTTGGATTTACAGGCGTCGCTCGTAGGGATTCATAATGTTTTCCACATCTCTCAGCTGAGGAAGTGCCTCAAGCCCTCTGCTGAAATCCGCACTGAAGACATAGAAGTTCTTCAACCGGACCTCACGTACACGTAGTATCCAATCCAGATTATCGATGAAAAGACTCGCGCCACAAGAAACCGGACCTTAAGGTTCTACAAGGTCTTGTGGAGTAACCATACCGCTGATGAGGCGACATGGGAAGGCAAGGACTATCTACGAACATACTATCCGGACTTGCTATCATCATATACCCGGTAAAGTTTTCCCCACTTTGCATTTCTTTGGGAATCTCGGGACGAGATTCTTTTTAAGGGGGGAGGGATGTAAAATCCCCAAAAAGTGGTTGCAAGAATTTTCAGCTCATGTATACTTAGGAAAATGAGGGGAATCAGAACTTTGAATTATAACGGTGAAGGTTCAAAGTGAGGATTCAAACTTCCCAAAACTCCCAAACATGGAGATCTAAATTCATAACTTGGATCTTCATAGTCCAAATATTCACCCTTCCAAATTTCAGCTCATTTGGAGGAGTTTTAATATTTGTTTTGGATTAAAAGGAGAAGCCCTCTAATCTGAATTTCAAAAATTCAGTTTTAAATTCCAATTTGGTCAATTTGCAAATTTGGTTCCACAAATGTGTTCTTCACATTTGAATTTGTAGCCATGCCAAAATTCAGAAATATTTTAGTTGCTTTGCTATGTTTTTGGAGCGAGGCAAAAGGGAGTATTCAAATTCAAATGATGAAACACAATTCAAATTCTACACCTGAATTCAAACCATTTGAATTCAGAAAATTCAAACCTTAACTTTGGGGTGATGTAAGGCCTTAAATGTCGAGTTGCTGGGGAGAAATATCATTGAAAAAAATTGACTAGGAATTGAGGGGATGGGGTCCACATGTCAGCCACACAGTTTCCTTTTCCCTCTCTGTTTTCACCTCGGCTGTTCACCGTGCGCCACCGTGCTGCGCTGCTTCCATGGAGCTTCTTGCTTCGCGTGCTCCCGAAGGCAGCTAGTGCGTGGGTGATCAACACAGCAGCACGAGCGAAGTTTTTCTCTTCTCTGCCTTCAACCGAAGCCTCCTCAGCCTCAGCTGCGCGAGCGCCATCGAAGAAAACACAGCCGCCTCTCTGTGCTCGTGCTTCAGCACCCTCCAGCCAGCCCCAGCACCGGTTGATTGCCCCAGGAGCTGCGCCAGCGACTCCTCAACGTGTTCCACAACTCCTCAGCTCGTCCCCGGCCTCCCCTCGCTGCGCCGGAGCTGTTCTTCGCCGGAAGAAAGCAGAGCACCGTCGCCCCGCACTCCTCCTCGCGTTCCAGCCGCTCCAACGCCTCTCACGCACGTCCAGAACCTCCCTAAGGTGCGCCAAGGTGTGTAGATCGTGCTACCGCAGTCCCTTGCCTTCCCCCATCGCTGGCTCGCCGGAATTTAGGTTTTGGCACCGGTACACGTGAAGAACCGACCCAAACCAAAACTGGAAATTCGTCCAACGTGGTTGATCATCGGTTCTACAATTCAAGCCACAGAAACTAGGGACCCTAGCACCCTCTCACGCCAAAGAACGGGTTAACAAGCCATCCCACGCCCCGGGCGACGAGAAATCGCCGGCGGCGGCAAAAACAGGTCGGTCCTCCGGTGAACCCTATTTTCTGGCCGTTTTGCTGCAAGGTTTAGCATGCGTTCCATGTTCCCCAATCACCGGTGATGCTTTAGGGCAAGGTAGCCCGCAGGGAGAAGGTTCGGACATGCCAGAACACGTTGATGCAGAGCTCCCGAGCCGCCCCGCCGGTGCCGGCCTGTTTTCGGCCGTTTTCATGCGCGGAAACCTTGCCCGACAGCTGTGCCATGTTCCCAGGAGAATGTAGGGCAAAACCGGAGCTAATTTGGTGGAGAAATGAGGGAGAACGAGCCATTACACGATCTGAGCTGGTGTGCACGCGCGATCTCTGGCAGGAGGTTGAAGAAAGACCTGACGAGTGGGCCCCACGTTGAGTGCTCTGTAATATTCAAACAGAGAGTTAGCGAAACTTGAAAAATCCATAACTTTTGGTAGAAAGCTCCAAAATTAGTGAGACAAATTTCGTTGGAATCCTCATGAGGAGTACTTCACATAGGAACAAATTTCTTGCTATGAAAATACCTAGGAATTTCTGTAGAATTGTTTTTATTAAATCCTTTGGAGATTTATTTCAGGAGCAATTCTTTATGAAACATTCCCAAATTTTGGTAGACATCCTTTTCATAGTAACTGATCTCCACTAAAAATTTGAGCTTAATTGGAGTTCATTTGCTAGGTCAAATTGGCTTCCAAAGTTCAGCATTTATTTGAAAATTCAAATTTAAACAGAAACTTTTCAGAACTCCTGTCCAACTTAAAAAATTCATATCTCTCTGTTGGTAGCTCCAAAAATGGTGAAACAAATTTTGTTAGAACCATGGAGACTTACGCAAATCAGTTATTCTACTTTTAGCTATGTCAAAGCTCCTGATTTGGGCTCAAAATTCAGATAATCCTTGTGCTTGTGGGAATTTTGGAGACCACAATGCGCAATGACATTTCTCCAAATTTTGCTTAGATCATCCTTAGAGGGTCTAGACTTCACTGTAAAAATCCCAAAGCCAATAAAGGATCCTAAATAGCAGTAGCTATGAGTAGAAGTTTACTTCTTATAAGTCTTAAATACTTATACATATATTTTGTTACATTTCATAATAGTGACCGAAGTTGAGGATACGCCGGAGCCCTTGGACGTCCTGCCACCAGAAGCTAACTTCTCCTCTAACTCGCAACCAGGCAAGCCCCGGTTTGCACTTAAGTACCTTTTATAAAGCTTTTCATTTGTATCACCTATGTCTAGGGTGAATGCTTGCATTAGAGTTAGGGTGATTGAAACCCCACTTGCATAACCTTTAAATCCTATGGAGGGTTGGGTAGTTTACAGACTCGATGAGTAGAGAATGCCATGCTAATGTTTAGGATCTCGGTAGAATTCGAGTGGATGGAAGCTACTCGCGAGATAGTACTTATCACACGAAATAAAAAGAGATAGATAATGGCTTGAGTTGTAAAAATGAGACCCAGTAGGGGGGATAGGATGCAGTGAGCAGAGGTCTCACGTGCGTAGCCCTGTTGGTGTCGGTTGAGGACCGTCCGTGTGCGGCCCTGCTGGACAAGTATCGAACAGTACCGGATGCGTACTGGCATATGGGAACAAGGAAACCGATGTAATTGGTTAACCTGGGTGCGGAGGCTTACCCAACCGTAAATAGGAGTGGGTTGAGGGTAGCAAGGTGTAAATCTGCTGGTGGGCACAGTCACGCTCCACGCGGGGACCTCCTGCCCATTATGGATGGACCGGTTTGGCATTTGGGTTGCCTTTGAAAGGTTGTTGCATACAACAGAGTAGGAAGGGGTGTGGAATCACGCTTCTGAAAGTTGGTGTATGTGACGTGTTATCCGGGTGTGTCTTGATTGCAATCACCGTCCCTCGCGGTTATTTGAGTACCTGCTTGTTCACTGCGCTGTGACGTAGTAAGAAGTGAAATAAGCCAACTGAAAATGCTGCATTGAATTATTAATGTCTTGAAACCTTGTATGGTGTAGTTATAGAGCTAATTAAGTTTATATTCCACTTTAGGCATCTCCACATCGGAAGAAAGCGTTTTTTGTTTGATTGTGGACTTCCGACGTGAGAGCTGCCTAAGGCTCAATAACTGTTGCTATAAAACTGAAAGTAAGGATCAACATGTAGGCGTGTCTTTATTGCAAAGTCCTTTTCCTATCTTACACATCCTTGCATGTACAGTTCCATGCCTAGGGTTGACGGTTAAGACTTGCTGAGCCTTCGTGCTCACGGTTGCAATATTTGAGCTGTGTGCAGGTGAGAGTTATGAGGAAGGTTCTGAGGACGAGGCGATGCCCCCGTCGGGGTACACGGCCGAGCTGGAGCCCTGCACGCTGTGATCTCCGGTTACTTGCTGCTAGTGTGTAGCGTCCCCGGGCTGGACGGCTGCACTTTTGCATAGTTAGGATGAGAGGCCATCTTTGTATAATACTTCCACTGTTAATTAGGTTTTGTAAAAGACTTCCGCTGTTTTATATTAAATAAAAGTTTGTATGTTGTTCTTAATTCTTTTCCTGTGTGCTGTCGGGTGCCGCATCGCACGGCACCACCCTATGCGATCTTGGAGTGGGTGAACCACGGGGTGGTCCCCACATTTGCATGCTCCAAATTTATTTTTTAAGAATCTTTGGACTCTTATGAGTCCATAGGATTTGGTTTCACTATTTTTGGAGCTTCCTACACAGAGATATGGAATTTACAAGATTGGGCTAAAAGCTGGAAAATGATTCTGTTATTTTTCCTAATTTTCAGAGACATACAAGATTGAATAATCTTGGCAAAACAAATGAGGTCCAATGCCTCTAAAATTTTTACTGGAGTTCAAGTATTTTTGGAAGAATGTCCTGCCCAAATTTTGGAATTTTCCAATACACATAACTCCTAGAATAAATCCTAAAAGATTATAATTATATGAATTAATGAGCCGAATCCAAGGATCTTCATAAAAATTGGGATGCACCCCTGGATAGTACTCACTGAGAGTAATCTAATGGAAATTATTTGACAATTTTTGGAGGTTCCTACTAAAAGTTATGAGCAATTGAAGTTTGAACTAAACTCGGGAAATTCTGAAAATGTTGAAACCCTTTCGGCGGGCCCCACACCACAGTTCCTTCTTCCTCCTTGCGCCAACAGCCGAGCGGCGGCGCCCTTCTGCGAGCTCTGCGGGAACCGCATTTCCGGCCGCCCCTTGAGCTCAAACTTGCCAGCTCTCCCTTTAGGGACACGGGAAACTCATCCCCGGGGTCGGCCAAGGTCACCAACCACCGGAAAGGCGTCGGCGACGAGCGGCGGAGGCGGCGGCTCAACTTTGGCGATGTCGCACTCGCACTAGAATGGCTTGAACTCTTCGGTTCTTCTTCCTAGAGCACCGTGGTGGATCCCTCATCACCTTCATGAGCTCAAATCAGCTCAAAAATTGCTGCAAACAAGAGTTCATCGGCGACCTAGGGCCAAAACCGACAGCGGCTCGGATTTTTTGAAGAACAGCGCCTACACTTGATGATTTTTGATGCTTTTTGATGCTATAGGAGCGTGGGAGGGTCTAGAACATGTTTGTAGCTCGGTACAAGTTTTGGGAGAGTGATCACTATGAATTTCAGGTTTTGGTACGGCTTGGTTCAATGAATACCGAAGCAATAATCGGAGAAATTCTCCACCGGTTGTGCAAGAAATAAGGAGAGGTTTGCACGGTTGTGTTTAGCGCCTTAGGGCATGTAAAATCCCTAAAAAGTGGTAGCAAGAAATTCAGCACATTTACACTTAGGAAAAATGAGGGGAATTAAAACTTTGGATTATAACGGTGTGAGTTCAAAGTGAGGATTCAAACTTCCCAAAACTTCCAAACATGGAGATCTGAATTCATAACTTGGATCTTCATATGTCAAATATTCAACCTCCCAAATTTCAGCTCATTTGGAGGGGTTTTAATATTTGTCATGGATTAAAAGAGGAAGCCCTCGAATCTGAATTTAAATTTCAGTTTCAAATCCCAACTTCCTCAATTTGCAAATTTGGTTCCACAAATGTATTCTCCACATTCGAATTAGCAGCCACGCAAAAATTTAGAAATATTGGAGTTGGTCTGCTATGTTTTTGGAACAATGCAAAAGGAGAATTCAAATTCCAAATCAAATTCAAATAACCAAAACCAGTTCAAATTCCACCCTAGAATTCAAATCGTTTGAATTCAAAGATTTCAAACCAAAACTTTGGGAGGAAGAAAAGGAGTTAATTTGGAAACCAAAGGGAAAATATCAGTGGAAAAATTAGGTGATCCCCACATGTCAGCCACACAATTCCTTTTTTACCTCTCTGTTTTCTCCTCGGGTGATCCCCGCGCACCACCGAGCTGCACTGCTCCACCGAGCTGCTTCCCTCGTGTGCTCTCGAAGGCAACTCGTACATGGGTGATCAAAGCTGCAGCACAATTTCCTTTCTCTTCTCTGCCTCCAACCGAAGGGTTCCTCAGCCTCGCTCGAGCGTGCGACTGAAATCAACCGAGCCACGCCATTGCTCTGGGTCCCTCATCGTCGATCGACTTCTCACTGGGTTAGCGCCTAGCTGAGCCACCCACAAGCTGCGCCAGCGACTCCTCGACAATTCCCACCACTCCTCAGCTCGTCCCCGGCCTCCCCTCGCTGTGCCCAAGCCGTTCTTCGCCGGAAAAAAAAACAGAGCACCGCCGCACCTCACTGCTCCTCGTCTTCCAGCCGGTCCAGCGCCTGTTCCGCACGACCAACACCTCCCTAAGGTGCGCCAAGGTGTGTAGATCATGCCCCAGTAGTCCCCTTGCTTGTTCCCACCGTCGGCTCGCCAAATTTTGAAGTTTTGCACCGGTCTACGTGATGAACCGGCGCCCCTCTAATCGGGAAATTCGTCAAACCGGCTTGATCATCCTTCCTTAGGTTCAAGCCATAGTAACTACAGTTCCTAGCGCCCTCCCATGCCGAATACCAAAGCCAACCGTCCATCCAACGCCCCGGGCGATGAGAATTCACCACCGGCGGCAAAAATGGGTCGGTCCTCCGGTGAACCCCTTTTTTTCCCGCCGTTTGCTGCAAGGTTTGGCATGCGCTCCATGTTCCCCGACCACTAGGGATGCTTTAGGGCAACTTATATCGCCAGGAGAAGCTTGGGACATGCCGGAACGTGCCGATGCCACACCACCGAGCACCGCCGCCTATGCTGACTGCCTTCCGGCCATTTTCAAGCGTTGAGACCTTGCCCGGCAGCTGCGCCACGTTCCAACGGTCGTGTAGGGCGAGAGACTGGAGCCGATTTGGTTGAGAAACGATAGAGAACGGCGCGCGCCATGATCCTGTTTTCTGTGTGCGCGAGTTCACTATTAGAGGTTGAAGAAAGAACTGACGAGGGGGCCCCACATTTGAGTTCTGTGTAAACTTCAAACAGAAAGTTATTCAAATTTCAAAAATCCATAACTCTGTGTAGAAACCTCCAAAAAGGGTGAGACCAATTTTGTTGGAATGCCCAGTAATTTCTATAGAATTGGTTTTAGTAAATATTTAGAGATTTATTCCAGGAGCAATTATTTATGAAACATTCCCAAATTTGGTCAGATAATCCTTTTCATAGTTACTGATTCCCAGTAAAAATTTAAGCTTCATTGGAGTTCATTTGCTAGGCTAAATTTTCTTCCAAAGTTCAGCCTTTAATTGGAAATTCAAATTCTAAACAGAAACTTTTCAGCACTCCTGTCCAAACTTCAAAAAATTATATCTCCCTGTTGGTAGCTCCAAAAATGGTGAAACAAATTTTGTTAGAACCATGGAGACCTACCCTAATTATATCTTCCAATGTTAGCCATGTCAAAACTTCAGATTTGGGATCAAAATTCAGATAAGCCTTGGAGTTGTGAGGATTTTGGAGACCACAAGGTTCAATGAAGTTTCTCCAAATTTTGCTCAGATCATCTTTATAGGGTCTAGTATCCACTGGAAAAATCACAGAGCCAATTATGGAACATATATAGCAGTAGCTATGAATAGAATTTAATTCTTATACTTCATTAGTACTTATACATATATTTTGCTACATTTCATATAGTGACTGAAGTTGAGGACGCACCGGAGCCTTTGGTCGTCCTCCCACCAGACGCTGACTTTATGTTTAACTCGGAACCAGGCAAGCCCCGGTTTGCATTTAAGTGCTTTTGCAAAGTTTTCATTTGCATCACTTATGTTTAGGGTGAAATGCTTGCATTGGAGTTAGGGTGATTGAAACCCCACTTGCATAACCTTTAAATCCTATGGAGGGTTGGGTAGTTTACAAACTCGACGAGTAGAGAATTCCATGCTAATGTTCTTAGGATCTCGGTAGAAATCGAGTGGTTGGAATCTACTCGCGAGATAAGACTTTTATCACACGTAATGAGAAGAGGTAAAGAATGGCTTATGTTCTGAAACTGAGACCCAGCAGGGGGGATATGATGCTGTGAGCAGATGACTCACGTGCGTAGCCCTGCTGGTGTCGATTGAGGACCGAGCCGTGTGCGGCCCTGCTGGACAAGTATCGAACAGTACCGGTTGCATACTGGCATATGGGAACCAGGAAACTGATGTAATTGGTTAACCTGGGTGCCGAGGATTACCCAACCGTTTGTGAGACCTATGTGTGCTGAATACATTGGCAATTAGGATAAAAGTTAGCATTAACATTCAAAGTTTTGAATATTGCCAAACATTCTTCTGTGGCAAGGTCCGACAAGTTCTTTGTTAGGTCCGCCAAGTGTTGGCAAGGTCCGACGCAAGGTCCGGAGAGCTTCTGTGAGGTCCGGAGCTTGTTTTTAGGGAGCTCCCATGAAGTTCAACTCGTAGAACTGCAGCGTCTTGTTTTTGATTTTAACTCGCAATGTTTCAAACTTGCTTTATGGGCAGGTTTGCTGAGTATTAATTTGCTAAGTTTTTGGTGTGTTTTTGTGGTTATGGCTGTTATCATTTGATAAGGTTTGCAACATGCTTATGTGACGTGCTCATGTAAGGTGTTGTGGTTTTTGAACTAACGTGAGTCAAGTCGAGGACTTGTGCTCGGAAGAATTGGTTGTTTATTCATGTGCAGGTGTTGCTTGAGTTCAAGACATGGCTGGTGACGGGATCCTTGGACTAGTCTCAGGGAGGAGATGAGGTTCCAACAACCAAGTTCGGGAGGAGCTGTGATTGAGTTGATCGGGAAGTCGCGCAGCATGTTTGGATCAAGGGCAGTGCATATGAAGGTTGCATGTACGTCGTTGGAAGGTGTTTGCACGTGTGCAAGGAGTTCATGGACGTGGCAACATTGTTCCAAGGCGTGATGAAGAGAAGTGGACGTAAAGAATTGGTCGGAAAGGTCCAACCGGCTGGATTGCGTACTCAGGCTGAGGCTGAGTCGGATATGGCTCAAATATGGGAGATTTGAGTTGGTTATGATAGGATTTCGTGCTAGGCACGAAGTTGAGTTGTTTTAGGAATGTTTAGGACGTTCCTAAGGTGTTTGGAAGTCTCACGATTGCTTCTATCTGCGAATAGGAGAGTCCTGAGCAGTTACGGTAAGTTAGGATACGAGTCCAATTAGGAGTAGGAGTCCTAGATTAGATTGATTAGCCTGAGGGCTGGCTATACAAGCAAGGGTGGCCAGAGATCTCTGGGTAGAGAACTTTGGGCTGTTCCTCTTGTCTTTCTATTGAATAAAGTTCATAGTTTCGAGGAGTTTTTGTGCCTTGTTCGTCCGACTTGTTTTTCGTCAAGTCTTTCTCGCCGAGTTTCTGGACAGACCGACGTTGGTTCGGTGTTTCATTCATAACTCGAGTTTTACAGATCTGATTGACGTGATTCTTTTTGGGTTGTCTTCACAACTCAATTATATATCATCTGTGAAATTTTCACGAGCTTCGGATCTGTAGTTTTTTAGATACACGAGTTTCTTTGCAGCGTTGCAGATCTGTTTTATATCGGGTAGAACAGATTGATCTTCGTTTAATGTTTTGATCGTATCTCAAGTTTTACTTCGTGTTTTCAAGTGATTCTTGTTGCATTAGATCCATGACTTGATTCTCTACCTCTCAACTTGATTTTTCACGGTTGAACACGTTTGGAAACACTTGCACACATGGTTTCTTTAACTGATTGATTTTTGCTGAGGGATTTTTGTTATTTCCGCTGCAAAAAGTTTTAATCTACCATTCACCCCCCTCTGGTAGCTTTTCACGTGCTCTTCGATCCTACAATTGGTATCAGAGCCAAGGTGCTCTAATCTTTGTGATTTGCACGTGTTTTGACTAACCATCATGGAGAAGTACTCCGCAAAACCTTGTGTGTTCAATGGCATCGATTTTCAGGTTTGGAAGGCGCGGATGGAGGCCTACATACAGGCGCAAGGCTTCGCCATATGGGAAAAGGTCTACCCGAACTTTGATGTACCACCCAACGATCAAGTTACAGCTGCGAACATGAGAGATGTTGACAACAACAACAAGGCTCGCAACTTGATCATCCAAGGATTGACTCAAAGCGACTTCGACCGTGTTGCACACCTCCGATCTGCATATGATGTTTGGAAAGCTCTTTGTGACTACCATGAAGGATCCAATATGATCAAGGAGGTAAGGCAAGATATGTTCAAGAAAGAATACATGCATTTTGAGATGCAACCCGGTGAGTCAATTGACGACCTTTTTGCTCGCTTTAATAAAATTCTCAGCAACTTGCGTAGTGTCAATGTTAACTTTTTAGATGCTGAAAATGCTAGACAATTGTTAGGAGCATTAGATATGTCAATTTGGGAGATGAAAGTTACATCTATTTGTGAATCTACTGTCATGAGTTCTCTTACTTTAGACGTGCTTTATTCTAAATTGAAAACTCATGAAATTGACATCATCTCACGTAAAAACCCCAACAAGTCTATTGCATTTGTTTCGCAACATGACATGTCTAGTTCTAGTCAATCATCATCTAGTGGTGCACTCTCTTTGCTGTCCTCTCTAACCCTTGAACAGATTGAAGAGTTTCCAGAGGAGGAGCTTGCACTCATCTCTACTCGGTTCTCAAAAGCATTGCAAAATGTGAGAACTAGAAGGAGAGGAAGCTCCGGACCTCAATGATGTTTTGAATGTGGTAAGACAGGACATTTTCATACGGAGTGCCCTAACCTTTCAGGTCCGACTTCACGTGAAGAAAAGCAAACAAGGCCGAAGAAATCATTTGCAAAGAATAAGAAGAAGAAATATTTATCAATGCGCAACATAGTGCATAGTATGATCTCTGCACTTCAAGATTTCGGCTCAAGTGATGTGGACACCAGTAGTGATGAAGATGAAGAAGCTATGGCAAATATGTGCTGCATGGCGAGCAAGTCAAGTTCAAGCTCCGAGGAGGCAGAACACAACAGCGACGATGAAGAGGTATGTCCCACTTGCGAAGAAATGTGTGATGCTATTTCTCGTGCCACTGTTATATTAAAGAAAAAAGATAAAAAACTTAGGAACAATGCTGTTAAAATTCAATCACTAGAATCTGAAATTAATCGTTTAAAAACTTTGATTCCTAGTGATGATTCTTGTTCCTCATGTGATTTGATTTATGAACAATTATCCTCTTTAAGAAGTGCACACGCATCTACACTTGATAAACTTGAACTTGAAATTGAAAAGAACAAAGAGCTTGCTGCACTTAATGATAAAAATTTGAAAGATGCTTGTTGTTCTACAATTGATTTGCATTGTTCTTCATGTGATAATCTGAATAAGAAACTAAATGATGATATGAACGAGATTTCTATTTTGAACAATGCTTTATGTGTGCATGAAGTTAAATATTGTTCAAATTGCAAACTAAAAGGAAAAACTTCATGTGAAAACTGCTTTGATCTGTCCAATAAACTTGATGACATGCATGGGACACTAGATCGGTTTTCTAATGCAAATAAGAACCTAAACTTGCTGCTGAATTCTTCCAAGTCTTGTAATGATAAAACTGGTTTAGGTTTTAATTCTCATGCTCATGCTAAGGCACACCCACCTAAAGTTGTAAAGTCATTAGAAAGCGGTTTGATTCAAACAGCTCCTAGACAAAAAGAGGTGATTTTCAAATCTGCAGGAGTACTGTCCCATTCGGGTTCTAATAAACGTGTTGCTTGCTCATCTAGACATGATAATAAGGTTATTTTTCATTGTACCTAATGTGGTAGAGATGGTCATGTCATGGATTTTTGTTATAGACTAGCTAAACACGATAAGAAACAATGAATACTTGCTAGATCACATAACAACCAAGCAAAATCTGCTAGACCGAATGTTCGGAGCTTGCAACCTGCTGTAATGAGTCAAAAACTTGCTCCCGGACCTACTGTTTTTTGTGCTACATATAACACATCTTCTAAGTCAGTAGTTGGGAACAAAAATTTTCGATGTTTGGCTCATAAACCTGCTGTACCTTCTCAGCTTTCGCGTGTTATTCCTGCTGGACGTCGTGTGACTCAGTACTGGATTCCTAAGTCTTTTAACTAACCCCAGTATTGAGTCATCGACGTATTGTGCTGCTGTGTAGGTTTCACGTTTGAGGAAGTAGAACATTTGGATTGTGGATTCAGGTTGCTCACACCACATGACCGGTAACAAAGAATGGTTCTCCTCTCTCTCTTTCGTGTCACGTGTAGAAAATGTTACTTTCGCCGATAACTATTCTACTCCCATAATTGCTAAAGGTTCGGTTAGTGTAAACAATCTCTAAACTTTGAAAGATGTGGCACTTGTTAAAACTTTGAAATACAACTTGCTTTCGGTTTCACAATTGCTAGATGAAAATCTAGAGGTTAGCTTTGCTAAAAATTGCTGCAAGGTTGTAGATTCAAAAGGTGAGCTTTTATTTAACATGTCTAGGTTTGGAAGAGTTTTTAAAGCTGATTTTGATTTGTCAACTTCTAAGCATCGGTGTCTAGTTGCTAATGATACAAAGGATCTATATTTTTGGCATCATAGACTTGGTCACATAGGCTTTGATCATCTCACTCGTGTTAGTGCTCTCGATCGCATACGTGGGCTGCCGAAGCTTAAAAAGGACAATGATATTGTGTGCACTTCTTGTAGACATGCTAAGTTTGTTGCAGGTTCACATGCTCCTCTCACAATGACCATGACAGCGGAACCGGGACAACTTTTACATCTTGACACAGTTCCTTCGGAGGTAAATGGTACGTGCTTGTGATTGTTGATGATTATTCCAGATATTCTTGGGTTTATTTTATGGCATCTAAGAATGAAGCTTTTAGTCATTTTAGAACTTTATTTCTTAGATTATCTATTGATCACCCAGGATCATTAAAAGAAATTAGAAGTGATAACGGAACTGAATTTAAAAACCAATCCTTTGATCACTTTTGTGCTGAAAATGGAATAGATCATCAATACTCTTCACCCTATGTACCACAACAAAATGGTGTCGTAGAAAGAAAGAACAGGACCTTAGTTGAGATGGCTAGGACTATGCTTGATGAATATCAATTTCCTAGGAAATTTTGGGCTGATGCAATTGCAACCGCTTGTTATATCTCAAATCGTGTTTTCTTGCGTGCTAAGCTTGGAAAAAACCCCATATGAGCTCCGGTTTGGACATAGGCCTAGTGTTACACAATTTAGAGTTTTTGGTTGCAAATGCTTTGTTAAGAAACATGGTAATCTTGATAAATTTGAAGCTAGATCTGTTGATGGCATGTTTCTTGGTTATCCATCTCATACTAGAGGCTATCGTGTGCTTTTACTTGACACTAACAAAATTGTGGAGACTTGCGAGGTTTCTTTTGATGAATCTAGCCCAAGTACTAGCTCCGATATTGCAGCTCCGGATCCATATCCGCAGGGGGAGAGTATTTTTATTGAAGAAGATGAAGAAGTGGTGCTGCTGCCCGAAAACTCGGAAGTAAATAACGATCAAGCTGCTGATTTTGCACCACAACCAGCACCAACAGTCACTACTGCTGGTTCGGACCTTCCTCAATCAACAAGCTTTCCTAATCAAAGGTCCGAACATGAAGAAGAAGGTGCTTGTGAAGTGTCTACTCCCCTCCGAGTACTCAAAAGTCATCCTCCACAACAAATCATTGGAAGCTTGCATGAACGAGTCACTCGGTCCAGGTTTTGCGATCCAAACTCTCATGCTCATTCTGCTTTTGTTGCTTCTTTTGAACCCAAGGATATATCATACGCACTCACTAATGAATCTTGGATTAATGCCATGCAAGAAGAGTTAGAAAATTTTGAAAGAAATAATGTTTGGAAACTTGTACCTCCACCTCAAGGTCACACATTAATTGGAACTAAATGGGTATTTAAAAATAAGCAAAGTGAGGATGGGGTTGTGGTTAGGAATAAAGCTAGGTTGGTTGCTCAAGGTTTTACTCAAATTGAAGGTCTAGATTTTGATGAAACATTTGCTCCTGTTGCTAGATTAGAAGCTATAAGAATTTTATTAGCATTTGCTGCATCTAAAGGTTTCAAGTTATATCAAATGGATTTTAAATGTGCTTTTCTTAATGGCTACATAGAGGAGGAGGTTTATGTTAAGCAGCCACCGGGTTTTGAAAATCCAAATTTTCCTAATCATGTTTACAAACTGTCCAAAGCCTTGTACGGTCTAAAACAAGCCCCTAGAGCATGGTATGATAGGTTAAAAACATTCTTACTTGAAAAGGGGTTTACCATGGGCAAGGTTGATAAAACTCTTTTTGTACTTAAGCATGGCAATGACTCATTATTCGTTCAAGTGTATGTGGATGATATTATCTTTGGTTGTGCTTCTCATGATCTCGTGTCCAAGTTTTCAGCTATGATGAGTTCAGAATTTGATATGAGTATGATGGGAGAACTCACATACTTTTTGGGGCTGCAAATCAAGCAAACAAAAGAAAGAACTTTTGTGCATCAAACTAAGTATACAAAGGACCTTCTTAAGCGCTTAAACATGAACAAATGCAAGCCTCTTCGGACACCAATGGGAACAGCAACAACACTTGAACTTGACGAAGATGGTGACCCGGTCGATAAAAAAGAATACACAAGTATGATTGGATCACTTTTGTATCTCACGGCGTCAAGACCGGACATACAATTCAGCGTATGTCTTTGTGCACGTTTTCAAGCTTCTCCACGTGCTTCACATCGCCAAGCCATCAAAAGGATTCTCAGGTACCTACATGGAACTCAAGAATTTGGCATTTATCTTCCTTCTTCCTGAACCGTTTCTTTGAAATTTTTTTCGGATGCTGATTTTGGGGGTTGTAGGATTGATAGGAAAAGTACTTCGTGTGCTTGTCATTTTCTTGGTAATTCACTTGTTGCTTGGTCCTCTAGAAAACAAAGTTCAGTTGCACAATCCACGGCCGAATCTGAATATGTAGCTGCGGCTAGCGCTTGCTCACAAATTCTTTGGATTGTTCAAACACTTAAGGACTATGGGGTTGATTTAGATAGTGTTCCACTGTTTTGTGATAACACCAGTGCAATTTGTATTGCTAAAAAACCCGTGAAACACTCTAGAACTAAGCACATTGACATTAGGTATCACTTTCTTCGTGATAATGTTGAAAAAGGAAACATTGTGCTTCACCATGTCGATACCGAACAACAATTGGCTGATATTTTTATAAAAACCTTTGGATTCACTCGTTTTTGTTTCATTCGCAGTGAAATAGGGGTTATGCATCCTCATGGCTTAAATTGAGGGGGAGTTTTTGAAATTTTCAAAGTCTATGTGTGAATCTGAAACTAAAATAATATGAGCATAGTATTTCATACATATATGACTTTGTGATTCCTTTTACAGGCTGAAAGTTCTTACTACATTACTCATGTTATACATTTTGTAGTTTTTGCCATGACTAGTAATTGGAATAATTACTTACACTAAATCTGGTCATGATCGAACTTTCTTGCCGTTTTGAACTTGTTGCGTGCTCACAAGTGCTTTTAATCATAAAAATTTAATCAAGTGATCAGCTCACATGTTGAGTTTTCAAATAAAAAATTGAGAAAAGATCAAGAGAATATGCATGCATCGCACTTCTTCTTTTGAGATTGCTTATCATTGCACTAAGATATGAACTTGGAAGGAATTGTGTATGACTAAAACCATGTCCTTAAGCTTCTGATTGTCAAATGACATAGGCTTGGCTTGGTTGGTTAGAATAAGGCTGATGCGGCATATAATCTCTTGCAAATATCATATGATCAACTTTGTGCCTTAAATGATTATGAATAATAAAAATGCAGCAACAAGTGTCATGTTTTCAGGTTTTGAAATAGTTGAGTAAGGGAGATCATGACTTGCTTAAACTGAAAAATACATTTGATCTCTAGCATGGCTTACACTACTTTATGTATCTCATTGATGTGATAGTGTAAGTAAGCTGATAGTATGACTTGGATGAGCTTTGTATTGTATGTATATGTTATAATATGCTCATAACATTTAAAAATTTCTCTTTTGAACCTTGCTGAATAATTGTCAGAGGGGGAGAAATATGTATAAGGAGAGATTTTTTTACACTTTGCATATGTTATACACTTTCTTCCTTCTCTGGTTTTTAAAAAATGGGGAGAAATTAATAAAGGGGGAGAAATGAGTTTTCAAAGATTTTCAAAACTTTTCATAAGCCAATGTTCGGATTTTAATTGGTGTTGCCAATACATTCATCAAGGGGGAGATTGTGAGACCTATGTGTGCTGAATACATTGGCAATTAGGATAAAAGTTAGCATTAACATTCAATGTTTTGAATATTGCCAAAACATTCTTCTATGGTAAGGTCCGACAAGTTCTTTGTTAGGTCCGAAGTGTTGGCAAGGTCCGACGCATGGTCCGGAGAGCTCCTGCAAGGTCCGGAGAGCTTCTGTGAGGTCCGGAGCTTGTTTTTAGGGAGCTCCCGTGAAGTTCAACTCGTAGAACTGCAGCGTCTTGTTTTTGCTTTTAACTCGCAATGTTTCAAACTTGCTTTATGGGAAGGTTTTCTTAGTATTAATTTGCTAAGTTTTTGGTATGTTTTGGTGGTTATGGCTGTTACCATTTGATATGGTTTGCAACATGCTTATGTGACGTGCTCATGTAAGGTGTTGTGGTTTTCGAACTAACGTGAGTCAAGTCGAGGACTTGTGCTCGGAAGAATTGGTTGTTTATTGAAAGCATCTAGGCCCCCGTGAGATATGGTTTCGGTGATTAATGACAACCGTTCGTTATTACTAATGAGTTTGTGGATGCGAGGTTTCACATATATCACATCAACCGTTAATGAACTATCTATTCACACCATCTACTGCTCATTGGATACAAATGGAGACCCCTCAACGATCTATTCTAAGGGGTCATTCGATATGAAGAACTCATACAAACAAATCTATTCTATCAAAATTGGCAACACAAGAAGCTTACACTTTACCGTAATATCATTTCAAACAAGTGTCAAAGAGGTCACTCAAGAAGATTCCAAAAGATCAACTCAAAACAACTCGAAGCAAACAAGTTGCAAGCACCGGATCATCCGATGTCTTGCAAAATGACTACATCGGTCGAGTTTGAGTTGGCAGAAGAAGAAGACCTCAGAGCCCAGTACACACCGGATCATCCGATGTGAAGGAAGTGGCACATCGGTTGATTTTAACAGAAGGATAATGTCTGAACCAATTCTGAAGATCAACTCACCGGATTATCCGATGACGAAGTAAGTGTTCGTCGGTCAATTTCAACCGAGACTTTACTTCTAAAGCAATTCTGAAGATCAATTCACCGGATCATCCGATGATAGTTGAAGTGACATCAGTCGATTAAAAGATCCAACGGGTATATCCAACGGTCACATCTGACACATGACATCAGCTAATTTGGAATTCGACCGATGATCATATAAAGGGGTACATCGGAGGATCCGATGTTCACTGAAAAAGTCTGCCTACTTTTCCAACGGCTATCTCGTGTAGGCTGGCTATAAATACCCCTCCAACCGGTCATTTCGATAAGTCTTGATCACCAGAGCCTCACTAGACATTCTCAAGCATTCAAGACCAAGAGCTACCACTTCCACACTTCAAAACCTCTTGTACTCCAACTATAGGTTATATCTAGCTAGAGAGAAGCTTGTGTGCGTCCATTCTTGGTGATTGGAATCTCTAGGCTAGTGAGAGAGAGTGTCTTGGTGACTTCTCTCACCTTGTAAACGTTGGAGGAAGAAGAGATCACTCCGGAGCTTACCAAGGTGTTTGTGGAAGCCCGGAGGATCACCGTTGTACAAGGCTTGAGCTCCACCTTGCCGGAGAAGGCGAACGGAGAAAGATACTGGATTCCCTCGTCTTGGTGACTTGGGAGTGGCTATACCCTTTGGTGGGTGCCACAACGTGGACGTAGGAAGATTTTTGTGATCTTACCAAACCACGGGAAAAATCGCCATGTCTCTGAGTCTCCGCGGGAGTTTGCATTTCTCTCCTCACCCCGTACTATTACGCTTTTACTATTCCGCACTTAACTCTCTTGCTTGCGTAGTTAGTTTGCATAGGGAATTGGGCTTCAACCATTAAAGTTTTAAATTGCTCTAAAATTTTAAAAAGCCCAATTCACCCCCCCTCTTGGGCGTTTCGATCCTTACAATTGGTATCAGAGCTTGGTTGCTCATTGGATCATTCTAGCTTCACCGCTAGAGAGCAAAAATGGCCAAGAATGGGGGTTCGGTTCCTACCTTCGAGGGCAAGAATTTTGCTTATTGGAAAGCACGCATGCGCGCTTACCTTGAGGCAATTGCTCCCAAAGTGTGGGAAGCGACCCATGCGGGGTCTGGAAATCTTGACTATGTTGGAGACCAATTAAAATGGGATGCTAAGGCTAGAAATGCCATATATGAATGCATTAGTCAAGATGTTTTTGCTAGGATTGCTAGCAAGGAAAAAGCATGTGAAATTTGGGCATGTCTAGTTGAAATACATGAGGGCTCATCTCGTGTCAAAGAACTCAAATATCACATGCTTAAATCAAAATATGATGAATTTAAGATGTTTCCTCATGAAAACGTTAATCAAATGTTTTCTCGTTTAAATGTGCTCATTGAGGAAATTAACACACTTGATATTGCTTCTCTTGGCAAGGGACTTATAAATCGCAAGATCCTCATGCTTCTACCCAAGCCCAAGTACAACATTATCAATTCAATGCTCCAAAAAGAGTCACTAGACAACATTGAAGTTTCGGAGCTCATTGGAGAAATCCATGCTCATGAGATGAGCGTACTTGGAATGATGGAGGAGTCATCATCAAAAACCATTGCTCTCAAGGCTTCAACCAAGAAGACAACTCCCAAGAAGAAGAAAGTGGTTGAGCCTAGCTCAAGTGAAGAAGAGCAAGAAACAAGCGAAGATGATGATGATGAGCTTGCTTTGATGATGAGAAAATTCTCATGCCTCAACTCCAAGATTGCAAAGAAGGGATACTCTTTTGATCCCAAAAAGAAAGCCTTCTTGCCATGAAAAGATGAAAACAAGACGTGCTACAATTGTGGTGATCTAGGCCACATATCATATGACTGTCCAAGACCGGACAAAAGAAAGGAAATTGGCAAGCATCACAAGCTAGAAGAAAGTGATGATGAAGAGGAGGTCAAGCCCAAGCGCTCCTTTGGAAAGAAGAAATTTGACAAAGGCAAGAAAACCAAGCTCTTTCCAAAGAAAAGAAGAGGGCCTCAAAAGGTCTTCATGTGTGAAGCAAATGAGTGGATCACGGATGAAGAGTCAAGCGACGAAGATAGTGAAGATGAAGAAAACTTGGCGGGCCTCGCCATCGTCAACAAGGATGACTCACCTCTTCGTCCAACTCCTATGTGCCTAATGGCGAAAGGTAACTCAAAGGTATGTGAAGACTCTAGCGACGATGATGAGGAGCTTTCACCCGATGAATTAGCATCTATGATTAATGAATATCATGCCATGATAAAAAGGGAAAAGGCTAAGGTTAAGGCTCTTGAGCTAGCTCGTGCTAAGCTTGAAAGTGCTAACCTCGATTTGCATGACAAGTATGTAACCATACTTAAAGAGAATGACACACTCAAATCAAATGTCAAACAAATCGAGGATGAAAATGCTACAATCAAGCTTAAGTATCATGAGCTTGACTTAGCCAACTTAGCACTCTTGGCAAAGCACAATGAGTTGGTTCAAGAACATGAAGTGCTTAACCGTGCTTATGAAGCTATTGAACTTAAATTGAAAAACACAAAGAAAGAAACCCTTGATGGCAAAATATCATCTAATTCACATACCACTAATGTTTTGGATAAGTCTTTGCCTTTGAAGGCAAGCCCTAGGGAGAAGGAGCTAATGGACGAAATTGAAAGTCTTCGCACTAGTGTGGCAAGACTCTCTAAGGGGGAGGACAAGCACAAGGAAATCCTCTACCAACAAGCGAAAAGCTTCAACAAGAGAGGACTTGGATCCTTCCCGGTACCCAACAAAGGAAAGGTGCCCTCACCGGAGCTTAGGACAAGCTTCATCAAGGAAGTTGGGTCATATTGCCAACATTGTGAGGTCACCGGACATCACACGAGGGAGTGTCCTCTTCCCAACCGTCCTTCTCCCAAATTGCCCCCTAACTACAAATCTACGTTCAATGATTATCACTATCTATTGAGCAAAGTAGGTGGAAAAGTGAAGGCAAGGTTCATCGGCAAAGACATCAAGGGCATGAAGGGGAAGCTCCCCAAGCAACTTTGGGTTCCAAAAACACTTGTATCACACATACAAGGACCTAAGTTGGCTTGGGTTCCTAAACTCAAAAACTAACTTCATGTGTGTAGGTGAACTACAAAGCCGGAGGAAAGCATTGGGTACTCGATAGTGGGTGCACTCAACATATGACCGGCAATGACGGTATGTTCACCTCCATAGAAAACCCCGGCAATCATGAACAAGTCACCTTTGGTGATAACTCAAAGGGGAAGGTAATTGGTTTGGGTAAAATTGCTATTTCTCATGATTTGTCTATCTCTAACGTGCTTTACGTTAAGTCTCTTAGTTTCAATTTACTTTCCATTGCACAATTATGTGATCTTGGACTAACGTGCACATTTGACAAGAATGGTGTTGTGGTGACTAGTGAATTAAGCAAAGAATTAATATTCAAAGGTTTTCGGCATGGACATCTTTACTTGGTGGACTTCTCTAACAAGGATGCTAGCTTGACCACTTGTCTTTTCACCAAGACTAGTTTGGGATGGCTATGGCATCGGCGCATTGCTCACATTGGGATGAGCAAGCTCAAGAAGTCATTCAAGCTTGGGATGGTGACCGGCGTGAAGGATGTCACATTTGAGAAGAACAAGCTTTGTAGCGCATGTCAAGCCGGGAAGCAAGTTGCCTCACACCTTCCGTTGAAGACAATGGTGTCAACCTCCAAGCCACTTGAACTACTTCACATGGACCTCTTCGGACCGTCCACGTATCAAAGCCTTGGCGGTAACCTCTATTGTCTTGTTATTGTTGATGACTACTCTCGCTATGCTTGGACATTGTTCCTAGGCGACAAGGGTGAAACTCCGGAAATCTTCAAGACCTTCGCTAAACGAGCTCAAAGGGAATTTCAACTTCCCATCATCAAGGTCCGGAGTGACAACGGCACCGAGTTCAAGAACTACAACATTGGGGAGTGGTGTGATCGTGAAGGCGTGAAGCACGAGTTTTCGGCCACATACACCCCTCAACAAAATGGTGTCGTTGAAAGGAAGAACAAGACTCTCATCACCCTTGCAAGAGTAATGCTTGATGACTATGGCACGTCGGAGAAGTTTTGGGCCGAAGCAATCAACACGGCGTGCCATGCCGCAAATAGGGTCTATCTTCATCGACTACTTCAAAAGACCCCATATGAGCTTCTCATTGGGAGAAAGCCCAACATCTCCTACTTCCGAGTCTTCGGGTGCAAGTGCTACATCTACCGCAAGAGAAGGCTCGGTAAGTTTGAAAGAAGGTGTGATGTTGGTATCTTTCTTGGTTATGCGTCAAACTCAAAAGCATATCGAGTATTCAACCAAACCTCCGGGTTAGTTGAAGAAAGTTGTGATGTTAAGTTTGATGAGACTAATGGCTCCCAAGAGGAGAGTTTTGGTCATGATGATATAGATGATGAGCCTCTACGAGAAGCTATGAAGAACATGACCATAGGAGACATCAAGCCCGAAGTTGAGGAGAGCCATGATCAAGGGGGAGCCTCAAGTTCCAACATCAACACCTCCATGGCACCTCAAATTGATGATGAAGAAGAGAAAAATGATCCATTGCAAATGCAAGATTCACATGCAACACAACACCAAGAAGAAGAAGAAGTCCAAGGTCAAGTCCAACCACAAGACGAGCAAGATGCCTCACCACCACCAAGTGCCTCACAACCTCTTATGAGGCATGGGCGCATCTCCAAGGCACATCCGATGGATCAAATCATCGGAAGTCCGTCACGGGGAGTAAGTACTCGTTCTCGCCATGTTGCTTCATTTTGTGAGCACTACTCCTTTGTTTCGTGTGTAGAACCCACAAATATTGAGGAAGCACTCCAAGATCCCAATTGGGTGATGGCTATGCAAGAAGAACTCAACAACTTCACCCGCAATAAAGTTTGGGTATTGGAGGAGCGACCTAAGGACAAGAACGTCATCGGAACGAAGTGGGTGTACCGCAACAAACAAGACGAGAATGGCGTGGTGGTCCGCAACAAGGCAAGGCTTGTGGCCAAGGGTTTTTCACAAGTTGAAGGACTAGATTTTGGAGAGACATTTGCCCCGGTCGCACGGTTAGAAGCTATTCGCATACTCCTTGCTTTTGCTTCACATCACAATATTATGCTTCACCAAATGGATGTGAAAAGTGCCTTCCTCAATGGTTATATTAACGAGCTTGTTTTCGTTGAGCAACCTCCCGGGTTTGAAGATCCGAGGAATCCTAACCATGTGTATAGGTTACACAAGGCGCTCTACGGGCTCAAGCAAGCACCTAGGGCATGGTATGAACGTCTAAGGGATTTCCTAGTCATGCAAGGATTCAAGATCGGGAGGGTTGATACCACACTCTTCACCAAAGACATCAACGGGGATTTATTTCTTTGTCAAATTTACGTTGATGACATTATTTTTGGCTCAACTAACAAATCTCTTAGCCTTGAGTTTGGCACCATGATGTCTAGGGAGTTCGAGATGTCAATGATTGGAGAGCTCAATTTCTTCCTAGGATTTCAAATCAAGCAACTTCAAGAGGGGACTTTCATCAACCAAGAGAAGTATACCAAAGACCTCTTGAAGAAGTTTGAAATGAAAGATTGTAGCTCAAGAAGTACTCCAATGGCGACAAATTGTCATCTCGACGCGGACATGGACGGTAAACCTATTGATCAATCTCATTACCGTTCCATGATTGGTTCATTGTTATATCTTACCGCATCTAGGCCCGATATCATGTTTAGTGTGTGCTTGTGCGCTCGCTTTCAAGCGGCACCTAAAGAATCGCATCGTAAGGCGGTCTTTAGGATACTTAGGTATCTCAAGCATACCCCAAGTGTAGGTTTGTGGTACCCCAAGAACGCTAGTTTCCATCTCCTGGGTTACTCGGATTCGGACTTTGCCGGATGCCGTGTGGATCGCAAGAGTACCTCCGGTGGGTGCCACTTACTTGAGCGTTCCCTAGTATCTTGGTCGAGCAAAAAGCAAAACTCCGTGGCTTTGTCCACCGCGGAGGCAGAGTATATAGCGGCCGGTGCATGTTGTGCCCAAATTCTATACATGAAGCAAACCCTTTTGGACTTTGGAATTAAATTTGATTGTGTGCCTCTCCTTTGTGACAATGAAAGTGCGGTTAAGATAGCTAGAAACCCCGTTCAACACTCCTGCACTAAGCACATAGATATTCGCCATCACTTCTTACGGGACCATGAGGCTAAAGGAGACATCTCTTTGCAAGGTGTTAGGTCTGAAGAACAATTGGCGGATATCTTCACTAAACCACTTGATGAGAAAACTTTTTCTAGACTTAGAAGTGAATTAAATGTGCTAGATGCATCTAACGTCATGTAAGTTGCCATGTTCATGTAAGGTTGCATATCAAATAGGTCTTGTCTAACTCCCAAAGGATAGGGGCAAGCTAGAAATAGTCTTCCCTGAGGAAGCCTTTGGCAGGTTTAAACTTGGCAAGATAGATTTACATTACGCCTTGCATGATTCCTGCCATATAGACTTGCACTCATTCAATATCTTGCATCATTTTGGTTGGCATTGCATACGGTAGATTGTCACAAAGGGGAACCCACATCATGAGAAGGAGACTTGTTCAAAATGCAATATCTCAACTCATATGATGTGGATAGAGCAAAATTCTAAAGGTACATGCTTTAAAGAGATAGAAGTTTTCCACACTCTAGCTCACAAAGCATGGGCCTTACATTTTCATGGTTTCCCTCCTAACCTTATGTGTTCTCTTTGCTTAAGGGCTTAGCCAATATGTGGCACTATATTTGAAGCCTTCTATTAGAGGTTAGGAGTTGCCCAAAAAGTCCTAGGATCCATCCTTATCTTTGTGTGTTTAAGTCCAAGGACACATATGGGCAGTCTTAGGTTTTCTGTAGTCATCGGATTATCCGATGCTAGGGCGAGCAGATCATCGGATCAATTGGTGCTTCAGTTCAGTACTCAGATCAAGTCAGATGTCACAAATCATCCGATGAGTTCATTTCAGAAGACACCGGAGCATCCGGTGTTCAGTTTTCTGGTGCCCTGCAGAAATCGACCGATGATCGACACCTCAACATCGGATCATCCGGTGTTCAAAGAGAGTTTTTGGAACAACTCTCTGTTGAACTCGACCGATGCATCCTCCGATGATCATCGGTCCATCCGGTGTTTTATGCGCGGCTAGGGTTTGCCCGTACAGTTTAAATAGCGGATCGCCGACCTCCGCCGTTTTTCTTTCTTTCTTCTCGACCTCCGCCGCCGCCCGACGCCCTCGCCACCTTCCTCACGCGCCCCAGCCGCCGCCGCCGCCTCCAGGCTCCGCCGCCGCCCCCAGGCGCCGCCGCCGCCACCAGCTCTCCCCGCGCGCACCGCCTCCCAGCCGCGCGCCGCATCCCAGCCGCCGCGCCGCCTCCAAACCGCAGCCTCTCAGCCGCCGCCGCCGCCTCCTAGCAGCCGCCGCCGCCTCTCCCACGCACGCCACCTCCAGTCGCCGCCAACGCCTCCCAGGCATCGCCGCCACCGCCTCTCCCGAGAGCGCCGCTGCCGTTCCACCGCGCCTCCACAATTCCCTCCTCCGCCGCGTCTCCCTCGCCGAGCTTCGCCGCTGAGATGGGTCGCGATTGCAAAGGAAAAGGGAAGGCTATTGAGGAACCTGCTGCGAAAAAGCGCAAGATGTCCAAGGACGCGCGTCGTGCGGAGTTGGCCGCTCGCGCCGCCGAGGAGCGTGAGCGCGGCCATCGCGGTTCCTTACGGATCCGCGAGTCCCGGCAGAGGCAGGAGCAGCCTCCGATCCAGCCAGTGCCTCCCGAGGGCTCCGACGAGGAAGAGACCGAGGTGCCGCCCCTGATCCGCCGGCGCATCCCGAGGACTCGTGGGGGTGGACAGACTCCTACGGTGAGTCGGCGCCCCTCTGCGGCTGACCGCGCCGAGGACAGAGAGGCCGAAAGGGCCATCCACCTGATGGACACAGCAGTCCGAGTTGCCGAAGAGGTCAGACTTACTGACTACAGGAAGATGAAGGCAAGGCAACTAAAGAAGCTCAGATGGTCAGCGTTGATCGAGGAGTGGTTCCCACGGCCTAGGGACGCTCGAGTGGACTCCCGCTTCTGGACCCTGACACAGGCGTCCCTGTACGAGACTTACAGGCGTCGGGGTCACAAGCTATTCCAGCATAACTGCATTGACTGGGATCAGCTTGCAGTGGCAGCAGGACACGGGATCAGGCCACTTTTTGAGAGATACAGAGGCCTTGTGGACCTACTCTCGCACCAGAGGAGTGCCTACGTCGAGGAGTGGGTCAGAGTGTTCTACGCGACACTCTACGTCTCTGAGGGCCGTCGCTCGATTCACTTCATGTTCATGGGGCGGATCCACGACGTATCTCGAGACCTGTTGGGCAGACTGCTTGGTGTGGAGCTCTCTACTACGTGCCTGCACCAGATAGTCTACGGAGACGCAGACCCGCCGAGGAGACCACTAACTGGAGGAGTGGCACCGCCTTTTGAGGAGATCAGAGGTATGTTCACTCAGCCGTTCACTCCAGACCAGCCAAGGGTGCCAGCGCTTCTCACCCCAGCAGCTCGGACAGTTCACCACGTCCTCAGGCGTACCCTGCTACCGAGGTCCGGCTACTTGGAGGGTTTCACGAGCCTTCAGCAGACCATCCTGTTCTATGTGATGAACGGGATGGAGTTCGACATAGTAGACATTCTGATCTGCGAGATGGAGGACGTGATCACCGACGGAGTTGGGATGCTACGACAGCTGGTCTTCGGTCACTGGATCTGTCACCTTCTTCACCAGCTGGTTCTAGAGGACACTCCAGGAGTCTCTCAGCTGACGGAGATGCACGTGACCTGGTTCAGCCACTACCGAGTCCCCACTCCGGGAGACCGCCGCCTTGGCCGCCCCGTCGAGCGTGAGGTTCGAGCCAGACTGTCAGAGGAGGACTGGGCAGAGCTGACTCAGGAGGACGCAGAGCTGGCACAGGCAGAGGCTCAGGGAGGAGACCTACAGCACGTATGGTCGGACAGCGACACCAGCGATAGTGTCGAGGAGTACTTCCCTCCTGCTCCTCCCTCACCGAGGAAGCACGACGCAGAGGCAGGAGGCTCAGCAGCTCCACCACCTACACCTCCTCCAGTGTCAGAGGCTCAGGTGACTCAGCCGTCAGAGCTCACTGCCATACTTCAGCGGATGGCTCAGCAGCAGGAGCAGCAAGCAGCTTGACAGGAGCAGCTTCAGAGGCAGCAGCAGGAGATGCAGCTGGAGATCGCCCGTCAGAGGCGAGAGGACACCGACAGGTTCACCAACCTTGTCGACCAGATGACGCGACACACTCTGGACCAGCAGCAGCAGACTCAGCAGATGCTGTTGGGCATCCTGGGGTTGGTCACCAACCTCTACCAGCAGACAGGAGTCGCTCTTCCACCTCAGCACTCAGCACTCGGTCAGGTTCCAGGTGTACCGCCACTGGCACCAGCTCCAGTACTGCCGCCGACGCCGTTCCAGTCCTCACCCCTTCCGGCAGTACCTCCTCCACCGGCGCCAGCAGTCTCCGCGGATCCACCAGCCGCTCCAGCTCCAGCTCCAGCTCCCCCCGCTCCAGCTCCAGCTCCAGCTCCAGCTCCCCCCGCTCCAGCTCCAGCACCAGCGACCTCCACCTCCAGCAGCTCCGGCGACAGCACCGTCGACGCCGACCGCTTCACCATCGCCAGGAGCGCGCCTGAGTCGTAGTCACTCGACTTTCCTTTTTGGTGTCTTGATGCCAAAGGGGGAGAAGAGTTAGAGTCAGGGGGAGGGTTAGCTCCGTTCTAGGGGGAGTGTCTATCCTTTTGCTACTATATTTGAGATTGTCCATCCTTTTGCTACTTTATTTGAGATTGCCTGTCATTATTATTTGCTATTATTATACTCCGGGTGCTCCTCTGTGCTCTTACGTTTCATTGATTATTATTTGAGCCTTCGAGCCACTTGTGTTGCAATTTGTACCTGTTATATTTCTTTTTGAGCATTGTGTTTTAATTCCATTAATTCTATGCTCTACTCGTTGTGTTGTCATCAATCACCAAAAAGGGGGAGATTGAAAGCATCTAGGCCCCCGTGAGATATGGTTTCGGTGATTAATGACAACCGTTCGTTATTACTAATGAGTTTGTGGATGCGAGGTTTCACATATATCACATCAACCGTTAATGAACTATCTATTCACACCATCTACTGCTCATTGGATACAAATGGAGACCCCTCAACGATCTATTCTAAGGGGTCATTCGATATGAAGAACTCATACAAACAAATCTATTCTATCAAAATTGGCAACACAAGAAGCTTACACTTTACCGTAATATCATTTCAAACAAGTGTCAAAGAGGTCACTCAAGAAGATTCCAAAAGATCAACTCAAAACAACTCGAAGCAAACAAGTTGCAAGCACCGGATCATCCGATGTCTTGCAAAATGACTACATCGGTCGAGTTTGAGTTGGCAGAAGAAGAAGACCTCAGAGCCCAGTACACACCGGATCATCCGATGTGAAGGAAGTGGCACATCGGTTGATTTTAACAGAAGGATAATGTCTGAACCAATTCTGAAGATCAACTCACCGGATCATCCGATGACGAAGTAAGTGTTCGTCGGTCATTTTCAACCGAGACTTTACTTCTAAACCAATTCTGAAGATCAATTCACCGGATCATCCGATGATAGTTGAAGTGACATCGGTCGATTAAAAGATCCAACGGGTATATCCAACGGTCACATCTGACACAAGACATCAGCTAATTTGGAATTCGACCGATGATCATATAAAGGGGTACATCGGAGGATCCGATGTTCACTGAAAAAGTCTGCCTACTTTTCCAACGGCTATCTCGTGTAGGCTGGCTATAAATACCCCTCCAACCGGTCATTTCGATAAGTCTTGATCACCAGAGCCTCACTACACATTCTCAAGCATTCAAGACCAAGAGCTACCACTTCCACACTTCAAAACCTCTTGTACTCCAACTATAGGTTATATCTAGCTAGAGAGAAGCTTGTGTGCGTCCATTCTTGGTGATTGGAATCTCTAGGCTAGTGAGAGAGAGTGTCTTGGTGACTTCTCTCACCTTGTAAACGTTGGAGGAAGAAGAGATCACTCCGGAGCTTACCAAGGTGTTTGTTGAAGCCCGGAGGATCACCGTTGAACAAGGCTTGAGCTCCACCTTGCCGGAGAAGGCGAACGGAGAAAGATAGTGGATTCCCTCGTCTTGGTGACTTGGGAGTGGCTATACCCTTTGGTGGGTGCCACAACGTGGACGTAGGAAGATTTTTGTGATCTTACCGAACCACGGGAAAAATCGCCGTGTCTCCGAGTCTCCGCGGGAGTTTGCATTTCTCTCCTCACCCCTTACTATTACGCTTTTACTATTCCACACTTAACTCTCTTGCTTGCGTAGTTAGTTTGCATAGGGAATTGGGCTTCAACCATTAAAGTTTTAAATTGCTCTAAAATTTTAAAAAGCCCAATTCACCCCCCCCCTCTTGGGCGTTTTGATCCTTACATTTATTCATGTGCAGGTGTTGCTTGAGTTCAAGACATGGCTGGTGACGGGATCCTTGGACTAGTCTCAGGGAGGAGATGAGGTTCCAACAACTAAGTTCGGGAGGAGCTGTGGTTGAGTTGATCAGGAGGTCGCGCAGCATGTTTGGATCAAGGGCAGTGCATATGAAGGTTGCGTGTACGTCGTTGGAAGGTGTTTGAACGTGTGCAAGGAGTGCATGGGCGTGGCAACATTGTTCCAAGGCGTGATGAAGAGAAGTGGACGTAAAGAATTGGTCGGAAAGGTCCAACCGGCTGGATTGCATACTCAGGCTGAGGCTGAGTCGGATATGGCTCAAATATGGAAGATTTGAGTTGGTTATGATAGGATTTCGTGCTAGGCACGAAGTTGAGTTGTTTTAGGAATGTTTAGGACGTTCCTAACGTGTTTGGAAGTCTCACGATTGCTTCTATCTGCGAATAGGAGAGTCCTGAGCAGTTACGGTAAGTTAGGATATGAGTCCAATTAGGAGTAGGAGTCCTAGATTGGATTGATTAGCCTGAGGGCTGGCTATAAAAGCAAGGGAGGCCAGAGCTCTCGTGGGTAGAGAACTTTGGGCTGTTCCTCTTGTGTTTCTATTGAATAAAGTTCATAGTTTCGAGGAGTTTTTGTGCCTTGTTCGTCCGACTTGTTTTTCGTCAAGTCTTTCTTGCCGAGTTTCTGGACAGACCGACGTTGCTTCGGTGTTTCATTCATAACTCGAGTTTTACAGATTCGATTGACGTTATTCTTTTTGGGTTGTCTTCACAACTCAATTATCTATCATCTGTGAAATTTTCACGAGCTTCGGATCTGTAGTTTTTGAGATACACGAGTTTCTTTGCAGCGTTGCAGATCTGTTTTATATCGGGTAGAACAGATTGATCTTCGTTTAATGTTTTGATCGTATCTCAAGTTTTACTTCGTGTTTTCAAGTGATTATTGTTGCATTAGATCCGTGACTTGATTCTCTACCTCTCACTTGATTTGTCACGGTTGAACACGTTTGAAAACACTTGCACACACGGTTTCTTTAACCGATTGATTTTTGCTGAGGGGTTTTTGTTGTTTCCGCTGCGAAAAGTTTTAATCTACCATTCACCCCCCTCTTGTAGCTTTTCATGTGCTCTTCGATCCTACACCGTTTTATAGGAGTGGGTTGAGGGTAGCAAGGTGTAAATCTGCCGGTGAGCACAGACACGCTCCACGCGGGGATCTCCTGCCCGTTACAGATGGACAGGTTCGGCATTTTGGTTGCCTTGGAAAGGTTGCTGCATACAACAGAGTAGGAAGGTGTGAAACACCACACTTCTGAAAGTGGGTGTATGTGACGTGTTATCCGGGTGTCTACTGATTGCAATCACCCTCCTTCGCGGTTATTTGAGTACCGCTTGTTCACTGCGCTGTGACGTAGTAAGAAGTGAAATAAGCCAGATGAATATGCTGCATTGAACTATTAATGTCTTGAAACCTTGTATGCTGTAGTTGTAGAGCTAATTAAGTTTATCTTCCACTTTTGGCATCACCACATCGGAGGAAATCATTTCTTGTTTGATTGTGGACTTCCGATGTGAGGGCTGCCTAAGGCACATGAAACTGTTTCTATAAAACTGAAAGTAGGGATCAACATGTAAGCGTGTCTTTTTTCTATATTACACATCCCTACATGTAGAGTTCCATGACTAGGGTTGTCGGTTAAGCCTTGCTAAGACATCATGCTCACAGTTGCAATATTTGAGTTGTGTGCAGGTGAGAGTTATGAGGAAGGTTCCGCGGACGAGGCGATGCCACCGTTGGGGTACACGGCCGAGTTGGAGCCTGCATGCCGCCGTGATCTCCGGTCCTATGCTGCTAGTGTGTAGCGTCCCCGGGCTGGACGGCTGCACTTTGGCATAGATAGGATTAGAGACTAGCTATGTATAATACTTCTGCTGTATAATTGAGTTTTGTAAAAAGACTTCTGATGTTTTATGTCAAATAAAAGTTTGTATGTTGTTCATATTCTTTTCGTGTGTGTTGTTGGGTGCCACATCGCATGGCACCACCCTCTGTGATCCCGGAGTGGGTGAACCACGGGGTGGTCCCCACAGGCATGGTATCAGAGCCGCATTGGAAATAGCACGCTCGAAAAGAGCCTATTTTGAAAACTTAGAAGTAGTCGAGTGACGATTAGTCACTATGCCCACATAAGGTCTATTATAGTAGTAGTTACTAAGGTGGAAATGCTAACATACTTGTTATTAATTTCTAATGACGCTTCAATGTCAGGTAAGAGGTAAGGTACGCCACCGCAGGCGGATCAATTGCGGTAAGCTCGCCATATGAGTGATAGTATTGAATGGTTTACCGTGGCTTGGCACGGTAGTTAATATGAGTCCCTGAACCTCTCCATAGTTCTGAGAGCATATGAAAACGCTGATCTCTAGCGTGCTTTAGGCAAAAGTGAGAATACACCATCGTGTGGTAAGCAACACGATAGTATGCAACTCTTGAACGTTCAATGTTCAAAGGGCCATACGCAGCGCTCGCCATCAGCGTGCCTCAACGGTCATGAGGCAATAGGTGGTATCCATTGGGTTGATAAAATTCCCATCTGTGACGACCCGTTCACGTTCTACTCGGGTTCCCCGTCGTGTGGTGTGAAAACACGACCATGTACCTTGAGATGTGGCTTGACTCAAGGACGATCCGTATGGCAATGATACGGACCGTATGTTTTTACTATGACATGGACCTGCCTGAAATGTAAAAACCTTTGTGTGCACCATTATTGTGTGGTCTTCTGCAGGTACTTTAACCACGTTACTGCATGACGTTTAGAAACCGTTTGTGAGTGACGATCTTAGTTCCACTATTTGACATGTTTATGCCGGAATACCGGCTTAGGATTTTTCTTTGGTGAGGAAATGTAGTACCGAGATGAGTATTAGTTGCATAAAAAGGATATTTTCAATGAAAAGAGTCAAAATTAAGTTTAGGATTCCATTTAGGGGTTATTGAACTCCCATGTTGAACTAAGATTCAATTGGGAGTATAGATTCATGTCCAAAGACTTAGGAATAACCTCCCCTGTTTCGGCAGAATTGTTGCTGAACTTACACAGGGTAGAAATTATGATTGGTTGAACCATTGGAGGTGTGGGATACCATAATAGAAAGGTTTTCAAGTCTTCTACAACTTTTTTATAAAACCCCAGAGCAAAATCTCCCTCCATGTGGATGAAAATCTCAGATGAGTAGGCGCTGTCCAGAAACAGGGCAGACCAAAAAAGCTCTCTGGAATTTTCTGTATTTCGACCATAGCTTCTTGTAGAAAATTTTCTAAGGGTCAAGTAAGATATTGTTGGAAAGTATAGGAAATGTGGTACAACTTTGTAGTTCAGTGTTTTCCTAGAGTGAGGGCAGAATATGATGGAATTTTGTGAACAAAACAGCCACTTGCAAAAGAGGTGCTGTCAAAATTCCTGAGAAATTCTGTCAACTTGTAAAAACCATAACTCATAAACTAGGAAGGCTATGGAGGAAAATAAACAAAATCTGGATTACTTTTTGAGTCCACTACAACTTTGTTGTTGAACTCCAGTCCAGGTTTTGCCTCCAAAGTGGTCAAAACAGTTGCATTATCCAGACTGGTCAGCTGGACCAGAAGCTGGACAGTGATCACCATGTTGAAGTTTTTCAACCAAAACACTTAGTTTCACATTTTGATATCCAGCGGCTGTTGTAAAACAACGAGCTGGAGTCGAAAAGTTTATACATTTGATATATCACTTCAAGCTAGGATATGTTTGGGTCTAGTACAATAGCGAAGAATTACGCATGCTAGCGCACTTAACATCCCGTGGCGACCCACGATGGCCGAAATAAACTTTTAATCCATAAAGTTCATTACTTTAGAACTCGATTGTGTGACATGGTCCAGGGATGTATATGTTGTATAAAGTTTATACTTTATCCATATGCGTGAATGTTATGCGTATTATTCATTCCATTCTCGCACTATACTATTGTGTAGACTGGCTGAAATAAACCAACATGTGCTGATCGTTTGAATGGTATAAATGCAGAATGGTGCGTACACGGTCCACACAAGAGGAGGGAGGTCCAAGTCAGGTTCGTGGTGATGAGTCTCCACCTCCGGAGAAAACCACGACGCAGCAGAAACCACCTGCTCCACCGCCAGAACTTCCAAGAAATCTTGCGGAGGTTCTCGCTGCAGTGCTCGGCTCGCGCGACGAGCAAATCGAGTTGCTGTGGATGCTAGTGCAAAAGAATGTGTCCCGTCAGGGAGGACGCCAAGATAATGGGCAATGCCAGCCCCAACAAAGTTCATATTCGGACTTCCTGGCGACCCATCCACGGTCTTTACGGAGGCCGAAGAGCCTTTGGAGGCGGACAGCTTCATCCACACTCTTGAGGCAAAGTTCGGTTTACTTCGGTGCACCGAACACCAGAAGGCTCTGTACGCAGCGCAACAGCTTCAAGGAGAAGCCGGTACATGGTGGGTGAACTACATCGCCTCATTACCGGCTGCCCATGCCATCATATGGACAGAGTTCTGGGAGGCGTTCCACGCCTATCATATACCTCCCGGTGTTATGGAGAGGAAGCTCCAGGAGTTTCTGGCGCTGAAACAAGGCGAGAGGAGTGCTCATGAGTACTCCAGGTCATTCAACCGGTTGGCGCAGTATGCGCCAGGATTTGTGGGAATGGAGGAAGATAAGCGAAACATGTTCTTCCGGGGCCTGAATTCTAAAATGAAGGTCCATCTCGCCCAAAGCAATCGCGGCACATTCATCAACTTTGTTAATGTCACGACTTTACAATAAAATTCTTAGCGCGAGCGCGGTTCTGATAAGAGGAAACGCTGCATGCTGACGAGCAGCAGTGGTGGGGCGCCACAAAAATACAGCGTGGTGTATCGCTCACCATACGGTCAGAGATGGCAGCCACCGGCGCGACCGCCTCAGTTTCGTGGTCGACAATATAATGCGCCAAGCTTGCGACCATCGTATCCACCACAGCAACAACAGCAGCAAAGGATGGTCCTGCGTGCGCCTCAGTTTCAACCACGTGCACCGGGATTCCATCCTCAATTCCGAGGGACCCCGACACCGTACACATGTGCAAGTGCATCTAGGTATCCCCGTGGGTTTTGGATGATTGATGACGACAATTAATAGACTAATGAGCTGAGATGATCATAAGCACAGGATATTTCCAAGGCGGACACCTAAACTCTCAAAAAGGAAAAAGATGAAGAATGGCGTTGAAGACTCGAAGAGTAGAAATTAGGGTTTCACTTGAGTCTTTAGTAGGCTAGCCGTGTAAAATAAAGAGTGTGTGTGTCAAGTGCATTGAGATCATAGAAGAGAGCTCAAAGCGTTAGAAGTGTCAAATTCTTAGTGGAGAGAGGTAGAGAGGTAAAGTTGGGCAGGCCGGACTTGTCCGGGGAAGAGGCTGGACTAGACCGGAAGTCCTATAGCTTAGTCCATTTTGGGGCGGACTAAGAGTTCCTGACTGAGTTTGGACTCATTCGTTTGGGGACGGACTAGTCGGTTTCTATCTTGGTGAGAGTGTCTCGGGACTAAGTCCTGGTAGACCAGACTTGTCCGCCTCAGTGGCCGGACTAGTCCGGGCTAGCCAGACTAGTCCGTTTTCACCCGGACAACCAGTCTCTATGAGTTCGGGCTAGTCCGTTCTGAGGCGGACTAGTCCGTATGGTTGTGACATGAGAGCTCCCACGGCTAAGTCTTGGTGGACCGGACTTGTCCACCTTAGTGGCCGGACTAGTCCGGGTCCTCTAGACTTGTCCGTTCTCACCCACACAAATAGTTCATGTGTGAGATCAGACTAGTCTGGTGTGAGGCGGACTATTCCGGACTTTAGGTAGGTGGCAACGGTTGGCTTTGGGACTTCTATAAAAGGAGATGTCCCGACTTCATTTAGCAGAACCTGGAACCCTAGCGCCGCCACAGCGATCCTAGAGTCCCCCTAAGCCTTCTCTCTTGCCTACTCACCCTCTAGAACCAATTCTTGAGTGGATTTGGGTGTGTGAGGAGAGGAGAAGGAAGAACTTTGTGTTTTGTCTCTCGGAGTGATCTCGTGCACTTGGTGTGAGTTTTGTGACCTGTGGCTTGTGAGATCCGTAATGTTTTGTGGACGTGATCAAGTGGGAGCCTCAGATTGTGAGCAGCACCAACACTTTGTAAGTCCACCCTTGAGATAGTAAAGAACCGGGTTGGTCTTAGTGGCGACTTGGTGAGGGAAGGGTTGTTAAACCCGGTCCTTTGTGGACTCCTCAACGGGGACATAGATTCCTGAGTGGAATCGAACCTCGGGCAAAAATCTTCGTGTCATTTTGCACTTACATTTCATTGATCATTAGAATTGCTTAGGGTTCATTCGATCATTTCGCTCTTATAATATTTCATGTTACAATCTTGCAATCCACCTCAATACTTTGTCATATTTGTTATATTAGATTGCTAGATAGTTTATCTGTATTTTGTTAAACTAGAATCTGAAGAAAAACCCATAAAAATCAAGTTTAGACTTTTCAGCAGTTTGACCGGACTAGTCCACCCCTGAGCCAGACTAGTCCGGCCCCTATGTTCTAATCTCGTTTAATTAAGTCATTTCAGGAATTTTAGCCTATTCACCCCCCTCTAGGCAATTTCAATTGGTATCAGAGCAGGTCTCCCCATCAAGAGTCTAACCACTCAGAGAGAAGATGGCTGGAGTGGAGGGATACGAGATTCCGTCGACGTCACAAGGTGACAACAAATATGACCAGAAACAGAACACGGATGTGCTGCAAGACCACTCGAGTGGTGATGAAGAAGTTTGCCAGCTCAAGGCATGACTTCGCAAGAAGCTAGGTCACTCAAGTAAAGAGAAGAAGAAGCCGAAGGATCAAGAAAGGAGTGGTCAACCGGACTACTCCCAATATTCTTTCAACTATGAATGATTAACTTCCAACAATCACTACTTATCTATTCCTCTTGGCAAACCTCCTCAATTCGATGGAAATGATTACTCAATGTGGAAGCATAATATGAAGATGCATCTAATATCCTTAAACCCTAGCTTGTGGCAAATTGTCTTAACAGGTGTCTATCTTCCAAGAAATAAAGAAGACGTTACCCCGGAGCAAGCCATTTTACTTCATCGCAATGCTCAAGCAGTTGGGGTGATCACCTCATCCTTGACTCGAGAAGAGTTCAACCGAGTCGATGGATTGGAGGTGGCTAAAGACATATGGGACACACTCAAGACAGCGCATGAAGGAAACCGAGTCGTTACGGAAGCCAAGATCAAGATGATTGAAGGAGAGCTTGGGAGGTTCACCATCATGGATGGTGAATCCCCTCAAGACCTGTGCAACTGTCTCAAGGTCATCGTCAACAAGATCCGATCTTATGGATGCACCCGGTAGACGGATCATGAGGTGGTGAAGAGGATGCTTCGGGCATTCATGCCTCGAAACATTGCTCTTTGCTCGTTGATCCGTGAGAGCTCGGGATATGCTCAAATGACCCCGGAGGAAGTGCTTGGAAGAATTATCAACAACGAGATGATGGAGAACAAAGCCATGTTCTACAGCGACCTCCAAAGGCTCGCCTCCTCAAAGAAGAAAGATGTTCCTTTCAAAGCAACATCCTCATTACAAGACTTCGGAGCAAGTGATGATGAGGGCCTCGACACGGATGAAGAAGAGGCGCTTTTCATCAACAAGTTCAAGAGGATGACGAGAAGAAGGAAGGGGGGGCAACCATAATGAGAACAAGAACAAGGACAGGTCCAAGCCCAAGATGAAAAGTGCATGCTACAACTGTGGTGAATATGGACACTTCATTGTGGATTGTCCATATGAAGAGAGTAAGAAGAAGAAAGATTGCAAGTCTCAAGAGAAGAAATTCTTCAAGAAGAAGAAGCCATCAGGACATGCTCACCTTGGGAAGGAATGGGACTCAAACGAAGACTCATCCTCCGAGGATGAAGAGAAAGTGGCAACACTTACCATTGGAAGGAGCAAGCTCTTCCCAAACATTGAAGACTTCAAGTCTACATGTCTCATGGCTAAGGAGGGAAGAAGAAAGGTTAAATCTAAACCATCCTCCTCTACCTCTTCACTTGATAGCTTTGATAGTAGTAGTGATAATGAATCCATGCTTAAGGATCTAAGTAGGAGCACCTTGAAAAAATTGAGATTGTTGTCGGAAGAAATCTTTGAGAAGGATGAAGTCATCAACCGTCAAGAAGGCATGCTCATCCTTGAAAAGGAGAGATGTCATGAGTTTGAAGAGCTTCTTGAGGTTGAAAGGGAAAGAAGCAAGGCACTTGAGCGTGAACTCACTTTGAGCAAGGAAACTTGCTCAAATCTTGAAGACACAACTTTTGTGCTCAAGGATGAAATTGTTAACTTGACAAAAGTCAACAAGGTCCTTGAAACACAAGTTGAGTCTCTCAACATCAATGCACCTTCTTCCTCTATGATTTCACCCTCCTCAAAGACATCTCCCAAAGCAACTCAAACTTGCAAGTGCTCAAACTTAATCCTAAAACTCAAAGGTGAACTTAAATTGACACAAAACAAGCAATCACTGAAAGGTGGTATCTTTGACAAAGAAAAAGTGACATATGCACGAAGTGCATATACCAATGTAAGACCTCCACATGTCAAAGATGGTCTTGGCTATTCTTGGGAGTGGAGGCAACATGCTAAAACTCCCAAGAAGGGAAAAGACTTGATTGTATTTGTCAAGGAAGGTTCATCGAACAAAGAAAATGTAAAGAACATTGCAAACTCATCTAACATGCCTAAAAATAAATCTCATCCTTTGTTCCATGATTTTGATGCCTCATATTTTTTATTGAGAAACAAATTTGGAAAGATCTATGTTAGGTATGTTGTGCCACTCCGCAAGAGTCCAAAACCTTGTGTGTGGGTGCCCAAGTGCCTCTTGACTAACACGAAAGGACCCAACTCCGCTTGGGTACCAAAAGGTAAGGCATAACTCTATTTTGTAGGTATACTCCTCCTGTGGATCAAAATGGGTGCTCAACAGTGGATGCACAAACCATATGACCGGAGAGAGAAAGATGTTTGTGGAATATGAGGAAAACGAAGATCCAAGTGAAGGAATATACTTTGGGGACAATAGCCAAGGGAAAATCCTTGGCACCGGTAAAATTGCTATCTCTCCCCATCATACTCTTTCAAATGTTTTGCATGTTGACTCCCTTGATTATAACCTTCTATCCATATCCCAACTATGTGATAAAGGTTATAATTGTATTTTCACTAACGAGGGTGTGACTGTCTTGAGAAGAAGCAATGACTCAATCGCCTTTAAGGGCGTGCTCAAGGGAAGGCTTTAGCTTGTCGATTTCACCACGGATAAAGCTCAACTTGACACGTGCTTAATGGCGAAGACTAACATGGGATGGGTTTGGCATAGAAGGCTAGCCCATGTTGGGATGAGGAACTTGCAAAAACGTCTCAAGGGAGAACACATTCGAGGCTTGAAAAATGTTGTTTTTAATAAGGACAGCCCATGTAGTGCTTGTCAAACCGGAAAACAGATTGGAGTTCAACATCAATCCAAAAATGTCATGACAACTACAAGACCTTTGGAGCTACTTCACATGGACCTCTTTGGTCCAATCACCTACATAAGCATCGGTAGTGTGCTCAAGAAATTCTTGAGAAGAGCTCAAAATGAGTTCTCCTTAAGAATTAAGAACATAAGGAGCGATAACGGCACCGAGTTCAAGAACACTCAAGTGGAAGAATACTTGGATGAAGAAGGCACCAAGCATGAAGTTTAAGCCCCCTACTCCCCTCAACAAAATGGAGTCGCTGAGAGGAAGAATAGAACTCTCATTGAGATGGCAAGAACCATGCTTGATGAGTACAAGACATCGGACCGGTTTTGGGCAGAAGCGGTTAACACTGCTTGCCATGCCATAAAACGATTGTATCTTCATCGACTTTTGAAGAAAACATCTTATGAACTTCTAACTAGTAACAAACCAAACATCTCTTATTTTCACGTCTTTGGGAGCAAGTATTATATTCTCAACAAGAAGCCTAGGACTTCAAAGTTTGCTTCAAAGTCCGATGAAGGTTTCTTGCTTGGTTATGACCCAAACACCTACGCCTATTGTGTTTTCAACAAAACTTCCAGAATTGTTGAAATAGCGAGAGACATAGTGTTTGATGAGACTAATGGCTCCCAGGTGAAGAAAGTTGATAAAAGTGTGCTAGATAAAGAAGAGGCTCCACAAGAAGCACTTAAATGGATGGCACTTGGAGAAATTTTTCCTCAAGAACATCCTCAAGACTCAAATGATCATCCAACAAACGAAAATATGTCTCCCTCCCATAATCAAGCTCAAGATGAGCAAGGCCAACCTCAACAAGATCAAAATGATCAAAGTCAAGATATAGGATTGGATCAAGGGGGAGATGAAGAAAATAGTGACAATGAAGATGAAGATCAAAGAGTTCAACCACCTCATCCAAAAGTGCACCAAAGTGTTCAACGGGATCATCCCTTCGACAACATACTAGGAGATATCTCCAAATGGGGTGACCACTCGCTCTCAAATGGCTAATTTTTGTGAACATTACTCTTTTGTTTCCTCTTTGGAGCCCTGCAAGGTAGAAGAAGCACTACAAGATCCGGATTGGGTGGTGTCCATGCAAGAGGAACTCAATAATTTTGAAAGAAATCAAGTGTGGGAACATGTGAATCGACCCAACGCAAATGTTGCAGGAACCAAGTGGGTATTCCGCAAAAAGAAAGACGAGTATGTGGTTGTAACAAGAAACAAGGCAAGACTTGTTGCAAAGGGATATGCACAAGTAGAAGGTTTGTATTATGATGAAACTTTTGCTCCCGTAGCTAGGCTTAAATCAATTCGTATATTGCTTTCTTTTGCAACTCACCATGATTTCAAGCTATACCAAATGGATGTGAAAAGCGCTTTCCTCAACGGTCCAATCAAGGAGGAAATGTACGTGGAGCAACCACCTTGATTTGAGGACGATAAGTATCCTAACCATGTCTTTAAACTTCGGAAAGCCCTCTATGGCCTCAAACAAGCTCCTAGAGCATGGTATGAGTGTATTAGAGATTTTCTTATTAAAAATGGTTTTAGGATAGGAAAATCAAACTACACTCTTCACTAAGCATTTTAACGATGATTTATTCGTGTGCCAAATATATGTCGATGACATTATATTTGGTTCTACTAACAAAGCTTTTTGTGATGAGTTTTCAAAGATAATGACTGAAAGGTTCAAGATGTCAATGATGGGGGAATTGAATAGGATTCCAAGTCAAACAACTCAAGGAAGGAAAATTCATAAGACAAACCAAGTATACTTAAGATATACTTAAGAGGTTTGACATGGACAAAGCCAAGCCCATCAAGACTCCCATGGGAACCAACGGACATCTTGATCTTAATGAAGATGGTCCAAGTGTGGACCAAAAGGTATTTCATTCCATGATAGGCTCTTTGCTTTACCTTTGTGCATCTAGGCCCGACATAATACTTAGTGTGTGTATGTTTGCACGGTTCCAAGCCGCTCGTAAGGAATGCCACTTGACGGCCATTAAGAAGATTCTTAGATATTTGGTTCACACTCCTAACCTAGGACTTTGGTATCCCAAGGGATCCATGTTCAATCTCATTGGATACTCTGATGCCGATTATGCCGGTTGTAAGGTGGATAGGAAGAGCACGTCAGGGACTTGTAAATTTCTTGGTAGGTCCTTGGTTTCATGGTCTTCAAAGAAACAAAACTCCATTGCCTTATCCACAGCCGAAGCAGAGTACGTCGCAGCCGGGAGTTGTTGTGCACAACTCCTATGGATGCGATAAACTCTTAGGGACTATGGTTACACTTTGAGCCATATTCCACTCCTATGTGACAATGAGAGTGCCATCAAGATTGCTCACAATCCCGTGGAGCATTCTAGAACCAAACCTATTGATATCCGTCACCATTTCCTGAGAGATCACTCTATCAAGGAGATATTGTTATCTCTCATGTTAGGAGTGAGAAGCAATTGGCGGACATCTTCACAAAACCCCTTGATGAGAAACACTTTTGTGACCTAAGGAGTGAACTGAATATCCTAGATTCTCGAAATGTTGCTTGAAGTGTGCACATCTGTTTGTTGCTTGTTTATAAACTTCAAAAAACACATGTTTTCAACATACTACCCTAATCTCTCTTACTCTATAAAAACTATGTTCAACAGGACTCTTTGTCAAATATGGTCATTGTTTGTTTGATGTATGCTTACTGACCATGTTTGCCAAAGATATTTGCAAAAACTTGTCCAAAAGGATCATATTCTTGAGCTAAAACTCAAATTATATGAACTTCAGCTTGCAGCCGGACTAGTCCGCCTGGGAGGCCGGACGGCCCCAGAGAAGTCCAGCTCTGGTCCGCCAACAGGACTTATCCGGACAACAAGCCAGACTAGTACGGCCCCGCCAGACACGTGTCGAATTCAGAGCTCACCCGTGTGGAAGGGATGAGGTCCGGTCACGCGGGACACGTGTCACCACCGGAGCTCGCCTCTGAGGAGAAGAGAGGCCCCGGCCCGTTGGACACGTGTCGCCACCGGAGCTCACCCCTGTGGAAGGGATGAGGTCCGGTCCCGCGGGACACGTGTCACCACCGGAGCTCGCCTCTGAGGAGAAGAGAGGCCCCGGCCCGCTGGACACGTGTCGCCACCGGAGCTCACCTCTGAGGAGAGGAGAGGCTCCGGCCCGCTGGACACGTGTCATCACGGGAGCTCGGCTCTGAGGAGAGGGGAGGTCCGGCCCCGCCGGACAAATGGCGCCCTCGGAGCTCGCCTCTAAGGACAGGGGAGGTCTGACCCCACCTGACACGTGGTGCCCTCGGAGCTCGCCTCTAAGGAGAGGGGAGGTCCGGCCCCGCCGTACACGTGGCGTCCTCGGAGCTTGCCTCTAAAGAGAGGGGAGGCCCGGCCCCGCTGGACACGTGGTGCCTTCGGAGCTCACCCTGGCAGTGGCCACGTGGCAAGGTCGGACTTCGCAGCGGACAAGTCCAAACCAAACTAGTCCGCCTGGGGAGGCCGGACAATTTCGGCCCCAGAGAAGTCCGGCTCTGGATCGCCAAACGGACTTGTCCGGACACCTAACCCGGACTAGTCCGGCCACTGGGGACATAACCTCCCAGGGGTGGCCAGACGTCTCTCTTCACAGACTAGTCCGCTCACATCCTCTCTCAAACTGAAAGCACCCACAAATTGGCGATTTTCGCTTTCCTCCACCAAAAATCTTGTCCAATCCATGGATTGGAGACCTAAGGAGTGCGGAAACCCTTCCCCGGGTTTCGTTGCTCAAGTTTCAACTCCAAATTCATCACATTTAAAGATTTCAAGAGGTATTCTTGACCTAACCAAAAATCCT
This sequence comes from Neostapfia colusana, assembly GCA_030760725.1. Taxonomy (NCBI): domain Eukaryota; kingdom Viridiplantae; phylum Streptophyta; class Magnoliopsida; order Poales; family Poaceae; genus Neostapfia; species Neostapfia colusana. The sequence continues at coordinate 42,558,188 of JASWHV010000013.1, read as the reverse complement.
TCCTTTTCTTCACTCTTAGGTCGTTTGGTAGAAACCTCCTCACAAATGTTGTTCCTAGTGTCAATGTGATCATAGCCTAGGAGTATTGCAACTTAATTCGAAATTCTTGCAAAAAATTGTTAGGATTAGTGTTCTTCCTGTATAATCCAGACTTGTCCGGTTTTGGGCAGACAAATCCATTCTGAAGCGCACTAGTCCGGGAATTTAATGGACAAGTTCAGTTTACACAGAACAAACTCCAACTTTAGCCATTTTTCGTGAATTCTCTTGCAATATTCCACTTCCTTGACCTCTAATATCCTGTCTCTCAAGAAATATGATGAACTCCGACCAAAGCTCTCCCCTTCCAAGTCCTACGGCCAAGGAGGCTCGACAAGCCCTTCATCGGCGCATTGCCGAAGAAAGGGCCGCAAAGGAGGCCCAAACGGCTAAAGAAGACGTCCGTCGAGAGGAAAGAACAAAGAAGAAGCATGATCTGGACGAGGAAGCACAAATTGCCCAAGCCGTTGAAGAATCCTTAAAGGATCAACGGAGAAAGAAAAGGGCTGAACGTGAAGCCCAAAGCTCCCAAGCTGCTAGTGCTTCAGAGCCCAAGAGAAAGAGGCTTGTCACCTTGGGAGATAAAGAGCGGGAAAAGGAGAAGGAAAAGGAATCCGAGGGTAGGGTTCCTCGTGATCCAAAGAAGGGTAAGGCTCCACTTCCTGAGGAGCCCAAGAACAAAAAGGCAACTGCCAAAGCACTGACAAACAGAGCAGGAGGGATAAAAATCAGAGAGAAAGGGCAATCGAAGCCCATCAGCCCCTTAAAGATGGCTGCCCCTACTAGAGACCCAAACCGGCAGCCCAATAATCCGGCATTTGTATTCAAAGGAAAGGGGACTGAAAAGGCGAGAAGGCTGAGGATGGATAAGGTCTATGACTATGAGAAGCACATAGCCGACCCTAGGTTTTGGTGTGACTTTCACTGATTACTACCGCTTGGTGTACCTAAAAATGAAGACCCCAGTCACTCAAGCTCAATGGGTAGATTGGGACTACATGGACAAAAGGGAGCACAAAACTTTTGATGCAGTGATTGAAGCCGCAGAGCGCCATGGAATCAAGGAAATCATGAGCTTCAATTATGATTGGAACATTGAGGTAATTGTGTAGTTCTACACCACTGTGTACTTCTCCACCTACGGTCACCGGAAAATCACCTGGATGACTCATGGAGAGCAGTACTCAGTCACCTATGAGAGGTTTGCACAGATACTTGGCCTTGAGGAGCACTTGGATCATGAGATTATCATTTCCAATCTCAAGGCAGTGGACAGGGATTAGCTTGACTATATGTATCCTAGTGATGTTCCCTATGAGGCCGGGCTTGCTAGGAACATCAAGCCATTCTATAGCATCCTCAACCGGATTCTGAGGAGGACCATTGCCCCTAAGGATGGAGATGCAGGGGTAATTCAAGGAAACTTAAGGTATCTCCTCCTCTTGATAGATGGTGAAGAGAAGTTCAACCTTGTTGAGCACATTTATGATGACATCTTCAACATCTCTCACACTCCCAACCGCTCATATGGTTATGCACCGTACATCATGTTCCTAATTGAGAAGGTGTCGGGGATAGTCTTTGTCAAGGATGTGACTCATCGACCTCTCCGTCCTCAGCTACCCCCCATTGTGCCAGAACCCTCAAGGAGGAAAAATGATCAACCTCCGTCCAGCTCAGCGGCCCCTTCTAGCTCAGCGGCTCCCCCATCATCTCCTCCTCCGCAGTCCATAAGCGGATTCTTCAAGTGCTTCAACGCACTTTTCGCCTCCTGTCTGCGTGTGGAGGTCTGAACTCGACACATGGAGAGGCGCCAGGAGAAGTACCTCAAGGTTGTGTGTGCCAAGCTTGAGGTACCCATGTCTCCCCCTGAGGAGAGTGATGGGGAACTCACTCCATATCCAGAGTTCACCGCTGATGAGCTCGCCCAGTTCAGGGAAGATGGAAGCTCTTCCAAGGCCGTGCCTCCATCCACCACCGCCGACGAAGAAGAAGATGATACAGATGCTACGGAGAGTGATGAAAATGGCGATGAAGAAGAAGACGAAGAAGATGGCGAGTAGACATAGGCTTATCTTCTTCCCTCTTTTCCTTTTTGGTGCCTTGAGGCCAAAGGGGGGGGGAATGTGAAAAAGGATGTCCTATTTTTTATCATCTTTAGTCTTGTAATAGATCTTTTGGACATGGCTATCTATGTTTTATGTTTTATTTATGACTATCTTTTGTGTAAAACTACGTGTTGGCTTTTATGGCTGTTTTATGCTTATTGTCGTATCACATTTTTTTTAGCACAACATGTAGGCACCCCACCATAACATGTGAATGTATGCCAACACCCCTCTTTTACTGTTGCATACATCCAGGGGGAGTTATGCATACAAACACATGTTATTAAAATCAAATTTTTACCTCTTATGTTGAAACTTAATGTGTTGTCATCAATCACCAAAAAGGGGGAGATTGTAAGTGCATCTAGGTATCCCCGTGGGTTTTGGATGATTGATGACGACAATTAAGAGAATAATGAGCTGAGATGATCATAAGCACAGGATATTTCCAAAGCGGACACCTAAACTCTCAAAAAGGAAAAAGATGAAGAACAGTGTCGAAGACTCGAAGAGTAGAAATTAGGGTTTCACTTGAGTCTTTAGTAGGCTAGCCGTGTAAAAGAAAGAGTGTGTGTGTCAAGTGCATTGAGATCATAGACGAGAGCTCAAAGCGTTAGAAGTGTCAAATCCTTAGTGGAGAGAGGTAGAGAGGTAAAGTTGGGCAGGCCGTACTTGTCCGGGGAAGAGGCTGGACTAGTCCGGAAGTCCTATGGCTTAGTCTGTTTTGGGGTGAACTAAGAGTTCCTGACTGAGTTCGGACTCGTCCGTTTGGGGACGGACTAGTCCGTTTCTCTCTTGGTGAGAGTGTTTCAGGACTAATTCCTGGTAGACCGGACTTGTCTGTTTTCACCCGGACAACCAGCCTCTGTGTGAGTTCGGGCTAGTGCGTTCTGAGACGGACCAGTCCGTATGGTTGTGACATGAGAGCTCCCACGGCTAAGTCTTGGTGGACCGGACTTGTCCGCCTTAGTGGCCGGACTAGTCCAGGTCCTCCAGACTTGTCCGTTCTCACCCGGACAAATAGTTCCTGTGTGAGATCGGACTAGTTCGGTGTGAGGCGGACTAGTCGGGACTTTCGGTAGGTGACAACAGTTGGCTTCGGGACTTCTATAAAAGGAGATGCCCCGACTTCATTTAGCAGAACCTAGAACCCTAGCGCCCCACAGCGATCCTAGAGTCCCCCTATGCCTTCTCTCTTTCCTACTCACCCTCTAGAACCAATTCTTGAGTGGATTTGGGTGTGTGAGCAGAGGAGAAGGAAGAACTTCGTGTTTTGGCTCTCGGAGTGATCTCGTGCACTTGGTGTGAGTCTTTGTGACCTGTGGCTTGTGAGATCTGTGGAGTTTTGTGGATGTGATCAAGTGGGATCCTCAGATTGTGATCAACCCCAACACTTTGTAAGTTCACCCTTGAGATAGTGAAGAACCGGGTTAGCCTTGGTGGCAACTTGGTGAGGGAAGGGTTGTTAAACCTGGTCCTTTGTGGACTCCTCAACGGTGACGTAGATTCCTTAGTGGAATCGAACCTCAGGCAAAAATCTTTGTGTCATTTTGCACTTACATTTCATTGATCATTAGAATTGCTTAGGGTTCGTTCAATCATTTCGCTGTTATAATATTTCAGGTTACAATCTTGCAATCCACCTCAATACTTTGTCATATTTGTTATATTAGATTGCTAGATAGTTTATCTGCATTTTGTTAAACTAAAATCTGAAGAAAAACCCATAAAGATCAAGTTTAGGCTTTTCAACAGTCTAACCGGACTAGTCCGCCCCTGAACCAGACTAGTCCATCCCCTGTGTTCTAATCTCGTTTAATTAATTCATTTCAGGAATTTTAGACTATTCACCCCCTCTAGGCTATTTCAACATGCTTCACGTGTGGCCGTATTGGGCATATTGCGAAGGACTGCCCAGAGCAGCGACAGGGCAGCGGTGCAGCACCGTATCAGGGTGCAAATCAGCCCCGTAATCAGCCCAAGTGTGAGGCCCGGCCCGGTGATCGCAGTGGGTGGTGCCGTGCGATGCGGCACCCAACAGCATGCACAAAAAGAGACTCAAGAACATAATGAAACCATTTTGTTACCCAACATAAGATCTTTTACAACATAAGTACACACACAGAGGAAATTAAGACTAGCTGGACAATCTAATCACTCTCGACCCTAACTACGCCGAAGAGAAGTCGTTCAGCCCGTGAACGCTTCCTACTAGCTTCACCAAAGAAAGGCAGCGGCTAGGTTTCTGGCGAGTGGAACGAACCGTTAGGTTCGTCGTCTCACCGAACAACCCTCTTCATAGCTGGCATCCTGCTACCTGCAAAACAACTCAGAAGCAGCCGTGAGCACTAAGGCTCAGCAAGACTTAACCGTCAATCCTAAACATGAAACTCTACATGCAAGGGTAGTAAGACAATAGGAACATGTATTTGCGAAAATGAAGCTTGACTAAACTTGATCCTTATATTCAGATTCTTATAGCCTTCATTTTAGTGGTCCTCACGCCTCACAATACTGGAAGTCCACAATCAAACAAGAAACACTTATCCCGATATTGCTAGCCTATGGTGGAAAAGAAATTTAGTTGGCTCTATATCTAATTCAGTCAAGGTTCCAATACAATGATTCATCCACAACAGCAAGCTAAGAGACTTAGTTCCTCTTCCTACTACGTCACGGCGCAGTGGGCAAGTATGCACAATCCTCTTCCGCGAGCGACGGTGATTCGAATCAATAACAACTAGGAATACACGACACATACACCCGCCTCGAAAGACTCTCTCAAGGGCTCTTTCTTACGTTGTATGCAGCAACCTTTCACACGGCACCCCGACATAGAAAACTTTTCGCGCCGAGCAGGATGGTCCTCTACGCGGACACGTCGAAGTTGCCCGCTAAAGGATTTACACCTCCCGCCTTCTCAACGCCATTCCCACGCGAAGGATGAGTTTCTATATCACGGTCCATTGAGTTACATCGGTTTCATGGGTCCCATACCCCACTATATATCTGGTACAGCTCAATCTTGTCCAGCAGGGCCGCATACATACGGTCCTTAACCGACACAGACGGGGCTACAACCAACCTCCACATTTTCCTTACCATCCCAGTCCAGACCAAATGTGGTCTCAAGCATTGTCACACCCATCACAGGTCGAGACCAACCTTGAGCACTCCATCCTACGGGAACATCCCCATACCCATCTCATTTTCCTGAGGGTGCTCTTATCATCAACCTCTCGCGAGTAACTCCATTACTCGAACTTTCTCGCGAGTATCTTTTTACTACTCGACTTCTACCGAGCTAGCTACAACATCAGCCTTGCATCAACGACGAGGCAAATACTACACTAAACCTTCTACTCAAGGATGTAATAGCCATGCAAGTGGGTTTCAATCATCCTAGACATAATGCACAATATTGTAAAAGTCCCAAAAATTTGCATGAATAAAAACTAAAGTTTGAATTCATATGTGTGGCAAAGACATGAAAAATGGGACTTGCTAAAACTTTTCTTCATGCAAGGTAATACATGGATGAACATCCAACATGAGGTTCACCTTTTTGTTTAAAAGTGTTGAACAAATAAGGAGTTAAATACCTCTTTGCATGTGAGTTTAAAATTCAGATTTGAAATTCAAAGTTCACACATGTAGTGACCAAGGACTTTGATTAAAACTGCAGCCACATAGTTGGAATAATAGGGAGGAGTTTGATCTCCAACTTTCTATTTGTAGGGCGGGCTCAAAAAGAAGTGTAAGAGAAGCATTTGTAAATTCTAGCCAAATTCAAATTTGTCATACCAATTCAAATTGAATTTGGAGAATTCAAATTCTAAACCACATTTCAAAACTCAGAATTGTGGGAATTAAGGGGATCAGCTTGAGAAGATATTTGGGGAGGAAATGTGGAGTGGGACCCACATGTCATAGAGCTGAGAGGATTGCCTTACACCCTAAGTCACACCCTTGGTGGGAAAATTTCCTGAACAGGTCACGGGCTCCACCGAGGAGCTTGCGGCGCCAGCTCCTGCTGCCGGTCTCCACGCGTTGGCGCCCAGGGACGGTTCTCACCGCTTCAGCAACGTGATCTCTCCCTCCTCGGACCAAGCTGACAGCAGTTGCTTCCTCTCCTCGCGAGCGCACGCACTGAACCGAGTTCCTCCCTTCCGCCTCTCGGCCCGATCAGAAGAACGGCAAAACTACCGCGCTCTTTCCTCCCCCGAGCTGCTAAATGCTTCCCCGAGATCAGCCTCCACCTCCCCGACACAAAATCAAGCGAGCTGCGGCCTCCGGTGCCCGAGAAGGACCGCCACCGCGGCGACCCAATCCGAGAAAGTGACCGGGCACACGTGGACAGCCCTCCACAGGGGGTTTCACGGCTGAGCGACCACAGCTACGGACGCGCACGGGTGCGGTGCTGCTCTCAGCCAAAGCTCAGGCCATACCGTGAAGCATCGTCGGCGAATTTTGAACTTTTTCTCCGGCGGCTTCAACCTGAGCATCCGGTACGGGAATCCAAAATTCTCCACTTCTATTCATTCTTAGCTCATGAAACTTGGCACGCAGGAGCTGGACTAGCCGGCGATCATGTTCTCTTTAGCATCCGTCGCATGAAAACCCTTTGGGACGACGTATTTTGAGGTCTACCGAGCACTTCTCCGGCGGACCAAATCGGGCGCATGGTGACGACCGACTTGCGGCTGTTCTCGAGCCATTTAGGGGCCATGCCGAGCCTTGCGATCATCCACTGGTGCTGTAGGGCTCGTCGGCACAGGTTTTTGCGGGCTGGATACCCCTGGCAACGCCGCCGAACCCCCACAGTGGCTGTCGCACGTCGCCGGCCATGTTCCGGTTGTTGGCAGCCCTAGCATACCCCACAGCCGTGTTCCTCAGTGTCACAAACTCCCTGGCGGCGAGTTTCAGCTCAGGCGGTGGCCGGAAACGGCGAGCCGGCGAGCTCCGGCGTCGGGCCGACGAGGGGCAGCGCGGGCGCGAGCGAGGAAGCCGGAGGAAGAAGAAGACGCGTGGGCCCCGGCTGTCAGCAGCTCAAATTTTAAACCCGGGATCAGGTGTGGCCGAGATCCCGTGTGTTGGCGTGCAGAGACGCTGTGGCCCGGTGTGGCTTCGCTTCTATTGGCTGGAATTCAAAACAGTGGGTCCAGCCAGAATTTCAATAGGAAAATAATTCCAGACTTAGCTCAATCATTAGAAATTCATATCTCCCTGTAGAAAACTCCAATTTGAGTGATTCCAATTGGGTTGGATTCATCTCTCTGAGTTATATCCAAAAATGAACTCAGATTTGTATGAAAAATAATATTATATTCTGGAAAAGTCTTGGAAGTTTTTCTGAAAAAGAATTATCGAGGGAGTTTGGGTTATCCAAAAATCCCCAAATTTTGCCAGAATATTCCTTAGCATAGTATTGACATACTAGCAAATTTTCAGCTCATTTTAAGATCATTTGAGTAGGAATTTGCTAAATGCAAACTACTGTGTTCAAAAGAGTCCAGAAACATTTTCAGAAAATGTTTCCCACTTCAAAAATCTGTTCTGAGCAATCCATAGCTCCAAAAATCATAGGAAAATCTAGGCAAGCTCTCTGAGACATTCTTGAAATTGTAGTTCACTTAGTTGGGCATGAAAATGCACATTACTACAGAATAAATTCTTTTGAGTACAAATGCTTAAAGAATTGTTCTAGGGGAACTACTAAAGTAAAATGGCTGAATTTTGGACCAGATGACTCTCATGTGATCAAGAACTCACATGTAAATTATCAGCCAAAATTGAGTCCTGGAACTCCCTGTTCTTATTCTCCATACTTATGTATTGGGGAAAAATACATAGGAGATATTGTGAGAATTATGGAGGACACAATATGACTCCACATTAGCTGCAATTTGGCAAGCTAAATCCGTAGGTAGTATGAACCTGCTGTAAAAGTTTTGTGGCCATTGGAGTTCTTGTTCTTCAGTTGCACTCAAATCCTTTCAGCCTATCTATTATGTTCATTAGGGAACATGATTAGTGTATAGCTAAAGCCTTTAGGACAAATTAGTTTATTTCTGTTCTTTGCACAACAGAGGCAAACCAAGCCATCCTTGGCTTTTCCACACAACCTCTGTTCCTAAGAGATTAATTCTATAACTTCTTTCCATTACATTCTATAAAACATGTGCATATGCATTTCAATAGGAACCACAACGAAAGGGACTCAAAGGAGTGATTCATCGAAGTGGATCAAGCTCCGGAGAGTCAAGGGTGAATCTGCAAGGACACTAACTGTTTATATACGACTACCCTGCAAAACAGGCAAGCTCCGGTTTGCATTTAACAGCTGTTAAGTTTTTCTTCTGTATTCACTTTCGGTCAAGATATGAACTGTGCATTAGGTATAGTGTTTGATACTCCTCTTGCATAGCCAAATGACCCATGGAGTATTTGGTAGGTGTCTTTCATCGTGTAGAACTGCCATGCTTAAGTACGGTTCGGTAGAAGTCGAGTGGTGAGATGGTTCTCGCAGATTTAGGAACAACATGGGCATACGGGATTGGTTCGTAATTGAATTAGCAAGTTAAAGTTGAGACCGGAAGGTTGTAGGAGCAGCAGGACATAGGGGCCTGGGTGCTGTAGACCTGTCTGTGTCGGTCAAGGACCGATCCGTATGCGGCCCTGTTGAACAAGTTTGAGTTGTGTACCGGACTCATGCTGGCTATATGAGACCCAGTAAACCGATGTACCTCGGGAAGCTGTCGTTGGGACGTTTCGGGTCGCCTCAGGGGGACGGCCGGTGTGCAGTATGTGGGAAATAGTCTCATGACATCTCACGTCGGAAGGTGCACCATGAGAGTAGCTACTGTACGGGGCGTATTGATCGATTCAGCGGGGGTGAAACGGGGGAAAGGCTGCCACGTACGACGTCAGTGATGGTTGTTGTAGGCAACGTCGAGTACGGGCGTATGTGTCGTGTAGTCCAGGTGTTATTGATTCGAATCACCGTCGCTCGCGGAATGGACCAAGCATACTTGTTCTCACAGTCGTGACGTAGTAAGAACTTGCATGAGAAAGGAACTAATCATTTTGATGTGAATTATCATACTAGCTTTGTATTGGATCTTGATGAATAGGCTAGTGCAAACTCGATTCTTTTATGCCATGAGCAATTTACATCGGGGGAAAGCGTTTCTTGTTTGATTGTGGACTCCCGATGTGGCATGCCCTGGGTTACTTAAAAGGCTGCCAATAATACCTGAAAGTAAGGATTCACTTTTAGGCGAGTTTACTTATGCTTATGCCATCCTATGTTAGGTTCATAACCTCACTTAGAGTTTCATGTTTAGGGTGACGGTTAAGTCTTGCTGAGCGTTATGCTCACGGATGCTATCCGAGTAGTTTTGCAGGTATTTGACTCGATGCTTATGAGAAGGGCTGCCGATGAGACTCGGGAACCTCCGAGTGCTTACTCAAAGAGCATCCTCGCCGCTGCAAATTGTCTTCGTGTTGCTAGTAAGAAACGTCCGTGGGCTGGACTGTTTCTTTGTTGCTAGTTTAGACATGAGTGGTGAGAGTGATAGTCTTCCGCTGTAGTTTACTCTGATATAACTATTTGTAAAACATTCTTGTCCGCTTCCGCAAACTCTTTATGTAATATGATGTGTGTACATCGACCCGTGTGATGTTGGGTGCCGCATAACACGGCACCACCCGACGAGGTCCTGTGGTCCCGTCACAGCTGGTATCAGAGCTGCGTTGGGAACAGAGCACGGATTGAGCATCATATTTGTAAAGGTCCCAAAAATGTGAATACAAAGAAACATGAGTTTGCACAAATGTTGGAGTCATGTGTATGAAAAAGGGGCTTAGTTGAAACTTTTTCCCACATATGATAACATTGGTGAGAATTCTTCTAAACAAACTTAGGGTTGCTGCATGGATGGACCTCATGTAGATTAAAACCCCAGAAATGAAGAGCTCAAGTGCAAGGGAAGGGTTTAAAAATCAGAGATGGACTAAAGGTAAATTCAAACTTCAAGTGAGGGAAGGACACAGTGAGAAATTCAAAACTGTTGTGTCCAAACTATTGTTTGCAGCAGCTAACACAAGGATCAAGTGGCATATTTGGATTCCTTAGGTCCAAATTAGTGGGGAGGCAAAGTTTCATTAATTTTTGAAAAGTCTTGCTGCCCATTTTTCCAAAGGGAGTCAAATGTGCAAAGAATTCAAATGAACATTTGAATTTGCATGGAATTTGTCCAAACTTGTCAAATGAGCTCAGTTTCCAATTTTTAAACATTTGGATGGATTATTTGTCAAACTGTGGAGATATTTGTGAGAAAAATGAGATGGGATAAGAAGGGGGCAGTGGGACCCACAAGTCATAGTGGTATTAGACTTGCACCCTAAGTCTCCTCTGTCTTTCACTCCATCAAGGAAATTTCTCCCCGGGCGACACCGAGCAGCTCGGGCCACGGTCACCGCCGCCACCTCCTGCTGTTCCGAGACCCACCTCGCCCTTATCTCTCACGCGTGTGGCACAACATGAATTCTTCTCTTCACCGTAGCTTGCATCGCTCTGTTCTTTCGCCCTCCCGCAAGCAGCGGCGCCCGCTCGGTTCTCCCGATCGCACACCACCGCAGGTTGCCGTTGGGTCATGAGGTCCACAGCAAAAAGCGTTGTCCAAGCGTGCTCTAGATTGCTAGAAGTGTCTCACCACAGCCTCATGCTCGTGTCTACCGAAAACCGGTAGAGTGTCGTTGCTTCCGTGTTGAACGGTGAAGAACATGAGCCCGGTCGCCGTGGACAGCCTGAACCGCGGCAAGTCAAGCCCAAGCGAGCTCACTCAGCGGTGCGCCGGTGATCCTAGCTACTCCTCCCCGAAGCTCAGTCCAAGCCGTTGCTCCTCGGAGGATAATTTCGGGAATTACTCTCGGGCGGCCAAAACGACCCCGAGGTAAGAAATTGTGCAATTTGGTGTTGATTCTTGATGGTTTTGCGTCACACATCGCACAGAAGTTTCCCCTATAGCTAGAGTACCTCCTCCCTCGATCCTAGGTTGAGAAATTAAGGGTAGGGTGAGAATTCCACGTTTTTGCACGGAAAAATTTCCGGGCCAAGTCGGCCGCACGGTGCCGACGGGGTTAGAGTGCTCGCTGATAGTTTTGGGGGCTAATTCTAGCGGCGACACGTTCCCCTGGTGCTCTAGAGACAAAGAATCGATCGTTTGGTGGACAATTCGCCTTGCACCGGCTCGCCGGAACCCTAATCGTTGCTGACCCCGGTGCGCAAGGTTTTTCGGCGATCTATGGCCGCCGGCGAGCCTCCCAACGTGTTCAGAAGGTCAGAATATGGAGGGGCAGCGAGCAAGGGGCCGGGAGGTGGCCGGTAAGCTCGTTCCGGTGAGGCTCGTCGGAGGGCGCCGCCGCGAGTTTTGTTCGGCCGGAGGTAGGAGATGACCTGGTGGGTCCCGCAGGTCAGCGACGGATGTTTTAGTCTTTGATCGGCTGTGGCGCGGGGATCGCGTGTGGAGGCGCGGGAAATACTCAGTAGCCCCGTGTGGCTTGCCCCGACGCGTGACACCTGTCCTCGGACCCACAGCCAGTATTTGAACATTTTGGGGAATTTCAGTTTTCAGTTCAAACTTTGAATAGCTACAACTTTGGGTAGGAGAATCCAAAAATTGTGAAACAAATTTTGTTGGATTCCTCTGATAGAGTACTATCCAAATGTAGAACCCAATTTGTATGAAACCCTTTATTTAATTCTGTAAAATTCTTTAAAGCTTTCTAGCAAAAGAATTTTTGAGAGAGTTTGGTTAATCCAAAAATCCTCAAATTTTGCCAGAATAGTCTTTAGGGTATTAGTGAACACCTGTAAAATTCTCAACTCGTTTGGAGTTGATTTAGTTAGGTTAATTCTGATTTTAAGTTTCTGTATTCAAATGAATACAGAAAACAATTTCAGAGAATTTCCAAAACTTGGAAATTCAGTTCTAGCTATTCCTTAGCTCCAAAAATGCTAGGAAAAATTCATGCAAACTCTATGAGCTATAATTGAAATTGTGGTTCACTAATTTTTGCATGAACATGGGTGGGATCTCAGAGTTAATTCTTCTTTGCTTAATTGCTTAGAAAATTATGCTGAGCAAACCACTCAATGAAAAGTGCTAATTTTTGGGCCAGAGGACTTTCTTGTGACAAGGAACTCACATGAAAATTCTCAGCCCCATTGGAGCCCTGGGTCACCCCTGTTCTTTTTAACCTCCTTAAGTGATCAATATAAAAGAGGGGGAAAACCACTTAGCCTTTAATCATATGCTTAGATCCAAACCTAAACCACTAGCACCAGTGTCATTTTAAATTCTTAAACAGAGTTCCAGTTTTTGAAAACTTGTTATTAGGACTTGTAGCAAAGTCTTTACAATTAAACGATATGCATATTCATCACGTGTAGTATCTACGTGGAGGAGTTGAAGTCATCGGAGTAGAAATCAAGGAAAGAGGAAAGAGGTTGATCAAGCACCAAGTGGTCTTCACTAACTGCATATATATATATAAGTCACCTGCAAAACAAAGGCAAGCCCCGGTTTGCATCAAATTTACAAGTTTTTATTTGTATTCACTTCATACGTCTAGCATTATATTTATTGCATTACGTCTAGATGGTATGGAACCCCAAACGCATGACCCAGAAAACCCTAGAGTTTAATGTAGGATATGTTATCAATTCATTATAACTGCTGATCTCAACAAAAGTGGATTAAAAGAAGCAAACCTCGAGTGGGCAGATTCCTACTCGTGAACAAGGATTTAGGGGGATCAATCCGAAGAGTTGGGAATTGATCCTCATAGTGGGAATGGAGACCGGGCAGTGGATGGAAGGTCAAGGACGTGGTCCTGTGAGCCTAGTCTATGTCTGAGTCGATTAAGGCCCGTTCTCGTGTGCGGCCCGTTGGGCAAGTTTGAGTTGTGTACCGGATGCATACTGGCTATATGGGACCCAGGAAACCGATGTAACATGTTAACCTGGGTGTCGAGGCATACCTCACCGTCTGATGCCGATGCTGAAAGGATAGAGAAGTCGGCTCTACGAGGGTTTGCCGTAGAGAGACTTAATCCCAGTCGGTGGGACCGGTTCGACATTTGGGTGTCGTGTGAAAGGTGGCCACGTACGACGTCAGTGACGGTTGCTGTGTGCAACGTCGAGTACGGGCTTACGTGTCGTGTCAGCCGGGTGTTTTTGATTGCAATCACCGTCCCTCGCGGTAGTGAGCATACTTGTTCTCTGCGTCGTGACGTAGTAATAAACCGGGAAATATTTAATATGCCTCGTGGGTAATCCTCATAATGGAGATGAGGAACGATCAACACTTCACTAAATTTAATTTCCACCTTGGTCTAGTAGCGTCGAGGCAAAGCGTTTCTTGTTTGATTGTGGAGTCTCGACGGTAATGGCGCAAGGTCAGTTTGAGTCTAGGATAGCTCACTAAAGTTACTTTCACCTCGGGCAAGTGACATCGAGATGAAGCGTTTCTTGTTTGATTGTGGAGTCTCGATGTAAGTTGCGCGAGGGCTATAAAAGTTGCTTAAAACTTGAAGTAAGGACTCTCCTTTAGCTCAAGTTCATCGTTTGTGCAAACTTCTATAATCAGCCCTCTATTTTCATCATGTAGAGTTTCATGACTAGGGTGACGGGTCAGTCTTGCTGAGCTTCGTGCTTGTCACACCCGGTTTTTCCGAAGAAACAACCAAGTGAATATCACATGTATGCCAGGATCATTTTCTCATGCATGTGATGACAAATAGTGAAGCATCATTTATTACAAGCCAGGTGTCGAGTATAAATAAGTCTTACATCGCAAATGTCTCAATGGACACTAATGCTTCATCACAAGTAAATAAACTAGCAGCGGAATATTATTCTTTTAGGGCTCCATCACAGGCGTTGCCCGGGGGTCTTCATGAACCTAAAATCCTTCCTCGGGTCCAAAATCTTGGTCATTATACACCACCTCATTATCTTGACCTGAGCAGCAATATAAACCAACAAATATGCAAGGTTGAGTACCAATGGTACTCAGCAAGTGTGGGAAAATTATATCATGCATGGCTAGAACAAGGAGAGGTTGAACTCATGGTTAAAGCACTACGCAATTAATGCCTATCACCTTAGCTTATTAAGCACCTACATTATTACACAGGTGAAATGGTCCCAATTTCCCATCCCATCATTGTAATCCAATAACCATAACATCATTACCAATGTTAAGCTCCCCGCTTAACTTCCAAAACCATCAATCCTCTAATCATGAATAAGTCCAGGCCGCTCTTAACCGTGAGCACGGCTGTCAAGACAGTTTTGACTCTGCAGAGTTTGTACCACTGTACCCACATGTAGTGATTTCATCCCCCGTTGCCGGGTGGACTAAAAGAACCTCCATTATGCCAGTGGCTACGATCCACATTCACACTTCCCAGGTGTGTAGCCAGAAGATCACTACGAAGCCTTTACAAAGGGATTCCCGACGAGCGTGGGCCCACTGAGGTTTCACCCCTAACAGCATGCAAGAGGCTCCAACCCCGCTGCAGTGGCCCCCTCTTGAGCCTTGCGGTTCATATGGTAGTCCAGCTGACACCTACTCCCCGCACCATCCAACACACCCATACTACGCCGGGGATACACCTAATTAATTGGCCAAGCTGCCCCATCTCAGCATGTGGTTGGCACTGTAAAGCCGGGTTACATGCTCCATGAACCGGTCCTTAGGATCCAGGCAAGTACTAAACACAAACCCAAGTCTCGTGCACCCAGCACACAACCAAAACATCCAACTTGCCTTGATCCCTACCTCTACATAACTCACAATGTCTCATTCAAGAGTATGGTAACATAAACTGATGATCTCATGTCCCAAATATCCCATTCTAAGCATGGCTAAGCATATGCATGATAATAAATGACATGATAAAATAAATCCCAATCCAAGCTACAAGGAAACAAGGTAATGCAATTCTAGGGAAACTTTCCTAGCATGGGTTTCATATTTCATTTGACAATGCAAATAATTCTATCTACACATCCTAGCATAGGATCAAAGTGATCAAGGACACTTGCTCAACTTGGCATATAGTTGGTGTTCTCTCAGCCTCTGTAACACCAACCTTAGATGTTTCTCATGTTCTTCTTCATCTTTGGAGAAGACGAGAATATCATCTATGAAAACCACCACAAATTTGTCCAGATATTCCATGAATACCTTGTTCATGAGGTACATGAAATATGCCGGGGCATTGGTTAGCCCAAAAGGCATGACAGTGTATTCATACAGTCCGTACCGAGATACGAAAGCTGTCTTGGGAATATCTGATTGCCTTATCTTGAGTTGGTGGTACCCCGACCTGAGATCAATTTTCGAGAAAACACAAGCTCCTCTCAACTGATCAAACAAGTCTTCAATGCGGGGTAATGGGTACTTGTTTTTGATGGTTACCTCATTCAAGGCACGGTAATCCACGCATAACCTTTGGGTTCCGTCTTTCTTGGTCACAAATATCACCGGAGCTCCCCATGGTGAGGAACTAGGGCGAATATACCCCTTCTCCGTCAATTCTCTCAAATGATCCTTGAGCTCTTCTAGCTGCTTGGAGTCCATTCGATAAGGTATCTTGTATATCGGGGCTGTTCCCGGTACTAGCTCAATTGCGAATTCCACGTCACGGTCGGGAGGCATACCTGGCAACTCCTCCGGAAAAACATCTGGATTTTCCCTGATAGTGCTGATTTCCTCAACTTTCACTTCCACTTGATTTAATTTGATGTCCCTCCTAGGCTCGTGTATCGTTATGAACTTTACTCTTGTGCCATTGGGGTGAGTTAGTTCCACTGTTCTGGTCGAACAATGGATGATTCCTTTATGTTTGGTCAACCAATCCATACCCAAAATAATATCTATCCCTTGTGAATCTATCACTATGAGGTTAGCAGTAAATACTACCCCATTAATGTCTAGGCTCACTTTGGGACACACTTGTCTTGTCCTTATTTCTCCACCTGGAGAGTTTACCGCTAGCATATGGTTCATTTGTGTGGTTGCTAGGTCATGTTTCTTAACAAACACTTGAGCAATGAACGAGTGGGTAGCACCAGAATCAAACAGCAGAGTGGCAAGGTGTAAATTGGCAGGAAACTTACCAACTACCACGTCGGGTGCCTCTTGTGCTTCCTCCATAGTGACGTGGTTCACCCGTCCTCTCATTACATTCTGCTGCTGTGGCTGCGTGGGCTTCTTCTTTGGACACTTATGGGCGTAGTGCCCTACTTCTCCGCAATTAAAACATTGCACCCCAATCTTAGATGCCTGGCCTTTGTTGTCTTGGGGTTGGTTTGGGGGTCCTTGCACTGCTGGTCGAGGTGGATATGCGGGGCGAGGCTGCTGCACAAACTGACGTTGCGGCTGCACTGGTGCTGGGGGAGGCCTGTAGTTTGGGTTGTACCCTCTTGGTGCTGAATAGGGTACCGCAGCACGGCTCGTCTGCCCCGTAGGTTGCTGCATCATACGTGGGCGGGTGTTGCTCCCTGAGGCCTGATGTGACCACCCCGCCTTCCTCTTATTCTCATTTTCCAGGGCCTTTAGCTTCCTTTCCACCACAAATGCTCTGTCCACCATCTTTTGAAAGCTTTCATACTCATTTGAGGACATTGCACACTGCATTTCAGCGGTAAGTCCTTCCACGAAACAATCTTGTTTCTGCTCATCGGTCTCTGTCTCGTGGAGCATAACGGGATAGTTGAGTAAATTTAGTGAGGTATTCCCTCACCGTCATGTTTCCCTGCTGCAGTCCCAGAAACTCCTTCCTCTTGTTTTTGAGTTCACCTCTTGGGATGTAGTGGTTGCGGAAGCTACGCTTGAACTCTTCCCAAGTGATGTTCTCAGGGTCATGATGGGCGGCCACGTAGGCGGTCCACCAATCAGCAGCAGGTCCTTGCAATTGATGAGAGGCAAACAGCACCCTTTCATATCCTTGGCACTGTATGATCCTCATCTTACTTTCAATGGTCTTCAGCCAATCATCTGCCTCCAGAGGTTCAGCAGCACATGCAAACTTTGGAGGTTGAGTTCCTAGAAACTCACTCAACCTTGGTTGGCGTGGTGCAGCTTGTGTAGGTGGAACTTGATGCAAGTTGGCCACCACTTGAGTCAAGTTCTGGATAAGCTGATTTTGATTCTCCAGCATTTGGTGGAGAGTATCAACTTCTTCACGGCGACCACCCCGGTCCTGGCCTCCAGAAAGATGAGGGTTGCATGCCTCATCATTGTTGTTGGCGGGGTTGGCAGCACGTCCTTTTCCTCTTCCGGCCATCTGGCAGAATCAACCAATGTCAATTTGAAATCATTTAGCATCATCTTACTACTTTCATTTGTTTGTACTTTGAAGTGTTGAGGCTTTGTTATGCTTTTACGAGGGTTCATATCTCATACCAAATAAATGCACTATTATTTCCTGTGGATTCACACACCAAAGCAAAACAATCTGAAGACGAGGCTGTGGACAATTGCTCATGGCTTCCACAACTCACGTCACACACCAAGCATTATCACACCATTAACTACGCAACGACTCGACTACTCGACCTCTTGCTAGCTATGGGAAAGACTCTACACTACTCGTCCTCTTGAGCTGGCTCCTCGGGATCTTCCTCCTCATTTCGGCTACCTTCTGACTCTGCTTTGGGTGGGGAGGCTGCTGGTGGAGAAGTGCGACGACGCCTGATTGCTCGGCGATCCGGGGAGTCAGGAGTCCATGGATCACTCACAGTGACACACAGTTCATTCCCATCTCCTCTTTCTCTCGCCTTTAAGCACGCTCGCAGCAACGCCTCCGTTTCCTTCAGGGTGTCTCGGACATCCTGAAGCTCTTGTTGACACTCCTGCAGTCGAGTGCTGAGCATAGCAGCATCCTCCAAGCACAAGTCCATGTGCTCATGGGAAGTCCCTTGCTGCACCGGTGGGTACTTGTACTCCGTGGTACCACTCTCACGTTGGAGGACATACATGTACTCAGTTTTGTCCAAGTGGCAACGATAGATGTGACTCTGGCAGGTGATGGCCTCCCAGGTGACATCTTTCTCCGCATCAACTTGTGTTGCTCGACAAGCTGGGGAGTGGTGAATCTTAAGCAGCTGATTCTCGTGTATAATCCTCATCTTCGAACTCCATTCTTCCCTCTTCTCACGGATGGTCCTGGTGGAGTTATAGTGGATGATTAGCTTGCCCGTATTGCCGGCGGCTTCGAGCATACGCGAAGACGGCGCAACAAATCTCCTACTGCCAATCCATAGGAAAGGTACGTCACTGGACGACTCTCCTCTCTTTCGGCAAGGGCAACTACGGGAACTCTCCCTCCTGTGGACTTACGAGCGGTGCGAATCATGCGAACCATCTAAAACAAAAGAATTTAAAATTAGGTTAGATAAATTCTCAAACAAAAATCCTATTTTGAATGAAAGTTTGGGGTAAGATGAAGAAAATGACTCCTTAAATAACACTCTTCAACCCACACCTTGGAAAATAGTTTTTAAGAAAATAGGGCCCTTAAATACGTCCATTTCTACCTAGGTCCACGTTCCTACGGGCAACCTTGGCTCTGATACCACCTCTGTCACACCCGGTTTTTCTGAAGAAACAACCAAGTGAATATCACATGTATGCCAGGATCATTTTCTCATACATGTGATGACAAATAGTGAAGCATCATTTATTACAAGCCAGGTGTCGAGTATAAATAAGTCTTACATCGCAAATGTCTCAATGGACACTAATGCTTCATCACAAGTAAATAAACTAGCAGCGGAATATTATTCTTTTAGGGCTCCATCACAGGCGTTGCCCGGGGGTCTTCATGAACCTAAAATCCTTCCTCGGGTCCAAAATCTTGGTCATTATACACCACCTCATTATCTTGACCTGAGCAGCAATATAAACCAACAAATAAGCAAGGTTGAGTACCAATGGTATTCAGCAAGTGTGGGAAAATTATATCATGCATGGCTAGAACAAGGAGAGGTTGAACTCATGGTTAAAGCACTACGCAATTAATGCCTATCACCTTAGCTTATTAATCACCTACATTATTACACAGGTGAAATGGTCCCAATTTCCCATCCCATCATTGTAATCCAATAACCATAACATCATTACCAATGTTAAGCTCCCCGCTTAACTTCCAAAACCATCAATCCTCTAATCATGAATAAGTCCAGGCCGCTCTTGACCGTGAGCACGGCTGTCAAGACAGTTTTGACTCTGCAGAGTTTGCACCACTGTACCCACATGTAGTGATTTCATCCCCCGTTGCCGGGTGGACTAAAAGAACCTCCATTATGCCAGTGGCTACGATCCACATTCACACTTCCCAGGTGTGTAGCCAGGAGATCACTACGAAGCCTTTACAAAGGGATTCCCGACGAGCGTGGGCCCACTGAGGTTTCACCCCTAACAGCATACAAGAGGCTCCAACCCCGCTGCAGTGGCCCCCTCTTGAGCCTTGCGGTTCATATGGTAGTCCAGCTGACACCTACTCCCCGCACCATCCAACACACCCATACTACGCCGGGGATACACCTAATTAATTGGCCAAGCTGCCCCATCTCAGCATGTGGTTGGCACTGTAAAGCCGGGTTACATGCTCCATGAACCGGTCCTTAGGATCCAGGCAAGTACTAAACACAAACCCAATTCTCGTGCACCCAGCACACAACCAAAACATCCAACTTGCCTTGATCCCTACCTCTACATAACTCACAATGTCTCATTCAAGAGTATGGTAATATAAACTGATGATCTCATGTCCCAAATATCCCATTCTAAGCATGGCTAAGCATATGCATGATAATAAATGATATGATAAAATAAATCCCAGCCCAAGCTACAAGGAAACAAGGTAATGCAATTCTAGGGAAACTTTCATAGCATGGGTTTCATATTTCATTTGACAATGCAAATAATTCTATCTACACATCCTAGCATAGGATCAAAGTGGTCAAGGACACTTGCCTCCTTCTTGCTGCTCTTGAAATGGGTAGTCCTGATCTTGGAAAGGAATAACTTGCTCTTGAACAGGTTCTACTTCATACCATCACACATAGCAAAAGAAAAACAACAATCATAAGACATAGTTCACACTTCTACTTCATACAAACCACACATTCATATTTATAAAAGTTCTTTACCATTATATGTGTTGTGGTTACTTTATGTGTGTTAAGTTGTGGCTTGCATGCACTTTTAACCATGTATATATGATTCCTACTTTTGTGTCCACATTTATACTTACATACTATTTATATGGGTTTCCAATAAATTTCTTATATTCAACTACTACACCTTTTTACTACCAAGTGTGTATGAAAAGTATTTTTCTTCCCCATATGTGCCTTCATAATTTCTACCAACCCTAAACTGAACCCTTTGGATTTTAAAAACTCCATTTATCATTTTTTTTATACTCCCATGCATAATTGTGAATTTTATTATGAAATTAGTAATACACATCACCTAAACAGTATAGGTTCTGGTCCTAAATAATTTAATAACATATTTTGACCTTGGCTTCTGATGTATACTATTTCATAATTATTTTCCCTATTTTTTTCTATAGCTATTCTTTACTAAAAAATGTGTCCCTATACTAATAAATGTGAATAATAGATGAAACAGATTTATTTCAGCCCAAAAATATATTTTTATCTCACTCCAAAGTTTTCTAAGTACTGAGAAAGTTTTTAATTAATTTTGACAATTATGTTTGTCCCCCTTTTTAATTTTTAAACACTAGTTACATATTCAATTTTCTAAATTAAATACTAAACAAGGCTAAAATAATGAATTCACCCCATTACAGGGTCTATAATATTATTTTCATAATTTCCAGGGGTCTAGCTACACTTATCAGAGGTGTTTTACCTAATTTTTATTAAGTCCAGGGGCTAAAACTGATTTTTAAATGAATTTACATGATTTTCTGGAGTTCCAGGGGCTAGATCTGAAGTTTCCGGGGCTAGCTCTTATTTCCCGAGAACCCCAGGGGGTAGCACGTAAGAATTCCAGTCTTTATAACGCGGGGCTGACGTGGACCGTCCGATTTTAAACCGACGGCTGAGATTATAACATCGAACCGGTACGAGGGGTTTTAAAGTCTACCGTGCGATTTAAAATAAACGGCGCACAAGCGGCCACGTCGCTCTGATCGAGCGCGGGCGGCGCTGCCGGCGGCGCACGGCGGCGGAAGCGGCGATCTCGCCGGAAAGTTTCGGATCCTCGAGAATTCTGCCTAAAACTGTGATCTCATGGCATAGATCGGTAGAGGGGAGGTCAGGGATCTCACCTCGGGGGTTTTCTTGAGCTCGGGGGTCCTGGAAAGTGATCGGCGGCGAGGTCCGAGGCAAAACCACGGCGAAGCTCGTCGGCGCTGGGTTTACACCGTAAGTCTTCGGGTTTTCTGCACCTGCAAAGTTCCCCGGAGGCGGTGGATCAAGACCAGCGAGTTAGATCAGAATTTCCGAGCTTAGATCGGCCAGAATTCACCGGCGAAGTCTCGGTGCTCACCGGAGTAAAAATCGGCGATCGCGTGGGAAAAACCGATCGGGGCTGGGGTTTTTATAGCCGGGGAGGGGCGGTGGGTCTGTTGCGATCGAGTTTGAGTCGTTTGGGACTAGAATTCAGGCTGCGGGACGCGGAAATCCGGTCGGTTGCGATCGCGCGCGCGGGAGAGAGTCCGGGGTCGCGGGGTTAGGGATGACAGGTGGGTCCCACCCGTCTGTGAGAGACAGCGCGGCGCGCGCGGGGGCGGGCTGGCGCGGGGAAACTGGGCCGGCTGGCGGGTTTCGGCCCACTGGCCGGTTTTTTTCCCGTTTCTCTTTTTCTTTTTCCATTTCTTTTCTGTTTTGAGTATAATTTGAATTCCAGTTTGAATTTGAATTTTTGCAAAACATGCAACACGTCCAAAAATTTTTAAATTCCCCTCTGAACATGGTTTAGAGTTTTGAATCAAAATTTGGGGTGTTACAGTGCTCACAGATACTGCATAAGTTGTTTTGCAGGTAATAACTGTAGGCTGATATGTACGGGTACCTGATGAGATTCGGAACTCTCCGAGTGGTGAACTCAGGGTAACCCCTGCCGCTGCTATTATGACAGTGTTGCTAGCGAGAAGGGTCCGCGGGCTGGACACCTTCTCTGTTGCTTAGCATAGGTATGAGACGTGAGTTGTAATAGTCTTTTGCTGTAGTTTATTTTTAGAAGTATTTGTAAAATCAACACTTTGTAAGCTTCCGCTTGTTTTATGTAATATGATACTTTATTAGGTGTGCTGTTGGGTGCCGCATCGCACGGCACCACCAAATGCGATTCCCGGGCGAGGTGCCCCGTTCCCGTAAGTGATCGGGACGGCGGGGTCCTCACAATATTATGTCAAAACCTTAGGATACGGTGAGTTAACGGTACTAGGCCCACATAAGGACTATTATTAGCATAATATGAAGGTGGCAACCTAACTTAATTGTTATGTCGGAAAATCATGCATCTCGGGACGTTTATGTCTTGGGGGGTGCACGTATACGCTGTCCACCAGTGCGCACAAGCTGAAGGGTGGAGCCTCACGGGTGGCAGGTAACCCGACTCGCTTTAGTATCCTCTACGACTCTTTATGTCGTTTGGGGTATTCGAGCAACGTCTGTCCCGGGCGTGCGTGGTGCAATTTGGGAGACCCCATCACGTGGTCCGTAACGTGAAGACGTAGCTCAAGGCGTGTTTGGCTTGAGAACACCTGGGCGAGTGATGATGGCCGGGTGTACGAACTGTATGGATACCGGGTTCGGTGTGCAGCTGAACCTGATGATTGAGTGTGGCTTATGTAGGTACTAACCATGAAAACCTTAGTGCGTGTTGAACACGTTTGCGAGTCACCGTTTTAGTGCCACCTAATGATACGTATATGCCGGTGTAATCCGGTTAGATTTTTCTTTGGTGAGGCAACATAGTACCGACATATGTCTTACGGTGCATCGTCACCGTACTACACTGGATAGTATTCTTACCTATGAAGAAATCATTCATGACTAACTTCCAAACTAAAAATGGATGTGATAAAGCACATATTAGTTACTGAGCTCTTCATTTGAACTGAGTTCGAAAGAAAAGACTTGTTAGGCTTCTTTTGATCTCAAAGACAGAGTGCTCTGTTCAGACAGAAATTTTTCTGGGCTTTAACAGAGCCTAACTCTGATTATCTTGACCCAATGGAGGTGTTTGATACTGTTCTGGAAAGGTTATTAAGTGCTCTACAACTTTTCTGTAGAACTCCAGAGCCAAATCCGACACCAACTTGGTTGAATGTCCAGATGAATGCAAACTGTTCAGAAAACAGAGCAGCTGCAAACTTCTCTGGATGTTGCTGTAAATTAGTCGTCACAGTCTGTAGAAAAATTTCTAAGGGTCATATGATACACCGTTGGAAAGTTTAGGAAACTTGCAACGATTTGGTAGTTCATAGTTTGTTCAGAATTGTACTCTGTTTGTATGTAAAACTGTGATGAAAACAACCACATACAAAGGTGGTGCTGGCAAATTTTAGCCAGAAATTCTGTCAACTTTGAACAATCCTAACTTTTGTTCCAGAAATGATCTAGGGGCATATGAGTACTCGTTGAAAAGATACTAAAGTTAACTTTAACTTTGGTATTCAACTTGAGTTATGAAAAGTTTGCTAACTGGATCCAAATCTCGGTTAAGTACAGAAAGGTCGGTTCTGTACAGCAAATGGGGATTGTTTCTGTTGGCTTAAGAAGGATGTGTAAACATGAAGTATTGTTATGCTTTCATAAAGTTTTAGCATGTTCATATTTTACATGCTTTCACATACTGCTAGATCATGTTTTGACTCCCCTCAAAATTATGCTTTTGCAGTATGGTGCGTACTCATTCTCCGAGTAGGACTGAAGGTTCTCATTGAGACGGTGATGACTCGACTCCACCAGGGGCACCGCCATCAACGGTATGGGCGGATGTCATGGCTCATATGGTCGAATCAAGTCAAGAGAACACAAGACTACTCCAAGCCTTGGTACAACAGGACTTACTCTAACATTCCCAACAGGACGTTCCACCTCAGAACGCCTATTTGGACTTCTTGGCGACACAACCGCCAATCTTCATGGAAGCCAATGAACCAGTGGAAGCTGATCAGTGGCTTCGAGTTATGGAGTCCAAGTTTCGAGTGTTTGAGTGCGACGAATATCAGAAGACATCATTTGCAGCTCAACAGCTCCATGGAGCCGCCGGAAATTGGTGGTTTGCTTATCTCGCCACCGTTCCGGAAGGCCATCAAGTGGAATGGACGGAATTTCGTGAAGCATTCCGTGCTCGTCACATTACTATGGGTTTTATTAAGGCCCAACAGCAAGAATTCAGGAACCTGAAGCAGGGGGACATGAGTGTCCTCGATTATGTCAGACGATTCAACCTTCTGGCACAATATGCTCCTTCTTATGCGACGAGCGAAGCTGCAAGGTGTGACTACTTTTTCTATGGCTTGAGTGCCATACTAAAAGAGAAGTTAGCTTTGTTCAATCAAGGCAGTTACACCGAGTTGATCAGTGCTGCTCTGCTACAAGAACAAGCGACACTTGAGTGTCAAGCAGAGAAGAGGGAGGGACCGGGAGGATGTGCAAGAAGACACACCAGTTGTTCCTCGCAAATACCGTGTGGTGTATCACACACCATCCGATGAAAGATGGCAAGCGCCAGTGAGATCAACTCCGTACAGATTTCCTGCTCAAGGATCTTGTCCTGAAGCAACACCTTTGCCGCAGCAACGAATGACACCGGTGGCATCATTGCTGTAGCCGAGTACATCAACTTCTCCACCACAAGTCAACGAAGAACTGGGGAAACCTCCTTGTTCTTATTGCCACCGTTCAGGGCATTTTAGGCAGGAATGACGGGAAAAGTTGGTGAACACCAAACAGCCATCATCGTCAGGTGGTATGCCGCCACCTGCTCAAGTCAACATAATAGCATAGCAATCCGGGAGTGTGCAACATCTTGCTATTGAGGATGTCCCGGAGGGAGCACCAGTGTTAGCGGGCATGTTCACTCTCAAAGACGTGCCCGTGCTCATACTTTTTGATTCTGGTGCAACCCACAATTTTATCAGCAAAACATGCGTGGATCAGCACCAATTATCCACCGATACTCCCACAACGAGTTTTCTTATACGTTCACCGGGAGGAAATATCTCTGCCAATCAGATTGTGTCCGGAGCAGCTTTGTGTTTGGGCGGAAAAATATACCCAACATCGCTGATTATGTTGGATAGGCAGAAGATAGACATTATATTGGGGATGTCTTGGTTAAATTGTCACGGTGCCTTTCTTAATATCGGTAACTGGACTGTCCAGATTGACTCGCCGATTCACGGACAGCACACACTGTTTTTAGACAGCGAAGATCCAGATATGGTAGAGGCCTACCACACGGAAGCACTTAAGCTTGAAGATATTACGGTGGTACGTGATTATCCCGATGTTTTTCCCGATGACTTACCGGGCATGCCGCCCGAACGGGACGTCGAGTTCAAGATTGAACTGGCGCCGGGAACGATGCCTATCTCACGAAGGCCTTACAAGATGGCACCTAACGAGCTAGCGGAGTTGAAAGAGCAACTGAATGAACTCATGAGCAAGGGTTTCATACGACCAAGTTCTTCACCTTGGGGTTGCTCAGCGCTGTTCGTTAAGAAGAAGGACGAAACACTACAGCTATGTGTTGATTACCGTCCTCTAAATGCTGTCACGATCAAGAACAAGTATCCTTTGCCCCGCATCGACATCCTGTTCGATCAACTTGTGGGGGCAAAAGTATTTTCGAAGATGGATCTTCGGTCGGGGTATCATCAAATCAAGATCCGACCGGAAGACGTACCGAAGACAGCCTTCTCGACGAGATATGGACTCTACGAGTACCTCGTCATGTCATTTGGGTTAACCAACTCCGGCACACTTCATGTACTTGATGAATTCTGTATTCATGCCGGAGTTAGAAAAGGTCGTCGTGGTATTCATCGACGACATATTGGTTTACTCCAAATCAAAAGAAGTGCACGCTGAACATCTGCGTATCGTGCTACAACAGTTGCGGGAGCATCAATTATATGCCAAGTTCAGCAAGTGCGAGTTCTGGATCGATCAAGTGCCTTTCCTAGGCCATATTATTTCAGCAGAAGGTATTGCCGTGGACCCCAGCAAGATTGAACAAGTGCTGAAGTGGGAATCTCCCAAATCTGTCCACGAGGTCCGAAGTTTCCTAGGTTTAGCGGGGTATTATCGGAGGTTCATTCCGAGCTTCTCAAAAATTGGTAAACCAATGACGGAGCTGCTGAAGAAGGGCACTAAATACATGTGGAATGCAGCATGTGAAGCCGCATTCAAAACTTTGGTGAAACATCTCACCACAGCTCCAGTTCTTGCTCAGCCGGACAAGACGAAGCCATTCGATGTATACTGTGATGCATCCGGCATTGGTCTCGGCTGTGTTCTGATGCAAGAAGGGCGTGTAGGCGCCTATGGGTCTCGTCAACTGCGAAACCACTAGCAACATTATCCCACTCATGATCTTGAGCTTGCTGCAGTGGTGTTGGCGTTAAAAATGTGGAGGCATTACCTACTGGGTAATCTTGTTCACCTCTACACCGACCATAAAAGCGTGAAGTATATCTTCACGCAGAAGGAGCTGAACATGAGACAACAGAGATGGTTGGAGCTCATAAAAGATTATGAAATTGAGATCCACTATCATCCGGGAAAAGCAAACGCGGTTGCTGACGCGCTGAGTCGGAAAGCCCACGTTCACAACTTAGCGTCTGCTGATTTGGAAGATGAAGAGCCAAGCCTCTGTGTCATTCCGTATGGCGCGCTTTACAATCTCGCGCTCATTCCAACAACTCGTGAAGAGATTGTTGAAGTTCAAAGAAGAGACAGGGGTATGTCTCACATACGGAGAAGACTAGACAACGGAGAGGAGAAATGTTTCCGGAAGGATGAGAAAGGTACGATATGGTTTAATGACCGTATAGTGGTACCGCGCAATATGAAACTCCGGAAGAAGATCTTGGATGAAGCCCACCTGTCTCAGTTTTCCATTCATCCCGGAAGTAACAAGATGTACCAAGATTTGAAACAGAAATTTTGGTGGACAAGGATGAAGAGGGAGATTGCCAAATATGTATCCGAATGCGATACGTGTAGACGGGTCAAGGCTGATCATATGTGGAAAGCCGGACCGCTACAACCTTGGCAGATACCGGCGTGGAAATGGGAGGATGTGAGTATGGACTTTATCGTCGGATTACTGCTCACATCCAGGAAGCATGACTCGATATGGGTGATCGTCGACCGGTTGACAAAGTCGGCTCGTTTTATACTGGTGAACACTCATTATCGAGCAAGACAATATGCGGAGTTATTCATCTGCAGAAATATATGCTCACATGGTGTCCCGAAGACCATCATTTCAGATCGAGGTGTGCTGTTTGTTGCTCGATTTTGGGAGCAACTGCATGCCTCGTTGGGCACCAAGCTAATTAGAAGCTCCGCATATCACCCTCAAACCGATGGACAAACTGAGAGGGTGAATCAAGTGCTTGAGGATATGTTGAGAGCGTGTGCCATCCACCACGGTAGGAATTGGGACGATCACCTACCGCTGGCGGAGTTTTCATATAACAACGGTTATCAAGCAAGTATTAAAATGGCACCGTATGAACCTCTCTACGGCCGGAAGTGTCGCACACCACTGAATTGGTGTGAGTCCGGCGAAAGAGTTCTGTTTGGGATTGATCTTGTCAACGAAGCCGAAGACCGAGTTCGGTTGATACAAGAGAACTTAAAGGCTGCACAATCCCGACAGAAGAGCTACGCTGATCAACACCGTAGGCCTTTGCATTTTGACGTCGGAGAGCATGTGTACCTTCGGGTATCTCCGATGAAGGGAATTCACCGGTTCGGTGTAAAGGGGAATCTCGCTCCCTGTTTTATTGGTCCTTTTGCTATCACGGAGAAGTGAGGACCCGTAGCCTACTGGCTGGAATTACCGGCAAGTTTAGCGGGTGTTCATGATGTATTTCATGTATCACAGCTGCGGAAGTGCCTCAAATTCACCGCTGCTGTTGGCACTGAGGACATCGATGAATTGAAACTGGACCTGACCTACACCGAGCGACCGGTTCAGATTTTGGATGAAAAGACCCGGGTAACCCGGAACCGGACGATCAAACTTTACAAGGTGCTGTGGAGTAATCACACCGCGGAAGAGGCGACGTGGGAAAGTGAAGATTACCTCCGCACCAACTATCCGGAATTTTTAGCTTTGTACAGTTTGTAATTACCTCTCCCGTCTTGTTCCTCTTTTGTAATCTCGGGACGAGATTCTTTTAAGGGGGGAGGAATGTAAAAGTCCCCAAAATGTGTATGAATAAAAACTAAAGTTTGAATTCATATGTGTGGCAAAGACATGAAAAATGGAACTTGCTAAAACTTTTCTTCATGCAAGGTAATACATGGATGAACATCCAACATGAGGTTCACTTTTTTGTTTAAAAGTGTTGAACCAATAAGGAGTTAAATACCTCTTTGCATGTGAGTTTAAAATTCAGATTTGAAATTCAAAGTTTGCACATGTAGTAACCAAGGACTTTGATTAAAACTGCAGCCACATAGTTGGAATTATAGGGAGGAGTTTGATCCCCAACTTTCTATTTGCAGGGTGGGCTCAAAAAGGAGTGTAAGAGAAGCATTTGTAAATTCTAGCCAAATTCAAATTTGTCATACCAATTCAAACTGAATTTGGAGAATTCAAATTCTAAAGCACATTTCAAAACTCAGAATTGTGGGAATTAAGAGGATCAGCTTGAGAAGATATTTGGGGAGGAAATGTGGAGTGGGACCCACATGTCATAGAGTTGAGAGGATTGCCTTACACCCTAAGTCACACCCTCGGTGGGAAAATTTCCTGAACAGGTCACGGGCCCCACCGAGGAGCTTGCCGTGCCAGCTCCTGCTGCCGGTCTCCACGCGTTGGCGCCCCAGGGACGGTTCTCACCGCTTCAGCAACGTGATCTCTCCCTCCTTGGACCAAGCCGACAGCAGTTGCTTCCTCTCCTCGCAAGCGCACGCACTGAACCGAGTTCCTCCCTTACGCCTCTCGGTCCGATCGGAAGAACGGCAAAACCACCATGCTCTTTCCTCCCCCGAGCTGCTAAATGCTTACCCGAGATCAGCCTCCACCTCCCCGACACAAAATCAAGCGAGCTGCGGCCTCCGGTGCCCGAGAACGACCGCCGCCACAGCGACCCAATCCGAGAAAGTGATCGGGCGCTCGTGGACAGCGCTCCACAGGGGGTTTCACGGCCGAGCGATCACAGCTACGGACATGCACGGGTGCGGTGCTGCTCTCAGCCCAAGCTCAGGCCATACCGTGAAGCATCGCCGGTGAATTTTTAAGTTTTGCTCCGGCGGCTTCAACCCGAGCATTAGGTACGGGAATCTAAAATTCTCCACTTCTATTCGTTCTTAGCTCATGAAACTTGGCACGTAGGAGCTGGACTAGCCGGCGATCATGTTCTCTTTAGCATCCGTCGCATGAAAACCCTTTGGGGCGACGTATTTTGAGGTCTACCGAGCACTTCTCCGGCGGACCAAATCGGGCGCACGGTGACGACCGACTTGCTGCTGTTCCCGAGCCATTTAGGGGCCATGCCGAGCCTTGCGATCATCCACTTGTGCTGTAGGGCTCGTCGGCACAGGTTTTGGCGGGCTGGATACCCCAGGCAACGCCGCCGAACCCCCACAGTGGCTGTCGCACGTCACCGGCCATGTTCCGGTCGTTGGCAGCCCTAGCAAACCCCACAGCCGTGTTCGTCGGTGTCACAAACTCCCTGGCGGCGAGTTTCAGCTCAGGCAGTGGCCGGAAACAGCGAGCCGGCGAGCTCCGGCGTCGGGCCGACGAGGGGCAGCGCGGGCGCGAGCGAGGAAGCCGGAGGAAGAAGAAGACGCGAGGGCCCCGGCTGTCAGCAACTCAAATTTTAAACCCGGGATCAGGTGTGGCCGAGATACCGTGTGTTAGCGCGCAGAGACTCTGTGGCCCGGTGTGGCTTCGCTTCTATTGGCTGGAATTCAAAACAGTGGGTCCAGCAAGAATTTCAATAGGAAAATAATTCCAGACTTAGCTCAATCTTTAGAAATTCATATCTCCCTGTAGAAAACTCCAATTTGAGTGATTCCAATTGGGTTGGATTCATCTCTCTGAGTTCTATCCAAATATGAAATCAGATTTGTATGAAAGTTAATATTATATTCTGGAAAATTCTTGGAAGTTTTTCTGAAAAAGAATTATCGAGGGAGTTTGGTTTATCCAAAAATCCCCAAATTTTGCCAGAATATTCCTTAGCATAGTATTGACCTACTAGCAAAGTTTCAGCTCATTTGAAGATCATTTGTGTAGAAATTCGCTAAATGCAAACTACTGTGTTCAAAAGAGTCCAGAAACATTTTCAGAAAATGTTTCCCACTTGAAAAATCTGTTCTGAGCAATCCATAGCTCCAAAAATCATAGGAAAATTTAGGAAAGCTCTCTGAGACATACTTGGAATTTTAATTCACTTAGTTGGGCATGAAAATGCACATTACTACAGAATAAATTCTTTTGAGTACAAATGCTTAAAGAATTGTTCTAGGGGAACTACTAAAGTAAAATGGCTGAATTTTGGACCAGATGACTCTCATGTGATAAAGAACTCACATGTAAATTATCAGCCCAAAATGAGTCCTGGAACTCCCTGTTCTTATTCTCCATACTTATGTATAGGGAAAAAATACATAGGAGATATTGTGAGAATTATGGAGGACACAATATGACTCCACATTAGCTGCAATTGGAGGACACAATAAATCCGTAGGTAGTATAGAACCTGCTCTAAAAGTTTTGAGGCCATTGCAGTTCTTGTTCTTCAGTTGCACTCAAATCCTTTCAGCCTATCTATTATGTTCATTAGGGAACATGATTAGTGTATAGCTAAAGCCTTTAGGACAAACTAGTTTATTTCTGTTCTTTGCACAACAAGTGGCAAACCATGCCATGCTTGGCTTTTCCACACAACCTCTGTTCCTAAGAGATTAATTCTATAACTTATTTCCATTACATTCTATAAAACATGTGCATATGCATTTCAATAGGAACCACAACGAAAGGGACTCAAAGGAGTGATTCATCAATGTTGATCAAGCTCCCGAGAGTCAAGGGTGAATCTGCAAGGACACTAACTGTTTATATACGACTACCCTGCAAAACAGGAAAGCTCCGGTTTGCATTTAACAGCTGTTAAGTTTTTCATCCGTATTCACTTTCGGTCAAGATATGAACTGTGCATTAGGTCTAGTGTTTGATACTCCTCTTGCATAGTCAAATGACCCATGGAGTATTGGGTAGGTGTCTTTCACCGTGTAGAACTGCCATGCTTAAGTACGGTTCGGTAGAAGTCGAGTGGTGAGATGCTACTCGCAGATTTAGGAACAACAGGGGCATACGGGATTGGTTCGTAATTGAATTAGCAAGTTAAAGTTGAGACTGGAAGGTTGTAGGAGCAGCAGGACATAGGGGCCTGGGTGCTGTAGACCTGTCCGTGTCGGTCAAGGACCGATCCGTATGTGACCCTGTTGAACAAGTTTGAGTTGTGTACCGGACTCATGCTGGCTATCCCAGTAAACTGATGTACCTCGGGAAGCTGTCGTTGGGACTTTTCGGGTCGCCTCAGGCGGACGGCCGGTGTGCAGTATGTGGGGAATAGTCTCATGACATCTCACGTCGGAAGGTGCACCATGAGAGTAGCTACTGTACGGGGCGACTTGATCGATTCAGCGGGGGTGAAACGGGGGAAAGGCTGCCACGCACGACGTCAGTGATGGTTGTTGTAGGCAACGTCGAGTACGGGCGTACGTGTCGTGTAGTCCGGGTGTTATTGATTCGAATCACCGTCGCTCGCGCAATGGACCGAGCATACTTGTTCTCACAGTCGTGATGTAGTAAGAACTTGCATGAGAAAGGAACTAATCATTTTGATGTGAATTATCATACTAGCTTTGTATTGGATCTTGATGAATAGGCTAGTGCAAACTCGATTCTTTTATGCCATGAGCAATTTACATCGGGGGAAAGCGTTTCTTGTTTGATTGTGGACTCCCGATGTGGCGTGCCCAGGGTTACTTAAAAGGCTGCCAATAATACCTGAAAGTAAGGATTCACTTTTAGGCGAGTTTACTTATGCTTATGCCATCCTATGTTAGGTTCATAACCTCACTTAGAGTTTCATGTTTAGGGTGACGGTTAAGTCTTGCTTAGCGTTATGCTCACGGATGCTATCCGAGTTGTTTTGCAGGTATTTGACTCGATGCTTATGAGAAGGGCTGCCGATGAGACTCGGGAACCTCGGAGTGCTTACTCAAAGAGCATCCTCGCCGCTGCAAATTGTCTTCGTGTTGCTAGTAAGAAACGTCCGCGGGCTGGACTGTTTCTTTGTTGCTAGTTTAGACATGAGTCGTGAGAGTGATAGTCTTCCGCTGTAGTTTACTCTGATATAACTATTTGTAAAACATTCTTGTCTGCTTCCGCAAACTCTATGTAATATGATGTGTGTACATCGACCTGTGTGCTGTTGGGTTCCGCATAACACGGCACCACCTGACGAGGTCCTGTGGTCCCGTCACAAATATCAAGACTAATAAACATGAGGTGAAGTAAAGCAAAATTTAAAACGGTAACGATATGCGAACCGGGGCTTGCCTTGCTCAACGGTTTTGTTAGAAGCTAGGAGTTAGTCTTTCTCTGGAGAATCCGCCAAGCTCGTCACGAGATGGAGATCCTCGCTGTGGAGTTGAGTCCTCATCGAACGTCGACGTCACGTGCTATTAAGATGATTTATGCATATGTATTCAAAAGCGATTTAGAAAATGATTCAAAACTGTTGTACTAGTTAACTCACACCTAAAAGGGAGAAACAACAGCAAGGTTTCTGTTGTTGGATCTACAACCTTAGAGATGATGAAAGCTAGGGTGAAAAGGAGATACTAGTAATCACCATGTGATTAAGTCCATTATATGAACATTTAAACCTAAAAGATGGTAGCTCAAGTTCCAGAGGTCCAATGAATCTGATAATTTAACCACAGCTTCTATGGACGGTATTTAGGCAGTGTGCAAAGATTGAGCTCATGAAATGGATCAAGGTGATCTCAATAATTCCTTATGTGATTTTCACTAATCTGCCTTTACCCCCTAGGTATTAAGCTTTCTTATGCTTCAAAGTAGACTATTTGTGAAGTAAAAAATGTCCTTAGTCCATAGGAATTGGTTTTACCATTTTTGGAGTTTCCTAAATGGAGCTATGAATTTTTCCCATTTTTCAGAGACATAAGGAATGAACACAGCATTTGACCAATCAAATGAGGTCCAATGCCTCTGAAATATTTACTGGAGTTCAAGGATTTTTTGTAGAATTTCCTGTCCAAATTTGGGAATTTTCCAATAAACATAACTCCTGTAAAAATTCCTACAAAAGTTTCCTTAAATGAATTAATGAGCCAAATCCAGGGATTTTCATAAATATTTGGATGCACCCCTGGATAGTACTCTTTGAGAGGAACCCAAAAAAATTTGTTTCACAATTTTTGGACACTCCTACACAAAGTTATGGCTCTCCAAAGTTTGAACTGAATTGGGAAAATTTGGAAAATGTTTAAATGCCGACAGTGGGTCCCACTCGTCATCCCTAACCTTCAGCCTCACGCCAAACAGGGCAGTGGCGGATCCCTCCGGCGAGGTCGCCGGAAAGGCGCTTCCCAGCCACCTCTGGACCCCCTTCTGACCCCCCCCCTATTTTCTCCCATGCTGAACACGTTGGTGAGGTCGCCGGCGGCTGAAACTCGCCGAAAAACAGGGTGCACCGGCAACAGCAAACCCTAGGGCTCCGGTGAGGTTGTGCACAGTGAACTCTCCACCAAATGGTCGGTTCTTGGGCTCTAAAGCTCCAGGGGATCATGTAGAAGACCGACATGAGGCCTAAACAAGCCGGAGAGCGCTCCAAACCTATCGGCACCGTGCGCCCGATATGGTCCAGCGGTATACCCTCGAAAAGAACTCGGATTCGTCGCTCTACACTCAATTTCTTGGTCTAAAATCGATGGAGGAGGTGTGCTAGGCAGTTAACATCCGGTGTGTGAAGTTTGAAACACAACAAACATGATTTGAGGACGAATTTCGCAATTCCTTACCTCAAGGTCAGTTTCTGCCGCCCGGGAGAAAATCTTGAAATTCTCCATCTGTGATCAATGGCTAGGGCTGAGCTTCGGAGGTGAGCAACTAGACTTGTAGGTGCACTGATGGGGTGGCTTGCTTGGGCTTGATCACTCCTGGTTTGAGCTGGCTACAGTGACCAGTTCTGGTTTCTCGGTGTTCCATACAGAAGCTGCAGCAACTTGATGTTTTCCGTTGCAAACAAGCTCGGGACAGGGGAGCAAAAGGGCTGGCCAGCTAGAACACTGGTGAGTGCAGGTTTTTGCTGTGGGGAGCTCGAGCAACCGAGCTCCGGTGGTGGCTGCGTGATTGGAAGAAGAGCAGAGCGACCGGTTCTGGTCTGCTCGGGAGGGAAACACACGGGAGCAGGCAGAACGGGGAAGAAGAGGGAAATTGGCTTCGTGCACTGTCTTGTGTGAGGATCAGACCGAGCCCACGAGGGAAGAAGGAGCTGGCGTTGGGAGTGGATTGCACTGGCTGTGGGTGCGCTCTCATCCAAAGAAACTCAGAACAGAGGTGGTTTGCACTGTGGGGTGGCTGACATGTGGGCCCCAATTCTCCCCTCTTATCTCCTAATTCCGTTTAAAATAGCACACGAGCTCCAAATTCGATCAAACTTGGAGGATAGGCTAAAAGAATTATGAGGAACTCAAATCTAAAATCTGATTTTGAAATTGAGTTTGTTTGCTTCAAAATTCAAATTTAAGTTTGAATTTGAACGTGCCCTCGTTTAATCCCCGGAATAAATAGTATATGAAACCTAAAATTCTCCAAATTTGAAACTTAGGCTCTTGAATACATGAGAGATGCATCTATGATCTCAAATATAATCCTTTGGATAATCTGGATAGGAATCCTTTCAAAAGATTCGAAACAATGTTTAAATTTTCTCCACTGTCCTCATAGAAAAGGGTGCACATGAGTTAGAGTTTTTGGGAGTGTAATTCTTTCCCCTAGGTTAACACGTGTTGAGCATGGGCTAGAGAAAATTTTTAACTCCCTCACATGTCCATATTTGTGTTCATCATTTCATGTGACACAACTATAGCCTTTTATCGCCTTAACTTTGATTCATAAGTTGAAATCATACTTTACAAACATTAAGGTTGTTACACCAAGAAACCAGCATAAAATCCCGGCAACGTCCACCACTTAGCCATCGAATACGTGTCGGAAGGCGAACCTGTCCTCACAGGTACGTTTTCTTATTTAGATCATCCCGTAGTCATACTTTTTGACTCCGGTGCCACCCATCACTTCATAAGTCAATCTTATGTTATTAAGTATCAATTGCCTATCATTCCCACAAATAGTTCATATTTGATTTGTTCTCCGGGTGGGAAAATAACAGCTGATAGGATGGTCTATAGAGTACCATTACGATTGGGTGGGAATCTATACCCGACTTCTCTAATCATGTTAGATAGTCAAAAACTCGATGTCATTTTAGGAATGTCATGTCCACATCGCAATGGTGCTGTTCTTGACATCATTCAACGTGTGGTTCATTTAAACTCTCCACTTCATGAACCACATGTTCTTATTCTTGACTGTTCGGTTCAAGAAGCTCCATCCACATATAACACGGAAGCCATAAAACATGGGGATATTCATGCGGTCCGTGAATACCTGGATGTATTTCCGGATGATCTCCCGGGCATGCCACCCAAAAGGGATGTCGAGTTCAAGATCGAACTTGTACCCAGGATGACACTGATATCACGGAGACCATATAAGATGGCTCCGAATGAGCTAGCTGAATTGAAGGAGCAGCTCAATGATTTAATGAAGAAGGGTTTCATTCGACCGAGTTCCTTGCCATGGGGATGCTCGGCGCTGTTTGTGAAGAAGAAGGATGAAACCTTGAGGTTGTGTGTGGATTACCGATCTCTCAACGCCGTCACCATCAAGAATAAATATCCACTGCCCGCATCGATATTCTCTTTGATCAACTTGTGGGTGCGAGTGTATTTTCAAAGATGGACCTTCGCTCTGGATATCATCAAATCAAGATCCGAGCGGAGGACATTCCGAAGACGGCCTTCTCGACGAGATATGGGCTGTATGAATATCTCGTCATGTCTTTTGGTCTCACCAACGCCTCGGCACATTTCATGTATCTCATGAACTCAGTGTTCATGCCAGAGTTGGACAAGTTTTTGGTGGTGTTTATCGATGACATCTTGGTTCGCTCCAAGTCTGAAGAAGAACACGCCAAACACCTGCATATCGTGCCCCAACGATTGCGAGACCATAATCTTTATGCCAAGTTCAGCAAGTGTGAGTTTTGGATCAGCAAAGTGCCATTTCTTGGTCATATTATTTCTGTAGAAGGCATTGCAGTTGATCCAAGCAAAATAGAACAAGTGCTGAAATGGAAGTCCCCTACATCTGTCCATGAAGTAAGGAGCTTTCTTGGTTTAGCAGGATATTATCGGAGATTCATACCGAACTTCTCCAAGCTTGCTAAGCCGATGACGGAATTGTTGAAAAAGGGGATCAAATTTGTTTGGATCTCAGCTTGTGAAGGAGATTTCCAAGCATTGGTGAAGCATCTTACAACAGCCCCGGTGTTGGCTCAACCGGATACGACCAAGCCCTTCGACGTATATTGTGATGTGTCCGGTATCGAGCTTGGCTGTGTATTGATGCAAGGAGGAAGAGTGGTCGCTTATGGCTCACGTCAACTTTGTAACCACGAGAAGCACTATCCGACTCATGATATTGAGCTCACTGCTGTGGTGTTGATATTGAAAATGTGGAGGCACTATTTACTTGGGAACTTAGTGCACCTCTACACCGACCACAAGAGTCTGAATATATATTCACTCTAAAGGAGTTGAATATGCGGCAAAGGAGATGCCTAGAACTGATCAAAGACTATGAGATCAAGATTTATTATCATCCCATTAAGGCAAACGTGGTTGCTGATGCCTTAAGACGCAAATCTCACATCAACCATCTGTCCATCACCCCACTTGAAGAGGAGGAGCCGAATTTGTACTTGGTTCCATATGGGGCATTATATAATCTTGCTCTTGTTCCTACCATACGAGAGGAGATTATGGAAGCTCAGAAGAAAGATGTGGGAATGTCTCACATTCGGAGAAGGATGAAGAATGGCGAAATGAAATGCTTCCGAAGGGATGAACACGACACTCTATGGTTTAAAGACCGTATAGTGGTACCCCGTGACATGAAGCTTCGGAAGAAAATCTTGGACGAAGCTCATTTGTCCAAGTATTCTATTCATCCGGGCAGCAACAAGATGTACCAAGATCTGAAAACCAGGTTTTGGTGGACGCGGATGAAAAGAGAAATCACAAAGTACGTATCCGAATGTGATACGTGTCGGCGGATGAAAGCCGACCATATGCGTAAAGTCTGACAGCTGCAACCATTGAACATTCCGGCGTTGAAGTGGGAGGATTATCAGCATGGACTTCATAGTTGGTTTACCTCTCACGTCTCACAAGCATGACCCGATTTGGGTAATAGTTGATCGACTAACCAAGTCGGCTCATTTTATCCCCATACATACAAAGTACGTAGCCAAGCAATATGCAGAGTTGTATATCGCAAGGATCTTGTGCTTGGACGGTGTTCCCCGCTCTATTATTTCAGATCGCGGTGCGCTGTTCGTCGCTCAGTTTTGGGAACAGCTGCACGCGTCGTTGGGGAACAAACTGATCCGCAGCTCCGCGTATCACCCGCAGACGGATAGTGAAACCTAATGGGTGAATGAAGTGCTTGAAGACATGCTACGTGCTTGTGCCATCCACCACGGTAAAAACTGCGACGATCATTTGCCGTTGGCGGAGTTTTCATATAACAATGGCTATCAAGCTAGCATCACGATGGCGCCGTATGAAGCTCTCTATGGCCGGAAATGCTGCACACCACTCAACTGGTGCGAGTCGGCGAGCGAGTTATCTACGGCATTGAACTTGTCAATGAGGCTGAAGAACAAGTGCGAGTAATACAAGCAAACCTCAAGGATGCTCAATTTCGTCAGAGGATCTATGCTGATAAAAGACGCCGTCCTCTCCACTTTGACATCGGGGACCATGTTTATGTCTGTTTGTCTCCGATGAAGGGAGTTCATCTTTTCGGATGTAAAATCCCCAAAAAGTGGTAGCAAGAATTTTCAGCTCATGTACACTTAGGAAAAATAAGGGGAATTAAATCTTTGCATTATAATGGTGAAGGTTCAAAGTGGGGATTCAAACTTCCCAAAACTTCCAAACATGGAGATCTAAATTCATAACTTGGGTCTTCATAATTCAAATATTCAACCCTCCAAATTTCAGCTCATTAAAAAGGAGAAGCCCTTTAATCTAAATTTCAAATTCAGTTTAAAATTCCAATCTCCTCAGTTTGCAAATTTGGTTCCACAAATGTGTTCTCCACATTTGAATTAGCAGCCATGCCAAAAATCAGAAACTTTGGACTTGGTATGCTATGTTTTTGGAGCAAGGCAAAAAGGAGAATTCAAATTCCATTTTAAATTCAAATGATCAAACACAATTCAAACTTCACACCAGAATTCAAACCATTTGAATTCAGCAAGTTTAAACCATGACTTGGGGTGGAAGTATGGACTTTAATTCTTAGTAGCTGGGGTAAAAATATCAGAGAAAAATTTGATTAAAAGAGGGGGAGGTGGGGCCCAGTAGTCAGCCTAACAACAGAGCTACCGCCTCTGTTTTGCTTCAGCCCGTCGCCGAGGCGACGCCAGCTCCCGGCGCGACCCTCTCCCGAGGACGGCACCGCGTCATCTCCTGCTTCTCGGCCGCGTGATCATCTCGGCGTCCCCCCCCATCTGCAGCATTGAAACGCTCTTTTGCTCCCTCGCACGCTCACCGCTGCTCGGTTTCTCCCGCAAGGAAACTGCCCGGCGCCGTTGCTGTTCCTCCCTCGCACACCCTCGCCCGAGCTCGGATGATCGAGCTCCAAGCCGCAAAAAGAAGCGCAAGAGCATGATACAGCCTCCACCGTTCTTCCACCTAAGTTATCTAGCTTGTATTATGCACAAACCAACACTTGGCGCCGGCGTTCGGAGGTGCCCGGCGGAACCCCGTTCGGATTACCATGGACAGCACACTACGGCCGGTGTCACCGCCCCTTCCATATACAAGAAAGGTGCGTTGTTGTCCGTAGTTCGTGTTGCCGAAAGCCTCATGTCAATTGATCAATCGGTTAGTGAGAATTTTGGGTTTTACCAAACCCTAGTTCATAGCGACACCTCTCGGGCTACGATCAAATTCGTCGCGCAGCAGTAGCTAGAGCTCATTCTGGTCTAGAAGAAGCTTTGCTAAATCCCTACGGTCCATCTCGCTCAAACGGCGCCAGAAACCATCAAAGACTGACGGAGTTCTTCGAGTTTTTGTCACCGCCGGCGTTTTGCGGGCTCGGGTCGCCGGTGAGGTCCCCTGTCCAGTGGTTTTCATGGAGAGTGGGCTATGGGTCGATGGTGAGGTCCCCTGTCCAGTGGTTTTCACGACCCCACCATCGTTTGAATTAGCAGCCATGCCAAAATTCAGAAATATTGGAGTTGGTTTGCTATGTTTTTGTAACAATACAAAAAGAGAATTCAAATTCCAAATCAAATTTAAATAACCAAAAGCCGTTCAAATTCCACCCTAGAATTCAAATCATTTGAATTCAAAGATTTCAAACCATGACTTTGGGAGGAAGCAAAGGAGTTAATTTGGAGACCAAAGGGAAAATATCAGTGGAAAAATTAGGTGGGAGGGGCCCCACATGTCAGCCACACAATTCCTTTTTTACCTCTCTGTTTTCTCATCGGGTGATCCCCGCGCGCCAACGAGCTGCGCTGCTCCACCGAGTTGCTTCCGTCGCATGCTATGGAAGGCAACTCGTACGTTGGTGATCAAAGCAGCAGCAAAATTCCCTTTCTCTTCTCTTCCTCCAACCAAAGGGTTCCTCAGCCTCGCTCGAGCGTGCGACTGAAAACAACCGAGCCGCGCCATTGCTCTCGGTCCCTCATTGTTGATTGACTTCTCGCTGGGTTAGCGCCTAGCTGAGCCACCCACAAGATCCACCGGCGACTCCTCGACGATTCCCACCACCCCTCAGCTCGTCCCTGGCCTCCCCTCGCTGTGCCCGAGCCGTTCTTCACCGGAAGAAAACAGAGCACCGCCACACCTCACTGCTCCTCATCGTCCAGCCGGTCCAGCGCCTCTTCCACACGACCAACACCTCCCTAAGGTGCGCCAAGGTGAGTAGATCATGCTGCCGTAGTCCCCTTGCTCGTTCCCACCGTCGGCTCGCCGAATTTTGAGGTTTTGCACCGGTGTACGTGATGAACCGGCACCCCTGTAATCAGAAAATTCGTCCAATCGGCTTGATCATCCTTAATTCGATTCAAGCCATAGCAACTACAGTTCCTAGCGTCCTCCCAAGCCGAATACCGAATCCAACCGTCCATCCAACACACCGGGCGATGAGAATTCACCGCCGGCGGCAAAAACGGGTCGGTCCTCTGGTGAACTCCCTTTTCCCGCCGTTTGCTGCAAGGTTTGGCATGTGTTCCATATTCCCCGACCACTATGGATGCTTTAGGGCAACTTATCTCATCAGGAGAAGCTTGGGACACGCTGGAACGTGTCGATGCCACGCCGCCAAACGCCGCCGCCGATGCCGAGCCACTTCCGTCCATTTTCAAGCGATGAGACCTTGCCTGGCAGCTGCGCCACGTTCCAACGGTCGTGTAGGGCGAAACCGGAGCCGATTTGGTTGAGAAATGAGGGAGAACTGCACGCGCCATGATCAGGTTTTCTGTGCATGCGAGTTCACTGTCAAGAGGTTGAAGAAAGAACTGACGAGAGGGCCCCACATTTGAGTTCTCTGTGTAAACTTCAAACATAAAGTTATTAAAATTTGAAAAATCCATAACTCTATGTAGAAACCTCCAAAAAGGTTGAGACCAATTTGCTTGGAATCCTCACAAGGGGTACTTCACAGAGGAAAAAAATTCTTGCTATGAAAATGCCCAGGAATTTCTGTAGAATTGTTTTAGTAAATCCTTTAGAGATTTATTCTAGGAGCAATTCTTTATGAAACATTCCCAAATTTGGGCAGCTACTCCTTTTCATGGTTACTGATCTCCAGTAAAATTTGAGCTTCATTGGAGTTCATTTGCTAGCGTAAACTTTCTTCCAAAGTTCAGCCTTTAATTGTTAATGCAAATTC
The DNA here is from genome assembly GCA_030760725.1 of Neostapfia colusana. NCBI lineage: Eukaryota > Viridiplantae > Streptophyta > Magnoliopsida > Poales > Poaceae > Neostapfia > Neostapfia colusana. The sequence goes on along the minus strand of JASWHV010000013.1, from coordinate 42,516,427 downwards.
TAAACAGAAACTTTTCAGCACTCCTGTCCAAACTTAAAAAATTCATATCTCCCTGTTGGTAGCTCCAAAAATGGTGAAACAAATTTTTGTAGAACCATGGAGACCTACCCTAATTATATCTTCCACTGTTAGCCATGTAAAAACTTCAGATTTGGGATCAAAATTCATAGAAGCCTTGGACTTGTGAGAATTTTGGAGACCACAAGGTTCAGTGAAGTTTCTCCAAGTTTTGCTTACATCATCTTTATAGGGTCTAGTATCCACTGGAAAAATCCCAAAGCCAATTAAGGAACATAAATAGAAGTAGCTATGAATAGAAGTTAATTTTTATACTTCATTAGCACTTATACATATATTTTGCTACATTTCATATAGTGACTGAAGTTGAGGACGCACCGGAGCCGTTGGACGTCCTCCCACCAGATGCTAACTTTAACTCGCAACCAGGCTAGCACCGGTTTGCATTTAAATGCTTTTGCAAAGTTTTCATTTTTATCACTTATGTTTAGGGTGAAATGCTTGCATTAGAGTTAGGGTGATTGAAACTCCACTTGCATAACCTTTAAATCCTATGGAGGGTTGGGTAGTTTACAAACTCGATGAGTAGAGAATGCCATACTAATGTTCTTAGGATCTCGGTAGAAGTCGAGTGGTTGGAATCTACTCGCGAGAATTTTATCACAGGGGGTGAGAAGAGGTAGAGAATGGCTTAAGTTGTGAAACTGAGACCCAGCAGGGGGGATATGATGCAGTGAGTGGAGGACTCACGTGCGTAGCCCTGCTGGTGTCGATTGAGGACCGAGACATGTGCGGCCCTGCTGGACAAGTATCGAACAGTACCGGATGCATACTGGCATATGGGAACCAAGAAACTGATGTAATTAGTTAACCTGGGTGCCGAGGCTTACCCAACTGTTTTATAGGAGTGGGTTGAGGGTAGCAAGGTGTAAATCTGCCGGTGGGCATAGACACGCTCAACGCGGGGACCTCCTGCCAGTTACGGATGGACCTGTTCGGCATTTGGGTTGCCTTTGAAAGGTTGCTGCATACAACAGAGTAGGAAGGTGTGAAGCACCACACTTCTGAAAGTGGGTGTATGTGAAGTGTTATCCGGGTGTCTCCTGATTGCGATCACCGTCCCTCACGGTTATTTGAGTACCGCTTGTTCACTGTGTTGTGACGTTGTAAGAAGTGAAGTAAGCCAGATGAATATGCTGCATTTAACTATTAATGTCTTAAAACCTTGTATGCTGTAGTTGTAGAGCTAATTAAGTTTATCTTCCACTTTGGGCATCACCACATCGGAGGAAAGCGTTTCTTGTTTAATTGTGGACTTCCGATGTGAGGGCTGCCTAAGGCACATGAAACTATTGCTATAAAACTGAAGGTAAGGATCAACATGTAGGCGTGTATTTATTGCAAAGCCTTCTTTTTTTCTATATTACACATCCCTGCATGTAGAGTTCCATGACTAGCTGAGACATCATGCTCACGGTTGCAATATTTGAGCTGTGTGCAAGCGAGAGTTATGAGGAAGGTTTCGAGGACGAGGCGATGCCCCCGTCGGGGTACATGGCTGAGCTGGAGCCCTGCACGCCACCGTGATCTCCGGTCCTATGCTGCTAGTGTGTAGCGTCCCCGAGCTGGACGGCTGCACTTTTGCGTAGATAGGATTAGAGACTAGCTATGTATAATACTTCCGCTGTATAATTAAGTTTTGTAAAAAGACTTTCGCTGTTTTATGTCAAATAAAAGTTTGTATGTTGTTCATATTCTTCTCGTGTGTGCTGTTGGGTGCCGCATCGCACGGCACCACTCTCTGCGATCCCGGAGTGGGTGAACCACAGGGTGGTCCCCACATTGCGGTCCTTTTTCGTGTAGATCGTCGGGCACGAGAGAGCTTGTGTCGCCTGGGCGCCGGGGAAACAAAGTGTCAGGCGGCGGTGAGTTTGCTCCGGTTGTGCGAGGAGAAAACTGTGGAGATCGAGGACCGGCTCACGTGGGAAGCCAACGTGCTCGCTTATCCTTCGGCTGCCGGGCGAAACTTGCAGGAGCTGGCGCGCACGACGTCGGTTGGAAACCGAACGTCGGGAGGTGGCGTCCTCGCAGCCGAGGCAAAACAGAGCACATCAAGGATGTTCACTTTTGTCTCTGTCCAGTGGGGTCCACACAGCCACAATTCTTCCTCCTCTCTGTGCTTTAGGATTCACACACGGATTTTGTCCGAAAATTTCTAAAATTGGAGGATAGACCAAAAGGAATATGAGAAACACAATGGTGCACTCAAATTTGGATTCCGGTGAAGTCGGAATTTGAAACTGAGATTTAAATTGCAATTCAAATTTTCTTCCGTTTTAATTCCAACAATTAGGAAATACTTTCCAAATGCTCTGAAATTTTGCCGGGCTACCCGTGGATGTGTGGAGAACCAAATGGTAGATTTAGGTCTCCGTGTTTGGACATTTTTGCATGTTTACTTTAGCATTTGGAGCTCACACCTTTGTATTCAAAAATTTAAATCCCCTCTCATTTTCTTGGTGTCATTTGCAGATCCACTTGCTAGAATTTTGGGATTTCACATATATGCACAATGTGACACCCGGTCCTGTAGAACACGGAACCCAGCTAATGCATATGTGTGCCCAGGATGTTCATCAAACATACACATGTAATGCACAAACTGAATTCAGAATATAACCACGATAGCGGAAGTCTCTAACTTATTCTTGCAGCGGAAGTCTCTAAACGATAGTGGAAGAAAACTAAACAGCAGCGGCTCCATCTTCAACTCCACAGGCAAGTTGACGGTAGTTCGCACGCCTAGTACTCCACATGATCTTCGAAGTACTCCTCTCCTGTTGCTGATGTTTGTATGATAATGCAAGGGTGAGTACATGTCGTACTCAGCAAGTGCGGGAAAAGTATGACATGTAGCTTACAGCAAGGTAGGGAATAAAAAGGCTCATTGCAGAAAACTAAGTTTATTTCACAAACATGATAAAAACAGCAACTATCTTTAAGTGAATTTAATCCCAACATATATTTAAGTAAAATAGCAACATACCTCCTTCATAATTCACCACTTTTCATGTCTCAACCAACCATTAATCTTTCTCAATTTTATCTCATGCTCATAATAACCATCTCATGTTCATATCCATCTCATAATCATATAACCGAAAACCAAACTCATTGTCATGACTCAGCAGTCCCGAAACCAATCCCAATAACCATACCATAACCATAACCAAATAACCATCCCAACTTTCAATCCCAAATTTCCCTCTAATCATGTGAGTTAGCCAGACGCTTGTGACAGTAAGCACGGCTATCATGATAGTTTTACACTCTTAAGAGGTGGTACCACTTTACCAACAAGTTTGTGATTCCGTCACCCGTCGGCGACTGCATAACCTCCAGTATATCAGTACACAACCGTCGGTGTATGGCCAAGAGATCACAAAATAGCCTTTACAAAGGGGCTACTAGATGTATGGACTCACTAAGGTTTCACCAGAAGGCTCGAATTACCATTCTCCCACCTACGGGCCCCCTCTTGTACCATGCAGTTCCCAGGGCAGTCCTCTCTCGACTCCCATTCGCCGCGCCTTCCACGGTCCATAACAATCTAGCAACTTACCTAATTAATCAGCTAAGCCGCACCCATATTTGGCCTTGTGGTGGCACTGTTTTTTCTGGCATGTGCTGGCATGAACCGGTCCTTAGATCTATGGCAAGTAAACCACCATCTCATTCTACCACATCCACGAACCAAGCTTGCCTAGATCTCCCCCGACTCTATGCTCATTATCATCATCAAGTTCACATTATCATTATTCATATGAGTGCAGTACTTAGACATGTTCTACTTCGCCTTCCCGTATCCCGTAGCTTAAGCGAAGCAAAAAGGAAAAACGACCATACCCGACTCATCAACTTTCCTGGCGACAAGGATGGTTAACAAAACTAGTAAACTCCTATAAAAAGGTTTCGCATCAAGTTGACTCAAGCATACACATTTTCGCAAACAAACAGTTTTCAAAACATGGGATCAATATGGTCAAGGGGCACTTGCCTTGCTCCTGTGGCTCTTGTTGCTCACGTGTCTCAATGTATCGGTGCTGTCGTTCTTCATAGATGGCTTCCTGAGCTTGGACTTCTACTCACGACCACGCACATACAAATTATAGCAATCAAACATCATGCACAAACTTTACTCAAGATGCAATGGTGCAAATCCTATGATGCTGTTTTATTAGACCAGTTTGTACGTGTTCTTGCATGTTTTACTGGGATTGGACGGGGTTTTATGGTGAACAAGGGTGTAAGGATGAAGTGTGTACGTGGTGATGATCTTGACTCAAGATCTAGATCAATTCCACCGTCAAAAACCGATCAACACGTGATCTGTCCACACGAAACAGCTTCTGTTCGAAGGGAATGAAGAAAACAGATGCGAAGAAACCGCGACGAGGTCTTAAGGTGGGTACGAAGACCTACCTCACTTATCTTATGATCGTTGGTTCTTTTCCGGCGACAGCGAGGTGTGACGGGGCTCATCGACGGCTCACCGACGACTGAACTCTGGCGAAGGGGGTATAACTCGGTGAGTTGGGAGCTAGGGCCTCCAAGTCTTTGACTCGGGAGGTGGAAAATAAGAGTACGTGGTTGCGGCCAGGGGGGTTTTGGGTTCTATTTATAAGGGGTGAAAGAAGAGTCCTACTCCAATTGGATTTTCAAATAAGATTCCTATTCAATTTGTTTTGGATCTTAACAACTTATCTCCAATTGATTTGGTGCGGTAGCAACGTGGAAATCGTGTCGGTTTCCTCAGTACCGGGTATTCCCACATGCACAGGAGAAAAACTGCTTAAGGATCTCATCACCTCCGCAGGGTGAGCTCCGGAGGCGCCACGTGTCCAGCGGGGGCCGGTCCTTGCTTCTCCTTAGAGGCGAGCTCCGGATGCACCACATGTCTGGCGGGCGGGACCTCCTCTCTCTTTAGAGGCGAGCTCCGCGTGCGCCACGTGTCTGGCGGGGCGGACCTCCCTCTCCCACAGAAGCGAGCTCTGGGGGCGCCATGTGCCAGTGCCGAACCTCCCCTCTCCTCGGAGGTGGCTCCGAGAGTGCCATGTGTCCAGCAGTGCTGGACCTCCTTTCTCCTCAGAGACAAGCTTCGAGAATGACATGTGTCCAGCAGCGTCGGACCTCCCTTCTCCTCGGAGGTGAGCTCCGAGGACGACACGTGTCCAGCAGTGTCGGGCCTCCCTTCTCCTCGGAGGTGAGCTCCGAGGATGACACGTGTCCAGCAGTGTCGGACCTCTCGGAGGTGAGCTCCGAGGGTAACACGTGTCCAGCGGGCCGGACCTCTCGGAGGTGAGCTCTGAGAGTGACACATGTACCGCGGGGACGGGCCTCATCCCTTCCGCAGGGGTGAGTTCCAAAGTCGACATGTGTCCCGCGGGGCTGATCCTCGCTTCTCCGCAGAGACTAACTCCGAAGGCGACACGTGTCCAGCAGGGCCGGACCTCGCCCCTTCCTCAGAGGTGAGCTCCGAGCCTGCCACATGGCCAGCAGTGCCGGACCTCACCCCATCTCGCAGGGATGAACTCCGAAGGTGCCATGTGGCCGGCGGCCGTGGAAAGTGTCGATAGAACTCCTCGGCGAATTGGAATTGGCTCTTTTCAGCTATCTTTCTCCCATTTTTATGATTCTTTCCCATTTCTATTTCTTTTATAATGTTTTTCTATATGCAATGCGTGAATATGAAATTGAGGGTGTTACACACAAGGATACCAAGTAGGTAGTGCTTTCACATCTTGAGTGCGAGTACCACGGCGGCGAGTTCTATGTCATGAGTTGGGTAATTTTGCTCATAATTCTGGAGCTGCCGTGATCCATACGCGACCACTCTTCGGTCTTGCATCACCACACATCAGAGACCAATGCCAGAGGCATCGCAGTACACATCAAACGGTATTGTTGTGTCTGGCTGCGCCAAAACCGGTGCTGATGTTAGGTTTTTCACTAATGCCTTGCACGCTGCTTCACATCCTGGACTCCAAACATATTTGGTAGCATTCTTCAGCAGCTCGGTCATAGGTTTGGCAATCTTTGAGAAGTTCGGAATGAAACTCCGATAATATCCCGCGAGCCCGAGGAAACTTCGTACCTCATGGACAGATCTCAAGGACTTCCAATTCAGCACTTGTGTAATCTTGCTCGAGTCTACAGCAATGCCCTTCGCTGAGATAATATGCCCGAGGAAAGGTACTTGTGATATCCTAAATTCGAACTTGCTGAATTTCGCGTATAGCTTGTGATCTCGCAGCTGTTGCAAGACTATACGCAGGTGCTTCGCGTGTTGTTCATCCGACTTGGAATAAACCAGGATGTCGTCGATGAAGACCACGACAAATTTATCCAGCTCCGGCATGAACACCGAGTTCATCAAGTACATGAAATGAGCTGGAGCATTGGTGAGGCCAAAGGACATGACCAGGTACTCATAAAGTCTGTACCTCGTCGAGAAAGCCGTCCTTGGGATGTCCTCAGCCCGTATTTTAATCTGGTGGTACCTTGATCTTAAGTCCATTTTGGAAAAGATCTTTGCTTCGACCAACTGATCAAACAACATGTTGATCCGTGGCAATGGGTACTTGTTCTTGATAGTCACTGCGTTTAGTGGACGATAGTCCATGAAAATCTGCAATGTTTCATCCTTCTTCTTCACGAATAATGCCGAACAGCCCCATGGCAAGGAGCTCGACCTAATAAACCCCTTTTCCAGCAGGTCCGTCAACTGCGTTTTCAATTCTGCCAACTCCTTGGCGCTATCTTATACGGCCTTTTGGATATTGCCATTGTTCCCAGTGCAAGCTCAGTCTTGAACTCCACCTTCCGGTTGGGCGGCATACCCGGTAAATATTCCGGGAACATGTCAGGAAACTCACGGACTACTGGAATATCTTCCAATCTGATGGTGGTGGATTGATATACAGTTGGAAGTTTTATTTCTGAACTGTCTAGAAATAATGATTGAGACTCGTGCATTTCTGGGTGCAAATGCACTACTCGGAGTACGGTGTCTAAAACAGCGCTGCGGCAGGTTAACCATGACATCCCTAAGATGACATCGACCTTTTGTCCCTATAAAGCTATGAGAGACGTAGGGTATACTCTACCCCCTAAACACAATGGCACTTTTGGAACCATCATGCTTGCTGAAATTTTCCTACCTGGTGAACAAATCAAGTAAGAACTTTTGGTGGGTAGTATTTGCAATCTGTGCTCAGCAATATAAGCTTGGCTAATAAAATTATGCATGGTACCCTAATCAAATAAAACTATGGCGGGATGTTTGTGGAGTTGGAACATACCCACAAGAATGGGTTTTCTGTAAGGGCCTCAGTTTTTGACACTCATTTGCAGTGTTCATCACCACACCACACACCTCATTTGAGGAAGAATGATGAACACAAATAAAGAGCAAGTAACAATTATCAACATGCTCATTAGGGAACAAACTCACACATTGCAAAAGTGGTACTTCCCACATGTGATATAGATGGGCTGGACATATGAAAACTCCTACACTTTGCTAAGGATGTCCATGCCAAGTTCCACCCAAATTCAAAACCTTTTTGAGGTCATTTTGGGTATAGTTAGGAAGAGGGCAGTTTGAAACCATATTCAAATTCAAACTGTTTTCACCCACTGAATTTAAAAGTGGAAGGCATATTCTTGCTCAGCACATTTTTGTGAGCTCACACACCAATTTTCACTCCATTTGGAGTTGATCTTGACATGAGCTAAGGGGGAGAAATTCAAACTTTATTTGAATTTCAAACTGCACTTGTGCTGAAATTCATTCAAACCAAACCTCATTTGAACTTTGATCAATTCAAATGGCTCTTGGGTGAATAATTTGAATTGCCAAGGGTAGAATAGGGTTCACTGTTTACCACAGCTGTTAGGAATAAATTTCAGAGGTTAAAAGAGAAGTGGGACCCACATGTCAGCCTCTGCCTCAAAGCAAACCGACTGAACCACAGTTCAGTCGGTTCCCGGCAGCTGTGCGCGCGCGCCACCGAAGGGGGCAGCCGGCGCCAGCTCCTGCTGCGTGCCCCAAGCCGGAGACCAGCCGGTCGGGCTATTTATTCCCTCCCCGGCGTGCTTCAGTCACCATTTCCCCGAGCTACCGGCGTGCGCGACTGCTTTTCCCACTGCCATCACTAGCGCTCGAGTTCCTGCTTGATCAAGCCGATCGCAGCTCCCTCTTTCCATTCCAAGGTCCCAGCAAGGTACTAGCAACCATCCTCCATCCTTCCCATTGATAGAAATCGATTGAAACCGAGTGATATCGGCTGTGCCGAAAGATCAAACTCGGAACTGGAAACCGCCGCACCTCGGGCTCTCGTGGACAGCCCAACCTGGGCGTTGTCACGCCCGAGCCAAGGCACCCTTGGACGCGCAAGTGACCGATGCTGCTCACCCCCGAGCCACAGCTCGAGTGGTTGCTCATCGGCGGCGAATTTCCACTTTTCCCCTTTCTGTGTGCAGAACGACCCTCGGGTACGATTCTGTTTAATTCGTGCTCTAGAAAGGATTAGAGGGCCTCAGGCCACTCCCACACGAACTAGACACGGTGACGCACAAGTTGCCTTCACAACTCTGGGCCGGAGAACTTCTGTGCCCGGCGTAATTCAAGGTCTACTAATGGCGGAACGCACGGGGGGTATCGGGCGCACGGTGAGGACCTATTTCGGGCCTTCCCCGAGCTGCCCCGAGTTCATGTCGACCTTCTCTGAGGTCCACTGATACTCCCCGACCGGTTTCCCAAGTAGCTGAGGCACTAGGAGCATCAGCCGACATGGCCGAAGTCGTTCCGATATGGCGGCTCGTCGCCGACCATGCTCCGGCCGTTGTCATGAGCAGCTGACCCTCGGATCATGTTCCCCAAGTAAAAGTAGGCAGGGGCGGCCAGAATCAAGAAGTTTGAAGCTGTACAGCAGCCGGCGGCGAGCTCTCCGGCGAGGTCCCTCGGCGGCGGAGCGCGGGTGTCGCGAGGTTGAAGAAGGGGGTGGACCCCAGCTGTCAGCGGCCGATATTTTGAATCGGGATCCGGCTGCGGCCGGGATCGGGTGTGCTGGCGCGCAAAATCCTTGTGGGCCGCGGTGTGCTGTCGCTTCGGCGTGCGACGCGTGTCCCCTGGGCCCACGCGCGAGTTTAAACTTTTCCCCGATTTTCAGATTTCCTTCAAACTTCAAATCCTTATAACTTTGGCTAGAAAGCTCCAAATTGAGTGAACCAAATTTTGCTGGATTCAGCTCTTTGAGTACTTTCCAGAAAATCAAGTGTCACTTCATGAAATTCCTTAATTCTCCAGAATTAATTCCTTAAAGTTTAAACTGTTAGGAATTTTAACTGGAGAATCATTTGGAGGAAAATCCTGAAATTTTGCTGAGATGTTCACCAAAATATCCTTGAACTACCATAAAAATTTCATATCCATTTGAGCTCATTTAGTCCACCTAATGGTGTGATTAGTAAAACTGTTCCAGAGAAAATAGAAAATGTTCAGAAACATTTTCAGAATTTTCTCTGAAATTGTTTAGCTCATATCTTTAGTTAGAGACTTCCAAATTAAGTGAGACCAATTCCATTAGAACCCTCTGAAAATCTAGTTTTCAGAAAGTCATAGTTTGTTTCATGAAAATACTTAGAACACCCTAAAAGCCTTTAATTAAGGTCAAGGACATAATTATTTGTGGAGGGCTCAAATGAGCTTTGCTGCAACTAAAACTTGACCAAGTCTCTGTTTAGGTTGTAACCAAGCCACAGTAAAAGTTTCACAGTCATTAGGTCTATCTAGTAAAGGTTATAGACTTCACAACTTCAAAGTTAATACAAAAGCATTTAATTAATACATACATTGTTCTTATCATGTAGTCGCTAAGGTCGAGGAGGAACCCGAAGTCCTAGACTTCGTTACTCCGGAGGAACAGCTAGCCTACGACCAAGAGCAGCAAGGCAAGCCCCGGTTTGCATTAACCATTTTATAAATTTTTATTGTTTTGAGCACATACTTGTTTTCTTTATGTTGTGCATCAGAGTCTTGTTTGGAAACCCCACTGCATAGCCAAGAAAACCATGGGTTGGGGTTTAGGATTGCAAACCCCGTTAGCCACTGCATTGCTAGGATAGAGTAGGATTCGGTACAAGTCGAGTAGTTGGAACTACTCGCGAGAATAGGCTAGAGGCACATTGCTCGGGTAGAGATAGCACATGATACACATGGCAAGAAAATGAGACCGAGCGGAGAGTAAGGGCAGCAGGACTTTGGGGCCTGTGTGCTGTAGCTCCGCTTGTGTCGATTGAGGACCGAGCCGTGTGCGGGCCTGTTGAACAAGCTAGAACAGTACCGAAGACCTACCGGCTATATGGGAACCGGGAAACTGATGTAACTCGGGTAGCTGGGTATTGAGGCATTGCCCGTCGTTCAGAGGGTAGGTTGAGAGCTCGAGGTGTAAATCAGCTGGCGGCACAGAGATGCGCGTGCAGGGACCTCTTGCTCGGGACGATGGGACCGGTTCAATATTTGGCTAACGGGTGAAAGGTAGTCGCGTACGGCGTCCGTGATGGTTGTTGTAGGCAACATCGAGTACGGGCGTACGTGACGGGTTGTTCGGGTAACCCTGCAGGTGTAAATCGATTATAATCGCCGTCCCTCGCGGTCAGTGAGTACCACTTGTTCACTGTACCGTGACGTAGAAAGAACAGGCTAGTTACATGTTAAAATGTTGCTGATTGAAAGTTGGATATTGATTGTTAATGATATGTTGTAGCTTAGTGCTAACTAAAGTTCTTTTCAACTTTGGGCAAAATACATGAGAGAAATGCGTTTCTTGTTTGATTGCGGCTCTCTCATGTGCCTTAGCGTAAGGTTCTCCACAACCTGCTGCTAAAACTTGAAAGTAAGGTTCTACTAATTAGGCGAGTCCTTGCAAATGATTTTTACCTCATGCAACCCATTACCCTCATGTAGAAGTTCCATGTTTAGGTGAGACGGGTCAGACTTGCTGAGCCTTCGTGCTCACTGCTTGTGTTTGAAGCTTTTGCAGGGTTCTATGAGGAAGGGACTCCCGAAGAGGAGACGGAACCCCAGGAGGGGAACCCCGTCGAGTGGGAGTCGTGCACGCCGCAGAGTTAGTGTGCGAGTGTGCTAGCAAGGACACGTTCGAGGGCTGAACGTGCACTTGATGCTTAGTCTACGCCCGCGAGTGTGGACTAAACTTATTTTGATGTAAACATGTTAATAAACTTGTTTATGTAATAAAGCTTCCGCTTCCGCTTTGTACCTTTGACGTGTGTTATACGGTGTTGTGCAACGCAGCACCCCTCAGCGTGATCCTGGCTCGACAGGACCAGTGGGGTCGTGTCAGCGTGGTATCAGAGCTCGCTTGAGGTTTAACACAGTACAAAGGTCTTCTTTTTCAAAAATCCAGTGAGGAACGAGTTAGTAGCCCGTATAAGGATGTTATTAGTATATAGAAAGTGGCTTATTAACTTATTTGTTATGTCGGAAAATCGTGCATCTCGGGACGTTCATGTCTTGGGGGGTGCACGTAAGCGCTGTCCACCAGTGCGCACAAGCTGAAGGGTGGAGCCCCACAGGTGGCAGGTAACCCGACCCGCTTTGATATCCTCTACAACTCTTCATGTCGTTTGGGGTATTCGAGCAACGTCTGTCCCTGGCGTGCGTGGTGCAACATGGGAGACCCCGTCACGTGGTCTGAAACGTGAACACGTAACTCAAGGCGTGTTTGGCTTGAGAACATCCGGGCGAGTGATGACGGCCGGATGTACCAACTGTATGGATTCCGGGCTCGGTGTGCAGCCGAGTCCGATGATTGGTTGAATTTCTGCAGGTAGCCTTACCACGAAACGGTAGACGTGTAGTATCCGTGTGCGAGTGACGAGTAGTGCCACTGAACTAACGACGCCGGCTAAGTCCGGTATAGGTTTTTCCTTTGTGAGGACGTAGTACCGACATAATCTGGTGACGCCTCGACGTCACATCCAATTAAATGAACAACTTCATTTAAAAACTTGAAGGTTTGATCCAAAGTAGTAAAACTTGATGTAACTCCTTCCCTTGAACAGGATATTCAAAGCTAACAAGTTTTCAACTTATAGGATGTTAAGGACAGAGCACTCTGTTTCCAGCTAAATTAAGGCTGAAGTTAATCAGAGGTTAGAGGTTGAGTTCTTTCGAGGTTGATGTCGTATGATACATTTCTGGAAAGCTTTGGAGGAGCTTTACAACTTTTCTGTTGAGTTCCAGAGGTGTTTCATCCCTTAACCACTCGAAAAATGCAGCAGAGTTGAAACTGTCCAGAAAACAGGACGGAGCAAAGACTCTCTGTAGACTCTCTGTAAATTAAGCATAACTTCCTGCATAAAAATCCAAAAATAGAAAATGAGGTAGTTCTGGAAAGCTTATGAGATGGGTTACAACTTTGTAACAGAAAGTTTTGTCAGATTAGGAACAGAATTAACTGGGATTCTTGGATCAAATCAGTACCTAAAGCAGGGAGGTGTTGTCCAATTGTTCCCAAAAATTCTGTTAACTTTGACATCTCATAACTTGTGAACCAGGACAGATCTTAGGCCAACCAAATACTTTCTGGAAAGCTATTGAAGTTAACTTTAACTTTGATGTTGAGCTCCAGGACTGGTTTTGTTTTTAACCTGGCCTAAATCAGATTGATATGGAAACTGGTCAGGGCTGTCATGGGAACAGCAGATCAGCAGTCAAATTTGTTTAAAAATTTGAACTATGTTTCCAAGTTTTAGGGGTTCAATGACATATCTTATGTTATAACTCGATGGTTTACTGTTCAAATGAATCTTTGACATTTCTCAAATATATTTTTATAGATGGCAGCAGATAAACGGTTGGAGAACGGGTGGGTAGTTTCCCACTATTCTGACCGTAGCGGCTACCCGGAAGCATTGTGGCAAATGCTCCAATATTTCGGGTACAACCAGATGCCGCAATACTTCGCCAAGGAGGAAGGCGAAGAGGGGAGCAAGACGTGGATGATCCATGTCGAGGTTCCCGCAGGACCTACGCCACCCGGTTGGGTGCCATTCACCGTCACGGTGAGAGGAAGACAACCGGAAGGGATGTGGCAAATGGCAGCCCGTGACACTATGTCACGTTTCTGCCAACTACACGTGCAGGCTATGGAGGGAACTCCATACGCACTCGTTCCGGTGGAGGGACGAGCTCAGCATGTGTGGGAAGAAAGGTACCTGGAGGCAACAGACCCGACTTGCCCAAGGTACAACCCCGCAGAGGCAAACCTCAGCCTCCAAATGAGGGCGGGAAACGCTGTGATGGACAGCCAAGCTGTTCATACGGAGCATCTCGCCACCAAGCTCAAGGAGAGCACAAGCCGTGGAGATCATTTTGAGAGTGCTCACAGCGCACTCCGCAATGTGCTCCTTCCGACGATCAAGCGACTGAATGAACAACACAATCAGTTGCGTCGTCTGAAGAAGGTAAAGAAGAAGGGCCGTGTTGACATCGCGGCGTTGCAAGAGCTGGTGCAGACCCTAACCCAGCAGAACGAGGACCTTGCTCAAGAGCGGGACGACGCCATCGAGGAAGGACAAGGCTGGGAAGAGGACTACAACCAGGCTATGGACGAGGTGCATGCATTGCAGGACCTCGTGCCCCCGGTGTTGGGCATACCGGTGGTCTTGGGTCTTCCAGCAATGGGAGAACCCGGAATGGGGGAAGAGGTGGTAGATCCAGAGCCACCAGCAGAAGTACCGGAGGAGGACGACCCACAGGAGGTCGAGCTCTACTCCGAGTAGGGGGTTACGGTTGCCAAGTAGGGCAGCTAGGGTAGCGTAACCCAACTTTTGTAATCGGTGACATGTCGTGTAGACAGTAGCGTAGGTATAGGTAGTGACGACATGAGCACAACTTCTCGGAGATCCGAGAATAATGTATCTTGTATAAAGTTTATGCTTTATCAATATATGTGAATGTTGTGCAAGCTGATCATGCGTCGCTTCAATACTTACTCCTGTTTATGGAATTTTGAGTAAGACATGTGCTAATTGCTGCTGTGTTGAATTTCAGAATGACGCGTACTCGTGCCAACCCCGATGTTGGAGGTACTAGCCAAGGGGGAGAGACCTCCCAACCACCTCCCGAGGACTCCTCGGGACAGCAGCAGCAACAGCAACAGCAAACACCGCCACCGCCACTGCCAACGGTTACATTGGCCGACATTGTCGCGGCAATGGCGGGTTCACACCAGCAGCATACAGAGCTGCTGCAAACGTTAATTGCGAATACGTCTCGCCCAGAGAGACGTCAAGATCGTGAGGAGCGCCAACAGAGCTCCTACTCTGACTTCCTGGCGACTCATCCCCCTGTATTCTCAAGGGCGGATGAACCACTTGACGCGGACAACTGGCTCCGCGCCATAGAGATGAAGTTCGGGCTGCTCCAAATCAGCGAGCAGCGCAAGACTCAGTTCGCGGTCCAGCAGCTCCAAGGATCCGCGAGCGCGTGGTGGGCCAACTTTTGTGCTTCACAACCCACCGACCGAGTGATGACCTGGGCGGAGTTCCGGACGGCCTTCCGGGCCTATCATATACCGCCCGGTTTGATGAAGAGGAAGACGCAGGAATTCCTACACCTGCAACAAGGGAGCCGGAACGCGCTGGAGTACTCCAGAGCGTTCAACGATCTCGCACTCTACGCGTCGTATCACGCAGATACGGACGAGAAGCGGCGGGACCACTTTTACCAGGGGCTTAACCCGCTCCTGAAGGACAAGCTGGCGATGTTCAATCGCGGCAGCCTCAACGACATAATTGATGCTGCGATTGTTCAGGAAGACTCCGGCAAGGAGTTGGCGGCGGCAGAGCGAAAGCGAAGCGCGCCGCAGAGCAGCGGAGAAGGAGGCGGTCCTTCTCAGAAGTTTCGGATGGTGAATCGCCCACCATCAGGTCCGCGCTGGCAGCCACCACAGCGGTCGATGCCGTTCCGCGGTCGGCCGTATTCTTCACCGGCATTCCGGCCGGCACTGCCAGCACCACCGCAACAACAACAGCAGCAGCGGGCGATGCCGCGTGCGTTTGCACCTCCGCAACGCATGCCGGGCTTTCGTCCACCAAGTACTCCACCAGCAGCGGCCACATGTTACAAGTGTGGTCGTCCAGGACACTTCGCGAGCAGTTGCCCGGAGAGGCAAGGCGGCGGAGTGGTACCACAGTTTCCGGGGAGGAATCAACCCCGGAACCCTACTAATGCGCGGCGGGCAAACCCTAGGCCCGGTACTGTCCACCAGCTTGCCATTGAGGACGTGCCGGAGGGCGAGCCAATCCTTGCGGGTATGTTCCAACTCCACCAGCATCCCGCTATAGTACTATTTGATTCAGGCGCCACGCATAATTTTATTAGCCAAGCTTTCATTGCTAAACACAGCTTGCCAATACTACCCACCGATAGTCCATATTTAATTTGTTCACCGGGTGGGAAGATTTCAGCAAGCGTAATGGTCTCCAAAGCACCATTATGCTTAGCGGGTAGAGTGTACCCCACGTCTCTCATTATCTTAGAGGGACAGAAGGTCGATGTCATCCTAGGGATGTCGTGGTTAAACCGCCACGGCGCTGTTTTAGACACCGTCCTCCGAGTCGTGCACTTAAACTCAGGAGTGCACGGTTCTCACTCATTATTTCTGGACAGTCCAGAAATAAAACTTCCAAGTGTCTATCAAGCCACAACCATCAGATTGGAAGACATTCCAGTGGTCCGAGAATTCCCTGATGTATTCCCGGATGATTTGCCGGGGATGCCACCCGATAGAGAGGTGGAGTTCAAGATTGAACTTGCACCGGGAACCATGCCAATATCCCGAAGGCCGTACAAGATGGCGCCCAAGGAGTTGGCTGAACTGAAGACTCAGCTCACGGACCTTCTGGAGAAGGGTTTTATTAGGCCGAGCTCCTCGCCATGGGGCTGTTCGGCATTATTTGTCAAAAAGAAGGATGAAACGTTGCGGCTTTGCGTGGACTACCGTCCATTAAATGCCGTAACCATCAAGAACAAGTACCCGTTGCCACGGATCGACATGTTGTTTGATCAGTTGGTCGAAGCAAAGGTCTTTTCCAAGATGGATTTAAGATCCGGGTACCATCAGATTAAGATCAGGGCTGAGGACATTCCAAAGACAGCTTTTTCGACAAGGTACGGACTTTATGAGTACCTGGTCATGTCCTTTGGCCTCACCAATGCTCCAGCTCACTTCATGTACTTAATGAACTCGGTGTTCATGCCGGAGCTGGACAAGTTTGTCGTGGTCTTCATCGACGACATCCTGGTATATTCCAAGTCGGAGGAAGATCACAAGAAACATCTGCGTATAGTCTTGCAACGGCTGCGGGATCACAAGTTATACGCAAAGTTCAGCAAATGCGAGTTTTGGATATCGCAAGTGCCTTTCCTCGGGCATATCATCTCAGCGGAGGGTATCGCTGTGGACCCGAGCAAAATCACGCAAGTGCTGAATTGGAAATCCCCGAGAACTGTTCATGAGGTACGGAGTTTCCTCGGACTCGCGGGATATTATCGGAGGTTCATTCCGAACTTCTCGAAGATTGCCAAGCCAATGACAAAGCTGCTGAAGAAGGCTACCAAATATGTTTGGAGTCCAGCATGTGAAGCAGCATTCAAGGCTTTAGTCAAGCACCTGACATCAGCACCGGTTTTGGCGCAGCCAGACACAACAAAACCGTTCGATGTGTACTGCGATGCATCCGGCATTGGGCTCGGATGTGTGTTGATGCAAGACCGAAGGGTGGTCGCGTATGGGTCACGGCAGCTTAGGAATCATGAGCAAAATTATCCAACTCACGACTTGGAGCTCGCTGCCGTGGTACTTGCACTGAAAATGTGGAGGCACTACCTACTCGGTAACCTCGTACATTTATATACCGACCACAAAAGCCTCAAGTACATATTCACTCAGAAGGAGCTGAACATGAGGCAACGAAGATGGTTAGAACTGATAAAGGATTACGAGATAGAGATCCATTATCATCCGGGCAAGGCAAACGTTGTGGCAGACGCGCTAAGCCGCAAGTCACACGTCAATAATCTGACCATCACACCGTTGGAAGAGAGCGAACCACCACTACATGTGATTCCACATGGAGCTCTCTACAATCTAGCTTTGATCCCCACCATCCGTGAAGAGATAGCGGCAGCCCAGAAGAATGACAAGGGCATATCACATTTGCGGAGACGTGTAGACAGTGGGGAGTTGAAATGTTTCCGGAAGGACGGAGACGGCGTCCTATGGTTCAAGGACCGGATCGTCGTACCCCGAAACCCGGAGTTACGGAAGAAAATCTTTGATGAGGCTCACTTATCAAAGTTTTCTATTCACCCCGGCAGCAACAAGATGTATCAAGAACTCAGAAGCAAGTTTTGGTGGACACGGATGAAGCGAGAGACTGCAAAATACGTGTCCGAGTGTGATACATGTCGACGGGTGAAGGCAGACCACATGCGGAAACCGGGACTGCTGCAACCACTGGGCATTCCTGCCTGGAAGTGGGAGGACGTGAGCATGGATTTCGTCGTCGGTTTACCCACCACCTTACAGAAACATGATTCTGTGTGGGTGATCGTCGATCGGCTCACCAAAGTTGCCCATTTCATCCCGGTCAACACCAACTACAACGCCAAGAAGTACGCTGAACTGTACATCTCACGGATCCTATGCTTATACGGCGTACCCCGTACTATCGTATCGGACCGGGGCACTTTATTTGTGTCCCGTTTTTGGGAGCAGCTCCACGCTGCCTTGGGGACGAAGCTGATCCGTAGTTCAGCCTACCACCCGCAGACGGATGGGCAAACGGAGCGGGTAAATCAAATCTTAGAAGACATGCTACGAGCTTGCGCTATCGACCACGGCAAGAACTGGGATGATCACTTGCCGTTAGCCGAGTTCTCGTACAACAATGGGTACCAAGCCAGCATCAAGATGGCGCCCTACGAGGCGCTATACGGGAGAAAATGCCGCACACCATTGAATTGGTGTGAGTCTGGCGAGAGGGTTACCTTCGGGATTGATCTTGTCAACAACGCGGAAGAAAAGGTTCGATTAATTCAAGCGAACCTAAAAGCCGCTCAATCCCGACAGAAACAGTATGCGGACCGGAGAAGGCGTCCGTTACAATTCGAAGCTGGAGACCACGTATATCTACGAGTGTCTCCAATGAAGGGCGTAAACAGATTTGGGGTGAGAGGAAAGTTAGCACCCCGATTCATCGGTCCATTCCAGATTACCGAAAGATGTGGATCGGTGGCATACCGGCTAAGATTACCAGAAGCACTTTCCGGTGTGCACGACGTCTTTCACATTTCCCAGCTGAGGAAGTGTCTCAAGCTATCAACTACCGTTCAGCTGGAAGACATTGAAGAACTGCAACCGGATCTCACCTATCGGGAGGAACCGGTGCAGATTATTGATGAAAAGGCCCGAACCACACGCAACCGTACGTTGTGGTTCTACAAGGTTCTATGGAGTAATCACTCCATGGACGAAGCGACATGGGAGAGCGAAGAATTCCTTCGCACTAACTACCCCGACTTTTTCACGTCGCATATTCGGTAATTTTCCACCGTCCTCTCTCTCATTTCACCTTATAATCTCGGGACGAGATTCTTTTAAGGGGGGAGGAATGTAAGGGCCTCAGTTTTTGACACTCATTTGCAGTGTTCATCACCACACCACACACCTCATTTGAGGAAGAATGATGAACACAAATAAAGAGCAAGTAACAATTATCAACATGCTCATTAGGGAACAAACTCACACATTGCAAAAGTGGTACTTCCCACATGTGATATAGATGGGCTGGACATATGAAAACTCCTACACTTTGCTAAGGATGTCCATGCCAAGTTCCACCCAAATTCAAAACCTTTTTGAGGTCATTTTGGGTATAGTTAGGAAGAGGGCAGTTTGAAACCATATTCAAATTCAAACTGTTTTCACCCACTGAATTTAAAAGTGGAAGGCATATTCTTGCTCAGCACATTTTTGTGAGCTCACACACCAATTTTCACTCCATTTGGAGTTGATCTTGACATGAGCTAAGGGGGAGAAATTCAAACTTTATTTGAATTTCAAACTGCACTTGTGCTGAAATTCATTCAAACCAAACCTCATTTGAACTTTGATCAATTCAAATGGCTCTTGGGTGAATAATTTGAATTGCCAAGGGTAGAATAGGGTTCACTGTTTACCACAGCTGTTAGGAATAAATTTCAGAGGTTAAAAGAGAAGTGGGACCCACATGTCAGCCTCTGCCTCAAAGCAAACCGACTGAACCACAGTTCAGTCGGTTCCCGGCAGCTGTGCGCGCGCGCCACCGAAGGGGGCAGCCGGCGCCAGCTCCTGCTGCGTGCCCCAAGCCGGAGACCAGCCGGTCGGGCTATTTATTCCCTCCCCGGCGTGCTTCAGTCACCATTTCCCCGAGCTACCGGCGTGCGCGACTGCTTTTCCCACTGCCATCACTAGCGCTCGAGTTCCTGCTTGATCAAGCCGATCGCAGCTCCCTCTTTCCATTCCAAGGTCCCAGCAAGGTACTAGCAACCATCCTCCATCCTTCCCATTGATAGAAATCGATTGAAACCGAGTGATATCGGCTGTGCCGAAAGATCAAACTCGGAACTGGAAACCGCCGCACCTCGGGCTCTCGTGGACAGCCCAACCTGGGCGTTGTCACGCCCGAGCCAAGGCACCCTTGGACGCGCAAGTGACCGATGCTGCTCACCCCCGAGCCACAGCTCGAGTGGTTGCTCATCGGCGGCGAATTTCCACTTTTCCCCTTTCTGTGTGCAGAACGACCCTCGGGTACGATTCTGTTTAATTCGTGCTCTAGAAAGGATTAGAGGGCCTCAGGCCACTCCCACACGAACTAGACACGGTGACGCACAAGTTGCCTTCACAACTCTGGGCCGGAGAACTTCTGTGCCCGGCGTAATTCAAGGTCTACTAATGGCGGAACGCACGGGGGGTATCGGGCGCACGGTGAGGACCTATTTCGGGCCTTCCCCGAGCTGCCCCGAGTTCATGTCGACCTTCTCTGAGGTCCACTGATACTCCCCGACCGGTTTCCCAAGTAGCTGAGGCACTAGGAGCATCAGCCGACATGGCCGAAGTCGTTCCGATATGGCGGCTCGTCGCCGACCATGCTCCGGCCGTTGTCATGAGCAGCTGACCCTCGGATCATGTTCCCCAAGTAAAAGTAGGCAGGGGCGGCCAGAATCAAGAAGTTTGAAGCTGTACAGCAGCCGGCGGCGAGCTCTCCGGCGAGGTCCCTCGGCGGCGGAGCGCGGGTGTCGCGAGGTTGAAGAAGGGGGTGGACCCCAGCTGTCAGCGGCCGATATTTTGAATCGGGATCCGGCTGCGGCCGGGATCGGGTGTGCTGGCGCGAAAAATCCTTGTGGGCCGCGGTGTGCTGTCGCTTCGGCGTGCGACGCGTGTCCCCTGGGCCCACGCGCGAGTTTAAACTTTTCCCCGATTTTCAGATTTCCTTCAAACTTCAAATCCTTATAACTTTGGCTAGAAAGCTCCAAATTGAGTGAACCAAATTTTGCTGGATTCAGCTCTTTGAGTACTTTCCAGAAAATCAAGTGTCACTTCATGAAATTCCTTAATTCTCCAGAATTAATTCCTTAAAGTTTAAACTGTTAGGAATTTTAACTGGAGAATCATTTGGAGGAAAATCCTGAAATTTTGCTGAGATGTTCACCAAAATATCCTTGAACTACCATAAAAATTTCATATCCATTTGAGCTCATTTAGTCCACCTAATGGTGTGATTAGTAAAACTGTTCCAGAGAAAATAGAAAATGTTCAGAAACATTTTCAGAATTTTCTCTGAAATTGTTTAGCTCATATCTTTAGTTAGAGACTTCCAAATTAAGTGAGACCAATTCCATTAGAACCCTCTGAAAATCTAGTTTTCAGAAAGTCATAGTTTGTTTCATGAAAATACTTAGAACACCCTAAAAGCCTTTAATTAAGGTCAAGGACATAATTATTTGTGGAGGGCTCAAATGAGCTTTGCTGCAACTAAAACTTGACCAAGTCTCTGTTTAGGTTGTAACCAAGCCACAGTAAAAGTTTCACAGTCATTAGGTCTATCTAGTAAAGGTTATAGACTTCACAACTTCAAAGTTAATACAAAAGCATTTAATTAATACATACATTGTTCTTATCATGTAGTCGCTAAGGTCGAGGAGGAACCCGAAGTCCTAGACTTCGTTACTCCGGAGGAACAGCTAGCCTACGACCAAGAGCAGCAAGGCAAGCCCCGGTTTGCATTAACCATTTTATAAATTTTTATTGTTTTGAGCACATACTTGTTTTCTTTATGTTGTGCATCAGAGTCTTGTTTGGAAACCCCACTGCATAGCCAAGAAAACCATGGGTTGGGGTTTAGGATTGCAAACCCCGTTAGCCACTGCATTGCTAGGATAGAGTAGGATTCGGTACAAGTCGAGTAGTTGGAACTACTCGCGAGAATAGGCTAGAGGCACATTGCTCGGGTAGAGATAGCACATGATACACATGGCAAGAAAATGAGACCGAGCGGAGAGTAAGGGCAGCAGGACTTTGGGGCCTGTGTGCTGTAGCTCCGCTTGTGTCGATTGAGGACCGAGCCGTGTGCGGGCCTGTTGAACAAGCTAGAACAGTACCGAAGACCTACCGGCTATATGGGAACCGGGAAACTGATGTAACTCGGGTAGCTGGGTATTGAGGCATTGCCCGTCGTTCAGAGGGTAGGTTGAGAGCTCGAGGTGTAAATCAGCTGGCGGCACAGAGATGCGCGTGCAGGGACCTCTTGCTCGGGACGATGGGACCGGTTCAATATTTGGCTAACGGGTGAAAGGTAGTCGCGTACGGCGTCCGTGATGGTTGTTGTAGGCAACATCGAGTACGGGCGTACGTGACGGGTTGTTCGGGTAACCCTGCAGGTGTAAATCGATTATAATCGCCGTCCCTCGCGGTCAGTGAGTACCACTTGTTCACTGTACCGTGACGTAGAAAGAACAGGCTAGTTACATGTTAAAATGTTGCTGATTGAAAGTTGGATATTGATTGTTAATGATATGTTGTAGCTTAGTGCTAACTAAAGTTCTTTTCAACTTTGGGCAAAATACATGAGAGAAATGCGTTTCTTGTTTGATTGCGGCTCTCTCATGTGCCTTAGCGTAAGGTTCTCCACAACCTGCTGCTAAAACTTGAAAGTAAGGTTCTACTAATTAGGCGAGTCCTTGCAAATGATTTTTACCTCATGCAACCCATTACCCTCATGTAGAAGTTCCATGTTTAGGTGAGACGGGTCAGACTTGCTGAGCCTTCGTGCTCACTGCTTGTGTTTGAAGCTTTTGCAGGGTTCTATGAGGAAGGGACTCCCGAAGAGGAGACGGAACCCCAGGAGGGGAACCCCGTCGAGTGGGAGTCGTGCACGCCGCAGAGTTAGTGTGCGAGTGTGCTAGCAAGGACACGTTCGAGGGCTGAACGTGCACTTGATGCTTAGTCTACGCCCGCGAGTGTGGACTAAACTTATTTTGATGTAAACATGTTAATAAACTTGTTTATGTAATAAAGCTTCCGCTTCCGCTTTGTACCTTTGACGTGTGTTATACGGTGTTGTGCAACGCAGCACCCCTCAGCGTGATCCTGGCTCGACAGGACCAGTGGGGTCGTGTCATTTTCCCTCCGGCACATACTCTATGGCGAGTTGGTGGATGGTGCCGGGCTTAGGGTTCGCCCTCTGCGCATTAATGGGATTCAGGGGCTGATTCCTCCCTGGAATATGTGGTGCCATTCCACTGTCTTGCCTCTAGGGGCAGTTGTTGGTGAAATGCCCTTGGCGACCGCACTTGAAACATGTGGTCTATGGCTGGCCGGTGCTTGGGGGACGAAAGCCCGGCATGCGCTGCTGAGGTGCAAATGCATGCGACATCGCCCTCTGCTGCTTTTGTTGCTGCGGAGGTGCTGGTAATGCTGGTCAGAACGCCGGTGGTGAATATGGTCGAATGGGATACTGCATCGGTCGTTGCGGTGGCTGCCAGCGTTGTCCCGATGGTGAGCGATACACCATCCGATATTTCTGGGGAGGACCACCTCCCTCTCCACATCTTTGCGGCGCGCTGCACTTCTTCTCCGCTGCCGCTAACTCCTTGCCGGAATCCTCTTGTACAATCGCAGCATTAAGTATGTCACTGAGGCTGCCGCGATGAACATCGCAAGCTTATCCTTCAGGAGCGGATTTAGCCCCTGGTAAAAGTAGTCCGGCCTCTTCTCGTCGGTATAAGCATGATATGACGCATAGAGGGCGAGATCATTGAACGCCCAGGCACACTCCAGCGCATTCCGGTTCCCCTGCTGTAGGTGGAGGAATTCTTGTGTCTTCCTCTTCATCAGACCCAGCGGTATATGATAGGCCATGAAGGCCGTCCGGAATTCCACCCAGGTCAGCACTCGCTCGGTGGATTGCGAGGTGCAAAAATTTCCCCACCAAGCGCTCGTGGACCCCTGAAGTTGCTGGGCCGCGAACTGCGTTTCCGCTGCTCGCTAACATGGAGCAGCCCAAATTTCATCTCCATCGTGCGGAGCCAGTTGTCTGCATCGAGGGGTTCATCCGCCCTTGAGAATACCGGGGGATGCGTTGCTAGGAAATCCAAGTAGGAATTTTGCTATCGTTCCTCCCGGTCTTGACGCCTCTCTGGTCGAGACTATTGGCAATCATAGTCTGCAGCAACTGTGTGTGCTGCTGGTGCGAGCTCGCCATGGCCGCAACAATATCGGCCAACGTGACAGATGGCGGTGGTGGTGGCTGTGGTTGCTGTTGCTTCTGCTGCTGTCCCAAGGAAGTCTCGGGAGGCTGTTGGGAGGTCTCTCCCCCCTGACTTGAACCTCCAACCTTAGGGTTGGCATGAGTACGAGTAATTCTGAAATTCAAAACAGCAACAGTCAGCACATGTGATACTTAAATATCAAGATAGAAGGTATTGTAGTGACACATTGAGAATATTGCACAACATTCATATATATTGATAAAGTAAAAACTTTATACAAGATACATTATTCTCGGACTTCCGAAAAGTCATGCTCATGTCATCACTACATATACACACACTTCTGTCTGCACTACCTGTCACTGTTACAAAAGGTATTACACACCACCCTCGCTGCCCTACTCGGCAATGGTAATCTCACTACTCGGAGTAGAATTCGACCTCCTGTGGGTCTTCCTCCTCCGCTAGTTATGATGGTGGCTTAGGTTCCATGACCTCCTCTTCAGGTTCAGGTTCCGGCATTGCCGGGATACCTAAAACCACGGGTACTACACCTACCATCGGTAGGCCCACTACCGGAGGCACGAGGTCTTGCAAAGCATGCACCTCGTCCATGGCCTGGTTATAATCTTCCTCCCAGTTCTGCCCCTCCTCAATAGTGTCATCACGCTCTTGAGTAAGGACCTCATTCTGCTGTGTCAGATCCTGTACTTGCTGCTGCAAATCCGTGATGTCGACATGGCTTTTCTTCTTCCCCTTCCTCAGACGACGCAACTGATTGTGTTGTTCATTCAGTCGCTTAATCGTCGGAAGGAGCACATTACGGAGTGCGCTATGGACAATCTCGAAATGGTCATGGTGGCTGGTGCTCTCCTTGAGCTCCACGGCATGTCGAGCTGTATGGACAGCTTAGCTATCCATCACATTCTTCCCTGCCGTCAAATGGAGGCTGAGGTTCGCCTCTGCTGGATTGTACCTTGGGCAACTCGGATCAGTCACCGCAAAGTACCTCTCCCTCCACACGTGGTTAGCTCGTCACTCCACTGGGACAACCGCGTATGGAGTGCCATCCATAGCCCTCACGTGTAGCTGGCAGAAATGCGACATGGTGTCATGGGCTGCCACTTGCCACATCTCTTCCGGTTGTCTCCCTTTCACCGTGACGGTGAACGGTGCCCAACCCGGTGGCGTAGGTCCTGTTGGAAATTCGACATGGACAGTCCATGTCTTGTTTCCCTCCTCGCCTTCTTCCTTGGCGGGGTAACGCAGCGTCTCCACATATCCGAAATATTGAAGCATCAGCTTCAACAATTTCGGATGCCCGCAGCGTTGAGAACAGTGGGATACCACCCATCCGTTCTCCAGTTGTTTATCCTCTGCCATCTGTAGAAACATATTTGAAAAAGGACAATATTCATTTCAACAGTAAATCAGTGAGTTATAACATAAAACATGTCACTGAACTCATAAAACCTGGAAACACAAATAAAACTTAGAACAAATTTGATTCCTGGTCTGCTGCCCAAACTGACAGCCCTGACCAGTTTCCCTTGCAAACTGATTTAGACCATACTAAAGGCAAAACCAGTTCTGGAGCTCAACATCAAATTTAAAGTTAACTTCAATATATTTCCAAAAAATATTTGTTTGCCCTCAAATATATCCTGGTTCAAAAGTTATGAGATGTCAAAGTTGACAGAATTTCTGGAGAAAATTGGACGGCACCTCGCTGCTTGGGGTACTGATTTGATCCAATAATTCCTATTAATTCCTTACAGAATTTGACAAAACTTTCTGTTACAAAGTTGTAACCTATCTCATGAAATTTTAAGAACTACCTCATTTTCTATTTTTGGATTTTTATGCAGGAAGTTATGCTCATTTTACAGAGAGTTACAGAGAATATTTGCTCTGTCCTATTTTTTTGGACAGTTTCAACTCTACTGCATTTTTCGACCAGTTAAGGGATGAAACACCTCTGGACATCGATAGAAAAGTTTTAAAGCTCTTCCAAATCTTTCCAGAAATATATCATACGACCCCAACATCAAAAGAACTCGATCTCTAACCTCTGTAGAACTTCAGCATTATTTCAGCTGAAAACAGGGGACTATGTTCCTAATATCATATAAGTTGAAAACTTGGTTACATTGAAATTCCTGATTAAGGGAAGGAGTTAAATCAATGTTTTAGTGCTCTGGATCAAAACTTTCAAGTTTTACAATGATTTTGATCATTTAGTGGTCTGTGACGTCGAAACGTCACCCAGTTCATGCAGGTACAACGTTCCTCACAAACAAAATCTATACTGGACATAGCCGGATTTGTTAATTCAGTGGCACTAAACGTCTCTCGCACACGTATGCTACTCGTATACCGATTCGTGGTTAGACTACCTGCAATTAAACCACACATGCTCAGCTGCACACTGAACCTGGTCCCAATACAGTTCCATAAAACCGTCCGTCATCGCTCGCACGGTGGTTCTCAAGCAAAACACGCTTTGTGCTACGTGTTCACATTACTAACCACGTGAAGGGGTCTCCTGTGGCGGACCAGAATCCGGTCATCCAGGATCGCAGAGGGTGGTGCCGCACGATGTGACACCCGACAGCACACATCATAATAACGATATTGTATTACATAGAAAACCAACTGAATATGTACAAACTAGTACAAGACTTCAGTTACAAACTAGTATTTGGATTACAAAAGCGGAAGCTACTTTTATACAACTCACACCATCTACCTAGCAAAAGTCAGTTGCCCAGCCCTATGGGAAACCCACACTAGCTGCACTCCTCAGCTCAGCGCGGCGTGTACGGCTCCCACTAAGCCGTGGTCCCCGACGGAGGGTAGCTCTCGCCGGTGGACTCGTACCCCGATTCCGTGGGATACTCCTCACCTGAAAAACACTTATAGCAGCAACAGTGAGCACGATGGCTCAACAAGACTTAACCGACTCACCTATGCATGAAACTCTACATGCGGTTCGCACGATCATGGGATGGTAATTTGCAGCAAACAGACTCGCCTACAAGTTCGGCCATATTTCATCTTTTATCCACAAGTTAACAGTTCATGAATCTTAAATTTTAGTAAGCAATATTTGGTGGCACACATGTAGCAATACAATTTAATCATGTCAGCAATATTGAATCATACCCTTTCATATATTAACCTACGTCCCGACACAGTGAACAAGCGGTACTCATAACCGTGAGGGACGGTGAATCGACTCGATATACACCTGCAGGGATACCTGAATAGCACGTCACGTACGCCCACCCGTGGAGCTGCACAGCACGCTCACTCGATGTCGTATGGGACAACCTTTCACCCAACAGCCCAAACGTCGAACCGGCCGCACCAAAACGGACAGGAGGTTCCCTACACGGAGCATCTCTCTATGCCCGTTAGCGGATTTCCACCTTGCTGCCCTCAACCTACACCTATAAATCGGTGTGTTATGCCTCGACGCCCGGAGGTATAGGTTACATCGGTTTATCGGACCCCATATATCCGATATACCTTCGGTACATTCAAACTTGCTCAGCGGGGCTGCATACGGATCGGTCCTCAATCGAAACGGACAGGGCTGCGCCCACAAGACTTCCTCTTGCTGCACCCTAGCCCCTGCCTAGTCTCATTTTCTTACTCAAATGATGTCACATCACTCGAACCAATCCCGTGTGTCCCGACTCCTAAACTCGCGAGTAGATCCCAACTACTCGACTTGTACCAAAGTTGTATGAACATTAAGCACAGCGTCTACTACTCGAGGACTTATACACTACCCTCACTCTTGTGGAAATAATCTGGTTATGCACTTGGGTTTCATCCATCCTATACCTAATGCACATACATACCACATACTAATTATACATAAAGCAAAACTTTGTAAAACTGGTTAATGCAAACCGGGGCTTACCTTGTTGCTGATGGTCAGAGGTTAGGGCTTCTTCTGGAAGGAGAAAGTAAAGCACCTCCGGGGTCTCCTCGCCTTCAGCGACTACACGTAAGCCATATACTATACGTAAATTTGCATGCAATGTTTTAAATTGAATATGTAAAGACCATAACTCTAGCTAGCCCTTACCTTTGGCTCTGAATTTTTTATGGTGGCTTGGTAGGGTCCTAACCAGAGTCTTGACCAAGTTTCATTTGAAACAAAGTTCATTTGAGCTCTGCACAAATAAAAGCCTGTTTGGTCATTAGTAGAGCCTCTATGGATTTCCAGCGATTTTCATGGCTCCAACCATTACTTTATGGAAACTAGAGTTTGAGGTGGATCTAATGGAATTAGTTTCATGTCATTTGAATAATTATAGATGAAGTTATGCCCTAAACAAGATTTGAGAAAATCTGAAAAATGTTTCTGTACATTTTTCTATTTTCTCTGGGCAGTTCACTTAATCACACCATTAGAGGAACTAAATGAACTTGGATGGGTCTGAATTTTTTCCTGTGACTCAAGGGTTTTCCAATGAACCTCCCAGCCAAATTTCAAAATTTTTCATAAAGTATTTCTCCAGCTAAAATTCCCAACAGTTTAAATTTGGGGAATTAATTCTGGAAAACTATTATGTTTCATGAGCTGAAATTTGTTTTGCTGGATAGTACTCAAAAAGCTGAATCAGAAAAATTTAGTTCACTAAAATTGGAGCTTCCTAGCAAAAGTTATAGCTAGTTGAAGTTTGAATCAGAGTCTGAAATTCAAATAAATGTTTAAACCGGCTGGTGGGGTCCCCGGGCTACGTGTCAGCACCACAGCCAAACAACATGGAGGTCCGCAGAGTCTCCCGCATAGTCACACGAAATCCCGGCGCCACAATAGACCCCGCACTGTTTTAATAGAGGCCGA
The DNA here is from genome assembly GCA_030760725.1 of Neostapfia colusana. Taxonomy (NCBI): domain Eukaryota; kingdom Viridiplantae; phylum Streptophyta; class Magnoliopsida; order Poales; family Poaceae; genus Neostapfia; species Neostapfia colusana. The sequence continues at coordinate 42,487,643 of JASWHV010000013.1, read as the reverse complement.
CACGTGGGGCCCGTGGAGCTTCGTCTACCTCGCGCTCCTGCGGCTCACCGTCGCCACCTTCACCGGAGAGCTCGCCGCCGGGCGTTCTGCTGCCCGACCTTCGACGAAACTCGCCGCCTGTGCACATTTCCGCCTGAGGAACACGTTGGTGCACTCACCGGAGCTTGGCGATGGCCGGAACAGTGCTCGCAACGGTGACAGCGGCCAGGAGCTCATTGGCGACGTCGAACTCGGTGTTCTCTACTCCTTTTTCGACGTGGTTTGCTCGGAGAGCTCCACTGAGACTTGCTGATCACGGCTATGAGCACTGATACTCATGAAAACAGCCACAACTAGGACCTCACCATCGACCTAGGGCTAAAACGGCGGTGGCTCGGAAAATTTCGAAGAACAGAAACCCTAGTCTATGGTTTTTGCCGGTTTTTGATCCCAGGTGGCCGTGGACAAGTGCAAACGTATGTGTAGCTCAGAATCCTCGGTGGTGGAATACCCATTACGACTTTGGAGTTTTGAAATATTCGGTTCTTTGAACACCGAATGGATAACCGGACAAATTCTACCCCGGCGAAGCATGAGAGGAGGAGCGGTCGGCACGAGCGTGTTAAGCACCTTGGAGCAGACCTTTTTCGTGTAGCTTGTCGGGCACGAAATGGCTTCTAGCTCTCAGACACCGAGGAGCAGAGGGGGTCGGTGCTGGTGCGAGTTTGTGCTTTGGTGCGCGAGGGAGACGATGGAGAAGGGAGTGAAGATTCACGTGGCCGAGCGTGCTGATCACGTGCTGCACTCGGCGTTTCCGTCGAGCAGGAGGTGCCGACAGCAAAGGCGGTCGAGCGCCAGCGCTGGAGAGCTGGCGCGCGCAGCTTCGGTCGAGTGAAAGATCAAGCCGAGAAGACTTCTGTGTGAAGGCTACTGACAAGTGGGTCCCTCCCATCTAATTCTTTTCTGTTTTTGATTTCTTTTTTAACTGAAAAGATCCCAGCTACTCACAATTGAATGAAAGACTTAGCCATAAAGTTATGGTTTGAATTTGATTTCCTCAACTGAAATTGGTTTGGGCTAAATTTGCTGCCCATTTGAATTTGTAATTCAAATTCAGTTTGAATTATTGCAAATTTAGCTCCCGACTAGATGAACTCCAATGAGGATGAAAATTGGTGGACTAACTTAGAAAAATTTGCTGTGTTTGAAAATGAAGTCAACTTTTGAATTCAAGTGATGAAAGTGGCTGCAAATTTGAATTTGCATTCAATTTGGCCCCTTATTCAAATGTCTCCAAAAGTGCCTCAAAAAGTATTGGATTTGCATGAAATTTGGCCTGAGCCTTTCCAAGACTATTTAAGGTCTAGGGGTGAGCTCAACCTTTCATGTTTATGTGTATGACTTCTACTTTTTGAAGTTAGGGCTTTCCCCTCTAATCACCCTTTTGATGGTGTTTACTTGCTCTTCACAAGTGTTCATGAGATATCCACCACATGGGCTGTGGTGTTGTGAGGTGATGAACATTTTTTTTTGCAAGTCACTTTCTTGGGCTTTTACATTTCTCCTACTTGCCCGTAGCACGCCAGGGAAGGGCGTTGCTCGAATACCCCAAACGACATGAAGAGTCGTAGAGGATACTAAAGCTGGCCGGGTTACCTGCCACCCGTGAGGCTCCACCCTTAAGCTTGTGCGCACTGGTGGACAGCGCTTACATGCACCCCCAATACATATAAAGTCCCGAGATGCATAATTTTCTGACATAACCACCTAGGTTAGTATTGCCACTTTCTAACATCCTTATATGGGCTACTAACTCGCTCCTCACCGAGTTTTTGAAAATTTAATCTTTTTAAGTGCGTTAAACCACAACGGAGCTCTGATACCACACTGTGAGGACCCGACGGTCCCGACAAGCCAGGATCTCGCTGAGGGGTGCTGTGTTGCACAGCACCAGATAACACACATAAAAGGTAAAAAGCGGAAGCAAAATTTTATTACATTAACTGGTTTATGAACATAGTTACATGAAAATAACGTTAAGTCCACACTCGTGGGCGTAGACAAACAAAAGAGTTCACGTTAAGCCCGTGAATGTATTCTCACTAGCACACACGCACACTAACACGGTGGCACGCACGGCACCCACTCGACGGTGGTTCCTTCTTGGGGGTCCGCTTCCTCCTCGGAAGCCTCCTCCTCATAGCACCATGCAAACGCTTCAAACACAAGCAGTGAGCACGATGTCTCAGCAAGTATAAAAGGAAAGTATGTTACAAAAGACACGCCTAATTAGTTGAAATTTTACCTTCAAGTTTTAGCATCAAGTTAGTGGAAAACCTTGTGCGGAGACAAATAAGCAAGCCACAATAAAACAAGAAACGTATTTCTCTTATGTCCTTTTCCTAAGGTTGAAAAAAACATTAATTGGCTATAAACTAAAGCATTTCATTAACAAACAAAGTAAAGCTTTCAACCAGCAATCTTTTAACATGACACTAGCCTATTCTTTCTATGTCATGATACAGTGAACAAGTGGTACTCACTGACCGTGAGGGACTGTGATTATAATTGATTTACACCTGCAGGGTTATCCGAATAACCCTTCACGTACGCCCGTACTCGATGTTCCCTACAGAAACCATCACGGACATCGTACACAACCACCTTTCTTCCGTTAGCCAAGTGTTGAACTGGTCCTATCGTCCCGAGCATGAGGTCTCTACACGCAGCATCCGCAGTGCCCGCCAGCCAATTTACACGTCGCTGCTCTCATCCTATCCTCTGGACGACAAGCAATGCCTCAACATATCGCTACCCGAGTTACATTGGTTTCCGGGTTCCCATATATCCTGTAGGTCTTCGGTACTGTTCTAGCTTGTTCAACAGGACCACACACGGCTCGGTGCTCAATCGACATGAGCAGAGCTATGCCACCGAGGACCCAAAGTCCTGCTGCTCTTACTCTCCGCTCGATCTCATTTTTCTGGCCATGTGAATCATTGTCTATCTTTCTAACCGAGTAGTGTGCCTCTAGCCTATTCTCGCGAGTAGTTCCAACTACTCGACTTGTACCGAAACCTATACCATTTTAGCATTGCAGTGGCTACTCGAGGTTTAAAACCTAAGCCCAAAACATCTGGTTCTCTTGGCTATGCATTTGGGTTTGCAAACAAAACTCTGATGCACAATTGTAGAAAATACATAAAGTAAGTGATCAAAACATAAGAATTTATGAAATTACTAATGCAAACCAGAGCTTTCCTTGCTGCTGGTCGTGAGATATCTGTTCCTCTGGAGTAATGAAGTCTAACACCTCCGGATCCTCTTCGAGTTTAGCAACTACATGAAAAAAACATACGATGGGTGTCAATTTAAATGCATTTGAGTTATTGTGATAATGTGAGACTATAGGTATATCTTGACAGTCCTATTGACTCTGAAATTTTTACTGTGGTTTGGAGACAACCTAAACAGGGACATGGCCAAATTTCATTTTAAGCCAAGCTCATTTGAGCTCTGCACAAATAAAAGTGCATTTGGCCATAATTAGAGCTCTTATGGGTTTCTAGGGTTTTTCATGGAACAGCCATGAATTTCTGGAAACTACATATTCAGAGGGTTCTAATGGAATTGGTTTCATCTAATTTGGAGCATCCTAGCAAAAGATATGAGCTAAGCAAGTTCAGAGAAAATCTGAAATATGTTTCTTGACATTTTTCTTTTTCTCTGGACAAGTATCACTAATCACACCATTAGGTGGATCAAATGAGATCAGATGGACTTTTATGGTGGCTCAATGTAACACCCTCAATTTCGTAATTCATGCATGTATACAGAATTCATGTAGAGAAAACATTTTTAGAGAAGAGGAAACAGAGAAAGAATTAGAAAGATAGCTAAAAAGAGCCAATTCCAGTTCGCCGAGGAGCGCCGTAGACACTTCCCGCGGCCCGCTGGCCATGTGGCGCCTTCGGAGCTCATCCCCACGGAGGGACAGAGGTCCGCCGCTAATTGGCCACATGGCAGGCTCGGAGCTTGCCTCTGCGGAAGGGGCGAGGTCCAACCCCGTGGGACACGTGTTGCCCCCGAGCTAGCCTCTGCGGAGGAGCGAGGCCAGCCCCGCAGGACACGTGTCGCCTTCGGAGCTAGTCACTACGGAGAAGCGGGAGGTCCAACCCACGGGACACGTGTCGCTCTCGGAGCTCGTCTTCGAGAGGTCCGGCCCTGTTTGACACGTGTCGCTCTCGGAGCTCATCTCCGAGAGGTCAGCCACTACTGGACACGTGTCATCCTCGGAGCTCACCTCCGAGGAGAAGGTCCCGATGGACACATGTCATTCTCGGAGCTCACCTCTGGGAGGTCCAACACTGCTTGACACGTGTCGTTCTCGGAGCTTACCTCCGGGGAGAAGAGAGGACCGATGCAGTTGGACACGTGTTGACCTCGGAGCTCATCTCTGAGCAGAACGGAGATCCGGCGCTGCTAGGACACATGGCACTTCCGGAGCCCATCTCCGAAGAGAGGGGAGGTCCGGCACTGACACGCGGCATTCTTGGAGCCACCTCCGAAGAGAGGGGAGGTCCGGCACTGACACGTGGCATACGCGGAGCTCGCCTCTAAGGGAGAGGGAGGTCCCTGCCCGCCAGGATGCTTGGCGCACGCGGAGCTCGCCTCTGAGGAAGAGGGAGGTCCCGCCCGCCTGACACGTGGCACAACCAGAGCTCACCCCTGAGGAGAAGGGAATCCCAGGCACCCGCTGGACACGTGGAGCCTCTGGAGCTTATCTCTGTGGAAGGACGAGGTCCTTAAGCGGTTTTGCCCTGTGAGCGAGCGCCCGATACAAAAGAATCCGACACGATTTCTTCTACGATTAATGCCATCCCAAATCTATTGAAGATAAGTTGTTAAGATCAAAACACAAATCAAATAGGACTCTTATTTGAAATCCAATCAGAATAGGACTCTTCTTTTCCCGGTTATAAATAGAACCCGAAACACCCTTGGTCGTAACATCTTCCTAAGCCGACAACTTAAAGGCCCTAGCCCCAAACTTTTTGAGTTAACCCCCTTGGCCAGAGTTCAACCACCGGTGAGACCACCAACGAGCCCGACACGATCGCCAGAGGAGAGCCGACGATCTGTTTTGCTGCCATTGCTAGGAGGAAGGACCCGAAGGAAGTAAGGTAGGTCTCCATTACCACCTTATGGCATTATCGCGGTTTTCTTTGCATCTATTTCTTTGATTCCTTCGAACAGAAGCTTTTTTGAGTGAACAGATCACGTGTTGATCGGCTTGATCTGGATCTTAAGTGAAGATCATCGCCACGTACACACCTGATCCCTACACCTTTGTTCATAGTAAAATCCCATGCAAGCCATTAAAACATGCAAGAACACGTACAAACTGATCTAATGAAATAGCGCCATAAGATTAGAATGCATATGCACCATTGCATCTTGAATAAGGATTGTGCATGATGATTGATTACAGTAAATCTTGTATATGCGTGATCGTAAGTAGAAGGACAAGCTCAGGGAGCTATCTACGAAGGATTACAGCACCAAGACTTCGAGATCCAAGAGCAACAGAAACCACAGGAACAAGGCAAGTGCCCATTGACCATATTGATCCAATGTTTTTGGAAACTGTTTTGTGTGCGAAAACTGTGTATACTGAGTCAACTTGATGGGAAACCCTTTTATAGGAGTTTACTAGTTTTGGTAACCACCCTTGTCGCCATGGAAGTTTACGAGTCGGGTATGGTCGTTTTTCTTTTCTGCTTCGCTAATCTACGGGATATGGGAAGCGATAGAATGTGTCTAGCTACTGCACTCACAATGTTAATGAGAACTTGATGATAATGAACATGAATCGGGGGAAATCTAGGCAAGCTTGGATTAGTGGATGTGGTAGAATGAGATGGTGGTTGCTTGCCATAGATCTAAGGACAGGTTCATGCAAGCACATGCCAGGAATACAGTGCCACCAGAATGCCAAGTATGGGTGCGGCTTAGCTGACTAATAAGGTAAGTTGCTAGATTGTTATGGACCGTGGAAGGCGCGGGGAATGGGAGTCGAGTGAGGACTGCCCTGGGAACTGCATGGCACAATAGGGGGCCCGTAGGTGGGAGAATGGTGATTCGAGCCTGCTGGTGAAACCTTAGTAAGTCCATACATCTAGTAACCCCTTTGTAAAGGCTATTTTGTGATCTCTTGGCCATACACCAGCGGTTGTGTACTGGTCGCAGTCGCCGACGGGTGACGAAATCACAAACTTGTGGGTAAAGTGGTGCAAACTCTACAGGGTATAAAACTATCATGATAGCCGTGCTTCCGTTCACAAGCACCTGGCCAACTTCCATAATTAGATGGGATGGTTACTGGGATGGATGGTTCGGTTTGGTTATTGGGATGGTTATTGATTTGGTTATGGTTTGGTCTTTGGATTTGGTTTCAGGACTGTTGAGTCTTGGTAATGAGATTGGGACTGTTGAGTCGTGATAATGAACTTTCATCTCGGTTATGAGATGGAATTGAATATGAGATGAGATGGTCATGAATATGAGATGGTATTCATGAGCATGAGAAAAAGTTGAGAAAGATAAATGTCTGGATGAGACATGAAAAGTGGAGAATCATGATGGAGGTATGTTACTGGTTTATTTGGATACATGTTGGGATTAAATTCACTTAAAGATAGTTGCTGTTTTTATCATGTTTAAGAAATAAACTTTGCTTTCTGCAATGAGCCTTTTTGTTCCTACCTTGCTGTAAGCTACATATCATATTTTCTCGCACTTGCTGAGTACGTCATGTACTCAAACTTGCATTATTACTTCATCATCAGCAATAGGAGAAGAATACTTCGAAGATCATGTGGAGTACTAGGTGTGTGATCTACCGTCAACTTGCCTGTGGGGATGGAGTAGGAGATGGAGCCGCTGCTATTGCTTAGTTTGCTTCCACTATGGTGTAGAAGACTTCCACTGCTAGAATAAGACTTCCGCTGCTAGAATGAGTTAGAGACTCATGAGACATTGTAGTAAAACCCTGTTATTCGTGGTATTATTCTGTATTCAGTTTGTGGGTTACATGTATGTGTGATGAACATCCTGGGTACACATATGCATCAGCTCGGTTCCGAGGTTTTCTCGGAACAGGGGCGTCGCAGATTGGTATCAGAGCCACGTTGACCGTAGGACGCAGTCCTAGTCACAGATTTGCATTAGAGCCACATTGACCATAGGATGCAAGCCTAGGATGCATAGGTTGGCATTAGAACCACATTGACCGTGGCGTGCAAGCATAGGTGGAAGTCATTGATTGATAACAGATTGATATCACCCCAAACCACATAGGACCCCCATTAAGCTTGAATAGGAGTGGTGTGAACTTTTGTGATGATTGTTTGTGCTTGTGTGCTTAGTGTGAGCTGTGGGACGCTCAGCGTTGTCCATATCCACACATAGTAGAGAGATGTGAGGTGCTTCGGCATGTATTCACATCCTCATATAAGTTGATATATAGTTCGTACCCTTGATGCATATAGTTGGGGGGATCCATCTAAACTTCTAACTTCTATTCTACCCAACTCACTCTCACAGATGGTGAGAGAAAACACCGGCCGTCATGTAAGGGCCTAAGTTTTTGGCACATATTCAAAGTGTTCATCACCACACACACACTTCATTTGAAGAAACTTGATGAATACATTTGAAGAACAAGTAAACACTATCAACATGCTCATTAGAGAATGAACTGACAAAATGCAAAAGTGGCATTTTCCAAATGCATAATATAGGGGCGGGGCATATGAAGAAGTCCTACACCTTGCTAGGGATGTCCATGCCAAATTTCACCCAAATCTAAAACCCTTTTTAGGTCTTTTTGGGTATATCTAGAAAGAGGGTGGTTTGAACTCAAATTCAAATTCAAATTATTTCCCTCCAATCAATTCAAAATTGGGAGGCATATTCTTACTCAGCACATTTTTGTGAGCTCACCCACCAATTTTCACTCTATTTGGAGTTGGTCTTGACATGTGCTAAGTTTAGCAAATTCAAACTTTATTTGAATTTCAAACTGCATATGTGCTGAAATTTAGTCAAACAAAACCCAATTTGAATTCTATCCAATTCAAATGGCCCAGGGGTAGATAATTCAAATGACCAAGGTTAATTGGGTCTCTACTGTTTAGAGCAGTGGGAAAATTTAATTTCAGAGGTTAAAACACGGGTGGGGCCCACATGTCAGACTCAGCAGCAAAAACAGCCAACTGAAGCCCGAGCTCAGTTACTTGCGCGCGATCCAGCGGCCGCCACGGTGAAAGATCGATCGGGACAGCAGCTGCTTGCCGCCCAGACCCGCTGAACCGCCTCGCTGCCTTCTTATCCCCAAGCCCGAGCCGACAAGAGGCGCATTCGGTTGCTTCTCTGCTCCCTCGCGCAAGAAACACAGCTCTCACCGCCGTTCTCTCGGTTGATCGGAAAAGCCCACGATCACAGCCTCTCCACTCCCTCCAAGCTGCAAAACGGTACTAAGGACTCTCCTTCTCCTTCCCCACCTTGGGAAATTAGCTGAACTTGGATGATCTCGTCCCTACCGGAGGTTCTGTTCGGCGACCTAAGTCCGCCACACCTCGGGCTCCCGTGGACAGCCCAAACGGGAGCATGCCACACCCAATCTAAGGTGTCCTCGGACGCTTTAGGGGCTGGTTCTGCTCACCCCCGAACCACAACCCGAGGGTTTGATCACCGGCGACGAATTTCAGTTTCTCCTTTCATTCGGCACAGACCGACCTTCGGGTGCGGATCCACCAAATTCTCACTCCATAGTTGTTTAGAGATCCTCAAACTGTTCCTACACGATCTAGACTTAGTGGCGCACAAGTTAGCTTCACAACACCTAGCATGAGAACCCCTGTACATGGCGTATTTCCGAGCTTGCCAACGGCGGCTTATGCGGGAAGCATCGGGCGCACAATGAGAGCCTACTTAGGACCTCTCCCGAGCTGCTTCGAGCCCATGCCGAGCTTCCCTAGGGTTCCCTGATGCTCTCCGACCTTTTCCTCGATCGTTTGGGGTGCTAGGAAGGCCGGCCGACACGGCCGAAGTTCTTCCGAAGCCACCGCTCGTCGCCGGCTGTGTGCCGGTGATTTTCATGACGAGCTGAGCCCAGCATTGTGTTCCCCGGATGGTTTAGGCAGAGGCGGCCAAAATCATAGAGTTTGGAGCACGACAGAGGCCACCGGCGAGCTCTCCGGCGAGGGGTCGCGGCGGCCGAGCGCGGGAGGCCGGAGGTAGACAAAGCCCCCGGTCCCACGTGTCAGCGGCCGATATTCTAAATCCCGAGATCTGCTGTGGCACCGGATCAGGTTCGGCTGCGCGCGAAGGATTCTGTAGCCCCGTGTGTCGACCGCTGAGAAGTTGACACATAGCCCCGGTCCCACGCGCAGCGGTTTAAACTTTTTCCTGATTTTCAGATTTAGTTCAAACTTCAAACCCACAGAACTTTGGCTACGAAACTCCAAGTCCAGTGAACCAAATTTTGTTGGATTAAGCTCTCTGATTACTTTCCAGCAAATCAAGTTTCACTTCATGAAAATCATTATTTCTCCAGAATTAATTCTTCAAATTTCAAACTGGTTAGAATTTTAACTGGAGAAATCTTTGGAGGAAAATTCTGAAATTTTGCTGGGGTGTTCACCAAAATATCCCTGAACTACCACAAAAATTTCATATCCATTTGAGCTAATTTGATCCACCTAATGGTGTGATTAATAAAACTGTTCCAGAGAAAATGTAAAATGTCCAGAAACATTTTCAGAATTTCTCTGAAATTGATTAGCTCATATCATTAGCTAGGAACCTTCAAATTAAGTGAAACCAACTCCATTAGAACCCTCCGAAAATCTAGTTTCCAGAAAGTCATGGCTTGCTCCATGAAAATCCCTAGAACACCCTAAGAGCTCTAATTAAGGTCAAGTACATAAGTATTTGTGGAATGCTCAAATGAGATTTGCTGCAAATGAAACTTGGCCAAGTCTCTGTTAGGTTCTATCCAAACCACAGTAAAAACTTCAGAGTCATTGGGTCTGTCTAGTAATACTTAGAGTCGTCACAAGTTTAAATTCAATTCAAATGGATTTAAATTAATACATATACATGTTATCTCATGTAGTCGCTAAGGTTGAGGAGGAACCCGAAGTCTTAGACTTCGTCACTCCGGAAGAGCAGCTAGCCTAGGACTAAGAGCAGCAATGCAAGCCCCGGTTTGCATTGACCTTTTTACAAATTTTTATTATTTTGAGAACTTACTTTGAGTACCACTTACTTCTTGCATTAGAGTCTTGTTTGAAACCCAAATGCATAGCCAAGAAAACCATGGGTTGGGACTAGGATTGAAAACCCCGTTTAGCTACTGCAATGCTAAGATAGTGTAGGATTCGGTACAAGTCGAATAGTTGGAACTACTCGCGAGGATAGGCTAGAGGCCCTCGACTCGGGTAGAGATAGCAAATGAAACACATGGCAAGAAAAATGAGACCGAGCGGAGAGTAAGGGCAGCAGGACGTTGGGGCCTGGGTGCTATAGCTCCGCTTGTGTCGATTGTGGACCGAGCCGTGTGCGGGCCTGTTCAACAAGCTAGAACAGTACCGAAGACCTACCGGCTATATGGGAACTGGGAAACCGATGTAACTCGGGTAGCTGGGTGTTGAGGCATAGCTGGTCGTTCAGAGGGTAGGTTGAGAGCTCGAGGTGTAAATCGGCTGGCGGCACTGTGGATGCGTGCGCAGAGACCTCTTGCTCGGGACGATTGGACCGGTTCAACATTTGGCTGACAGGTGAAAGGTGGTTGCTTACGACGTCCGTGATGGTTGCTGCAGGCAACATCGAGTATGGGCGTACGTGACGGGTTATTCGAGTAATCCTGCAGGTGTAAATCGATTATAATCGCCGTCCCTCACGGTCAGTGAGTACCACTTGTTCACTGTACCGTGACGTAGAAAGAACAGGCTAGATACATGTTAAAAGTTTGCTGATTTGAAAGACATACATTGCTTGTTAATGTCTTGCTGTAGTTTAGAGCTAATTAAAGTTCTTTTCAACTTTTGGCAAAGTACATGAGAGAAATGTGTTTCTTGTTTGATTGCGGCTCTCTCATGTACCTTAGCGTAAGGTTCTCCACAACCTGCTGCTAAAACTTGAAAGTAAGGTTCCACTAATTAGGCGAGTCCTTTGCAACTTACTTTACCTCATGTAACCTACCACCCTTCATGTAGAAGTTTCATGTATAGGAGGGACGGGTCAGTCTTGCTGAGCTATCATGCTCACTGCTTGTGTTTGAAGCTTTTGTAGGGGTCTATGAGGAAGGGACTCCTGAGGAGGAGATGGAACCCTAGGAGGGGAACCCCGTCGAGTGGGAGTCGTGCACGCTGCCGTGTTAGTGTGTGTGCGTGCTAGCGAGGACACGTTCACGGGCTGAACGTGAACTCGATGCATAGTCTACGCCCGTGAGTGTAGACTGGACTTATTTTGTTGTAACATGTTCATAAACTGGTTTATGTAATAAAACTTTTCTTCCGCTTTGTATCTTTGATGTGCGTTATCCGGTGCTGTGCAACGCAGCACCCCTCAGTGTGATCCTGGCTCGACAAAGCCGTGGGGTCGTGTCACGTCAAAGAAGGAACATTCGTGGCAACCAAGAACCACAAGAGGGTGACCACGTTGAAGTTCCTGAGAATGTTGACCCCGGGGCTGGTGCAAACAACCTTGAAAGGTTGATGGCTATGCAGAATCAGCTCATGCAAACTATGATCCAAACCTTGGGTCTGCTGCAAGCCAACAACCATAACCACCCTAACCCCGTTCCTGCACCACCACCGCCACCACCACCACCGCCGCCGGCTCACAACCGACTGGGAGAGTTCATGAGGACTCGACCGCCTACTTTTCCACAAGCTAATGATCCCATGGAGGCTGACAATTGGTTGAAGTCCATGGAAAAGAAGCTTGCTATTGTTCAATGCAATGATCGGGGGAAAGTTCTCTTCGCATCGCACCAACTTATGGGAGAAGCCGCTGAATGGTGGGACACTCTTTGCAATGCTCATGTCAACTAGGAGACTATCACTTGGACTGAGTTCAAGGAGAATTTCTGCTCTCATTACGTCCCTGCTGGAGTCATGATGCTAAAAGGCAAGAGTTCGAAGGTCTCCGCCAAGGAAAGAAGAGCGTGAATGAGTACCTCAACAAATTCACGCAACTGTCACGGTATGCCCCCGAAGATGTCAACTCGGATCAAAGAAAGCAGTACTTGTTGATGAGAGGGTTGAACAATAAGATCCAAGTTCAACTGCTCAACAATGACTATGCAAGCTTCCAGAAGCTAGTTGACAAAGCCATAGTGGTTGAGAGCAAGATCCGTGAGATCGAGCAAGAGGGCAAGAGAAAGATGCCATACCAGCAACAAGGGAGCAATATACGTCCCCATTTCATACCCCCAGCTGGACCACCATATGGCTCGCCTACTCTACTTTTTGCCCTAATCAACCATCACAGCAACGTCCCGTTATGCAAGCACCTCGTGTGCCCTTGCCTCCGGCGCCTCGTCCTAACACGGGTGCCTATGCACAAAACCCCAGCCCCAACGTCCCTGCTGTCTTGGGCAACAAGGCATGCTTTGCATGCAGAGAAACAGGACACTTTACAAGTCAGTGCCTGAGGAAAGGCCTTGGACAGCCAAGCAACGCACCCAAGCAGAACCCACGGCTCAACGGAGGAGCTAATCAAGGTAACCATGGACATCAGAACTACGCTCGTGGCTGTTAGAATCAAATGACAAGAAAGTGTAGATCAAACAGAGGAGACGCAGATTTTAACGTGGAAAACCCCTCCAAATCGGAAGGGAAAAAACCACGGGCACTGGCCGGCAAATTTCACTATATCAGGAGGTTTACAATTGTGGGAGATTACAATCTCTTTTTCATGCCTCTCCCGGCGGCTCACAAGGGATATTTATAGGTGGTGACTTAGAGTCCTAACCCTAGACGATCCATACCTCGGGGGGGAGGGGGGTTCCCCCCCCCCCCCCGCACCCCCGGCGTCGCGAGCGGGCCTTGGCTCCTGCGCAGCCCACCATATGGGCAGATTTCCTCCGCTTAGCTACGGAAATCCTGCCTCTTTAATCTTCATTAGAATTTGGATCATCAATCAACAAACTCCACCTTGACACAAAATTCCTTCTTGTAGCTTTAAAATAGTAATCCTCCATCTCAATGAACAATTCAACTGCCGGTGCCAAAAGCTACTGGGGGCTAGTTAGTAATGCCAACCAAGTTTGAGCAAAGCTCAAACTTGGCAATAGCAACAGATTTTGTCATCATGTCTGCAGGATTATCATGAGTGCTGATTTTGCAAATTTTGATAGTTCCTTGATCAATGGTATCTCGCACAAAGTGATACCTGATATCAATATGTTTGGTCCTCTCATGAAACATAGCATCTTTGGTAAGATATATGGCACTTTGACTATCACAATGTAAGGTGATGCAAGACTTAGATCCACAAAGTTAAGAATACAGACCTTTCAACCAAATTGCCTCCTTACATGCCTCTGAGATAGCCATATATTCTGCCTCTGTAGTAGACAAGGCAACTGTAGCTTGTAAACAAGCTTTCCAACTCACAGCACAATCCCCAACAGTGAAAACATATCCTGTGAGAGACCTTCTCTTGTCTAAATCAGCAGCATAATCAGCATCAACATAGCCAATGAGACCATCTCTAGTCCTTCCAAAACACAAACAAGCACAAGAAGAACCACGCAAGTACCTGAAAATCCACTGCACTGCCTTCCAGTGTTCTTTGCCAGGGTTAGACATGTATCTGCTAACAACACTCATAGCATGTGATAAGTCAGGACGTGAGCATACCATAGCATACATGAGAGACCCAACAGTACTAGAGTATGGAACTTTTGACATGTACTCAATTTCATCATCAGTTTCTGCACACTGAGAAATAGACAACTTAAAATGAGGGGCCAACGGTGTACTCACAGGTTTAGCATTATCCATGTTGAAGCGGTGAAGGACCTTTTCAATATAATTTTTCTGACTCAAATAGAGAAGCCCGGATTTCCTATCCCTGATTATCTCCATGCCAAGGATTTTCTTAGCAGCACCAAGATCCTTCATATCAAATGTACTACTCAAGCGTGCCTTTAAAGTAGTCACTTCTTTCTTGCTCTTGGCAGCAATCAACATATAGCAATAAGTATATAGGTGATCCATCGACAACTTTAATGTATACACAACTGTCAAACTGAGATCTAGCAAAGCCATTTGAAATCATAAAAGAATCAAACCTCTTATACCACTGCTTTGGAGATTGCTTCAAGCCATATAGTGACTTCCTCAACTTGCAGACATAGTCTTCTTTTCCAGGGACAATGAACCCATCAGGCTGGTCCATGTAAATGTATTCCTCCAAGTCTCCATGTAAAAAAGCGGTTTTCACATCTAGCTGCTCAAGCTCATAATCATGCATAGCAATAATACTGAGGAAAGTGCGAATAGAACTGTGCTTCACAACTGGAGAATAGACATCAGTATAATCAATACCTGGAATTTGACTAAATCCTTTAGCAACTAACCTTGCTTTATACCTTGCAGGTTCATTTGGAGTCATTCCTTCCTTTCTTTTATAAATCCACTTGCACTTAACAGGCTTCTTGCTAGTGGGCAAAGGAACAATTTCCCAGGTACCATTTTTCTGAAGTGACTCCATCTCATCATGCATTGCACCAATCCACTTTTTACTATTAGCAGACAAGATAGCTTCTGTATAATTGGAAGGCTCATGAACACCTTCAATTTCTTCTGCAACACTCAAGGCAAAAGCAACATTACATTCTTCAATCCACCTTGTTGGGCGAATATATCTCCCTCCGAGGTCGAGCTTCGGCGAGAGACTCCTGTGGTGGCTGCACACTAGGTGAGGAATGTGTAGCAGGAGACAAATTTTCAGTAGCAGGGTGAACATAAACAACACTTTGACTTGGAGCAGCAACATCATCATTAACTAGCTCCACCTGCACGCTGATAGTCTCAGGTTTCTGGTTATTAGAACTGGTAGCCAAGTCATCTGTGAACATAGTAGATTCATTGAATACAACATTTCTACTATAAAATGCCTTCTGTTTTTCTGTATCCCATAATTTATAAGCTTTGACACCAGTACCATAACCCAAGAAAATGCACTTGATAGCTCTAGGCTCAAGTTTTCCATTATCAACATGTGCATAAGCAATGCAGCCAAAAACTCTCAATTTAGAGTAGTCACAAGGTGAGCCAGACCATACCTCGATTGGAGTTTTCTTATCAATACCTGTGGATGGAGAACGGTTTATTAAGTAGCACGCCGTGGAAGCAGCTTCTGCCCACAATTTTCTGCTTAAACCCGAATTGGAAAGCATAAAACGGGCTTTTGAAATTATTGTTCTGTTCATGCGTTCCGCAACACCGTTTTGTTGAGGAGTGTATGGAATTGTATGGTGCCTCACAATTCCTTCCTTCCTGCAATAATATTTAAATGCACTAGAACAGAACTCCATGCCATTATCAGTTCTTAGAATTTTTACCTTCCTTTCTGTTTGCTTTTCGACCATAACCTTCCACTCTTTGAATGACTGAAATGCATCTGATTTATGCTTCAGAAAATATGGCCAAACTCGACGTGAGTAATCATTAATAATAGTTAACATGTAACTAGCACCACCATGAGATATTTTTCGAGAAGGACCCCATAAATCAGCATGCACATAATCAAGAATACCTTTAGTATTATGGATAGCAGTATTGAACATGACTCTTTTATTCTTACCAAACACACAATGCTCACAAAAGTCAAGTGATTCTGCCTTGCAACCTTCAAGTAGGCCTCTTTTGCTTAATTCTGCCAAACCAAGTGCACTCATATGCCCAAGACGCATATGCCAAATTTTAGTGGTATTAGACTGATCAGGAGCAACCATGGCATTAGCAGTAAATGTACTGCCTCGAAGCACATATAAGTTGGCAGCTTTTAAATCACCTTTCATGACAATGAGAGAACCTTTGGTTACCTTCAAAACTCCACATTCAGCGGAATATTTGTACCCTTTCACATCGAGGGTACTAAGGGAGATGAGATTCCTGGACATGGTTGGGACATGCCGTACTTCTGTTAACGTTCGTACAATCCCATCGAACATTCTGATTTAAACAGTACCAATGCCTGTGACATCACATGCCGTGTTGTCACCCATCCTCACGATGCCACCTTTCCGTATAGGCTCATAAACACTAAAAAGATTTCTGTTAGTGCAGACATGATATGAGCAAGCAGAATCAAGTATCCATTGAGCATCTTCAGTGACACATCCGGCAAATGCAATGAGTACAATATCATTATCAGAATTCTCATCAGAGACAACGGAGGCACTACCTTCAGGCTTACCCTTTTTTCCGTTTCTCTTTTCTTTGTTCTGCAGCTTCCAACAATCATCGATGACATGATTGTCCTTCTTGCAGTACAGGCAGAATTTATCATCTCGCCGTCCCCTAGATTTGGAACGACTTCTTTGATTTCTCTTGTCGTTACCTTTATTTCCTGAATTTGATTTCTTTTGTTCACTTCAGCCACGAACATTCAATGCCTCTCCATTAGAATGACCAGCATCTTCCGAGTTTACCATCTGTTTCATCTTTTCTTTTGCTGTCAAAGCCTCATAGACCTCTGCCACGGTTAGAGTATCACGACTATATAGAATAGTATCTCGAAAGTTTGCATATGAAGGCGGAAGTGAACAGAGGAGAAGAAGAGCCAGGTCTTCACCTTAAAATTTTACCTCCATTGATAACAGATCAGCAACGATCTCCTTGAACACAGATATGTGTGTGAGAACTGATCCACCTTCCTGCAACTTGTGCGTGAACAACTTCATCTTGATGTGCATCTTGCTAGTTAGATCTTTTGACATGCAGATCGATTCTAGCTTCAACCAAACCGCGGCACTCCTGCAAAACATTGTTTGAAAGTTGCAGATGGATCTGAGATAAGTCCTTACGATCTTTTCTTTTCTCTTCGGCCGTCCACTCATTCTGGTTCTTCCCGAAACCCTCAAGGGCTTCATCTAGATCATGATGCGCCAGCACTGCCCGCATCTTTACTTGCCACAATGAAAATCTTGTGTCGAAATCCAACAGCGGAAGATCATATTTCATCGTTGTTGATGCCATGTGCCTGGCGGCACGAACCCTAGAACAGGGGATCAAAACTCTGGCTCTGATACCACTTGTTAGAATCAAACGACAAGAAAGTGTAGATCAAACAGAGGAGACATAGATTTTAACGTGGAAAACCCCTCCAAATCGGAAGGGAAAAACCACGGGCACTGGACGGCAAATTTCACTATATCAGGAGGTTTACAATCGTGGGAGATTACAATCTCTTTTTCATGCCTCTTCCGGCGGCTCACAAGGGATATTTATAGGTGGCGACTTATACAGAATTCATGTAGAGAAAACATTTTTAAAGAAGAGGAAACAGAGAAATAATCAGAAAGATAGCTCAAAAGACCCAAATCCAGTTTGCCGAGGAGCGCCGTAGACACTTCCCACAGCCCGCTGGCTATGTGGCGCCTTCGGAGCTCATCCCCGCGGATGGGGAGAGGTCCGCCGCTAACTGGCCATGTGGCAGGCTTGGAGCTTGCCTCTGCGGAAGGGGCGAGGTCTGACCCCGTGGGACACGTGTTGCCCCCGGAGCTAGCCTCTGCGGAGGAGCGAGGCCCGCCCCACAGGACACGTGTCGCCTTCGGAGCTAGTCACTGCGAAGAAGCGGGAGGTCCAACCCACGGGACACGTGTCGATGTCGGAGCTCGTCTCCGAGAGGTCCGGCCCTGTTTGACATGTGTCGCTCTAGGAGCTCACCTCCGAGAGGTCAGACACTACTGAACACATGTCATCCTTGGAGCTCACCTCCGAGGAGAAGGTCCCGATGGACACGTGTCATCCTCGGAGCTCACCTCTGGGAGGTCCGACACTGCTTGATACGTTTCGTTCTCGGAGCTTACCTCCGGGGCGAAGAGAGGACCGACGCAGTTGGACACGTGTCGACCTTGGAGCTCATCACTAAGAAGAACGGAAATCCGGCGCTGCTAGGACACGTGGCACTTCTGGAGCCCACCTCCGAAGAGAGGGGAGGTCTGGCACTGACACGCGGCACTCTTGGAGCCACCTCCAAAGAGAGGGGAGGTCCGGCACTGACACGTGGCGTACGCGGAGCTCGCCGAGTTAACCCCCTTCGCCGGAGTTCAATCACCGGTGAGACCGCCGACGAGCCCGACACGATCGCCGGAGGAGAGCCGACGATCTGTTTTGCTTCCATTGCTAGGAGGAAGGACCCGAAGGAAGTAAGGTATTGCCACCTTACGACATCATCGCGGTTTTCTTTGCATCTGTTTCTTCGATTCTTTCGAACAGAAGCTTTATCGAGTGGACAGATCACGTGTTGATCGGGTTGATCTGGATCTTAAGTCGAGATCATCGCCACGTCCACACCTGATCCCTACACCTTTGTTCATAGTAAAATCCCATGCAAGCCATTAAAACATGCAAGAACATGTACAAACTGATCTAATGAAACAGCGCCATAGGATTAGAATGCATATGCACCATTGCATCTTGAATAAGGATTGTGCATGATGATTGATTACTGTCAATCTTGTATATGCATGATCGTAAGTAGAAGGACAAGCTCAGGGTGCTATCTACGAAGGATTACAGCACCAAGACTTTGAGATCCAAGAGCAACAGAAACCACAGGAACAAGGCAAGTGCCCCTTGACCATATTGATCCCATGTTTTTGGAACTGTTTTGTTTGCGAAAACTGTGTATGCTGAGTCAACTTGATGGGAAACCCTTTTATAGGAGTTTACTAGTTTTGGTAACCACCCTTGTCTCCAAGGAAGTTTACGAGTCGGGTATGGTCGTTTTTCTTTTCTGCTTCCCTAATCTACGGGATATGGGCAGCGATAGAATGTGTCTAGCTACTGCACTCATAATGTTATTGAGAACTTGATGATAATGAACATGAATCTGGGGAGATCTAGGCAAGCTTGGATTCATGGATGTGGTAGAATGAGATTGTGACGCCCTCAATTCCGTGGAAAAACCACGGAACCGAGAACTAATGCATATGTGTGCCCAGGATGTTCATCACACATACGCAGATGTTCCACAAACCGAATTCAGATTATATATTACCACGAATGACAGAGTTTGTTACAATATTTCATGAGTCTTGGACTCATGCTTACAGCGGAAGTCTTTATTTCTATGCAGCGGAAGTCTTTATTATAATGCGGAAGAAATTTAACTAAATACGGAAGCAAATATAAACAGAAGTGGCTCCATCTCTACTCCCTCCACAGGCAAGGTTGAGAATAGATCACACGCCTTAATGTTCCACTTGGTCTTCGTTGTAGTCTTCTCTTGCTGCTGATGATGAAATAAAAATGCAAGTTTGAGTACAATGATGTACTCAACAAGTGCGGGAAAATCACGATATGTAGCTCATAACAAGGTAGGTATAAAAAGGCTCTTTTGCAGAAAAGCAGATTTATAAAACCATGATAAAACAGCAACTTAACTTTAGATGAATGTAATCCCAGCATGTATTAAGTTACCAACATACCTCCACCACTTTCCATGTTCCACCCGAACATTAACCAACTTTATTCTTGCTCACGAGTACCTCCTCGTACTCGCTACCATCTCATGAATACCTTCTCGTATTCGCTACCATCTTATCTCACAAAAAACTTCGTCTCACACCGAGACCAATCTCATTGCCATGACTCAACAGTCATGCAACCATCTTATCACCCGGACTCAACAGTCCGAAAACCAAACAATAACCATAACCAAGAACCATCCCAATAACCATCCCAATTAATCATGGCAGTTGGCCAGGTGCTCGTGACCGTAAGCTCGGTTATCATTATAGTTTTAGAACCCTGCAGAGTTTGCACCTCTTTACCCACAAGTTTGTGATTTCATTACCCGTCGGCGACTGCAGAACCTTCATTATACCAGTACACAACCGTCGGTGTATGGTCAAGAGTGTAACGGCCCTAACTTTTGTAAAGTTTGATGTCAGCTCATGAAACAAAGTTAAGGCGATAAAAGACTATAATTGCGTCACATGAAATGATAAACACATAAATGGACATGTGAGGGAGTTAAAAATTTTCTCTAGCCCATGCTCAACACATGTTAACCTAGGGGAAATAATTACACTCCTAAAACTCTAACTCATGTGCACCTCCTCTATGAGTAGAGTGGAGGGAATTTAAACGCAAATTGAATCTTTTGAAAGGATTTCTATTCAGATTGTCCAAAGGCCTATATGTGAGATCATAGATGCATCTCTCATGTATTCAAGAGCCTAAGTTTCAAATTTGGAGAATTTTTGGTTTCATATATTATTTATTCCGAGGATTAAATGAGGGCACGCTCAAATTTAAACTTAGATTTGAATTTTGAACCAAACAAACCCAATTTCAAAATCTGATTTCAGATTTGAGTTCCTCATAATTCTTTTGTCCTATCCTCCAAGTTTGATCACAATTGGAGCTCATTTGCTATTTTAAATCGAATTGGGGGATAAGAAGCAAAATTGGGGCTGTGGACCCCACCGGTCAGTCTCACAAGAATGAGACCGACTCGGCTCTGTTCTTCAGCGACGGAGCGCTCGACAGCAGCTCCTCCCGAGTCTCTGCCGATGCCACCTCCTGCTTCGATCTTTTGCCGTCCTAATCCACGCCCATGAGTGCAGCAACTCCATTTTGCCTTCTCCCAACCGAGCTCCCGCTCTCTGTTCGTCCTCCCGAGCAGAACAGCGCCCCTCCTTCTCTCGATCCTACACAGCCACCTGAGCGACGGATGATCGAGGTCTCCACAGCAAAGATCATCGCATACACATGCTCTAGACATCTAGACACTTTACCCCGCAGTCCTGAGCTCACCGTCGCCTAGAAACGGCAAAGTTTCCACTGTCCCGAACTGAAACTGAAGAAGCTAGAACTGGACGCCGTGGACAGCCCAAACCAGAAGGGATCACGCCCAAGCAAGCCATCCCATCTGTGCACCAACAAGTCTAGTTTCTCACCTCCAAAGCTCAGCCCTAGCCGTTGATCACAGACGGAGAATTTCAAGTTTTTCTCCCGGGCGGCAGAAACGGACCTTGAGGTAAGAAATTGTAAAATTCGTCCTCAAATCGTGTTGGCTGGGTTCCAAACTTCACACACAGGATGTTAACTGCCTAGCACACCTCCTCCATCGATTTTAGACCAAGAAATTGAGTGTAGAGTGAGCAATCAAAGCTCTTTTAGAGGGTATGCCGCTGGACCCTATCGGGCGCACGGTGCCGATAGGTTTAGAGCCCTCCCCAGCTTGTTTACACCTCATGCCGGTCTTCTACATGATCCCCTGGTGCTGTAGAGCCCAAGAACTGGCCATTTGGTGGAGAATTCACCGTGCAAGACCTCGCCGGAGACCTAGGGTTTGCTGTGGCCGGTGCGCCCTGTTTTCCGGTGAGTTTCAGCCGCCGGCGACCTCACCAACGTGTTCAGCGTGGGGAAATATGGGGGGGCGGCCAGCAGGGGGTCTGGAGGTGGCTGGGAACTGGTTTTCCGGCGACCTCGCCGGAATGGGCCGCCACTTCCCTGTTGGCGCGAGTCTGGAGGTTAGGGATGACAGGTGGGACCCACTGTCAGCATTTAAACATTTTCCAGATTTTCCCACTCTAGTTCAAACTTTGGAGAGTTATAACTTTGTGTAGGAATGTCCAAAAATTGTGAAACAAATTTTGTTGGATTTCTCTCAAAGAGTACTATCCAGGGGTGCAGCCCACATTTTATGAAAATCCCTGGATTTGGCTCATAGAATGGCAGGCCTGGCGCAGTGGTAGAGTCTCTCCACTTGTGTCCTGGAGGTCCTGGGTTCGAATCAGCCTCCCTGCAAAATAAGCAAGGGGAAGGCTGCCTATAAATTCCCTTCCCCAGTCCCCACAACGTGTGGGAGCTTTCAGCACTGGGTATGCCCTTTCCTGGATTTGGCTCATTAATTCATTTAAGGAAAATCATGTATAAATTTTTACAGGAGTTCTATTTATTGGAAAATTCTCAAATTGGGACAGGACATACTTCCAAAATTCCTTGAACTCAAGTAAAAATTTAATAGGCATTAGACCTCATTTGCTTGGTCAAATGATGTGTTCATTCCTTATGTCTCTGAAAAATGGGAAAATAAACAGAGACATTTTCAGCTTTTCACCAGTCCTTGAAAAATCCATATCTCCATGTAGGAAACTCCAAAAACGGTACAACCAATTCCTATGGAATCAGGACATTTTGTACTTCACAAAAAGTCTACTTTGCAGCATAGGAAAGCTTAATATCTAGGGGTAAAGGCAGGTTAGTGAAAACCACATATGGATTTGTTGTGCTCACATGAAGCTATTTCTTGAGCTCAATTTTTGCACACTGCCTGAATACCATCCATAGATGCTGTGGTTAAATTCTCAGCTTCATTGGACCTCTGGAACTTGAGCTACCATCTTTTAAGTTTAAGTGTTCATATAATGGACTTAATCACATGGTGATTATTAGTATCTCCTTCTCACCTAGCTTTCATCATCTCCAAGGTTTAGATCCAACATCAGAAACCTTGCTGTTGTTTATCTCTTTTATGTGTGAGTTAACTGGTACAACAGTTTGAATCATTTTCTAAATTGCTTTTGAATACATGTGCATAAATCATCTTAATAGCACGTGACGTCGACGTTCGACGAGGACTCGACTCTGCAGCGAGGATCTCCATCTCGTGACGAGTTTGGCAGATTCTACGGAGGAAGACTAACTCATAGCTTCTAACAAAACCGTTGAGCAAGGCAAGCCCCGGTTTGCATATCGTTACCGTTTTAAATTTTGCTTTACTTCACATCATGTTTATTAGACTTGAGTGCATTATGTCTAGGATGATTGAAACCCACTTGCATGCCTATTACATCCCTCATTAGAAGGTTTAGTGTAGGCTTTGCCTCGTTGTAGATGCTAGGCTAATGTTGTAGCTAGCTCGGTAGAAGTCGAGTAGTAAAAAGCTACTCGCGAGAAAGTTCGAGTAATGGAGTTACTCGCGAGAGATAAATGATAAGAGCACCCTCATGAATATGAGATGGGGACGGGGATGTTCCTGTAGGATGGAGCGCTCAAGGTTGGTCTCGACCTGGGATGGGTGTGACAATGCTTGAGACCATATTTGGCCTGGACCGGGATGGTAAGGCAAATGTGGAGGTTGGTTGTAGCCCCATCCGTGTCGGTTAAGGACCGTATGTATGCGGCCCTGCTGGACAAGATTGAGCTGTACCGGATATATAGTGGGGTATGGTACCCATGAAACCGATGTAACTCGATGGATCGTGATATAGAAACTCATCCTTCGCGTGGGAATGGCGTTGAGAAGGCGGGAGGTGTAAATCCTTTAGCGGGCAACTTCGACGTGTCCGTGTAGAGGACCATCCTGCTCGGCGCGAAGCGTTTTTCTATGTCAGGGTGTCATGTGAAAGGTGGCTGCATACAACTTAAGAAAGAGCTCTTGAGGGAGTCTTTCGTGGCGGGTGTATGTGTCGTGTATTCCGGGTTGTTATTGATTCGAATCACCGTCGCTCGTGGAAGAGGATTGAGCATACTTGCCCACTGCGCCGTGACTTAGTAAGAAGAGGAACTAAGTCTCTTAACTTGCTGTTTGTGGCTTAATCACTGTATTAGAACCTTGACTGAAGTATATATAGAGCCAACTAAATTTCATCTCCACCTTCGGCTAGCAACATCGGGATAAGCGTTTCTTGTTTGATTGTGGACTTCTGATGTTGTGAGGCGTGAGGACCACTAAAAATGAAGGCTATAAGAATCTGAATATAAGGATCAAGTTTAGTCAAGCTACATTCTGCAAATTCCTGTTCCTACTATCTTACTACCCTGCATTTAGAGTTTCATGTTTAGGAGTGACGGTTAAGTCTTGCTGAGCCTTAGTGCTCACGGTTGCTTCTGAGTTGTTTTTGCAGGTACCAGGATGCCTGCTATGAAGAGGGTTGTTCGGTGAGACGACGAACCTCATGGTTCGTTCAATTCATCGGAAACCTAGCCGCTGCCTTTTTTTGGTGAAGCTAGTAGGAAGCGTTCACGGACTGAACGACTTCTCTTCGGCGTAGTTAGGGTCGAGAGTGAGTAGTTTGTCCAGCAAATTTTAAATTCCGCTGCGTGTGTACATTATGTTGTAAAATAAACTATCTTGAGTAAAAAAATGGTTCCGTTATGTTCTTACGCCTCTTTTTGTGCTTGCTGTTGGGTGCCGCATCGCACGGCACCACCCACTGCGATCCCCGGGCCGGGCGTCACAGCGTGGTATCAAAGCCGCATTGGGGATAGCACGCATGAAAAGAGCATATTTTCAAAAACTTAGAGGTATACGAGTGAGGAACGTATAGTATGCCCACATAAGGAGTATTATTAGCATAGTTACTTAAGGTGGCAAGCTAACAGTGTGTTATCATTCAATATTTCAATTCTGTAACGACGCACCTACGTGGAGGTAAGAATGGTAAGGAACGCCACCGAAAGCGGATCAATTTCGGTTAGCTCACCCATACGAGGAAAGTAGTGTGGGATGTCCCGTTCAGCAATGGACGGGAAGTGAATATGTTTTCTAAGACTCTTCATGTCTTAGAGACATATGAATGGCACTAGCCTCCAGTCCGCAAACCCAGGGGCAAGAGGAGGAGACCCCATCGTGTGGTTTGTAAAACGAAGTGTGTTCTATAGGACTCTTCATGTCCTATGAGGCATACGAAAGTGCTGTTCCACCGGTGTGCTTTATTGCAAAGGTGTGGAGCCCCCGTCGGGTGGTGAATAACCCGATCATGTACCTTGAGACGTGGCTTGACTCAAGGACGGCCCGTATGGCAATGATACGGGGCGTATGTTTTTACTATGATATGGACCTGCCTGAAATGATAAACCAATGTGTGCATCATTATTGAGTTGTTTTCTGCAGGTACCTTAACCACGTTAGTACATGTCGTGTAGACAACGTTTGTGAGTGATCGTTTTAGTGCCACCACTTGAGACGTATACGCCGGGTATAAAGCCGGTTAGGATTTTAATTCGGTGAGGAAACGTAGTACCATGATGTGTTTTGAAACTGCATAAAAAGAGAAGGTTTGAAAAGAAAAAGAGTAAATTTGGAGTCTAGGATTCCATTAGGGGGTAATGAACTCCTATATTGAACTAAGAGTCAATTGGGAGTATAGATTTATTCACCAAGACTTAGGAATGACCTCCCCTGTTTTTGGCAGAATTTTCGCTGAATTTCAACAGGGCATAAATTTTGTTTGGTTTAACCAATGGAGGTGAGTGATACATTTCTGGAAAGCTATTGAAGTCTTCTACAACTCTTCAGTATAACTCCAGATCAGAATCACCCTCCAAATGGATGAAATTCTCAGAGGAGTGTGAACTGCCCAAAAACGGGGCAGTCACAAATTGCTCTCTGGAAATTTCTGTATTTCGACCATAACTTTCTATAGAAAAATTTCTAAGGGTCATGTAATACACCGTTGGAAAGCTTGTGATATATGCTATGATTTTGTAGTTCAAAGGTTCCCCAGATTTGGAGTTTAAAGTGATGAAATCTTGCGGACAAAACAGCTACTTTCAAAGGAGGTGCTATGAAAATTGTTCCAGATTTCTGTTAACTTGGAAATATCACAATTTCTGATCCAGAACATATATGAAGGCAAATGAATACTCGTTGGAAAGATATTGAAGTTAACTATAACTTTGATATTCAACTTGAGGTATGAAATTGCCATTTCCATATTCAAATTCTGGGGTTAAGACCAATTGGTCATTCTGAACAAAGTAGTGCTTATTGCCTATGTAACTTAAGACTTGTTGTGGACAGGGATGTTTCAGACTTCTCTAAGTTCCATAACATGTTCTTGAGTTATTTCTCAGTTTGTCCTACTGTTGGAATTAAGGGTTTGGACAAACTTGCTCACGTTTGATAGATTTCAGAATTGTCGAAACCCTGGTTAGATTATGTGTGCTGCATTATGATGTGATGCTTTTACGGTTATGTTTTCAATTCAAGTTGAGTTTAAACTTTGAATTTTAACCGTAAATTGCTCACTCTTGCAGCATGGATCGTGCTCATTCCAGGAGTGAGGTTGGTGAGTCGAGTCACGGCGAAAGTAATTCACCACGACAAGGAGTGCCGACATCATCAACCGGATTGGCGGAAATCTTGGCAAGGATGGCTGAGTCTCTGGATCTGTTGGTGCGACAAAGCATACGACAGGAGACACTACAGCAAAATCCTCCGCCAAGCACTTATATGGATTTTCTAGCAAGACAACCACAGGTTTTCTCGGAAGTGAAAGAACCGTTGGAGTCGGCTCATTGGCTCCAATGTATTGAAGCCGAGTTCGGGATGCTTGAGTGCGATGAGTACCAGAAGACTTTATTTGCCGCTCAACAACTCCACGGAGCTGCTGGAGTTTGGTGGGCGGAGTACATTGCTACTCTTCCTGAAGGTCATCGAGTGACGTGGGATGAATTCTGGAATGTTTTCCGGGCACGTCACGTTTGTTCGGGAATTCTTCGAACAAAGTATCAAGATTTTCTGGAGCTAAAGCAAGGAGAAAGGAGTGCGTACGAGTACTTCAAGGAGTTTGAAGACTTGATGCAATACGCAACTCATATGGTTGACTCGGAAGGGTTGAAGTGCGAGTATTTCTTCCGAGGTTTGAATGTCGAATTTAAGGAACAAGTGACCTTGTTCAATAACGGTATTTCCAATGAGTTGGTAAATGCCGCTATCATTAAGGAAGACATGAATCTTCGTTGTGTAGCGGAACTGAAAGAAGTATACCGCTAGACAACGATATCGAGGTTCGTCCGAACTATCGAGTGCGGTATTACTCGCCAGTTAGGCAACAAATTCAGCCTGTGGTGCAACTCTCACAACCATGGCTGGAGTTACTCACTTATGAGCCTCCACCTCAACAGCAGCGGCCAGAAATTATTCGTGCAACCCTACCTCAACCAGCTACGCATGAATTATCTCCACCTCGTGTTAGTAGAGAGCTGAGGATTCCTGCAGCACGAAACCATCGTGGAGCTGAGCAGAGCCACACTTGTGTGTCATCTCATCAATGCTCAGATCAGCATCATGAACTTTCAAAGAAGAATCTTTCAAAAGGTGGCAGGGTTAATTACACTGCTATTGAGGACATTGCAAAAGGCGAACCAGTTTTAGCGGGTATGTTCACCTTGCATGAACAGCCCACTTTCGTGTTGTTTGATTCCGGAGCCACCCACAATTTTAGTAGCAGAGACTATGTGCTGAAGAATAATCTTCCATTTAGCACTGTTAAGCATCCGTTTCATATCAGCTCACCCGGAGGCAAGATATCAACTGATGAAATGGTCTCTCGGGCACCGTTATGTTTGGGTGGAAACATCTATCCTGCGAGCCTTATCATACTCAAAGGCCAAAGGATTGATATTATCTTGGGGATGTCATGATTGACACATTATGGAGCTATCTTTGATATCAGCTCTCGGACTGTCCAACTGAATTCCCCAATACACGGTTGCAACACATTGAATCTTGTGGATAAATCACAACGTGTTGCAGCAGTGCATCAGATTGAAGCTCCTAAACTTGAGGATATTCCAGTGGTATGTGAATATCCAGATGTGTTTCCCGAAGACTTGCCAGGCATGCCGCCCGAACGTGATGTTGAGTTCAAGATTGAACTAGCACCGGGAACAACACCTATTTCTCGGCGACCATACAAAATGGCACCGAAGGAGCTAGCAGAATTGAAGGAGCAGCTGAATGACCTCACGGACAAAGGTTTTATACACCCAAGTTCATCACCTTGGGGCTGTTCCGCACTCTTCATGAAGAAGAAGGACGAGACTTTGAGACTGCGTAGATTATCGTCCACTGAATGCTTTTACTATCAAGAATAAGTATCCACTACCGCGTATCGATATTTTGTTTGATCAACTAGTGGGTGCTAAGGTATTCTCCAAGATGGATCTTTGGTCCGGGTATCATCAGATAAAGATCTGGGCAGAAGATGTACCTAAGACGGCGTTCTCGACAAGATATGGTCTTTATGAATATCTTGTCATGTCCTTTGGGTTGACCAATGCTCCGGCTCACTTTATGTATCTCATGAACTCGGTGTTCATGCCAGAGTTAGACAAGTTCGTCGTGGTTTTCATAGATGACATCTTGGTCTATTCAAAGTCAGAAGAAGAACATGCTAAACATTTGCGTATTGTACTCCAACGCTTGAGGGATCACAACCTATATGCAAAGTTCAGTAAATGTGAGTTTTGGATCAGCAAAGTGCCGTTTCTTGGGCATATTATTTCAGCGGAAGGCATCGCTGTGGACCCAAGTAAAATCAAGCAAGTGCTGAATTGGAAATCTCCAACATCTGTTCATGAAGTGAGGAGTTTCCTAGGTTTAGCGGGTTATTATCGGAGATTCATTCCCAACTTCTCCAAAGTCGCTAAACCTATGACGGAGCTGTTGAAGAAAAGCACCAAATATGATTGGAGTAATTCATGTGAACAAGCTTTTCAAACTCTAGTGAAGCATCTCACTACAGCTCCAGTTCTGGCCCAGCCGGACACCACGAAGCCTTTTGATGTCTATTGTGACGCATCCGGCATTGGTTTGAGTTGTGTGTTGATGCAAGAAGGACGTGTGGTCGCGTATGGATCCCGACAACTCAGGGGTCATGAGCAGAATTACCCGACGCACGACCTTGAACTAGCTGCAGTGGTCTTAGCATTGAAAATGTGGAGACATTATCTACTAGGCAATCTAGTACATCTCTACACTGACCACAAAAGCTTGAAGTACATCTTCACACAGAAAGAACTGAATATGAGGCAGTGAAGATGGCTCGAATTGATCAAGGATTACGAACTTGAAATTCATTACCATCCGGGTAAAGCGAATGTGGTTGCCGATGCACTTAGTCAGAAAGCCCACATTCACCATTTAGCCATGGCTGCACATGAAGAAGGAGAACCAAGCCTGCGTTTAGTTCCCTACGGATCTCTGTTCAACCTCGCTCTTATTTCTACAATCCGAGATGAGATTGTAGAGGCTCAGAAGAGAGACAGGGGTATGTCTCATATCCGGAGGAGAGTGGACAGCGGTGAATTGAAGATGTTCCGCAAGGATGAAGAAGGTACCCTATGGTTTAACAACCGTATAGTTGTACCCTGAAATATGAAATTACGAAGGAAGATATTAGATGAAGCGCATTTATCCAAGTACTCCATTCATCCGGGAAGCAATAAGATATACCAGGACTTAAAATCTAAGTTCTGGTGGACACGGATGAAAAGAGAGATTGCGAAGTACGTATCCGAGTATGATACATGTCGGCAGGTTAAAGCCGACCATATGAGGAAAGCAGGACCACTTCAACCGCTGAAGGTTCCAGCATGGAAGTGGGAAGACATAAGTATGGACTTCATCGTCGGTTTACCCATGACCAGCAACAAGCATGATTCTATTTGGGTAATCGTCGATCGTTTGACCAAGACCGCTCATTTTATTCCACTCCATACTAAATATGTGGCAAAGAAGTATGCGGAGCTGTTCATATCGAGAATCATGTGTTTACACGGGGTTCCTCGCACCATCGTGTCTGACCGAGGTTCGTTGTTCGTATCCAGATTTTGGGAGTAATTGCATGCTTCCTTGGGAACCAAGTTAATTCGGAGTTCAGCGTATCATCCGCAAACTGATGGTCAAATGGAGAGAGTCAATCAGATTCTGGAGGATATGCTACGGGCATGTGTCATCAGTCATGGAAAGAATTGGGATGACCATCTACCGTTAGAAGAATTCTCATATAACAACGGTTATCAATCCAGCATCAAGATGGCCCCGTATGAAGCTCTTTATGGCCGGAAGTGCCGCACACCACTGAATTGGTGTGAGTCCGGCGAGAGAGTGGTCTACGGGATTGATCTTGTGAATGAAGCCGAGGAACGAGTGCGAGTGATCCAAGCCAATTTAAAGGCTGCTCAATCTCGGCAGAAAAGCTATGCAGATAAAAGACGTCGACCTCTTCACTTCGACATCGGGGACCACGTTTATCTTCGTGTCTCTCCGATGAAAGGGGTTCATCGTTTCGGAGTGAAGGGAAAGCTTGCTCCACGATTCATCGGGCCGTTTGCTGTCACTGAGATATGCGGACCCGTGGCCTATCGTCTAGAGCTACCGGCGTCACTTTCGAGTATTCATAATGTTTTCCACGTCTCTCAGCTGCGGAAATGTCTTAAGTACCCAACCGCAGTTCATATGGAGAACATTGAGGATCTTCAACCGGATCTCACTTATTCTGAGTATCCGATAAAGATTATCGACGAGAAGACTGGCGCCACAAGAAATCGGACATTGCGATTTTACAAAGTCTTGTGGAGCAACAACACCGCTGATGAAGCTACGTGGGAAAGCGAGGAATTTCTCCGTTTAAACTTTCCCGACTTGTTTGTACCATATGTCCAGTAGTCATTCTCCCTTCTTCTTTCTTTTTGTAATCTCGGGACGAGATTCTTTTAAGGGGGGAGGAATGTAACGGCCCTAACTTTTGTAAAGTTTGATGTCAGCTCATGAAACAAAGTAAAGGCGATAAAAGAATATAATTGTGTCACATGAAATGATGAACACATAAATGGACATGTGAGGGAGTTAAAAATTTTCTCTAGCCCATGCTCAACACATGTTAACCTAGGGGAAATAATTACACTCCTAAAACTCTAACTCATGTGCACCTCCTCTATGAGTAGAGTGGAGGGAATTTAAACGCAATTTGAATCTTTTGAAAGGATTTCTATTCAGATTGTCCAAAGGCCTATATGTGAGATCATAGATGCATCTCTCATGTATTCAAGAGCCTAAGTTTCAAATTTGGAGAATTTTTGGTTTCATATACTATTTATTCCGAGGATTAAATGAGGGCACGTTCAAATTTAAACTTAGATTTGAATTTTGAACCAAACAAACCCAATTTCAAAATCTGATTTCAGATTTGAGTTCCTCATAATTCTTTTGTCCTATCCTCCAAGTTTGATCACAATTGGAGCTCATTTGCTATTTTAAATCGAATTGGGGGATAAGAAGAAAAATTGGGGCTGTGGACCCCACCAGTCAGTCTCACAAGAATGAGACCGACTCGGCTCTGTTCTTCAGCGACCGAGTGCTCGACAGCAGCTCCTCCCGAGTCTCTGCTGATGCCACCTCCTGCTTAGATCTTTTGCCGTCCTAATCCACGCCCATGAGTGCAGCAACGCCATTTTGCCTTCTCCCAACCGAGCTCCCGCTCTCTGTTCGTCCTCCCGAGCAGAACAGCGCCCCTCCTTCTCTCGATCCTACACAGCCACCTGAGCGACGGATGATCGAGGTCTCCACAGCAAAGATCATCGCATACACATGCTCTAGCCGGCTAGAAACTTTACCCCGCAGTCCTGAGCTCACCGGCGCCTAGAAACGGCAAAGTTTCCACTGTCCCGAACTGAAACTGAAGAAGTTGGAACTGGACGCCGTGGACAGCCCAAACCAGAAGGGATCACGCCCAAGCAAGCCACCCCATCTGTGCACCAACAAGTCTAGTTGCTCACCTCCAAAGCTCAGCCCTAGCCGTTGATCACAGAGGGAAAATTTCAAGTTTTTCTCCCGGGCGGTAGAAACGGACCTTGAGGTAAGGAATTGTAAAATTCGTCCTCAAATCGTGTTGGCTGGGTTTCAAACTTCACACACAGGATGTTAACTGCCTAGCACACCTCCTCCATCGATTTTAGACCAAGAAATTGAGTGTAGAGTGAGCAATCCGAGCTCTTTTAGAGGGTATGCCGCTGGACCCTATCGGGCGCACGGTGCCGATAGGTTTAGAGCCCTCCCCATCTTGTTTACACCTCATGCCGGTCTTCTACATGATCCCCTGGTGCTGTAGAGCCCAAGAACCGACCATTTGGTTGAGAATTCACCGTGCAAGACCTCGCCGGAGACCTAGGGTTTGCTGTGGCCGGTGCGCCCTGTTTTCCGGTGAGTTTCAGCTGCCGGCGACCTCACCAACGTGTTCAGCGTGGGGAAATATGGGGAGGGCGGCCAGCAGGGGGTCTGGAGGAGGCTGGGAACTGGTTTTCCGGCAACCTCGCCGGAGTGGGCCGCCACTGCCCTGTTGGCGCGAGTCTGGAGGTTAGGGATGACAGGTGGGACCCACTGTCAGCATTTAAACATTTTCCAGATTTTCCCACTCTAGTTCAAACTTTGGAGAGCCATAACTTTGTGTAGGAATGTCTAAAAATTGTGAAACAAATTTTGTTGGATTCCTCTCAAAGAGTACTATCCAGGGGTGCAGCCCAATTTTTATGAAAATCCCTATATTTGGCTCATTAATTCATTTAATGAAAATTTTTATGAATTTTTACAGGAGTTCTATTTATTGGAAAATTCCCAAATTTGGACAGGACATCCTTCCAAAATTCCTTGAACTCCAGTAAAGATTTCAGAGGCATTAGACCTCATTTGCTTGGTCAAATGATGTGTTCATTCCTTATGTCTCTGAAAAATGGGAAAATAAACAGAGACATTTTCAGCTTTTCCCCAATCCTTGAAAAATCCATATCTCCATGGAGAAAGCTCCAAAAATGGTACAACCAATTCCTATGGACTCATTTTGTACTTCACAAAAAGTCTACTTTGCAGCATAGGAAAGCTTAATATCTAGGGGTAAAGGCAGGTTAGTGAAAACCACATAAGGATTTGTTGTGCTCACATGAAGCTATTTCTTGAGCTCAATTTTTTGCACACTGCCTGAATACAATCCATAGAGGCTGTGGTTAAATTCTCAGCTTCATTGGACCTCTGGAACTTGAGCTACCATCTTTTAGGTTTAAGTGTTCATATAATGGACTTAGTCACATGGTGATTATTAGTATCTCCTTCTCACCTAGCTTTCATCATCTCTAAGGTTTAGGTCCAACAACAGAAACCTTGCTGTTGTTTATCTCTTTTATGTGTGAGTTAACTGGTACAGCAGTTTGAATCATTTTCTAAATTGATTTTGAATACATGTGCATAAATCATCTTAATAGCACGTGAAGTCGATGTTCGACGAGGACTCGACTCTGCAGCGAGGATCTCCATCTCGTGACGAGTTTGGCAGATTCCCCAGAGGAAGACTAACTCCCAGCTTCTAACAAAACCGTTGAGCAAGGCAAGCCCCGGTTTGCATATCGTTACCGTTTTAAATTTTGCTTTACTTCACATCATGTTTATTAGACTTGAGTGCATTATGTCTAGGATGATTGAAACCCACTTGCATGCCTATTACATCCCTTATTAGAAGGTTTAGTGTCGGCTTTGCCTCGCTGTAGATGCTACGCTAATGTTGTAGCTAGCTCGGTAGAAGTCGAGTAGTAAAAAGCTACTCGCGAGAAAGTTCGAGTAATGGAGTTACTCGCGAGAGATAAATGATAAGAGCACCCTCATGAGTATGAGATGGGGACGGGGATGTTCCTGTAGGATGGAGCGCTCAAGGTTGGTCTCGACCTGCGAAGGGTGTGACAATTCTTGAGACCACATTTGGCCTGGACCGGGATAGTAAGGCAAATGTGGAGGTTGGTTGTAGCCCCGTCCGTGTCGCTTAAGGACCGTATGTATGCGGCCCTGCTGGACAAGATTGAGCTGTACCGGATATATAGTGGGGTATGGTACCCATGAAACCGATGTAACTCGATGGACCGTGATATAGAAACTCATCCTTCGTGTGGGAATGTCGTTGAGAAGGCGGGAGGTGTAAATCCTTTAGCGGGCAACTTCGACGTGTCCGCGTAGAGGACCATCCTGCTCGGCGCGAAGCGTTTTTCTATGTCGGGGTGTCGTGTGAAAGGTGGCTGCATACAACGTAAGAAAGAGCTCTTGAGAGAGTCTTTCGAGGCGGGTGTATGTGTCATGTATTCCGGGTTGTTATTGATTCGAATCACCGTCGCTCGCGGAAGAGGATTGAGCATACTTGCCCACTGCGCCGTGACTTAGTAAGAAGAGGAACTAAGTCTCTTAACTTGCTGTTTGTGGATTAATCACTGTATTGGAACCTTGACTGAAGTATATATAGAGCCAACTAAATTTCAACTCCACCTTAGGCTAGCAACATCGGGATAAGCGTTTCTTGTTTGATTGTGGACTTCTGATGTTGTGAGGCGTGAGGACCACTAAAAATGAAGGCTATAAGAATCTGAATATAAGGATCAAGTTTAGTCAAGCTACATTCTGCAAATTCCTGTTCCTACTATCTTACTACCCTGCATTTAGAGTTTCATGTTCAGGAGTGACGGTTAAGTCTTGCTGAGCCTTAGTGCTCACGGTTGCTTCTGAGTTGTTTTTGCAGGTAGCATGATGCCTGCTATGAAGAGGGTGGTTCGGTGAGACGACGAACCTCATGGTTCGTTCAATTCATCGGAAACCTAGCCGCTGCCTTTCTTTGGTGAAGCTAGTAGGAAGCGTTCACGGGCTGAACGACTTCTCTTCGGCGTAGTTAGGGTCGAGAGTGAGTAGTTTGTCCAGCAAATTTTAAATTCCGCTGGTTGTGTACATTATGTTGTAAAATAAACTATCTTGAGTAACAAAATAGTTCCGTTATGTTCTTACGCCTCTTTTCGTGCTTTCTGTTGGGTGCCGCATCGCAAGGCACCACCCACTGCGATCCCCGGGCCGGGCGTCACAATGGGATCACAAAATAGCCTTTACAAAGGGGTTACTAGATGTATGGACTCACTAAGGTTTCACTGGCAGGCTAGAATCTCAAATTCTCCCACCCACGGGCCCCCTCTTGTGCCATGCAGTTCCCAGGGCAGTCCTCACTCGACTCCCATTCCCCACGCCTTCCTCAGTCCATAACACTCTAGCAACTTACCTAATTACTCAGCTAAGCCGCACCATTACTTGGCCTTGTGGTGGCACTGTTATCCTGGCATGTGCATGCATGAACCGGTCCTTAGATCTACGGAAAGTAAACCACCATCTCATGCTACCTCATTCACAAACCCAGGCTTGCCTAGATCTCCCTCCGATCCATGTTCATTAACATCATCAGTTTCTCATTATCATTACGAGTGCAGTTAGCTAGACACACCTATCTCGCTTCCCAATCCCATGGACTCAGCGAAGCATAAAGCAAAAATCATACCCGACTCATAAACTTCCCTGGCGACAAGGGTGGTTTAACCAAAACTAGTAAACTCCTATAAAAGGGATTCCCATCATGTTTGACTCAACACACACACCTTTTCGCAAAACAAAACAGTTTTTCCCAAAAACATAGGATCAATATGGTCAAGGGGCACTTGCCATGTTCTTGCGGTTCCGGTTGTTCTTGGATCTGAAAATCTTATTGCTGCAGCTCGTCATAGACAGCTCCCTGAGCTTGTCCCGCTATGTAGGTTCACGTGCATACAAGATTCACAGCAATCAATATCATGCACAAACTGTAAACTAGATGCGATGATGCATATGCATGCTATCCTATGATTAGTTTTATTAGATTGGTTTGCACGTGTTCTTGCATGGCTTGCATGGACAGAGGTGTTCGGATCAAAGGTGGACGCGGCGATGATCTTGTCTTTAGATCAACCTGATCATCAAGTGATTTGTCCACAAAAAGGCTTCTGTTTGAGGGAACCAAAGAACAGATGCAAAGAAAACACAACGATGTCGTAAGGTGGTATTGGAGACCTACCTTACGTGTAAAATCCCAAGAAAAGGGACTTGCAAAAACTTTTCTTCACCTCACAACACCACAGTTGTTATTGTGGATATCTTAGGAAATATTGTGAAGAGCAAGTAACCTCCATCAAAAGAGTGATTAGAGGGGAAAGTCTTCCTTTTCACAAAGTGGGATTTGGACACATGAACATGAGAGGTTGAGATCACCCCTAGAACTTAAAAAGTCTTGGGAAGGTTCAGTCCAAGTTTCATAGAAATCCAACACTTTTTGAGGCACTTTTGGAGGTATTTGAAAAAGAGGCCAATTTGAATGTAAATTCAAATTGTAGCAACTTTCATCACTCAAATTCAAAAGTTAGCTTCATATTCAAATTCAGCACATTTTTCTGAGTAAGCCCACCAATTTTCATCCTCATTGGAGTTCATCTTGTCAAGAGCTAAATTTGCAAGAATTCAAAATTGAATTTGAATTTCGTTTAAACATGCAGCAAGTTTAGCCAAACATAGTTCAAAATTGAGAATTCAAATTCAAACAACGACTTGGTGACTAAGTCTCACATTAAATTGTGAGTAGCTGAGGATATTTTGGCACCCCAGAATTAAGAAAATTTGGAAAAAGAAATTGAGAGGAGGCCCCACATGTCAGTGGACTTAACAGAGAAGTTTCCACTGATTTTCTTTCCTCTCACGGCTGAGACAGCGCACGGGAGCGCCGGCGCCGACCTCCTCTCGTGGCCACCTCCCGCTTCCCGCCCGCGCTGGCTGCCGTGTGTTTAACTCCCTCTTCACGCCGCCGTGATCTTTTCTTCACAGCACGAGGCGATCGTATTTTGCTTCCTTCTCCCGAGCAGCGCCACACAGAGCTCGGTTCTTCTTTCCCCGACGCCGCTCCCCCGATCCTCCCCTGCACACCGACGTCTGCTCGGCCTTTGCCTGAGCTCCCGACACAGATATGGAGCGCCTGGGTGTGCTCTAGCTAACCATTCCACCACCTCGCGGTGTTAGCACCGCACTCGACCACAAATCGACGATCGCCACTGAGGACTCAGGCCACCGGCGGAAAGCCGAGAACTGCTCCCCGTGGACAGCACGCCACGGCCAGTTTCATGACACGACCCCATTGGTCCTGTCAAGCCAGGATCACGCTGAGGGGTGCTGCGTTGCACAGCACCGTATAACACACGTCAAAGGTACAAAGCGGAAGCGGAAATTTTATTACATAAACAAGTTTATGAACATGTTTACAGCAAAATTAAGTTCAGTCTACACTCGCGGGCGTAGACTAAGCATCAAGTGCACGTTCAGCCCTCGAACGTGTCCTTGCTAGCACACACGCACACTAACTCTGCGGCGTGCGTGACTCCCACTCGACGGGGTTCCCCTCCTGGGGTTCCGTCTCCTCCTCGGGAGTCCCTTCCTCATAGAACCCTGCAAAAGCTTCAAACACAAACAGTGAGCACGAAGGCTCAGCAAGTATGACCCGTCTCACCTAAACATGGAACTTCTACATGAGGGTAATGGGTTACATGGAGTAAAAATCATTTGCAAGGACTCGCCTAATTAGTAGAACCTTACTTTCAAGTTTTAGCAGAAGGTTGTGGAGAACCTTACGCTAGGGCACATGAGAGAGCCGCAATCAAACAAGAAACGCATTTCTCTCATGTACTTTGCCCAAGGTTGAAAAGAACTTTAGTTAGCTCTAAGCTACAGCATATCATTAACAATCAATGTCCAGCTTTCAATCAGCAACATTTTAACATGTGACTAGCGTGTTCTTTCTACGTCACGGTACAGTGAACAAGTGGTACTCACCGACCGCGAGGGACGGCGATTATAATCGATTTACACCTGCAGGGTTACCCGAACAACCCGTCACGTACGCCCGTACTCGATGTTGCCTACAACAACCATCACGGACGCCGTACGCGAATACCTTTCACCCGTTAGCCAAATATTGAACCGGTCCCATCGTCCCGAGCAAGAGGTCTCTGCACGCGCATCTCCGTGCCGCCAGCCGATTTACACCTCGAGCTCTCATCCTACCCTCTGAACGACGGGCAATGCCTCAATAACCAGCTACCCGAGTAACATCAGTTTCCCGGTTCCCATATAGCCGGTAGGTCTTCGGTACTGTTCTAGCTTGTTCAACAGGCCCGCACACGGCTCGGTCCTCAATCGACACAAGCGGAGCTATATCACACAGGCCCCAAAGTCCTGTTGCCCTTACTCTCCGCTCGGTCTCATCTTTCTTGCCATGTATATCATGTGCTATCTCTACCCGAGCAATGTGCCTCTAGCCTATTCTCGCGAGTAGTTCCAACTACTCGACTTGTACCGAATCCTACTCTATCCTAGCAATGCAGTGGCTAACGAGGTTTTCAATCCTAAACCCAACCCATGGTTTTCTTGGCTATGCAGTTGGGTTTCCAATCAAGACTCTAATGCAAAGAACAATATTCAAAGATGTGCTCAAAACAATAAACATTTGTAAAAAGGTTAATGCAAACCGGAGCTTGCCTTGCTGCTCTTGGTCGTAGGCTAGCTGTTCCTCCGGAGTAACGAAGTCTAGGACTTCGGGTTCCACCTCGACCTTAGCGACTACATGATATAAGAAACATATGTATCAATTTAAATGCATTTGTATTAACTTTGAAGTTGTGAAGTCTATAACCCTTGCTAGACAGACCTAATGACTGTGAAACTTTTACTATGGCTTGGTTACAACCTAAACAGAGACTTGGTCAAGTTTTAGTTGCAGCAAAGCTCATTTGAGCCCTCCACAATTAATTATGTCCTTAACCTTAATTGGAACTCTTAGGGTATTCTAGGAATTTTCATGAAACAAACTACGACTTTCTGAAAACTAGATTTTCAGAGGGTTCTAATGGATTTGGTCTCACTTAATTTGGAAGTCCCTAACTAAAGATATGAGCTAAACAATTTCAGGGTGGATCAGATGAGCTCAAATGGATCTGAAATTTTTATGGTAGTTCAGGGATATTTTGGTGAACAACCCAGCAAAATTTCAGGATTTTCCCCCAAAGGGTTTTCCAGTTAAAATTCCTAACAGTTTAAATTTTGAGGAATTAATTCTGGAGAAATAAGGAATTTCATGAAGTGAAACTTGATTTTCTGGAAAGTACTCAGAGAGCTGAATCCAGCAAAATTTGGTTCACTCAATTTGGAGCTTTCTAGCCAAAGTTATGAGGATTTGAAGTTTGAAGGAAATCCGAAAATCGGGGAAAAGTTTAAACTCGCGCGTGGGCCCAGGGGACACGCGTCGCACGCCTAGGCGATGACACATCGCGGCCCACAAGGATTTTGCGCGGCAGCACACCCGATCCCGGCCGCAGCCGGATCCTGATTCAAAATATCTCCTGCTGACAGCTGGGGTCCACCCCCTTCTTCAACCTCGCGACACCCGCGCCCCGCCGCCGAGGGATCTCGCCGGAGAGCTCGCCGCCGGCTGCTGTACAGCTCCAAACTCCTCGATTCTGGCCGCCCCTGCCTACTTTTACTCGGGGAACAGGATCCGAGGGTCAGCTGCTCATGACAACGGCCGGAGCATGGTCGGCGACGAGCCGCCACCTCGGAATGACTTCGGCCATGTCGGCTGACTTCTCTAGCACCTCAGCTACTTGGGAAATCGGTCGGGGAGCATCAGTGGACCTCAGAGAAGGTCGACATGAGCTCGAGGCAGGTTGGGGAAGGCCTGAAATAGGTCCTCACCGTGTGCCCGATGCCGCCCGTTCGTTCCACCATTAGTAGACCTCAAATTACGCCGGGCACAGAGGTTCTCCGGCCAAGAGTTGTGAAGGCAACTTGTGCGTTACCGTGTCTAGCTCGTGTGAGAGCGGCCTGAGGCCCTCTAATCCTTTCTAGAGCACGAATTAAACAGAATCGTACCCGAAGGTCGTTCTGCACACAGAAAGGGGAAAAGTGGAAATTCGCCGCCGGTGAGCAACCACTCGAGCTGTGGCTCGGGGATGAGCAGCACCGGTCACCCGCACGTCCAAGGGTGCCTTGGCTCGGGCGTGACAACGCCCTGGTTGGGCTGTCCACGAGAGCCCGAGGTGCGGCGGTTCCAAGTCCCGAATTTGATCTTTCGGCACAGCCGATATCAATCGGTTTCAACCGAATTCTAGCAAAGGGAAGGACGGAGGAAGGTCTCTAGTACCTTGCTGGGGCTCTGAAGTGGAAGGAGGGAGCTGCGATCGGCGTTCTCCGATCAAGTCCGAGCTGCGGAAGTTTTCGGCCGGCGCTGAGTTCTTGCGGGGAAGAATGACGGTACCTCGGCCGAGTAGGGGGCAGGCGCCTTAAGAAGGCTCTGCACCGCCTCACGCCCGCGCGTGGGCAAGCAGCTGGTGGCGCGGCGGCTGGCCTCGGTGGCGATCACCGCTGCGGCTCGGCGACCCGAGTGAAAAAGTCTCAGTCGGTTTGATCTGAGCAGTGGCTGACATGTGGGTCCCACCTCCAGTTTTAACCTCTGAAATTTACTCCTAATCACTGTTGTAAACAGTGAACCCCATACTACCCTTGGCAATTCAAATTATTCACCCATGAGCCATTTGAACTGATCAAAGTTCAAATGAGGTTTGGTTTGAATGAATTTCAGCACCAGTTCAGTTTGAAATTCAAATAAAGTTTGAATTTCTCCCACTTAGCTCATGTCAAGATCAACTCCAAATGGAGTGAAAATTGGTGTGTGAGCTCACAAAAATGTGCTGAGTAAGAATATGCCTTCCACTTTTAAATTCATGGGATAAAAACAGTTTGAATTTGAATAAGGTTTCAAACTGCCCTCTTCCTAACTATACCCAAACTGACCTCAAAAAGGTTTTGAATTTGGGTGAAACTTGGCATGGACATCCTTAGTAAAGTGTAGGAGTTTTCATATGTCCAGCCCATCTATATCACATGTGGGAAATACCACTTTTGCAATGTGTAAGTTTGTTCTCTAATGAGCATGTTGATAATTGTTAATTGCTCTTCATTTGTGTTCATCATTCTTCCTCAAATGAGGTGTGTGGTGTGGTGATGAACACTGCAAATGTGTGTCAAAAACTAAGGCCCTTACATTCCTCCCCCCTTAAAAGAATCTCGTCCCGAGATTATAAGGTGAAAATGAGAGAGGACGGTGGAAAATTACCGGATATGCGACGTGAAAAAGTCGGGGTAGTTAGTGCGAAGGAATTCTTCACTCTCCCATGTCGCTTCGTCCATGGAGTGATTACTCCATAGAACCTTGTAGAACCACAACGTACGGTTGCGTGTGGTTCGGGCCTTTTCATCAATAATCTGCACCGGATCCTCCCGATAGGTGAGATCCGGTTGCAGTTCTTCAATGTCTTCCAGCTGAACGGTAGTTGATAGCTTGAGACACTTCCTCAGCTGGGAAATGTGAAAGACGTCGTGCACACCAGAAAGTGCTTCTGGTAATTTCAGCCGGTATGCCACCGATCCACATATTTCGGTAATCTGGAATGGACCGATGAAGCGGGGTGCTAACTTTCCCCTCACCCCAAATCTGTTTACGCCCTTCATTGGAGACACCCGTAGATATA
This sequence comes from Neostapfia colusana, assembly GCA_030760725.1. Lineage (NCBI taxonomy): Eukaryota > Viridiplantae > Streptophyta > Magnoliopsida > Poales > Poaceae > Neostapfia > Neostapfia colusana. Next base: position 42,446,166 of record JASWHV010000013.1, on the reverse strand, counting down.
CGTGATCCCCAACTTCGAATTGTAATGGGCGCCTTCTCCGGTCCGCATACTGTTTCTGACGGGATTGAGCGGCTTTTAGGTTCGCTTGAATTAGTCGAACCTTTTCTTCCGCGTTGTTGACAAAGTTAATCCCGAAGGTAACCCTTTCGCCAGACTCACACCAGTTCAATGGTGTGCGGCATTTTCTCCCGTATAGCGCCTCGTAGGGCGCCATCTTGATGCTGGCTTGGTACCCATTGTTGTACGAGAACTCGGCTAACGGCAAGTGATCATCCCAATTCTTGCCGTGGTCGATAACGCAAGCTCGTAGCATGTCTTCTAGAATCTGATTTACCCGCTCGGTTTGTCCATCCGTCTGCGGGTGGTAGGCTGAACTACGGATCAGCTTCGTCCCCAAGGCAGCGTGTAGCTGCTCCCAAAAACGGGACACAAATAAAGTGCCCCGGTCCGATATGATGGTACGGGGTACGCCGTATAAGCATAGGATCCGTGAGATGTACAGTTCAGCGTACTTCTTGGCGTTGTAGTTGGTGTTGACCGGGATGAAATGGGCAACTTTGGTGAGCCAATCGGCGATCACCCACACAGAATCATGTTTCTGTAAGGTGGTGGGTAAACCGACGACGAAATCCATGCTCACGTCCTCCCACTTCCAGGCAGGAATGCCCAGTGGTTGCAGCAGTCCCGGTTTCCGCATGTGGTCTGCCTTCACCCTTCGACATGTATCACACTCGGACATGTATTTTGCAGTCTCTCGCTTCATCCGTGTCCACCAAAACTTTCTTCTGAGTTCTTGATACATTTTGTTGCTGCCGGGGTGAATAGAAAACTTTGATAAGTGAGCCTCATCAAAGATTTTCTTCCGTAACTCCGGGTTTCGGGGTACGACGATCCGATTCTTGAACCATAGGGCGCCGTCTCCGTCCTTCCGGAAACATTTCAACTCCCCACTGTCTATACGTCTCCGCAAATGTGACATGCCCTTGTCATTCTTCTGGGCTGCCGCTATCTCTTCACGGATGGTGGGGATCAAAGCTAGGTTGTAGAGAGCTCCGTGTGGAATCACATGGAGTGGTGGTTCGCTCTCTTCCAACGGTGTGATGGTCAGATTATTGACGTGTGACTTGCGGCTCAGCGCATCTGCCACAACGTTTGCCTTGCCCGGATAATAATGGATCTCTATCTCGTAATCCTTTATCAGTTCTAACCATCTTCGTTGCCTCATGTTCAGCTCCTTCTGAGTGAATATGTACTTGAGGCTTTTGTGGTCGATATATAAATGTATGAGGTTACAGAGTAGGTAGTGCCTCCACATATTTAGTGCAAGTACCACGGCAGCGAGCTCCAAGTCGTGAGTTGGATAATTTTGCTCCTGGTTCCTAAGCTGCCGTGATCCATACGCGACCACTCTTCGGTCTTGCATCAGCACACACCCGAGCCCAATGCCTGATGCATCGCAGTACACATCGAACGGTTTTGTTGTGTCTGGCTGCGCCAAAACCGGTGCTGATGTCAGGTGCTTGACTAAAGCCTTGAATGCTGCTTCACATGTTGGACTCCAAACATATTTGGTAGCCTTCTTCAGCAGCTCTGTCATTGGCTTGGCAATCTTTGAGAAGTTCGGGATGAACCTCCGATAATATCCCGCGAGTCCGAGGAAACTCCGTACCTCGTGAACAGTTCTCGGGAATTTCCAATTCAGCACTTGAGTGATCTTGCTCGGGTCCACAGCGATACCTTCCGCTGAGATGATATGCCCGAGGAAAGGCACTTGCGATATCCAAAACTCGCATTTGCTGAATTTTGCGTATAACTTGTGATCCCGCAGCCGTTGCAAGACTATACGCAGATGTTTCTTGTGATCTTCCTCCGACTTGGAATATACCAGGATGTCGTCGATGAAGACCACGACAAACTTGTCCAGCTCCGGCATGAATACCGAGTTCATTAAGTACATGAAGTGAGCTGGAGCATTGGTGAGGCCGAAGGATATGACCAGGTACTCATAAAGTCCGTACCTTGTCGTGAAAGTCGTCTTCGGAATGTCCTCAGCCCTTATCTTAATCTGATGGTACCCGGATCTTAAATCCATCTTGGAAAAGATCTTTGCTTCGACCAACTGATTAAACAACATGTCGATCCGTGGCAACGGGTACTTGTTCTTGATGGTTACGGCATTTAATGGACGGTAGTCCACGCAAAGCCGCAATGTCTCATCCTTCTTCTTGACAAATAATGCCGAACAGCCCCATGGGGAGGAGCTCGGCCTAATAAAACCCTTCCCCCAGAAGGTCCGTGAGCTGAGTCTTCAGTTCAGACAACTCCTTGGGTGCCATCTTGTACGGCCTTCGGGATATTGGCATGGTTCCCGGTGCAAGTTCAATTTTGAACTCTACCTCTCTATCGGGTGGCATCCCTGGCAAATCGTCAGGGAATACATCAGGAAACTCTCGGACCACTGGAATGTCTTCCAATCTGATGGTTGTGGCTTGATAGACACTTGGAAGTTTTGTTTCTGGACTGTCCAGAAATAATGAGTGAGAACCGTGCACTTCTGAGTTTAAGTGCACGACTCGAAGGACGGTGTCTAAAACAGCGCCGTGGCGGGTTAACCACAACATCCCTAGGATGACATCGACCTTCTGTCCCTCTAAGATAATGAGAGATGTGGGGTACACTCTACCCGCTAAGCATAATGGTGCTCTGGAGACCATTACGCTTGCTGAAATCTTCCCACCCGGTGAACAAATTAAATATGGACTATCGGTGGGTAGTATTGGCAAACTGTGTTTAGCAATGAAAGCTTGGCTAATAAAATTATGCGTGGCGCCTGAATCAAACAGTACTATAGCGGGATGGTGGTGGAGTTGGAACATACCCGCAAGGATTGGCTCGCCCTCCGGCACGTCCTTAATGGCAAGTTGGTGGACAGTGCCGGGCCTAGGGTTTGCCCGCCGCGCATTAGTAGGGTTCCGGGGTTGATTCCTCCCCGGAAACTGTGGTGCCACTCCGCCGCCTTGCCTCTCCGTGCAACTGCTCGCGAAGTGTCCTGGACGACCACACTTGTAACATGTGGCCGCTGCTGGTGGAGTACTCGGTGGACGAAAGCCCGGCATGCGTTGCTGAGGTGCAAACGCACGCGGCATCGCCCGCTGCTGTTGTTGTTGTTGTTGTTGCGGTGGTACTGGCAGTGCCGGCCGGAATGCCGGTGAAGAGTACGGACGACTGCGGAACGGCATCGACCGCTGTGGTGGCTGCCAGCGTGGACCTGATGGTGGGCGATTCACCATCCGAAACTTCTGAGAAGGACCGCCTCCTTCTCCGCTGCTCTGCGGCGCGCTTCGCTTTCGCTCTGCCGCCGCCAACTCCTTGCCGGAGTCCTCCTGAACAATCGCAGCATCAATGATGTCGTTGAGGCTGCCGCGATTGAACATCGCCAACTTGTCCTTCAGGAGCGGGTTAAGCCCCTGGTAAAAATGGTCTCGCCGCTTCTCGTCTGTATCCGCGTGATACGACGCGTAGAGCGCGAGATCGTTGAACGATCTGGAGTATTCCAGCGCGTTCCGGCTCCCTTGTTGCAGGTGTAGGAACTCCTGCGTGTTCCTCTTCATCAGACCTGGCGGTATATGATAGGCCCTGAAGGCCGTCCGGAACTCCACCCAGGTCATCACTTGGTCGGTGGGCTGTGAAGCACAGAAGTTGGCCCACCACGCACTCGTGGATCCTTGGAGCTGCTGGACCGCGAACTGAGTCTTGCGCTGCTCGTTGATCTGGAGCAGCCCGAACTTCATTTCTATGGCGCGGAGCCAGTTGTCCGCGTCAAGTGGTTCATCCGCCCTTGAGAATACCGGGGGATGAGTTGCCAGGAAGTCGGAGTAGGAGCTCTGTTGGCGCTCCTCACGATCCTGACGTCTCTCTGGGTGAGACGTATTCGCAATTAAAGTTTGCAGCAGCTCTGTGTGCTGCTGATGCGAGCCCGCCAGTGCCGCGACAATGTCGGCCAATGTAACCGTCGGCAGTGGCGGTGGCGGTGTTTGCTGTTGATGTTGCTGCTGTTGCTGTTGTTGTCCCGAGGAGTCCTCGGGAGGTGGTTGGGAGGTCTCTCCCCCTTGACTGGTACCCCCAACGTCAGGGTTGGCACGAGTACGCGTCATTCTGAAATTCAAAACAGCAGCGATTAGCACATGTCTTACTTAAAATTCCATAAGCAACAGTAGGTATTGAAGTGACACATGATTAATTTGCACAACGTTCACATATATTGATAAAGCATAAACTTTATACAAGATACATTATTCTCGGATCTCCGAGAAGTCGTGCTCATGTCGTCACTACCTATACATACGCTACTGTCTACACGACATGTCACCGATTACAAAAGTTGGGTTACGCTACCCTAGCTGCCCTACTTGGCAACCATAACCCCCTACTCGGAGTAGAACTCGACCTCCTGTGGGTCGTCCTCCTCCGGTACCTCTGCTGGTGGCTCGGTGTCTACCACCTCTTCTCCCATTCCGGGTTCTCCCATGGCTGGAAGACCCAAGACTACCGGTACGCCTAACACCGGGGGCACGAGGTCCTGCAAAGCATGCACCTCGTCCATAGCTTGGTTGTAGTCCTCTTCCCAGCCTTGTCCTTCCTCAATAGCGTCGTCCCGCTCTTGAGCAAGGTCCTCATTCTGCTGGGTTAGGGTCTGCACCAGCTCTTTCAACGCCGCGATGTCAACACGGCTCTTCTTCTTTGCCTTCTTCAGACGACGCAACTGATTGTGTTGTTCATTCAGTCGCTTGATCGTCGGAAGGAGCACATTGCGGAGTGCGCTGTGAGCACTCTCGAAATGATCTCCACGGCTTGTGCTCTCCTTGAGCTTGGTGGCGAGATGCTCCGTATGAACAGCTTGGCTGTCCATCACAGCGTTTCCCGCCCTCATTTGGAGGCTGAGATTTGCCTCCACGGGGTTGTACCTTGGGCAACTCGGGTCTGTTGCCTCCAGGTACCTCTCTTCCCCCACATGCTGAGCTCGTCCCTCCACCGGAACGAGTGCGTATGGAGTGCCCTCCATAGCCTGCACGTGTAGTTGGCAGAAACGTGACATAGTGTCACGGGCTGCCACTTGCCACATCCCTTCCGGTTGTCTTCCTCTCACCGTGACGGTGAATGGCACCCAACCGGGTGGCGTAGGTCCTGCAGGAACTTCGACATGAATCGTCCACGTCTTGTTCCCCTCTTTGCCTTCTTCCTTGGTGAAGTATTGCGGCATCTGGTTGTACCCGAAATATTGGAGCATTTGCCACAATGCTTCCGGGTAGCCGCTACGGTCAGAACAGTGGGAAGCCACCCACCCGTTCTCCAACTGTTTATCTGCTGCCATCTGTAAAAATATATTTGAGAATTGTCAAATATTTATTTAAACAGTAAACCCCTGAGTTATAACATAAAACATGTCATTGAACCCATAAAACTTGGAAACATAGTTCAAATTTTAAACAAATTTGACTGCTGATCTGCTGTTCCCATGACAGCCTTGACCAGTTTCAATATCAACCTGATTTAGGCCATGTTAAAGGCAAAACCAATTCTGGAGCTCAACATCAAAGTTAAAGTTAACTTCAATAGCTTTCCAGAAAGTATTTGGTTGGCCTAAGATCTGTCCTGGTTCAAAAGTTATGAGATGTCAAAATTAACAGAATTTCTGGAATCAATTGGACAGCACCTCCCTGCTTTAGGTACTGAATTGATCCAAGAATCCCAGTTAATTCTGTTCCCAATCTGACAAAACTTTCTGTTACGAAGTCGTAACCCATCTCATAAGATTTCCAGAAGTACCTCATTTCCTATTTTTGGATTTTTAAGCAGGAAGTTATGCTTAATTTACAGAGAGTTTACAGAGAGTCTTTGCTCTGTCCTGTTTTCTGGACAGTTTCAACTCTACTGCATTTTTCGAGTGGTTAAGGGACGAAACACCTCTGGACCTCAACAGAAGAGTTGTAAAGCTCTTCCAACGCTTTCCAGAAATGTATCATACGACCCCAACCTCGAAAGAACTCAACCTCTATCCTCTGATTAACTTTAGCCTTGTTTCAGCTGAAAACAGAGTGCTCTGTCCTTAACATCCTATAAGTTGAAAACTTGTTAACTTTGAATATCCTGTTCAAGGGAAGGAGTTACATCAAGTTTTACTACTTTGGATCAAAACCTTCAAGTTTTTAAATGAAGTTGTTCATTTAGTTGGGTGTGACGTCGATGCGTCACCAGATTATGTCGGTACTACGTCCTCACAAAGGAAAAACCTATACCGGGCTTAGCCGGCTTCGTTAGTTCAGTGGCACTACTCGTCACTCGCACACGGATGCTACACGTCTACCATTTCGTTGTCAGGCTACCTGCAGAAACTCAATCAATCGTCAGACTCGGCTGCACACCGAGCCCGGAATCCATACAGTTCGTACACCCGGCCGTCATCACTCGCCCGGATGTTCTCAAGCCAAACACGCCTTGAGTTACGTGTTCATGTATCAGACCACGTGACGGGGTCTCCCATGTTGCACCACGCACGCCAGGGACAGACGTTACTCGAATACCCCAAACGACATGAAGAGTCGTAGAGGATACTAAAGCGGGTCGGGTTACCTGCCACCCGTGGGGCTCCACCCTTCAGCTTGTGCGCATTGGTGGACAGCGCTTACGTGCACCCCCCAAGACATGAACGTCCCGAGATGCACGATTTTCCGACATAACAAATAGGTTAATAAGACACTTTCTATATACTAATAACATCCTTATACGGGCTACTAACTCGTTCCTCACTGGATTTTTGAAAAAGAAGACCTTTGTACTGTGTTAAACCTCAAGCGAGCTCTGATACCACGCTGACACGACCCCATTGGTCCTGTCGAGCTAGGATCACGCTGAGGGGTGCTGCGTTGCACAGCACCGTATAACACACGTCAGAGGTACAAAGCGGAAGCGGAAATTTTATTACATAAACAAGTTTATTACATGTTTACAGCAAAATTAAGTTCAGTCTACACTCGCGGGCGTAGACTAAGCATCAAGTGCACATTCAGCCCTCGAACGTGTCCTTGCTAGCACACACGCACACTAACTCTGCGGCGTGCACGACTCCCACTCGACGGGGTTCCCCTCCTGGGGTTCCGTCTCCTCCTCGGGAGTCCCTTCCTCATAGAACCCTGCAAAAGCTTCAAACACAAGCAGTGAGCACGAAGGCTCAGTCTGACCCGTCTCACCTAAACATGGAACTTCTACATGAGGGTAATGGGTTACATGGAGTAAAAATCATTTGCAAGGACTCGCCTAATTAGTAGAACCTTACTTTCAAGTTTTAGCAGCAGGTTGTGGAGAACCTTACGCTAGGCCACATGAGAGAGCCGCAATCAAACAAGAAACGCATTTCTCTCATGTACTTTGCCCAAGGTTGAAAAATCCTTTAGTTAGCTCTAAGCTACAGCATATCATTAAAAATCAATGTCCAGCTTTCAATCAGCAACATTTTAACATGTGACTAGCCTGTTCTTTCTATGTCACAGTACAGTGAACAAGTGGTACTCACTGACCGCGAGGGACGGTGATTATAATCGATTTACACCTGTAGGGTTACCCGAACAACCCGTCACGTACGCCCGTACTCGATGTTGCCTACAACAACCATCACGGACGCCGTACGCGACTACCTTTCACCCGTTAGCCAAATATTGAACCTGTCCCATCGTCCCAAGCAAAAGGTCTCTGCACGCGCATCTCCGTGCCGCCAGCCGATTTACACCTCGAGCTCTCATCCTACCCTCGGAACGACGGGCAATGCCTCAATAACCAGCTACCCGAGTTACATCAGTTTCCCGGTTCCCATATAGCCGGTAGGTCTTCGGTACTGTTCTAGCTTGTTCAACAGGCCCGCACACGGCTCGGTCCTCAATCGACACAAGCGGAGCTATAGCACACAGGCCCCAAAGTCCTGTTGCCCTTACTCTCCGCTCGGTCTCATCTTTCTTGCCATGTATATCATGTGCTATCTCTACCCGAGCAATGTGCCTCTAGCCTATTCTCGCGAGTAGTTCCAACTACTCGACTTGTACCGAATCCTACTCTATCCCAGCAATGCAGTGGCTAACGAGGTTTTCAATCCTAAACCCAACCCATGGTTTTCTTGGCTATGCAGTTGGGTTTCCAATCAAGACTCTAATGCAAAGAACAATATTCAAAGATGTGCTCAAAACAATAAACATTTGTAAAAAGGTTAATGCAAACCGGAGCTTGCCTTGCTGCTCTTGGTCGTAGGCTAGCTGTTCCTCCGGAGTAACGAAGTCTAGGACTTCGGGTTCCTCCTCGACCTTAGCGACTACATGATATAAGAAACATATGTATCAATTTAAATGCATTTGTATTAACTTTGAAGTTGTGAAGTCTATAACCCTTGCTAGACAGACCTAATGACGGTGAAACTTTTACTATGGCTTGGTTACAACCTAAACAGAGACTTGGTCAAGTTTTAGTTGCAGCAAAGCTCATTTGAGCCCTCCACAATTAATTATGTCCTTGACCTTAATTGGAACTCTTAGGGTGTTCTAGGAATTTTCATGAAACGAACTATGACTTTCTGAAAACTAGATTTTCAGAGGGTTCTAATGGATTTGGTCTCACTTAATTTGGAATTCCCTAACTAAAGATATGAGCTAAACAATTTCAGAGAAAATTCTGAAAATGTTTGTGAACATTTTCTATTTTCTCTGGAACAGTTTCACTAATCACACCATTAGGTGGATCAGATGAGCTCAAATGGATCTGAAATTTTTATGGTAGTTCAGGGATATTTTGGTGAACATCCCAGCAAAATTTCAGGATTTTCCCCCAAAGGATTTTGCAGTTAAAATTCCTAACAGTTTAAATTTTGAGGAATTAATTCTGGAGAAATAAGGAATTTCATGAAGTGAAACTTGATTTTCTGGAAATTACTCAGAGAGCTGAATCCAGCAAAATTTGGTTCACTCAATTTGGAGCTTTCTAGCCAAAGTTATGAGGATTTGAAGTTTGAAGGAAATCTGAAAATCGGGTAAAAGTTTAAACTCGCGCGTGGGCCCAGGGGACACGCGTCGCACGACTAGGCGATGGCACATCGCGGCCCACAAGGATTTTGCGCGCCAGCACACCCGATCCCGGCCGCAGCCGGATCCCGATTCAAAATATCTCCCGCTGACAGCTGGGGTCCACCCCCTTCTTCAACCTCGTGACACCCGCGCCCCGCCGCCGAGGGATCTCACCGGAGATCTCGCCGCCGGCTGCTGTACAGCTCCAAACTTCTCGATTCTAGCTGCCCCTGCCTACTTTTACTCGGGGAACAGGATCTGAGGATCAGCTGCTCATGACAACGGCCGGAGCATGGTCGGCGACGAGCCGCCACCTCGGAATGACTTCGGCCATGTCGGCTGACTTCTCTAGCACCTCAGCTACTTGGGAAATCGGTCGGGGAGCATCAGTGGACCTCAGAGAAGGTCGACATGAGCTCGAGGCAGCTCGAGGAAGGCCCGAAATAGGTCCTCACCGTGCGCCCGATGCCGCCCGTTCGTTCCGCCATTAGTAGACCTCAAATTACGCCGGGCATAGAGGTTCTCCGGCCCAGAGTTGTGAAGGCAACTTGTGCGTTACCGTGTCTATCTCGTGTGAGAGCGGCCTGAGGCCCTCTAATCCTTTCTAGAGCACGAATTGAACAGAATCGTACCCGAAGGTCGTTCTGCACACAGAAAGGGGAAACGTGGAAATTCGCCGCCGGTGATCAACCACTCGAGCTGTGGCTCGGGGATGAGCAGCACCGGTCACCCGCACGTCCAAGGGTGCCTTGGCTCGGGCGTGACAACACCCTGGTTGGGGTGTCCACGAGAGCCCGAGGTGCGGCGGTTCCATGTCCCGAATTTGATCTTTCGGCACAGCCGATATCAATCGGTTTCAACCGAATTCTAGCAACGGGAAGGATGGAGGAAGGTCTCTAGTACCTTGCTGGGGCTCTGGAGTGGAAGGAGGGAGCTGCGATCGGCGTTCTCCGATCAAGTCCGAGCTGCGGAAGTTTTCGGCCGGCGCTGAGTTCTTGCGGGGAAGAACGGTGGTACCTCGGCCGAGGAGGGGGCAGGCGCCTTAAGAAGGCTCTGCACCGCCTCACGCCCGCGCGTGGGCAAGCAGCTGGTGGCGCGGCGGCTGGCCTCGGTGGCGATCACCGCTGCGGCTCGGCGACCCGAGTGAAAAAGTCTCAGTCGGTTTGATCTGAGCAGTGGCTGACATGTGGGTCCCACCTCCAGTTTTAACCTCTGAAATTTACTCCTAATCACTGTTGTAAACAGTGAACCCCATACTACCCTTGGCAATTCAAATTATTCACCCATGAGCCATTTGAACTGATCAAAGTTCAAATGAGGTTTGGTTTGAATGAATTTCAGCTTCAGTTCAGTTTGAAATTCAAATAAAGTTTGAATTTCTCCAACTTAGCTCATGTCAAGATCAACTCCAAATGGAGTGAAAATTGGTGTGTGAGCTCACAAAAATGTGCTGAGTAAGAATATGCCTTCCACTTTTAAATTCATGGGATAAAAACAGTTTGAATTTGAATAAGGTTTCAAACTGCCCTCTTCCTAACTATACCCAAACTGACCTCAAAAAGGTTTTGAATTTGGGTGAAACTTGGCATGGACATCCTTAGTAAAGTGTAGGAGTTTTCATATGTCCAGCCCATCTATATCACATGTGGGAAATACCACTTTTGCAATGTGTAAGTTTGTTCTCTAATGAGCATGTTGATAATTGTTACTTGCTCTTCATTTGTGTTCATCATTCTTCCTCAAATGAGGTGTGTGGTGTGGTGATGAACACTGCAAATGTGTGTCAAAAACTGAGGCCCTTACATTTCACCGCCGGACTCCTACACAAAAAAGGTGCGCCGTGCTCTCTAGATCGTGTAGATGCAAGCCGAATAGCGGTTGATCCACCGGATGAAGGGTATTTCCAGTTCTTCCGAAACATAGTGTGTTTGGGTAGAGCGCGGTCTAACCCAAAATTCATGCTACTCACTTAGCTATTGGCCGCGCCGGTTTGTCAGCACCTTCCTCACTCCCTAGCGGCCCTCCTCGACCAGGAATCAAGGGAAATGACCCAGAAATGGCCGGGTTTGGGTTGTTTTTCGGGCCGCCATAGAATAATAGCTCGGTTCGCCGTGGATCTCTAGGTTGCCGACCGTTTCATGGGGTTTGGCGGTCATTTCTGTCACCCCCGAGCTCCCACGGTGCTCTCCGACCCTTTGCCGATCATTTTGATGCGTTGTAACACATTCCCGACCACGCCGGAACCCTAACCGCCGCTGTTACCATCGGGAGCCCTGTTCCGGTGAGCTACGGCCGCCGGCGACACCACCGACGAGTTCAGCGTCGTGAGTTAGGGCGGGGCGGCAAGTTTGGGGTCAGGAGACGGCCGGGAAAGCGGTTCCGGCGACGCTCGCCAGAGTGCGCCGCCGCGGACCCCTGTTTGGCGCGAGGAAGGAGAAGACTGCCGGGTGGGACCCACTGGCAGACATTTAAACATTTTGAAAGGTCCAGTTTATAGTTCGAACTTTGGAGGACCACAACTCGGGGTAGGAGAATCCAAAAATTTTGAAACAAATTTTGTTGGATTCCTCTAACTGAGTACAACCCAAATCTGAAACCCAATTTGTATGAAACCCATTAATTAATTCTGGAAAATTCTTTAAACTTTTCTGCAAAAGAATTTTATAGGGAGTTTGGTGCATCCAAAAGTCCCCAAATTTTGCCAGAATGTTCTTTAGGACATTAGTGAACACCTGTAAAAGTTTCAGACCATTTGGAGTTTATTTGGTCAGAGCAATTCAAATTTGAAATTGTTGTGTTCATTTGAATACAGAAACATTTTCAGAGAATTTCCAAAACTTGGAAATTCAGTTCTGGGCAAATATTAGCTCCAAAAATATTAGGAAAATTCATGCAAACTCTATGAGCTATAATTGAAATTGTAGTTCACTAAGTTGGGCATGAACAGGGGTATTACCTCAGAATTAATTCTTCCTTGCTTATTTGCTAAGAGAATTGAGCAAACCACTCCATGAAAAGTGCTAGTGTTTGGTCCAGAGAGTTTTCTTGTGATAATGAACTCACACAAAAATTCTCAGCAACATTGGAGCTCTGGATCACCCCTGTCCTGTTTAACCACTTGAGGGATTAATATGGAAAAGGGGGAAAACCACTTAGCACTTAACCATGTGATTAAGTCTAAGCCAAACCACCAACACCAGTTCATCCTTAAATTCTTAAACAGAGTTCCAGTTGTTGGAACTGGTTATTAGAACTAATAGCAGTAACCTTACAACAAACTTGTATGCACTTTGCATTTAAATTTACATGTAGTCTTTTAATAACGTGTAGTTGCTGAAGGCGAGGAAGCTCCGGAGGTTCTCGACTTCCTGCTTCCAGAGGAAGAACTGACTCCTGACCAGCAGCAACAAGGCAAGCCCCGGTTTGCATTAACCTTTTTATAAATTTTACTTTGTTTACATGTGTCATATGAAGTATGATTGTGCATTAGGTATAGGATGGATGGAACCCCACCTGCATAACCAAAGGTTCCTAAAAGAGTGACGGTAGTGTCTAGGACCTCGAATAGACAGGCTATGCTTAATGAGTCATAGGACTTCGGTACAAGTCGAGTAGTTGGAATCTACTCGCGAGATAGGCTTGGGACACACGGGTTCGGTTGAGTGATGTGAGATCACTTTAGTAACGAAAATGAGACTAGGCAGGGGCTAGGGCGCAGCAAGAGGAAGTCTTGTGTGCGCAGTCCTGTCCGTGTCGATTGAGGACCGATCCGTGTGCAGCCCTGCTGAAGAAGTATTGAACATACCGAAGGCATATCGGATATATGGGCCCCGATAAACCGATGTAGCCTAAACCTCCGGGCGTCGAGGCATAGCACACCGATTTATAGGTGTAGGTTGAGGGCAGCAAGGTGGAAATCTGCCAACGGGCATAGAGAGATGCTCCGTGTGGGGAACCTCCTGCTCGTTTCGGTGCGACCGGTTCGACGTTTGGGCTGTTGGGTGAAAGGTTGTCCCGTACGACATCGAGTGAGCGTGCTGTGCAGCTCCACGGATGGGCGTACGTGACGTGCTCTTTGTGTTTCCCTGCAGGTGTATATCGAGTCGATTCGCCGTCCCTCGCGGTGACGAGTACCGCTTGTTCACTGCGTCGTAACGTAGACTAATGAATGAAATGTTATGATTCCATATTGCTGTTATGATATAATTGTATTGCTACATGTGTGCCACCAAATATTGCTCATTAAATTTCAGCTTCATGAACCGTTAACTTTTTGCTAAAAGATGAACTAAGGATGAACTTGTAGGCGTGTCCATTTGCTGCAACATTGCTATCCTATGTCATGGTACACCTCATGTAGAGTTTCATGCTTAGGTGAGTCGGTTAAGCCTTGCTGAGCCTTCATGCTCACGGTTGCTTCTTAGGTGTTTTTCAGGTGAGGAGCCACCCACGGACTCGGAGTACGAGTCCACCGGCGAAGGTTACCCTCCGTCGGGGACCACGGCTGAGTGGGAGCCGTACACGCCGCGCTGAGCTGAGACGTGCAGCTAGTGTGGGTTTCCCTAGGGCTGGGCAACCGACTTTTGCTAGATAGGCGGGCGTGAGTTGTACAAAAGAAACTTCCGCTGTGTAATAAAGACCCAAGTTTGTAACTGAGAAGTGTACTACTTTGTACATTCAGTTTGTTTTTCCCATGTAATATAATGTGTTCTTATGACGTGTGCTGTCGGGTGTCGCATCGCACGGCACCACCCTCTGCGATCCTGGATGAGCGGATTCCGGTCCGCCACAGCCTGGTATCAGAGCCGCATTGGGGACAGCAAAGTACTTAAGGGCTGTATTACGGGAAAACTTAGGTTTACGGTGAGGATTCGGTAGTTGCCCAAGTAAGGACTATAATAGCATAGTTAGTTAAAGTGGCAAAGACTAACCTATGTGTTATAATTCTGAATTTTAATTATGTAACGACGCACCTACGCTCTGGTAAGTTGGTAAGGAACGCCACTGAAAGCGGTTCAATTTCGGTAAGCTCCCCTGACGAGGAACGTGGTTCAGGGATAAGTCTCACAGCTTGGTGTGAGACGTCAATATGAAACTCTTGGACTCTTCATGTTCCTGAGTTCATATGAAACGCTGATCCCTAGCGTGTATTAGGCAAATAAGTGGAGACCCCATCGTGTGGTTAGTAACGCGAGAGTGTGTTCGTCTGGAAGTAGCCCAGGAGGACATACGCAGCGCTTGCCATCGGCGTGCCCTGCAGGGCAGTAGGTGGTATCTGTTGGGTTGATAACATTCCCAACTGTGACGACCCATTCATGACATACTCGGGTTCCCCGTTGTGTGGTGTTGAAACACGATCACGTGCCTTGAGACGTGTCTTAGCTCAAGGACGGCCGTATGGCAATGATACGGGCGTTTGTATTTACTTTTAAATATGATCCTGCCTGAAATGAAACCAACCATTGAGTGCAGCATTATTGTGTGGTCTTCTGAAGGTACTAACCACGTAGGTATCCGTGTAGTAAACGTGTGTGAGAGACCGTTTAGTGCCACACTTGAGACGTATATGCCGGTATGATCCGGTTAGGATTTTCTTTTGTGAGGAACGTAGTACCGAGATATTGTAGGCATATGCATGAAAATAATGATAAAAAGAAAATAAAATCATTAGGTTTAATAATTAGGACCCTGGCTGGGTAGACAAATTGAAAAGGGATGAGTGTAGTTCCAAAAGACTGAAAAGAGTGCTCTGTTTTGGGCAGCAAGTTTGCTGATCTTCAACAGGGCATAACTCACAGGTCTTTTAGCCCAGGGAGGTGTGCTATATAGTTCTGGAAAGGTATATAAGTACTCTACAACTTTGTTGTATACTCCCAGAGCTGAAACACACCTTGAGATGACCTAAAACCCAGAGGGATGTAAACTGTCCAGAACCAGGACAGAGTGGAACACTCTGTGGACTGTTCTGTTTTTCAAACATAACTCCCAGTAGAAAAATTTAAAAATTTTCATATGATACATCATTAGAAAGAGTAGAAGATGTGTGACATCTTTGGAATTCAAAGTTTCTGAAACCAGGGTTGAAAACAGCCACTTCCAAGGGAGGTGCTGTTAAAATTCTTCCAGAAATTCTGCTGACTTCGAATTACCATAACTTTTGAGCCAAAGCTGATCTGTGGTCAAATGAGTACTCGTCGGAAAGATACTGAAGTTAACTTTAACTTTGGTATTCAACTTGAGTCATGAAAATGCCCAGAATAAGATCAAAACTTAGAATAGGTAGAAACTGGTCATTCTGCCAGAAGAATGACAGTTGAACTCATTGGAGAGGGTGTGGTACCCTAAGGGTGGTATACATGATGACAAAGCGATAGTAATATCTCGTAGTGACCAAACCTAGTTATGGTGAGCTTCCAAAGTGGAGGTTCATCAAGTTGGATTAAACTAGCTTGTGCTTGGTCTGGTAATGGTGTAGCTTGTGCAAAGTTATTACATTATCTACTTACGAGATGTATCGCATGTTTTTATTGTCATTATGTTGTTACGCCTATTGTTATTGGACTGCATGCAATCTGTTCGGGACTGATGTTATTGTCGTATGGTTGCAGATGGTTCGTACTAGGACCACGCACGAGGTTGGTGGCTCTAGCCAAGGGGGAGGCGATGACTCCCAGCCACCGGCCTACGACAGCACCCCGCAGCAGCAGCCACCACCGCCGCCTCCGCTTACTCTAGCGGATGTGATAGCGGCACTGGTGGGTGGTCGTGAGGAGCAGACCGATCTGCTCGCACGATCGTGCAGAATACGTCCCAGGCAGGGGGACGTCCAGAGCGAGGGCCTCGTGAGCCCCGTGAAGTGTCGTACTCGGATTTCATGAGTACGCACCCTCCAGTGTTCACCGAAGCCGAAGAACCACTGGAAGCGGACAACTGGCTGCGGACCAAGTTCGGGCTGCTCCAATGTACGGAGCGGCAGAAGACTCTGTTCGCAGCGCAGCAACTCCACGGTGCCGCTGGTGCGTGGTGGGCGAATTATGTCGCCTCACGTCCGGCTGGCCATGCCGTGGAATGGCAAGAGTTCCGGGAGGCATTCCGCGGCTATCATATCCCTCCCGGAATTATGAAGAGGAAGTTCCAAGAATTCTTGGAACTGAAGCCGTGATTATGCAAGAGGATGCTCAGTGGGAGTTGATAGCTGAGCAGAGATAGCTCAGCGCTCCACCTAGCAGCGGTGGTGGCGCGCCTCAGAAGTACCGTATGGTGTATCGGACACCATCCGGGCAGCAGTGGCAGCCACCGGCGCGACCTCAACGGTTCGGGGGACGTCCCTTTCAGGCACCTCCGTTCCGTCCGCCGATGCCACCACCAAGACAACAGAAGCAGAAGACGGTACCCCGGGCGTTTCCACCGCCACAACGCGCCCCGGGATTCCGTTCACCGATCAGCGGGGGACCGCCCCGTTTCACCTGCTTCACGTGTGGCCAGGCGGGCCACTTCGCGAAGGACTGTCCCAGGGGCAGCAAAGCAGCGGGCAAGCCCAGTTTCAGGGCGGCGCTCGAGGCCAACCTCCGGTGAAGAAGGTTGGTCAGCGGACTGGAGGCGTCCGCAACCTCGACAATGAGGACGCCCCAGCGGGAGACAACGTGCTGGTGGGTACGTTTACTCTCAACCATCAAGCCATCGCCATATTGTTTGATTATGGTGCAACCCACAGCTTTATAAGTGCATCCTATGTGGCTAAGCACCAAATGCATGTCTTCCCAACCGACTGCACTTATATGATCTGCTCACCGGGAGGGAAGATTTCAGCTAATATGATGATTCCAAAGGCACCTCTGTGCTTGGGTGGGGAACTATATCCCACCACCTTGATAATCCTTATGGGGCAAAAGATTGATGCAATCTTAGGGATGTCATGGCTACAATACCATGGCGCTGTCCTAGAGACTCGGACATGGACGGTTCACTTAAATTCTCCATTCCACCGTCCGCATTCCATGGTGTTAGACACGCCAGTCCGGGAAGTTTTAGCAATTAATAATGCTGAAGCTCTCAAGTTAGAAGACATCCCCGTAGTCCGGGAGTACCCCGACGTGTTTCCGGATGATCTTCCGGGCATGCCACCTGAGCGGGATGTCGAGTTCAAGATTGAACTTGCACCCGGGACTACGCCCATATCACGGAGACCATACAAAATGGCTCCAAATGAGCTGGCTGAACTGAAAGAACAGCTCAATGATCTGTTGAGCAAGGGTTTCATTAGGACGAGTTCCTCGCCTTGGGGATGTTCGGTGCTGTTTGTAAAGAAGAAGGATGAAACCCTAAGGCTGTGTGTGGAATACCGGCCACTCAACGCCGTCACCATCAAGAATAAGTACCCACTGCCCCGCATCGACATATTGTTTGATCAACTTGTGGGTGCAAGTGTATTCTCTAAGATGGACCTTCGCTCTGGATATCACCAGATAAAGATCCGGGCGGAGGATATTCCGAAGACGGCCTTCTCGACGAGATATGGATTATATGAATATCTCGTCATGTCATTTGGTCTCACAAATGCTCCAGCCCATTTCATGTATCTCATGAACTCAGTGTTCATGCCAGAGCTGGACAAGTTCGTGGTAGTGTTCATCGACGATATCTTGGTTTACTCCAAGACAGAAGCCGAACATGCCGAACACTTGCGGATCGTTCTTCAACGATTGCGAGACCACAAGCTCTACGCCAAGTTCAGCAAATGCGAGTTTTGGATCAGCCAAGTGCCATTCTTGGGACACATCATCTCAGCGGAAGGCATTGCTGTTGACCCAAGTAAAATAGAGCAAGTGCTGAAATGGAAAGCTCCCACTTCAGTTCATGAAGTCAGAAGTTTCCTCGGGTTAGCGGGATACTACAGGAGATTCATTCCAAGCTTCTCCAAGCTCGCTAAGCCGATGACAGAGTTACTGAAGAAAGGGACGAAATATGTTTGGAACACGGCGTGTGAAGGAGCATTCCGAACATTGGTGAAGCATCTCACCACAGCCCCGGTCTTAGCTCAGCCAGATACAACAAAGCCCTTCGACGTGTACTGTGATGCGTCCGGTATTGGGCTCGGCTGCGTGTTGATGCAGGAAGGACGTGTGGTCGCCTATGGCTCACGCCAACTTCGGAACCATGAGCAGCATTATCCAACTCATGATCTTGAGTTTGCTGCCGTGGTGTTGGCGCTAAAAATGAGGAGGCACTATCTTCTGGGGAACTTGGTGCATCTCTACACCGACCACAAGAGCTTGAAATACATTTTCACCCAGAAGGAGCTGAACATGAGGCAACGGAGGTGGTTAGAATTGATCAAAGATTATGAAATTGAGATTCATTACCACCCCGGCAAGGCAAATGTGGTTGCCGATGCGCTGAGTCGGAAATCACATGTCCATCACCTCACCATTACACCGGTGGAGGAGGAAGAGCCAAGTTTATACTTGGTTCCTTATGGATCGCTGTACAACCTTGCCCTCATCCCTACCATCAGGGAGGATATCATTGCAGCTCACAAAGATGATAAAGGCATGGCACATCTCCGGAGACGGATAGACAATGGAGAGATCAAGTGTTTCCGGAAAGATGATGAGGGGACGCTGTGGTTCAATGACTGCATAGTCGTACCCCGGGATATATAGCTGAGGAAGAAGATCCTCGATGAAGCTCACTTGTCCAAGTACTCCATTCATCCGGGCAGCAACAAAATGTACCGAGATTTGAAAAAGAAATTTTGGTGGACACGGATGAAGCGGGAGGTAGCTAAGTACGTATCCGAGTGCGATACGTGTAGACGAGTGAAAGCTGATCACATGAAGAAATCATGGCTGTTACAACCCCTGAAGATCCCGGCATGGAAATGGGAAGATGTGAGCATGGATTTCATTGTGGGATTACCCCTAACATCCAACAAGCATGATTCCATATGGGTAATCGTTGATCGGTTAACCAAGACGGCTCACTTCATTCCGGTGAATACACGTTACAATGCCAGCAAATATGCGGAGCTATACATAGCGAAGATTCTATGCCTATACGGGGTACCCAAGGCCATTGTCTCAGATCGAGGTGCATTATTTGTATCTCGCTTTTGGGAGCAGCTACACGCTACATTGGGTACTAAGTTGATCAGGAGCTCCGCCTATCACCCTCAGACAGATGGGGAAACAGAGAGGGTGAACCAAGTATTAGAAGACATGTTGAGAGCAGGTGCCATCCACCATGGTAGGAACTGGGATGATAACCTACCATTGGCGGAATTCTCGTACAACAATGGCTATCAGGCGAGTATCAAGATGGCACCCTACAAAGCTCTCTACGGTCGTAAATGCCGCACCCCACTAAATTGGTGTGAGTCCGGTGAAAGGGTCACATTCGGGGTTGATGTGGTGAACGACGCCGAAGAGCGCGTTCGGACAATTCAAGCCAATATGAAGGCCGCTCAATCCCGGCAGAAGAGCTACGCTGATAAGAGGCGTAGGCCGTTGCACTTTGACGTTAGGGAACACGTGTACCTCCGCGTGTCTCTGATGAAGGGCGTGCACCGGTTCGGTGTGAAGGGGAAGCTCGCTCCCCGTTTTATTGGACCCTACGCTATCACCGAGAAGTTTGGACCAGCAGCGTATAGATTGGAGCTACCGGCCTCCCTGGCTGGTGTCCATGATGTTTTCCATGTTTCACAACTGCGAAAATGTTTGAAGCATACAGCTGCTGTTCCTACTGAAGACATCAGCGAGCTGAAACCGGATTTAACATATGAGGAGTATCCGGTGGAAATTCTTGATGAGAAAGCCAGGACCACGCGTAGAAGAACGTTGTGGTTCTACAAGATCCTCTGGAGTAACCACACCGCGGAAGAAGCGACGTGGGAGAGCGAGAAATTCCTTCGCTCAAATTACCTGGAGTTCATGGCTTCTCAACACGGGGAAGTCCCTACTACATCGCTATCCCTTCTTTTGTAATCTCGGGACGAGATTCTTTTAAGGGGGAGGGATGTAAAAGCCCAAGAAAAGGGACTTGCAAAAACTTTTCTTCACCTCACAACACCACAGTTGTTATTGTGGATATCTTAGGAAATATTGTGAAGAGCATGTAACCTCCATCAAAAGAGTGATTAGAGGGGAAAGTCTTCCTTTTCACAAAGTGGGATTTGGACACATGAACATGAGAGGTTGAGCTCACCCCTAGAAATTAAAAAGTCTTGGGAAGGTTCAGTCCAAGTTTCATAGAAATCCAACACTTTTTGAGGCACTTTTGGAGGTATTTGAAAAAGAGGCCAATTTGAATGTAAATTCAAATTGTAGCAACTTTCATCACTCAAATTCAAAAGTTAGCTTCATATTCAAATTCAGCACATTTTTCTGAGTAAGCCCACCAATTTTCATCCTCATTGGAGTTCATCTTGTCAAGAGCTAAATTTGCAAGAATTCAAAATTGAATTTGAATTTCAGTTTAAACATGCAGTAAGTTTAGCCAAACATAGTTCAAATTTGAGAATTCAAATTCAAACAAAGACTTGGTGACTAAGTCTCACATTAAATTGTGAGTAGCTGAGGATATTTTGGCACCCCAGAATTAAGAAAATTTGGAAAAAGAAATTGAGAGGAGGCCCCACATGTCAGTGGACTTAACAGAGAAGTTTCCACTGATTTTCTTTCCTCTCACGGCTGAGACAGCGCACGGGAGCGCCGGCGCCGACCTCCTCGCGCGGCCACCTCCTGCTTCCCGCCCGCGTTGGCTGCCGTGTGTTTAACTCCCTCTTCACTCGGCGTGATCTTTTCTTCACACCACGAGCCGATCGTATTTTGCTTCCTTCTCCCGAGCAGCGCCACACCGAGCTCGGTTCTTCTTTCCCCAACGACGCTCCCCCGATCCTCCCCTGCACACCGACGTCTGCTCGGCCTTTGCCCGAGCTCCCAACACAGATAGGGAGCGCCTGGGTGTGCTCTAGCTAACCATTCCACCACCTCGCGGTGTTAGCACCGCACTCGACCACAAATCGACGATCGCCACTGAGGACTCAAGCCACCGGCTGAAAGCCGAGAACTGCTCCCCGTGGACAGCACGCCACGGCCAGTTTCACCGCCGGACTCCAGCATGAAAAAGGTGCGCCGTGCTCTCTAGATCGTGTAGATGCAAGCCGAATAGCGGTTGATCCACCGGATGAAGGGTATTTCTAGTTCTTCCGAAACGTAGTGTGTTTGGGTAGAGCGCGGTCTAACCCAAAATTCATGCTACTCACTTAGCTATTGGCCGTGCCGGTTTGTCAGCACCTTCCTCACTCCCTAGCGGCCCTCCTCGACTAGGAATCAAGGGAAATGACACAGAAATGGCCGGGTTTGGGTTGTTTTTCGGGCCGCCATAGAATAATAGCTCGGTTCGCCGTGGAGCTCTAGGTTGCCGACCGTTTCATGGGGTTTGGCGGTCATTTCCGTCACCCCCGAGCTCCCACGGTGCTCTCCGACCCTTTGCCGATCATTTTGATGCGTTGTAACGCATTCACGACCATGCCGGAACCCTAACCGCCGCTGTTACCGTCGGGAGCCCTGTTCCGGTGAGCTACGGCCGCCGGCGACACCACCGACGAGTTCAGCGTCGTGAGTTAGGGCGGGGCGGCAAGTTTGGGGTCGGGAGACGGCCGGGAAAGCGGTTCCGGCGATGCTCGCCGGAGTGTGCCACTGCGGACCCCTGTTTGGCGCGAGGAAGGAGAAGACTGCCGGGTGGGACCCACTGGCAGACATTTAAACATTTTGAAAGGTCCAGTTTGTAGTTCAAACTTTGGAGGACCACAACTCGGGGTAGGAGAATCCAAAAATTATGAAACAAATTTTGTTGGATTCCTCTAACTGATTACAACCCAAATCTGAAACCCAATTAGTATGAAACCCAATAATTAATTCTGGAAAATTCTTTAAATCTTTTCAGCAAAAGAATTTTAGAGGGAGTTTGGTGCATCCAAAAATCCCCAAATTTTGCCAGAATGTTCTTTAGGACATTAGTGAACCCCTGTAAAAGTTTCAGACCATTTGGAGTTGATTTGGTCAGAGCAATTCAAATTTGAATGTGCTGTGTTCATTTGAATACAGAAACATTTTCAGATAATTTCCAAAACTTGGAAATTCAGTTCTGGACAAATATTAGCTCCAAAAATATTAGGAAAATTCATGCAAACTCCATGAGCTATAATTGAAATTGTAGTTCACTAAGTTGGGCATGAACAGGGGTATTACCTCAGAATTAATTCTTCCTTGCTTATTTGCTAAGAGGATTATTCTGAGCAAACCACTCCATGAAAAGTGCTAGTGTTTGGTCCAGAGAGATTTCTTGTGATAATGAACTCACACAAAAATTCTCAGCTCCATTGCAGCTCTGGATCACCCCTGTCCTGTTTAACCACTTGAGGGATTAATATGGAAAAGGGGGAAAACCACTTAGCACTTAACCATGTGATTAAGTCTAAGCCAAACCACCAACACCAGTTCATCCTTAAATTATTAAACAGAGTTCCAGTGGATGGAACTGGTTATTAGAACTAATAGCAGTAACCTTACAACAAACTTGTATGCACTTTGCATTTAAATTTACATGTAGTCTTTTAATAACGTGTAGTCGCTGAAGGCGAGGAAGCTCCGGAGGTTCTCGACTTCCTGCTTCCAGAGGAAGAACTGACTCCTGACCAGCAGCAACAAGACAAGCCCCGGTTTGCATTAACCTTTTTATAAATTTTACTTTGTTTACATGTGTCATATGAAGTATGATTGTGCATTAGGTATAGGATGGATGGAACCCCACCTGCATAACCAAAGGTTCCTAAAAGAGTGAGGGTAGTGTCTAGGACCTCGAGAAGACAGGCTATGCTTAATGAGTCATAGGACTTCGGTACAAGTCGAGTAGTTGGAATCTACTCGCGAGATAGGCTTGGGACACACGGGTTCGGTTGAGTGATGTGAGATCACTTTAGTAATGAAAATGAGACTAGGCAGGGGCTAGGGCGCAGCAAGAGGAAGTCTTGTGTGCGCAGTCCTGTCCGTGTCGATTGAGGACCAATCCTTGTGCAGCACTGCTGAACAAGTATTGAACGTACCGAAGGCATATCGGATATATGGGCCCCGATAAACCGATGTAGCCTAAACCTCCGGGTGTCCAGGCATAGCACACCGATTTATAGGTGTAGGTTGAGGGCAGCAAGGTGGAAATCTGCCAACGGGCATAGAGAGATGCTCCGTGTGGGGAACCTCCTGCTCGTTTCGGTGCGACCGGTTCGACGTTTGGGCTGTTGGGTGAAAGGTTGTCCCGTACGACATCGAGTGAGCGTGCTGTGCAGCTCCACGGATGGGCGTATGTGACGTGCTCTTTGGGTTTCCCTGCAGGTGTATATCGAGTCGATTCGCCGTCCCTCGCGGTGACGAGTACCGCTTGTTCACTGCGTCATAACGTAGACTAATGAATGAAATGTTATGATTCCATATTGCTGTTATGATATAATTGTATTGCTACATGTGTGCCACCAAATATTGCTCATTAAATTTCAGCTTCATGAACCGTTAACTTGTTGCTAAAAGATGAACTAAGGATGAACTTGTAGGCATGTCCATTTGCTGCAACATTGCTATCCTATGTCATGGTACATCTCATGTAGAGTTTCATGCTTAGGTGAGTCGGTTAAGCCTTGCTGAGCCTTCGTGCTCACGGTTGCTGCTTAGGTGTTTTTCAGGTGAGGAGCCACCCACGGACTCGGAGTACGAGTCCACCGGCGAAGGTTACCCTCCGTCGGGGACCACGGCTGAGTGGGAGACATACACGCCGCGCTGAGCTGAGACGTGCAGCTAGTGTCGGTTGCCCTAGGGCTGGGCCACCGACTTTTGCTAGATAGGCGGGCGTGAGTTGTACAAAAGAAACTTCTGCTGTGTAATAAATACCCTAGTTTGTAACTGAGAAGTGTACTACTTTATACATTCAGTTTTTTTTCCCATGTAACATAATGTGTTCTTATGACGTGTGCTGTCGGGTGTCGCATCGCGCGGCACCACCCTCTGCGATCCTGGATGAGCGGATTCCGGTCCGCCACATTACGTTCTTCTCGGTCTCGAGGTCCTCCTCAGATCGTCGGGCTTTCCTCTGGCGATCTTCCTTGCTGAACTCCGGCGATGGCTTTCTCGGCGAGTTGGGGGCTAGGGCTCTAAGTCGTCCGCTCAGGAGTTGGAAAAGAAGTTTGTGGTTTCGGCCAGGGGTTCTGGGTTCTATTTATAATCGGAAAGAGAAGAGTACTAATCTGATTGTATCCCGAATAAGAGTCCTGTTCAAATTTGTCTTTAAATCTTGTAGGATCGAAGAGCACGTGAAAAGCTACCAGAGGGGGTGAATGGTAGATTAAAACTTTTCGCAGCGGAAACAACAAAAACCCCTCATCAAAAAATCAACCGGTTAAAGAAACCGTGTGTGCAAGTGTTTTAAAATGTGTTCAACCGTGAAAAATCAAGTAGAGAGGTAGATAATCAAGTCACGGATCTAATGCAACAAGAATCACTTGAAAACACGAAGTAAAACTTGAGATACGATCAAAACATTAAACGAAGATCAATCTGTTCTACCCGATATAAAACAGATCTGCAACGCTGCAAAGAAACTCGTGTATCTCAAAAACTACAGATCTGAAGCTCGTGAAAATTTCACAGATGATAGATAATTGAGTTGTGAAGACAACCCAAAACGAATCACGTCAATCGGATCTGTAAAACTCGAGTTATGAACGAAACACCGAAGCAACATCGGTCTGTCCAGAAACTCGGCGAGAAAGGCTTGACGAAAAACAAGTCGGACGAACAAGGCACAAAAGCTCCTCGAAACTATGAACTTTATTCAATAGAAACATAAGAGGAACAGCCCAAAGTTCTCTACTCACGAGAGCTCTGGCCTCCCTTGCTTTTATAGCCAGCCCTCAGGCTAACAATCCAATCTAGAACTCCTACTCCTAATTGGACTCGTATCCTAACTTACCATAACTGCTCTGGACTCTCCTATTCGCAGATAGAAGCAATCGTGAGACTTCCAAACACCTTAGCAACGTCCTAAACATTTTTAAAACAACTCAACTTCGTGCCTAGCACGAAATCCTATCATAACCAACTAAAATCTTCCATATTTGAGCCATATCCGACTCAGCCTCAGCCTGAGTACGCATCCAGCCGGTTGGACCTTTCTGACCAATTCTTTACGTCCACTTCTCTTCATCACGCCTTGGAACAATGTTGCCACGTCCATGCACTCCTTGCACACGTGCAAACACTTTCCAATGACGTACACGCAACCTTCATATGCACTGCCCTTGATCCAAACATGCTGCGCGACCTCCCGATCAACTCAACCACAGCTCCTCCCGAACTTGGTTGTTGGAACCTCATCTCCTCCCTGAGACTAGTCCAAGGATCCCGTCACCAGCCATGTATTGAACTCAAGCAACACCTGCACATGAATAAACAACCAATTCTTCTCAGCACAAGTCCTCGACTTGACTCACATTAGTTCGAAAACCACAACACCTTACATGAGCACGTCACATAAGCATGTTGCAAACCATATCAAATGATAACAGCCATAACCACCAAAACACACCAAAAACTTAGCAAATTAATACTAAGCAAACATTCACATAAAGCAAGTTTGAAACATTGCGAGTTAAAAGCAAAAACAAGACGCTGCAGTTCTACGAGTTGAACTTCACGGGAGCTCCCTAAAAACAAGCTCCGGTCCTCACCGAAGCTCTCCGGACCTTGCAGGAGCTCTCCGGACTATGCGTCGGACCTTGCCAACACTTGGCGGACCTAACAAAGAACTTGTCGGACCTTGCCACAGAAGAATGTTTTGGCAATATTCAAAACTTTGAATGTTAATGCTAACTTTTATCCTAATTGCCAATGTATTCAGCACACATAGGTCTCACAATCTCCCCCTTGATGAATGCATTGGCAACACCAATTAAAATCTGAACATTGGCTTATGAAAAGTTTTGAAAAGTTTTAAAAACTCATTTCTCCCCCTTTATTAATTTGTCCCCATTTTTTAAAATCAGAGAAGGAAGAAAGTGTATAACATATGCAAAGTGTAAAAAAAAATTTCTCCTTATACATACTTCTCCCCCTTTGACAATGTATTCAGCAAGGTTCAAAAGAAAAATTTTTAAATGTTATGAGCATATTATAACATATACATATAAAACAAAGCTCATCCAAGTCATACTATCAGGTTACTTACACTATCACATCAATGAGATACATAAAGTAGTGTAAGCCATGCAAGAGATCAAATGTATTTTTCAGTTTAAGCAAGTCATGATCTCCCTTACTCAACTATTTCAAAACCTGAAAACATGACACTTGTTGCTGCATTTTTATTATTCATAATCATTTAAGGCACAAAGTTGATCATATGATATTTGCAAGAGATTATATGCCGCATCAGCCTTATTCTAACCAACCAAGCCAAGCCTATGTCATTTGACAATCAGAAGCTTAAGGACATGGTTTTAGTCAAACACAATTCCTTCCAAGTTCATATTTTAGTGCAATGATAAGCAATCTCAAAAGAAGAAGTGCGATGCATGCATATTCTCTTGATCTTTTCTCAATTTTTTATTTGAAAACTCAACATGTAAGCTGATCACTTGATTAATTTTTTATGATTAAAAGCACTTGTGAGCACGCAACAAGTTCAAAACAGCAAGAAAGTTCGATCATGACCAGATTTAGTGTAAGTAATTATTCCAATTACTAGTCATGGAAAAAACTACAAAATGTATAACATGAGTAATGTAGTAAGAACTTTCAGCCTGTAAAAGGAATCACAAAGTCATATATGTATGAAATACTATGCTCATATTATTTTAGTTTCAGATTCACACATAGACTTTCAAAGTTTCAAAAACTCCCCCTCAATTTAAGCCATGAGGATGAATAACCCCTATTTCACTACGAATGAAACAAAAACGAGTGAAATCCAAAGGTTTTGTAAAAATATCAGTCAATTGTTGTTCGGTATCGACATGGTGAAGCACAATGTTTCCTTTTTCAACATTATCAAGAAGAAAGTGATACCTAATGTCAATGTGCTTAGTTCTAGAGTGTTTCACGGGGTTTTTAGCAATACAAATTGCACTAGTGTTATCAAAAAACAGTGGAACACTATCTAAATCAACCCCATAGTCCTTAAGTGTTTGAACAATCCAAAGAATTTGTGAGCAAGCACTAGCCGCAGCTACATATTCAGATTCGGCCGTGGATTGTGCAACTGAACTTTGTTTTCTAGAGGACCAAGCAACAAGTGAATTACCAAGAAAATGACAAGCACCCAAAGTACTTTTCCTATCAATCCCACAACTCCCAAAATCAGCATCCGAAAAAGCTTTCAAAGAAACGGTTGAGGAAGAAGGAAGAAAAATACCAAATTCTTGAGTTCCATGTAGGTACCTGAGAATCCTTTTGATGGCTTGGCGATGTGAAGCACGTGGAGAAGCTTGAAAACGTGCACAAAGACATACGCTGAATTGTATGTCCGGTTTTGATGCCGTGAGATACAAAAGTGATCCAATCATACTTCTGTATTCTTTTTATCGACCGGGTCACCATCTTCGTCAAGTTCAAGTGTTGTTGCTGTTCCCATTGGTGTCCGAAGAGGCTTGCATTTGTCCATGTTGAAGCGCTTAAGAAGGTTCTTTGTATACTTAGTTTGATGCACAAAAGTTCCTTCTTTTGTTTGCTTGATTTGCAGCCCCAAAAAGTATGTGAGTTCTCCCATCATACTCATCTCAAATTCTGAACTCATCATAGCTGAAAACTTGGACACGAGATCATGAGAAGCACAACCAAAGATAATATCATCCACATACACTTGAACGAATAATGAGTCATTGCCATGCTTAAGTACAAAAAGAGTTTTATCAACCTTGCCCATGGTAAACCCCTTTTCAAGTAATGTTTTTAACCTATCATACCATGCTCTAGGGGCTTGTTTTAGTCCGTACAAGGCTTTGGACAGTTTGTAAACATGATTAGGAAAATTTGGATTTTCAAAACCCAGTGGCTGCTTAACATAAACCTCCTCCTCTATGTAGCCATTAAGAAAAGCACTTTTAACATCCATTTGATATAACTTGAAACCTTTAGATGCAGCAAATGCTAATAAAATTCTTATAGCTTCTAATCTAGCAACAGGAGCAAATGTTTCATCAAAATCTATACCTTCAATTTGAGTGAAACCTTGAGCAACCAACCTAGCTTTATTCCTAACCACAACCCCATCCTCACTTTGCTTATTTTTAAATATCCATTTAGTTCCAATTAATGTGTGACCTTGAGGTGGAGGTACAAGTTTCCAAACATTATTTCTTTCAAAATTTACTAACTCTTCTTGCATGGCATTAATCCAAGATTCATTAGTGAGTGCGTGTGATATATCCTTGGGTTCAAAAGAAGCAACAAAAGCAGAATAAGCATGAGAGTTTGGATTGCAAAACCAGGACCGAGTGACTCATTCATGCAAGCTTCCAATGATTTGTTGTGGAGGATGACTTTTGAGTACTTGGAGGGGAGTAGACACTTCACAAGCACCTTCTTCTTCATGTTCGGACCTTTGATTAGGAGAGCTTGTTGATTGAGGAAGGTCCGAACCAGCAGTAGTGACTGTTGGTGCTGGTTGTGGTGCAAAATCAGCAGCTTGATCGTTATTTACTTCTGAGTTTTCGGGCAGCAGCACCACTTCTTCATCTTCTTCAATAAAAATACTCTCCCGCTGCGGATATGGATCCGGACCTGCAATATCGGAGCTAGTACTTGGGCTAGCTTCATCAAAAGAAACCTCGCAAGTCTCCACAATTTTGTTAGTGTCAAGTAAAAGCACACGGTAGCCTCTAGTATGAGATGGATAACCAAGAAACATGCCATCAACAGATCTAGCTTCAAATTTATCAAGATTACCATGTTTCTTAACAAAGCATTTGCAACCAAAAACACTAAAGTGTGTAACAATAGGCCTATGTCCAAACCGGAGCTCATATGGGGTTTTTCCAAGCTTAGCACGCAAGAAATCACGATTTGAGACATAACAAGCGGTTGCAATTGCATCAGCCCAAAATTTCCTAGGAGTTTGATATTCATCAAGCATAGTCCTAGCCATCTCAACTAAGGTCCTGTTCTTTCTTTCTACGACACCATTTTGTTGTGGCACATAGGGTGAAGAGTATTGATGATCTATTCCATTTTCAGCACAAAAGTGATCAAAGGATTGGTTTTTAAATTCAGTTCCGTTGTCACTTCTAATTGCTTTTAATGATCCTGGGTGATCAATAGATAATCTAAGAAATAAAGTTCTAACAAAAGCTTCATTCTTAGATGCCATAAAATAAACCCAAGAATATCTGGAATAATCATCAACAATCACAAGCACATACCATTTACCTCCGAAGGATTGAACACGTGCCGGACCTACTGTGTCAAGATGTAAAAGTTGTCCCGGTTCAGCTGTCATGGTCATTGTGAGAGGAGCATGTGAACCTGCAACAAACTTAGCATGTCTACAAGAAGAGCACACAATATCATTGTCCTTTTTAAGCTTCTGCAGCCCACGTATGCGATCGAGAGCACTAACACGAGTGAGATGATCAAAGCCTATGTGACCAAGTCTACAATGCCAAAAATATAGATCCTTTGTATCATTAGCAACTAGACAACGATGCTTAGAAGTTGACAAATCAAAATCAGCTTTAAAAACACTTCCAAACCTAGACATGTTAAACAAAAGCTCACCTTTTGAATCTACAACCTTGCAGCAATTTTTAGCAAAGCTAACCTCTAGATTTTCATCTAGCAATTGTGAAACCGAAAGCAAGTTGTATTTCAAATTTTTAACAAGTGCCACATCTTTTAAAGTGTAGAGATTGTTTACTCTAACCGAACCTTTAGCAATTATGGGAGTAGAAGAGTTATCGGCGAAAGTAACATTTTCTACACGTGACACAAAAGAGAGAGAGGAGAACCATTCTTTGTTATCGGTCATGTGGCGTGAGCAACCTGAATCCACAATCCAAATGTTCTCCTTCCTCAAACATGAAACCTACACAGCAGCACAACACGTCGATGACTCAATACTGGGGTTAGTTAAAAGACTTTTAGGAATCCAGTACTGAGTCACACGATGTCCAGCAGGAATAACACGCGAAAGCTGAGAAGGTACATCAGGTTTATGAGCCAAACATCGAAAATTTTTGTTCCTAACTACTGACTTAGAAGATGTGTTATATGTAGCACAAAAAACAGTAGGTCCGGGAGCAAGTTTTTGACTCATTACAGCAGGTTGCAAGCTCCGAACATTCGGTCTAGCAGATTTTGCTTGGTTGTTATGTGATCTAGCAAGTATTCTTTGTTTCTTATCGTGTTTAGCTAGTCTACAACAAAAATCCATGACATGACCATCTCTACCACAGTAGGTACAATGAAAAATAACCTTATTATCATGTCTAGATGAGCAAGCAACACGTTTATTAGAACACGAATGGGACAGTACTCCTGCAGATTTGAAAATCACCTCTTTTTGTCTAGGAGCTGTTTGAATCAAACCGCTTCCAAATGACTTTACAACTTTAGGTGGGTGTGCCTTAACATGAGCATGAGAATTAAAACCTAAACCAGTTTTATCATTACAAGACTTGGAAGAATTCTACAGCAAGTTTAGGTTCTTATTTGCATTAGAAAACTGATCTAGTGTCCTATGCATGTCATCAAGTTTATTGGACAGATCAAAGCAGTTTTCACATGAAGTTTTTCCTTTTAGTTTGCAATTTGAACAATATTTAACTTCATGCACACATAAAGCATTGTTCAAAATAGAAATCTCATTCATAGCATCATTTAGTTTCTTATTCAGATCATCACATGAAGAAAAATGCAAATCAATTGTAGAACAACAAGCATCTTTCAAATTTTTATCATTAAGTGCAGCAAGCTCTTTGTTCTTTTCAATTTCAAGTTCAAGTTTATCAAGTGTAGATGTGTGTGCACTTCTTAAAGAGGATAATTGTTCATAAATCAAATCACATGAGGAACAAGAATCATCACTAGGAATCAAAGTTTTTAAACGATTAATTTCAGATTCTAGTGATTCAATTTTAACAGCATTGTTCCTAAGTTTTTTATCCTTTTTCTTTAATATAACAGTGGCAAGAGAAATAGCATCACACATTTCTTCGCAAGTGGGACATACCTCTTCATCGTCGCTGTTGTGTTCTGCCTCCTCGGAGCTTGAACTTGACTTGCTCGCCATGCAGCACATATTTTACATAGCTTCTTCATCTTCATCACTACCGGTGTCCACATCACTTGAGCCAAAATCTTGAAGTGCAGAGATCATACTATGCACTATGTTGCGCATTGATAAATCTTTCTTCTTCTTATTCTTTGCAAACGATTTCTTCGGCCCTGTTTGCTTTTCTTCACGTGAAGTCGGACCTGAAAGGTTAGGGCACTCCGTACGAAAATGTCCTGTCTTACCACATTCAAAACATCGTTGAGGTCCGGAGCTTCCTCTCCTTCTAGTTCTCACATTTTGCAATGCTTTTGAGAACCGAGTAGAGATGAGTGCAAGCTCCTCCTCTGGAAAGTCTTCAATCTGTTCAAGGGTTAGAGAGGACAGCAAAGAGAGTGCACCACTAGATGATGATTGACTAGAACTAGACATGTCACGTTGCGAAACAAATGCAATAGACTTGTTGGGGTTTTTACGTGAGATGATGTCAATTTCATGACTTTTCAATTTAGAATAAAGCACGTCTAAAGTAAGAGAACTCATGACAGTAGATTCACGAATAGATGTAACTTTCATCTCCCAAATTGACATATCTAATGCTCCTAACAATTGTCTAGTATTTTCAGCATCTGAAAAGTTAACATTGACACTACGCAAGTTGCTGAGAATTTTATTAAAGCGAGCAAAAAGGTCGTCAATTGACTCACCAGGTTGCATCTCAAAACGCATGTATTCTTTCTTGAACATATCTTGCCTTACCTCCTTGATCGTATTGGATCCTTCATGGTAGTCACAAAGAGCTTTCCAAACATCATATGCAGATCGGAGGTGTGCAACACGGTCGAAGTCGCTTTGAGTCAATCTTTGGATGATCAAGTTGCGAGCCTTGTTGTTGTTGTTGTCAACATCTCTCATGTTCGCAGCCGTAACTTGATCGTTGGGTGGTACATCAAAGTTCCGGTAGACCTTTTCCCATATGGCGAAGCCTTGCGCCTGTATGTAGGCCTCCATCCGCGCCTTCTAAACCTGAAAATCGATGTCATTGAACACACAAGGTTTTGCGGAGTACTTCTCCATGATGGTTCGTCAAAACACGTGCAAATCATAAAGATTAGAGCACCTTGGCTCTGATACCAATTGTAGGCTCGAAGAGCAAGTGAAAATCTACCAGAGGGGGGGTGAATGGTAGATTAAAACTTTTCGCAGCGGAAACAACAAAAACCCCTCAGCAAAAAATCAATCGGTTAAAGAAACCGTGTGTGCAAGTGTTTTCAAATGTGTTCAACCATGACAAATCAAGTAGAGAGGTATAGAATCAAGTCACGGATCTAATGCAACAAGAATCACTTGAAAACACGAAGTAAAACTTGAGATACGATCAAAACATTAAACGAAGATCAATCTGTTCTACCCGATATAAAACAGATCTGCAACGCTGCAAAGAAACTCGTGTATCTCAAAAACTACAGATCCGAAGCTCGTGAAAATTTCACAGATGATAGATAATTGAGTTGTGAAGACAACCCAAAAAGAATCACGTCAATCGGATCTGTAAAACTCGAGTTATGAACGAAACACCCAAGCAACGTAGCTCTGTCCAGAAACTCGGCGAGAAAGGCTTGACGAAAAACAAGTCGGACGAACAAGGCACAAAAGCTCCTCGAAACTATGAACTTTATTCAATAGAAACACAAGAGGAACAGCCCAAAGTTATCTACTCATGAGATCTCTGGCCTCCCTTGCTTTTATAGCCAGCCCTCAGGCTAACAATCCAATCTAGGACTCCTACTCCTAATTGGACTCGTATCCTAACTTACCATAACTGCTCAGAACTCTTCTATTCATAGATAGAAGCAATCGTGAGACTTCCAAACCCCTTAGGAACATCCTAAACATTTCTAAAACAACTCAACTTCGTGCCTAGCACGAAATCCTATCATAACCAACTCAAATCTTCCATATATGAGCCATATCCAACTCAGGCTCAGCCTGAGTACGCAATCCAGCCGGTTGGACCTTTCCGACCAATTCTTTATGTCCACTTCTCTTCATCACGCCTTGGAACAATGTTGCCACGTCCATGCACTCCTTGCACACATGCAAACACCATCCAACGACGTACACGCAACCTTCATATGCACTGCCCTTGATCCAAACATGATGCGCGACCTCCCGATCAACTCAACCACAGCTCCTCCCGAACTTGGTTGTTGGAACCTCATCTCCTCCCTGAGACTAGTCCAAGGATCCCGTCACCAGCCATGTCTTGAACTCAAGCAACACCTGCACATGAATAAACAACCAATTCTTCCGAGCACAAGTCCTCGACTTGACTCACGTTAGTTCGAAAACCACAACACCTTACATGAGCACGTCACATAAGCATGTTGCAAACCATATCAAATGATAACAGCCATAACCACCAAAACACACCAAAAACTTAGCAAATTAATACTAAGCAAACCTTCCCATAAAGCAAGTTTGAAACATTGCGAGTTAAAAGCAAAAACAAGACGCTGCAGTTCTACGAGTTGAACTTCACGGGAGCTCCCTAAAAACAAGCTCCGGACCTCACAGAAGCTCTCCGGACCTTGCAGGAGCTCTCCGGACCTTGTGTCGGACCTTGCCAACACTTGGCGGACCTAACAAAGAACTTGTCGGACCTTGCCACAGAAGAATGTTTTGGCAATGTTCAAAACTTTGAATGTTAATGCTAACTTTTATCCTAATTACCAATGTATTCAGCACACATAGGTCTCACAAATCTTACAACTTATCTTTAGTTGATTTTGTGCGGTATCATTGTGGTATTCAGGTCGGTTTCTGTTCCGGTATTTCTACACGTACAAAATCCAAAAACCGTTTCTAGAACTCGTTACCTCCTCGGTGATGAGCTCCGGAGGCTCCATGTGTCCACCGGGTCCTTGTCTCTCCCTCTCCGCAGGGACGAGCTCCGGTTGTGCCGCGTGTCAAGTGAGCAAGACTTCCCTCTTCTTCGGAGGTGAGCTCCGCGTGCGCCACGTATCCTGGCAGTCGAGACCTCCTCTCTTATTCAGAGGTGGCTCCGTACACGCCACGTGTCAGTGCCGGACCTTTCCTCTCTTCTTTCCTCAGAGACGAGCTCCGAGGTAGACACGTGTCCAACAGTGACGGATTTCCCGAAGATAAGCTCCGGTAGCGACATGTGTTCAATAGAACCGGACCTCTCGGAGGTGAGCTCCGAGATCGACACGTATCCCGTGCGTCTGGTCCTCTGATTTTCGTGGTGACTAGCTCCAAAGGT
Source organism: Neostapfia colusana (assembly GCA_030760725.1). Classification (NCBI taxonomy): domain Eukaryota; kingdom Viridiplantae; phylum Streptophyta; class Magnoliopsida; order Poales; family Poaceae; genus Neostapfia; species Neostapfia colusana. Next base: position 42,411,471 of record JASWHV010000013.1, on the reverse strand, counting down.
GACATGTGTCCTGCAGAAAATGCCTTTGCTTCTCCCGCAGAGGCTAGCTCAGGGCAACACGTGTCCCACAGGGTCGGACCTCTCCCCTTTTGTGGAGATGAGCCCCGAGCCTGCCACATAGCCATTTTAGTGGCGGACCTCTCCCCACTTTGCAGGGATGAGCTCCGAACACGCCACGTGGCCAGCGGGCCGCGGAAGTTGTCTTCGGCGCTCTCTGTGAACTGGATTTGTCTCTTACTGGCTATCTATTTGATGATTTCTCGGTTCCCACTCCTTTTAAAATGTTTTTCTCTACATGAAATATGAATACATGCAGAAACCAGACATGAGGGTGTCACAAATCTACCCCCCCTTAAATTGAATCTCGCCCTCGAGATTCGTTAGTAGAGAATAGATGGGAAAATTCTGCCTTGATATCCTCTTCACGCTCCAATGTGGCTTCAGCTTCGGTGTGATGGCTCCATTGTACCTTGCACCATCGAATCACCTTGTTCCGGGTGACCCTTTCCTTTACGTCCAAGATTCGGACAGGGTGTTCCGCATAAGTCAGGTCCTCTTGATGTTCAAGCTCTCCCATTGATACTTGCTCCTCTGATACTCTCAAGCACTTCTTGATCTGGGATACATGAAACACATCATGTACGTCGGAGAGGTGGGTTGGGAGCTCTAGTTGATAGGCTACTTCTCCTCGCTTGTCCAAAATGTTAAATGGTCCGATGTAGCGAGGTGCTAGCTTGCCTTTGACGTTGAAACGTCTTTGGCCTTGGATAGGCGATACCTTAAGTTATACGAAGTCTCCTACTTCAAAGGTCAACTTCCTACGCCTATTGTCCGCATAGACTTCCTGTCGTGACTGAGCAGCCTTTAAGTTCTCCCGTACCGTTTGGACTTGCTTTTCAGCTTCTTGTAGTACTTCGGGTCCAAACACCTGGTTCTCTCCGGTTTCGTTCCAGAACAGTGGCGTTCTACACCGCCTACCATATAATGCTTCGAAAGGCGACATCTTCAAAAGCTAGCTTGATAGCTGTTGTTATAGGAGAATTCGGCATACGGTAAACTCCTATCCCAACTGCGCCCACGTTTCAAGGCGCAAGCTCTCAACATGTCCTCCAAAATTTGGTTTGTCCTTTCGGTTTGCCCATCAGTTTGTTGGTGATAGGCGGAGCTAAAATCCAGTCGTGTACCCATAGCTTTCTGCAGCTTCCTCCAGAATCTAGAGGTAAACTGAGAACCTCTATCTGAGACTATCCTCCTCGGGACTCCATGACGGCACACGATCTGCTCCATGTACAACTCGGCTAATTGTACAACGTTATAATTGGCCCTTACGGGGAGAAAATGGGCGGTTTTCGTCAATCGGTCCACGATAATGTAAAAGTCTCAAAACTTGTAAATAGAAAACTTGAACTATGAATAAAGTTGAGTTTAATACAAGAAATGGGACTTACAAAAACTTTTGGTCTACTCATGAAAGTGTTGGCATGTGTAATAAAAACTTTGAATTCAGTTTGAACTAAGAGGTGCACTTCAAAAATAAGAAGGGCATTTTCAAAAGAGAAAATTTAAAACTGTGTTTGAAAAAGTGTATTTGCAATAGCCAACTCAAGAATCAGGTGGCATATTTGAGTTCCTCAGGTTCAAATTATGAGGGAGACCAATTTGGAGGAAATTTGGAGGTGCTTGGATATGAATATCAAGAGGACTTGCAAATTTCGTCCAAATTTGAATTTAAACTTGAAACTGTGGCACAAATTGCCAAATGGAAAAATGGCCTTGAATTGGGATCCCTAATAGCTGAAGTTTACAATGAGCCAAAAATTGGGATATTTAGGAGAGGAGATGAGTGGGACTCAATTGTCATTGAGGAGACGGGGAAGACTTAGCACTTAAGCAACACTTTTTCCCTGTTCAGACTCACTCAACCGGTTCTCTGTTGTTCGCTCGAAGGCACTGAAGCGCTGGGCGCAGCACGCGCGCGCCACCGGGGCAGCGCTGCCGCCAGCTCCCGAGCAGCTACAGAGGCGGTTTTCCCTCGCCCTTATCGATCCCACCGAGTGAGTGTCGCCCCACACAGCCACCGCCACCATTACCGACGCCATCTCGGGTTTTACATCGCCGAGTGGCTCCCACGCGGAAGAAGTCACGCAGTTCATCGACGCCCGGCCACCCCGACGAAGCACCTGCCGTGCTGAGCCTCTCCACAGCATCGCCAGACCTCACTGAGCGTGGCCGACACAAGAAACCAGAGCTAACCCCACGGAAACCCCGACAGCGAGCTCATTTCTCCTCCACAGCGCCGAAGAGAGCCGCCGCGACAAGATTACGTCGCCCGGCCACCACAGAGCATCTCCCATCGAGTTGCAAAAGCAAAAAGGTGTGCCAGCAACTCTTCTCGCTTCACAACAACGCCGGCAGCATTTCATGGACCGTGCTCGCCGGAATTTCAGTTTTGCCGACGACATACGATAATGGCCGAGGGGAGAAACTCGGTGAATTCGTCTCACACGTCGAACCACTCCCAACACGACGTAGCATACACCTTCTATACCCCCATACGTGTTCATAGGATCAAGAACCACCGAGAACCATCGAGCAAAACCGCTGTTCATCAAGTTTTTCGAATTTTTCCGGATTTTGACCTAGCCCGACGGTGAGGTCATACTTCCGGCGAGTTCCAGCGAGATCGGCGGTTAGGTCCGTGTTCTCCTCGGTGCGGTAGTGCTGTACGTGCAAACGGCTACGTGTTTGGTGTAGTATAACGCCCTAGCGACATCGCCGGAGTGGCCACCGCTGCTGTCGCCGTTGCACTTAAGTTTCCGGCAACCTTCGATCGGAGGTAAGGCCGGCAACGTGTTCCTCGCGTGAAAATATGCAGTGTCGGCGAAAATCAACAAGTTCCGAGGACCGGAACCCCTTCCCGGCGAGCCCAGCGGCGGGGTCGCGCGGGAGCCGGAGGAAGACGGGGGCTGGCCCACGCGTCAGTCTCTGTTGCGAGGGAGTGGGATTTTCTGTGGCCTCGGATCGGTCTGTGACAACGCGGGGATGGGTCTGTGGCCCCGTGTGGCTTGAATTCAGCAGCTGACACGTGGGGATGGGGCCACTGTCAGAGTTTAAACATTTCCCCGATTTAATTTGAATTCCAGATTTACTTCAAACCTTAGAACCTCATAACTTTTGCTAGGAAGCTCCAAATTTAGTGATTCAAATTGGGTTGGATTCAGGATGAAAAACCCTCCCCAAATATGCAACCCAATTTGTATGAAAAGCAATAGAAAATTCTGGAGAATTCTTTAAACTTTTTAGCAAAAGAATTTTTGAGGGAGTTTGGTTCATCCAAAAATCCCCAAATTTTTCCAGGATATTCTTTAGGATATTAGGAGACTCCTGTAAAAGTTTCAGCTAATTTGGAGTTGATTTAGTTAGGGTAATTCTGATTTCAAGTTTCTGTATTCAAATGAATACAGAAACATTTTCAGAGAATTTCCAAAACTTGGAAATTCAGTTCTGGGCATTCCTTAGCTCCAAAAATCCTAGGAAAATTCATGAATGCTCTCAAAGCTATGTATGAAATTGTAGTTCACTTGGATGTGCATGAAAGTGCAAATTTATTCAAAATTAATTCCTTTTGGCTTAGATGCTTAAGGAATTATTCTGGGTGATCTACTTAGTGAAATATTCTGAATTTCGGTCCAGAGGACTTTCTTGTGACAAGGAACTCACAAGAAAATTTCCAGCTCCATTGAAGCCCTGGATCAGTAGTGTTCTGTTCCACCATTAGATGATCCCCACCCAAGTGATGAAACCCCACTCATCACTTGATCCTAGTACTTAAACACCAGCCCAGACCACTAACACCAGATTTATTTTAAATTCTTAAACAGGGTTCCAGTTTTAAAACTTGTCCTTAGTACTTGTTAGCAAATATTTTACAATTAACTATATATGCATGTTCATAACGTATGGTGCTTAAACGTGGAAGAGTGGAGGAAAGGTGAAGCTTGGATCAAGGAGCAGGAAGGCCAGTGATTAAGATTCCAGTCATCACCAGCAACTAACTTCATCTTGTCTGACTTTAGTCACCTGCAAAAACAAGGCAAGCCCCGGTTTGCACTTAAGTTGTTTTTAAAGTTTTCCCTTTGTTCACTACATTTGGTCAAGGTTTGTATGTGCATTAGGTCAAGGATGTTGATACTCCACTTGCATAACCAAACATGCACCCTGAGGTTAAGGGTAGAATTGTGTCATCGCTGTAGAATAAGGCCATGCTAAATAGGCTAGGACATCCGGTAGAAGAAGAGTAGTTGGAATCTACTCGCGAGCTTTGTTTTAGGATCACATAAGTGGGGTTGGAAAGAGAGGCAAACTAAAGTTTACGTTTCTAAAGATGAGACCGGGCAGGAGAGTTAGGTAGCGACAAGACGAGGTCTTGGTCGAGTAGCTCTGCCCGTGTCGGTCAAGGACCGAAGCGTATGCGGCCCTGGGAGCAAGTATTGAGTTGTGTACCGGATGCTTACTGATATATGGGAACCAGGAAACCGATGTACCAGGTTCACTAGATTGTAGAGGCATACCACATCGTCTCGTTAGACTTATGAGCCTGAGACGGCGCGACCGGTTCTACAGTTTAGTGGCCTGAGAAAGGTTGCCACATACGACGTGATGAAGGATGCTAGAGTTGGGTCTTCAGAGGCGGGCGTATGTGTCGAGTTATCCGGGTAGTGTTTGATTCGAATCACCGTCCCTCGCGGTTATGAGTACCGCTTGCTCACTGCGCTGTGACGTAGTAATCAAGTTGTGTGGGAATAGTTTGCAAAGTTTTAAATGCTGTTATGCTAATTATAAATTGTATGAAAACCATGTTTAAAGTAGAGATAGATCAAACTAAAGTTATTTTCACCTTGGGACAAGTAACATTGGAATGAAGCGTTTCTTGTTTGATTGTGGAGTTCCAATGTTGCTAGGCGCAAGGTCACTACTATTATGGCTAAAATCTGAAAGTTAAGGATGAACTCGTAGGCGAGTCTTTTCGCAAATGACAGGCTTAAGTCTTAGGTCACTTTCATGTAGAGTTTCATGTCTTAGGAGAGACGGTTAAGTCTTGCCGAGCCTTTGTGCTCACCCTTGCTATATAAGTGGTTTTGCAGGTAACCCTCAACGCTATAAAGAAGGTTGTCCAGTGAGACTCGGGAACTTCCGAGTCATGTCACACTTGGAGAACCTAGCCGCTGCCATGTCTTCGTGTTGCTAGCGAGAGGAGTCCGCAGGCTGGATCTCTTCTCGAGTGCTTCTTAGATATTCATCGTGAGCTATTTATAGACTTCCGCTTTAGCTATTTTATGTAAATTATTTACAAAGAATAATTGTAAGCTTCCGCTTTTGATTTATGTAATACTGTGTTCCTTATATGTGTGCTGTTGGGTGTCGCATAACACGGCACCACCCAATGCGATCCCCGGGCAAGGCGGCACGGCCCCGTGATCGAGGTCGGGCCCTCTCAGATAACCCAGATGGAGTCGTAACCCGACTGAGTACATGGCAATCCGATGATGAAATCCATACTGATATCCTCCCACTTCCATTCGGGTACCTTTAAGGGTTGCAACAATCCAGCGGGTCTTTGATGTTCGGCCTTCACCCGTTGGCATGTGTCGCATAGGGCAACGTATTCGGCTATATCTCTCTTCATACCATCCCACCAATAACAAGTTTTCAAGTCCTTGTACATTTTGGTACTTTCGGGATGTATAGAATAGGGTGAATCATGTGCCTCCTTCAATATCATGTCGCGGAGGTGTTTTATGTTAGGCACACAAATCCTTTTTCCTAGCCAAAGCGTACCCTTCTCATCTTCTTTGAAATTCTTTTATATTCCTTGTCGGATTCTTTCCTTGATCTCCTCATCCGTTGCTTGGCCATCTCTTATCTCTTGCTGCAATGAGGAGTGGATCTCCATTATTTCCATGTTTTTCAAGAATCCGAGGTGCAACCGTTCGAACTCCTTACGTAGTTCGGGTGGTAGCTCCCGAACTGTGAGTTGGTGACATGCTCCCTTTTCTGCTCAATGCATCAGCTACTACATTGGCCTTCCCAGTGTGATAGTTGATTCCAACATCATAATCCTTGATGAGTTCCAACCATCGACGTTGCCTCAAATTCAAGTCCGTTTGTGTAAATATGTACTTGAGTCTTTTATGATCCGTACAGATCTTACATTGATGACCAAGGATATAATGTCTCCAAATCTTCAATGCATGCACTACTGCTGGTAGCTCCAAGTCATGTGTAGGATAATTAAGCTTGTGCTTCTTTAATTGTCGTGAGGCATAGGATACCACTTGTCTTCTTGCATGAGCACACATCCGAGCCCCTGTCTGGATGCGTCACAATATATGTGAAAGCTCTTGCTTACGTCTGGCAATACCAGAACCGGTGCTGTGGTTAGCCTTTTCTTGAGTTCCTGAAAACTTCCTTGGCAGGCTGGTGTCCATTGTAAGACCTTCCCCTTCATTAGCAACTCCGTCATAGGCTTTGCTATTTTAGAGAAGTCTTTAATGAAGCGTCGATAGTATCCAGCCATCCCAAGAAAACTCCGAATATCCCTCACGCTCTGCGGTTGGTCCCACTTCAGAACATCTCTCACTTTTCCGGGATCGACCGATACCCCTTCCTTGGAGATTATGTGGCCTAGGAAAGATATTTCCTTTAGACAAAATTGACACTTGTTAAGCTTGGCATACAATTGATGCTCACGCAATTTCTGCAAGGTCAATTTAAAATGTTCTTCATGTTCCTCCTCACTTTTTGAATACACCATAATGTCGTCGATGAAAATCACGACGAACTTGTCCAAGTACTCCATGAAAACCTTGTTCATAAGATACATGAAGTATGCGGGTGCATTTGTCAACCCAAAATACATGACGGTATATTCATACGAACCATACCGTGTTCGAAAGGCTGTCTTGGGTATATCGGAGGGCTTAATCTTCAGCTTGAAGTATCCCGACCGAAGATCAATCTTGGAGAACACTCAGGCTCTTTTCATTTGGTTGAATAGGTCCTCTATACGGGCCACAAGGTATTTGTTCTTGATTGTTACCTCGTTGAGAGACCTATAGTCCACGCACATCCTTTGGGTTCCATCCTTCTTGTCTACGAAGAGCACCGGAACTCCCCATGGTGACGAGCTTGGACGTATGAAACCCTTCTCCAATTGTTCTTGAATTTGCTTCTTGAGTTCTACTAGTTCATTGACGGGCATCCTATAGGGTCTCTTGGCTATGGGTGCAGTTCTGGGTACCAAATCTATGGCAAACTCAATGTCCCGATCAGGGGGGATACCTGGAAGCTCTTCCGGGAACACGTCCGAAAATTCCTGAACCACCGGAATGCTGTCCAATGTTGCTCCTTGAACGTTGTTCAAATCTGCCTTTTCAGTGGTTTGTTGGGCTGACTCAAACTCGACACGAATACTGTGCTCGTTTGTCAACTGCACGCTCCTTTCAGCATATTGGATTACTCCGTTGTGCTTGCTTAACCAATCCATCCCGAGTATTATGTCAATCCCTTGCAAGTCCAAAACAATAAGGTTGGCAAGGAAGTCTACCCCCTTATTTTAAGGCTTACTTTCGGACATACTATATTAGTCCTCATTTCTCCTCCGGGAGAATTTACTAACATAGCACATTCTAAATGGGATATGGGTAGATGATGTTTGTCAACATATTTGGATGATATGAAGGAATGTGATGCTCCAGAATCAAATAAGTTGGTGGCTGGGTTGGAGTTGGCAAGGAACATACCAATTACGACGTCCTCAGCCTATTGTGCTTCCTCAGCAGAGACATGGTTCAGGTTGCCGCGAGCATAGTTCTGCTGTCCACGGTTTCCTTGATTGTCCCCTCCGTTCAGTCGCGGGTTCTGCTGGGGCACGTTGCCTTGCTGTCCAGGGCCTCTCCTCGGGCGCTGGTTCGTGAAGTGTCCTATTTATCCTCATGCAAAGCATGCCCTGTTGCCTACGGCAGCAGGTACGTTGGGGCAGAGGTTTTGAACAGGAGCGCCACTGTTAGGTCGGGGCGCAGGAGGCATGGGCACGCGAGGTGCTGGTGCAACGAGTTGTTGCTGTGGTGGCTGACCAGGGCGGTATGCAGGAGTGGTTGATCCATACTGCAGTGCAGCTGGGGGCATGTACCGAGGTCGTACGTTGCTCCCTTGGAGCTGGTTTTGCATCTTCCTCTTGCCTTCTCGCTTGATCTCTTTGATCTTGCTTTCGACCACTATAGCCTTGTCAACCAGCTTCTGGAAGCTTATGTAGTCATTGTTGAGGAGCTGAACCTGGATCTCATTGTTCAACCCTCTCATGAACAGGTACTGCTTCCTCTGGTCTGAGTTGACATCCACGGGGGCACACCGGGACAGTTGCGTGAACTTGTTGAGGTACTCATTCACACTTCTCTGTCCTTGGCGGAGACCTTCAACTTCCTGTCTCTTGATCATCATTACACCAGCAGGGATGTAATGAGAGCGGAAACTCTCCTTGAACTCAGTCCAAGTGATTGTCTCCTGGTTGACATGGGCGTTGCATAGGGCATCCCACCAGTCAGCGGCAGCTCCTATAAGTTGGTGCGACGCAAAGAGAACCTTCTCTCAGTCATTGCACTGAACAATGGCAAGCTTCTTCTCCATGGATTTCAACCAGTAATCGGCCTCCATGGGATCACTAGCTTGAGCAAAGGTGGGTGGTCGAGTCCTCATGAACTCTCCCAGTCTGTTGTGAGCCGGCAGTGGTGGTGGAGGTGGTGCGGAATGGGGTTGTTGTTGGCCTGCAACTGACCCAAAGTTTGGATCATGGTTTGCATAAGCTGGTTTTGCATGGCCATCAACCTTTCCAGGTTGTTCTCGCCAGCTCCGGGGTTAACAGGAACTTCATCGTAGTCATCCTCTTGGTTGTCACGGATGTTCCTTCGGCCGGTGTTTCCCCTCACCATCTGTGAGAGAGGACAAAATAGAATAGGAGGTAAGAAGGTTAGGTAGGTCCTTTCAACTATTTGCATCAAGGTGAATTGGACTGTATATATATACTAGCCCATATGAGGATGTGAACAAGTGCCGAGACATCTCACACCTCTTTCTACTTACGTGTGGACATGGACAATGTTTGGAGACGTCCCACAACTCACACTAAGCACACAGTCACAAACAATCATTGCAAGGGCTCATACAACTCCTATTCAAGGATGGTTCCCTATGTCAAGGTAGTTCTAAACACTACAGGAATAAGGACAATAGACGACGGCCGGATACCGTCGTCAATAAGAACACTCCCGTCATCAATAAGTTATTGACGACGGTAAAACTTTATAGACGACGGTTTTCGGCTTCGTCAATTATTAGTCATCAATAAATTTATTGACGACGGTAACCGTCGTCAATAATCTTATTGACGACAGCTAAATCTAGCTGTCGTCAATAAACCGTCGTCAGTTACGATGGCTTATTGAAGACGGTTTCTGGTACCTGGCCGTCGTCAATAACAATGGCTTATTGACGACATCTAAATCAGGCTGTCGTCAATAAGCTTATTGACGACGGTCAGGATTTCAACCGTCATCAGTAACCATGGCTTATTGACGATGGTTTCCACTCGGCCGTCGTCAATGACAATTGCTTTTTGACGATGGTTTCTGGTACCTGGCCGTCGTCAATACTAATGGCTTATTGACGACGGCCAAGTACCAGAAACCGTCATCAATAAGCTTTCCAATTTTTTTTAAAAAAACAGAAAATCCTGCCCTGGCTCGATGGCCAGATCACAGGCAATCAAAATATACATCACAGGCAGGCATAAAAACACTATACGCACACCACACTACCCTACGCTACCCCGACCGCTGCCACCGGAGTCCAGGAAGTCGTCGTGCGCTCGTCCAAACGCTGGTTGCTGAGGGGATGGAGTTTCCTGAGCCCGCATCGCCGATCCCTATGATGTACATGTATAGTTAGACAAATTAGAAGTTCACAAATGTGTATATGATTAAATAAACTCATTACAAGTTACAATTGAGCAAGTTAGCTAGATTTGGCTATGTTTGAGTAAGTTTGCTCATATTTTACTAAGTTTGAGAAGTATGGACTAGTAGTGTTTGTGTTTGAGCTAGTTCAAATAGTTTTGGCTATGTTTGAGTAAGTTTGGTCATATTTGACTATAGTTGAGTAAGTTGTACCATATTTTACTCAGTTTGAGGATGTTTAACTAGTTTTCCCTAAGTTTGAGTAAGTTTGATCAAATTTAACTAAATTTGATCAAGTTTAACTAGTTGCATCTATTATGAGAAATTTTGTACCTGTGCTCCTGACGTCGGCCCCTGTGGTAGCTGTATCGGTGGCGGCGCCCACTGAGAAAAGACAACAGGCTGTCCTGTGGCCATAGCCTGCAAATATGAAGTAAATTATTATACATGTCATTTATATATTAGAAACGTTGAGTACAATGATCTGAACTTACCTGCATGACAGCTTGCAGCTGTAGCATGTACGAGTGTTGATACTCGTCCCTAGCCCGGAGCTCGGCTGCCTGCTTCTCGTTCGCGAGCCTCAGCGCTTCCTACGTCCTCTGGAGCTCCTCCTGGACACTCTGGAGCTCCAGATCGCGGCTGCCACGCCTGCTGGATCCACCCTGCAATGAAGAGGCCCTCGAGTAAGACCGAGCCTCCCTCGAGTCTACTACTCCATTGAAGATGACCAACCTACACTTGAATTAACATTGTGTTCTTCTGCAAAGTAGACACTTGAAAAGTATCCTATCTCCTAAAGTGTAAATGCTTCGGCGATGCATCCTTCAACCCTTGCCCTATTACGAACCATCGGTTTTAGACATCTGAGTGCTCTTTCAATGTGGTAGATCCACCTATATTGAACAGGGCCACCTACTTTAGCTTCATATGGAAGATGGATTAGAAGGTGTTGCATTGGATTGAAGAACCCTGGAGGAAATACTTTTTCCATCTTACATAAAAGCACGGGTATCTCTATTTCCAACTTCTCCATCATCTCCCTTTTGATTTCTTTAGCACAAAGCTGTCTATAAAAATAGCTAAGCTCGGCTAACACCTTCCACACCTCATCATCAAGATAGCCTCGAAACATAACCGGCAGAAGTCTTTCCATGATTATGTGATAATCATGGCTCTTCAAACCAGTAAAATTATAGTAACTTTATAATTTATTTATGTCACGGCCCTACATCTATTGGAAAGGATAGGTCCTAAACCCACCCAAGAGTGATCGAGCGGAGCGTGCTCATGACGAGACGCGTGGTATGGATCCGAACGAAATTTTGGCAGCATAACCCCGCTGTTCTCCACTGCACGCCCGAAAATGGTGCAGCAGAGAACAACAGGGTTATGCCGTCGAAATCTCCTCTAGACCTAAACCCGCGTTTCATCACATGCCACGCCCCCTCGGTCACTCCCAGGCTGTCCAAAAAGGGACAATTCCGAACGTTCACGCCTCACATGCGTAACACATGTGAGACGGGCCCGTTTGAAACGGGTGACGCATGTTGTATAGGTTTACGTCAATCTTTCGTTTTTGAGTCATTTAAAAGAGAGAGAGGAAAGAACGAGAGAGAAGGAAAGAACGAGAGAGAAGGTTTACGTCCACGCGCGGGAGCTTGCCGTCCTCGGTGCCTGTCTCGACTAATACATTACCAATAAATGGGCCGTGACAGAACCTAAATGGGTCGTGTCAGGCCGGACCGGGCCGAAACCCATTTATTTACATATAGTAACTAATCATGCAATCAATCAAAGTATTATTTAAACAATAATCAATAACAATACTAATTAAACAATTAAACAACTAAGGTCGGGGCTCGGGGCGGCCGAGGGACGGCAGCGGCGGCGGCGGGGCGGGGCGCGGGATGGCGGTGCGCAGTGGGGCGGGGCACGGGATCGAAAAAATTAGGATCGAAAAAATGCCTCATTATTCAACTTAGAGCGAATCTAATGTGAAAATCTGGGAAAATAAACATGTGACGATGTGAAATTTAAAGTGGCATATTGCAGGGAAGGGAAAATAAACATGTTTTAGTTCTCAAACGATCATCCCAATAGAACAAGAAAGAATTAGTTTGCGTGTAATGAGGATGTCACCAGCACAACCATAGGCAGAAGAACTGAGGAAATCTTGTTTCTGCACACTCATATATTGAGAATAGCATGTGACTTCTTGTACATACTTCCATAAAATTTATAATGTCTTGGACTGTGGGGCACTCCCCTACTGTTTTTTTGTAAAGGAAATACGGCATGCTGCACATGTGTTAAATTTCTCTAGATCCGCCGCCACTGGAGTGTTCATCGAAGTCGCTTGTGAAAGCCTAAGTAGTACTCACTTGTTCCTTTTCTATTTGATGCTAATAAGAATCAATGTTTTTAAGTCGCCTAGTTGACCCTAGTCGCCTTAGGGGTGACTAGGTCGACTAGGGTGACTAACCGTCGACTAGGGCGACTAGTCGCCCCTAGTTGACACCTAGTCGAGGTCCTAGTCGTCCAACATTTTTTTATAACAGTTTCTAGTCGATGCTTATATATATCGACATATACACACACACACACACATATATATACAACAATTCAGCAGCACAGATTGAGCATTGTAATTAGCAAACAAACCTTTAGAAGATCATATCAGCAACAGTTTAAGATCAGAATAAGGTTAGAAAATAGAAATTACATACCAGATTGGCTGGCGCAGGGGAGGGGCTCGGTCAGCGTAGGAGCAGGAGAGGGGAACGGCGCGGGCGGCGCGCCGGTGCCAGAAGGGAGCGGGCGAGGTGCTGTTGAGGTAGGCGCAGGAGGGCGGCGGCAGCTCAGTCAGAGAAAGGCGCGACCCGGCAGCCGGCGCCGGGGAGTTGCTCAGGCGGCGCAGGGAGGTGCTCGGGCGCCGCAGGGGAGGGGCTTGACCAGCGCTGTGGAGTCGTCCATCAACAAGGGCGCCGGCGTCAGCACCGTGAGGCCGGAGGGGATGGGACTTACCTCGGCCGGAGACGGGCGGTGGCGGCGGCGAGGACGGACGGCGGTGACCGGGACGGCGGCGGCGACTGGTACCTCGGCCGGAGACGGGCGGCGGCGACCGGGGCGGCGGGGACGGGCGGCGGCGACTGGTGCGAGTCGGGAGGCGGCACTGGCCGCCTCACGGCTCGCGCACGGGTTATATACCCCGTTATTGATGACGGTGCTAGGAAACTGTCGTCAATATGGACTTGTTGACGACGGTACTAGGTCGTCGTCGTCAATAACTCCTCGGGTGGGCCCGAATTTAGTTAAAGACGACGGCCACTGTCGTCAATAATTTATTGACGACGGTTCTCATCTAGCCGTCATCAATAACTAAGTTATTGACGATGGCTATAAAAAGCCGTCGTCAATAACATTAAAGACGACGGCCCCGTCGTCAATAAATTTGGCCGTCGTCTATGATTGTTTTTCCTGTAGTGAAAGCCAATCTAAGCGTCATAGGGTGCTTCCTTTGGTCAGCGTGGCTTAACTACCAATTTGTGTCTAATACCGATCTATGATTCCTATTTAAGTGTGTAACCTACTATTAACCCGTGGCTCCAATATCAATCTGAGGTTTCTATCTAGGCATGTAACCTACTGTCAACCCGTGGCTCTGATACCAATCTGTGACGCCCTCAGTTCTGTGGAAAAACCACGGAACTGAGAACTAATGCATATGTGTGCCCAGGATGTTTATCACACATACGCATATGTTCCACAAACTGAATTCAGATTATATATTACCACGAATAACAGAGTTTCTTACAATATTTCATGAGTCTTGGACTCATGCTTACATCGGAAGTCTTTATTTCTATGCAGCGGAAGTCTTTATTCTAATGTGGAAGCAATTTAACTAAATGCGGAAGCAAATCTAAGCAGAAGTGGCTCCATCTCTACTCCCTCCACGGGCAAGGTTGAGAATAGATCACACGCCTTAATGTTCCACTTGGTCTTCATAGTAGTCTTCTCTCGCTGCTGATGATGAAATAATAATGCAAGTTTGAGTACAATGATGTACTCAACAAGTGCGGGAAAAACACGATATGTAGCTCATAACAAGGTAGGTATAAAAAGGCTCTTTTGCAGGAAAACAGATTTATAAAACCATGATAAAACAGCAACTTAACTTTAGATGAATGTAATCCCAGCATGTATTAAATTATCAACATACCTCCACCACTTTCCATGTTCCACCCGAACATTAACCAACTTTATTCTTGATCACGAATACCTCCTCGTATTCGCTACCATCTCACGAAAACCTTCTCGTATTCGCTACCATCTTATCTCATAAACAACTTCGTCTCACACCGAGACCAATCTCGTTGCCATGACTCAACAGTCATGCAACCATCTTATCACCCGGACTCAACAGTCCCAAAACCAAACCATAACCAAAATCAATAACCAAAACCAAGAACCATCCCAATAACCATCCCAACTAATCATGGCAGTTGACCAGGCGCTCGTGACCGTAAGCTCGGTTATCATTATAGTTTTAGAACCATGCAGAGTTTGCACCTCTTTACCCACAAGTTTGTGATTTCGTCACCCGTTGGCGACTGCAGAACCTCCATTATACCAGTACACAACTGTCGGTGTATGGTCAAGAGATCACAAAATAGCCTTTACAAAGGGGTTACTAGATGTATGGACTCACTAAGGTTTCACCGGTAGGCTAGAATCTCCAATTCACCCACCCACGGGCCCCCTCTTGTGCCATGCAGTCCCTAGGGCAGTCCTCACTCGACTCCCATTCCCCGCGCCTTCCTCAATCCATAACACTCTAGCAACTTACCTAATTACTCAGCTAAGCCGTACCCATACTTGGCCTTGTGGTGGCACTGTTATCCTGGCATGTGCATGCATGAACCGGTCCTTAGATCTACGGCAAGTAAACCACCATCTCATGCTACCTCATTCACAAACCCAGGCTTGCCTAGATCTCCCTCTGATCCATGTTCAT
This sequence comes from Neostapfia colusana, assembly GCA_030760725.1. Taxonomy (NCBI): domain Eukaryota; kingdom Viridiplantae; phylum Streptophyta; class Magnoliopsida; order Poales; family Poaceae; genus Neostapfia; species Neostapfia colusana. Next base: position 42,396,441 of record JASWHV010000013.1, on the reverse strand, counting down.
TAACATCATCAGTTTCTCATTATCATTACGAGTGCAGTTAGCTAGACACATCTATCTCGCTTCCCAATCCCATGGACTCAGCGAAGCATAAAGAAAAAATCGTACCCGACTCATAAACTTCCCTGGCGACAAGGGTGGTTTAACTAAAACTAGTAAACTCCTATAAAAGGGCTTCCCATCATGTTTGACTCAGCACACACACCTTTTCACAAAACAAAACAGTTTTTCCCAAAAACATAGGATCAATATGGTCAAGGGGCACTTGCCTTGTTCTTGCGGTTCCGGTTGTTCTTTGATCTCAAAACCTTGTTGCTGCAGCTCGTCGTAGAAAGCTCCCTGAGCTTGTCCCGCTATGTACGTTCACGTGCATACAAGATTCACAGCAATCAATATCATGCACAAACTGTAAACTAGATGCGATGATGCATATGCATGCTATCCTATGATTAGTTTTATTAGATTGGTTTGCACGTGTTCTTGCATGGCTTGCATGGACAGAGGTGTTCAGATCAAAGGTGGACGTGGCGATGATCTTGTCTTTAGATCAACCTGATCATCAAGTGATCTGTCCACAAGAAGGCTTCTGTTCGAAGGAACCAAAGAACAGATGCAAAGAAAACACAACGATGTCGTAAGGTGGTATTGGAGACCTACCTTACCTTCTTCTTGGTCTCGAGGTCCTCCTCAGATCGTCAGGCGTTCCTCTGGCGATCTTCCTTGCTGAACTCCGGCGATGGCTATCTCGGCGAGTTGGGGGCTAGGGCTCTAATTCGTCGGCTCAGGAGTTGGAAAAGAAGTTGGTGGTTTCGGCCAGGGGTTCTGGGTTCTATTTATAATCGGGAAGAGAAGAGTCCTAATCTGATTGTATCCCGAATAAGAGTCCTGTGAAAATTTGTCGTTGAATCTTACAACTTATCTTTAGTTGATTTGGTGCGGTATCATTGTGGAATTCAGGTCGGTTTCTGTTCCGGTATTTCTACACGTACAGAATCCAAAAACCGTTTCTAGATCTCGTTACCTCATCGGTGATGAGCTCCGGAGGATCCACGTGTCCACTGGGTCCTGGTCTCTCCCTCTCCGCAGGGACGAGCTCCAGTTGTGCCGCGTGTCAAGTGAGCAAGATTTCCCTCTTCTTCGGAGGTGAGCTCCGCGTGCTCCACGTATCCTGGCGGTCGAGACCTCCTCTATTATTCGGAGGTGTCTCCGCACACGCCACGTGTCAGTGCCGGACCTTTCCTCTCTTCTTTCCTCAGAGACGAGCTCCGAGGTAGACACGTGTCCAACAGTTACGGATTTCCCAAAGATAAGCTCCGGTAGCGACACGTGTTCAATAGAACTGGACCTATCGGAGGTGAGCTCCGAGATCGACACGTATCCCGTGCGACTGGTCCTCTGATTTTCGTGGTGACTAGCTCCGAAGGTGACATGTGTCCTGCGGAAAATGCCTTTGCTTCTCCCGCGGAGGCTAGCTCAGGGCAACTTGTGTCCCACAGGGTCGGACCTCTCCCCTTTTGCGGAGATGAGCCCCGAGCCTGCCACATAGCCATTTTAGCGGCGGACCTCTCCCCACTTCGCTGGGATGAGCTCCGAACACGCCACGTGGCCAGCGGGCCGTGGAATTTGTCTTCGGCGCTCTCTGTGAACTGGATTCGGCTCTTACTGGCTATCTATTTGATGATTTCTCTGTTCCCACTTCTTTTAAAATGTTTTTCTCTAAATGAAATATGAATACATGCAGAAACCAGAGATGAGGGTGTCACAGAGATGGTGGTTGCTTGCCGCAGATCTATGGACCGGTTCATGCGAGCACATGCCAGGAATACAGTGCCACCACAAGGCCAAGTATGGGTGCGGCTTAGCTGACTAATTAGTTATGTTGCTAGATTGTTATGGACCGTGGAAGGCGCGGGGAATGAGAGTCGAGTGAGGACTGTCCTGGGAACTGCATGGCACAAGAGGGGGACCGTAGGTGGGAGAATGGTGATTCGAGCCTGCTGGTGAAACCTTAGTGAGTCCATACATCTAGTAACCCCTTTGTAAAGGCTATTTTGTGATCTCTTGGCCATACACCGACGGTTGTGTACTGGTATAATGGAGGTTCTGCAGTCACCGACGGGTGGCGAAATCACAAACTTGTGGGTAAAGTGGTGCAAACTCTGCAGGGTATAAAACTATCATGATAGCCGTGCTTCCGGTCACAAGCACCTGGCCAACTTCCATGATTAGATGGGATGGTTATTGGGATGGGTGGTTCGGTTGGGTATTGGGATGGTTATTGGTTTGGTTATGGTTTGTACTTTGGATTTGGTTTCGGGACTGTTGAGTCTTGGTAATGAGATTGGAACTATTGAGTCATGATAATGAACTTTGGTCTCGGTTATGAGACGGAATTGAATATGAGATGAGATGGTCATGAATATGAGATGGTATTCATGAGCATGAGAAAAAGTTGAGAAAGATAAATGTTTGGATGAGACATTTAAAGTGGAGAATCATGATGGAGTTATGTTACTGGTTTAATTGGATACATGTTGGGATTAAATTCACTTAAAGATAGTTGTTGTTTTTATAATGTTTAAGAAATAAACTTTGGTTTCTGCAATGAGCCTTTTTGTTCCTACCTTGCTGTAAGCTACATATCATATTTCCCGCACTTGCTGAGTACGTCATGTACTCAAACTTGCATTATTACTTCATCATCAGCAACAGGAGAAGAATACTTCAAAGATCATGTGGAGTACTAGGCGTGTGATCTACCGTCAACTTGCCTGTGGGGATGGAGTAGGAGATGGAGCCGCTGCCATTGCTTAGTTTGCTTCCGCTATGGTGTAGAAGACTTCCGCTGCTAGAATAAGACTTCCTCTGCTAGAATGAGTTAGAGACTCATGAGACATTGTAATAAAACCCTGTTATTCATGGTATTTGTAAAAGCCCAAGAAAAGGGACTTGTAAAAACTTTTCTTCACCTCACAACACCACAGTTTTTGTTGGGGATATCTTAGGAAATATTGTGAAGAGCAAGTAACCTCCATCAAAAGAGTGATTAGAGGGGAAAGCCTTCACTTTCACAAAGTAGGGTTTCTACACATGAACATGAGAGGTTGAGCTCACCCCTAGAACTTAAAAAGTCTTGGGAAGGTTCAGTCCAAGTTTCATGTAAATCCAACACTTTTTGAGGCACTTTTGGAGGTATTTGAAAAAGAGGCCAATTTGAATGTAAATTCAAATTTCAGCAACTTTCATCACTCAAATTCAAAAGTTAGCTTCATATTCAAACTCAGCACATTTTTCTGAGTAAGCCCACCAATTTTCATCCTCATCGGAGGTCATCTTGTCAAGAGCTAAATTTGCAAGAATTCAAAACTGAATTTGAATTTCAGTATAAACATGCAGCAAATTTAGCCAAACACAGTTCAAATTTGAGAGTTCAAATTCAAACTAAGACTTGGTGGCTAAGTCTCACATTAAATTGTGAGTAGCTGAGGATATTTTGGCACAACAGAATTGAGAAAATTGGAAAAAAGAAATAAGAGGGGAGGCTCACATGTCAGCAGACTTCAGACTGAAGTTTCCTCGGGTGCATTTTTTTTCCCTCGGCCGAAGCCTTGCGCACGCGCCAGCACGATCACCCAGTGGCCAACCGCCTCAACCGGTGCCACCTCCTGCTCGAGGAAGAGGCAAAGGGCGCAGGGGAGACGCCGGGATCGAGTACACCGCGACCACGTGCAGTCCTCGCACTTCCCTTTAATTCCTCACACGATCAGAGCCTTCCGCGCGGCCGACCTCGCTGATCACCGGCGCCCAGCCAGCACAGGCGTTCTCATGCCCGACGAGCTAAACAAGAAAGGTCCGCTCCGAGGTACTGATCACAACAGTACTGGCCTCGCCCTCTCTCTCGCACGGTCAGCAAAGAATTTGGGGGATTAGCGCGTCGGAGTGTTTAGAACCAAACCATGCGAAATCCGGAAATTCGTAGCATGTAAGCCACGACTCCTTAGGCCGAGCTAAAGACGGGATCTAGACTCGCCCACGCGTTTCTGAGATCAGAAACCATCGAGTTTCCTCGAGTATGGGCTACGTTCTTCGAGCTTTTTGCATCGGCGCCGATTTCCGGTCTAGGTCACTGGTGAGGTCGTAGTTGCATCCGTTTTCACGGGGATCGGTGCCCATGTCCATGATCAGCAGGCGTCAGCGGAGCTCCCCAAGCAAACCGCATCGAAAAAGGTGCAGGGGATGCCGAGTTCGACGTCGCAGGTGAGCTCCCGGCCGCTGTTGCCGGCGGGAGCACTGTACCGGCCGTTGTCAAGCTCTGGTGAGGGCACCACCGTGTTCCCCAGGCCGAGATAGGCACAGGCGGCGAGTTTCGTCGGAGGTCGGGCAGCAGAACGCCCGGCGGCGAGGATTCCGGCGAGGTGGGCGGCGGGGAGACGCGGGAGCGCGAGGTTGAAGAAGCCTTGCGGGCCCCGCGTGTCAGTCTCTGCTGAGAGCACTCGGGATTTGCTGCAGCACCGGGATCCCGCGCGGATGCGCGGGTGATTCTGCGGGCTCCGGTGTGGGTTAGCTGGGAGGCTGACACGTAGCCGGGGGACCCACCCGCAGGATTTAAACATTTTTGGAATTTCCAGTTTTAGTTCAAACTTTAAATGCATAGAACTTTTGCTAGGAAACTCCAAATTCGATGAACCAAATTTTGCTGAACTCAGAATTCTGTGTACTTTCCAGCAATACCAATTTCAGACTCATCCAAGTTAATTTAACTCCCCTAATTGGATGATAAAGGGAACTGCCCTGAGAAAATAGAAAAATGTACAGAAACATTTTTCAGATTTTCTCAAATCTTAAGTAGGACATAACTTTCAGTAGAATTATTCAAATGACATGAAACCAATTCCATTAGAACCAACTTAAATTCTAGTTTCCAGAAAGTAATGGTTGGAGCCATGAAAAACACTGGAATTACTTAGAGGCTCAAATATTGACCAAATGGGCTTTTATTTGTACAAGGTTCAAATGAACTTTGTTTCAAATGAAACTTGGTCAAGACTCTGGTTAGGACCCTACCAAGCCACCATAAAAGTTTCAGAAACAAAGGGGAGGGCTAGCTAGAGTTACTAGTAATTATGTATTCAAGTTTACACATTGCATATAAATTGACATGTAGTATTTCATTAAACATGTAGTCGCTGAAGAAGAGACTCCGGAAGTGCTGGACTTCCTCCTTCCGGAAGAAGAACTAACCTCTGACCAGCAGCAACAAGGCAAGCCCCGGTTTGCATTAACTCTTTTATCAAGTTTTGCTTTGTTCACATAATTAGGGTGATGTATGAATGTGCATTAGGTGTAGGATGAATGGAACCCCACTTGCATGACCAGAAAATTTCCATAAGAGTGAGGATAGTGTCTAAGACCTCGAATAGACAGGCTATGCTTAATGTTTCATAGGACTTCGGTACAAGTCGAGTAGTTGGAATCTACTCGCGAGTTTAGGCTTGGGGCACACGGGTTCGGTTGAGACATGTGAGATCACTTTAGTAATGAAACTGAGACCAGACAGGGGCTATGGCGCAACAAGAGGAAGTCTTGTGTACGTGGCCCTGTCCGTGTCGATTGAGGACCGATCCGTGTGCGGCCCACACTGATCAAGTTTGAACATACCGAAGGCATATCGGATATATGGGCCCCGATAAACCGATGTAGCCTAAACCTCTGGGCGTCGAGGCATAACGCACCGATTTATAGGTGTAGGTTGAGGGCAGCAAGGTGGAAATCTGCCAAGGGGCATAGAGAGATGCTCCGTGTGGGGAACCTCCTGCTCGTTTCGGTGTGACCGGTTCGACGTTTGGGCTGTTGGGTGAAAGGTTGTCCCGTCCGACATCGAGTGAGCGTGCTGTGCAGCTCCACGGATGGGCGTACGTGACGTGCTCTTTGGGTTTCCCTGCAGGTGTATATCGAGTCGATTTGCCGTCCCTCGGGGTGAAGAGTACCACTTGGTCACTGAGTCGTGACGTAGAATAATGTATGAAATATGTTGATTCAATATCGCTGATATGATATAATATTGTATTGCTACATGTTTGCCACCAAATATTGCATACTAAATTTCAGCTTCCTGAACCGTTAATTTGTTGCTAAAAGCTGAACTAAGGATGAACTTGTAGGCGTGTCCATTTGCTGCAATATTACTATCCTATGTCATTGTACACCTCATGTAGAGTTTCATGTTTAGGTGAGTCGGTTAAGCCTTGCTGAGCCTTCGTGCTCACGGTTGCTGCTTAAGTGTTTTTCAGGTGAGGAGCCACCCACGGACTCGGAGTACGAGTCCACCGGCGAGGGTTACCCTCCGTCAGGGACCACGGCTGAGTGGGAGCCGTACACGCCGCGCTGAGCTGAGGAGTGCAGCCAGTGTTGGTTGCCCTAGGGCTGGGCAACCGACTTTTGCTAGATAGGCGGGCGTGAGTTGTACAGAGTAGACTTCCGCTGTGTAAAATAAATACTAGTTTGTAACTGAAGTTGTACCTTTTTGTACAGTTCAGTTTGTTTTTCCCATGTAATATATTGTGTTCTTATGACGTGTGCTGTCGGGTGTCGCATCGTGCGGCACCACCCTCTGCGATCCTAGATGAGCGGATTCCGGTCCGCCACAGCCTGGTATCAGAGCTGCATTGGGGATAGCACAGTACTTAAGGACTGTATTACGGGATGAACATAGGTACGGTGAGGAATCGGTAGTTGCCCAAGTAAGGACTATATTAGCCTAGTTACTTAAAGTGGCAAAGACTAACCTATGTGTTATAATTCTGAATTTTAATTATGTAACGACGCACCTACGCTCTGGTAAGAATGGTAAGGAACGCCACCGAAAGCGGTTCAATTTCAGTTAGCTCTCCTGACGAGGAACATGGTTCAGGGATAGGTCTCACAGCTTGGTGTGAGACGTCAATATGAAACTCTTGGACTCTTCATGTTCCTGAGTTCATATGAAACGCTGATCCCTAGCGTGCATTAGGCAAGTAAGTGGAGACCCCATCGCGTGGTCAGTAACACGAGAGTGTGTTCGTCTAGAAATAGCCCAGGAGGACATACGCAGCGCTTGCCATCGGCGTGCCCTGCAGGGTAGTATGTGGTATCTGTTGGGTTGATAACATTCCCAACCGTGACGACATGTTCATGAAATACTCGGGTTCCCTGTCGTGTGGTGTTGAAACACGATCATGTACCTTGAGACGTGACCTAACTCAAGGACGGCCGTATGGCAATGATACGGGCGTTGTATTTACTTTTAAATATGATCCTGCCTGAAATGAAAACCACCATTGAGTGCACCATTATTGTGTGGTCTTCTGCAGGTACTAACCACGTATGTATCTGTGTAGCAAATGTGTGCGAGAGACCGTTTAGTGCCACACTTGAGACGTATATGCCGGTATAATCCGGTTAGGATTTTCTTTTGTGAGGAACGTAGTACCGAGATATTGTAGGCATATGCATGAAAATAATGATAACAAGGAATTAAAATCACTAGGTTCAACATTTAGGACCCTGGTTGGGTAGAAAAATTGGAGGGTGATGAGTGTAGATCCAAAAGAATGAAAAACAGAGTGCTCTGTTTTGGGCAGCAAGTTTGCTGAACTTCAACAGAGCACAACTCACAGGTATTTTAGCCCAGGGAGGTGTGGTATATAGTTCTGGAAAGTTATTTTAGTACTCTACAATTTTTTTGTAGACTTCCAGAGCGGAAACTCACCTTAAGATGGCTTAAATTCCAGAGGAATGTAAACTGTCCAGAACCAGGACAGAGTTAAACACTCTCTGGACTGTTCTGTTTTTCAAACATAACTCCTAGTAGAAAAATCAAAAATTTTCATAGGATACATCTTTAGAAAGGGTAGAAGATGTGTTACATCTTTGCAATTCAAAGTTTCTGAAATTTCAGCACAGAATTCAGTGGAAATCTGGGTTGAAAACAGCAACTTCCCAAAGGAGGTGCTGTTGAAATTCTTCAAGGAATTTGGTTGACTTTGAATTACCATAACTTTGTAACCAAAGCTGATCTGAGGGCATATAAGTACTCGTAGGAAAGATACTGAAGTTAACGTTAACTTTGGTGTTCAACTTAAGTCATGAAAATGCCCAGAACCAGGTCAAAATCTGGAATGTGTAGAAACTGGTCATTCTGGCAGAGAAATGACAGTTGAACTCATGTGAGAGATTGTGGTACCCTAGAGGGGGTTTGAGTACTCCCAATGGGGTAGAACATACTCATGAGAGGTTATATTCAACTAGTAAAAGATTTGAGTATAGGTCTTACTCAAGTTTCTTTTACTAGAGACCATGTTTGTGTCGTATTAAAGATAAAAGGGTGGTTTACGTGATGACAACGCGATAGTAACGTCTCGTAGTGACAAAACCTAGTTGTGGTGAGCTTCCAAAGAGGGGGTTCATCAAGTTGGATTAAACTAGCTTGTATTTGGTCTGGTAATGGTGTAGCTTGTGCAAAGTTATTACATTATCTACACACGAGATGTATCGCATGTTTTATTGTCATTATGTTTTTACGCCTAATTTTATTGGACTGCATGCAAGATGTTGCGGGACTGATGTTTATTGTCGTATGGTTGCAGATGGTTCGCACTAGGACCACGCACGAGGTTGGTGGCTCTAGCCAACAGGGAGGTGATGACTCCCAGCCACCGGCCCACGACAGCACCCCGCAGCAGCAGCCACCACCGCCGCCTCCGCTTACTCTAGCGGATGTGATAGCGGCACTGGTGGGAGGTTGTGAGGACCAGACCGACCTGCTCCGCACGATCGAGCAGAATACGTCCCAGGCGGGGGGGGGGGGTGGCGTCAAGACAGAGGGCCTCGTGAGCCCCGCGAGGTGTCGTACTCGGATTTCATGAGTACGCACCCTCCAGTGTTCACAGAAGCCGAAGAACCTCTGGAGGCTGACAACTGGCTGCGGACCATCGAGTCCAAGTTCGGGATGCTCCAATGCACGGAGCGGCGAAAGACTTTGTTCGCAGCGCAGCAACTTCACAGTGCCGCTGGCGCGTGGTGGGCGAACTATGTCGCCTCACGTCCGGCCGGCCATGCCGTGGAGTGGGAAGAGTTCTGGGAGGCGTTCCGCGCCTATCACATCCCTCCCAGGATCATGAAGAGGAAGTTCCATGAATTTTTGGAACTGAAGCAGGGCAGGAGGAGTGCCTATGACTACTCCCGTGCCTTCAACCATCTGGCGTAATACGCGTCAGACTATATCTCCACTGAGGAGAAGAAGCGGGAACACTTCTATCGGGGGGTTACACCCCGAAATGAAGACACATGTCGTTCAGTGGAATCGCGGCACTTTCAATGAAATGGTCAATGCCGTGATCATGCAAGAGGACGCTCAGCGGGAGTTGGCAGCTTAGCAGAGGAAGCGCAGCGCTCCACCTAGCAGTGGGGGTGGCGCTCCCCAGAAGTATCGGATGGTGTATCGGACGCCATCCGGGCAGCAGTGGCATCCACCGGCGCGACCTCAACGGTTCGGGGGACGTCCTTTTCAGTCACCTCCGTTCCGTCCGCCGATGCCACCCCCAAGACAGCAGCAGCAGCCGCAGCAGACGGTACCCCGGGCGTTCCCACCGCCACAACGCGCCCCGGGTTTCCGTCCGCCGATCAGCGGGGGACCGCCCCGTTTCACCTGCTTCACGTGTGGCCAGGCGGGCCACTTCGCGAAGGACTGTCCCCGGGGGCAGCAGAGCAGCGGGCAAGCCCAGTTCCAGGGCGGTTCTCGAGGCCGACCTCCGGTCAAGAAGGTTGGTCAGCGGACTGGGGGCGTTCACCACCTCGACAATGAGGACGCCCCAGAGGGAGACAACGTGCTGGCGGGTACGTTCACTCTCAACCATCAAGCCATCATCATACTTTTTGATTCTGGTGCAACCCACAACTTCATAAGTGCATCATATGTGGTTAAGCATCAGCTGGAAGCCTTTCCAACCTAGTGTTCTTATATGATCTGCTCACCGGGAGGAAAGATTTCAGCAATGATGATGGTTCCGTAAGCACCACTGTGCTTAGGTGGGAAGATATATCCCACCACTATGATTATCCTTGGGGGGCAGAAGATTGATGCAATCTTGGGAATGTCATGGCTAAGCTACCATGGTGCTGTCCTGGAAATCCTATCACGGACGCTTCACCTCAACTCCCCATTACACCGTCCGCAGTCCCTCTTATCAGATAATCCAGTCCGGGAGGTTTCAGCGATCAACAATATTGAAGCTCTCAAGTTAGAGGACATCCCCGTAGTCCGGGAGTACCCTGACGTATTCCCGGATGATCTTCCAAGCATGCCACCGGAACGGGATGTTGAGTTCAAGATCGAGCTGGCACCCGGGACTACGCCCATATCACGGAGACCATACAAAATGGCTCCAAATGAGCTAGCTGAACTGAAAGAACAGCTCAATGATCTGTTGAGCAAGGGTTTCATTAGGCCGAGTTCCTCGCCTTGGAGATGCTCTGCGCTGTTCGTAAAGAAGAAGGATGAAACCTTGAGGCTGTGTGTGGACTACCGGCCGCTCAAAGCCATCGCCATCAAGAATAAGTACCCACTGCCCCGCATCGACATATTGTTTGATCAACTTGTGGGTGCAAGTGTGTTCTCCAAGATAGACCTTCGCTCTGGATATCATCAGATAAAGATCCGGGCAGAGGATATCCCGAAGACGGCATTCTCGACGAGATACAGATTATATGAATATCTCGTCATGTCCTTTGGTCTCACAAATTCTCCAGCCCATTTCATGTATCTCATGAATTCAGTGTTCATGCCGGAGCTGGACAAGTTCGTGGTAGTGTTCATCGACGATATCTTGGTTTACTCCAAGACAGAAGCTGAACATGCCGAACACTTGAGAATCGTTCTTCAACGATTGCGAGACCACAAGCTCTACGCCAAGGTCAGCAAATGCGAGTTTTGGATCAGCCAAGTGCCATTCTTGGCACATATCATCTCCGCAGAAGGCATTGCGGTTGACCCAAGAAAGATAGAGCAAGTGCTGAAATGGAAAGCTCCCACTTCAGTTCATGAAGTCAGAAGCTTCCTCGGGTTAGCGGGATACTATCGGAGATTCATTCCAAGCATCTCCAAGCTTGCTAAGCCGATGACAGAATTGGTGAAGAAAGGGACGAAATATGTTTGGAACACGGCGTGTGAAGGAGCATTCCAAGCACTGGTGAAGCATCTCACCACAGCCCCGGTTTTATCTCAGCCGGATACAACAAAGCCCTTCGACGTGTATTGTGATGCGTCCGGTACTGGGCTCGGCTGCGTGTTGAAGCAGGAAGGACGTGTGGTCGCATATGGCTCACGCCAACTTCGGAACCATGAGCAGCATTATCCCACTCATGATCTTGAGCTTGCCGACGTGGTGTTGGCGCTAAAAATGTGGAGGCAATATCTCCTGGGGAATCTGGTGCATCTCTACACCGACCACAAGAGCTTGAAATACATTTTCACCCAGAAGGAGCTGAACATGAGGCAAAGGAGGTGGTTAGAACTGATCAAATATTATGAGATTGAGATCGATTACGACCCCGGAAAGGCGAATGTGGTTGCTGACACGCTGAGTCAGAAATCACATGTCCATAACCTCACCATTACACCGGTGGAGGAGGAAGAGCCGAGTTTATACTTGGTTCCTTATGGATCGCTGTACAACCTTGCCCTCATCCCTACTATTAGGGAGGACGTCATTGCAGCTCAGAAAGATGATAAAGGCATGGCACATCTCCGGAGACGGATAGACAACGTGGAGATCAAATGTTTCCGGAAGGATGATGAGGGGACGGTACGGTTCAATGACCGCATAGTCGTACCCCGGGATATGGAGTTGAGGAAAAAGATCCTCGATGAAGCCCACTTGTCTAAATACTCCATTCATCCGGGCAGCAACAAAATGTACCAAGATTTGAAAAAGAAATTTTGGTGGACACGGATGAAACGGGAGGTAGCGAAGTACGTATCCGAGTTTGATACGTGTAGACGAGTGAAGGCGGATCATATGAGGAAGTCAGGGCTGTTGCAACCCCTGAAAAATTCCAGCATGGAAATGGGAGGATGTGAGCATGGATTTCATTGTGGGATTACCCCTAACATCCAACAAGCACGACTCCATTTGGGTGGTCATTGACCGACTAACCAAGTCGGCTCACTTCATTCCCGTGCATACACATTTCCATGCCAACAGATATGCGGAGTTATATATTGCCAGGATCCTATGCTTGCATGGCGTACCCAAAACCATAGTCTCAGACCGAGGTGCATTGTTTGTGTCTCTCTTTTGGGAGCAGCAACACGCTGCATTGGGTACTAAGCTGATCAGGAGCACCGCCTACCACCCTCAGACAGATGGCCAAACAGAGAGGGTGAATCAGGTTCTAGAAGACATGTTGAGAGCATGTGCCATCCACCATGGTAGGAACTGGGATGATCACCTACCATTGGCGGAATTCTTGTACAACAATGGCTATCAGGCGAGTATCAAGATGGCACCCTACGAAGCTCTCTACGGTCGTAAATGCCGCACCCCATTAAACTGGTGCGAGTCCGGTGAAAGGGTCACATTCGGGGTTGATTTGGTGAACGACGCCGAAGAGCGCGTTCGAACAATTCAAGCCAACTTGAAGGCCGCTCAATCCCGGCAGAAGAGCTACGCTGATAAGAGGCGTAGGACGTTGCACTTTGACGTCGGTGAACACGTGTACCTCCGTGTGTCTCCGATGAAGGGCGTGCACCGGTTCGGCGTCAAGGGGAAGCTTGCTCCCCGTTTCATTGGACCCTATGCTATCACCGAGAAGTGCGGACCAGCGGCGTATCGATGGGAGCTACCGGCATCCCTTGCTGGTGTCCATGACATTTTCCATGTTTTGCAACTGCAAAAATGTTTAAAGCATACAGCTGCTGTCCCTACCGAAGACATCGGCGAGCTGAAACCGGATTTAACATATGATGAGTATCCGGTGGCGATTATTGATGAGAAAGCCCAAACCACGCGTAGCCGAACGCTGTGGTTCTACAAAATACTCTGGAGCAACCACACCGCCGAAGAAGCGACGTCGGAGAGCGAGGAATTCCTTCCCTCCAATTACCCGGAGTTCATGGCGTATCAACACGGGTAAGTCCCTAATACATCGCTATCTCTTCTTGTGTAATCTCGGGACGAGATTCTTTTAAGGGGGGAGGGATGTAAGAGCCCAAGAAAAGGGACTTGCAAAAACTTTTCTTCACCTCACAACACCACAGTTTTTGTTGGGGATATCTTAGGAAATATTGTGAAGAGCGTGTAACCTCCATCAAAAGAGTGATTAGAGGGGAAAGCCTTCACTTTCACAAAGTAGGGTTTCTACACACGAACATGAGAGGTTGAGCTGACCCCTAGAACTTAAAAAGTCTTGGGAAGGTTCAGTCCAAGTTTCATGTAAATCCAACACTTTTTGAGGCACTTTTGGAGGTATTTTAAAAAGAGGCCAATTTGAATGTAAATTCAAATTGCAGCAACTTTCATCACTCAAATTCAAAAGTTAGCTTCATATTCAAACTCAGCACATTTTTCTGAGTAAGCCCACCAATTTTCATCCTCATTGGAGGTCATCTTGTCAAGAGCTAAATTTGCAAGAATTCAAAACTGAATTTGAATTTCAGTTTAAACATGCAGCAAATTTAGCCAAACACAGTTCAAATTTGATAGTTCAAATTCAAACTAAGACTTGGTGACTAAGTCTCACATTAAATTGTGAGTAGCTGAGGATATTTTGGCACAACAGAATTGAGAAAATTGGAAAAAAGAAATAAGAGGGGAGGCCCACATATCAGCAGACTTCAGACTGAAGTTTCCTCGGGTGCATCTTTTTCCCTCGGCCGAAGCCTTGCGCGCGCGCCAGCACGATCACCTGGTGGCCGACCGCCTCAACCGGTGCCACCTCCTGCTCGGGGAAGAGGCAAAGGGCGCAGGGGAGACGCCGGGATCGAGTACACCGCGACCACGTGCACTCCTCGCACTTCCCTTTTCTTTCTCGCACGATCGAAGCCTTCAGCCCGGCCGACCTCGCTGATCACCGGCGCCCGGCCAGCACAGGCATTCTCGTGCCCGACGAGCTACACAAAAAAGGTCCGCTCCGAGGTACTGATCACAACAGTACTGGCCTCGCCCTCTCTCTCGCACGGTCAGCAAAGAATTTGGGGGATTAGCGCGTCGGAGTGTTTAGAACCGAACCATGCGAAATCCGGAAATTCGTAGCAAGTAAGCCACAACTCCTTGGGCCGAGCTAAAGACGGGATCTAGACTCGCCCACGCGTTTCTGAGATCAGAAACTATCGAGTTTCATCGAGTATGGGCGACGTTCTTTGAGCTTTTTGCATCGGCGCCGATTTCCGGTCTAGGTCACCGGTGAGGTCGTAGTTGCAGCCATTTTCACGGGGATCGGTGCCCATGTTCGTGATCAGCAGGCATCAGCGGAGCTCCCCGAGCAAACCGCATCGAAAAAGGTGCAGGGGATGCCGAGTTCGACGTCGCCGGTGAGCTCCCGGCCGCTGTTGCCGGCGGGAGCACTGTTCCGGCCGTTGTCAAGCTCTGGTGAGGGCACCACCGTGTTCCCCAGGCCGAGATAGGCACATGCGGCGCGTTTCGTCGGAGGTCGGGCAGCAGAACGCCCGGCGGCGAGTATTCCGGCGAGTTGGGCGGCGGGGAGCCGCGGGAGCGCGAGGTTGAAGAAGCCTTGCGGGCCCCGCGTGTCAGTCTCTGCTGAGAGCACTCGGGATTTGCTGCGGTACCGGGATCCCGTGCGGATGCACGGGTGATTCTGCGGGCTCCGGTGTGGGTTAGCTGGGAGGCTGACACGTAGCCGGGGGACCCACCTGCAGGATTTAAACATTTTTGGAATTTCCAGTTTTAGTTCAAATTTTTAAATGCATAGAACTTTTGCTAGGAAACTCCAAAATTGATGAACCAAATTTTGCTGAACTCAGAATTCTGTGTACTTTCCAGCAATACCAATTTCAGCTCATGAAAGTGAATAGTTCTCCAGAATTAAATCCCTAAATTTTATACTGTTGGGAATTTTATCTGGAGAATTACTTTATGAAAAATGCTGAAATTTGGCTGAGGGGTTCATTGGAAAATCCTTGAGTCACAGTAAACTTTTCAGACTCATCCAAGTTCATTTAGTCCCCCTAATTGGGTGACTAAGAGAACTGCCCTGAGAAAATAGAAAACTGTACAGAAACATTTTTCAGATTTTCTCAAATCTTATGTAGGACATAACTTTCAGTAGAATTCTTCAAATTACATGAAACCAATTCCATTAGAACCAACTTAAATTCTAGTTTCCAGAAAGTAATGGTTGGAGCAATGAAGAACCCTGGAATTACTTAGTGGCTCAAATATTGACCAAATGGGCTTTTATTTGTACAAGGTTCAAATGAAATTTGTTTCAAATTAAACTTGGTCAAGACTCTGGTTAGGACCCTACCAAGCCACCATAAAAGTTTCAGAACCAAAGGGGAGGGCTAGCTAGAGTTATTAGTAATTATATATTCAAGTTTACACATTGCATATAAATTGACATGTAGTATTTCATTAAACATGTAGTCGCTGAAGAAGAGACTCCGGAAGAGCTGGACTTCCTCCGTCCGGAAGAAGAACTAACCTCTGACCAGCACCAACAAGGCAAGCCCCGGTTTGCATTAACTCTTTTATCATGTTCTGCTTTGTTCACATAATTAGGGTGATGTAGGAATGTGCATTAGGTGTAGATGAATGGAACACCACTTGCATGACCAGAAAATTTCCATAAGAGTGAGGGTAGTGTCTAAGACCTCTAATAGACAAGCTATGCTTAATGTTTCATAGGACTTCGGTACAAGTCGAGTAGTTGGAATCTACTCGCGAGTTTAGGCTTGGGACACACGGGTTCGGTTGAGCGATGTGAGGTCACTTTAGTAATGAAACTGAGACCAGACATGGGCTAGGGCGCAACAAGAGGAAGTCTTGTGTGCGCGGCCCTGTCCGTGTCGATTGAGGACCGATCCGTGTGCGGCCCACACTGATCAAGTTTGAACGTACAGAAGGCATATTGGATATATTGGCCCCGATAAACCGATGTAGCCTAAACCTCCGGGCATCGAGGCATAACGCACCGATTTATAGGTGTAGGTTGAGGGCAGCAAGGTGGAAATCTGCCAACGGGCATAGAGAGATGCTCCGTGTGGGGAACCTCCTGCTCGTTTCGGTGCGACCGGTTCAACGTTTGGGCTGTTGGGTGAAAGTTTGTCCCGTACGACATCGAGTGAGCGTGCTGTGCAGCTCCACGGGTGGGCGTACGTGACGTGCTCTTTGGGTTTCCCTGCAGGTGTATATCGAGTCGATTCGCCATCCCTCGCGGTGAAGAGTACCACTTGGTTACTGAGTCGTGACGTAGAATAATGTATGAAATATGTTGATTTAATATTGCTGATATGATATAATATTGTATTACTACATGTTTGCCACCAAATATTGCTTACTAAATTTCAGCTTCCTGAACCGTTAACTTGTTGTTAAAAGCTGAACTAAGGATGAACTTGTAGGCGTGTCCATTTGCTTCAATATTACTATCCTATGTCATTGTACACCTCATGTAGAGTTTCATGTTTAGGTGAGTCGGTTAAGCCTTGCTGAGCCTTCGTGCTCACGGTTGCTGCTTGAGTGTTTTTCAGGTGAGGAGCCACCCACGGACTCGGAGTACGAGTCCACCGGCGAGGGTTACCCTCCATCGGGAACCACGGCTGAGTGGGAGCAATACACGCCGCGCTGAGCTGAGGAGTGCAGCCAGTGTTGGTTGCCCTAGGGCTGGGCAACCGACTTTTGCTAGATAGGCAGGCGTGAGTTGTACAGAGTAGACTTCCGCTGTGTAAAATAAATACTAGTTTGTAACTGAAGTTGTACCTTTTTGTACAGTTCAGTTTGTTTTTCCCATGTAATATATTGTGTTCTTATGACGTGTGCTGTCGGGTGTCGCATCGTGCGGCACCACCCTCTGCGATCCTGGATGAGCGGATTCCGGTCCGCCACAGTATTATTCTGAATTCAGTTTGTGGATTACATGTATATGTGTGATGAACATCCTGGGCACACATATGCATCAGCTCGGTTCTGAGGTTTTCTCGGAACAGGGGCGTCACACTCAAGGATATTGCAGGGAACATCCTGGCCGAATTTCAGAATTTTCCACTAAAGGGTTCTCCAGTTAAAATTCTAAACAGTTTAAACATTGGAGAATTAATTCTGGAGAAATAAAGGTTTTCATGAAGTGAAACATGGTTTGCTGGAAAGTATTCAGAGAGCTGAATCCAACAAAATTTGGTTCACTCGATTTGGACATTCCTAGCAAAAGTTGTGTGTTTGAAGTTTGAACTAAACACTGAAATTCGGAGAAATGTTTAAATCCTGCCAGTGCGTCCGGGGCTACGGGGTGACTGCTCAGCCAATGCCACACGGGGGCCACTGAGTTTCATTGCGCAGCCACAAATGTATCCCGAGCCGCAGACAATCCGATTCAGTTCACCCGAGTGGCTGACGCATGGGGCCGGGCGGTCGTCTTCAACCTCCCACCTTCCCGCCCGCGCCTGACTTCGCCAGAGTTCGCCGGAAACTGACCTCCCAGTCATCTGTCGAGCTCCGGCTCGCCGCCAGGGCCTAACCCAACGTGCTAAACCCTTTGGTGAAATTTCCTCGAGCCGGCAAGGTCTCCAACCTAGTCTGCGACGGTGCAGCGGCTCGGCTTCTCTCCGGCAGCGTCGCCCGCCACCTCTAGCCCGTCAAACATTGATTTTTCAAGCTCTACAGCACCGGTGACATGTAGATGCTCGACATGAACCCAAGTTAGCTCGGGAGAGGCTCTATGTGAGATCACACCGTGCAGCCGACGGCTTCCGCCCTTGCGCCGTTAGCAAAACTCGAAATAAGCTGTCTACAGGGGTTTTGACACTAGGTTGCGAAGAAAAGTTGTTCACTATTGAGTCTACCTCGTGTGTGTGCAGTCTGAGGAACCCTAAATGATTATGGAGCGAGAACTTGGAAAATTCGTACCCGAACCTCGGTTGGTGCCTGCCGGAGAGAAAACGGGAAATACTCCGGAGAGCTTCCACGGCTTGGGCTGGATTTTGGAGGGAAGCAGCTCGGGGTTCTTGCGCTCCTAAAGGCGTTCTTGCTTGGGCATGAAAGATCACGGTTTAGGCTGTCCATGAGAGCCTCCCTTTTGGTTGTGGTTCGGCCGCCACGCGCGCATGGAGTTCCCGGGGTGGGAAGGCCGAACACCGGCCGGTGGCGCGTCGAGGAAGTAAAGGGTGATACCCTGGTGCTGTTTTGCCACCCAAGGACCACTGTTCATGATCAAGAAGATCGGTTTTTGATTGGCCGAGTTTGGCGGTGGCGGCTTTGTTCTGTGGGAGCGAGAAGGCTTCGGGTGCTTTGTTCGTGATCAAACGGAACACGCCGAGGGGCTGTGATAAGGGCGTCAAGCAGCTGGCCTCTGGCACGTCTGGAGCAAATCAGGAGGTGGCTGGCATTTTTGCCCTCGGTGGCGCGCGAAGCCTCGGCCCGAGAAACAGAGTCACCAGGCGCAGTCGGTTCAATCCAATGTATGGCTGACAGGCGGGTCCCACCTCCAGTAATTTGTCCCAAAATCTTCAGTTTCTACTGCTCGAAATAATGAGGACCCTAATACCATTGGCAATTTGATCAATTCACCAAATGCCCATTTGAAATTGGAATGATTCAAATTGTGAACTGGTTTGAATGCATTCTGATTCAAATGGCAAACTGAAATTTAAAACAGTTTGAATTTTTCTCAAAATGGCTCATGTCAAGATCAACTCGAAATGGAGTGAAAATTGGTGTGTGAGCTCATAAAAATGTGCTGAGTGTGAATATGAAAATCCCACTTTTGAATTCAAGGAATGAAAAGAGTTTGAATTTGAATTTAAGTTCAAAGTAGCCTTTTAATAATTGTACCAAAAAGTACCTCAAAAGGTTTTTGATTTGGGTGGAATTTGGCATGAGCATTCCTAACAAGGTTTAGGAGTTAATCATATGCTTAGCCCCTATATGATGCATGTGGAAAATACCACTTTTGCATTTTGTGAGTCCATCTCCTAATAAATCTATTTACGGTGGTTACTTGCTCTTCAGATGTATTCATGTGATTACCACAAATGAGGTGAGGTGTGGGTGTGATGAACACTTTTAGCAAGTGAAAACCTTGGGTCCTTACAGGACGATTCTTTCGGGGTTGATTTTGACCACCTTTGTGTCTTCCGTGGGTCGGAAAGTGCCAAAAGGGTGGTATGATCGGGTACGCCTTCCACCGCGTGCTGTTGGAGCTCGCCAAACTCCACGGCTGCTACCGATGCCGACGCCAGATCGCACGCGTCCCGGTCCCATAGGAGGGCCTGCCGTACGTTTGATTTTACAGTTTGTTTCATCCCCGATGGTGACTGGGAGGTCGATCACCATGGTCAGGCGTTTGGGGTTGACTATCGGATCCATGATTAGGAGAAGACGCCCAGCTTGCAGGAGGTGGTCGGGATGGTTGGACCGATGGAACGTGATCTCTGCTTCAGACCACCGGAGGGGAGTCGTGGCAATTGTTATGGCGACATCGACCGCCAGGCTGTCGTGGGAAGGTGACGAATCGAGTTCGATCGTCCCCACATAAGAGGGCGAGAGGCCATCGGCGGCTCTCCCATCGGAGTTGTGGGTCGGCCCACCTGTCGGAGGCGAGATGGCCGATCGTGCGACAGGGAACCGGGGGATGCCTGAGTCACTGGCAAAAAAAATAGGCTTCCAAGACCCCATGGAGATGGGTGGGGGTGTATTCCGTCCAATCGCCATCGCCGGTGGTGAACTCGAAGTCGCTGAAGGATATCTTCGTGTCTGGCATGAAACTTGATCGTGGTGGAGCCATCTAGGAAGCAGATAACGGAACACGCGGCAATTCCCCTTCCAGGCATGCCAACTGTCAGCATTTAGATTTCTGACTATTATCAAATGCATTGCGTGTTCATCCTCAAGATGGCCTAGCTAAGAAGACAAAGGGTTTATACTGGTTCAGGCAAGGTGACCTACGTCCAGTTCAAGTGTCTCGCTATTTTTCATTGAAAATAGGTTGGTTCTCATACAAGCCAGTTGTCTGTCTTTTATACTCCCTCTATCGGCCCCTTCTTTGACTCTTCATACAGAAGGGAGGGTATAGCTATAGGAACGCCTGTCCTATCACACGTTAGCCAGGGTGATTGACGAAGCAACCGCATAGGGGAGGTCGCCGTTCCGCCTGCCCCCATCTTGTCGCTGGGGCGAGTCGCTCAGTGGTGCGCGCACGCCCTGCACACTCCTCCTCCGTTCCATCGGACGTGATGGGGCTTCAATGTGCACGTCAGAGGCACACTCGAGTGCTCCCAACATAGTCGTGGCGGCACTCACTCAGCATTGAAGGCTACCTGCCGTTCTCTCTCCCGAGCTTGGGCTCTAGCCTTGCCCTCTGGAGTCGCCCGTCAGTCTGGGCACCGAGGGGGAGCGGCGTAGCTCCTCCTGGTGGTCGGGGTCAGGAACCCCGTCCGATTACATCTATGGAAAGGAAAAATTGCAATCACAGAACATATAAAGTATCCTTATATCTCTAACACCCCCTCCTCAAACTCAAGTTGAACCATGAACACTGAGTTTGGAGAGATAAAATCTATGCTGAATCCAGGTTTGTGCCTTCGTGAAGAAATCAGCCAGTTGAAGCTCTGAAGTCACATATTAAAGATCAACAACACCATCATGTACCTGTGCTCGTGTATAGGAAGCATCGACAACAATATGCTTGGTAAGCTCATGCTTGACCGGATCACGAGCAATACTGATAGCACATGTACTGTGAGACAAAAGGGGTGTCGGCATAGAAATAGAAACACCAAAATCCTCTAGCAACCACCATAACCAAGTAACCTCTGTAGTCACAAGAGCTACAGCACGCGACTCAGCCTCTACACTCGAACGAGAAACTGCTATCTGCTTCTTACTCTTCAAAGCAATGAGGGAACCACCAAGAAAAACACATAAGCATAAAGAGATCGATGACCAGAGGAATCACTAGCCCATGTGGCATCAAAGTACACCTTGAGCTGTAAGGAGCTAGAGCATGGAAACAACAAGCGTCTAGAGATAGTCCCACGAAGATAACGTAAGACATGTAGTAAGTTCCTGTAGTGGATCTAAGTCAAAGACGAAACAAACTGACTCAAAATTGTAACAGAGTACGAAATGTCAGGACGAGTGACAATGAAATATACTAGACTTCCTACAATATGACGATAATGAGTAGGATCATCAAGCGGATCGCAATCAGTGGGTCAAAGGTGAATGTTTAGCTCCATGGGCGTCTCAACAGTGCGGTGATCAGTAAGAGAAGCCCGATCAAAGAGGATTCTGAATGTACTTCTCTTGAGACAAATAAATTCTCTTAGAGGTAGAGGAAACCTAAATCCCAAGAAAGTATCAAAGAGGACCAATATCTGACATAAGAAACTGATCACTAAGATGAGCCTTCATGAAGACCATGTACTCAGGGTCATCTCCAGTGATGATCATATCATCAACATACAGAAGAAGAAGAAGAGTACAACCACGAGAAGAGGTATGCACAAAGAGCGCGGGATCATCAAAACCGGCAGAAAAACCAACATCAGTGATCACTGACACGAACCGCTGAAACCAAGCATGAAAATCCTTCTTCAGTCTAAAGGGAGCGATGAAGTCGACAAACCGTACCCTCAGGAACAGAATACCTAGGTGGCGGCTGAAAGATGGACCACTCACGAATAGAGGCCACAACAAGAAGAGTACAAACAGTGGTCATGTGAGCAACAAGAGCAAAAGTCTCATCATAGTCACGACCATGTTCCTGCTGGAAATTACGGGCGGCTAAACGAGATTTATATCACTCAAGGAAACCATCAGAGCGGGTCTTAACCTTATAAACCCACTTACAGGTACTAGGAAAAACACGTGGGGGACAAGGCACAAGCTCTCACGTTCCAGTGCGCTCAGGAGCAACAATCTCCTCAGCCATCGCATGTTGCAATTCTAGATGAAGAATAGCATCATGATACGTAGTCAGCTCAGAAAGGACAGTAGCGGCAAAACAACAAGGAGAGTACCGCTTAGGAGGTCGAAAAGTGCGATGACCACGTCCAAGAGGCTGCTCAGGAGAAGAGTCATCAGAAAGAGATGACTTCTTAGTAGAAGAGGGTACACCAGGAGACACAGACTCAGATGGAGAAGATGGGTCATCAAAAGATGACTCAATTGGAGTAGATGACTAATAAAAGGAAGATGGCACATCCAAAGAAAGCACAACTTCATGTATAGACCTGTGTGATGGGAGGCTTCATAGTATAATCAGGATACAGATGAGAAGGCACAAAAAAACACTGTGGACAGAGGCGCTGAGAGTGAAGGCGGTATGCTAGCAGTAGAGGTATCAAGAAAAGATAAGAATGAAATAGGATCGACGACAGATACAGGAGAGGTGTCTGAATAAGGACGAGGGTAGAAAGGTTGTGTCTCATCAAAGACAACATCTCGTGAAGTCCTCATCCGTCATCCAATCGGATCCCAACAATGATCCTCCTTATGTTCAGCGTTGTATCCTAGAAAATCACACTCGACCGACTAAGCAGTGAGCTTAGTGCGCTTACGACATGTGAGCAACACATATCACACACAACCGAACAGACGAAGGCTGGCATAGTCTGGTGTCTTGCTAGTGAGATGCTGAAAAGGAGTCCCGCATGAAGTTCAGTCAAGGGCTCAATTTTAATTAGATAAGTGGTAGTAGAAACAGCCTCAGGCACAAAATGAGGGGGAACAAAACAAGTGACTAGAAGAGCACGAGCAGTCTCAAGGAGATGGTGATGCTTGTGCTCAGCAAAGCCTTCTGAGCATGAGCACCAGGACAAGAAAATTGAGCAAGAGTACCTTGCTCAGAAAGAACATGATGAAGAGCATCAGAGAGATACTCACCAGCATAATCAGCACTAAAAACACGAATAGATGTGTCAAACTTAGTGCAAATAATTGTCGAGAATGCTTTATAAATAGATAAAACCAAACTATAATGTTTCATAAAGTAAATCCGTGTGTGGCGAGAAACATCATCTATAAAAATGATATAATAACGATGTCCTCCTTTGGAAACAAAAACAGAGGGACCCCATACATCTGAGTGAGCAAGATCAAATGAGCGCTGGGAAACTGACTCACTCGAATGATAAGGGAGCTGAGTCTATTTCCCTAATTAACAACACTAATACTAGGATAAAGACTCAGAACCTAAAACTGATTCTAAAAGTCCTCAACGAACTAAGAAAGATTGACGAGAGCCACAAAGATGTCCTAAATGATGATGCCACTGAGCAAATGACGAAGAGGATGAAGTAGCAAGGGCAGAGCAGTCAAGACTAGCTGGCGCAGCGGAAAGAAGATATAAGGGCCCAAGTTTTGCAT
Source organism: Neostapfia colusana (assembly GCA_030760725.1). NCBI lineage: Eukaryota > Viridiplantae > Streptophyta > Magnoliopsida > Poales > Poaceae > Neostapfia > Neostapfia colusana. The sequence continues at coordinate 42,372,868 of JASWHV010000013.1, read as the reverse complement.
ATACCCAAAGTGTTCATCACACCACACTCACCTCATTTGAGAAAATCTTATGAACACATTTGAAGAGCAAATAAACACCATCAAGAAAGTCATTAGGAGGTAAACTCACAAAATGCGAATGTGGTATTTCCCACATGCATCATATAAGGGCTGAGCATTTGAAAAACTCCTAAACCTTGCTAGGTATCCTCATGCCAAATTTCACCCAAATCCAAAACCTTTTGAGGTATTTTTGGGTATAATTAGAAAAAAGCTAGTTTGGACTTAAATTCAAATTCAAACTCCTTTTACCACATGAATTCAAAAGTGGGATTCATATTCACACTCAGCACATTTTTGTGAGCTCACACACCAATTTTCACTCCATTTGGATTTGATCTTAACATGAGCTAATTTAAGCAAATTCAAATCCAATTTGAATTTCAAACTGCATATGTGCTGTAAATACATTTCAAACACTCCACAATTTGAATCATTCAAATCCAAATGGACATTTGGTGAATTATTCAAATGTACAAGGGCATGAAGGTCACCAATATTAAGAGCAGTGGAAAATTGAAGTTTAGAGGTTAAAACAAGGGGGAGGGGCCCTCCTGTCAGCCTCACACTCGAGCAAACCGACTGAACTCTCGGTGCTCGGTTTCTTGCATGTGTACGTGAATGCCACGGCACTGATCGGCGCTGCCACCTCCTGCTCGGTGATTCCAGCTCCCGACCGACGTCTCCAGCGCGTTATCTTCGAGTCCCGGGCGTCACAAAGCCATTTCGCCACTGTCCTGACGCCTCCTCGCGCTAAGAACTCGGAGAGAACCACCGCACACCGAAACTTTCACCCTCACCGTCGACACTCCAAAAACCCACCCTTCCACCTCGAGCTGAGGCCATAAACGGCACCGCCGACCTTCACTCGACGTGCTCCAGCCCTCAGCTGCTCGTGATCAGCTCCCCTCAAGCTTTACCGAGCCGATTTCCACTCCCCTGTTCAACTCGAAGCGCCTCCGACATAACACCGTCGCCTGGACAGCTCCGAGCTTCTCCTGCGCAACCAACTGTTCTCTGAGGTTAGCATCAGAGTGTAGTAGCTCCTCCCGATCCCTTAGCTCCCTCTTAGTGCCAGTTAGCCAGAATTTCACTTTTCCTGACGATCGTCGTATAGAACACCGAGAACCAAAACCAGAAATTCATCTCGATCACTTGATCACTGGAGATTCTGGTTGATCTTAAGCTATAGTAGCACCTCATGATTACCTCGGCCAAATCCTAGCGAAGATGATCTACCCAGTGAGCGTAGCACCGTATTTTTGCCGCCGCCAGTGAAAACGGCTCAGGTCGGCGGTGAAGTCTACTTTCCCGGTGATCTCCGGCAATGAGGAAGGCGGAGTTAGCTTCCCCGTGCCCCAGTTGTGCTTTGCGACCCGTTGGTTGATTGTATTCAATGCCGATACAAACTAGCACCGTTGGACCCGAGCTCAATTCCACCGCCACCGTCGCCGACTACTTTTCCAGTGATGTCGAGGAGCGAGAAGGTGTCCGGCATGTGCGCCATACTCCAAGGGTCACGTAGGAAGAAACCGCGTCGAAAATTAGGCAGTAAAGGCCGAGAACGAGCCGCGCCACCGCCGATGTGTGTCGCGCGCTCGGGCACCATTGGAGACTACGGCCGACTGCGGAATTGCATCGGTCGCTGCGGTGGTTGCCTGTGTTGGCACGATGGTGAGCGATACACCATCCGGTATTTTTGGGGAGGACCACCTCCCTCTCCGCTACTCTGCGGCGTGCTTCGCTTCTTCTCCGCCGCTGCTAACTCCTTTCCAGAATCCTCTTGTACAATTGCAGCATCAATAATGTCATTGAGGCTGCCGCAATTAAACATCGCCAGCTTGTCCTTCAGGAGCGGATTCAGCCCCTGGTAGAAGTGGTTCCGCTGCTTCTCGTCAGTATCAGCGTGATATGACGCATAGAGCGCGAGATCGTTGACCTGGAGTATTCCAGCGTGTTCCTGCTGCCTTGCTGCAGGCGAAGGAACTCCTGTGTCTTCCTCTTCATAAGACCTGGCGGTATGTGATAGGCCCTGAAGGCCATCCGGTACTCCGCCCAGGTCAGCACTCGCTCGGTGGGATGCGAGGCACAAAAGTTGGCCCACCAAGCACTCGCGGACCCTTGAAGCTGCTGGTCCGCGAACTGAGTCTTGAGCTGGTCACTAACTTGGAGCAGCCCAAACTTCATTTCCATCATGCGGAGCCAGTTGTCCGCAACGAGGAGTTCATCCGCCCTTGAGAATACCGTGGAATGAGTAGCCAGAGATTCGGAGTAGGAGCTTTGTTTCTGCTCCTCTCGGTCTTGACGCCTCTCTGGCCGAGACGTATTCATAATTAACGTTTGCAGCAACTCCGTGTGCTGCTGATGTGAGCCCGCCATGGCCGCAACGATGTCAGCCAATGTAACTGTTGGCGGTGGCGGTTGTTGCTGTTGCTGCTGTTGCTGTCCCGAGGAAGTCTCGGGAGGCTGTTGGGAGTCCTCTCCCCCCTGACTGGACCCACCACTCTCAGTGTTGGCGTGTGTACGAGTCATTCTGAAATTCAAAACAGCAACGATCAGCACATGTCATTCTAAAAATTCCATAGAAAACAGTAGGTATTGCAGTGACACATGAATAAACTTGCACAACGTTCACATATATTGATAATTATAAACTTTATACAAGATACATTACTCTAGGATCCCCGAGAAGTCGTGCTCATGTCGTCACTACCTATACACATACTACTGTCTATACGACATGTCACTGTTACAAAAGTTCCTACACATCACCCTCGCTGCCCTACTTGGCAACGGTAAACTCACTACTCGGAGTAGAACTCGACCTCCTGCGTGTCGTCCTCCTCCGCTACCTCTGCTGGTGGTTCAGGATCCATGATCTCCTCTTCGGGTTCAGGTTCCCACATCGCCAGGATACCCAAAACCACTGGTACTGCACCTACCATCGGTAGGGTCACTACCGGAGGCACAAGGTCTTGCAACGCATGCACCTCGTCCATGGGTTGATTGTAATCCTCTTCCCAGCCCTGCCCCTCCTCAATAGAGTCATCACGCTCTTGAGTAAGCACCTCGTTCTTCTGGGTCAAGGCCTGTGCTTGCTGCTGTAAAGCCGTGATGTCGACACGGCTTTTCTTCTTTGCCTTCTTCAGACGATGCAACTGATTGTGTTGCTCATTCAGTCGCTTAATCGTCGGAAGGAGCACATTGCAGAGTGCGCTGTGAGCACTCTCGAAATGGTCTCGGCAGCTGGTGCTCTCCATGAGCTCCACGGCAAGTCACTCCGTATGGACAGATTGGCTGTCCATCACGGTCTTTCCTGCCGCCAAATGGAGGCTGAGGTTCGCCTCCGCTGGATTGTACCTTGGACAACTTGGATCTGTCGCCGCAAAGTACCTCTCTCTCCACACGTTATTAGCTCGTTCCACCACCGGGACAAGCACGTATGGAGTGCCCTCCATAGCTCTCACGTGTAGCTGGCAGAAACGCGACATGGTGTCACGGGCTGCCACTTGCCACATCTCCTCCGGTTGTATACCTTTCACCGTGACGGTGAACGGTGACCAACCTGGTGGCGTAGGTCCTGCTGGAACTTCGACATGGATGATCCATGTCTTGTTCCCCTCCTCGCCTTCTTCCTTGGCAAGGTAACGCGGCGTCTCCACGTAACTGAAATATTGAAGCATTAGCTTCAACCGTTCCAGATAACCACTGCGTTGAGAACAGTGGGATACCACCCACCCGTTCTCCAGTTGTTTATCCTCTGCAATTGTTAGAAACATATTTGAAAAAGGTCAAATATTCATTTCAACAGTAATTCATTGAGTTATAACATAAAACATGTCATTGAACTCATAAACATGGAAACACAAATCAAACTTAAAGCAAATTTGATTTCTGGTCTGCTGCCCGAACTGACAGCCCTGACTAGTTTCCCTTTTAATCTGATTTAGACCCTACTAAAGGCGACACCAGTTCTGAAGCTCAACATGAAAGTTAAAGTTAAATTCAATAGCTTTCCAGAATTTATTTGTTTGTCCTCAGATCAAGCCTGGTTCAAAAGTTATGATATGTAAAAGTTGACAGAATTTCTGGAAAAAGTTGGACAGCACCTTCCTGCTTGAGGTACTGATTTGAATTTGATCCAAGAATTCCAGTTAATTCTACATTGAAATTGACAAAACTTTCTATTACAAAGTTGTAACTTATCTAATGAAATATTTAGAACTACTTTATTTTCTATTTTTGGATTTTTATGCAGGAAGTTATGCTCAATTTACAGAGAGTTACAGAGAGTATTTGCTATGCCCTGTTTTCTGGACAGTTTCAACTCTACTGCATTCTTCGACTAGTTAAAGGATGAAACACCTCTGAACATCAACAGAAATGTTCTAAAGATCTTCCAAAGCTCTCCAGAAACGTATCATATGACCCTACCCTCGAAATATCTCAACCTCTAACCTCTGTTTAACTTCAGCATTATTTCAGCTGAAAACAGAGGAATCTGTCCTTAGTGTCCTAAAGTTGAAAACTTGTTAACGTTGAACCTCCTGATTAAGGAAAGGAGTTAAATCAAATTTTTAGTGCTCTGGAACAAAACTTTCAAGTTTTACAATGATGTAGAACATTTAGTGGGGTGTGACGTGGAAGCGTCACCAGTTCATGCGGTTACTACATTCCTCACAAAGAAAAACCTATACCGGACTTAGCCGGCTTCGTTAATTCAGTGGCACTAAAACGTCTCTTGCACATGTGTGCTACTCGTCTACCGATTCATGGTCAGACTACCTGCAAGTAAATGACACAATCGTCAGGTTTGGCTGCACACTGAACCCGGTCCCAATACAGTTCATACAACCGTCTGTCATCACTCGCACGGTTGTTCTCAAGCCAAACACGCCTTGAGCTAAGTGTTCATGTTACTAACCACGTGATGGAGTCTCCCAAACTTTCCGGTAGCACGCCAGGGAAGGGCGTTGCTCGAATACCCAAAACGACATGAAGAGTTGTTACCTGCCACCCGTGAGGCTCCACCTTTAAGCTTATGCGCACTGGTGGACAGCGCTTACATGCACCCCCAAGTCATATGACGTCCCGAGATGCATGGTTTCCTGACATAAGCAATTAGGTTAGATTTGCCACTTGCTATACACTAATAACATGCTTATATGGGCTACTAACTCGTTCCTCACCGAGTTTTTGAAAAGATGCCCTTTTTAAGTGCGTTAAACTTCAAGCGGGCTCTGATACCATGCTGCGAGGACCACACGGTCTTGACTAGCCCAGATCACGCTGAGGGGTGCTGCGTTGCACATCACAGGAGAACACACACCAAAAGGTACAAAGGAGAAGCAAAAGTTTTATTGCAATAAACCGTTTTGAACATATTTACAACAAAATACGTCAAGTCTACACTCACGGGCGTAGACTAAGCAAAAGAGTTTATGTTCAGCCCGTGAACATGTTCCCACTAGCACACACACACACTAACACGGTGGCGTGCACGACTCCCACTCGACGGGATTGCCCTCTTAGGGGTCCGTCTCCTCATCGGGAGACTCCTCCTCATAGAACCCTGCAAACACTTCAAACACAAGCAGTGAGCACGATGACTCAGCAAGACTCACCCTTCTTTCCTATACATGAAACTTCTACATGTTGGGTTACATTGTGTAATGGAATAAAAGTTGCAAAGGACACACCTAAATAGTTGTACCTTACTTTCAAGTTTTTAGCACAAGTTGTGGAAGAACCTCATGCTAAGGCACATAAGAGCGCCTCAATCAAACAAGAAACACATTTCTCTCCTGTGCTTTGCTCAAGGTTGAAAAGAACTTTAATTAGCTCTAAACTACACAAATCATTAGCAACCAAGGTACATCTTTCAATCAGCAACCTTTTAACATGACTCTAGCCTATTATTTCTACGTCAGGGTACAGTAAATAAGTGGTACTCATTGACAGTGAGGGACGGCAATTATAATCGATTTACACCTGCAGGGTTACCCGAATAACCCGTCACGTACGCCCGTACTCGATGTTGCCTACAGCAACCACCACGGACGTCGTACGCAACCACCTTTCATCCGTCAGCCAAGTGTTGAACCCGTCCTATCGTCCCGAGCAAGAGGTCTCTGCGCACGCATCGCTGTGTCGCCAGCCAATGTATACCTTAAGCTCTCAACCTACCCTCTGGACGACAAGCAATGCCTCAACAAATAGCTACCCAAATTACATCGGTTTCCCGGTTCCCATATATTCGGTAGGTCTTTGGTACTGTTCTAGCTTGTTCAACAGGCTCGCACATGGCTCCCTCCTCATTCGACACAAGAGGAGCTATGGCATCCAGGCCCCAAAGTCCTGCTACCCTTACTCGCCGCTCGGTCATATTTTTCTTGCCATGTGTTCCATTTGCTATCACTAACGAGTTGTGTGCCTCTAGCCTTTTCTCGCGAGCAGTTCCAACTACTCAACTTGTACCGAATCCTACACTAGTTTAGTATTGCAGTGGCTACTCGAGGTTTAAAACCTAAGCCAAAACTAGGGTTTTCATGACTATGCATTTGGGTTTTCAAACAAGAGTATAATGCATAATTGAAGTGAGTACTCAAAGTAAGTTCTCAAAACAATAAAATTTATAAAACGGCTAATGCAAACCAGAGCTTTCCTTGCTGCTGCTGGTCGTATGCTAGCTGTTCCTCCGCAGTGATGAAATCCAACACCTCCGGGTCCTCTTAAACCTTAGCGACTACACAATAGAAATTTGTATGTGTGTCAATTTAAATGCATTTGAATTTGAAGATGACATTGTGAAGTCTATTACTATAGCTAGACAGTGATAATGACTCTGAATTTTTTACTGTTGTTTGGATACAACCTACACAGAAACTTGGCCAAATTTCGTTTTCAGCAAAGCACATTTGAGCCCTCCACAAATAAATGTGTTTTTTGTCTTAATTGGTGCTCTTAGAGTGTTGAAGATTTTTATGGAGCAATTCATGACTTTATGGAAACTAGATTTTCAGAGGATTCTAATGGATTTGGTTTTACTTAATTTGAAGATTCCTAGCAAAATATATGAGCTGAACAAGTTCAGAGAAATTCTGAAAAATGTTTCTGGACATTTTTCATTTTCTCTGGAACCATTTCTTTAATCACACCATTAGGTGGATCAAATGAGCTCAAATGGATCTGAAATTTTTATGGTAGCTCAGGGATATTATATGGAACATCTTGGCCAAATTTTCAAATTTTCCATTAAAGGGTTCTCCAGTTAAAATTCTAAACAGTTTATATTTTGGAGAATTAATTCCGGAGAAAGAAAAGTTTTCATGAAGTGAAACTTGATTTGTTGGAAATTACTCAGAGAGCTGAATCCAAGAAAATTTGGTTCACTTGATTTGGAGTTTCCTAGCCAAAGTTATGTGGGTTTGAAGTTTGAACTAAATCTGAAAATCGGGAAATGTTTGAAACACTGCACGTGGGTCCCATGCACAGTGTCTTCTTCAACCTCCCGCCGGCGCCCAAGCGCGCGACGCACAGTGGCGGTGGCGTGGCTCGTTTTCGGCCTTTACTGCATAATTTTCGACGTGGTTTCTTCTTACATGACCCTTGGAGCACGGCGCACACGCCGGATAACTTCTCGCGCCTAGACAACGCCGGGAAAGTAGTCGGATGGTGGCGGCGGAATTGAGTTCGGGTCCAACGGTGCTAGCTTGTCTCGGCAGTGAACATGATCAACCAACGGGTCACAAAGCACCAATGGGACACGGGGAAGCTAACCCTGCCTTACTCTTGGCCAGAGATCGTCGGGAAAAAAGACTTCACCGACGACCCGAGCCGTTTTCACCAGCGACGGCAAAAATACGGTGCTACACTCACTGGTGTGACACCCGGTTCCGAAAATAGAACCAAGTGAATGCATATGTGTGCGCAGGATGTTCATCACACATACACGTGTAATCCAAAAACTTAATTCAGAATATAACCGTTAACAAATAGTGGTTATGTACTTTATTACAATGACTCAATGTGTCACTCATGAATCTCTAACTTATTCTTGCAGCGGAAGACTCTAAACAACAGCGGAAAGTGACTAAACAGCAGGCTCCAATCTTCAACTCCACAGGCATGTGGACGGTAATTCGCACGCCTAGTACTCCACATGGTCCTTGAAGTACTCATCTCCTGTAGCTGATATTTATGTGGTAATGCAAGGGTGAGTACATGTTGTACTCAGCAAGTGCTGGAAAAGTATGACATGTAGCTTACAACAAGGTAGGGAATAAAAAGGCTCATTGCAGCAAGCAAATTTTATTTCACAAACATGGTACAAACAGCAACTATTTCTAGGTGAAATTTATCCCATCAAAATCAAGTAATTCAGCAACATTCTCTCATCATAATTCACCATTTATCAAGTCTCATCCAGTCATTAATATTTCTCAAGTTCATCTCATGTTCATAAATATTCATAACCATCTCATATTCATATAACCAAAACCAAACTCATTGTCATGACTCGAAACAGTCCCAAAACCAATCCCAATGACCATACCACAACCATCCCGAATAAACATCCCAAGTTTTCCCTCTAATCATGAAAGTTGGCCAGGTGCTTGTGACCGGAAGCACGGGTATCATGATAGTTTTACACTCTGCAGAGGTGGCACCACTTTACCCACAAGTTCATGATTTCGTCACCCGGTGGCGACTGCAAAACCTCCATTATACCAGTACACAACTGTCGGTGTATGGCCAAGAGATCACAAAAATAGCCTTTACAAAGGGGCTACTAGAAGTACGGACCCACTGAGGTTTCACCGGCAGGCTCGAATCACCATTCTCCCACCCACGGGCCCTCTCTTGTGCCATGCAGTTCCCAGGGCAGTCCCTCTCGACTCAAATTCCCCGCGCCATCCAACAATCCATAACAAGCTACCAACACACCTAATTAGTTGTAAGGGCTTAAGTTTTTGCACACATTCAAAGTGTTCATCACACCACACACACCTCATTTGAAGAAACTTTGTGAACACATTTGAAGAGCAAGTAGACGCCATCAACATGGTCATTAGAGAATAAACTCACAAAATGCAAAAGTGGCATTTCCCACATGCATCATATAGGGGTTGAGCATATGATAAATTCCTACACCTTGCTAGGAATGCTCAAACCAAATTTCACCCAAATGCAAAATGTTTTTGAGGTATTTTTGGGTATAACTAGAAAGAGGCTAGTTTGAACTCAAATTCAAATTCAAACTACGTTCACCCCATGAATTCAAAAGTGGGAGGCATATTCTTACTCAGCACATTTTTGTGAGCTCACACACCAATTTTCATTCCATTTGGAGTTAATCTTGACATGAGCTAAGTTTAGCAAATTCAAAGTCAAATTGAATTTCAAACTGCATATGTGCTGAAAATTGACTCAAACACCTCACTATTTGAATTCTATCAACTTCAAATGGGCATTTGGTAGATAATTCAAATTCTAGAGGGTATTAGGGGGATTACTGTTTGGAGCAGTAGAGGGGAGTTAATTTCAGAGGTTAAAACTTAGGTGGGACCCACATGTCAGCCTCACTAAACATTTTAACCGACTGAAGAGCTGATCTCGGTTTCTTGCGCCTGACCGAGCTGCAGCCACGGCGAGGAAACGGCGAGGTCAGCAGCTGCTTGCCGCCCCTGGCCGCTGAACCGCCTCTCTGTCCCCTTATCTACGCGCCCGAGCCGTCCCCGTTGCTTCTCACCACTGTCCCGACGTCTTCTCACCCAGAAACCTCGATACACCTCGCCGCCCATCCAAATTCTCAGTCCACCATCGCCCGGCCAAACCCGTGGTTGTCACGGTGATCTGAGACCGCAACCGAGTGCGCCAAGCCTTCCTTGACGTCCTCGCACTGGTTCCAGACCCTGATCAACCCTCCTCGAGCTCCACCGCAACATTCTTCCTTCATCGGTTCAACCCGAGCCGCCGTCACTGGAACGACTGTCCGGCCACCACAGCTCACCTTTCTCCGAGCCGTGAATAGCAAAAAGGTTCGCCTTCAATCCCTCTTTCATTACTGCAAGCTCCAGCGGCATGACATAAGCTACCGACGCTGGAATTTCATGGTTTTGCAACGGTATACAAAAGAGACAACCGGACCGATTCACAAAATTTGTGACACACACCGCACCACTCATAACCTTACATAGAGAAACACTTCTAGGCATCCGTGCGAGTCCATATGATCCAATACTTCGAAGAACTATTCGGCGTAGCCACTGTTCTTCGAGTTTTATGAGAATTCCCGATTTCCGACCTAGGTCGCACGGTGACAGCCCAGTACGGCCATTTGCAAGCTCCGTGGAGATCATGTTGATCTTTCCTAGGGTCCACTGATGCTGTGCAACCTTTTGCTAGATCGTTTGGGGAGCTAGGAAGCCCGCCCGACATGGCCGAAGTTCTTTCGAAGCCGCCGCTCGTAGCCAGCCATGTTCCGGCAATTATCACGACGAGCTGAGCCAGGACTCGTGTTCCTCGTGTGGGACTAGGCAGAGGCGGCCAAGATCATGGATTTTGGCACACGGCAGAAGCCCTCCGGCGAGCACTCCGGCGAGGGGGGCGGCGGCCGAGAGCGGGAGGCCGGAGGTAGACGAAGCCCCCGGTACCACGTGTCAGCGGCCGCTATTTTAAACCGGGGATTAGCTGTGCCACCGGATCGGGTGTGGCTGCGCGCGAAATACTCCTTACCCCCGTGTGTCGGCCGCTGAGGAGTTGACACGTAGCCTGGTCCCACGCGCAGCGATTTAAACTTGTCCCCGATTTTCAGATTTAATTCAAACTTCAAACCCACATAACTTTGTCTAGTAAGCTCCAAATCGAGTGAACCAATTTTTGTTGGATTCATCTAAGTGGTTTACAAAAAATCAAGTTTCACCATATGAAAATCCTTAATTATCCAGAATTAATTCTTCAAATTTTAAATTTTTTCAAATTTTAACTGGAGAATCCTTTAAAGGAAAATTTTGAAATTTTGCTAGGATGTTCACCAAAATATCCCTTTGCTACCATAAAAATTTCATATCCATTTGAGCTCATTTGATCCACCTAATGGTGTGATTATTAAAACTGTTCCTGAGAAAATAGAAAATGTCCAGAAACATTTTCAGAATTTCTCTGAAATTGTTTAGCTCATATCTTTAGCTAGGAACCTTCAAATTAAGTGAGACCAACTCAATTAGAACCCTCTTAAAATCTAGTTGTCAGAAAGTCATGGCTTGTTCCATGAAAATCCATAGAACACCCTAGGCGCTCCAATTAAGGCCAAGTACATAATTATTTGTGGAGGGCTCAACTTAGCTTTACTGCAAATGAAACTTTGCCAAGTCTCTGTTTAGGTTGTATCTAAGACACAGTAAAAATTTCAGAGTCATTGAGTTTGTCTAGCAAAACTTATAGTCTTCACAAGTTTAACTTCAATACAAATGCATTTAAATTGATACATATTTGTATTTATCATATGTGGTCGCTAAGATTGAGGAGGAACCCGAAGTCTTAGACTTCGTCACTCCAGAGGGACAGCTAGCCTATGACCAAGAGCAGCAATGCAAGCTCCAGTTTGCATTAACCCTTTTTACAAATTTTTACTCTTTTGAGAACTTACTTTGAGTACCCACTTAATTCTTGCATTAGAGTCTTGTTTGAAACCCAAATGCATAGCCAAGAAAACCCTGGGTTGGGATTAGTTTTCAAAACCTCGATAGCTACTGCAATGCTAAGATAGTGTAGGATCTGGTACAAGTCGAGTAGTTGGAACTACTCGCGAGGATAGGCTAGAGGCACATTGCTCGGGTAAAGATAGCAAATGAAACACATGGTAAGAAAAATGAGACCGAGCGGAGAGTAAGGGCAGCAGGACTTTGGGGCCTGGGTGCCATAGCTCCGCTTGTATTGATTGAAGACCGAGCCGTGTGCGGGCCTGTTGAACAAGCTAGAACAGTACCGAAGACCTACCAGCTATATGGGAAACGGGAAACCGATGTAACTCGGGTAGCTGGGTGTTGAGGCATAGCTGGTCGTTCAGAGGGTAGGTTGAGAGCTCGAGGTGTAAATTGGCTGGCGGCACTGTGGATGCGCACGCAGAGACCTGTTTCTCGGGATGATTGGACCGGTTCAACATTTGGCTGACGGGTGAAAGGTGGTTGTGTACGAGGTCCGTGATGGTTGCTGTAGGCAACATCGAGTACGGGTGTACGTGACGGGTTATTCGGGTAACCCTGCAGGTGTAAATCGATTATAATCGCTGTCCCTCATGGTCAAATGAGTACCACTTGTTCACTATACCATGACGTAGAAAGAACATGCTAGATACATGTTAAAGGTTTGCTGATTTGAAAGATATACTTTGCTTGTTAATGTCTTGTTGTAGTTTAGAGCTAATTAAAGTTATTTTCAACTTTGGGCAAAGTACATGAGAGAAATGCGTTTCTTGTTTGATTGCGGCTCTCTCATGTGCCTTAGCGTAAGGTTCTCCACAACCTGCTGCTAAAACTTGAAAGTAAGGTCCCAATAATTAGGCGAGTCCTTTGCAACTTATTTTCTCTCATGTACCCTAAAACCATTCATGTAGAAGTTTCATGTATAGGAGAGGCGGGTCAGACATGCTGAGCCATCGTGCTCACTGCTTGTGTTTGAAGCTTTTACAGGTGTTTATGAGGAAGGGACTCCTGAGGAAGATACGGAACCCCAAGAGGAAAACCCCGTTGAGTGGGAGTCCTGCACGCCGCCGTGTTAGTGTGTGTGCGTGCTAACGGGGGCACGTTCACGGGCTGAACGTGAACTCGATGCGTAGTCTATGCCCGTGAGTGTAGACTGAACTTATTTTGTTGCAAAAATGTTCATAAACTGGTTTATGTAATAAAACTTTACTTCCGCTTTGTATCTTTGATGTGCGTACTCCAGTGATGTGCAACGCAGCACCCCTCAGCGTGATCCTGGCTCGACAAGGCCGTTGGGGCCGCTTCATTAGTCAGCTAAGCCGCACCCATATTTGGCCTTGTGGTGGCACTGTTTTCCTAGCATGTGCTGGCATGAACCGGTCCTTAGATCTACGGCAAGTAAACCACCATCTCATTCAGCAACATCCATGAACCAATCTTACCTAGATCTCCATGATTCTATGCTCACCAACATCATCAAGTTATCATCATATTTATTCTCATGAGTGCACTAGCGAACCTTGTTTTAATTTAGCTTCCCGTATCCCATAAATTAAGCGAAGCAAAAAGAAAAATTGACCATACCCGACTCATCAACTTTCCCTATGACAAAGATGGTTAACAAAACTAGTAAACTCCTATAAAAGGATGTCCCATCAAGTTGACTCAAGCATACGAGTTTCAAAACATGGGATCAATATGGTTAAGGGGCACTTGCCTTGCTCCCGTGGCTCTTGTTGCTCAAGCGTCTCGAAGTCTTGGTGTTGTAATTCCTCGTAGATGGCTTCTTGAGCTTGTCCTTCTACTCACGACCATGCACATACAAAATTTACAGCAATCAATCATCATGCACAACTTTACTCAAGATGCAATGGGGTAGATGAATGCAAATCCTATGGTGCTGTTTTATTAAACCAATTTGTACGTGTTCTTGCTTGTTTTAACGGGCTTTCATGGGGTTTTATGATGAACAAGGGTGCTGGGATCAAGTGTGTATGTGGTGATGATCTTGACTCATGATCTAGATCAATTCCACCATCAAAAATTGATCAAAAAACGATCTGTCTACACGCAAAAGTTTCTACTCGAAGGAGGCGAAGAAATTGGATGCGTAGAAAAAGCTGCGATGTCGTAAGATGGGTAATAAAGACCTACGTCACTTCCTTTTAGTGGCAAAGCCTTCCTCCTAGCAATGGCAGCAGCGGGGAGTTTTCTATGGAATATTAGGGTAGGACAGATCGTCGGCTTCTTTTCCAGCAACGGCGAGGCGTGACGGGGCTCGTCGGCGGATCTCGACGATGAGGCTCGACGGCAAGGCTCGACGGCGGGGCTCGATGGCGGAGCTCGTCGGCAGGGCTCACCGGCGACCAAACTCCGGCAGGGGGGTGCCAACTCGGCGACTTGGAGGGGGAGGGGCTCCAAGTCGGCGACTTGGGGAGGGGGAGGCTGCGGCCAAAAAAGGGGGGGGCTGGGGTTGTATTTATAAGGGGGAGAAGAGAGGAGTCCTACTCCAATTGGAACTCAAACAAGAGTCCTAGTCAATTTGGAACTCAACCAACTTATCCCCTTAGTTGGGTGCGGCAGGCTTGGGGATTTAATCCCCCCAAATGTGGGAAAAATTCCCCTTTTGTGGAATTGGGGAATTTAGAAATTTTGGGGTAAATTTGGGGAAAATTTGGGAATGCTCATTTCAGCTATCTTTTTCCGTTTCTCACCACTTCTATGTCCCGTTTTCCATTTCTACATTCCCCTCTCTATTTCTATGTCCCATTCTCCATTTCTATGTCCCATTCTCCATTTCTATATTCCCTTCTCCATTTCTATGGTTCTTCCTCTATTTCTATGGTTCTTTCTCTATTTCTATGGTTCTTTCTCCATTTCTATGGTTCATTCTTCCATTTCTATGGTTCATTCTCCATTTCTATAGTTTTTTCTCCATTTCTAGGGTTCCTTCTCCATTTCTACTTCTTTTACAATGCTTCCCTGCATGAAAAATGTATGCAATGCATGGTAATAAATTTGAGGGTGTTACAACTAGGTTGATCATCTTCGCTAGTATTTGGCCAAGATAATCGTTAGGTGCTACTCTAGCTTAAGCTCAACAAGAGTCTCAAGTGATCAAGTGATCGAGATGAATTTCTGGTTTTGGTTCTCGGTGTTCTATACGACGATCATCGGGAAAAGTGAAATTATGACTAACCGGACCTAAGAGGGAGCTAGGGGGTTCGGGAGGAGCTACTAGACTCTGATGCTAACCTCAGAGAACAGTTAGTTGCGCCGGAGAAGCTCAGAGCTGTTCGGGCAACGGTGTTAAGTCGGATGCGCTTCGGGTTGAACAGGTGAGTGGAAATCAGCTCGGTAAAGCTCGAGGGGAGCTGATCACGAGCAGCTGAGGGCTGGAGCACGTCGAGTAAAGGTCGGCGGTGCCTTTTATGGCCTCAGCTCGAGGTAGAAGGGTGGGTTTTTGGCGTGTCGACAGCGAGGGTGAAAGTTTCGGTGTGCGGCGGTTCTCTCCGAGTTCTCAGCGCGAGGAGGCGTCGGGCAGTGGCGAAATGGCTTTGTGACGCCCGGAACTCGAAGACAACGCGCTGGAGACGTCGGTCGGGAGCTGGAATCGCCGAGCAGGAGGTGGCAGCACCGTGGCATTCGCGTGAGCACGCGCAAGAAACCGAGCATTGAGAGTTCAGTCGGTTTGCTCGAGTGTGAGGCTGACAGGAGGGCCCCACCCCCTTGTTTTAACCTCTAAACTTCAATTTTCCACTGCTCTTAATATTGGTGACCTTCATGCCCCTGTACATTTGAATAATTCACCAGATGACCATTTGGATTTGAATGATTCCAATTGTGGAGTGTTTGAAATGTATTTACAGCACATATGCAGTTTGAAATTCAAATTGGATTTGAATTTGCTTAAATTAGTTCATGTCAAGACAACTCCAAATGGAGTGAAAATTGGTGTGTGAGCTCACGAAAATGTGTTGAGTGTGAATATGAATCCCACTTTTGAATTCATGGGGTGAAAGGAGTCTGAATTTGAATTTAAGTTCAAACTAGGCTTTTTCTAATTATACCCAAAAATACATCAAAATGTTTTGGATTTAGGTGAAATTTGGCATGAGCGTACCTAGCAATGTTTAGGAGTTTTTCAAATGCTCATCCTCTATATGATGCATGTGAGAAATACCACTTTTGCATCTTGTGAGTTTACCTCCTAATGACTTTCTTGATGGTGTTAACATGCTTTTCAGATGTGTTCATAAGATTTCCAATGTGTGTCTGGTGTGATGAACACTTTGAGTATATGTAAAACTTAGGCCCTTAAAGAAGACGGAGCCAGTCAAGTTCCCATAGACGCTGAGAATCACGACGACTAGGGCCAGTACCAATCAGACTAGAGCCAGTACCGGTCTTTGTTATGTTCAGGAACGTCCCACGGATCGTCTGGTTGGTACTTGCACTATTCGTAATAGCAGCTCCTGATGAATAACAACAAGGTAACTTGTCTGACCAGTAGGCTCATATGTAGAAAAGCCCACATCTGGTGTGCATACTCAAACTCAACTATATCAGCAGCCAGACGATCCTCCACACTAGCAGCAAGAATAGCACCAGCCCGAGCATCCTCATGCAACCATGTCCTGTATATGCTGAACTAGGACTCGTAAGTAGACAACGAGACTCATAATCTGCAAATAAACTCTACTTCTCATCATCAGTAGTCTTGTCTCGAATGATAGGCCGTGCAGGAGCAGTAGGACGTGGCGAGCATTTGAGATCACCCGTGAGAAAATCGCAAAGATGTAGATCACGCGTATGCAGACGCATACGAGGAACCCACTCGTGATAGTTGGTGTCATTGAAAAGCACCAGACACCGCGGAACTGGAACACGTACAGAAGACGTCATCCTGACACGACAACTAGCGGTGGCGAGAGCGCAAAATAAGCAGTGGCGGAAGATAGCTAGTGCGCAAAAAGAAAAGCGGCACAAGCTGCAATATATATTTTTTCTTTTTTTTTCACCCTAGCCGCTCACACCACTGGCTCAACCGAGCCGAGTTCTATTAGCGGCGGCTAACAGAGAAAATCGATGGGGGCGGCGGCCGACCAGAGGACCGATGGGGAGGAGGCGGCCAAAGGCCAACGGGGCGGCGGCAGCCTGAGGCAGTGGCGGCGGCAGTAGCTGAGGTGGCGGTGGCAATCCAAGGCGGCGGTGACGGCTGGAGCTCGAGGCAGCGGCGGCAGGTACAGCCCGAGGCTGCAGCAGTCCGAGCACAGCAACAACGGCAGATACCCAAAAGGATGCAGTGGTGAGCTCAGCCCGGCAGCTGAAGACGGCGCACGTGGGTCGGCGACAGGAGAAGTCTAGGTGAAAGCAGGCGGCGGCCATGGGAATGAAGCCGATCAAAAGCACGCAAAGAACAGTGGAAGAACTCGCCCAGAGAGGCGGACGGATGCGGCCCAGGCGGTGGCTAGGGCTTGAAAAAAACTAACTCTAACTAGATGGCTCTCTTACCATGTTGTAAATAAGAGAGTTGAACTATTATGAGGGCATAGGATCTAAATATATATAGGTATAGGAGGGAGTACAACTATGAAAAAGAAAGATTACAATCATAGAAAATATAAAGTATCCTTACATCTCAACAGTATCATTCCAGAAACCAGTTGGTTCAGGAGGAAGAGAAGTTCAGCGTTGATACTAGAAGAGTACAAAGATATGATCAGACAATTACACGGTAAGAGGTAGAGAGAAGACAACGAAATGCACATAAATATATTATCGTGAATCAGCTTTGATAGTTTTGATTTTTTTCTCTCTCTCTTTTATTTCTCTGAGAGGAACTGCATGGTGCATACATATGTAAGAGATCCTTTTCTGCCATCTTTTGCGGGAAGCGACTGAATATTCTATTTACAACAATGAGTTTATTCTTGATTTTAGTAATAGTAAATATGTCAAGATAGAATTAAAAGGATGCTATCTCTTGACACAGACGGCAGGAGCATAAGCCTCCGGAATATGTTCGTTGCAATGTCATCTATGTCTATAGAACACCCAATAATTATCATAGAGATCATCGTGAAATTTCTGTGAAATGGAAATTATATCACGAACAGGTGGCAGGTTTTGAAATTTTTCGGAATATGCAATCTAATCCCGTCAGTGATGGATGTTTAACAGTTAAAAATGGGAAAATGATAAGAGGAACATAAGCCTAAGCAACGTCGTGGCTTTTTCTCTTCTTCAACTGGTCTCCTATGTCTACCTGGTTGTAACTTGCTGCTCCTCTCTCGCGGCAAAAACAAATGCTACCAAGCACTGCCGGCTTGCAGAACTGCAGGGATGCATGAGCATATACTTCCTGCACAAGCGCGTACAACAAGCCGCAACCTGAAAAACACACTGCCGGAAGTTATAGGTACTATAGCTGCGTTAAGAACGATCCAGCTTGCCGGCCATTTGATCAATGCAATTTGGTTTATCTGTTGGCGGGCAATAGCAACGGCTGACGTAATTGTATATCCAGTTGATCGTGGGAATGCAGGGTCGTGTCCTAGTTCAGAGCTGGATAGCCAACTTATTGCCTGTTTTGTTCGCTCTATGTTAGAAATAATCTTGTTATTTGTATGAGCTGTAATCATACATATGTGTGTGTATGTTTTATTGGAGCTATTAGCGTGTGCGTGTGTGGAACAAGCGCAAAGTAGCTGTATTGCCTCCTGGTGGAAGAGCTAGCGATGTTGTGTAAGACGCGGTTGCCGCAGGACTCGGTAACGAGTAGAGTGCTATTTAGGCATGGGATGTGATGCAGCTAGCTTCGATGGTATTCGGTTCTTGAGGAGGATCGTGTGGACTACAAGGCTGGAGATGCATGCACTTAGGTGCTGCACGAGATGCTTGGGGTTGTTAGTAAAGAACGTGGACTTAGTCGGGCAGCAGATTAGTTTGCATGCATGGACTTAGCTGAGCGGCAGGTTAGTTTACATGCATCATGGACGGCTGTATACTGCACACCAGGCCAACGACTAAGTGTTAGTCAGCCGTTCTTCTTTGTGTATAAATATTGCTCCAGTGCTGGTAGCCTGCTACGAGAGAAAGCCAAGTGTGCACTCGTGTTGTGCATGAGTAGTGTTGTGTGTGAGTGTTGTGCAGGCTAGAGCCGGTGTTGTGTGAGTGTAGTGTTGTGCTGTCCAGTGAGCCAATTGGAGGCTGATAAATAAAGTGTTCAGTGCTTCTTGTGTGCTACAAAATTCGTGTGTATGATAGTATGTGTTCTAGTGAAAGCTGGGACAGCAATTGGTACTCAGAGCTTAGGTTAGTGCTGCATCCATGTCGGTCGCCGTTTCGGTGGCAACAGCGGAGACGACAGCCAAGAGCCGGTTATGAAGGAGGCGGGTGACATTGCGTTACCCCATACTTTCGGAGGAAAACTACGGCGTGTGGGCGGTAAAGATAAAAGTCTTCCTGCGTGGAGAGCTTGATGGTACATAAATGGGTGATTCTGAAAAGTTTAATGATTTTGCTTTGAAGGTGACCACTATCGTGAACGAGATACGTGCTCTCGACACAAAAGTGAAGGAGGCAAGCATCGTCGAGAAGATACTGTGTTCCGTCCCTGACAAGTTCCTACCCATTGTCAGCATCATAGAGCAATGGAGGGATGTGTCAGTGATGTCGGTGGCTGAAGTGGTCGGGCGCCTACAGGCGATCGAGGAGTCTTCCAAGGGGTGACAACGCGACAGTGATGCGGAGAAGCTGCTGGTGGCGTGTGTGGAGCCACGACTCACGCGTGCCGAGTGGGACGCAATAGCTGCTGAAGAGAAGCACAACGGGGAGGCTCCCAATAGCAGCGACAACAAGAGTGGTGTGGAGAAATTTGGCCGCAAGTTCGACAAGTCATAGATCGACAGCCATAAGTGTAGTGAGTTTGGTCACTTCGCTGATGAGTGTGATGCGGTGAAGAAGATGTCTGGCGTAGTTTGCCGTAGCGGACACTGACTGCGAGACGGCGTTGCTGTGAAGTCGTGTAGTGGTTACGAATAAATTAATAAGATTAAGGGGTGATTGTTAAAAATAATATTGTGATTTGTGTGAGTTATAATCAGACATATGTGTGTGTTTTAATTATTGGAGCTATTAGTGTGTGTGTGTGTCTGGAACAAGCACAATGTAGCTGTGTTGCCTCCTAGTGGAAGAGCTAGCCGTGTTGCGTAAGACTCGGTTGCCGCAAGACTCGGTTACGAGTAGAGTGCTTAGGCCTGTGATGTGATGCAGCTAGCTTTGATGGTGTCCGGTTCTTAAGGAGGATCGTGTGGATCACAAGGCTGTATATGCATGCACTTAGGTGCTGCACGAGATGCTCGGGATGGTTAGTAAAGAACGTGGACTTAGCCGGGCAGTAGATTAGTTTGCATGCATGGACTTAGCTGAGCGGCAGGTTAGTTTGCATGCAGCATGGGCGGCCTTATAGTGCGCGCCAGGCCAACGACTAAGTACTGGTCAGTCGTTGCTTCTTTGTGTCAAAATATTGCTCCGGTGCTGGTAGCCTGCTACGAGAGAAAGCCGAGTGTGCACTCGTGTTGTGCATGAGTAGTGTTGTGTGTGATTGTTTTGCAGGCTAGAGCCGGTGTTGTGTGAGTGTAGTGTTGTGCTGTCCAGTGAGCCAATTGGAGGCTGATAAATAAAGTGTTCAGTGCTTCTCGTGTGCTACAAAATTCGTGTGTTATAGTATGTGTTCTAGAGAAAGCTGGGATAACAATTGGTACTCAGAGCTTAGGTTAGTGCTGCAGCCATGTCGGTCGATGGTTCAGGAGTCTATATGCCGTCGGGTCGCCGTTTCGGTGGCAACAGCGGAGACGGCAGCCAAGAGCCGGTTATGAAGGAGGCGGGTGACATTGCGTTACCCCAAACTTTCGGAGGACAACTACGGCGTGTGGGCGGTGAAGATAAAAGTCTTCCTGCGTGCCCAAGGTGTGTGGGCAGCCGTGGAGGGCAAGCGAAGTGTTGACCAGAAGATGAATCAAATAGTTGTCGCACCCATTGTTCAAACTGTGCCGGATGGCTTGGTGATGGCCATATCCGAGAAGGAGACGGCGAAGCAGACGTGGGATGCGCTAAAATAAATGTGCGTCGGTGAATATCGTGTCAAGAAGGCTCAGGTACAAACTCTCAAAAGAGATCTTGATGGTACATACCCTGGTGCCGTTTTGCCACCCAAGGACCACTGTTCGCAATCACGAAGATCGGTTTTTGATTGGCAGAGTTTGGCGGCGGTGGCTCTGTTCTATGGGAGCGAGAAGGCTTCGGGTGCTTTGTTCGTGATCAAACAGAACACGCCGAGGGGCTGTGATAAGGGCGTCAAGCAGCTGGCCACTGGCGCGTCTGGAGCAAATCAGGAGGTGGCCGGCGTTTTTGCCCTCGTTGGCGCGCGAAGCCTCGGCCCGAGAAACAGAGTCACCAGGCGCAGTCGGTTCAATCCAATGTATGGCTGACAGGGGGGTCCCACCTCCAGTAATTTGTCCCAAAATCTTCAGTTTCTACTGCTCGAAATAATGGGGATCCTAATACCATTGGCAATTTGATCAATTCGCCAAATGCCCATTTGAAATTGGAATGATTCAAATTGTGAACTGGTTTGAATGCATTTCGATTCAAATGGCAAACTGAAATTTAAATTCAGTTTGATTTTTTCTCAAAATGGCTCATGTCAAGATCAACTCGAAATGGAGTGAAAATTGGTGTGTGAGCTCATAAAAATGTGCTGAGTGTGAATATGAAAATCCCACTTTTGAATTCAAGGGATGAAAAGAGTTTGAATATGAATTTAAGTTCAAAGTAGCCTTTTAATAATTGTACCCAAAGGTACCTCAAAAGGTTTTTGATTTGGGTGAAATTTGGCATGAGCATTCCTAACAAGGTTTAGGGGTTAATCATATGCTTAGCCCCTATATGATGCATGTGGAAAATATGACTTTTGCATTTCGTGAGTTCATCTCCTAATAAATCTATTTACGGTGGTTACTTGCTCTTCAGATGTATTCATGTGATTACCACAAATAATGTGAGGTGTGGGTGTGATGAGCACTTTTAGGAAGTGAAAAATTTGGGCCCTTACAGGACGACTCTTTCAGGGTCGATTTGGACCGCCTTTGTGTCTTCGTGGGTCGGAAAGTGCCAAACGTGGTGGTACGATCGGGTACGCCTTCCACCGCGTGCTGTTGGAGCTCGCCGAACTCCACGGCTGCTACCGATGCCGACGCCAGATCGCACGCGTTCCGTTCCCATAGGAGGGACTGCCATACGTTTGATTTTACAGTTTGCTTCATCCCCGATGGTGACTGGGAGGTCGATCACCATGGTCAGGCGTTTGGGGTCGACTATCGGATCCAAGATTAGGAGAAGACGCCCAGCTTGTGGGAGGTGGTCGGGATGGTTGGACCGATGGAACGTGATCCCCGCTTCAGACCACCGGAGGGGAGTCGTGGCAATTGTTATGGTGACATCGACCGCCAGGCTGTCGTGGGAAGGTGACGAATCGAGTTCGATCGTCCCCACATAAGAGGGCGAGAGGCCGTCGGCGGCTCTCCCATCGGAGTCATGGATCGGCCCGCCTGTCGGGGGCGAGACGGCCGATCGTGCGACAGGGAACCGGGGGATGCTTGAGTCACTGGTAAAAAAATAGGCTTCCAAGACCCCATGGAGATGGGTGGGGGCGTATTCCAGCCAATCGCCATCGCCGGTGGTGAACTCGAAGTCGCTGAAGGATATCTTCGTGTCTGGCATGAAACTTGATCGTGGTGGAGCCATCTAGGAAGCAGAGAACGGAACACGCGACAATTCCCCTTCCAAGCATGCCAACTGTCGGCATTTAGATTTCTGACTATTATCGAATGCATTGCGCGTTCATCCTCAAGTGTCTCGCTATTTTTCATTGAAAATAGGGTGGTTCTCATACAGGCCAGTTGTCTGTCTTTTTATATTCCCTCTATCGGCCCCTTCTTTGACTCTTCATACAGAAGGGAGGGTATAGCTATAGGAACGCCTGTCCTATCACATGTTAGCCGGGGTGATTGACGAAGCAACCGCAGGGGAGGTCGCTGTTCCACCTGCCCCCATCTTGTCGCTGGGGCGAGTCGCTCAGTAGTGCATGCACACCCTGCACACTCCTCCTCCGTTCCATCGGACGTGATGGGGCTTCAATGTGCACAATAGAGACGCACTCGAGTGCTCCCAACATAGTCGTGGTGGCACTCACTCAGCATTGAAGGCTACCTGCCCTGCTCTCTCCCGAGCTTGGGCTCTAGCCTTGCCCTCTAGAGTCGCCCGTCGTCTGGGCACCGAGGGGGAGCAGCGTAGCTCCTCCTGGTGGTCGGGGTCGGGAACCCCGTCCGATTACAACTATGGAAAGGAAAAATTGCAATCATAGAACATATAAAGTATCCTTATATCTCAAACACCCCCTCCTTAAACTCTAGTTGAACCATGAACACTGAGTTTGGAGAGATAAAATCTATGCTGAATCCAGGTTTGTGCCTTCGTGAAGAAATCAACCAGTTGAAGCTCTGAAGTCACATATTAAAGATCAACAACACCATCATGTACCTGTGCTCGTGTATAAGAAGCATCGACAACAATATGCTTGCTAAGCTCATGCTTGACCGGATCACGAGCAATACTGATAGCACTTGTACTGTGAGACAAAAGGGGAGTCGACATAGAAATAGAAATACCAAAATCCTCTAGCAACCACCATAACCAAGTAACCTCTGTAGTCACAAGAGCTACAGCACGCGACTCAGCCTCTACACTCGAACGAGAAACTGCTATCTGCTTCTTACCCTTCAAAGCAATGAGGGAACCACCAAGAAAAACACAATAAGCATAAAGAGATCGATGATCAGAGGAATCACTAGCCCATGTGGCATCAAAGTACACCTTGAACTGTAAGGAGCTAGAGCGTGGAAACAACAAGCGTCTAGAGATAGTCCCACGAAGATAACGTAAGACATGAAGTATGTTCCTGTAGTGGATCTAAGTCGGAGCCGAAACAAACTGACTCAAAATTGTAACAGGGTACGAAATGTCAGGACGAGTGACAGTGAGATAGAGTAGACTTCCTACAATATGACGATAACGAGTAGGATCATCAAGCGGATCGCAATCAGTCGGTCAAAGGGGAATGTTTAGATCCATGGGCGTCTCAACAGTGTGGTGGTCAATAAGAGAAGCCCGGTCAATAGGATTCTAAATGTACTTCTCTTGAGACAAATAAATTCCCTCAGAGGTAAAGGAAACCTAAATCCCAAGAAAGTATCAAAGAGGACCAATATCTGACATAAGAAACTGATCACTAAGACGAGCCTTCATGAAGGCTATGTACTCAGGGTCATCTCCAGTGATGATCATATCATCAACATACAGAAGAAGAAGAGTACAACCACGAGAAGAGGTATGACAAAGAGTGCGGGATCATCAAAACCGGCAGAAAAACCAACATCAGTGATCACTGACACGAACCGCTGAAACCAAGCACGAAAATCCTTCTTCAGTCTAAAGGGAGCGACGAAGTCGACAAACCGTACCCTCAAGAACAGAATACCTAGGTGGCGGCTGCATATAAACCTCCTCACTCATTTCGCCATTAAGAAAGACATTCTTAACATCAAGCTGAAAGATGGACCACTCACGAATAGAGGCCACAACAAGAAGAGTACAAACAGTGGTCATGTGAGCAACAAGAGCAAAAGTCTAATCATAGTCACGACCATGTTCCTGCTGGAAACCACAGGCGGCTAAACGAGATTTATATCACTCAAGGAAACCATCAGAGCAGGTCTTAACCTTATAAACCCACTTACAGGTAATAGGACAAACACGTGGGGGACAAGGCACAAGCTCCCACGTTCCAGTGCGCTCAAGAGCAACAATCTCCTCAGCCATTGCATGTTGCAATTCTAGATGAAGAATAGCATCATGATACGTAGTCAGCTCAGAAAGAACAGTAGCGGCAAAACAACAAGGAGAGTACCGCTTAGGAGGTCGACAAGTGTGATGACCATGTCCAAGAGCCTGCTCAGGAGAAGAGTCATCAGAAAGAGATGACTTCTTAGTAGAATAGGGTACACCAGGAAACACAGACTCAAATGGAGAAGATGGGTCATCAAAAGATGACTCAATTGGAGTAGATGACTAATCAAAGGAAGGTTGCACATCCAAAGAAGGCACAACTTCATGTATAGACCTGTGTGATGGGAGGCTTCATAGTATAATCAGGATCCAGATAAGAAGGCACAAAAAAACACCGTGGACAGAGGCGCTGAGAGTGAAGGAGGTATACTAGCAGTAGAGGTATCAAGAAAAGATAAGAATGAAATAGGATCGATGACAGATACTGGAGAGGAGTCTAAAGAAGGACGAGGGTAGAAAGGTTGTGTCTCATTAAGGACAACATTTCGTGAAGTCCTCATCCGTCGTCCAATCGGATCCCAACAATGATCCTAATTAAGGCCAAGTACATAATTATTTGTGGAGGGCTCAAATAAGCTTTACTGCAAATGAAACTTGGCCAACTCTCTGTTTAGGTTGTATCCAAGACACAGTAAAAATTTCAGAGTCATTGAGTTTGTCTAGCAAAATTTATAGTCTTCACAAGTTTAACTTCAATACAGATGCATTTAAATTGATACATATTTGTATTTATCATATGTAGTCGCTAAGATTGAGGGGGGACCCGAAGTCTTAGACTTCGTCACTCCAGAGGGACAGCTAGCCTACGACCAAGAGCAGCAAGGCAAGCTCCGGTTTGCATTAAGCCTTTTTACAAATTTTTACTGTTTTGAGAACTTACTTTGAGTACCCACTTAATTCTTGCATTAGAATCTTGTTTGAAACCCAAGTGCATAGCCAAGAAACCCCTGGGTTGGGATTAGTTTTGAAAACATCGATAGCTACTGCAATGCTAAGATAGTGTAGGATTCGGTACAAATCGAGTAGTTGGAACTACTCGCGAGGATAGGCTAGAGGCGCATTGCTCGGGTATAGATATCAAATGAAACACATGGCAAGAAAAATGAGACCGAGCGGAGTGTAAGGGCAGCAGCACTTTGGGGCCTGGGTGCCGTAGCTCCGCTTGTGTCGATTGAGGACCGAGCCGTGTGCAGGCCTGTTGAACAAGCTAGAACAGTACCAAAGACCTACCGGCTATATGGGAACCGGGAAACCGATGTAACTCGGGTAGCTGGGTGTTGAGGCATAGCTGGTCGTTCAGAGGGTAGGTTGAGAGCTCGAGGTGTAAATCGTCTGGCGGCACTGTGGATGCGCGCGCAGAGACCTCTTGCTCGGGACGATTAGACCGGTTCAACATTTGGCTGACGCGTGAAAGGTGGTTACGTACGACGTCCGTGATGGTTACTGTAGGCAACATTGAGTACGGGCGTACGTGACGGGTTATTCGGGTAACCCTGCAGGTGTAAATCGATTATAATTGCTGTCCCTCGCGGTCAATGAGTACCACTTGTTCACTATACCATGACGTAGAAAGAACATGCTAGATACATCTTAAAAGTTTGCTGATTTGAAAGATATACTTTGCTTGTTAATGTCTTGTTGTAGTTTAGAGCTAATTAAAGTTCTTTTCAACTTTAGGCAAAGTACATGAGAGAAATACGTTTCTTGTTTGATTGCGGCTCTCTCATGTGCCTTAGCGTAAGGTTCTCCACAACCTGCTGCTAAAACTTAAAAGTAAGGTCCCAATAATTAGGCGAGTCCTTTGCAACTTATTTTCCCTCATGTACCCTAAAACCATTCATGTAGAAGTTTCATGTATAGGAGAGACTGGTCAGACTTGCTGAGCCATCGTTCTCACTGCTTGTGTTTGAAGCTTATACAGGGGTTTATGAGGAAGGGACTCCTGAGGAAGATACGGAACCCCAAGAGGGAAACCCCGTCGAGTGCGAGTCCTGCACGCCGCCGTGTTAGTGTGTGTGCATGCTAACGGGGACACGTTCACGGGCTGAACGTGAACTCGATGCGTAGTATACGCCCGTGAGTGTAGACTGAACTTATTTTGTTGTAAAAATGTTCATAAACTGGTTTATGTAATAAAACTTTGCTTCCGCTTTGTATCTTTGATGTGCGTTATCCGGTGCTGTGCAACGCAGCATCCCTCAGCGTGATCCTGGCTCGACAAGGCCGTTGGGGCCGTGTCATTAGTCAGCTAAGCCGCACCCATATTTGGCCTTGTGGTGGCACTGTTTTCCTGGCATGTGCTGGCATGATCCGGTCCTTAGATCTACGGCAAGTAAACCACCATCTCATTCAGCAACATCCACGAACCAATCTTGCCTAGATTTCCCCGATTCTATGCTCACCAACATCATCAAGTTATCATAATCTTTATTCTCATGAGTGCACTAGCGAACCATGTTTTAATTTAGCTTCCCGTATCCCGTAAATTAAGCGAAGCAAAAAGGAAAATCGACCATACCCGACTCATCAACTTTCCCGGCCACAAAGATGGTAAACAAAACTAGTAAACTCCTATAAAAGGATGTCCCATCAAGTTGACTCAAGCACACGAGTTTTCGCAAACAAAATAGTTTCGAAACATGGGATCAATATGGTCAAGGGGCACTTGCCTTGCTCCCGTGGCTCTTGTTGCTCAAGCGTCTCGAAGTCTCGGTGCTGTAATTCCTCGTAGATGGCCTCTTAAGCTTGTCCTTCTACTCACGACCATGCACATACAAAATTTACAACAATCAATCATCATGCACAACTTTACTCAAGATGTAGTGGGGTAGATGAAGTTTTATGATGAACAAGTGTGCTGGGATCAAGTGTGGACGTGGTGATGATCTTGGCTCAAGATCTACATCAATTCCACCATCAAAAATCGATCAAAACACGATCTATCCGCACGCAAAAGTTTTGGCTCGAAGGGGGTGAACAAATTGGATGCGTAAAAACAGTGGCGATGTTGTAAGATGGGTAATAAAGACCTACCTCACTTCCTTTTGGTGGCAGAGCCTTCCTCCTAGCAATGGCAGCAGCGGGGAGTTTTCTATGGAAGATTAGGGTAGGACAGATCGTCGGCTTCTTTTTCAGCGACGGGGAGGCGTGATGGGGCTCGTCGGCGGATCTCGACGATGGGGCTCAACGGCGGTGCTCGACGGAGGGGCTCGTCGGCGGGGCACACCGGCGGGGCTCACCGGCGACCAAACTCCTGCAGGGGGGTGCCAACTCAGCGACTTGGAGGGGGCGGGGCTCCAAGTCGGCGACTTGGGGAGGGGGAGGGGAGGCCGCGGCCAAAAAAGGGGGGCTGGGGTTGTATTTATAAGGGGGAGAAGATAGGAGTCCTACTCCAATTGGAACTCAAACAAGAGTCCTAGTCAATTTGGAACTCAACCAACTTATCCCCTTAGTTGGGTGCGGCAGCCTTGGGGATTTAATCCCCCCAAATGTGGGAAAAATTCCCCTTTTGTGGAATTGGGGAATTTAGAAATTTTGGGGTAAATTTGGGGAAAATTTGGGAATGCTCATTTCAGCTATCTTTTTTCCGTTTCTCACCACTTCTATGTCCCGTTTTCCATTTCTACATTCCCCTCTCCATTTATATGTCCCATTCTCCATTTCTATGTCCCATTCTCTATTTCTATATTCCCTTCTGTATTTCTATGGTTCTTCCTCCATTTCTATGGTTCTTTCTCCATTTCTATGGTTCTTTCTCCATTTCTATGGTTCATTTTTCCATTTCTATGGTTCATTCTCCATTTCTATAGTTCTTTCTCCATTTCTACGGTTCTTTCTCCATTTATACTTCTTTTACAATGCTTCTCTGCATGAAAAATGTATGCAATGCATGGTAATGAATTTGAGGGTGTTACAACTAGGTTGATCATCTTCGCTAGGATTTGGCCATGGTAATCGTTAGGTGCTACTCTAGCTTAAGCTCAATAAGAATCTCAAGTGATCGAGATGAATTTCTGGTTTTGGTTCTCGGTGTTCTATACGACGATCGTCGGGAAAAGTGAAATTATGGCTAACCGGCGCTAAGAGGGAGCTAGGGGGTTCGGGAGGAGCTACTAGACTCCGATGCTAACCTCAGAGAACAGTTAGTTGCGCCGGAGAAGCTCGGAGCTGTACGGGCAATGGTGTTAAGTCGGATGCGCTTCGGGTTGAACAGGTGAGTGGAAATCGGCTCGGTAAAGCTCGAGGGGAGCTGATCACGAGCAGCTGAGGGCTGGAGCACGTCGAGTGAAAGTCGGCGGTGCCGTTTATGGCCTCAGCTCGAGGTGGAAGGGTGGGTTTTTGGAGTGTCGACAGCGAGGGTGAAAGTTTCGGTGTGCGGCGGTTGTCTCTGAGTTCTCAGCGTGAGGAGGCGTCGGGCAGTGGCGAAATGGCTTTGTGACACCCGGAACTCGAAGATAACGCGCTGGAGACGTCGGTCGGGAGCTGGAATCGCCGAGCAGGAGGTGGCAGCCCCGTGGCATTCGCGTGAGCACGCGCAAGAAACCGAGCATTGAGAGTTCAGTCGGTTTGCTCGAGTGTGAGGCTGACAGGAGGGCCCCACCCCCTTGTTTTGACCTCTAAACTTCAATTTTCCACTGCTATTAATATTGGTGACCTTCATGCCCCTGTACATTTGAATAATTCACCAAATGACCATTTGGATTTGAATGATTCAAATTGTGGAGTGTTTGAAATGTATTTACAGCACATATGCAGTTTGAAATTCAAATTGGATTTGAATTTGTTTAAATTAGTTCATGTCAAGACCAACTCCAAATGGAGTGAAAATTGGTGTGTGAGCTCACAAAAATGTGTTGAGTGTGAATATGAATCCCACTTTTGAATTCATAGGGTGAAAGGAGTCTGAATTTGAATTTAAGTTCAAACTAGGCTTTTTCTAATTATACCCAAAAATACCTCAAAATATTTTTGATTTAGGTGAAATTTGGCATGAGCATACCTAGCAAGGTTTAGGAGTTTTTCAAATACTCAGGCTCTATATGATGCATATGAGAAATATCACTTTTGCATTTTGTGAGTTTACCTCCTTATGACTTTCTTGATGGTGTTTACATGCTTTTCAGATGTGTTCATAAGATTTCCGAGGTGTGTCAGGTGTGATAAACACTTTGAGTATATGTAAAACTTAGGCCCTTACAGAAGACGGAGCCAGTCAAGTTCCCATAGACACTGAGAATCATGACGACTAGGGCTAGTACCAATCAGACTAGGGCCAGTACCGGTCTTTGTTATGTTCAGGAACGTCGCACGGATCGTCTAGTTGGTACTTGCACTATTCGTAATAGCAGTTCCTGATGAATAACAACAAGGAAACTGGTCTGACCAGTAGGCTCATATGTAGAAAAGCCCACATCTGGTGTGCATACTTAAACTCAACTATATCAGCAGCCAGACGATCCTCCACACTAGCAGCAAGAATAGCACCAGCCCGAGCATCTTCATCCAACCATGTCCTGTATATGCTGAACTAGGACTCGTAAGTAGACAACGAGACTCATAATCTGCAAATAAACTCTACTTCTCATCATCAGTAGTCGTGTCTCGAATGATAGACCGTGCAGGAGCAGTAGGACGTGGCGAGCATTTGAGATCACCCGTGAGAAAATCGCAAAGATGTAGACCACGCGTATGCAGACGCATGCGGGGAACCCACTCGTGATAGTTGGTGTCATTGAAAAGCACCAGACACCGCGGAACTGGAACACGTACAGAAGATGTCATCCTGACATGACAACTGGCGATGGCGAGAGCGCAAAATAAGCAGTGGCGGAAGATAGCTAGTGCGCAAAAAGAAAAGCGGCACAAGCTGCAATATTTTTTTTTCACCCTAGCCGCTCACACCACTGGCTCAACCGAGCAGAGTTCTATTAGCGGCGGCTAACAGAGAGAATCGATGGGGGCGGCGGCCGACCAGAGGACCGATGGGGAGGAGGCGGCCAAACGCCAACGGGGCGGCGGCAGCCTGAGGCAGTGGCGACAGCAGTAGCCGAGGTGGCAGTGGCAATCCAAGGCGGCGGTGACGGCCGGAGCTCGAGGCAGCGGCGGCACGTACAGCCCGAGGCTGCAGCAGTCCGAGCACAGCAACAATGGCAGATACCCAAAAGGATGCAGTGGTAAGCTCGGCCCGGCAGCTGAAGACGGCGCACGTGGGTCGGCGACAGGAGAAGTCTAGGTGAAAGCCGGCGGCGGCCATGGGACTGAAGCCGATCAAAAGCACGCAAAGAACAGGCGAAGAACTCGCCCAGAGAGGTGGCCGGATGCCGCCCAGGCGGTGGCTAGGGCTAGAAAAGAAAACTAACTCTAACTAGATGGCTCTCTTACCATGTTGTAAAAAAGAGAGTTGAACTATTATGAGGGCATAGGATCTAAATATATAGAGGTATAGGAGGGAGTACAACTATGAAAAAGAAAGATTACAATCATAGAAAATATAAAGTATCCTTACATCTCAACAGTATCATTCCAGAAACCAGTTGGTTCAGGAGGAAGAGAAGTTGAGCGTTGATACTAGAAGAGTACAAAGATATGATCAGACAATTACACGGTAAGAGGTAGAGAGAAGACAACGAAATACACATAAATATATTATCGTGAATCAACTTTGATAGTTTTGCTTTTTTTTCTCTCTCTCTCTTTTATTTCTCTGAGAGGAACCGCATGGTGCATACATATGTAAGATATCCTTTTCTGTCATCTTTTGTGGGAAGCGACTGAATATTCTATTTACAAAATGAGTTTATTCTTGATTTTAGCAATAGTAAATATGTCAAGATAGAATTAAAAGGATGCTATCTCTCGACACAGATGGCAGGAGCATAAGCCTCTGGAATATGTTCATTGCAATGTCATCTATATGTCTATAGAACACCCAATAATTATCATAGAGATCATCGTGAATTTCTGTGAAATGGAAATTATATCGCGAACAGGTGGCAGGTTTTGAAATTTTTCGGAATATGCAATCTAATCCCGTCAGTGATGGATGTTTAACAGTTAAAAGTGGGAAAATGATAAGAGGAGCATAAGCCTAAGCAACGTCGTGGCCTTTTCTCTTCTTCAACTGGTCTCCTATGTCTACCTGGTTGTAACTTGCTGTTCCTCTCTCGCGGCAAAAACAAATGCTACCAAGCACTGCCGGCTTGCAGAACTGCAGCGATGCATGAGCATATACTTCCTGCACAAGCGCGTACAGCAAGCCGCAACCTGAAAAACACACTCCCGGAAGTTATAGGTACTATAGCTGCGTTAAGAACGATCCAGCTTGCCGGCCATTTGATCAATGCCATTTGGTTAATCTGTTGGCGGGCAATAGCAACGGCCGACGTAATTGTATATCCAGTTGATCGTGGGAATGCAGGGTCGTGTCCTAGTTCAGAGCTGGATAGCCAACTTATTGCCACTTTTCTTCGCTCTATGTTAGAAATAATCTTGTTATTTGTAGGAGCTGTAATCAGACATATGTGTGTGTGTTTTATTGGAGCTATTAGCGTGTGCGTGTTTGGAACAAGCGCAAAGTAGCTGTATTGCCTCCTGGTGGAAGAGCTAGCGATGTTGTGTAAGACGCGGTTGCCGCAGGACTCGGTAACGAGTAGAGTGCTAATTAGGCCTGAGATATGATGCAGGTAGCTTGGATGGTATTCGGTTCTTGAGGAGGATCGTGGGGACCACAAGGCTGGAGATGCATGCACTTAGGTGCTGCACGAGCTGCTTGGGGTTGTTAGTAAAGAACGTGGACTTAGCCGGGCAGCAGATTAGTTTGCATGCATGGACTTAGCTGAGCGTCAGGTTAGTTTACATGCAGCATGGACAGCTGTATACTGCGCACCAGGCCAACGACTAAGTGTTGGTCAGCCGTTCTTCTTTGTGTATAAATATTGCTCCAGTGCTGGTAGCCTGCTACGAGAGAAAGCCAAGTGTGCACTCGTGTTGTGCATGAGTAGTGTTGTGTGTGAGTGTTGTGCAGGCTAGAGCCGGTGTTGTGTGAGGGTAGTGTTGTGCTGTCCAGTGAGCCAATTGGAGGCTGATAAATAAAGTGTTCAGTGCTTCTTGTGTGCTACAAAGTTCATGTGTGTGATAGTATGTGTTTTAGAGAAATCTGGGACAACAATTAGTACTCAGAGCTTAGTTTAGTGCTGCAGCCATGTCGGTCGATGGTTCAGGAGTCTATACGCCATCGGGTCGCCGTTTCGGTGGCAACAGCGGAGACGACAGCCAAGAGCCGGTTATGAAGGAGGCGGGTGACATTGCGTTACCCCATACTTTCGAAGGAAAACTACGACGTGTGGGCGGTGAAGATAAAAGTCTTCCTGCGTGCCCAAGGTGTGTGGGCAGCCGTGGAGGGCAAACAAAGTGTTGACCAGAGGATGAACCAAATAGTTCTCGCACCCATTGTTCAAACTGTGCCGGATGGCTTGGTGATGGCCATATCCGAGAAGGAGACGGCGAAGCAGACGTGGGATGCGCTAAAATAAATGTGCGTCGGTGAATATCGTGTCAAGAAGGCTCGCGTACAAACTCTCAAAAGAGAGCTTGATGGTACATACATGGGTGATTCTGAAAAGTTTAACGATTTTGCTTTGAAGGTGACCACTATCGTGAACGAGATACGTGCTCTCGATACGAAAGTGAAGGAGGCAAGCATTGTCGAGAACATACTGTGTTCCGTCCCTGACAAGTTCCTACCCATTGTGAGCATCATAGAGCAATGGAGGGATGTGTCAGTAATGTCGGTGGTTGAAGTTGTGGGGCGCCTACAGGCGTTCGAGGAGTCTTCCAAGGGGTGACAACGCGACAGTGATGCGGAGAAGCTGCTGGTGGCGTGTGTGGAGCCACGACTCACGCGTGCCGAGTGGGACGCAATAGCTGCTGAAGAGAAGCGCAACGGGGAGGCTTCCAATAGCAGCGACAACAAGAGTGCTGTGGAGAAATTTGGCCGCAAGTTCGACAAGTCATAGATCGACAACCATAAGTGTAGTGAGTTTGGTCACTTTGCTGATAAGTGTGATGCGGTGAAGAAGATGTCTGGCGCAGTTTGCCGTAGCGGACGCTGACTGCGAGACGGCGTTGCTGTGAAGTCGTGTAGTGGTTAAAATAAATTAATAAGATTAAGGGGTGATTGTTAAAAATAATCTTGTTATTTGTGTGAGTTGTAATCAGACATATGTGTGTGTTTTAATTATTGGAGCTATTAGTGTGTGCGTGTGAGGAACAAGCGCAATGTAGCTGTGTTGCCTCCTAGTGGAAGAGCTAGCCGTGTTGTGTAAGACTCGGTTGCCGCAAGACTCGCTAACGAGTAGAGTGCTTAGGCCTGTGATGTGATGCAGCTAGCTTTGATGGTGTCCGGTTCTTGAGAAGGATCGTGTGGATCACAAGGCTGTATATGCATGCACTTAGGTGCTGCACGAGATGCTCGGGATGGTTAGTAAAGAACGTGGACTTAGCCGGGCAGTAGATTAGTTTGCATGCATGAACTTAGCTGAGCGGCAGGTTAGTTTGCATGCAGCATGGGCGGCCTTATAGTGCGCGCCAGGCCAACAACTAAGTATTGGTCAGTCGTTGCTTCTTTGTGTCAAAATATTGCTCCGGTGCTGGTAGCCTGCTACGAGAGAAAGCCAAGTGTGCACTCATGTTGTGCATGAGTAGTGTTTTGCGTGAGTGTTGTGCAGGCTAGAGCCGGTGTTGTGTTGTCCAGTGAGCCAAGTGAAGGCTGATAAATAATGTGTTCAGTGCTTCTTGTGTGCTATAAGATTCGTGTGTGTGATAGTGTGTTCTAGAGAGAGCTGGGCCAACACTCTTTTCTCCGTAATATCATTGGGATTGTTCAGGACTCAGGAAATGATTGTGAAGTTAGTATCAAGTGTGCTAGACACAGCAATATCAATAACTACAGGAAATAAAGTGAATGGAATTAGGATGATAAATTCAGATTTGCAATTAGGGAACGTCATTTGTATATTTTTGTACACTGCTCACTTTTGTGCAACTTAAACGTTCATAGCTTCAAATTTACACTTACCAGGATGGAGAAGGGCTTAACTTTTTTTCAAATTTACACTTTACGCTTTACGTGTGTGTGGTAGCCTCTTGCATCTCTCATTCAGCTCCTTTCATGACTTGCCATCTATCTATCCAAGCCATATATAGCTGTCAGCATGACTTAATTGGCTAGTTGGAATTTAAGTTGACTGAGGTGGGTCAACAAATCTATGCCCAAAATAGCATGTGGTTACTCTAGGACCAGGATGGTTTTGCTGTGGCACGTGGTTGGCCACCGATCTCTATTCTTTTTTTCCCATTTTCTATGATTTTTAAATATTTTTTTGCAATCTTTCATTTAAAAAGATTCAAAATAATCTCCATTGTTTTCTTCCATTTATTTCAAAGTTACTAATATTTTTATTCGACCATAAAAAGCTTTTTCTCAATACATTACACAAAAAACTACCTAAAAAAATATGAAATAAAGGGTGGTTACTAAAATAGCTTTCTGACAGCCTGTAGAAACGGAGTCCTCGATAGCGCACAAATTATGAATGTTTGATTGCATGCTTACCTTTCATGAACCAGCACGTCGATACTGTGACAATTGATCGCGTCCCTCCATGTCATCTGATTTACAAATATTTAGGTTTCAGTCCTAAACTGGGCTAGAGAAGAAGTAGGACAAAACGACATCGACTTGACGTTGTTCCATACATTCAGTGATTCAGTCTAATGTGAAAAGTAGCAACATGTAACTGAGAAGCGCATGCAGCAACATATCTAGAGAGGATGAAACACATACAATTCATTGATCCTTGTTTCTTTTCCTGATATAAATTATTCTCTTAGATCAAACACGAGACCAGAACAGACCACGGAGATCGAGAGCTAAAACATGTCACACGACGACAATATCATAATCATAAGTAGGCTGCAAAGAGAGAACCGGAATCCATGATGTGACCAAATAAATCTGAGATGGGACGAGAGGGGACACGATCGTCGACGCAATGCAGCACGATACGATACCGGTAGATACGACATACAAGCATGCATGCCACGCGGAGCCTGCCTCCTTACATGGGAGGAAAAGATTGGCCAGGATCAGGCCACTGGAATCCGGCACCCATGCTGCCGAGCTGCGTCATGTGGCCGACGGCGAAGGAGCCAGCGCCTCCGAAGCCCTGCTGGTGGGTGCTTCCACCGCCGTAAACCACCGCGCCTAGTTCCTCTCCGGGCTTGGGCATGTCCATCATCCAGCACTGCGGGTTGGGTGCCGCATGCACGTCCCTG
Organism: Neostapfia colusana; assembly: GCA_030760725.1. Classification (NCBI taxonomy): domain Eukaryota; kingdom Viridiplantae; phylum Streptophyta; class Magnoliopsida; order Poales; family Poaceae; genus Neostapfia; species Neostapfia colusana. The sequence continues at coordinate 42,336,821 of JASWHV010000013.1, read as the reverse complement.
CTGTGGCCCACGCCCGGGGTGTAAGTCACCAGCTGCGGCAGGGACATGGATGCCGCCTGTGGCAGCTGCAGCTGCAGCGCCGTCGCCGGGAGGCCCTGTCCGGCTTGCTGGCCATGAAGGTTCTCGATGGCCTTTCTGACGCTCTGGAGGCGGTTCTCCACCATGGCACCGAGGCTGGCGAGCTCCTCAACGGAGAGGCCGACGAGGCCCGGTCGGCGGCCGACGATGGCGTCGTGTAGGAGGAGCGTGGTCTCGCGCTCGCGGTTCTCGCGCTGCGCCTTGTGCAGCTGCTCCTTGAGCTTGTCAATGCGCTGCTTGAGGAAGCCCTCCATGTCCATCATCTTCTTGCACTGGTCCAGCTCTGGCATGGCCTTGAAGCGGGCGAGGACGCGCGCCGCCTCGGCCACCGACGGCCAAACCTCCGGCTGTGACTCGCCTTCGCCGTACGCAACCACGCACGCGTCGACGTCGCACAGCGTCGCCAGCTCGCTCGCCTTCTTCATCAGGCCCTTGCGACGCTTCTTGAAAGTCGCGCGCCGGGTGGAGTCGTTGGCGATCCACGCGAGGGTCACCTTCTTCCGAGCCATGGCGGAATGGAAGAAGGAACCTGCAGATCGAATCGAAAGGTGAACTGTTGATGAGATGGTACGAGGTTCAAAGGTAAGGAGGGCGCTGGCTTTATAGCTCAGAATCACCGTGTGGAAATGTAACAGAATGGATCCCTTGCCGTTATATGGAAGTCAATTAACCTTGCAGATATGCGAGATCGCAAGGATTATTGTTGATCGAGCCAGCATTTCTTCGCGCTCTTAGCTATGTCCATCTAAATATTCATCGTTAGCCAGATTGATCAAAGATAAAGAACGTGTCTATGGATGTTCTCAATATGAGGAAGATGCATCTGTAATACGGTAGACCCCTCTGGAACGGCTTGTGTAGAATCAAGGTTCTAGCTACTAAATGCTGCCGTGAGAAGCTGTTGGGCCTGAGAATCTTGTTACCTGAGGGTTGGCCCATTGACGGTCCGGATTTTCTCTGAATTTCATTTTCTGTAAAAAAAGTGTACCGAAGGCTTCCATATATTGTGGGGTCAGGGGAAGAAATATTTCTAGACAGCTTTACCCCTGTTTTTCAGAGAGGTCGGTTTAAAACTAAGACCTCACGACACAGTGGAGACACAATAAGCACTGCTAATTTTATTTTCTTTAACTAGTTTGTAAATCGTAATGACTAGAGTGCCCCCACAAGTGAATGCCTTGTTTGGTTGCTAATTTATTGTAGGTGCAACTGTATTAGTTACTTGTCATTTCCAAATGGAAATTTAAAGAAAAACAGTAGCTTAGTATTTTGATAAAGTCTAACATTAAATAAGTGATCACATTTCTACTTCCGTAGCACACACCTATAAATCTGTCAAAACATGTATAACTCATCAGGCTATCAAGTGGCAGCAGTACTGAAATTGGGCGACACAACAAGGCGCCCCTTTCACCAGGCAGCCCACTATAAGAAATATGATAGTTCAAGGTTCAAGCAGATTACTAGATGGAAATCTGTTTAAAGTGTATTTTTTTGGAAACTGGTCAAAACAAAGGCACGCTTAAATATATTACATGACTTGTACTATTATTTCTTATAGTGGGCCCAGTGAAAATTAATTGCCTGACAGACTGGTTAAATGAAATATGGTCAGCATCATAATGATAATTAGTTATTGGAGATTGTGTATGCCAGAATATAAAGGTGTATATTTGCTGAGAAGTTTAATAAGTGTTATTTGAAGGCCAGATGGTTGCATAATGTATGCATTCAATACAAAATTATGTTATTATGCGAGGATATTTCTTTTCATCACCACGTAGTTGTTGAATCCTACAGATTTCCATGATCACTGTATATGACATAAGAAAAAAATCTAGCTTCAAGAATAATATTATGTAAGTTTAACAATATTTTTTGTTCAACACAAAATTTACTTGAAATCATGTAAAATTCTCAACATTTTTAGAACACCAAAGAAAATGAGCCAAAATTTAACCATTTGTTTGAGATATGGATATAACAAAATATGTTGTCAAGATTTTCCTAATCGCGGAAGAAAACGAGAGCAGTAGAGGCTATCCGCATGTTTATGCCAATCGTTGTGCGCTGTGTGAGAACAGGAGTGCCAACAACAAAGACCAACGTTAGGTGGTGATGCACGCTGTGACACCAGACGGCTCACATACAAAAATATTACAACAAAGAGTTCATTTAGTTATATTACATTAGAGTGCGAGTTCAAAAACAAAGATCGAAACCAACGGAAACGTAACTAAAGATTACAACCTGACGGATACATAGAATAAGGTGGTAGTGACATATCGAAAACCCAAGGATATCTCACCCTAGCAACACATAAATCATCATTGCAGCGAGCTAGCCTCCCATTGAACCGTCCAACCCTCAGCAAGCGGCATGTTGTTTGGGAGACCTTCAATTATATCATCAGTAATGAATTCATAATTACCTAAAAAACATAAATAACAAACTCTGAGCAACTAATACTTAACATGACTTACCCGTCAAATGACTCGCCAAGACCTCTACTCATGTACAGTGGAAGATTTGATAGTAGGGTTGTTTTATGTAAAACAAGCCTAATTATGTGTTTTTAATTAGCATATTACAGCAGAATATTTTTTAGTGGTACAAAAAGAATAAAGTTTAGTTTACAACTAGCCTCAGGCATAAAAGTTAGCAAAGCAAATTAATCGAAATCTGGTCATATTGTTATGATTTTCACTTATTACAATGCAATGACACAGTGAACAAGCGGTATTCATTGTCCGCAAGTGACGGCGTGTGACACCCGGTTCCAAAAATGAACCAAATGAATGCATATGTGTGCACAGGATGTTTATCACACATACACAGCTTTACCACAAACTGAATTCAGAATATAACCACATACAAATAATGTTTAAATACTTTATTACATTTACTCATTGTCTCGCTCATGACAAGGACAGCAGGCTCTAACTTCAACTCCACAGGCATGCTGACGGTAGTATGCATGCCTAGTACTCCACCTGTTTCTCAAAGTACTCTTCTCCGGTAGCTGATGTATATGTGGGAATGCAAGGTGAGTACATGTTGTACTCAGCAAGTGCGGGAAAAGTATGACATGTAGCTTAAAACAAGGCAGGGAATAAAGAGGCTCATTGCAGCAAGCAAATATTATTTCACAACATGGTAAAAATAACAATTAAGTGTAGGTGAGTTAAATCCCATCATAACCAAGTAATTCAGCAACATTCTTTCATCACAATTCACCATTTATCAAGCCTCAACCAGCCAATAATCTTTCTCAAGTTCATTTCATACTCATAAATATTCATAACCATCTCATTTTCATATAACCGAAACCAAATTCATTGTCATGACTCAAAACAGTCCCAATGACCATACCAGAACAATACCCGAATAAACATCCCAAGTTTTGCCTCTAATCATGGAAGTTGGCCAGATGCTTGTGACCGGAAGCACGGCTATTATGATAGTTTAACCCTCTGCAGAGGTGGCACCACTTTACCCATAAGTTCGTGATTTCGTCACCCATCGGCGACTACAGGGAACCTCCATTATACCAGTACAGAACCATTGGTGTATGGCCAAGAGATCACAAAATAGCCTTTACAAAGGGGCTACTAGGATGTACAGACCCACTGAGGTTTCACCGGCAGGCTCGAATCTCCATTCTCCTACCCACGGGCCCCCTCTTGTGCCATACAGTTTCCAGGGCAGTCCTCCTCGACTCCCATTTCCCGCTCCATCCTATGATCCATAATAAGCTAGCAACACACCTAACTAGTAAGCTAAGTTGCAGCCATATTTGGCCTTGTGGTGGCACTGTTTTTCTGGAAGGTGCTCGCATGAACCGGTCCTTATATCTATGGTAAGCAAACCACCACCTCATTCAGCAACATCCACGAACCAAGCTGGCCTAGATCTCCCCGATTCCATGATCATTAACATCATCAAGTTCTCATCATCTTTATTCATATGAGTGCAGTAGCTAAACAAGTTTTATTTCAGCTTCCCGTATCCCGTAAGTTGAGCGCAGCGAAAAAAACAACCATACCCGACTCTTCAACTTTTCTGGCGACAAGGATAGTTAACAAAACTAGTAAACTCCTATAAAATGGTGTCCCATCAAGTTGACACAAGCATACGAGTTTTCACAAGCAAAACAGTTTTAAAACACTTGGGATCAATATGGTCAAGGGGGACTTGCATTGCTCCCGTGGTTCGTGTTGCTCAAGCGTCTCGAAGTCTTGGTGATGTAGTTCCTCGTAGACGGCCTCTTCAGCATGTCCTTCTACTCACGACCACGCACATACAAAATTTACAGAATCAATTATCATGCACAAACTTTACTCAAGATGCAATGAGGTGGATGAATGCAATTCCTATGGTGCAGTTTATAAAAATCAGTTTGTACGTGTTCTTGCATGTTTCAGTAGGCTTCCATAGAGTTTTATGATGAACAAGGCTGCTGGGATCAAGTGTGGACGTGGTTATGATCTCGGCACACTTTGTAGATCAATTCCACCGTCAAAAATCGACCAAAACATGGTCTGTCTAAACACAGAATTTTCTGCTCGCAGGGGGTGAGGAAAACGGGTGCGTAGAAACAGCGGCGATGTTGTAAGAGGGGTAACGGAAACCTACCTCACTTGTTCCTCCTCTCTTCGTGGCGGCAGAACCTTCTTCCTTGCAATGGCAGCATCGGGAGATTTTCTATGGAAAATTACGAGGTTGCGGCGAGGGCAGAACGTCGGGGGCTTCGTTTCCGGCAACGGCGAGGCGCGACGGAGCTCCACGGTGGCCAAACTTTAGCTAGGGTGGGGGACGGCAACTTGGCTGGCAGCAGGGGAGGGTGGTGGCCAGAAATAGAGGTGGGGGTGGCGGCTAGGGGGCGGGTTTATTTATAAGGGGGAAAAAGAGTTAGGGTGGCTAGGATTTTAGCAACCCAATTATCTAACGGCTGAGATTTAATTTTAAAAAAGGTGGGGGCTAGGGGCTGCGATTTTATTATTTCTTTTCCACAAATGGCTGAGATTAATTGAGAAATAAAAGCCCACAAAAATCCAAAGGGGGGCGGCTAGGGTTTCTCCCCTTAATGGGTTGCGGCCAAGGGGTGGGGCCCATTAGGGTCCCCCCATGTGACACCCGCTTCTGAAATATAGAACCATGTGAATGCATATGTGTGCCCAGGATGTTCATCACACATACACATGTAATCCACAAACTGAATTCAGAATATAACCACGAATAAGTAGTATTTAAGTTATTTATTACAATGACTCAATGTCTCACTCATGAATCTCTAACTTATTCTTGCAGTGGAAGTCTCTAAACGGCAGTGGAATATCAATAAAGGCAGCAGGCTCCATCTTCAACTCCACGGGCATGTTGACGGTAGTTCGCACGCCTAGTACTCCACATGGTCCTCGAAGTACTCTTCTCCTGTTGCTGTTGTTTATGTGATAATGCAAGGGTGAGTACATGTCGTACTCAGCAAGTGCGGGAAAAGTATGACATGTAGCTTACAACAAGGTAGGGAATAAAAAGGGCTCATTGCAGCAAGCAAATTTTAGTTCACAAACATGGTAAAACAGCAACTATTTCTAGTGAGTTAAATCCCAATATAACCAAGTAAAACAACAATATTCCTTCACCATAATTCACCATCTATCATGTCTGAACCAGCCATTAATCTTTCTCAAGTTCATCTCATGCTCATAAATATTCATAACCATCTCATATTCATATAACCGAAGCCAAACTCATTTTCATGACTCAAAACAGTCCCAAAACCAATCCCAATGACCATACCATAACCATACCGAATAACCGTCCCAAGTTTTCCCTCTAATCATGGAAGTTTGCCAGGTGCTTGTGACCGGAAGCATGGCTATCATGATAGTTTTAAACTCTGCAGAGGTGGCACCACTTTACCCACAAGTTCATGATTTCGTCACCCGTCGGCGACTGCAGAACCTTCATTACACCAGTACACAACCATCGGTGTATGGCCAAGAGATCACAAAATAGCCTTTACAAAGGGGCTACTAGATGTATAGACTCACTGAGGTTTTACCGGCAGGCTCAAATCACCATTCTCCCACCCACGGACCCCCTCTTGTGTTATGCAGTTCCTAGGGAAGTCCTCCTCGACTCCCATTCCTCGCGCCATCCACGGTCCCTAACAAGCTAGCAACACACCTAATTAGTCAGCTAAGCCGCACCGATACTTGGCCTTGTGGTGGCACTGTTATCCTGGAATATTCTCGCATGAACCGGTCCTTAGATCTACGGCAAGCACCACAATCTCATCCAGCAACATTCACGAATCAAACTTGCCTAGATCTCCCTGATTCCATGCCCATTATCATCATCAAGTTCTCATCTTCATTATTCATTATGAGTGCAATTGCTAAACATGTTTCAATTCATCTTCCCGTATCCCATAGATTAAGCGAAGCAAAAAGGAAAAACGACTATACCCAACTCAACAACTTTCCCGGCGACAAGGATGGTTTAACAAAACTAGTAAACTCCTATAAAGGGTATCCCATCAAGTTGACTCAAGCGTACACGTTTTCGCAAATAAAACAGTTTCAAAACATGGGATCAATATGGTCAAGGGGCACTTGCCTTGCTCCCGTGGTTCTTGTTGTTCGAGCGTCTCGAAGTCTTGGTGCTGTAGATACTCGTAGATGGCCTCTTGAGCTTGTCCTTCTACTCATGATCACGCACATACAAAATTTACAGCAATCAATCATCATGCACAAACTTTACTCAAGATGCAATGGGGTAGATGAATGCAAATCCTATTGGTCAGTTTTATTAAACCAGTTTGTATGTGTTCTTGCATGTTTTAATTGGCTTTCATGGGGTTTTATGATGACCAAGGGTGCTGGGATGAAGTGTGGACATCGTGATGATCTTGACTCAAGATCTCGATCAATTCCACCGTCAAAACCCGATCAAAACGCGATCTGTCCACACGTAAAAAATTTTGTTCGAAAAGGGCGAAGAAAGCGGATGCGTAGAAACAGCGACGACGTCGTAAGATGGGTAACAAAGACCTACCTCACTTCCCTTTGGTGGCAGGGTCTTCCTCCTAGCAATGGCAGCAGCTTGGAATCTTTCTATGGAAGATTAGGAAAGGACAGATCGTCGGTTCTTTTCCGGCGATGGGGAGGCGTGACGGGGCTCGTCGGCGGGGCTCGACGATGGGGCTCGATGGCGGGGCTCGACGGAGGGGCTCATCGGCGGGGCTCACCGGCGGGGCTCACCGGTGACCGAACTCCGGCGAGGGGGGGTCCAACTCGGCGAGTTGGGGGCTAGGGCCTCCAAGTTGCCAACTTGGGAGGGGGGAGAGAGGAGGGGGGCTGCGGCCAAAAGGGGGGGGATTTGGTTTCTATTTATAAGGGGGGGAGAGGGGAGAATCCTACCCCAATTGGAACTAAATCGTAACAAATTTTTCCCCATTTAATTTGGTGTGGCAGCAATGGTGGAAAATCCCCCAAATGTGGGGAAAATTCCCCTTTTTTGGGGAATTTCAGAATTTGGAGATTTGGGGAAAATTTTGGGGAAATTGGAATTGACTCATTTCAGCTATCTTTTTCCCATTCCCCACCATTTCTATGTCACTTACTCTATTCCTACATAGCCTTTCTCCATTTCTATGCCCCATTCTCCATTTCTATATGCCCCTCTCCATTTCTATGGTTCCTTCCTCCATTTCTACGGTTCTTTCTCCATTTATATAGTTCATTCTCCATTTCTATAGATTTTTCTCCATTGATATGGTTCCTTTCTCCATTTCCATGGTTCTTTCTCCATTTCTATAGTTGTTTCTCCATTTCTACTTCTTTTAAAATGCTTCTCTACATGAAAAATGTATGCAATGCATGGAAATGAATTTGAGGGTGTTACAAACCTACCCCCTTAACTGAATCTTGCCTCGAGATTCGATAGAGTAAAGAATATTTGAGGGAATTCTGCCTTGAGATCTTCCTCACGCTCCCATGTAGTTTCGGCTTCCGTGTGATGGATCCACTAAACCTTGCACCAACGGATCACTTTGTTCCTCGTGACCCTTTCCTTCACGTCCAAAATTTTGACGGGGTGCTCCACGTAGGTCAAATCCTATTGAAGCTCGAGCTCATCCATCGGTACTTGTTCTTACGGTACTCTTAAGCACTTCTTGAGTTGGGATACGTGAAATACGTCGTGCACATCGGAGAGGTGCGTTGGCAGCTCTAGTTGATAAGCTACTTCTGCTCGCTTGCCCAAAATCTTGAATGGCCCGATATAGCGAAGTGGTAACTTGCCCTTGATGTAGAACCGTAGTTGGCCCCAGATAGGCGATACCTTAAGATACACGAAGTCTCCCACTTCAAAGGTCAATCTCCTTCGCCTATTGTCCGCATAACCTTTTTGTCGTGACTGAGCAGCCTTCAAGTTTTCTCGTATCGTTTGGACTTGCTTCTCGGCGTCTTGCAGCACTTCGGGTCCAAACACTTGACTCCTCACTGGTCTCATTCCAGAACAGCGGTGTTCTACACCGTCTACCATACAATGCTTCAAAAGGTGACATCTTCAAGCTGGCTTGATAGCTGTTGTTGTATGAGAATTCAGCATACGACAAGCTCCTATCCCAACTACACCCATGTTTCAAGGCGCAAGCTCTCAACATGTCTTCCAAAATTTGGTTTGTCCTCTCAGTTTGCCCGTCGGTTTGCGGGTGATAAGTGGAGCTGAAATTCAGTCGTGTACCCATGGCTTCATGCAGCTTATTCCAGAACCTAGAGGTAAATTGAGAACCTCGATCTGAAACTATCCTCTTCGGAACTCCATGGCGACACACGATTTTCTCCATGTACAGCTCGGCTAGTTGTGCAATGCTGTACTTGGTTCTAACAGGAAGAAAATGGGCTGTTTTCGTCAATCAGTCCACGATAACCCAAATAGAGTCGTAACCCGATTGAGTACGTGGCAATCCAACGATGAAATCCATGTTGATGTCTTCCTACTTCCACTCGGGTACTTTCAATGGCTGCAACAGTCCAGTGGGTCTTTGATGTTCGGCCTTCACTTGTTGGCACGTATCACATAAGGCAACATATTCAGCTATGTCCCTTTTCATACCATCCACCAATAGCAAGTTTTCAGGTCCTTGTACATCTTTGTACAGCCGGGGTGTATGGAATAAGGTGAGTCATGTGTCTCATTTAATATCGTGTCACGGATGTGCTTCACGTTAGGCACACATCCTTTTTCCTAACCAAAGCGTGCCTTTCTCGTCTTCCTTGAAATTCTTTTCCATGCCTTGTCGGTTTCTTTCCTTGATTTCCTCATCTGTTGCTTGGCCATCTCGTATCTCTTGCTCCAGCGAAGAGTTGAGTTCTATCACTTCCATCTCGTTCAAGAATCCGAGATGTAACTGTTTGAACTCCTTGCGCAGCTAGGGTGGCAGCTCCCGAACCGTGAGTTGGTGACATGCTCCCTTTCGGCTCAACGCATCAGCTACCACATTGGCCTTTTCGGGGTGATAGTTGATTCCGACATCATAATCCTTGATGAGTTCCAACCATTGACGTTGCCTCAAATTCAGATCCGTTTGCGTGAATATGTACTTGAGGCTTTTGTGATCCGTATAGATCTCACATCAGTGGCCAAGAATATAATGCCTCCAAATTTTCAAGGCATGTACGACGGCTGCAAGTTCCAAGTCATGTGTGGGGTAATTCAGCTCGTGTTTCTTTAGTTTCCTCGATGCATAGGCTACCACTTGTCCTTCTTGCTTGAGCACACATCCAAGCCCTTGTCTTGATGTGTCACCATATATGTCGAAGCTCTTGCTCACGTCCGGCAATACTAAAACCGGCGTTGTGGTTAGTATTTTCTTGAGCTCCTCAAAGCTTTCTTGGCACACTGGTGTCCACTGAAATGCTTTTCCCTTCATTAGAAATTCAGTCATAGGCTTCACTATTTTCGAGAAATCCTTGATGAACCGGCGGTAGTATCTAGCCATCCCAAGGAAACTCCGAATATCTCTCACATTCTGCGGTTGGTTCCACTTTAAAACGTCTCCCACTTTTTCAGGATCAACCGATACTCCTCCCTCGGAGATGATGTGGCCTAGGAACGATATCTCCTTTAGCCAAAATTGACACTTGCTGAACTTGGCATACAATTGATGCTCTCGCAGTTTCTGCAACGTCAATCTAAGGTGTTCTTCATGTTCTTCCTCCCTTTTTGAATACACCATGATATCGTCGATGAAAACCACGACGAACTTGTCAAAGTACTCCATGAAGATCTTATTCATGAGGTACATAAAGTATGCGGGTGCATTTGTTAATCCAAAGGACATAATGGTATATTCATACAAACCATACCGTGTTCGAAATGCAGTCTTGGGTATGTCGGAGGGCTTAATCTTCATCTGGAAATATGCCGACCAAAGATCAATCTTGGAGAAAATTCGGGCACCTTTCATTTGGTCGAACAGGTCCTCTATACGGGGCAGCGGGTATTTATTCTTGATCGTCACATCGTTGAGAGACCTATAGTCCACACACATCCTTTGGGTTCCATCTTTCTTGTCTATGAAGAGCACGGGGGCTCCCCACGGTGATGATCTTGGGCGTATAAAACCCTTTTCTAGCTGCTCCTGAATTTGATTCTTGAGCTCCACTAGTTAATTGGCGGGCATCCTATACGGCCTCTTTGCTATAGGTGCAGTTCTAGGTACTAAATCAATAGCAAATTCAATGTCCCGGTCAGGTGGCATACCTAGAAGTTCTTCCCGGAACACATCTGAATATTCTTGAACCATCGGAATGCTTTCCAACGTCGCTTCTTCGATGTGGTTCAGCGCTGCCTTCTCGGTTGCCGGTTGTGCTGACTCGAACTCAATACGAGTACCGTGCTCATTTGTCAACTGCACACTTCTCTCAGCACATCGAATCACTCCGTTGTGCTTGCTTAACTAATCCATTCCATGTATTATGTCAATCCATTGGGAATCCAAAACAATAAGGTTGTCAAGAATGTCTACCCCTTATTTTAAGGCTTAATTTTTGGACATACTATTCAGAATTGAAAGAAGTGATTTCCCAACTATATGCATCAAGGTATATGAACTATGCAACTCCTTTACTAGTATCAGCCTATATGAGGATGTGGACACGTGCCGAAGCATCTCACATCTCTCTACTATGTGTGGATGTGGGCATTGGCCGAAGCGTCCCACTACTCACATCAGAACACAAACACAAGCAATCATCATAAAATTCTGCACACCACTCCTATTTCACCCTACTATGTCTAAGCGTTCCTATTACAACTTTATTCAATGGGAAACCTAAATTTAATCGTGAGAACCGGTGCTGTTCTCGCCGTGTGACGGGGTTGGTCCATACATGGGCGCACGCCATGTTGAGTCGGCAGTCCATGTAGGGATAGATGGCGCTGGTGCTCCATTTGTTACCGCGTTGGCACGAGTCTCCTCTTGTTTTTCCAGCAAGTACATCTTCTTGCGGAGGTAACGGATCTCTTCTTGTGCGCTTGCGTAGCAATTTCCTAACTCCACGAGCAGTCTCTGAGACTTGTCAGCAGCTTGTAGGTTGGAAAGAGCTCCTCCATGGGGTCCAACGATCTCTGTTGTACCACTCTTCCGATACGGATGCAGCTCAAAAGTTGTGTCCTCAAGCTGCCCACGGAAGGCGTAGCACAGTCCGGCGAGTGCATTCCATGCAGCATCATCAACAGATTCAGCCCTTGTCGCTCTCCATGTGGGTGTGAAGTGCCTGGTGACAACCCTAACGTTAGATAGGATGGTTACGTCAGCCTTCCATTCTTCATGTCCGAGACGAGGGACTTTCTTGAGAAGATATTCTGGGTATAAGCTGCAGCAATCCAGAAATTCTTTGAGCTCCCTAGATATGCGTCCTCCTTCCATTCCGTCGGACCGAAATTCTTGAACTGAATGGTTGGCCCATTCATCACCTTCATTATTGGTCTCAGAAAGGGGTGGCTCCTCCTTGGGTTCATCTCTTCCCGTCATAGCTTCATGAGGATCCACGGGGTGTAAGCCCGCGTGAAACTCCTCCTGTGGTGCGTACCAATGCCGTTCTTGTGGACCATCCTCCATATCGTCTTCGAATGGTTCCACCTCTTCCAGGTCCTGTTCCTCATGCATAGAGCTATTGACTTCCTCTTCATCATGAGGTTCCGTCTTCACCTCCTCCCAATATGGTCCATCGGACACCTCAATGGGGTTAAGTGCACTCCCACGTGGTGGTGGACGAGTACTCATGCGTGCCGTGCTCCTAGTCACTGGCATCTATAAAAAAGACAAGAGAAACTTTAGAGAAGGAAGAAATAACTCCAAAACTTCAGATGCTATGGAGCAAGAAAGCAAAAGTGTTGCTGTCCAAAAGAAGAGAAAAAGAGGGTCTGAAAATAGCACTTTGCGGTGGCTGAATTGACAAGTAAAGTGCAGCAGCAAGCAATTTTCAAAAATAGCAGTTTAGAGGGGTGTGCCTATGTGTTTTAGAGTGTCCATTCTACCTAGGCTTGCGTCCTACGGTCAACGTGGCTCTGATACCAATCTGTGACACATGGTTCCGAAAAATAGAACCAAGTGAATGCATATATGTGCCCAGGATGTTCATCACACATACACATGTAATCCACAAACTGAATTCAGAATATAACCATGAATAAATAGTGTTTAAGTACTTTATTACAATGACTCAATGTCTCACTCATGAATCTCTAACTTATTCTTGCAGCGGAAGTCTCTAAACGACAGCGGAATATCAATGAAGGCAGCAGGCTCCATCTTCAACTCCACAGGCATGTTGACGGTAGTTCGCACGCCTAGTACTCCACATGGTCCTCGAAGTACTATTCTCCTGTTGCTGATGTTTATGTGATAATGCAAGGGTGAGTACATGTCGTACTCAGCAAGTGCGGGAAAAGTATGACATGTAGCTTACAACAAGGTAGGGAATAAAAAGGGCTCATTGTAGCAAGCAAATTTTAGTTTACAAACATGGTAAAAACAGCAACTATTTCTAGTGAGTTAAATCCCAATATAACCAAGTAAAACATCAATATTCCTTCACCATAATTCACCATTTATCATGTCTCAACCAGCCATTAATCTTTCTCAAGTTCACCTCATGCTCATAAATATTCATAACCATCTCATATTCATATAACCGAAGTCAAACTCATTTTCATGAATCAAAACAGTCCCGAAACCAATCCCAATGACCATACCATAACCATACCGAATAACCGTCCCAAGTTTTCCCTCTAATCATGGAAGTTGACCAGGTGCTTGTGAACGGAAGCATGCCTATCATGATAGTTTTACACTCCGTAGAGGTGGCACCACTTTACCCACAAGTTCGTGATTTCGTCTTCCGTCGGCGACTACAGAACCTCCATTATACCAGTACACAACCGTCGGTGTATTGCCAAGAGATCACAAAATAGCATTTACAAAGGGGCTACTAGATGTATGGACTCACTGAGGTTTCAACGGCAAGCTCGAATTATCATTCTCCCACCCACGGGCCCCCTCTTGTGCCATGCAGTTCCCAGGGCAGTCCTCCTCGACTCCCATTCCCCGCGCCATCCACGGTCCATAACAAGCTATCAACACACCTAATTAGTCAGCTAAGCCGCACCCATACTTGGCCTTGTGGTGGCACTGTTGTCCTGGCATATTCTCGCATGAACCGGTCCTTAGATCTACGGCAAGTACCACCATCTCATCCAGCAACAATCACAAACCAAACTTGCCTAGATCTCCCCGATTCCATGCCCATTATCATCATCAAATTCTCATCTTCATTATTCATATGAGTGCAGTAGCTAAACATATTTTAATTCAGCTTCCCGTATCCCATAGATTAAGCGAAGCAAAAAGGAAAAACGACCATACCCGACTCAACAACTTTCCCGGCGACAAGGATGGTTTAACAAAACTAGTAAACTCCTATAAAATGGTGTCCCATCAAGTTGACTTAGCGTACATGTTTTCGCAAACAAAACAGTTTCAAAACATGGGATCAATATGGTCAAGGGGCACTTGCCTTGCTCCCGTGGTTCTTGTTGTTCGAGCGTCTCGAAGTCTTGGTGCTGTAGATCCTCGTAGATGGCCTCTTGAGCTTGTCCTTCTACTCACGATCACGCACATACAAAATTTACAGCAGTCAATCATCATGCACAAACTTTACTCAAGATGCAATGGGATAGATGAATGCAAATCCTATGGTGCTGTTTTATTAAACCAGTTTGTATGTGTTCTTGCATGTTTTAATGGGCTTTCATGGGGTTTTATGATGACCAAAGGTGCTGGGATGAAGTGTGGACGTGGTGATGATCTTGACTCAAGATCTAGATCAATTCCACCGTAAAAAACCGATCAAAACACGATCTGTCCACACGTAAAAGTTTCTGTTCGAAGGGGGCGAAGAAAATGTATGCGTAGAAACAGCGACGGCGTCGTAAGATGGGTAACGAAGACATACCTCACTTCCCTTTGGTGGCAGGGTCTTCCTCCTAGCAATTGCAGCAGCGGGGAATTTTTCTATGGAAGTTTAGGGCAAGACAGATCGTCGGTTCTTCTCCAGCGATGGCGAGGCGTGACGGGGCTCGTCAGCGGGGCTCGACGATGGTTTTTGACGGCGGGGCTCGTCGGCAGGGCTCACCGGCGGGGCTCACCGGCGACCGAACTCCGGTGAGGGGGTCCAACTCGGTGAGTTGGGGGCTAGGGCCTCCAAGTCGCCGACTTGGGAGAGGGGAGAGAGGAGGGGGGCTGCGGCCGAAAGGGGAGGTTTGGGTTCTATTTATAAGGGGGGGGAGGGGAGAATCCTACTCCAATTGGAACTAAATCGTAACAAACTTTTCCCCATTTAATTTGGTGCGGCAGCAATGGGGGAAAAATCCCCCAAATGTGGGGAAAAATCCCCTTTTTGGGGAATTTGGAGATTTGGGGAAAAATTTGAAGAAATTGGAATTGGCTCATTCTAGCTATCTTTTTCCCATTCCCCACCATTTCTATGTCACTTACTCCATTTCTACATAGCCTTTCTCCATTTCTATGCCCCATTCTCCATTTCTATATGTCCTTCTCCATTTCTATCGTTCCTTCCTCCATTTCTATGGTTCTTTCTCCATTCTATAGTTCTTTCTCCATTTCTATAGTCCTTTCTCCATTTCTATGGTTCCTTTCTCCATTTCCATGCTCCTTTCTCCATTTCTATAGTTCTTTCTCCATTTCTACTTCTTCTATAATTCTTCTCTACATGAAAAATGTATGCAATGCATAGAATTGAATTTGAGGGTGTTACACCCCCAAATTGGTGTGACCAAAATTAGGGGGAAATCCCCCCCCCCCCCGCCCCTAAATGTGGGGGGAAATTCCCTAGGGGAATTTTGGGGAATTTGGGGAAAATCAGGAAAATTGGGAAAATTAGGTGAGAGGGGAATTTGGGGAAATTTGTGGAATTTGGGGGAAAGATTGGGGTGGCCCAATTTGGCTATTTTTTTCTTTTTTCATTTCTATTTATTTTCATTATTTTCCATTTCTATTTTATCTTATTATTTTATTTGCTTCTACATTCCTCTCTTTATTTCTTCTTCTTTTTAAATACTTCTCTAAATGAAACATGTATGAAATGCATGGTAGTAATTTTGAGGGTGATACAAACCTACCCCTTTAAAATGAATCTTGCCCTCGAGATTCGATACGGTGGAGAAAAGATGAGGGAATTCTGCCTTGAGATCTTCATCACGTTCCTATGTAGTTTTGGCTTCCGTGTGATGGCTCCATTGTACCTTGCACCAACGGATTACTTTGTTCATCGTGACCCTTTCCTTTATGCCCAAGATTTTGACGGAGTGTTCCGCGTAGGTCAGGTCCTCTTGAATCTCTAGCTCATCCATCGGTACTTCTTCTTCCGGTGCTCTTAGGCACTTCTTGAGATGGGATACGTGAAATACGCCATGCACATCGGAAAGGTGCGTTGAAAACTCTAGTTGATAGGCTACCTCTCCTCGCATGCTCAGAATCTTAAATGGCCCGATTGTAGCGAGGTGCTAACATGCCTTTGACGTTGAACCGTCGTTGGCCTCGGATAGGCGATACCTTAAGGTACACAAAGTCTCCAACATTGAATGTCAAACTCCTTCGCCTATTGTCCGCATAGCCCTTTTGTCGTGACTGAGCGGCCTTCAAGTTTTCAGGTATCGTTTGGACTTGGTTTTCGGCGTCTTGCAGCACTTCGGGTCCAAATACTTGGCTTTCTCCATTCTCATTCCAGAAACAGCGATGTTCTACACCATCTACCATACAATGCTTCAAAAGGTGACATCTTCAAGCTGGCTTGGTAACTGTTGTTGTACGAGAATTCAGCATACGGCAAGCTCTTATCCCAACTACGCCCATGTTTCAAGGCGCAAGCTCTCAACATGTCTTGCAAAATCTGATTTGTCCTCTCAGTTTGCCCGTCGGTTTGTCGGTGATATGCGGAGCTGAAATTCAACCGTGTACCCATAACTTCATGCAGCTTCCTCCAGAACCTAGAGCTAAATTGAGAACCTTGATCTGAAACTATCCTCTTCAGAACTCCATGACGACACACGATTTACTCCATATACAGCTCGGCTAATTGTGCCACGGTGTACTTAGTCCTAACAGGAATAAAGTGGGCTGATTTTGTCAATCGGTCCACAATTACCCAAATAGAGTCGTAGCCCGACTGAGTACATGGCAATCCGACTATGAAATCCATTGCTGATGTCTTCCCATTTCCATTTGGGCACTTTCAATGGCTGCAATAATTCAGCATATCTTTGATGTTCGGCCTTCACTTGTTGGCACGTGTCGCATAAGGCAACATATTCAGCGATATCCCTTTTCATGCCATCCCACCAATAGCAAGTTTTCAGGTCCTTATACATCTTCGTACAGCTGGTATGTATGGAATAAGGCGGATGTGCTTCATGTTAGGCACACAAATCCTTTTCCCTAACCAAAGCGTGCCATTCTCGTCTTCTTTAAAATCCTTCTCTATCCCTTGTCGGATTATTTCCTTGATTTCCTTTATTTCCTCATCCGTTGCTTGCCCATCTCGTATCTCTTGTTCCAGCGTTGAGTTCAGTTCTACCACCTCCATCTCGTTCAAGAACCCGAGATGTAATCATTCAAACTCCTTACGCAGCTTGGGTGGCAGCTTCCGAACCGAGAGTTTGTGACAAGCTCCCTTTCGGCTCAATGCATCAGCTACTACATTGGCCTTTCCAGGGTGATAGTTGATTCCTACATCATAATCCTTGATGAGTTCCAACTATCAACGTTGCCTCAAATTCAGATCCATTTGCGTGAATATATACTTGAGGCTCTTATGATCCGTGTAGATCTCACATCGGTGACCACGGATATAATGCCTCCAAATCTTCAAGCCATGTACCACGGCTGCAAGTTCCAGGTCATGTGTGGGGTAATTCAGCTCATGTTTCTCTAATTGCCTCGATGCATAGGCTACCACTTGTCCTACTTGCATAAGAACATATCCGAGCCCTTGTCTTGATGCGTCACAATATATATCGAAACTCTTGCTCACGTCCAGCAATACCAAAACCGGCGCTGTTGTTAATCTCTTATTTAGCTCTTCAAAGATGTCTTGACACGCTTGTGTCAACTAAAATGCTTTCCCCTTCATCAGCAATTCCGTCATAGGCTTCGCTATTTGGAGAAATCCTTGATGAACCGGCGGTAGTATTGTGACAGAACCGCCTGAATTATGAGACGATTCGTCATTTCAGGATCATCGAGTATCAATTTGGCAAGCAAATGACCTATTAGTACAACATAGGAAAGATACTTATATTACATTAACATAGTCAATGTCTTGCAATAGTTCAAGTCCATAGTGTCATACGACATCAAAATAAAGCGAGTTTATACAAAATATGCAGAAGCATTTTTGCACTCAATGCCATTAGCCTAATCCGAAGCATGTCGGCCCATAGACACGCTTCATCCTTCACGGGCCAAGCGATGGAGAGGCGGGAACCCACTCGACCGTCCCTTCCGACGGGGGTTCACCCTCCTACACCATCTTGCCACAGCAATCACAAAAGTTTCCTTGATAATCACCTGCAACAAAAATTTAATCCACAAAGCCTGAGCAACTAATACAGCGAGACTTACCCGTCAAATTCTCGGTTCTCCGTAACCGATTTCTAGACCATGCAAGGCTCAAGGGGCTGATTTTTTAGTTGCTGAAACAACACTAGGATATCGATCATTATCTTCATGTGTTAGCCAAGTTAAGTGGGTTTATTAGAAACATAAAGGTGTGGCAACCTATACTAACTCACACATGATTTGCATACACTACTTAAACAATTCAGCATCATATAAATGATTCATTTCCTCATTTCTTACTACGATGTGACGAGATCACAAGTGTACTCATTAACCGTGAGAAACCCAATCACACGTCACGTACGCACTCTCGTGGAGTTGTACGTGACAACCTTTCACAACAACACAATTAGAGTTGATTCAAATCTCCCCTCTCGAGCACCATAGACATGCTCTCCCACATAAATCCAAAGAGGGGAGTTTAATGTCCAACAATCATTGTCATTGAGTTACATCGGTTTGCTAGTTCCCATATAACTAGTATGTGATCAGTACAATACAAACTTGATCAACTAAGCCACATTCGAGTCGGTCCTCAACCGACACGAGCAAAGCTACCACACACAAGACCCATGTCTTGTTGCACCCTAACTCCTCTTTGCTCGGTCTCCCTTTAAATATCATGAACATAAGTAATAATAAGATAATATTTCAAGCACCCTACAACTCGCGAATGGGTTCCAATCCGCTCGACTTCTACCGATAGCTAGAAAAGTTAAGCATAGCATAACGAGACATTAATATTAATCTAAAACAACACATAATAGGATTATTTGGGTCACATGCAGCTGGAGTTTCAATCAAATCCTATATGTAATGCACAATACACGATTTACAATCATGTGATACCAAAGGAAAATTTTGAAATACTTGGGAGTGCACCGGGGCTTGCCTTGAGCTTGTGGATTGGGAGCACACTCAAAAGGAATGGTTGGGTTAGTCTCCAAAGTCGCCGCAGCACCTCCAATTACCGTGTCGCCACCGTCGTTTCCTATGTTGAAATGCAATGCAATGCACATATGATTATGCAATGTGATAGAAATTAAAGTGTTATGTATAGGAGCTTAATAGTGTGGTCTTGTTGTTAATTTACATCAGATTTTCAGAGGGTAATAATGTAACCAAATTAAAGTTTTAGTTGGACGTACACTTTCTTTGTAAAAGATAAATAACTCATATTTCAATAATAAGTGATATGACAATAACATCATATAGTAGAACTTTATGTGAACGTCAAGCAATGTGAAATTAGTACTAAATAAATGTCAGGGTTAGAGGTCCTATTTTGGTGTCTACATAACGACATAATCTAGAATAATTTTTTTATCACACTAGACCAATAATAAAAAACAACTAATAATGAAAATTGATCTTCAAAATAGAACTATGACAATTTTGTTTGGAGAATGATCTCACAAGTTTTAATGTAGGTTACTACATTGTTCAGGAAGGTATTGACAAAATTTCAGAGGTTTTAATGCAGTAAATAATTCATCATGATTAAACTGAGAAAATATACTATTAAATTAGTTTCTAATTAAGTACACAGAATCATGAAGCTAAATTTGTTCTGAAAACAGGTATACTACAGGTGAACATGTGTGCAAAATATTATGATTTTTGGAGATATATATATATATAAGGTTAAGATTTTTTTAAAATAAATCATATAAAATTCATAATAATTCCACACTGCACGAACATATTGATTTTTTGTGTTCCACTGTGTAGATCTGATTATGAGGGAGCTAACAAAACTTGTTTCATATTTTCTGCATTTTCTACGATTTACTATGTATTTTACAAGGAGTACCTAATTCTAAAATAAAAAAACGTGGGAAAATGGCAAACAGCTGTGGGCTGTTGGTTGGCTGCCCACGCCCGGCCCAGCCAGCGCACAGGAGCTGAGCAGGAGCTCGAGCTCCTGGCCATGGCGGCCATGGCCGGCCGGCTCGCCGGAGTTTGCTCTGAGCGGTGGCATGGCCAACGGATGAGACAAAGATGAAGAGCACGGTGAGGGCATCCCATTTTGAGGTCTCATGCAGCTGTAAGGCCGGAGCTCGCCAGCAGCGAGGTATTTTTATATCGGACTTCGGCGAGCTCTTGTGCCCGAAACAAAGGAGGAAATGAAACGAAAATGATAGGAGAGGTTCACCTCGTCGACTAGAAGACCGGCATGTGGTCGCTTTGGGGCGGAGATGCCCGTAGCCGGAGATCGACAGAGCTCCAACAATGGAGAGAGAGAAAATGGTGGAGGAACTGAAGGAGGAAGCAAGTGGGAAGGGAACAGGCCAGGGGAATAGCGTGGGGGAGAGGGGCAGGGGCGCAGCTCCCATGTGGCCGCCGGCCACG
This sequence comes from Neostapfia colusana, assembly GCA_030760725.1. Taxonomy (NCBI): domain Eukaryota; kingdom Viridiplantae; phylum Streptophyta; class Magnoliopsida; order Poales; family Poaceae; genus Neostapfia; species Neostapfia colusana. The sequence goes on along the minus strand of JASWHV010000013.1, from coordinate 42,316,177 downwards.
TGGTGCTTGCCGCCAAAACTGCCCAATGGAGGAATAAGAAGACTCTTGTGTGATTTACAAGTGGGTCCGGTTGGTGCATTTTTTTTATGTGTGTACTGTCTGTTACAATCGACCCCCCTTAAGAAAATCTCGTCCCGAGATTTACAAGTTAAAGAGGAGGGCTCAAATAGACATACCTAAGATAGAGAGAAATCCGGGAAATTTATGTGCATGAATTCTTCAGATTCCCATGTAGCTTCACGCTCGGTGTGGTGACTCCATTGGATCTTATAAAAATTGCTCACACTATTCCGAGTGACCCTTTCCTTGCAGTCAACAATTTTAATAGGATGCTCGGAATATGTAAGATCATCTTGTAGATGCTCCATACCGGAAATCACCTTATCGACTTGCGGTTTCATACACTTCTTCAGGTGTGAGACGTGAAAAACATTGTGAACTCCGGATAAGTTGCGTGGTAATTCCAATCGATAGGCTACAGGGCCACATTTCCAATGATCGGAAAAGGTCCTATGTAGCGAGGAGCCAACTTTCCTCTTACTCCAAATCTTCGTACACTCTTAGTTGGAGAGACACGAAGATAGACATGATCCCCAATTTCAAAAGATAACGGTCGACGTCGTTTGTCCGCATAACTCATTTGGCGTGACTGAGCGGCCTTTAAATTTGCTTGGATGACCCGAACCCTTTCTTCAGCTTGAGCCACTATATCAGGACTGAAAGTTATCCTTTCGCCCGATTCAGACCAATTCAACAGAGTACGGCATGGACGCCCATATAGTGCTTCAAAAGGAGACAACCCGATGCTCTCTTGATAACTATTGTTATAAGAGAATTCTGCCAATGATAAATATTCATCCCAGTTTTGTGTGCTATTCAAAACACAAGCTCGTAGCATGTCTTCCAATACTTGATTCACACGTTCGGTCTGACCATCGGTTTGAGGATGATATGCCGAACTTTGAATCAATCGCGTGCCCAAGCACATATGCAATTGTTCACAAAACCGAGAGACAAATTGTATTTCTCGATCAGAAACGATGGTCTTAGGAACTCCGTGCAAGCACAATACACGGGTGATGTAGAGCTCGGCATACTTCCGGGCGGTATACCGAGTATGAACCGGTATAAAGTGAGCTGATTTTGTCAACCGGTCCACAACAACCCATATGGGATCGTGATGACGAGACGTGGGAGGTAGTCCGGTAATAAAGTCCATGCTAATATCTTCACACTTCCAATTTGGAACATGGAGGGGTTGGAGAAGACCTGCTGGAAGTAGGTGATCGGCCTCCACCTTCCGACATGTGTCGCATTCCGACACATATTTAGCAATCTCTCTTTTCATACGTGTCCACCAAAACTTGCGTCTTAAATCATGATACATTTTATTGCTACCTGGGTGTATGGAATATTTTGACAAGTGGGCCTCATAAAAAATCTTCTGACGGAACTCATGATTTTTAGGCACCACCAAACGGTTCTTGAACCATAACACACCCTCATCATCTTCATGAAAACAGAGTGCTTCACCTTGATGGAGGTGTACTTTAATTTTTGCCACTCCCACATCCTTGCTTTGAGCCTCAACAATTTCTTCCCGAATAGTTGGAATAAGTGCAAGGTTGTATATTGCTCCATGTGGTATTATTCTCACACTTGGTTCCTCTTTGAGAGCAGAAATTTCAGTATCAACTTGGCAATTGTGGCAATAAGATTTACGACCCAAGGCATCGGCAACTATATTGGCTTTTCCCGGATGATAGTGAATCTCCAATTCATAATCTTTGATTAATTCTAGCCACCTTCTTTGCCTCATATTCAGATCACTTTGAGTGAAAATATATTTCAAGCTTTTATGATCCGTAAATAAGTGTACGAGATTTCCGAGAAGGTAATGTCTCCACACTTTCAAGGCTTGAACCACGGAAGCCAATGCCAAGTCATGAGTAGGATAATTTTGTTCATGAGAACGAAGTTGCCTTGAAGCATAAGCAATAACTCGGCCATCTTGCATCAACACGCAGCCGAAACCCATTCCGAAAGCATCAGAATACACATCGAATGACTTCGTGATTTCGGGTTGAGCCAACACGGGGGCCGTGGTTAAGTGCTTCTTGAGAGTTTGGAATGCCTCTTCACATACCTCATTCCACACAAACTTAGTGCCCTTCTTAAGAAAGTTTGTCATAGGCTTGGAAATTTTTGAAAAGTTTGGAATGAACCTCCGATAATATCCGGCAAGCCCAAAGAAGCTATGAACCTCCGAAACGGTTCTCAGTGGCTTCCAATTCAACACATCTCTAACCTTGCTCAGATCTATGGCGATGCCTCTGGCTGAAATAATGTGACCCAAAAAAGGTACTTCTTGTAACCAAAATTCAAATTTGCTAAATTTAGCATAGAGTTTATGGTCACGTAGTCGTTGGAGTACGATGTGGAGATGGTCAGCATGCTCTTCTTCAGACTTGGAGTATATGAGAATGTCATCGATGAAAATAACGACGAACTTGTCCAACTCCGCCATGAAGACAGAATTCATCAAATACACAAAATAGGCAGGAGCGTTTTTTAATCCAAATGACATTACTAAGTACTCATAAAGGCCGTACCGAGTAGAAAATGCCGACTTTGGAATATCCTCCGGCCGAATTTTAATCTGATGATACCCGGAGCGAAGGTCGAGAACACCTTGGCGCCAACCAATTGATCAAAAAGAATATCAATCCGAGGTAAAGGGTATTTGTTCCTGATGGTGACGGCGTTCAGAGGACGATAATCAACACATAGCCATGGAGACTTGTCTTTCTTCTTCACAAATAAAGCAGGACAACCCCACGGTGATGAACTTGGCCGAATAAAACCCTTGTCCATCAAGTCTTTTAATTGAGTTTTTATCTCGGCCAACAAATTTGGCGCCATTTTATAAGGTCTTCGTGAGATAGGAGCGGTTTTGGGTAAAAGCACAATACGAAATTCTACTTCCCGATCGGGAGGCATTCCTGGTAATTCATCATGAAAAATATCTGGGTATTCGCACACCACTGGGATGTCTTCCAAATTTTTATCACTCACATGATTAATTTCAGACTTGGTCATGTGATAAATAGGGAGTTGAAGAATTGTACGGCCATGAGAGGGAGAGTCTAGCTGAATTCTTCGGGAAGATACATATATTACGGCATGATGGTGGTTCATCCAATGCATCCCTAAAATCACGTTAATCCCTTGTCCGTTGAGAACAAGGAGGTTTGAAAGGTAAATCCTCCCTCACATATTTAAAGGTACGGATCGAATCTCTTGATTTGCAATTATTTTCCCACCGGGTGAGATGATGACATATGGTGATTTTGTGATTGATGTAGATAATCCATACTTATGAACATATGACATGCTTATAAAATTATGAGTAGCACCCGAATCAAAGAGAACCATAGCAGGGTGGCTGTAGATGGAAAACATACCCGCGAGTACATGGTCCCCTTCTGGAATTTCCTCAACTGAGGTATAGTTCACCTGACCGGTTTTTGGACCATTACCCTTTGGTGGCTGATTCTTGTGATAACCTTGAGAGCAAGGATTGCGAGGATTTTGCTGCTGCGTTTGAGCATGACAATCCCTCGCGAAGTGTCCTGAGTGACCACAAGTGTAGCAAGAATAAAATCCCGGTCTTGCACTTTGTGGTCCCGATAACGAGGGGCAAAAACCTTGTGGAGCTTGCGGTGGACATGGCCGAGGTGCTGATTTTGTCTGCTGCAGTAAAGGACGATGATTTCCCCATTGAGGCACAGAGGCATACCTCTGACCGGTAGGTGCGGTAGCAGGCAGACGGTATTTGGATGGGCCTTGACTTGAGGACCCTGTCATCGCCCTCTTCTTCTTGTTCTTCTTCTTCTTCTTCTTCTTCTTCTTCTTCTTCTTCTTCTTCTTCTTCTTCTTCTTCTTCTTCTTCTTCTTCTTCTTCTTCTTCTTCTTCTTCTTCTTCTTCTCTTCCTTGTGGGTGCGGATGGCATCTTCTATCATAATAGCTGAGCTCACGAGTTCAGTAAAATTCATGGAACGGTGGAGAGCCAATCGTTCTTGCAGCTTTGTACCCAACCCTTTGAAGAAGCAATCCTTCCTCTTCTCATCCGTGTCCACAAGGTAAGTAGCATACTGAGCCAAGTGGTTGAATCTGCGGGAATAGAAATGGACGGAACTACTCCCGTGCTGCAAATTTAAGAACTCTGTAAGCTTCCTTGTCATGAGTCCTGCGGGGATGTGTTGCGCACGAAAAGCTGTTTTGAATTCTTCCCATGAAACTTGATGTCCCCCGATGAGAGTAGCTTGGTAATTTTCCCACCAAGCTCCAGCTGATCCACGGAGTTGTTGTGTGGCAAAGAGAGCCTTCTGATGATCCACACAAGTGAAAAACTTGGACTCAATAGTACGAAGCCAGTGATCCGCCTCGAGAGGATCCACCGTGTCATGGAAGAGAGGTGGGTGTGTGGCCAAGAAATCCGCATACGTAGCTTGTTGTGGCTGCTGCCCTTGACGGGAAGTTCCTGCACCTGTGGTGTTTTGAACAAGCAACCTCATCAACTCCGTCTGCTCATGTCGAGATTCCAAGATAGACTGATGACTGCAGCCAAGGTGGAAGGAGGTGGCGGAGATCCATCCATGTTGGAGTTCTCGGGTTCATGTTGTTTCGTGTACGCACCATTCTGCGATACACAAAAATTCGAGCACCGTTAGTTGAAACTTATCACAAGGATTAACAAGTCCCACAACATAACATGGTGTAAATAAAAATTAAAATTAAGATCTGAACAATGAAAGAAAACAACGGTTTTCTTTTCTCAAAATACGGTCATTGATGAGAACCGTCGTACAACGATGTTTGGTTACAAAATGACAGGTCTCCGACGCCGCCCGTTCAGTCACGGGGACGGGACACCTCGCCCGGGAATCGCATTGGGTGGTGCCGTGCAATGCGGCACCCAACAGCACACATAATATAGCATCATATTATATAAAACAAGCGGAAGCTTACAAAGTGTTTATTTTACAAATACTTCTCAAAATAATCTACAGCGGAAGACTGATACAACTCATGTCTCATATCTATGCTACGAAACAGAGAAGACGTCCAGCCCGTGGACCCTTCTCACTAGCATCACGATGACAATAGCAGCGGCAGGGGTTTCCATGATTTTACCACTCAGAGAGTTCCGAGTCTCATCGGACAACCATACCCAGTAGCGTAGTGTTATTACCTGCAAAACAACTTGTATAGTATCCGTGAGCACAACACTCAGCAAGACTTAACCGTCGGCCCTAAGCATGAAACTCTACATGATGATAAAAACTTAACATAGGATAGTACACTGCATATGAACTCTCCTAAAAATGGATCCTTACTTTCAAATGTTATTAGCAGCAAACTATGCATAACCTTGGGCACCTCACATCGGGAGTCCACAATCAAACAAGAACCGCTTTCTCCCGATGTAACTTGCTCATGGTGAAAATGAATCGAATTTGCACTAACCTGTTCAGAAAACATAACATTACATTACTAGTGTTAACTTCAAACCAATGGTGATTAATTCTTATCTCAGTGCAAGTTACCTCTACATCATGATGCAGTAAACAAGCGGTACTCATAACCATGAGGGACGGCGAATCGACTCGTTATACACCTGTAGGGATACCCGAATAGCACGTCACGTACACCCATACTCGGAGCCGCACACAGCACGCACCACTGATGTCGTACGGGACAACCTTTCACCAAACAGCCCAAACGTTGAACCGGTCGCACCGAAACAAGCAGGAGGTTCCCTACACGGAGCATCTCTCTATGCCCGTTAGCAGATTTCCACCTTGCTGCCCTCAGCCTACACCTATAAATCGGTGCATTATGTCTCGACGCCCGGAGGTATAGGTTACATCGGTTTATCGGGTCCCATATATCCGATATGCCTTCGGTACGTTCAATACTTGTTCAGCAGGGCCGCACACGGATCGGTTCTCAACTGACACGGACAGGTCTAAGCACCCAGGCCCCCATGTCCTGTTGCCCCTACACCCTGCCCGGTCTCATTTCAACTTACTAACAACTTTTTGAACCAATCCCTTGTTCTCCCAATTTCCAATACTCGCGAGTAGCGTACAGCCACTCGACTTCTACCGAGTCCTACTTAAGCATGGCAGTTTCTACGTGGGGGATAGACATCTACCCAAATACTCCATAGGTTTTCTGGTCATGCAAGAGTAGTATCAAACATCTAGACGTAATGCACAATTCATCCTAACCGACGTATTGTATACAAAGTAAAAACTTAGTGGTAATTAAATGCAAACCGGGGCTTGCCTGTTTTGCAGGGTCTAATAGTATATAATTCAGTTACAGTCTTCTCTCCCTTGAGGCTTGATCAACTGATCCACTTCAATGGAATCACTCCATCGAACTTCTCTATTGATTGCCTCTGTCGTAAGTCCTATTGATATGTATATGCACATGTTCTTTTAATGCAATTTAAAGAAGTAAAAACTCGACTCGTTCGTAACAGGGAACTGTGTGGGAGTACTAAGAATGAAGTTCTTGTCCCTGTTGTGCAGAGGAATTAGAGGAAAAACTAACTGTCCACAAGGATTTCCATTAACATGCTCTATGGTTCCTAATGGACATGTGACATGAGTTGAAATGGTTTGGAAGGAACTAAAGGTCCTGATCTCCACTGACTTTGAAATTTTTACATGAAGTCATACACTTCACAGAGACTTAGTTCGCCAAATTGCAACTAATGTGGGTGGAAATTGTGTCTCCCATAATTCCCACCATAATTCTCTATGTTTTGCTCACATACATAAGCATGGAGAACAAGAACAGGGAGATCTAAAGTTCCACTTGAGCTGAAACTTTACATATGAGTTCCTGGTCACATGAAAGTACTTTGGTACAAAATTCAGTACTTTTCATTGAGTAGTTCCTCCATAATAATTCTATAAGCAATTATGCTACAAGGAATTAATTCTGAAGTAAGGTGCATTTTCATGACCAATCAGGTGAACTACCATTTCAAGTATGGCTCATAGAGCATGTCTGAATTTTCCTATGATTTTTGGAACTAAGGATTTCCCAGAACTGATTTTACAAAGGAAAACTATTTTCTGGAAAAGTTTGAGTACAGCAGATTGTACTCTGGAAATTCCTACTCAAATCAACTCGAAATGAGGTGAAACTTTTCTGAAAGTTCAATAATATACTAAGGAATATTCTGGCAAAATTTGAGGATTTTTGGATAAACCAAACTCCCTCAATAATCCTTTTACAGAAATTTTTCAAAGAATTTTACAGAATTCCATATTGACTTTCATACAAATTGGGGTTCATATTTGGATAGATCTTTCTAAAATGAATCCAATCCAATTTGAATCACCCAATTTGGAGTTTCCTACACAAAGTTATGAATTTCCTAAGTTGGAGCTAAAACTGGATTTGTTTTGCTATTGAAAAAGGACTTGGGCCCACGTTTTAAATCTCAGCCAGTGAAAACCGAGAACACACGGGATACAGGGTTACCTTGCAGGCAGCCACACGTGATCCTGAGCCACATCCGATCCGGGTTTAAAATTTACTCACTAACCGGTGGGCCAGCCCCACCCTTCTTCTTCCTCCGACCTTTTCTTCCCGCGCGTGCGCTCACCTCGCCGTACCGAGGCGGCGCCTCGCCGGCCGCGCATTCCCGGCCGGAGACTCGCCGCCCGGGGGTTTTTGGGGTCGGGGAATTTGGTTGTGGGCTCGGTCTGGGCGCTAGGGGACTGGAAAGGTGCCAGTGACGTGCGGCAGCCTCGGGAGAGGTTCAGCACCATCGCCCGGTGGTCCTAGCCTGCCAAACTCTCGGGGGATTGGCTCTACAGCATCATTGGATGCTAGGAAAACTCGGCAAGGATGCAAACAAGCCTGGAAATGGCAGCTACCCGGCTTTTACCGTGCGCCCGAATGGTGTTGCGACGTCCGAGCTCGGGAACGCATGAAATAGCTCACTCACGGTCGATTTTTAGCTAGGGTTTTGAAGGGAACTTCGCTGCTAGCCAGTCTAGTGCACGTGTGCATGATTTTGATAAAGCCCTAGAAAGGGACTTGCGAAAATTGTTCATCACCTCACAACACCACAGCTCTTGTGATGGATATCTCATGAACACTTGTGAAGAGCAAGTAACCACCATTCAAAAATGTGATTACAGGGGAAAGCCGTAACTCCCAAAAAGTAGGATTTATACACATAAACATGAAAGGTTGGGCTCACCCCTAGACCTTATATATTCTTGGGAAGGCTCAGGCCAAATTTCATGCAAATCCAATACTTTTCGAGGTACTTTTGGAGACAATTCACAAAGGGGCCAATTTGAATGCAAATTCTATTGCAGCCACTTTCATCACTTGAATTCAAAAGTTGACTTCATATTCAGACTCAGCACATTGTTATGAGTTAGTCCACAAATTTTCATCCCCATTGGACTTCATCTTGTCGGGAGCTAAATTTGCATTAATTCAAAACTGAATTTGAATTTCAGTTCAAATGTGTAGCAAATTTAGCCAAACCAGTTTCAAATTGGGGAAATCAAATTCAAACCATGACTTTGGGGCCAAGTCTTTCATTCAATTGTGAGTAGCTGGGATCTTTTCAGCGAAAACAGAAATGAAAATCAGAAAATGAATTAGAGGGGAGGGTCCCACTTGTCAGTAGCCTTCACACTGAAGTTTTCTTCGGTTTGATCTTTTCGCTTGGCCGAAGCTGCGCGCGCCAGCACTTCAGCACCGGCGCCCGACCGCCACAGATGGTGCCACCTCCTGCTCGAGGAAAGGCTAAGGACGCGTGGGAGATACCATGATCAAGTAACCACGCGACAACGTGCAGTTCCTCGCACTCTCTCTTCTCCCTTGCACGACCGAAGCACTCCACCTCCGGTCGACCTCGCTGATCACCGGCGCCCGGGCGGCACAGGCACTTTCGCGCCCGACGATCTACACGAAAAAGTTCCGCTCCTAGGTGCTGATCACAACCGTTCCTACTTTCCGCTCTCTCTCGCACGATCGGTAGAGAATTTGGTTGATTAGTGTGTCGGTGTGTTTAGAACCGAGCCACACGAAATCCGGAAATTCATACCAATCAAGCCACCATCCACTGGACCGAGCTATAGACATGATCTAGACTCACCCATGTTTCTCTAGGATCAAGAACCATCAATTTTTATCGAGTCATGGTGATGTTCTTCGAGATTTTTGCATCGGCGCCGATTTTCACCCTAGGTCGCCGATGAGCCCGTAGTTGCAGTCTCGGTTGCTTAGGTTGTCACCACGGTGCTCTAGAGATAAAGACAAAAGTTTTTGAGTCCTCCTATCACGAGAGCGACATTGCCGGACTCCAACCGCCACTGCCGCCCGTCGCCGATGTGTTTCCGGTGACCGGGGTCCCCGGCCGACCACGGGGATGAGTTGTCCGTGGTCCAAAAGGGGGAGGCGGCAAGTTTCCGGGCTGGGGAAGGTAGGAAAGATGGGTTCCGAGGAGCTCACCGGAGAATACCGCCGCAGCGGGCCGTTGGCGCGAGGAGGAAGATGGTACTGTATTGTGGGGCCCGCATGCAGAGTTTGAACTTTTCTGGGATTTTCCATTTTAGTTCAAACTTCAAATGCATATAACTTTTGCTAGGAAGCTCCAAATTTAGTGAACTAAATTTTTATGAACTGAGATTTATGACTACTTTCCAGCAACACAAATTTCAGCTCATGAAACTGAATGGTTTTCCAGAATTAATTCCCTAAAGTTTAAACTGATAGGAATTGTATCTCAAGAATTACTTTATGAAAAATTCTGAAATTTGGCTGAAAGGTTGATTGCAAAATCCTTGAGTCACAGTAAAATTTTCAGACCCATCCAAGCTCATTTAGTCCCCCTAATGGTGTGATTAATTGAACTGCCCTGAGAAAATAGAAAAATGTACAGAAACATTTTTCAGATTTTTCCCAAATCTTGTTTAGGGCATAACTTCATCTAGAATTCTTCAAATGACATGAAACCAATTCCATTAGAACCATCTCATATTCTAATTTCCAGGAAGTAATGATTGGAGCCGTGAAAACTCCTGGAATTCCTTAGAGGCTCTAATATTGACCAAATAGACTTTTATTTGTACAAGGCTCAGATGAACTTTGTTTCAAATGAAACTTGGTCAAGGCTCTGTTAGGACCCTACCAAGACACCATAAAAAAATCAGAACCAAAGGGGAGGGCTAGCTAGAGTTATATTCTTTACATATTCAATTTCAAACATTGCATTTAATTAACATATAGCATATGGCTTACGTGTAGTCGCTGAAGGTGAGGAAGCTCCGGAAGTGCTCGACTTCCTTCTTACGGACGACGCTTTAACATCTGACCAGCAGAAACAAGGCAAGCCCCGGTTTGCATTAACCCATTTTACAAAGTTTTGTTTTGTTTACGTACTTAGTATGAGGTATATATATATGTGCATTAGGTGTAAGATGGATGAAACCACAAATGCATAACCAGATTTTTCCTATAAGAGAGAGGGTAGTGTCTAAGGCCTCGAGTATACAGGCTATGCTAAATGATTTATAGAACTTCGGTACAAGTCGAGTAGTTGGAATCTACTCGCGAGTTAGGTTTGGGACACACGGGATTGGTTCGAGTGATGAGAGATCACTTTAGTTATGAAAATGAGACTAGGCAGGGGCTAGGGCGCAGCAAGAGGACGTCTTATGTGTGCAGCCCTGTCCGTGTCGATTGAGGACCGATCCGTGTGCGGCCTTGCGGAACAAGTACTGAACGTACCGAAGGCATATCGGATATATGGGCCCTGATAAACCGATGTAACCAAAACCTCCGGGCTTCGAGGCATAGCGCACCGATTTATAGGTGTAGGTTGAGGGCAGCAACGTGGAAATATGCTAACGGGCATAGATAGATGCTCCGTGTAGGAACCTCCTGCTCGTTTTGGTGCGACCGGTTTGACGTTTGGGCTGTTGGGTGAAAGGTTGTCCCTACGACACGGGTTGAGCATGCTGTGTGCAGCTCCATGTGTGGGCGTACGTGACGTGCTATTCGGGTATCCCTGCAGGTGTATATCGAGTCGTTTCGCTGTCCCTCGCGGTGATGTTCACTGTGTCATAACGTAGATAAAACTACGGAATGTATAATTCAATTCTGCTGATATGTATAATTGTATTGCTACATGTGTGCCACCAAATATTGCTTACTAAATTTCAGATTCATGATCTGTTAACTTGTGGCTAAAAGATGAACTAAGGATGAACTTGTAGGCGTGTCCATTTGCTGAAATTTACCATCCCATGTTCGTATAAACTGCATGTAGAGTTTCATGCCTTGGTGAGTCGGTTAAGTCTTGTTGAGCCATCGTGCTCACGGTTGCTGCTATAAGTGTTTTTCAGGTGAGGAGCATCCCCTGGACTCCGGTTACGAGTCCACCGGCGAGGGCTACCCTACGTCGGGGACCACGGCTGAGTGGGAGCCGTACACGCCGCGCTGAGCTGAGGAGTGCTACTAGTGTGGGTTGCCCTAGGGCTGGGCAACCGGCTTTTGCTAAGTAGATGGGCATGAGTTGTACAAACTTAATTTCCGCTGCTGTAATATAAACACTAGTTTGTAACTGAAGTATGGTACTACTTTGTACATTTCAGTTGGTTTCTATGTAATACAACATCATTCTTATGATGTGTGCTGTCGGGTGCCGCATCGTGCGGCACCATCCTCTGTGATCCTGGATGAGCGGATTTCGGACCACCACAGATTTAGTGGCCTAAAAACAAGAATTGTGATCGAATTTGAAGGAATTCTGACACTGGGTCGTTTTGCACGTGCCGGGAGTAAATCGCCAAATTCCCGCTTGTGAGATCATGGCTTGAGTTGAGGTTCGGCGAGGAGTAGTAGGGAGCTCCGACGCTCCTCTGGGTGTCCTCTCTCGGCCGTGAAAGCCCCTTTGTTGCGCTGTCCCCGGAAGCCCGATCATGGTTGGTTCTCGGTTTACCGCAACCAACATCGTTCTTGGTCAGACCAACCGGAAATCGCCCGGTCTAGTGCTGAGAAGGGAGACGCGGACCCCTCTGTGCTGTTTTGCAGCTCGGGGAGCTCTGTGGGCACGGATTTGGGGCGGCTCCCGGTCGATGGTCCGAGGCGGCAGCTACTCCTCTGTTCTTTAGCCATGCGAGGAGAAAACCGGGCGGTGTCTCTGTCTCGTGAGCAAACGGATCACCTCGTTCGTGGATGGGGCACAGCTGGTTGCCAGCACTTCACAGCAGCAGGAGGTGGCGGAAACTCCCCCCCCCCCCCCGGTGGCACGCACTCTCTGCTGCACGGGTTCAAGTCTGAACCGAGCGTGAAAACTTCGGGTGCAAGTCTCCTTTGGTCACTGCCAGGTGGTCCACCCCCTCATTTGATATTTGTCCACTGCACTTTGAGATTCCCACACAACCATGATCCGAATTTGACCAAATTTGGAGTGTAGGACAAACATGATGTGAGGAGTTTGAATCTGGACTCAGATTTCAAAACTGAGCATGATTGGTTCAGTTTCCAAATTCAAATTTTAATTTGAATGTGATCTCAAATAATGCTTTGAACAATTGGTATATGAGCTCAAAATTTATCCAAATTTGGAACTTAAACTCTTTAACACCTGAAGAATGCAATGGTCACCTCACATATGGGCCTTTGGGCAATCTGGACATGAATTCTTTGCAAAGATTCAAAATTGGCTTTAAATTTCCCTCCCCTCTACTCATAGAGGATGTACACATGAGTTAGATCTTTGGGAGTGAAATTCTTTCCCTGGGTCAACATGTTTCAGTATAAGCTAAAGAAAATTTTAGCTTTCCCCGCATGTCCATGTTTGTGTTCATCATTACATGTGACACAAACTCAAGTCATTCCTTTGCCTTAACATGTTTGAATTCAACACTAATTCAAACATGATCATAATTCACTCCTCTCTAGCTCACCCTCAAAACAGAAAGTTGCCACCATAATTCTCCTCACCTTCAAATGTGGGAGGTCCCATGTGTGTTCAAGAATTTGGCGGCACTTTGAGGTGAGCATTTGAGTCTAAAGAGCTACTTTTAATTCTTCCTCATGCACATGTATGATCACACATGAGTTTAACTCCACCTTGGTCCAACACCAATAACCAATAACGAATAACAACCAAGCCTTTATCCCAAGCTTGGTCCAACACATTCAAATGAATGCTTGAACCCGTGTTGTTAAACCCCACGTATACCATCCCGTGTAAGAATGTTTTTGTAAGTCCCATTTTCCATGAACCCGAAACACAATGATGCACAAACATCCGTTTGTTTGCACTCACGTTTTTGGGACTTTTACACAAAAGAGGGGTCACGGATTTAATTGCCTAAGGAAAATGCAGCTAATTCTCATATTTGGTCTGCATATATTCGTGACACACTATCTTGACTTGCATACATTAGTTGTTCATTCCTAGGCGACGTGAGAGCTATATACATAACTAGACTACTAAAGTTACTAGGGCTGCTGTGGTGTCACATGGCTATCCGCATCCGAGTTGATGTCCTCATCCATAGGAGAAGGTGGGGCCTCATAGTCAAGTCCAGACACCGCTTCCCCTTCTCCTTCCTCTCCTCCTACCTCTTCTCCTTCCGGTGGGACAACCGCGAGATTGAGCTGTAGTAGAAGTTGCTCGATCTCTTGGTGAGCTTGACCCAATTCTTCCTCGAGTTCATTGATAGCAGCATGCTGATTTTGGATTGTGTCATCGGACTCAAGCAAAGCGGCTTGCTGATTTTTGATGGTGGCACTGGCCGCAATCAACTCATCGTTGGTATCAATAAGCTGTTGATCCAACCATTCAGCCGTCTCAAGAACATATTGAAACTCATCTTTGAGGTCAGTTTTACTCTCCTGTAGCTCTTGGAGTTGCTGATTTAGGGTGAGGATGTGATCCTCACGCTCAGCGAGTTTTGCCAAAACCTTCTGGAGCTGCTGATCTAAGGCTAGAGCTTGCTCCTCAAGCTCCGCAATGCGTGCATCCTTAGCACGTATCTCCTCCGCGTTATCCTTACCAGCCATATGCGGGAAGGTTTGGAAAACAATGTCAAACCATCCCAGCAGTTAACCCCTAAACTTTTATCAAAGAACAAAAATTCAGAGCCTAGGTAGGTTATAAAATATACCAACCCTACCAAAAAAAAGACTACCTCCAAAATATTTTGGTGGATGGTTTTTGTCCTATAATGACAACCATTGGAAAAGCTAAAAAAATTTGGAGCTGAAACCAGGCAAACTATTGAATACCAAACTTCTAGAGGACCTTTATAGCCTTCTAATGAATATTTATTTGCCTCAAACCGATTGACAGAACAGTTCGTATGGCAGTCTCAAGTGGTAGTTAGAGTGCTGGAATCTGGTTTAGTAACAGAACAATATTAAGTTTTTGGGAGCAGATTAAAATTATTTAAGGGCATGATTTGGACACGTGACCATAGAACATATTATAGAATAGGACATAATAGGTTCACAGGGTGATCTAGATGATACGCTCAGTAGAAAGAATTAAGGTATATTGATTTTTAAAGTTGCTATTGTGAGAACTGTTTTCAGACAAATGGATTTCAAAGATAATGCATGCAATGATATGATTCGACCTACATGTTCTTACCATAAAAAAAGTAGGTCAAACATATTGACCATATATTAATTTGGTGGCAACACGTTCTCTCATGACATAGTTACCCGTTTTCTACACGTGCTAAGTAACGTGGTTAACGTACCTGCAGAAAATTCCTCACACATACACATATTCATCACAAACAGTATAATATCATAAATAAAAGTTTACCTTCTTATCTGAGTATCAATGTGTCGTTACAAAATTGTAAAAATTCATAAAGTAAAGACAATAAAATAATAGTTAGCTTGCCACCTAGATTACACACTAACATCCTTATATGGGCTGCACTAATACGTGTCGTCGCCATGCAAATAGTTTTCAAAAATAGGCCTATTTAATGTTGTACCAATCCCGATCCGGCTCTGATACCAGCTGTGACAGAACCGCCTGAATTACGAGACGATTCGTCATTCCAGGACCATCGGGTGTCAATTTGGCAAGCAAATGACCCATTAGTACAACGTAGGCAAGATACTTATATTACATTAACATAGTTAATGTCTTGCAATAGTTCAAGTCCATAGTGTCATACGACATCAAAATAAAGCGAGTTTATACAAAATATGCGGAAGCGTTCTCGCAATCAACTCCATTAGCCTAATCAGAAACATGTCGGCCCATAGACACGCTTCATCCTTCACGGGCCGTGCGATGGAGAGGCGGGAACCCACTCGACAATCCCTTCCGACGGGCGTTCACCCTCCCACACCGTCTTGCCACAGCAATCACAAAAGTTTCCTTGATAATCATCTGCAACAAAAATTTAATCCACAAAGCCTGTGCAACTAATACTCAGCAAGACTTACCTGTCAAATTCTCGGTTCTCCATAACCGATTTCTAGACCACGCAAGGGTCAAGGGGCTGATTTTTTATTTGCTGAAACAACACTAGGATATCAATCATTATCTTCATGTTTTAGCCAAGTTAAGTGGGTTTATTAGAAACATAAAGGTGTGCCAACCTATACTAACTCACACATGATTTGCATACACTACTTAAACAATTCAGCATCATATAAATGATTCATTTCCTCATTTCTTACTATGATGTGACGAGATCACAAGCATACTCATTAACCGTGAGGAACGGCGCTTTTTAAATCGATTTATATCCTACAGGGGAAACCCAATCACACGTCACGTACGCACTCTCGTGGAGTCATACATGACAACCTTTCACAACAACACAATTAGAGTTGATTCAAATCTCCCCTCCCGAGTACCATAGCCATGCTCTCCCACATAAATCTATAGGGGGGAGTTTAATGTCCAACAATCATTGTCATTGAGTTACATCGGTTTGCTAGTTCCCATATAACTAGTATGTGATTAGTACAATTCAAACTTGATCAACTAAGCCACATTCGAGTCGGTCCTCAACCGACACGAGCAAAGCTACCACACACAAGACCCTTGTCTTGTTGCACCCTAACTCCTCTTTGCTCGGTCTCCCTTTAAATATCATGAACATAAGTAATAATAAGATAATATTTCAAGCACCCTACAACTCGCGAACGGGTTCCAATCCGCTCGACTTCTACCGATAGCTAGAAAAGTTAAGCATAGCATAACGGGACATTAATATCAATCTAAAACAACACATAATAGGATTACTTGGGTCACATGCAGCTGGTGTTTCAATCAAATCCTATACGTAATGCACAATACATGATTTACAATCATGTGATACTAAAGGAAAATTTTGAAATACTTGTGAGTGCACCGGGGCTTGCCTTGAGCTTGTGGATTGGGAGCACACTCCAAAGGAATGGTTGGGTTAGTCTCCAAAGTCGCCGCAGCACCTCCAATTACCGTGTCGCCACCGTCGTTTCCTATGTTGAAATGCAATGCAATGCACATATGATTATGCAATGTGATAGAAATTAAATTGTTATGTATAGGAGCTTAATAGTGTGGTCTTGTTGTTAATTTACAACAGATTTTCAGAGGGTAATAGTGTAACCAAATTAAAGTTTTAGTGGGACGTACACTTTCTTTGTAAAAGATAAATAACTCATATTTCAATAATAAGTGATATGACAATAACATCATATAATAGAAATTTATGTGAACGTCAAGCAATGTGAAATTAGTACTATATCAATGTCAGGGTCAGAGGTCCTATTTTGGTGTCTACATAACGACATAATATAGAATAATTTTTTTTATCACACTAGACCAATGATAAAAAAAACAACTAATAATGAAAATAGATCTTCAAAATAGAACTATGACAATTCTGTTAGGAGAATGATCTCACAAGTTTTAATGTAGGTTACTACATTGTTCAGGAAGGTATTGACAAAATTTCAGAGGTTTTATGCAGTAAATAATTCATCATGATTAAAATGAGAAAATATACTATTAAATTAGTTTCTAATTAAGTACACAGAAACATGAAGCTAAATTTGTTCTGAAAACAGGTATACTATAGGTGAACATGTCTGCAAAATATTATGATTTTTGGATATATATATATATAAGGTTAAGTTTTTTTAAATTTAAATCATATAAAATTCATAATAATTCCACACTGCATGAACATATTGATTTTTTGTGTTCCACTGTGTAGATCTGATTATTAGGGAGCTAACAAAACTTGTTTCACGTTTTTCTGAATTTGCTACGATTTACTATGTATTTTACAAGGAGTAGCTAATTCTGAAATAAAAAAACGTGGGAAAATGGCAAACAGCTGTGGGCTGCTGGTGGGCTGCCCACGCCAGGCCCAGCCAGCGCACAGGAGCTGAGCAGGAGCTCGAGCTCCTGGCCATGGCGGCCATGGCCGGTCGGCTCGCCGGAGTTTGCTCCGAGCGGCGGCGTGGCCAACGGATGGGACGAAGATGAAGAGCACAGTGAGGGCATCCCATTTTGAGGTCCCATGCAGCTGTAAAGACCGGAGCTCGCCGCCGGCGAGGTATTTTTATATCAGACTTCAGCGAGCTCTTGCGCCCGAAACAAAGGAGGAAATGAAATGAAAATGAGAGGAGAGGTTCACCTCGTCGACTAGAACACCGGCATGTGGTCGGTTAGGGACGGTGATGCCCATAGCCGGAGATCGACGAAGATCCAACAATGGAGGAGAGAGAAAACGGGGGAGAAAATGAAGGAGGAAGCAAGTGGGAAGGGAACAGGCCAGGGGAATAGCGTGGGGGGAGAGGGGCAGGGGCGCAGCTCCCCTGTGCCGCCGGCCACTTGGTGTTTGCCGCCCAAACTGCCCAATGGAGGAAGAAGAAGACTCTTGTGTGACTTACAAGTGGGTCCGGTTGGTGCATTTTTTTTATGTGTGTACTGTCTGTTACAAGTATCCAGCCATCCCAAGGAAATTCCGAATGTCTCTCATATTCTGTGGTTGATTCCACTTCAAAACATCTCTCACTTTTTCGGGATCAACCGATACTCCTCCTTCGGAGATGATGTGGCCTAAGAACGATATCTCCTTTAGACAAAATTGACACTTGCTGAACTTAGCATACAACTGATGCTCTCGCAGTTTCTCCAATGTCAATCTCAAGTGCTCTTCATGTTCTTCCTCGCTTTTTTAATACACCATGATATCGTCAATGAAAACCACGACGAACTTGTCGAAGTACTCTATGAAGACCTTATTCATGAGGTACATAAAGTATGCAGGTGCGTTTGTCAACCCAAAAGACATAACGGTATATTCATACGAACCATACCGTGTTTGAAATGCAGTTTTAGGTATGTCGGAGGTCTTAATCTTCAGCTGGAAGTATCCCGACCAAAGATCAATCTTGGAGAAAATTCGGGCACCTTTCATTTGATCGAATAAGTCCTCTATGTGAGCAGCGGGTCTTTAGTCTTGATCGTCACTTCGTTGAGAGATCTATAGTCAACGCACATCCTTTGGGTCCCATCTTTCTTGTCTACAAAGAGCACGGGGGCTCCCCACGGTTACGAGCTTGGGCGTATAAAACCCTTATCTAGCTGCTCCTGAATTTGCTTCTTGAGCTCCACTAATTCATTAGCAGACATCCTCTATGGCCTCTTCGCTATAGGTGGAGTTCTGGGTACTAAATCAATGGCAAATTCAATGTCCCATTCAAGCGGCATACCCGGAAGTTCATCCAGGAACACATCTGAATATTCTCGAACCACCGGAATGCCTTCCAATGTCGCTTCTTCGATGTGGTTCAACACTGCCTTCTCGGTTGCAGGTTGGGCTGCCTCAAACTCGATACGGGTACCGTGCTCACTTTTCAACTACATGATCCTTTGAATACATTGTATTAGTCCGTTGTACTTGCTTAACCAGTCCATTCCAAGTATTATGTCAATCCCTTGGGAATCCAAGATAATAAGGTTGGCAAGAAAGTCCACCCCCCTTATTTTAAGGCTTACTTTCTGACATATTATATTAGTCCTCGTCTCTCCACCGAGAGAATTAACCAACATAGTTTGTTTCAAGTGTGATGTGGCCAGGTTAAACATGGCAACATACTTGTATGAGATGAATGAACGCGATCCTCCAGAATCAAATAAAACAGTGGCTGGGTTGGAGTTGGCGAGAAACATACCAATCACGATGTCCTCAGCTTGTTGTGCTTCCTCAGCAGAGACGTGATTCACATTGCCGCGAGCATAGTTCTGCTGTCCACGGTTACCTTGAATAGCTTCTCCATTCATCCGTGGTTCTGCTTAGGTGCGTTGCTCGGCTGTCCAAGGCCTTTCTTCGGGCACTGATTTGCAAAGTGTCCCGCCTCTCCGCATGACAAACATGGCTTGTTGCCCATAACAGCAGGAATGTTGGGACGAGGCTGGTTTTGAGCATAGGCGCCCATGTTGGGACGGGGCGCAGGAGGCATAGGCAAATGAGGTTCTTGCATGACAGGACGTTGCTGCGGTGGCTGATTAGAGGGAGGTGGATTTGTAGGGTGGAAAGTAGAAGCGGACGAGCCATAATGTGGTGCAGCTGGTGGCATGAAATGAGGACGTACATTGCTCCCTTGTGGCTGTCCTTGATATGGCATCTTTCTCTTTCCCTCTTGTTCAATCTCACTGATCTTGCTCTCCACCACTATAGCTTTGTCAACAAGCTTTTGGAAGTTTGAATAATTATTGTTGAGCAGCTGAACTTGAATTTCATTGTTGAATCCTCTCATGAACAATTATTGCTTCTGACGATCCGAGTTGACATCTTCTGGAGCATACCTTGACAGCTGCATGAACGTGTTGAGGTACTAATTCACGCTCTTCCTTCCTTGACGGAGACCTTCAAACTCTTGCCTTTTAATCATCATGACTCCTTCAGGGACATAGTGAGAGCGGAAACTCTCCTTGAACTCAGCCAAAGTGATAGCCTCCTGGTTGACATTAGCCTTGCACAGACTGTCCCACCAATCAGCGGCTGCTCCCATAAGCTGGTGTGATGCGAAGAGAACATTCTCCCGATCATTGCACTGAACAATAGCAAGCTTATTTTCCATAGGTATCAGCCAATCATCAGCCTCCATAGGATCATTGGCTTGTGCAAAAGTAGGCGGCCTAGTCCTCATGAACTCTCCCAATCTGTTGTGAGCTGGCGGTGGTGGCAGTGGCGGCGGTGGAGGTGCAGGAACGGGGTTAGGGTTGTTGTTGTTGGCCTGAAGATGACCCAACGTTTGTATCATAGTTTGCATGAGCTGGTCCTGCATAGCCATCAACCGTTCAAGGTTGCTTGCATCAGCCCCGGGGTTAGCATTTTCAAGAACTTCCACATTGCCATCCTCATGTGGTTCGTTGTTACCACGAGCGTTCCTTTGTTGGCGGTTGGAGTTTTCCCTCACCATATGTGTGAGAGAGAGAGTAGAGTAGGAAATAGAAATTTAGATTGATCCCCAACTATATGCATCAAGGTGTATGGCTAAGCAACTTGTTTTATTCATTTCACCCTATATGAGGATGTGAACACGTGCCAAAGCATCTCACTTCTCTCCACTCTGTGTGGATGTGGACATTCGCCGAAGTGTCCCACAACTCAAACAAGCACACAAACACAAGAAATCATCATAAAATTCTGCACACCACTCTTATTTCAGCCTACTACGTCTAAGCGTTCCTATTACAGCTTTATTCAATGGAAACCTAAACTTAATCGTGAGAACCGGTGCTGTTATCGCCGTGTGATGGGGGTGGTCCATGTAAATGCCCTGAAATGCATATGAATAGACCAAGGTTGGAATTCATATGTGTGGTAAAGTCATGAAAAAAAGGACTTGTTAAAGCTTTTTCTTCCACATGTGATAACACACATGAGAGCTCTCTTCACACAAGTTCAAATAATTGTTTGAAAACTTGGAACCCAAGAGGGGCGTAAAACCAAGATGGGAAGTTCCCATATGTGTGAGAAAGCTAAAAACAGATTTGGAACAAATTTGTTCAACTCAAAAATTCAAATGAGAGCAACACAATGAATTTCAAAACTGTGGTGCTAAAAATCTCATTTGCAGCAGCCAAATTAAAAATCAGATTTTATATTTGAATTCCTTAGGTCCAAATAAGTGGGTATGCAAAGTTTCACGATTTGTTGAATTGTTTTGCAACTCATTTTCCAAAATTGGCTTTAAATTGCAAAGAATTCAAATACTCGTTTGGATTCGGATGAATCTTGTCCAATTATCCAAATGCACCTCAGATTTGAACTCCCACAATTTGATTTCACCATTTGCAAATTTTGGGAGATCTTTTAGAGGATAAGATGGAGTTGTGGTGGGGCCCACATGTCATTGGGTTAAGGATCTAAACTTGCACACAAAGCAACTCACAGAGGCTCTGTTTTCTCCACTTCCACGGGGGGCTGCACCCAGGCGCCTCCGAGATCGGCTGGCCACCTCCTGCTCCCCTCCTCCGGTTGCTGGCGTCCTGTGAATGGCTCCTTCGTTTTCAACGTGATCCTCTCCCTGGACCGAAAAAAGCCCAATTGCTTACTCCTCCTCGCAAGAAAACCCGACCACAGCGTTGTCCCTCACCGCCGTGCCTCGGGAGCCACTGGGGAGCCGAGAAAACTCGCGCCCACGCTCCTCAGAAGCTGCTAAACAGCACCCCATAGACGTTTCTCACCTCCACGGCCCAAATGTGAGCGAGTTCCGGCGTTCCCGAACCCTCAAACGACCACTCCGCGGCGACCTCAAAAGAACCGGCGGTCGGCTTCACGTGGATAGCGCTCCACAGAATATTTCAAGCCCGATCAAGCACGGCCACAGGAGCGTGCTGCCGTGGTTCTGCTCTCACCCAAAACTTGGAGCAAACCATGGAGCGTAGCCGGCGTATTTGAAGATTTTGCTCCGGCGGCTTCAACTCGAGCATCCAGTACGGGAATCCAAAATTCTCCACTTCTATTCGTTCTTAGCGCGTCAAACTTTGGACGTAGGAGCTGGACTAGCCGGCGATCATATTCTCTTTAGCATCTGTGGCATGAAACTAACTGGGAATAACGGATTTTGAGCTCTACCGAGCGTGATCACGGCGGACCAAATCGGGCGCACGGTGACGACCGGCTTGCGGCTGTTCCAGAGCCATTTGAAGGCCATGCCGAGCTTGGTGATCAACCACTGGTGCTGTAGCACGGTTTTGTTGCTTGTTTGGAGGGCTTGAAACCTCGGGCGATGGCGCCGAACTCCGACCGAGGCTGCCGTACGTCGCCGGGGTATTTACGGTCACCAGCAGCTCGAACTGGTATTCCCATCATGTTCCCCGGCCTCCATAATGCCCTAGCGGTGAGCCCCAGCTTGGATGGCGCCCGGAAACGGTCGTCCGGCGAGCAGCTGGTTGCTCTGGCGAGAGAGAGCGCGCGGGCCCGGGAAAACAGCGGGAGGAAGAAGATCGGGCGGGCCCCAGCCATCAGTGTATGAAAAAGTTAAAAAGGAGATCTGCTGTGGCTGCACGGTACAACCCTGTGAACCCGGTGTGGCTCGGTTCTAATTGGCTGAGGTTTAAACACGTGGGACCAGCAGACTTTTCAGTAGAAAAACAATTCCAGAGTGGTTTCCATCTTTGGAAAATCATAACTCTTTGTAGAAACCCCTAAATTGAGTGATTCCAATTGGGTTGGATTCATTTTCGGGGATCTATCCAAATATGAACTCAGATTTGTATGAAAGTCAATAGATAATACTGGAAAATTCTTTGAAGGTTTTCTGAAAAAGAATTATTGAGAGAGTTTGGTTTATCCAAAAATCCTCAAATTTTGCCAGAATATTATTTAGCATATTGTTGACCTTCCAGCAAATAGTCAGCTCATTTGAAGATCGTATGAGTTGGAATTTGCTAAACACAATCTGCTGTGCTCATAAGAGTCCAGAGACATTTTCAGAAAATGTTTCCCAATTATAAAATCCATTCTGGACAATCCATAGCTCCAAACATCATGGGAAAATTTAGGTAAGGTCTATGAGACATACTTGAAATTGTAGTTCACCAAATTGGGTATGAAAATGCAACAGTACTTCAGAATTAATTCTTTTGAGTAGAAATGCTTAAGGAATTGTTCTGGAGGAACTACTCAAGTAAAAGGTCCAAATTTTGGATCAAATTACTTTCATGTGACCAGGAACTCACATGTAAAGTTTAAGCTCAAGTTGAGCCTTAGATCTCCCTGTTCTTGTTTTCCATGCTTATGTATGTGGGATAAATACATAAGAGCGTTATGGGAATTATGAAGAACACATTTGTACTCTACATTAGCTGCAATTTGGCAAGCTAAATCCCTAGGTAGTATAGAACCTGCTGTAAAAGTTTTGAAGCCATTGAAGTTCTTGTTCTTCAGTTGCATTCAAATGTTTTAAGCTCATCTTTTATAGTTATTAGGAAAGTTAGTTAGTGTATAGCTAAGACACTAAGACCAAGTGAGATTATTCCTATTTTTGTGCACAACAGAGGCAAACCAAGCCATTCTTGTCTTTTCCACACAACATCTGTTCCTAAGAAATCATGTTTTAACTTCTTTCCATTGCATTCTATAAAACTTGTGCATATGCAATTCAATATGAATCACGACGAAGGGGTTTCAAAGGAGCGATTCATTGAAGTCGATCAGACTCCGGAGAATCAAGGGTTGATCAGAAGGGATCACTAACTGCTTACATACTACTACCCTGCAAAACAGGCAAGCCCTGGTTTGCACTTAAGTACCTTTTATAAAGCTTTTCATTTGTATCACTTATGTCTAGGTTGAAATGTATGCATTAGAGTTAGGGTGATTGAAACCCCACTTGCATAGCCTTTTTAATTCCTATAAAGGGTTGGGTAGTTTACAAACTCGATGAGTAGAGAATTCCATGCTAATGTTTAAGATCTCGGTAGAATTCGAGTGGTTGGAAGCTACTCGTGAGATAGTACTTATCACATGGATTGAGAAGAGGTAGAAAATGACTTGAGTTGTGAAAATGAGACACAGCAGGGGGGATAGGATGCAGTGAGCAGAGGTCTCACGTGCGTAGCCCTGTTGGCGTCGGTTGAGGACCGTCCGTGTGAGGCCCTGCTGGACAAGTATCAAACAGTACCGGATGCATACTGGCATATGGGAACCAGGAAACTGATGTAATTGGTTAACCTGGGTGCCGAGGCTTACCCAACCATAAATAGGAGTGGGTTGATTGTAGCAAGGTGTAAATCTGCCGGTGGGCACGGAATGCTCCATGCGGGGACCTCCTGCCCGTTACGGATGGACCGGTTTGGCATTTGGGTTGCCTTTGAAAGGTTGTTGCATACAACAGAGTAGGAAGGGGTGTGGAATCACGCTTCTAGAAGTGGGTGTATGCAACGTGTTATCCGGGTGTGTCTCCTGATTGCAATCACCGTCCCTTGCGGTTATTTGAGTACCCGCTTGTTCACTGCTATGTGACGTAGTAAGAAGTGAAATAAGCCAACTGAAAATGCTGCATTGAATTATTAATGTCTTGAAACCTTGTATGCTGTAGTTATAGAGCTAATTAAGTTTATGTTCCACTTTGGGCATCACCACATCGGAGGGAAGCGTTTCTTGTTTGGACTTCCGATGTGAGGGCTGCCTAAGGCTCATTAACCTGTTGCTATAAAACTGAAAGTAAGGATCAACATGTAGGCGTGTCTTTATTGCAAAGTCCTTTTCCTATCTTACACATCATTGCATGTAGAGTTCCATGCCTAGGGTTGTCGGTTAAGCCTTGCTGAGCCATCGTGCTCACGGTTGCAATATTTTGAGCTGTGTGCAGGTGAGAGTTATGAGGAAGGGTCCGAGGACGAGGTGATGCCCCCGTCGGGGTACACGGCCGAGCTGGAGCCCTGAACGCCGCCGTGATCTCCGGTTCCATGCTGCTAGTGTGTAGCGTCCCCGGGCTGGACGGCTGCACTTTTGCTTAGATAGGATTAGAGAGTATCTACGTATATAACTTCCGCTGTATAATTATGTTTTGTAAAAAGACTTCCGCTGTTTTATATCAAATAAAAGTTTGTATGTTGTTCTTAAATTCTTTTCCTATGTGTTGTTGGGTGCCGCATTGCACGGCACCACCCTATGCGATCCTGGAGTGGGTGAACCACGTGGTGGTCCCCACAGTCCATACATGGGCACACACCATGGTGAGTCGGCAGTCCATGTAGGGATAGATGACGCTGGTCCTCCATTTGTTCCCGCGTTGGCACGAGTCTCCTCCTGTTTCTTCAGCAAGTGCAGCTTTTTGCGGAGGTAACAGATTTCTTCTTGTGCGCTTGCATAGCGGTTTCCTAACTCCACGAGCAATCTCTGAGACTTGTCAGTAGCTTGCGTGTAACACCCTCAATTTCACTACCATGCATTGCATACATTTTTCATGTAGAGAAGCATTTGAAAAGAAGTAGAAATGGAGAAAGAACCCTAGAAATGAAGATAGAACCGTAGAAATAGAGAAAGAACCATAGAAATGGAGAAAGAACCTTAGAAATGGAGAAAGGGACATAAAAATGGAGAAGGGAATATAGAAATGTAGAAAGGGATATAGAAATGGAAATAAGATAGCTGAATTGAGCCATCCCCAAATTTCCCCAAATTCCACAAATTCTCCAAGGGGAAATTTCCCCCACATTTGCGGGGGGATTTTTCTCCAATTTGGCCGCAGCCCTAGAGGAGGAAAAACCCCTAGGACTATTTGGTTGAGTGCCAATTGGACTAGGACTCTTTGGTTGAGTCCCAATTGGACCAGGACTCTATGGTTGAGTTCCAATTGGACTAGGACTCTTCTTTTTTCCCTTTATAAAAACAACCCCCAGCTCCCCTCTCTACACCTTGGCCGCAGTCCCCCCTCTCTCTCGCCGAGTTGCCCTGCCCTCCCAATTCGCCGAGTTCGCCAGCTCCCCCCTGCTACAGTTTGGTCGTCAGTGAGCCCCGCCCACGAGCCCCGCCGTCAAGCCCCACCGTCGAGCCCCGCCGTTGAAACACACCGTTGAGCCCTGCCGTCGAACCCCATCGTCGAGCCCCGTCGTCGAGACCCACCGTCGAGCCCCGTCATGCCTCGCCGTCGCCGGAGAAGAAGCCCGACGATATGCCCTACCATAATTTTCCATAGAAAAATCCCCCGCTGCTGCCGTTGCTAGGAGAAAGGCCCTGCCACAAGGAGGAAGTGAGGTAGCTCTTGATTACCCATCTTACGACGTCGCCGCTGTTTCTATGCATCCATTTTCTTTGCCCCCTTTGAGCAGAAACTTAGGCGTGTGGACAGATCATGTTTTGATCGATTTTTGACGGTGGAATTGATTGACATCTTGTGTCAAGATCATCACCACGTGCACACTTGATCCCTACGCTCTTGTTCATCATAAAACCCATGAAATCCTACTAAAACATGCAAGAACACGTACAAACTGGTTTTATAAAACTGCACTATAGGATTGGCATTCATCTACCCCATTGCATCTTGAGCAAAGTTTGTGCATGATGATTGATTGCTGTAAATTTTCTATATGCGTGGTCGTAAGAAGAAGGACAAGCTCAAGAGGCCGTCTACGAGGAACTACAGCACCAAGACTTCGAGACACTTAAGCAACACGAACCACGGGAGCAAGGCAAGTGCCCCTTAACCATATTGATCCCATGTTTCGAAACTGTTTTGTTTGCAAAACACGTATGCTCGAGTCAACATGATGGGACACCCTTTTTATAAGAGTTTACTAGTTTTGTTGACCATCCTTGTCGCCGGGAAAGTTGATGAGTCGGGTACGGTTGTTTTTCCTTTTTGCTTCGCTTAATTTACGGGATACGGGAAGCTGAAGTAAAACATAGTTAGCTACTGCACTCTACGAGGGCCTCACGGCCTCGTCGAGCTAGGATCACGCTAAGGGGTGCTGCGTTGCACATCACCGGATAACGCACATCAAAGATACCAAGCGGAAGCAAAGTTTTATTATATAAACGAGGTTATGAACATTTTTACAACAAAATATGTTCAGTCTACACTCACGGGCGTAGACTACGCATCGAGTTCAAGTTCAGCCCGTGAACTTGTCCCCGCTAGCACACCCGCACACTAACACGGTGGTGTGCACGACTCCCACTCAACGGGGTTTCCCTCTTAGGGTTCCGTCTCCTCCTCGGAAGTCCCTTCCTCATAACACCCTGCAAAAGCTTCAAACACAAGCAGTGAGCATGATGGCTCAGCAAGTCTGACTCGTCTCTCCTATACATAAAACTTCTACATGAGGGATTCAGGGTATATGAGGTAAATAAGTCGCAAAGGACTCGCCTAATTATTTGAACCATACTTTCAAGTTTTAGCAGCAGTTGTGGAGAACCTCACGCTAAGGCACATGAGAGAGCCGCAATCAAACAAGAAACAGATTTCTCTCATGTACTTTGCCCAAGTTCGAAAAAAACTTTAATTCGCTCTAAACTACAGTGAGTCATTAACAATGAAGGTATAGCTTTCAATCAGCAATTTTTACATGACTCTAGCCTGTTCTTTCTACGTCACGGTACAGTGAACAAGTGGTACTCACTGACCGCGAGGGACGGTGATTATAATCGATTTACAACTGCAGGGTTACCCGAATAACCCGTCACGTATGCCCATACTCGATGTTGCCTACAGCAACCATCACGGACGTCGTACGCGGCCACCTTTCATCCGTCAGCCAAATGTTGAACCGGTCCTATCATCCCATGCAAGAGGTCTCTACGCGCGCATCTGCAGTGCCGCCAGCCGATTTACACCTCAATCTCTCAACCTACCCTCTGGACGACAAGCAATGCCTCAACACCCAGCTACCCGAATTACATCAGTTTCCCGGTTCCCATATATCCGGTAGGTCTTCGGCACTGTTCTAGCTTGTTCAACAGGCCCGCACACGGCTCGGTCCTCAATCAACACAAGCAGAGCTATGGCACCCAGGCCCCAACGTCCTGCTGCCCTTACCCTCCGCTCGGTCTCATTTTTCTTTCCATGTGTTTCATTTGCTACCTTTACCCGAGTAGTGTGCCTCTAGCCTATTCTCGCGAGCAGTTCCAACTACTCGACTTGTACTGAATCCTCACTATCCTAGCATCGCAGTAGCTAATCGAGGTTTACAAACCTAAGCCAAACCCAGGGTTTTCTTGGCAATGCATTTGGGTTTTCAATCAAGACTAATGCAAAATTTAAGTGGGTGCTCAAAGTAAGTTCTCAAAACAGTAGAATTTGTAAAAAGGCTAATGCAAACAGGAGCTTGCTTGCTGCTGTTAGTCGTAGGCTAGCTGTTCCTCTGGAGTGATGAAGTCTAAGACTTCAGGCTCCTCCTCAACCTTAGCAACTACATGAGATAAATACATATATGTATCAATTTGAATGCATTTAAATTAAAGTTGAATTTGTGAAGACTATAAGCCTTACCAGACAGGCCCAATGACTCTGAAATTTTTACTGTGGTTTGGATACTACCTAAACAGAGACTTGACCAAGTTTCATTTGCAGAAAAGCTCATTTGAGCTCTCCACAAATAATTGTGTACTTGACCTTAACTGGAGCTCTTAGGGTGTTCTAGGGACTTTCATGGAGCAAGCCATGACTTTATGAAAACTAGATTTTCAGAGGGTTCTAGTGGAGTTGGTTTCACCTAATTTAAAGACTCCTAGCCAAAGATATGAGCTAAACAATTTCAGGGAAAATCTGAAAATGTTTCTGGACATTTTCCATTTTCTCTGGAACAGTTTTATTAATCACACCATTAGGTGGATCAAATGAGCTCAAATGGATCTGAAATTTTTATGGTAGTTCAGGGATATTATGAACATCATGGCCAAATTTCAGAATTTTCCTTCAAAGGGTTCCCCAGTTAAAATTCTAAACAGTTTAAATTTTGAAGAATTAATTCTGGAGAAATAAGGATTTTCACAAAGTGAAACTTGATTTGTTGGGAAGTACTCAGAGAGCTGAATCCAACAAAATTTGGTTCACTCGATTTTTGAGTTTCCTAGCAAAAGTTATGTGGGTTTGAAGTTGAACTAAAACTGAAAATCGGAGAAAAGTTTAAACGGCTGACAGCCGGGCCCACCGCACAGCATCGTCTTAAACCTCCCGCCGGCGCCCGAGCGCGTGACGGACAGAGGCCGTGGCATGGTCCGTTCTCCGGCTAAGGTGGACCATTCCTGGTGATCTTTCGCGCTACCCACCCCTCAGACCAAGCCCTACTGCCGAACAAGGTGGTGCAGCATGCCATCGCCGGAAACCCAGTTGGCATCGACGACGGCGATCAGTGGTGCGGCGCCGATGATGACCAACGCGTTTCATGCCTATCTCGATGCCCGTAGCGGCCGTAAAGTACAACTGCAGTTCGAGGAAACTGTTGGTGCGCTCAAACCGCACGGAAAATGACCGGAGCTATGAGCTCAACAGCGACCAGGGCCATTTCGGCCGGCGGTGGCGAGTTTGCGTTGCTCAGCCCGTTGGATGAATGTTTCTTCGTGGCTTTTGGTCAGGATGGTCATGAGGAACTCTAGATGCTCTAGCTCGACCAGCTTTGGGCATGATCAACCATGCGAGATGAATTTTGAGTTCTTGTGGGCTTCGGTTAAATCCGGCGATCCTCGGAAAACCTAAAATTCCGGCTAGCCGATGCTAAGAGAGAGCCAGGGAGTGCGGGGGAAGCTACTAGACCTCGATGCTAACCTCAGAGACCATTTTTCTGCACCGGAGAAGCTTGGAGCTGCTAGGGCGAAGGTGTCAAGTCAGGGGCGCTTCGGAGTGAACAGAGCAGTGAATGATCGGCTCGGAAAAGCTCGAGCAAAGCTGATCACGAGCAGCTGAGGGTTGGAGCACGTCGAGCAAAGGTCGGCGCTGCCGTTTGTGGCCTCAGCTCACGGTGGGGGGATGATTTTGGCCAGTCGACAGCGGGGTTGTGGTTTCGGGGGTGCGGCGGCTCTCTTCGGGTTTCCAGCGCGAGGAGGCGTCGGAACAGAGGTGAGACAACGTTGTGGCGTCTGGGACTGGAGGATAACGAGCTGGGGTCGTCGGTTGGCAGCTGGGATCGCCGATCAGGAGGTGGCAGGGGCGAGCAGCGCCGTAGCGCCCGCGTGTGCGCGCCCAAGACCCGAGCCCCAGGTTTCTCAGTCGGTTAACTCGCTTGTGGGGCTGACAAGTGGGGCCCACCCCTAGTTTTAACCTCTGAAATTCAATTTTCCTACTGCTCTAAACAGTAATACCCCTAATACCCTTTGCAATTTGAATTATCCACCAAATGCCCATTTGAATTTGATAGAATTCAAATTGTTAGGTGTTTGAATATATTTATAGCAAATATGCAGTTTGAAATTCAAATTGAATTTGAATTTGCTAAACTTGGCTCATGTCAAGATCAACTCCAAATGGTGTGAAAATTGGTGTGTAAGCTCACAAAAATGTGCTGATTGTGAATGTGAATCCCACTTTTGAATTCATGGGATGAAAGGAGTTTGAATTTGAATTTGAGTTCAAACTAGCCTCTTTCCAATTATATTCAAAAATACCTCAAAAGGTTTTGGATCTGCGTGAAAGTTGGCACGAGCATTCCTATCAAGGTATAGGAGTTTTTCATATGCTGAGCCCTATATGATGCATGTGGGAAATACCACTTTTGCATTTTGTGAGTTCATCCTCTAATGACCATATTGATTGTGGTTTCTTGCTCTTCAAATGTGTTCATAAGTTGTCCTCAAATGAGGTGTGTGTGGTGTGATGAACACTTTGGATGTGTGCAAAAACTTAGGCCCTTATACACTCATATGAATAATGATGATGGGAACTTGATGATGTTAATGAGCATGAAATCGGGGAGATCTAGGCAAGCTTGGTTCGTGGATGTTGCTGAATGAGATGGTGGTTTACTTGCCGTAGATCTAAGGACCGGTTCATGCGAGCACATGCCAGGAAAACAGTGCCACCACAAGGCCAAATATGCGTGCGGCTTAGCTGACTAATTAGGTGTGTTGCTAGCTTGTTATGGACCGTTGGATGGTGCGGGGAATGGGTGTCGATGGGGACTGCCCTGGGAACTGCATGGCACAAGAGGGGGCCCGTGAGTGGGAGAATGGAGATTCGAGGCTGCCGGTGAAACCTCAGTGGGTTCGTACATCCGAGTAGCCCCTTTGTAAAGGCTATTTTATGATCTCTTGGCCATACACCGACAGTTGTGTACTGGTATAGTGGAGGTTCTTTCTAGTGACCGACGGGTGACGAAATCACGAACTTGTGGGTAAAGTGGTGCCACCTCTACAGAGTGTAAAACTATCATGATAGCCGTGCTTCTGGTTAAAAGCACCTGGACAACATCCATGATTAGAGGCAAAACCTGGGATGCTTATTCGGTATGGTTGTGGTATGGTCATTGGGATTGGTTTTGGGACTGTTTTGAGTCATGACAATGAATTTTGTTTCGGTTATATGAAAATGAGATGGATATGAATATTTATAAGTATGAGATGAACTTGAGAAAGATTAATGGCTGGTTGAGCCATCATAGATGGTGAATTATGATGAAGTAATGTTGATGATTAATTTGGTTATGATGGGATTGAACTCACCTAGAGATAGTTGCTTTTTTACCATTTTTATGAAATAAAATTTACTTGCTGCAAAGAGCCTTTCTATTGCCTACCTTGTTGTAAGCAACATGTCATACTTTTCCCTTACTTGCTGAGTACGACATGTACTCACCCTTGCATTCCCACATATACATCAGCTACAGGAGAAGAGTACTTCGAGGAACGTGTGGAGTACTAGGCGTGCGCACTACCATCAACATGCTTGTGGAGTTGAAGTTGGAGCCTGCTGTTTTGGTCACTTTTCACTGTCGTTTAGAGTCTTCCGCCGCAAGAATAAATTAGATATTCATGGGTAAGATATTGAGTCATTGTAATAAAGTACTTAAATACTATTTATTCGTGGTTATATTCTGAATTCAGTTTGTGGAGTACATTTCTATGTGTGATGAACATCCTGGGCACACATATGCATTCACTTGGTTCTATTTTCGGAACCGGGTGTCACAAATTGGTATCAGAGCCACGTTGACCGTAGGATGCAAGCCTAGGTAGAATGGACACTCTAAAACACATAGGAACACCCCTCTAAACTGATATTTTCAAAAATTTCTTGCTGCTGCACTTTACTTGTCAATTCAGCCACCGCAAAGTGCTATTTTAAGCCCCTATTTTTCTCTTCTTTTGGATAGCAATACTTTTGCTTTCTTGCTTCATAGCTCCTGAAGTTTTGGAGCTATTTTCTTCCTTCTCTAAAGTTTCTCATTTCTTATAGATGCTGATGATTAGGAGGACAACACGCATAAGGACTCGTCCACCACCACGTGGGAGTGCACTTAACCCCATTGAGGTGTCCGATGGACCATATTGGGAGGAGGTGAAGATGGAACCTCATGATGAAGATGATGTCAATAGCTCTATGCATTAGGAAGAGGATCCGGAAGAGGTGGAACCATTCAAAGATGACATGGAGGATGATCCACAAGAGCGGCATTGGTACGCACCTCAGGAGTAGTTTCACGCGGGCTTACACCCGTGGAGCTCATGAAGCTATGTCGGGAGAAGATGAATCTAAAGAGGAGCCACCCCTTCTAAGACCAATAATGAAGGTGATGAACGGGGCAACCATTCAGTTCAGAAATTTTGGTCCAACGGAATGGAAGGAGGATACATATCCAGAGAGCTCAAAGAATTTCTGTATTGCTGCAGCCTATACCCGGAGTATCTTCTCAAGAAAGTCCCTCATCTCGGACATGAAAAGTGGAAGGCTAAGGTAACCATCCTATCTAACGGTAGGGTTATCACACGGCACTACACACCCACATGGAGAGCTACAAGGGCAGAATCTATTGATGATGCCGCATGGGATGCACTCACCGGACTGTGCTACGCCTTCCATGAGCAGCTTGAGAACACTACTTTTGAGCTGTACCCGTATCGGAAGAGTGGTACAAGGGAGATCATTGGACCTTATGGAGGAGCTCTTTCCAACGCACAAGCTGCTGACAAGTTTCAGAGGTTTCTCGTGGAGTTAGGAAACCGCTATAAAAGCGCACAAGAAGAGATTCATTACCTCCACAAGAAGCTGTACTTGCTGGAAAATAGGAGGAGACTCGTGCCAACGCGGGAGCAAATGGAGCACCAGCGTCATCTATCCCTACATGGACTGCTGACTCACCATGGCATGCCCCCATGTATAGACCACCCCGTCACACGGCAAGAACAGCACCAATTCTCACGATTAAGTTTAGGTTCCCCATTGAATAAAGTTGTAATAAGAACGCTTAGATCGTGGCAGTTTGAATAAGAATGGTGTGCTGAATTTTTGTGATGATTGCTTGTGTTTGTGTGCTTGGTGTGAGTTGTGGGACGCCTCGGCGAATGTCCACATCCACACATAGTAGAGAGATGTGAGATGTTTCGGCACTTGTTCACATCCTCATATAGGCTGATATTAATAAAAGAAGTTGTTTAGTTCATACAACTTGATGCATATAGTTCGGAAATCACTTCTTTCAATTCTGAATTCTATTCCGAGAGTAAGCATTAAAATAAGGGGGGTAGACTTTCTTGCCAACCTTATCGTCTTGGATTCCCAAGGGATTGACATAATACTTTGAATGGATTGGTTAAGCAAGCACAACGGAGTGGCTCAATGCGCTCAGAGGATCGTGCAGTTGACGAGTGAGCACGGTACTCGTATTGAGTTCGAGGCAGCCCAACCGGCAACCGAGAAGGAAGTGCTGAACCACGTCGAAGAAGCGACATTGGAAAGCATTCCGGTGGTTCAAGAATATTCAGATGTGTTCCCGGAAGAACTTCCAGGTATGCCACCTGACCGGGACATTGAGTCTGCCATTGATTTAGTACCCGGAACTGCACCTATAGCAAAGAGGCCATATAGGATCCCTCCTAATGAATCAGTGGAGCTCAAGAAGCAAATACAGGAGCAGCTATAAAAGGGTTTTATACGCCCAAGCTCGTCACCATGGGGAGCCCCCGTGCTCTTTGTAGACAAGAAAGATGGGACCAATAGGATGTGTGTGGACTATAGGTCTCTCAACAAGGTGACGATCAAGAATAAATACCCGCTGCCCCGCATGGAGGATCTATTATATTTAAAATTAAAGGTGCCCAAATTTTCTCCAAGATTGATCTTCGGTCGGGATACTTCCAGCTGAAGATTAAGCCCTCCGACATACCCAAGACTGCATTTTGAACACGGTATGGTTCGTATGAATATACCGTTATGTCTTTTGGGTTAACAAATGCACCTGCATACTTTATGTACCTCATGAATAAGGTCTTCATGGATTACTTCAGCAAGTTCGTCGTGGTTTTCATCAACGATATCATGGTGTATTCAAAGAGCGAGGAAGAACACGAGGAGCACTTGAGGTTAACGTTGCAGAAACTGCGAGAGCATCAATTGTATGCCAAGTTCAGCAAGTGTCAATTTTGGCTAAAGGAGATATCGTTCCTAGGCCACATCATCTCTGAGGGAGGAGTATCGGTTGATCCCGGAAAAGTCGGAGATGTTCTGAAGTGGAACCAACCGCAGAATGTGAGGGATATTTGGAGTTTCCTTGGGATGGGTAGAAACTACCACCGGTTCATCAAGGATTTCTCCAAAATAGCGAAGCCTATAACGGAATTGTTGATGAAAGGGAAAGCATTTCAGTAGACACCAGCATGTCAAGAAAGCTTTGAGGAGCTAAAGAAGAGATTAACAACAGCGCCGGTTTTGGTACTGCCGGACGTGAGTAAGAGTTTCGATATATATTGTGACGCATCAAGACAAGGGCTTGGATATGTGCTCATGCAAGGAGGACGAGTGGTAGCCTATGCATCGAGAAAACTAAAGAAACATGAGCTGAATGACCCCACACATGACTTCGAACTTGCAGCCGTGGTACATGCCTTGAAGATTTGGAGACATTATATCCCTGGCCACCGATGTGAGATCTATACGGATCACAAAATACTCAAGTATATATTCACGCAAACGGATCTGAATTTGCGGCAACGTCGATGGTTGGAACTCATCAAGGATTATGATGTTGGAATCAACTATCACCCTAGAAAGGCCAACGTAGTAGCTGATGCGTTGAGCCGAAAAGTAGCATGTCATCTACTCACGGTTCAGGAGCTGCCACCCGAGCTGCGTAAGGAGTTTGAGTGGTTGCATCTCGGATTCTTGAACGAGATGGAGGTGATAGAACTGAAATCAATGCTGGAACAAGAGATACGAGATGGGCAAGCAATGGATGAAGAAATAAAGGAAATCAAGGAAAGAATCCGACAAGGCATAGAAAAGGATTTCAAGGAACACGAGAAGGGCACACTTTGGTTAGGGAAAAGGATTTGTGTGTCTAACGTGAAGCACATCCGCGACATGATACTAAAGTAGGCACATGACTCACCTTATTCCATACATCCCGGCTGTACAAAGATGTACAAGGATCTGAAAACATGCTATTAGTGGGATGGTGTGAAAAGGGATATTGCTGAATATGTCACCTTACGCGACACGTGCCAACGAGTGAAGGCCGAACATCAAAGGCCCGCTGTATTGTTGCAGCCATTAAAAGTACCCGAGTGGAAGTGTGAAGACATCAGCATGGATTTCATAGTTGGATTCCCTCGTACTCAGTCCGTCTATGACTCCATTTGGGTTATCGTGGACCGATTGACAAAAACAGCCCACTTCCTTCCTGTTAGAACCAAGTACACTGTCGCCCAACTAGCCGAGCTGTATATGGAGCAAATTGTGTGTCGCCATGGAGTTCCAAAGAGGATAGTTTCAGATCGAGGTTCTCAATTTACCTCTAGGTTCTGGAAGAAGTTGCATGAAGCCATGGGTACACGGTTGAATTTAAGCTCTACATATCACCCTCAAACCGACGGGCAAACTGAGAGAACAAATCAGATTTTTGAAGACATGTTAAGAGCTTGCGCCTTGAAGCATGGGCGTAGTTGGGATAGGAGCTTGCCGTATGCTGAATTCTCATACAACAACAGGTACCAAGCCTGCTTGAAGATGTTACCTTTTGAAGCATTGTACTGTAGACGGTGTAGAACGCCGCTGTTCTGG
The DNA here is from genome assembly GCA_030760725.1 of Neostapfia colusana. Taxonomy (NCBI): domain Eukaryota; kingdom Viridiplantae; phylum Streptophyta; class Magnoliopsida; order Poales; family Poaceae; genus Neostapfia; species Neostapfia colusana. The sequence continues at coordinate 42,279,915 of JASWHV010000013.1, read as the reverse complement.
AATGAGACCGGAGAAAGCCAAGTATTCGGACTCGAAGTGCTGGAAGACACCGAAAAGCAAGTCCAGATGATACGTGAAAACATGAAGGCCGCTCAGTCACGACAAAAGGGTTATGCGGACAATAGGTAAAGAAGATTGACCTTCGAAGTTGGAGGCTTCGTGTATCTTAAGGTGTCGCCTATCCGAGGCCAACGACTGTTCAACGTCAAGGGCAAGATAGCACCTTGCTACATCGGGCCATTCATTATTTAGGGCAAGCGAGGAGAGGTAGCCGATCAACTACTGCTGCCAACGCACCTCTCCAACATGCACGACGTGTTTCACGTATGTCAGATCAAAAAATGCTTAAGAGTACCAGAAGAACAAGTACCGATGGATGAGCTAGAGCTTCAAGAGGACCTGACCTACACGGAACACCCCGTCAAAATCTTGGACGTGAAGGAAACGGTCATGAGAAATAAAGTGATCCGTTGGTGCAAGGTACAATGGAGCCATCACACGGAAGCTGAAACTACATGGGAGCGTGAGGAAGATCTCAAGGCAGAATTCCCCCATCTTTTCTCCACTCTATCGAATCTCAAAGGCGAGATTCATTTTAAGGGGGTAGGTTTGTAACACCTTCAATTTCACTACCATGCATTGCATACATTTTTCATGTAGAGAAGCATTTGAAAAGAAGTAGAAATGGAGAAAGAACCCTAGAAATGAAGAAAGAACAATAGAAATGGAGAAAGAACCATAGAAATGGAGAAATAACCATAGAAATGGAGAGGGGAATATAGAAATGGAGAAAGGGACATAGAAATGGAGAGAAATGGAAATAAGATAGCTGAATTGAGCCGTCACCAAATTTCCCCAAATTTCTCCCAAATTCCCCAAATTACCCAAGGGGGAATTTCCCCCACATTTGGGGGGAATTTTTCCTCCATTTGGGTGCAGCCCTAGAGGGGGAAAACCCCTAGGACTCTTTGGTTGAGTCCCAATTGGACTAGGACTCTTTGGTTGAGTTCCAATTGGACTAGGACTCTTCTTTTTTCTCTTATAAATACAGCGCCCCAGCCCCCCCTCTACACCTTGGCCGCATCCCTCCTTCTCTCTCGCCGAGTTGCCTGCCCTCCCAACTCGCCGAGTTGGCCACCCCCCTGCCGGAGTTTGGTCGCCGGTGAGCCCTGCCGACGAGCCCCGCCGAAGAGCCCTGCCGTCGAGCCCCGTCACGCCTCGTCGTCACCGGAGAAGAAGCCCGACGATCTGTCCTACCATAATTTTCCATGAATAATCCCCCACTGCTGCCGTTGCTAGGAGAAAGGCCATGCCACAAGGAGGAAGTGAGGTAGGTCTTCATTACCCATCTTATGATGTCGCCTCTGTTTCTACGCATCCATTTTCTTCTTCCCCTTTGAGCAGAAACTTTCACGTGTGGACAGATCATGTTTTAATCGATTTCTGACGGTGGAATTGATCTACATCTTGTGTAAAGATCATCACCACGTCCACACTTGATCCCTACACCCTTGTTCATCATAAAAACCCATGAAAGCCTACTAAAACATGCAAGAATACGTACAAACTGGTTTTATAAAACTGCACTATAGGATTTGCATTCTTCTACCCTACTGCATCTTGAGTAAAGATTGTGCATGATGATTGATTGCTGTAAATTTTGTATGTGCGTGGTCATAAGTAGAAGGAAAAGATCAAGAGGCCGTCTACGAGGAACTACAGCACCAAGACATCGAGACGCTTAAGCAACACGAACCACGGGAGTAAGGCAAGTGCCCCTTGACCACATTGATCCCATGTTTCGAAACTGTTTTGTTTGCGAAAACTCGTTTGCTTGAATCAACATGATGGGACACCCTTTTTAGAGGAGTTTACTAGTTTTGTCAACATGATGGTCGTTTCTCCTTTTTGCTTCACTTAATTTACGGGATACGGGAAGCTGAAGTAAAACATGGTTAGCTACTGCACTCATATGAATAATGATGATGAGAACTTGATGATGTTAATGAGCATGAAATCGGGGACATCTAGGCGAGCTTGGTTCGTGGATGTTGCGGAATGAGATGGTGGTTTACTTGCCGTAGATCTAAGGACCGGTTCGTGCGAGCACATGGCAGAAAAACAGTGCCACCACAAGGCCAAATATGGGTGCGGCTTAGCTGACTAATTAGGTATGCTTCTAGCTTGTTATGGACCGTTGGATGGTGCGGGGACCGGGTGTCAAGAGGGACTGCCCTGGGAACTGCATGGCACAAGAGGGGGCCTGTGGGTGGGAGAATGGAGATTCGAGCCTGCCGGTGAAACCTCAGTGGGTCCGTACATCCTAGTAGCCCCTTTTGTAAAGGCTATTTTTTGATCTCTTGGCCCTACACTGACGGTTGTGCACTGGTATAATGGAGGTTCTTTCTAGTCGCCGACGGGTGACGATATAACGAACTTGTGGGTAAAGTGGTGCCACCTCTGCAAAGTGTAAAACTATCATAATGATAGCCGTGCTTCCGGTTACAAGCACCTGGACAACTTCGATGATTAGAGGAAAAACTTGGGATGGTTATTCGGTATGGTTGTGGTATGGTCATTGGGATTGGTTTTATGACTGTTTTGAGTCATGACAATGAATTTGGTTTCAGTTATATGAAAATGAGATGGATATGAATATTTATGAGTATGAGATGAACTTGAGAAAGATTAATGGCTGGTTGAGACATGATAGATGGTGAATTATTATGAAGGAATGTTGTTGATTAATTTGGTTATGATGGGATTGAACTCACCTAGAGATAGTTGCTGTTTTTACCATTTTTATGAAATAAAATTTGCTTGCTGCAATGAGCCTTTTTATTGCCTACCTTGTTGTAAGCTACATGTCATACTTTTCCCGCACTTGCTGGGTACGACATGTACCCACTCTTGCATTCCCACATATACATCAGCTACAGGAGAAGAGTACTTCGAGGAACATGTGGAGTACTAGGCGTGCGCACTACCGTCAACATGCCTGTGGAGTTGAAGTTGGAGCCTGCTGTTTTAGTCACTTTCCGCTGTCGTGTAGAGTCTTCCGCTGCAAGAATAAGTTAGATATTCATGAGTAAGACATTGAGTCATTGTAATAAAGTTCTTAAACACTATTTATTTGTCGTTATATTCTGAATTCAGTTTGTGGAGTACATGTGTATGTGTGATGAACATCCTGGGCGCACATATGCATTCACTTGGTTCTATTTTCGGAACCGGGTGGCACATTGCGGGTTGGAAAGAGCTCCTCCATGGGGTCCATTGATGTCCCTTGTACCACTCTTCCGATACGGGTGCAGCTCAAAAGTAGTGTTCTCAAGCTGCTCACGGAAAGCGTAGCACAGTCCGGTGAGTGCATTCCATACAGAATCATCAATAGCTTCTGCTCTTGTAGCTTTCCATGTGGGTGTGAAGTGCCGAGTGACAACCCTACCGTTAGATAGGATGGTTACCTCAGCCTTCCACTCTTCATGTCTGAGAAGAGGGACTTTCTTGAGGAGATACTCCGGGTATAGGCTGCAGCAATCCAGGAACTCTTTAAGCTCCTTGGATATGTGTCCTCCCTCCATCCTGTCAGACCGAAATTCTTGAACTGAACGGTTGGCCCGTTCATCACCTTCATTCTCGGCCTCAGCAAGGGGCGGCTCCTCTTTGGATTCATCTCCTTCTGACATAGCTTCATGAGGCTCCGCTGGGTGTAAGCCCGCGTGAAACTCCTCCTGAGGTGCGTACCAATGCTGCTGTTCTTGTGGGTCATCTTCCATGTCGTCTTCGATTGCTTCCACCTCTTTCGGATCCTCTTCATCATGCATGGATCTACTGACTTCATCTTCCTCATGGGGTTCCATCTTCACCTCCTCCCAATATGGTCCATCAGACACCTCAATGGGGTTAAGTGCACTCCCAAGTGGTGGTGGACGAGTCCTTATGCGTGCTGTGCTCCTAGTCACCGGCATCTATAAATAAGACATGAAAAACTTTAGAGAAGAATAAAATAGCTCAAAAACGTCAGAAGCTATGAAGCAAGAAAACAAAAGTGTTGCTCTCCAAAAGAAGAGAAAAGAGGGGCTGAAAATAGCAATTTGTGGTGGCTGAATTGACAATTAAAGTGCAGCATCAAGCAATTTTCAAAAATTGCTGTTTAGAGGGATGTTCCTATGTGTTTCAGTGTGTCCATTCTACCTAGGCTTGCCTCCTACGGTCAACGTGGCTCTGGTACTAATTTGTGACACCTGGTTCCAGAAATGAAACAAGTGAATGCATATGTGTGCCCAGGATGTTCATCACAAATACACATCTTTACCACAAACTGAATTCAGAATATAACCACGTACAAATAATGTTTAAGTACTTTGTTACATTGACCCATTGTCCCACTCACGAATATCTAAGTTATTATTGCAGCAGAAGAATCTAAATGACAGCAGAAAAGGACTAAGACAGCAGGCTCCAACTTCAACTCCACAAGCATGTTGATGCTAGTGCGCACGCCTAGTACTCCACCTGTTCCTCGAAGTACTCTTCTCCTGTAGCTGATATATATGTGGGAATGCAAGGGTGAGTACATGTCGTACTCAGCAAGTGCGGGAAAGGTATGACATGTAGCTTACAACAAGGCAGGGAATAAAGAGGCTTATTGCAGCAAGCAAATTTTATTTCACAACATGGTAAAAACAGCAACTAAGTCTAGGTGAGTTAAATCCCATCATAACCAAGTAATTCATTAACATTATTTCATCATAATTCACCATTCATCAAGCCTCAGCCAGCCAATAATCTTTCTCAAGTTCATCTCATACTCATAAATATTCATAACCATATCATTTTAATATAAACAAAACCAAATTCATTGTGATGACCCAAAACAGTCCCAATGACCATACCATAACCATACCCGAATAAACATCCCAAGTTTTGGCTCTAATCATTGAAGTTGGCCAGGTGCTTGTGACCAGAAGCACGGCTATCATGATAGTTTTACACTATGCAGAGGTGGCACCACTTTACCCACAAGTTCCTAATTTCGTCACACGTTGGCGACTAGGGAGAACTTCCATTATACCAGTACACAACCATCGGTGTATGGCCAAGAGATCACAAAATGGCCTTTACAAAGGGGCTACTAGGATGTACGGACCCACTGAGGTTTCACCGGTAGGCTTGAATCTCCATTCTCCCACCCACGGGCCCCCTCTTGTGCCATGCAGTTCCTAGGGCAGTCCTCCTCGACTCCCATTCCCCGCGCCATCCAATGGTCCATAACAAGCTTGCAACACACCTAATTAGTCAGCTAAGCCGCAGCCATATTTGGCCTTGTGGTGGCACTGTTTTTCTGACATGTGCTCGCATGAACCGGTCCTTAGATCTATGGCAAGCAAACCACCATCTCATTCAGCAACATCCACGAACCAAGCTCGCCTAGATCTCCCCGGTTCCATGATCATTAACATCACCAAGTTCTCATCATCCTTATTCATATGAGTGCAGTAGCTAAACAAGTTTTATTTCAGCTTCCCCTATCCCATAAGTTGGGCGCAGCTATAAGGAAAAATGACCATATACAACTCTTCAACTTTTCCGGTGACAAGGATTGTTAACAAAACTAGTAAACTCCTATAAAAGGGTGTCCCATCAAGTTGACACAAGCATACTAGTTTTCGCAAGCAAAACAGTTTTAAAAACATGGAATCAATATGGTCAAGGGGCACTTGCCTTGCTCCCGTGGTTCGTGTTGCTCAAGCGTCTAGAATTCTTGGTGCTATAGTTCCTCATACACGGCCTCTTGAGCGTGTCCTTCTACTCACGACCACACACATACAAAATTTACATCAGTCAATTATCATGCACAAACTTTACTCAAGATGCAATGAGGTGGGTGAATGCAATTCCTATGGTGCAGTTTATAAAAATCAGTTTGTACGTGTTCTTGCATGTTTTAGTAGGCTTCCATGGGGTTTATTGATGAACAAGGCTGCTGGGATCAAGTGTGGACGTGGTTATGATCTTGGCACACTTTGTAGATCAATTCCACCGTCAAAAAAATCGACCAAAACACGGTCTGTCCACACGCAGAATTTTTTGCTCGCAGGGGGTGAAGAAAACGGGTGCGTAGAAACAGCGGCGACGTTGTAAGAGGGGTAATGGAGACCTACCTCACTTGTTCCTCCTCTCTTCCTGGCGGCAGAACCTTCTTCCTTGCAATGGCAGAAGTGGGAGATTTTCCATGGAAAATTACGACGCTGCGGCTAGGGCAGAACGTGGGGGGCCTCTTTTCCAGCGACGGCGAGGTGTGACAGAGCTCGACGGCGGCCAAACTCCAGCTAGGGGGGTGGTGACTTGGCTGGCAGCAGGGGAGGGCGGCGGCCGAAAATAGAGGGGGGTGGTGGCTAGGGGGGGGCGGTTTATTTATAAGGCGGAAAAGAGCTAGGGTGGCTAGGATTTAGCAAACCAATTATCCAATGGCTGAGATTTAATTTTAAAAGAAGTGGGAGCTAGGGGCTGGGATTTTATATTTATTTTCCACCAATGGCTGAGATTAATTGAGCAATAAAAGCCCACAAAAATCCAAAGGGGGGCGGCTAGGGTTTCCCCCCCTTAATGGGCTGCAGCCAAGGGGTGGGGCCCATTAGGGTTCCCCCCTAATTGGTTGGGCCAAAATTGGGGTGAAATTCCCCCCCCACCCAAATGTGGGGTAAAATTCCGTAGATGAATTTTTGGGAAATTGGGAAAAATGGGAAAATTAGGGGAGAGGGGAATTTTGGGAAAATTTGGGAATTTTGGGGAAAGATTTTGGTGGCCCAATTTGGCAATTTTGTTTATTTTTTCTTTTTCTTTTTCTTTTTATTTCTTTTCCTTTTCTATTTATTTTCATTATTTTCCCTTTCAATTCCCTCTTATTATTTTATTTGCTTCTACATTCCCCTCTTTATTTCTTCTTCTTTTTAAATGCTTCCCTAAATGAAAAATCTATGCAATGCATGGTAGTAATTTCGAGGGTGTTACACGGCGATTCAAACCGTATTTATTCCATATTTTCTGATATTTTAATATTTTCTATGGATTTTACCATTTACAGGTTTGTAGAATTATTTTTCAAAGAAAAATCGCTAGAAACTGCTGGATCAATAATATTGATGCAGTATTCCGGAAATCTGCGCCAAGCGCTCTCCTCAGGGGCTACAGGGTCGGCTGCCACAGCCACAGCGGATCAGGTGCACCAGATCAGGCTCCCCGGCCGAGCGCAGCGGATCAGGTGCGTTCCGCACCAGATCCGGCTCCCAGGTCGAACGCCATGGCTGCCAGTGCCCTACGACTGAAATTTTAGGGAAAATGCTCTACGCACTACATCGAGTCAATTGAGGAAAATATTAGTTGTCGAATCTCACTAGAAATGGCGGCGACGAGCTGTGGCATCTACGACTCTCCGGCGAGGTCGCACGGCCAAACAAAGCCTAGGGAAAGCTTAGGATTGAGAAAGGGACGTTCTAGAACCGCTCCTTATTGTTGACGTGGACTCCAATCGTGACAGAGACGGCTAGAGATTGGGTCATGTTGGCGAGGGGCGGAGTGCTCGGGCCGTCGTTGATGAATTCCTCGATTGCTCCCTCCTCGGCCCTGGAAAAAGAGGGCAAAAGCATCAAGGTGATGTATAATGGTGTGTGGGAGTGAGGAAGTTTGAGGTGAAAGGATTGAAGTTTAGTTCACCGCAACTGAAGAACCAATTCCAATAAATGATGGAAGCTCTAGTGACCGATGACGATGGGGAAGAAGCACGGAATTTGTGTTATTAAATGGAGGTTGAGAGCAAATAGGTTGCAGGAAAGCGTTAATCAGCCTTGGAAATGCTGGAGGTGGCTCAGACTAGATTGTGGTAAGGGCGTTATCGGAGTGTGAGCTACGACTGTCCCCCTGGCCCGCTACCGGAGAGGCCCGCGGAGGTTCTTTGATTGGAAGGGCTTGACGTCTCTCGTGCGATCGAGGTCGAGAGAGCATGTGAACACCAGGATTTACGTGGTTCGGCCACCGGAGCGTAATACCCTACGTCCATGGGAGTGTTTTGCTATATTGCCTACGCATAGGAGCGTGTGAGGGTGCAGGGTTGCAAACACGGAACCCCTTGTCGGGTGCTCACCCCTGTACTTTTATAGTCTAAGACCGGAGTGGTTACAATGTGGCTTGGGGCCCGACAGGTGGACCCAAAGATAGGTGAACCTATACATGATCTAGGGTTTTACAATCTGAGTAGAGTAGTTGGTGGGGAGTCATGTCCCGTCGCCCGGTGCGCTGAGCGCCCCTGTCTGTGTGTCAGGTGATGATGAAGATGCCGTCTTGTCGCCACGTCTTCTCACCCTACTTGGGTGGCTTCGTGCCATTGGGCGGAACTGTACCGCTGTCACGCCTCGCCATCCTGTCTTGTCACCGTAATGGCGAACAGACATAGGATGGAGGCGGGCGCTGTGCACCATGCTTCTGAGGAAATCGCGAGCCTTGAATGTACGACCTCCTTGACTTGGTCGACCCACGGCCTATGACGGATCGTGGGGCACGTGGAGGCTTCGGAGCTCTCCTCGGCAGGGAGGAGGCTCAGTGCTTGGGCACACGTGTCAGCTCCGGACCTCACCTCAGCAGGGAGGCTGGGCCTGGGGCCAAGGGCAAGTGGCAGTTCCAGAGCCCTCCTCAGCAGGGAAGAGGCTCGGAGCCCTGGCCCACGTGGCAGCTCCGGAGCCCTCCTCAGCAGGGAGGAGGCTCGGAGCCATTGTACACGTGACAGCTCCGGACCTAACCTCAGGGATTCACAATGTTTTCCACGTCCCTCAGCTGCGAAAATCTCTTAAGCACCCAGCTGAAGTTCGTATGGAGAACATCAAGGATCTTCAACAGGATCACACTTATTCTAAGTATCCGATCCAGATTATTGATGAGAAGACTCGTGCCACAAGAAATCGGAAATTGCGATTTTAAAAATCTTGTGGAGCAACCGCACCGCTAATGAAGCCACGTTGGAAAGCGAGGATTTTCTCCATTCAAATTTTCCAGACTTGTTAGCATCATGTGTCCAGTAGTTTTTCTCCCTGCCTCTTTCATTTTGTAATCTTGGGACGATTCTTTTAAGGGGGGAAGAATGTAACAGCCCTAACTTTTGTGAAGTTATATCTCAACTTATGAAGCAAAGTTAAGGGAAAGAAAGCTTTATTATTTGTCACATGAAATGATAAACAAACAATGGACATGTTGTAAAAGCCCAAGAATGGACTTGCAAGAGTGTTCATTTCATCACCTGACAACACCACAGCTCATTTGGTGGATAGCTCATGAACACTTGTGAAGAGCAAGTAAACACCATCAAGAGGGTGATTAGAGGGGAAAGCCATAATTTCAAAAAGTAGGAGTCATACACATAAACATAAGAGGTTGAGCTCACCCATAGACCTTAAATATTCTTGGGAAGGCTCAGGCCAAGTTTCATTCAAATCCAAGCCTTTTTGAGGCAATTTTGGAGACATTTGAAAAAGGGGCCAATTTGAATAAAATTCAAATTTGCAGCCACTTTCATCACTTGGATTCAAAAGTTGACTTCATATTCAAACTCAGCACATTTTTCTGAGTTAGTCCACAATTTTCATCCTCAATGGAGTTCATCTTGTCGGGAGCTATATTTGCAATAATTCAAACTGAATTTGAATCTCAAGTGAAATGAGCAGCAAATTTAGCCAAACCAATTTCAGTTGCGGAAATCAAATTCAAACCTTAACTTTATGGATAAGTCTTTCATTCAATTGTGAGTAGCTGGGATCTTTTCAATGAAAACAGAAATGAAAAACAGAAAACAATTAGAGGGGAGGGACCCACTTGTCAGTAGCCTTCACACCAAAGTATTCTTTGCTTGATTTTTCACTCGACCGAAGCGTGCGCGTGCGCCAGCTCTCCAGCGCCAGCGCCAGACCGCCTCGGCTGGGTGCCATCTCCTGCTCAGGGGAAGGCTAAGGATGCGGGGAAGGCAACGTGATCAATACACACTCGGCCACGTGCAGTCCCTCACACTCTCCCTTCTCCCTCGCACAACCAAAGAACTCCACCACCGGTTGACCTCTCGGCTCACCGGCGCCCGGGCGACATAGACGTTTTCGTGCCCGACAAGCTACATGAAAAAGGTCCGCCCCAAGGTGCTGATTATAACCATACCGACCTCACTCTCTCTCTCTCGCACGATCGGCAGAGAATTTGGTTGATTAGTGTGTCGGTATGCTTAGAACCGAGCCACATGAAATTTGGAAATTCGTAGTAATTAAGCCATCATCACTTGGGCCGAGCTATAGACATGATTTAGACTCCCCCACGCTCCTCTAGGATCAAGAACCATCGAGTTTCATCGGGTTTTGGTGCTGTTCTTTGAGATTTTTGCACCGGCACTGATTTTCATCCTAGGTCGCCAATGAGCTCGTAGTTGCAGCCTCTTTTGAGCTGATTTGAGCTCATGCCTGTGCTTAGGAGGCCACCACGGTGCTCTAGGAATAAAGACCAAAGGATTTGATCCCTCCTAGCACGAGTGCGACGCTGCCGAACTCCAACCTCCACGGCCGCCCGTCGCCGAAGGGTTTCCGGTGACCGGGGTCCCCGGCCGACCCCAGGGATGAGTTGCCCGTGGTCCAAAAGGGGGAGGCGGCAAGTTTCCGGGCAGGGGGAGGTCGAAAAGGCAGGTTCCAAGGGGCTCACCGGAGAGCACCGCCGCAGCTCGGCCGTTGGCGCGAGGAGGAAGAAAGCACTGTGTTGTGGGGCCCGCACGCAGAGTTTAAACATTTCTGGGATTTTCCAGTTTTGGTTCAAACTTCAACTAGCTATAACTTTTGCTAGGAAGCTTCAAATTTAGTGAAATAAATTTTGATGAATTCAGTTTTTTGAGTACTGTCATGAAAAACAAATTTAAGCTCATGAAACTTAATATTTTTCCAGAATTAATTCCCTAAAATTTAAAATGTTGGGAATTTTATCTAAAGAATTACTTTACGAAAAAATCTGAGATTTGGCTGGGAGGTTCATTGGAAAATCCTTGAGTCCCAGGAAAAATTTCAGACCCATCAAGGTTCATTTAGTCGCTCTAATGGTGTGATTAAGTGAACTGCCCTGAGAAAATAGAAAAATGTACAGAAACATTTTTCAGATTTTCTCAAATCTTGTTTAGGGCATAACTTCATCTATAATGCTTCAAATGACATGAAACCAATTCCATTAGAACCATCTCAAACTCTAGTTTCCAGAAAGTAATGGTTGGAGCCATGAAAATCCCTGGAAATTGTTAGAGGCCCTACTAATGACCAAATAGGTTTTTATTTGTACAGAGCTCACATGAACTTTGTTTCAATTGAAACTTGGTCCAGAGTCTTTTTAGGACCCTACCAAGCCACCATAAAAATTTCAGAGCCAAAGGGGAGGGCTAGCTAGAGTTACGGGAGTTACATAGTCATTTCTAAACATTGCATTTAAATTGACATGTAGTATATTGCTTACGTGTAGTCGCTGAAGGCGAAGAAACTCCGGAAGTGCTGGAATTTCTTCTTCCGGATGAATCCCTAACCACTGACCAGCAGCAACAAGGAAAGCCCCAGTATGCATTAACCAATTTTACAAAGTTTTGCTTTATGTATACTTAGTATGTGGTATGTATGTGCATTAGGTGTAGGATGGATGAAACCCAAATGCATAGCCAGATTATTTCCACAAGAGTGATGGTAGCTTTTAAGTCCTCGAGTAGTATACACTGTGCTTAATGTTCATAGAACTTCGGTACAAGTCGAGTAGTTGGAATCTACTCGCGAGTATAGGTGTCGGGACACACGGGATTGGTTCGAGTGATGTGAGATCACTTTAGTAAGAAAATGAGACTAAGTAGGGGCTAGGGCGCATCAAGAGGAAGTCTTGTGGGCGCAGCCCTGTCCGTGTCGATTGAGGACCGATCTGTGTGTGGCCCCGCTGAACAAGTGTTGAACGTACCGAAAGCATATCGGATATATGGGCCCCGATAAACCGATGTAACCTAAACCTCCGGGCGTCGAGGCATAGCACACCGATTTATAGGTGTAGGTTGAGGGCAGCAAGGTGGAAATCCTCTAACAGGCATAGAGAGATGCTCCGTGTAGGGAACCTCCTGCTTATTTCGGTGCGACCGGTTCGACGTTTTGGCTGTTGGGTGAAAAGTTGTCCCGTACAACACGGGGTGAGCATGCTTTGTGCAGCTCCGCGTGTGAGCGTTCGTGACGTGCTCTTAGGGTATCCCTGCAGGTGTATATCGAGTCAATTCACTGTCCCTCACGGTTATCAGTACCGCTTGTTCACTGTGTCGTGACGTAGTTAATATATGAAATGATATGATTTAGTATTGCTGTTCTGATTAACTTGTATTGCTACATGTGTGCCACCAAATATTGCTCACTAAATTTCGGATTTATTAACTGTTAACTTGTGGCTAAAAGATGAAGTAAGGATGAACTTGTAGGCGTGTCCTTTGCTGCAATGTGCCATCCTATATTAGTTATGACCTGCATATAGAGTTTCATGTGTAGGTGAGTCGGTTAAGTCTTGTGGAGCCTGCGTGCTCACGGTTGCTGCTATAAGTGTTTTTCAGGTGAGGACTAGCCCACAGACTCGGGGTACGAGTCCACCGGCGAGGTCTACCCTCCGTTGGGGACCACGGCTGAGTGGGAGCCATACACGCCGCGCTGAGCTGAGAAGTGCAGCTAGTGTGGGTTGTCCATAGGGCTGGACAACCGACTTTTGCTACATGTAATGCAATGTTGTCCTTATGATGTGTGCTGTCGGGTGTCGCATCGTGCGGCACCACCCTCTGTGGGAGAGCGGGTTCCGGTCTGCCATAGGCTGGTATCGGAGCTGCATTGGGGATAGCACACTAATTAAGGACTGTATTACTGGAAAATTTAGGTTTACGGTGAGGATTCGCTAGTTTGCCCAAGTAAGGACTATATTAGCATAGTTACTTAAAGTGGCAAGCCTAACATATGTGTTATAATTCTGAATTTTGATTATGTAACGACACACCTAAGCTCAGGTAAGAATGTTAAGGAACACCACCGAAAGCGGTTCAATTTCGGTTAGCTCCCCTGACGAGGAATGTGGTACAGGGATAGGTCTCACAGCTTGGTGCTAGACGTTAATATGAAACTCTTGGACTCTTCATGTTCCTGAGTTAATATGAAACGCTGATCACTAGCATGCATTAGGCAAACAAGTGGAGACCCCATCGTGTGGTCAGTAACGCGATAGTGTGTTCGTCTTGAAATAGCCCAGGAGGACATATGCAGCGCTTGCCATCGGTGTGCACTGCAGGGCAGTAGGTGGTATCTGTTGGGTTGATAAAATTCCCAACCGTGACGACCCGTTCGCTCTCTACTCAGGTTCTCCGTCGTGTGATGTGAAAACATGATCACATACCTTGAGACGTGGCTTAACTCAAGGACGGCCGTATGAAAATAATACGCGCGTATGTATTTACCTTGAAATATGGACATGCCTGAAATGAAAATAACCCTTGAGTGCATCATTATTGTGTGTTCTTCTGCAGGTACTAACCACGTATGTATTCCGTGTAGTATAGTGTGCGAGAGACCGTTTAGTGCCACAATTGAGACGTATATGCCGGTATAATCCGGTTAGGATTTTCTTTTTGTGAGGAACGTAGTACCGACATATAATAGGCATTTGCTTGAAATACAATGGTAACAAGGAACTAAAATAACCAAGTTTCAATATTTAGGACCATGGTTGGGTAGAAAAAAATCAATAGTTGATCAGTTCAGTTCAAAGGGATTGAAAAACAGAGTGCTCTGTTTTGGGCAGCAAGTTTGCTGTCACACCCGGTTTCTCCGAAGAACAACCGAGTGATTATCACATGTATGCCAGGATCATTTTCTCATACATGTGATGACAAATAGTGAAGCATCATTTATTACAAGCCAGGTGTCGAATATAGATAAGTCTTACATAGCATACGTCTCGATGGACGATAACAAGTTCATGACATATAAATAAAACAGCAGCGGAATATAAATCTTGTGGGTTCCGTCACAGGCGTTGCCCAGGGGACTCCGTGAACCTAGAATCCTTCTTCGGGTCCGAAGTCTTGGTCATTGAACACCACATCATCCCCTTGACCTGAGCAGCAATTTAAACCAACAGATATGCAAGTTTGAGTACCGTTGGTACTCAGCATGTGTGGGAAAGTTATGCCATGCATGGCCAGAGCAAGGAGAGGATAGACTCATGGTTAAAGCACTACGCAATTATTACCTATCACCTTATTAAGCACCTACATTACTACACAGGTGAAATGGATCCCAATCCCTCAACCCATCATCATCATCAAGTAAACATAATCTCATCTCCAATGTTAAGCTTCCCGATTAACATCCACAACTTCCCAATTCATAAATCTCTAATCATGAATAAGTCCAAGCCGCTCTTGACCGTGAGCACGGCTGTCATTACAGTTTTGACTCTGCAGAGTTTGCACCACTGTACCCACATGTAGTGATTTCATCCCCCGTTGCCAGGTGGACTAAAAGAACCTCCATTATGCCAGTGGCCGCGAACCACATTCACACTTCCCAGGTGTGTAGCCAGGAGATCACTACGAGGCCTTTACAAAGGGATTCCTGACGAGCGTGGGCCCACTGAGGTTTCACCCCTAACAGCATACAAGAGGCTCCAACCCCACTGCAGTGGCCCCCTCTTGAGCCTTGCGGTTCATATGGTAGTCCAGCTAACACCTATTCCCCGCACCATCCAACACACCCATACTACGCCGGGGATACACCTAATTAATTGGCCAAGCTGCCCCATCTCAGCATGTGGTTGGCACGGTAAAGCCAGGTTACATGCTCCATGAACCGGTCCTTAGGATCCAGGCAAGTACTAAACACAAACCCGAGTCTCGTGCACCCAGCACCAACCAAATCATCCAACTTGCCTCGATCCCTACCTCTACATAACTCATAATATCTCATTCAAGAGTAAGATAAATAAAATTGATGATCTCATATCCCAATTATCCCATTCTAAGCTGTAAGGGCCTCAGTTTTTGACACAAAATTGAAGTGTTCATCACCACACCACACACCTCATTTGAGGAAAGATGATGAACACAAATGAAGAGAAAGTAACCACCATCAACATGCTCATTAGAAAACAAACTCACACATTGCAAAAGTGGTATTTCCCACATGTGATATAGGTGGGCTGGACATATGAAAACTCCTACACTTTGCTAAGGATGTCCATGCCAAGTTTCACCCAAATTCAAAACCTTTTTGAGGTCATTTTGGGTATATCTAGAAAGAGGGCAGTTTGAAACCATATTCAAATTCAAACTGTTTTTATCCCATGAATTTAAAAGTGGGAGGCATATTCTTACTCAGCACATTTTTGTGAGCTCACACACCAATTTTCACTCCATTTGGAGTTGGTCTTGACATGAGCTAAGTGGGACAAATTCAAATTTTATTTGAATTCAAAACTGAACTTGTGCTGAAATTCATCCAAATCAAACCCCATTTGAATTCTACTCAATTCAAATGGCTCATGGGTGAATAATTTGAATCACCATGGGTATTTTGGGACTCACTGTTTACAACAGTGATTAGGAGTAAATTTCAGAGGTTAAAATTGGCAGTGGGACCCACATGTCAGCCACTGAAGGAGATCAACCGAGTGGACTTTCAGCATTCGGGTCCCCGAGCTTCTCCCGAGAGCGCCACCGAGGGGAGGCCGCCGCGCCACCACCTGCTTGCCGCCCACGGTCGCTGAACCGACTCCCTGGGTCTTTATCTACCCGCCCGAGCGGTCACCGACGGCTCCCATCGCTGCCTCGCCGCACTTTCACTCAAAACGCCGAAACACGTCGCCGGCCGAGCAAACCTTTGGTTCCTCATCGCCCGGCCGATCCAGTGACCCTCTCAGCGATCTGAGACCAGCACCGGGTGCGCCAAGCCATCTTCGACACCTTTGCATCGGTTCCAGACGCTACGCAGCCTTCCCCGAGCTCCACCGCGGCGATCTTTGCCCTGCCGGTGCAGCTCGAGCCGCCGCTGCAGGAACCGCCTTTCCGGCCACCACAGCCCACCGTTCACGGAGCTGTAAACAGCAAAGAGGTTCGCCTTCAACCCCTCTTTCTTTTCCGCAAGCTCCGGCGGCGTGACAAGCACCGCTCCGGCCGGAATTTCATATTTTCGCGACGGTGTGCAAAAGTGAGGTCGGTACTGATCCGAGAAATTCGTAAACCACACCGCATCACTCATCCTCTCATGGATAGGATCACTTCTAGTAGCCTGTGCGGATCCATAGGATCAAGAACCACGAAGAACCGTGGAGGGAAACCGCTGTTCTTCGAGTTTTAGTAGAAATCCCGATTTCCGGCCTAGGTCGCACGATGACAGCCCAACACAGCCCTTCCCGATCTCCGTAGAGCTCATGTCGACCTTTCCTATGGTCCACTGATGCTCGACGACCCTTATCTTGATCGGGGGAGGTGCTGGGGAGGGTGGACAACGCGACCGAAGTTCTTCCGAGGTTGCGGCTCGTCGCCGACCAGGTGGCGGCCGTTGTCATGACGAGCTGACCCCAGAATCCTGTTCCCCGAGTGGAAATAGGCAGGGGCGGCCAGAATCATGAAGTTTGGAGCTTTACAGAAGCCGGCGGCGAGCTCTCCGGCGAGGCTCCTCGGCGGCAGAACGCGGGCAGCGGGAGGTTGACGAAGGGGTGGACCCCAGCTGTCAGCGGGAGATATTTTAAATCGGGATCGGGCTGCGGCCTGGATCAGCTGTGCTGGCGCGCAAATACCCTGTGAGCTCCGGTGTGCCGGACACCTCCGCGCTCGACACGTGTCCCAGCGGGCCCCCGAGAATTTAAACTTTTCCCCAATTTTCAGAATTCTTCCAAACTTCAAATCCTCATAACTTTGGCTAGAAAGCTCCAAATCGAGTGAACCAAATTTTGTTGGATTCAGCTCTCTGAGCACTTTCCAGAAATAAAGTTTCAACTCATGAAAACCCTTATTTTTCCAAAATTAATTCCTCAAAGTTTAAACTGTTTGGAATTTTAACTGGAGAGTCCTTTGGAGAAAAATCCTGAAATTTTGCAGGGATGTTCACCAAAATATTCCTGAACTACCATAAAACTTTCAGATCCATTTGAGCTCATTTAATCCACCTAATGGTGTGATTAGTGAAACTGTTCCAGAGAAAATAGAAAATGATCAGAAACATTTTCAGAATTTTCTCTGAAATTGTTTAGCTCATATCTTTAGTTAGGAACTTCCAAATTAAGTGAGACCAACTCCATTAGAACCCTCTGAAAATCTAGTTTTCAGAAAGTCATAGTTTATTTCATGAAAATCCTTAGAGCACCCTAAGAGTTCCAATTAAAGTCAAGGACATAATAAATTGTGGAGGGCTCAAATGAGCTTTGCTGCAACTAAAACTTGACCAATCTCCTATTTAGGTTGTAACCAAGCCACAGTAAAAGTTTCACAGTCATTAGGCTTGTCTAGTAAGAGTTATAGACTTCACAAGATTAAAAGTAAATACAACTGCATTTAAATTAATACATATATTGCTTCCATCATGTAGTCGCTAAGGTCGAGGAGGAACCCGAAGTCCTAGACTTGTAACTCCGGAGGAGCAGCTAGCCTACGACCAAGAGCAGCAAGGCAAGCTCCGGTTTGCATTAACCTTTTACAAGTTTTAATTGTTTTGAGCACATACTTGATTACTTTATTCTTTGCATTAGAGTCTTGTTTGGAAATCCAACTGCATAGCTAAGAAAACCATGGGTTGGGTTTAGGATTGAAACCCCGTTAGCTACTGCAATGCTAAGGTAGAGTAGGATTCAGTACAAGTCGAGTAATTGGAACTACTCGCGAGCATAGGCTAGAGGCACTCGACTCGGGTAGAGATAGCACATGAAACACATGGCAAGAAAATGAGACCAAGCGGAGGGTAAGGGCAGCAGGACTTTGGGGCCAGTGTGCTGTAGCTCCGCTTGTGTCGATTGAGGACCGAGCCGTGTGTGGGCCTGTTGAACAAGCTAGAACAGTACCGAAGACCTACCGGCTATATGGGAACCAGGAAACTGATGTAACTCGGGTAGCTGGGTATTGAGGCATTGCCCGTCATTCAGAGGGTAGGTTGAGAGCTCGAGGTGTAAATCGGCTGGCGGCACTGAGATGCGCGTGCAGAGACCTCTTGCTCGGGACGATGGGACCGGTTCAATATTTGGCTGACGGGTGAAAGGTGGTTGCGTACAGCGTCCGTGATGGTTGTTGTAGGCAACATCGAGTACGGGCGTACGTGACGGGTTGTTCGGGTAACCCTGCAGGTGTAAATCGATTATAATCGCCGTCCCTTGCGGTCAGTGAGTACCACTTGTTCACTGTACCGTGACGTAGAAAGAACAGGCTAGTTACATGTTAAAATGTTGCTGATTGAAAGATGGACTCTGATTGCTAATGATTTGCTGTAGTTTAGAGCTAACTAAAGTTCATTTCAACTTTGGGAAAAGTACATGAGAGAAATCCGTTTCTTGTTTGATTGCGGCTCTCTCATGTGCCTTAGCGTAAGGTTCTCCACAAACTGCTGCTAAAACTTGAAAGTAAGGTTCCACTAATTAGGCAAGTCCTTGCAAATGATTTGTACCTCATGTAACCCATCACCCCTCATGTAGAAGTTCCATGTTTAGGTGAGACGTGTCAGACTTGCTGAGCCTTCGTGCTCACTGCTTGTGTTTGAAGCTTTTGCAGGGTTCTATGAGGAAGGGACTCCCGAAGAGGAGACGGAACCCCAGGAGGGGAACCCCGTCGAGTGGGAGTCGTGCACGCCGCAGAGTTAGTGTGCGTGTGTGCTAGCAAGGACACGTTCAAGGGCTGAACGTGAACTTGATGCGTAGTCTACGCCCGTGAGTGTAGACTGGACTTATTTTGATGTAAACATGTTCATAGACTTGTTTATGTAATAAAATTTCGCTTCTGCTTTGTACCTTTGACGCGTGTTATACGGTGCTGTGCAACGCAGCACCCCTCAGCGTGATCCTGGCTCGACAAGGCCGTGGGGTCGTGTCAGCGTTGGTATCAGAGCTCGCTTGAGGTTTGACGCACTACAAAGGTCATCTTTTTCAAAAATCCAGTGAGGAACGAGTTAGTAGCCGGTATAAGGATGTTATTAGCATATAGAAAGTGGCATATTAACCTATTTGATTATGTCGGAAAATCGTGCATCTCAGGACGTGTATGTCTTGGGGGGTGCATGTAAGCGCTGTCCGCCAGTGCGCACAAGCTGAAGGGTGGAGCCCCACGGGTGGCAGGTAACCCGACCCGCTTTAGTATCCTCTACGACTCTTCATGTTGTTTGGGGTATTCGAGCAACGTCTATCCCTGGCGTGCGTGGTGCAACTTGGGAGACCCCGTCACGTGGTCTGAAACGTGAACACGTAACTCAAGGCATGTTTGGCTTGAGAACATCTGGGCGAGTGATGACGGCCGGGTGTACGAACTGTATGGATTCCGGGCTCGGTGTGCAGCCGAGTCTGACGATTGCTTGAGTTTCTGCAGGTAGCCTGACCATGAAACGGTAGACGTGTAGCATCCGTGTGCGAGTGACGTTTAGTGCCACTGAAATAACGAAGCCGGCTAAGTCCGGTATAGGTTTTTCTTTGTGAGGACGTAGTACCGACATAATCTGGTGACGCATCGACGTCACACCCCATTAAATGAACAACTTCATCTAAAACTTGAATGTTTTCATATAAAGTAGTAAAACTTGATGTAACTCCTTCCCTTGAACAGGATATTCAAAGTTAACAAGTTTTCAACTTATAGGTTGTTAAGGACGGAGCACTCTGTTTTCAGCTGAATCAAGGCTGAAGTTAATCAGAGGTTAGAGGTTGAGTTCTTTCGAGGTTGGGGTCATATGATACATTTCTGGAAAGCTTTGGAAGAGTTTTACAACTTTTCTGTTGAGGTCCAGAGGTGTTTCATCCCTTAACCAATCGAAAAATGCAGTAGAGTTGAAACTGTCCAGAAAACAGGAGAGTAAAGACTCTCTGTGAACTCTCTGTAAATTAAGCATAACTTCCTGCTTAAAATCCGAAAATAGAAAATGAGGTAGTTCTGGAAAGATTATGAGATAGGTTACAACTTTGTAACAGAAAGTTTTGTCAGATTAGGAACAGAATTAACTGGGAGTCTTGGATCAAATCAGTACCTAAAGCAGGGAGGTGCTGTCCAATTTTCCCCAGAAATTCTGTTAATTTTAACATCTCATAACTTTTGAACCAAGACAGATCTTAGGCCAAGCAAATACTTTCTGGAAAGCTACTGAAGTTAGATTTAACTTTGATGTTGAGCTCCAGAACTGGTTTTGCATTTAACATGGCCTAAATCAGGTTGAAATGGAAACTGGTCAGGGCTGTCATGGGAACTGCAGATCAGCAGTCAAATTTGTTTAAAATTTGAACTATGTTTCCAAGTTTTGTGGGTCCAATGACATGCCTTATGTTATAACTCAGTGGTTTACTATTTAAATAAATATTTTACATTTCTCAAATATATTTTTACAGATGACAGCAGATAAACAGTTGGAGAACGGGTGGGTGGTTTCCCACTGTTCTCACCGTCGCGGCTACCCGGAAGCATTGTGGCAAATGCTTCAATATTTCGGATATAACCAGATGCCACAGTACTTCGCCAAGGAAGAAGGCGAAGAGGGGAACAAGACATGGATGATCCATGTCGATGTCCCTGCAGGACCTATGCCACCCGGTTGGGTGCCGTTCACCATCACGGTGAGAGGAAGACAACCGGAAGGGATGTGGCAAGTGGCAGCCCGTGACACCATGTCACGTTTTTGCCAACTACACGTGCAGGCTATGGAGGGCACTCCATACGCGCTCGTTCCGGTGGAGGGACGGGCTCAGCATGTGTGGGAAGAAAGGTACCTGGAGGCAACGGACCCGAGTTGCCCAAGGTACAACCCCGCGGAGGCAAATCTCAGCCTCCAGATGTGGGCGGGAAACGCCATGATGGACAGCCAAGCTGTTCATATGGAGCATCTCGCCATAAAGCTCAAGGAGAGCATGAGTCGTGGAGACCATTTCGAGAGTGCTCACAGCGCACTCCGCAATGTACTCCTTCCGACGATTAAACGACTGAATGAACAGCATAATCAGTTGCATCGTCTGAAGAAGGCAAAGAGAAAAAGCCGTGTCGACATCGCGGCGTTACAAGAACTGGTACAAAATTTGACCCAGCAGAACGAGGAACTTACTCAAGAGCGGGACGAGCTATTGAGGAAGGGCAAGGCTGGGAAGAAGATTATAACCAGGCTATGGACGAGGTGCATGCTTTGCAGGACCTCGTACCTCCGGTATTGGGCATACCGGTGGTCTTGGGCCCTCCAGCAATGGGAGAACCCGGGATGGGAGAAGAGGTGGTAGATCCAGAGCCACCAGCAGAGGTACCGGAGGAGGACGACCCACAGGAGGTCGAGTTCTACTCCGAGTAGGGGGTTACGGTTGCCAAGTAGGGCAGCTAGGGTAGCGTAACCCAACTTTTGTAATTGGTGACATGTCGTGTAGACAGTAGCGTATGTATAGGTAGTGACGACACGAGCACGACTTCTCGGAGACCCGAGAATAATGTATCTTGTATAAAGTTTATGCTTTATCAATATATGTGAATGTTGTGCAAATTAATCATGTGTCGCTTCAATACCTACTGTTGCTGATGGAATTTTAAGTAAGACATGTGCTAATTGCTGCTGTTTTGAATTTCAGAATGACGCGTACTCGTGCCAACCCTGATGTTGGGGGTACTAGCCAAGGGGGAGAGACCTCCCAACCACCTCCCGAGGACTCCTCGGGACAGCAGCAGCAACAGCAACAGCAAACACCGCCATCGCCACTGCCAACGGTTACATTGGCCGACATCGTCGCGGCAATGGTGGGTTCACACCAGCAGCACACAGAGTTGCTGCAGATTCTTATCGCCAATACGTCTCGCCCAGAGAGACGTCAAGACCGGGAGGAGCGTCAACAGAGCTCCTACTCCGACTTCCTGGCGACTCATCCCCCGGTATTCTCAAGGGCAGATGAACCACTTGACGCGGACAACTGGCTCCGCGCCATAGAGATGAAGTTCGGGCTGCTCCAGATAAGTGAGCAGCGCAAGACTCAGTTTGCGGTCCAGCAGCTCCAAGGATCCGCGAGCACGTGGTGGGCCAACTTCTGTGCTTCACAGCCCACCGACCGAGTGATGACCTGGATGAAGTTTCGGACGGCCTTCAGGGCCTATCATATACCACCAGGTTTGATGAAGAGGAAGACGCAGGAGTTCCTGCACCTGCAGAAAGGGAGCCGGAACGCGCTGGAATACTCCAGGGCATTCAACGATCTCACGATCTACGTGTCGTATCACGCCGATACGGACGAGAAGCGGCGGGACCACTTTTACCAGGGGCTTAACCCGCTCCTGAAGGACAAGTTGGCGATGTTCAATCGCGGCAGCCTCAACGACATCATTGATGCTGCGATTGTTCAGGAGGACTCCGGCAAGGAGTTGGCGGCGGCAGAGCGAAAGCGAAGCGCACCGCAAAGCAGTGGAGAAGGAGGCGGTCCTTCTCAGAAGTTTCGGATGGTGAATCGCCCACCATCAGGTCCACGCTGGCAGCCACCACAGCGGTCGATGCCGTTCCACAGTCGGCCGTACTTTTCACCGGCATTCAGGCCGGCACTGCCAGTACCACCATCGCAACAACAACAGCAGCAGCGGATGATGCCGCGTGCGTATGCACCTCGGCAGCGCATGCAGGGCTTTCATCCCCCGAGCACTACACCAGCAGCGGCCACATGTTACAAGTGTGGTCGTCCAGGACACTTCGCGAGCAGTTGCCCGGAGAGGGAAGGCGGCGGAGTGGCACCACAGTTTCCGGGGAGGTATCAACCCCAGAACCCTACTAATGCGCGCTGGGCAAACCCTAGGCCCGGCACCGTCCACCAGTTTGCCATAGAGGACGTGCCGGAGGGCGAGCCAATCCTTGCGGGTATGTTCCAACTCCACCAGCATCCCGCTATAGTACTGTTTGATTTAGGCGCCACGCATAATTTTATTAGCCAAGCTTTCATTGCTAAACACAGCTTGCCAATACTACCCACCGATAGTCCATATTCAATTTGTTCACCGGGTGGGAAGATTTCAGCAAGCGTAATGGTTTCCAAAGCACCACTATGCTTAGCAGGTAGAGTGTACCCCACGTCTCTCATTATCTTAGAGGGACAGAAGGTCGATGTCATCCTAGGGATGTCGTGGTTAACCCGCCACGGCGCTGTTTTAGACACCGTCCTTCTAGTCGTGCACTTAAACTCAGAGGTGCACAGTTCTCACTCATTATTTCTGGACAGTCCAGAAATAAAACTTCCAAGTGTCTATCAAGCCACAACCATCAGATTGGAAGATATTCCAGTGGTCCAAGAGTTCCCTGACGTATTCCCGGATGATTTGCTGGGGATGCCACTCGATAGAGAGGTGGAGTTCAAGATTGAACTTGCACCGGGAACCATGCCAACATCCCGAAGGCCGTACAAGATGGCGCCCAAGGAGTTGGCTGAACTGAAGACTCAGCTCACGGACCTTCTGGAAAAGGGTTTTATTAGGCCGAGCTCCTCGCCATGGGGCTGTTCGGCATTATTTGTCAAGAAGAAGGATGAGACGTTGCGGCTTTGCGTGGACTCTCGTGCATTAAATGCCGTAACCATCAAGAACAAGTACCCGTTGCCAAGGATCGACATGTTGTTTGATCAGTTGGTCGAAGCAAAAATCTTTTCCAAGATGGATTTAAGATCCGGGTACCATCAGATTAAAATAAGGGCTGAGGACATTCCAAAGACAGCTTTCTCGACAAGGTACGGACTTTATGAGTACCTGGTCTTGTCCTTCGGCCTCACCAATGCTCCAGCTCACTTCATGTACTTAATGAACTCGGTATTCATGCCGGAGCTGGACAAGTTTGTCGTGGTCTTCATCGACGACATCCTGGTATATTCCAAGTTGGAGAAAGATCACAAGAAACATCTGCGTTTAGTCTTGCAACAGCTGCGGGACCACAAGTTATATGCGAAATTCAGCAAATGTGAGTTTTGGATATCACAAGTGCCTTTCCTCGGGCATATCATCTCAGCGGAGGGTATCGCTGTAGACCCGAGCAAGATCACTCAAGTGCTGAATTGGAAATCCCCGAGAACTGTTCACGAGGTACGGAGTTTCCTCGGGCTCGCGGGATATTATCGGAGGTTCATTCCGAACTTCTCGAAGATTGCCAAGCCAATGATCGAGCTGCTGAAGAAGGCTACCAAATATGTTTGGAGTCCAGCATGTGAAGCAGCATTCAAGGCTTTAGTCAAACACCTGACATCAGCACCGGTTTTGGCGCAGCCAGACACAACAAAACCGTTCGATGTGTACTGCGATGCATCCGGCATTGGGCTCGGATGTGTGCTGATGCAAGACCGAAGAGTGGTCTCGTATGGATCACGGCAGCTTAGAAACCATGAGCAAAACTATCCAACTCACGACTTGGAGCTCGCTGCCGTGGTACTTGCACTGAAGATGTGGAGGCAATACCTACTCGGTAACCTCGTACATTTATATACCGACCACAAAAGCCTCAAGTACATATTCACTCAGAAGGAGCTGAACATGAGGCAACGGAGATGGTTAGAATTGATAAAGGATTACGAAATAGAGATCCATTATCATCCGGGTAAGGCAAACGTAGTGGCGGTTGCGTTGAGCCGCAAGTCACACGTCAACAATCTGACCATCACACCGTTGGAAGAGAGCGAACCACCACTACATGTGATTCCACATGGAGCTCTCTACAACTTAGCTTTGATCCCCACCATCCGTGAAGAGATAGCGGCAGCCCAGAAGAATGACAAGGGCATGTCACTTTTGCGGAGAGGTGTAGACAGTGGGGAGCTAAAGTGTTTCCGGAAGGACGGAGACGGCGTCCTATGGTTCAAGGACCGGATCGTCATACCCCGTAACCCGGAGTTACGAAAGAAATTTTTTGATGAGGCTCACTTATCAAAATTTTCTATTCACCCCGGCAGCAACAAAATGTCTCAAGAACTCAGAAGCAAGTTTTGGTGGACATAGATGAAGCGAGAGACTGCAAAATACGTGTCCGAGTGTGATACATGTCGAAGGGTGAAGGCAGACCACATGCGGAAACCGGGACTGCTACAACCACTGGGCGTTCCTGCCTGGAAGTGGGAGGACGTGAGCATGGATTTCATCGTCGGTTTACCCACCACCTTGCAGAAACATGATTCTGTGTGGGTGATCGTCGATCGGCTCACCAAAGTTGCCCATTTCATCCCAGTCAACACCAACTATAACGCCAAGAAGTACGCTGAACTGTACATCTCACGGATCCTATGCTTGTATGGCGTACCCCGTACTATCATCGGGGCACTTTATTTGTGTCCCGTTTTTGGGAGCAGCTGCACGCTGCCTTGGGGACGAAGCTGATCCGTAGTTCAGCCTACCACCCGCAGACGGATGGGCAGACGGAGCGGGTAAATCAAATCTTAGAAGACATGCTACGAGCTTGCGCTATCAACCACGGCAAGAATTGGGATGATCACTTGCTGTTAGCCGAGTTCTCGTACAACAATGGGTACCAAGCCAGCATCAAGATGGCGCCCTACGAGGCGCTATACGGTAGGAAATGCCGCACACCATTGAACTGGTGTGAGTCTGGCAAAAGGGTTACCTTCGGGATTGACCTTGTCAACAACGCGGAAGAGAAGGTTTGACTGATTCAAGCGAACCTAAAAGCCGCCCAATCCCGTCAGAAACAGTATGCGGACCGGAGAAGGCGCCCGTTACAACTCGAAGTTGGAGATCACGTATACCTACGGGTGTCTCCAATGAAGGGCGTAAACAGATTTGGGGTGAGAGGAAAGTTGGCACCCCGATTCATCGGTCCATTCCAGATTACCGAAAGATGTGGATCAGTGGCATACCGGCTGAAATTACCAGAAGCACTTTCCGGTGTGCACGACGTCTTTCACATTGCCCAGCTGCGGAAGTGTCTTAAGCTATCAACTACCGTTCAGCTGGAGGATATTGAAGAACTGCAACCGGATCTCACGTATCGGGAGGAACCGGTGCAGGTTATCGATGAAAAGGCCCGAACCACACGCAACCGTACGTTGTGGTTCTACAAGGTTCTATGGAGTAATCACTCCATGGACGAAGCGACATGGGAGAGCGAAGAATTCCTTTGCGCTAACTACCCCAACTTTTTCACGTCGCATATCTGGTAAATTTTCCACCCTCCTCTCTCTCATTTTCACCTTATAATCTCGGGACAAGATTCTTTTAAGGGGGAGGAATGTAAGGGCCTCAGTTTTTGACACAAAATTGAAGTGTTCATCACTACACCACACACCTCATTTGAGGAAAGATGATGAACACAAATGAAGAGCAAGTAACCACCATCAACATGCTCATTAGAAAACAAACTCACACATTGCAAAAGTGGTATTTCCCACATGTGATATATGTGGGCTGGACATATGAAAACTCCTACACTTTGCTAAGGATGTCCATGCCAAGTTTCACCCAAATTCAAAAACCTTTTTGAGGTCATTTTGGGTATAGCTAGAAAGAGGGCAGTTTGAAACCATATTCAAATTCAAACTGTTTTTATCCCATGAATTTAAATGTGGGAGGCATATTCTTACTCAGCACATTTTTGTCAGCTCACACACCAATTTTCACTCCATTTGGAGTTGGTCTTGACATGAGCTAAGTGGGACAAATTCAAATTTTATTTGAATTCAAAACTGAACTTGTGCTGAAATTCATTCAAATCAAACCCCATTTGAATTCTACTCAATTCAAATGGCTCATGGGTGAATAATTTGAATCACCATGGGTATTTTGGGACTCACTGTTTACAACAGTGATTAGGAGTAAATTTCAGAGGTTAAAATTGGCAGTGGGACCCACATGTCAGCCACTGAAGGAGATCAACCGAGTGGACTTTCAGCACTTGGGTCCCAGAGCTTCTCCCGAGAGCGCCACCGAGGGGAGGCTGCCACGCCACCACCTGCTTGCCGCCCACGGTCGCTGAACCGACTCCCTGGGTCTTTATCTACCCGCCCGAGCGGTCACCGACGCCTCCCATCGCTGCCTCGCCGCACTTTCACTCAAAACGCCAAAACACCTCGCCGGCCGAGAAAACCTTCCGTTCCTCATCGCCCGGCCGATCCAGTGACCCTCTCGGCGATCTGAGACCAGCACCGGGTGCACCAAGCCATCTTCGACACCTTCGCATTGGTTCCAGACCCGGCGCAGCCTTCCCC
This sequence comes from Neostapfia colusana, assembly GCA_030760725.1. NCBI lineage: Eukaryota > Viridiplantae > Streptophyta > Magnoliopsida > Poales > Poaceae > Neostapfia > Neostapfia colusana. The sequence continues at coordinate 42,252,471 of JASWHV010000013.1, read as the reverse complement.
GAGCTCCACCGCGGCGATCTTTGCCCTGCCGGTGCAGCTCGAGCCGCCGCTGCAGGAACCGCCTTTCCGGCCACCACAGCCCACCGTTCACGGAGCTGTAAACAGCAAAGAGGTTCGCCTTCAACCCCTCTTTCTTTTCCGCAAGCTCCAGCGGCGTGACAAGCACCGCTCCGGCCGGAATTTCATATTTTCGCGACGGTGTACAAAAGTGAGGTCGGTACTGATCCGAGAAATTCGTAAACCACACCGCATCACTCATCCTCTCATGTAGAGGATCACTTCTAGTAGCCCGTGCGGATCCATAGGATCAAGAACCACGAAGAACCGTGGAGGGAAACCGCTGTTCTTCGAGTTTTAGTAGAAATCCCGATTTCCGGCCTAGGTCGCACGGTGACAGCCCAACACAGCCCTTCCCGAGCTCCGTAGAGCTCATGTCGACCTTTCCTATGGTCCACTGATGCTCGACGACCCTTAGCTTGATCGGGGGAGGTGCTGGGGAGGGTGGACAACGCGGCCGAAGTTCTTCCGAGGTTGCGGCTCGTCGCCGACCAGGTGGCGGCCGTTGTCATGACGAGCTGACCCCAGAATCCTGTTCCCCGAGTGGAAATAGGCAGGGGCGGCCAGAATCGTGAAGTTTGGAGCTTTACAGAAGCCGGCGGCGAGCTCTCCGGCGAGGCTCCTCGGCGGCAGAACGCGGGCAGCGGGAGGTTGACGAAGGTGTGGACCCCAGCTGTCAGCGGGAGATATTTTAAATCGGGATCGGGCTGCGGCCGGGATCAGCTGTGCTGGCGCGCAAATACACTGTAAGCTCCGATGTGACGGACACCTCCGCGCTCGACACGTGTCCCCGCGGGCCCCCGAGAATTTAAACTTTTCCCTGATTTTCAGAATTCTTCCAAACTTCAAATCCTCATAACTTTGGCTAGAAAGCTCCAAATGGAGTGAACCAAATTTTTTTGGATTCAGCTCTCTGAGCACTTTCCAGCAAATCAAGTTTCAACTCATGAAAACCCTTATTTTCCAGAATTAATTCCTCAAAGTTTAAACTGTTTGGAATTTTAACTGGAGAGTCCTTTGGAGAAAAATCCTGAAATTTTGCTGGGATGTTCACCAAAATATTCCTGAACTACCATAAAAATTTCAGTTCCGTTTGAGCTCATTTAATCCACCTAATGGTGTGATTAGTGAAACTGTTCCAGAGAAAATAGAAAATGATCAGAAACATTTTCAGAATTTTCTCTGAAATTGTTTAGCTCATATCTTTAGTTAGGAACTTCCAAATTAAGTGAGACCAACTCCATTAGAACCCTCTGAAAATCTAGTTTTCAGAAAGTCATAGTTTATTTCATGAAAATCCTTAGAGCACCCTAAGAGTTCCAATTAAGTTCAAGGACATAATTAATTGTGGAGGGCTCAAATGAGCTTTGCTGCAACTAAAACTTGACCAAGTTTCTATTTAGGTTGTAACCAAGCCACAGTAAAAGTTTCACAGTCATTAGGCTTGTCTAGTAAGAGTTATAGACTTCACAAGATTAAAAGTAAATACAACTGCATTTAAATTAATACATATATTGCTTCCATCATGTAGTCGCTAAGGTCGAGGAGGAACTCGAAGTCCTAGACTTCGTAACTCCGGAGGAGCAGCTAGCCTACGACCAAGAGCAGCAAGGCAAGCTCCGGTTTGCATTAACCTTTTACAAGTTTTTATTGTTTTGAGCACATACTTGATTACTTTATTCTTTGCATTAGAGTCTTGTTGGGAAATCCAACTGCATAGCCAAGAAAACCATGGGTTGGGTTTAGGATTGCAAACCCCGTTAGCTACTGCAATGCTAAGGTAGAGTAGGATTCGGTACAAGTCGAGTAATTGGAACTACTCGCGAGCATAGGCTAGAGGCACTCGACTCGGGTAGAGATAGCACATGAAACATATGGCAAGAAAATGAGACCAAGCGGAGGGTAAGGGCAGCAGGACTTTGGGGCCTGTGTGCTGTAGCTCCGCTTGTGTCGATTGAGGACCGAGCCGTGTGCGGGCTTGTTGAACAAGCTAGAACACTACCGAAGACCTACCGGCTATATGGGAACCGGGAAACTGATGTAACTCGGGTAGCTGGGTATTGAGGCATTGCCTGTCGTTCAGATGGTAGGTTGAGAGCTCGAGGTGTAAATCGGCTGGCGGCACTGAGATGCGCGTGCAGAGACCTCTTGCTCGGGACGATGGGACCGGTCCAATATTTGGCTGACAGGTGAAAGGTGGTTGCGTACGGCGTCCGTGATGGTTGTTGTAGGCAACATCGAGTACGGGCGTACGTGACGGGTTGTTCGGGTAACCCTGCAGGTGTAAATCGATTATAATTGCCGTCCCTCGCGGTCAGTGAGTACCACTTGTTCACTGTACCGTGACGTAGAAAGAACAGGCTAGTTACATGTTAAAATGTTGCTGATTGAAAGATGGACTCTGATTGCTAATGATTTGCTGTAGTTTAGAGCTAACTAAAGTTCATTTCAACTTTGGGCAAAGTACATGAGAGAAATTCGTTTCTTGTTTGATTGCGGCTCTCTCATGTGCCTTAGCGTAAGGTTCTCCACAAACTGCTGCTAAAACATGAAAGTAAGGTTCCACTAATTAGGCGAGTCCTTGCAAATGATTTTTACCTCATGTAATCCATCACCCCTCATGTAGAAGTTCCATGTTTAGGTGAGACGGGTCAGACTTGCTGAGCCTTCGTGCTCGCTGCTTGTGTTTGAAGCTTTTGCAGGGTTCTATGAGGAAGGGACTCCCGAAGAGGAGACGGAACCCCAGGAGGGGAACCCCGTCGAGTGGGAGTCGTGCACGCCGCAGAGTTAGTGTGCGTGTGTGCTAGAAAGGACACGTTCAAGGGCTGAACGTGAACTTGATGCGTAGTCTACGCCCGTGAGTGTAGACTGGACATATTTTGATGTAAACATGTTCATAGACTTGTTTATGTAATAAAATTTCGCTCCCGCTTTGTACCTTTGACGTGTGTTATACGGTGCTGTGCAACGCAGCACCCCTCAGCGTGATCCTGGCTCGACAAGACCGTGGAATCGTGTCATAAGCATGGCCAAGCATAAGCATATAAATAAATGACATGATAAAATAAATCCCAACACAAGCTACAAGGAAACAAGGTAATGCAATTCTAGGGAAACTTCCTAGCATGGGTTTCATATTTCAGTTGACAATGCAAATAATTCTATCTACACATCCTAGCATAGGATCAAAGTGGTCAAGGACACTTGCCTTCTTCCTACTGCTCTGGGAATGGAATGTCTTGGTCTTGGAAGGGGAGAAATTGCTCTGGGGCAGGTTCTATTCATGCCAATACACATAGCAAAAGAAAACAACAATCCATAAGACATAGTTCACACTTTCACTTCATACAAACCACACATTCACACCTATGAAAGGCATTCACATTTCTAAGTGTTGTGGTTACTCTACATGTGTTGATTTTTGGCCTACAGGCACTTTTAAACATATGTATATGATTTCTAACTTTTGTATTCAGATTTCGGTTTGGACACTATATATGAATTTCCAATTTGAACAAATTCTTTATATTTAATTAATACACTTCTTAGCTACCAAGTTTGCATGAAAGGTAATTTCCTACTCCAAATAGATTTTCAGATCTTCTACCAAATCCTAAACTGAAGTTTTTGGATTTGGAGACTTCATTTATCATTTTCTAATTATGCATACCTATTTTCCTATAGTTTTAATATTAAATAGTAGGACATATCATCTAAACAGAATAGGTTCTGATCTAAAATATTAAATAATATATTTTTGAACTTCTCCTCTGATGTGAACTAATTTAAATTTATTTTATCAGTTTTCAGAATTATTTCCTAGCCTAAAATGTGTTTCTATAACTAATAAATATGAACAACAATTAGACAGATTCATTTCAGCCTAAAATCTATTTTTAACTCATTCTAAAGTTTTCCAAGTGCTAGGAGAGTTTAAATTTGAATTTGTACATGTGTTTGCCTTACCTTTTAAATTTAAATCCTAGTCACATATTCAAATTTCTGAATTTAATATCATATAAGGTCAAAAAGGTAAATCCACCCTACTGCAGGGTCTAATTTGTTATTTCATAAATTTCAAGGGTTCTAACTACACATAACAGAGGGGTTTTCCTAATTTTTATTAAGTCAGGGGGCTAAAACTGATTTTTAAATGAATTTACATGAATTTCTGAAGTTCCAGGGGCTAGATCAGAAGTTTCCGGGGCTAGCTCGTGTTTTCCGAGATCCCCAGGGGGTAGTGCGTAAGAATCCTGACCTTTATAACGCGGGGCTGATGTGGACCGTCCGATTTAAATTAGACGACTCAGATTAGATCGCCGAACCGGTACGCGCGGGTTTTAATTCTACCGTGCGATTTAAAATAGACGGCTCTCAAGGGGCCACGTCGCCCTGGCTGGAGCCAGCCCGTGCTGCCCGGCGGCGCGCGGCGGCGGGAGGCGGCGATCTTGCCGGAGATCTTTGGGTTTTCGTCTATACTTCCTAAAACTTGGATTTCATGGTATAGAACGGTAGAGGGGAGGTCGGGGATCTCACCTCGGGGTTTTTCTTGAGCTCGGAGGACCTGGAAGGCGGTAGGCGGCGAGGTCTGAGATGAAATAGCGGTGATGCTCGCCGGAGCTGTGTCTAGAGCGCAAAACACCGGATTTCCTTCACCTGCGAGATTCCCTGGAGGCGGTGGGACATGATCAGCGCGTTAGATCAGAAAATCCGAGCGAGGATCGAAGGAAAACGGTGGTAGAAGCTTCGGTTCTCACCGGGAGGAAAAACAGGGCGATGTCGACGTTTATATTGGCGAGGGGGGGCGGCGGTCTGTTGGGATCGAGTTGGAGTCGTCCGGGACCGGGAGTCGGGCTGGGGGCGCGGGTTTCCGGAGTTGGTTGAGATCGGGTGCGAGGAAGAGTCCGGCCGTTGGGGCGCGCCGGAGGTAGGAGATGACATGCAGGCCCCGTGTGTCAGTGAGAGGGAGAGAGGGCGCGCGGTCGTGGGCTGGCGCAAGGGGGGGAAGAATAGTGGGCCGGCTGGCGGGTTTCGGCCCACTGGCCGGTTGGGATTTCTTTTTTCTTTTTCTTTTTCCTTTTCTTTTCTGTTTTGATTTGAATTTGAATTCCAATTTGAATTTCAATTTCTGCACCACATGCAATACGTCCAAAATTTTTTAAATTCCCCTCTTAACAGATTTTGGGGTGTTACAGCTCTACCCCCCTTCAAAGAAATCTCGTCCTCGAGATTGGTGGTTCTAGGAAAACAATTTCGGAAACTGTGCCTTAAGCTCGTCTTCTCGCTCGCATGTGGCATCCTCTTCCGAGTGATGCTTCCATTGCACCTTGCACATCCAGATTCTTTTATTTCTTGTGAGGCGTTCCATTGTCTCCAAAATCTTGACGGGTTGCTCGGCATAAGACAGATCCTCTCGTACGTCAACCTCATTCATGGGTAACATCTCTTCAGGCGTCCTTAGACATTTCTTGAGCTGTGACACATGGAATACATCGTGCACATCCGATAGGCGAGCCGGTAACTTAAGTTGATATGTCACTTCACCTTTCCTCTCCAGTATCTGAAAGGGCCCGATGTATCGAGGTGATAACTTCCCCTTCACCTTGAACTGACGAAGTCCTCGGATAGGGGACACCTTGAGATAAACATAGTCCCCCACGTTGAAAATGAGCTCTCTTCTCCGTACATCGGCATAGCTCTTTTGTCATGTTTGTGCTATCCTCAAGTTGTTGCGGATTTCCCTCACTTTCGCCTCGGCTTCTTGTAGTACTTCGGGCCCAAACACTTTACTCTCCCCCGTTTGGTTCCAAAATTGGGGAGTTCTGCACTTCCTCCCATACAAAGCCTCAAATGGTGACATCTTCATACTAGCCTGATAGCTGTTGTTATAGGAGAACTCCGCATACGGTAAGTTCTTATACCAACTCCTATTGTTCTTGAGCGCACACGCTCTCAGCATATCTTCAAGGATCTGATTGGTTATTTCCATCTGCCCGTCAGTCTGGGGGTGATAGGCAGAACTAAAATTTAGATGGGTTCCCAGGGTTTCATGTAACTTCTGCCAGAACCTTGAGGTGAACTGTGTCCCTCGATCTGACACTATCTTCTTTGGCACTCCATGGAAACACACAATCCTTGACATGTACAATTCTGCCAATTTGGATCCGCTGTAGCTTTTTTCACGGGGATGAAATGAGCTACCTTGGTTAGCCTGTCGATGATGACCCATATCGAATCGTATCCTAATTGGGTCCTGGGTATTCCCACTATGAAGTCCATACCTATTTCTTCCCATTTCCATTCAGGCACTTTGAGTGGTTGCAATAATCCGGCGGGTCGTTGATGTTCCGCTTTCACCAACTGACATGTGTCACATAGGGCAACATGTTCCGTGACATCTCGCTTCATGCCATACCACCAATATCTACTCTTGAGGTCATGATACATCTTCGTACTTCCAGGATGAATGGAATAGTCGGAATCATGAGCCTCCTTCAAAATCAATTCACGGATCTCCTTCACTTGAGGCACACAGATTCTTTTCCCGTGCCATACCGTACCTTGTTCATCCTCTCTAAACCCAGGGGCTTTATTATCCTTGATGAGTTCGCTAATATCTTGTATCTTCTCATCATTCTTCTGACCGTTGCGTATATATTGCTCTAATGTGGAGTCCACTTCCATGGCGATGGCTTCACCACTATTCACCAGACATAGATTGAGTTTTATAACCTCTTCCTTCAATTCTTTAGGCATGTCCTTCAAGCTCAACCTATTGACCTGCACCTTCCGGCTTAAAACATCTGCCATGATGTTCGCTTTCCCAGGATGGTAGTTGATGCCCACATCAAAGTCGTTGATTAGCTCTAACCATCTCCTTTGTCTGAGGTTCAGATGTGGCTGTGTGAAAATATACTTTAAGCTCTTATGATCCGTATATATCTCTGTCCTTTTCCCCATCAAGTATGCCTCCAAATCTTCAACTCGTGTATTACCGCAGCTAACTCTAGGTCATGTGTAGGATAGTTCTTCTCGTGTTTTTGGAGCTGCCGGGACGCATAAGCCACGACATGCCCCTCTTGCATGAGAACACATCCCAACCCGTTTCCAGAGGCATCGCAGTACACCGTAAAGTTCTTCTGCATATCTGGCATAACTAGCACTGGGGCTGTTGCCAATCTTTTTTTCAGCTCTTGAAAACTCGTCTCGCACTGTGGTGTCCATGTGAATGTGGTTCCCTTCTCCAACAATTTGGTGAGGGGTCTCAAAATCTTGGAGAAACCCTCGATAAACCGTCGATAATACCCAGCCAATCCTAAGATGCTTCGAACTTCCCCGACATTCTCAGGGGTCTTCCACTTCTGTACATCCTCGATCTTGGCGGGATCTACGGAGATTCCTCCCTCCGAGATTATATGTCCTAAGAAGGGAACTCTATTCAACAAAAATTCACACTTGCTCAGCTTGGCATATAGTTGGTGTTCCCTCAGTTTTTGCAACACCAACCTTAAATGCCTCTCATGTTCTTCTGCATCTTTGGAAAAGACGAGGATGTCATCAATGAAAACCACCACAAATTTGTCCATATATTCCATGAATACCTATTTCATGAGATACATGAAGTATGTCGGGGCATTAGTTAGCCCGAAAGGCATGACAGTGTATTCATACAGTCCGTAACGAGATACAAAAGCTGTCTTTGGAGTATCAGCTTGCCTTATCTTAAGTTGGTGGTATCCTGACCTGAGATCAATTTTGGAGAACACACAAGATCCTCTCAACTGGTCAAACAAGTCTTCAATGCGGGGTAATGGGTACTTGTTCTGGATGGTTACTTCATTCAACGCACGGTAGTCTACGCATAACCTTTGGGTCCCGTCCTTCTTGGGCACAAATATCACTGGAGCTCCCCATGATGAGGAACTAGGACGAATGTACCCCTTCCCTGTCAATTTTCTCAAATGTTCCTTGAGTTCTTCCAGCTGTTTGGAGTCCATCCGATAGGGTCTCTTGTATATTGGAGCTGTTCCAGGCACTAGCTCAATCACGAATTCCACTTCACGATCGGGGGGCATACCTGGCAACTCCTCCGGAAAAACATCTGGATATTCCCTGATGATCCTGATCTCCTCCACTTCCACCTCAACTTGATTGAGTTTAATGTCCCTCCTAGGCTCTTGTATGGTTATGAACTTTACTCTCGTGCCACTAGGGTGAGTTAGTTCCACCGTTCATGTCAAACAATGGATGAGTCCTTTATGTTTGGTCAACCAATCCATACCCAAAATGATAGCTATCCCTTGTGAATCTATCACTATGAGGTTGGCAGTAAATACTACCCCATTAATGTCTAGATTCACCTTGGGACACACTTGTCTTGTCCTTATCTCTCCCCCTGGAGAGTTTACTGCTAGCATATGGTTCATTTGAGTTGTTGCTATATCATGCTTCTTAACAAACCCTTGAGCAATGAACGAGTGGGTAGCACCAGAATCAAACAACAGGGTTGCAATGTGTAAATTGGCAGGAAACTTACCAATTACCACGTCAGGTGCCTCTTGCGCTTCCTCCATGGTCACGTGGTTCACCCGTCCTCGCATCACATTCTGCTGTTGTGGCTGCATGGGCTTCTTCTTTGGGCACTTATGGGCGTAGTGCCCCACTTCACCACAGTTGAAGCATTGCACCCCAACCTTAGGTGTCTGGCCTTTGTTGTCTTGGGGTTGGTTCGGTGGTCCTTGTACTGCTGGTCGAGGTTGATATGTGGGGCGAGGCTGCTGTACAAACTGACGTTGTGGCTGTGCTGGTGCTGACGGAGGCCTGAAATTCGGGTTGTACGTACCCTCTCGGTGCTGAGTAGGGTACCACAGCACGGCTTGTCTGCCCTGCGGGTGGCTGCATCAGTCGTGGGCGTGTGTTGCTACCCGAGGCTTGGTGTGACCATCCCGCCTTCCTCTTGTTTTCATTTTCCAAGGCCTTCAGCTTCCTCTCCACAACAAATGCTCTGTCTACCATCTTTTGGAAGCTTTCATACTCGTTGGAGGACATTGCACATTGCATCTCCACAGTAAGTCCTTCCACAAAGCAGTCCTGTTTCTGCTCATCAGTTTCGATGTCCCGTGGTGCATAACGGGATAGTTGGGTGAACTTAGTGAGGTATTCCCTCACAGTCATGTTTCCTTGCTGCAGTCCCAAGAACTCCTTCCTCTTATTTTTGAGTTCACCCCTTGGTATGTAATGGTTGCGGAAACTGCGCTTGAACTCTTCCCAAGTAATGTTCTCGGGGTCAAGGTGGGCTGCCACGTAGGTGGTTCACCAATCAGCAGCAGGTCCATGCAATTGGTGAGAGGCAAACAACACCCTCTCATTACCCTTGGCATTGTATGATCCTCATCTTGCTCTCAACGGTCTTTAGCCAGTCATCTACCTCCAGAGGTTCAGCAGCACTTGCAAACTTTGGAGGTTGAGTCCCTAGAAACTTACTCAACCTTGGTTGGCGTGGTGCAGCTTGTGGGGGTGGAGCTTGGTGCAAGTTGGCCACCACTTGAGTCAGGCTCTGGATGAGCTGATTCTGATTTTCAAGCATCTGGTGGATAGGATCAGCTCCTTCACGGCGACCACCCCTGTCCTGTCCTCCAGAAAGATGAGGGTTGCCGGCCTCATCGTTGTTGTTGGCGGGGTTGGCACCACGACCCTTTCCTCTTCCGGCCATCTATCATGATCAACCAAATGTCAATTTAAAGCATTACGTATTAACTTCCCAATTTGCTTGTCTAAACTTAAACTTTTGAGGCCTTATTATATTAACATTTTCTGAGGGTTTCACGTCTCACGTGAAAATAAATGCACTCTTAATTCATAGGGGTTCACACATTAAAGCAAAGCAACCTAAAGACGAGGTTGTGGACAAATGCCCATGGCTTCCACAACTCACGTCACACACCAAACATTAACACACAATTAACTAAGGTATTGACTCGACTACTCGATAACCTACTGAACTAAGCGAAAGGACTCTACATGACTCGTATCACTGAGCTGGCTCCTTGGGATCTTCCACATTATTGCGGCTGCCCTCTGACTCCGCTTTGGGTGGAGAAGTGCGGCGATGCCTGCTCGCCCGGCGGTCTGGGGAGTCAGGAGTCCATGTGTCATTCACGGTGACACACAGTTCATTCCCATCTCCTCTTTCTCTTGCCCTCAAGCTGGCTCGAAGCAACGCCTCAGTCTCCTTCAGGGTGTCACGAACATCCTGGAGCTCCTGCTGGCACTCCTGCAGTCGAGTGCTGAGCATGGCAGCATCCTCCAAGCACAGGTCCATGTGCTCATGGGAAGTCCCCTGCTGCACTGGCGGGTACTTGTACTCCGCGGTACCACTCTCACGCTGGAGGACATACATGTACTCAGTCTTGTCCAGGTGGCGACGGTAGATGTGACTCTGGCAGGTGATGGCCTCCCATGTGACATCCTTCTCAGCATCGACTTGGGTCGCCCTACAAGCTGGAGAGCGGTGGATCTTGAGCAGTTGATCTTCATGGATAGTCCTCATTTTTGAACTCCATTCTTCCCGCTTCTCACAGATGGTCCGGGTGGAGCTGTAGTGTATGATTAGCTTGCCCGTATTGCCGGCAGCGTGGAGCATACGCCATAGACGGCGCAACAAGCCTCCTACTACCAACCCGTAGGAGTGGTACGTCACCGGACAGTTCTTCTCTCTCAAGGCAAGGGCATCTACCGGAACTCTCCCTCCGGTGGACTTGCGGGCGGTGCGGATCATGCGAACCATCTAAAACCTAAAGCATTTAAAATTAAGTTAGATAAGAGTTAAACAAAAATTTTATTTTGAAGAAAAGTTGGGGTAAGATGAATAAAGTGACCCCATTAAATAACACATTCAACCCACACTTTTGTAAAATAGTTTTTAAGAAAATAGGGTTCTTAAATACGTCCATTTCTTCCTAGGTCCAAGTTCCTACGGGCAACCTGGCTCTGATACCACTTCTGTCACACCCGGTTTCTCCGAAGAACAACCGAGTGATTATCACATGTATGCCAGGATCATTTTATCATACATGTGATGACAAATAGTGAAACATCATTTATTACAAGCCAGGTGTCGAATATAGATAAGTCTTACATAGCATACGTCTCGATGGACGATAATAAGTTCATGACATAAATAAAACAGCAGCGGAATATAAATCTTGTGGGCTCCGTCACAGGTGTTGCCCGGGGGACTCCGTGAACCTAGAATCCTTCTTCAGGTCCGAAGTCTTGGTCATTGAACACCACATCATCCCCTTGACCTGAGAAGCAATTTAAACCAACAAATATGCAAGTTTGAGTACCGTTGGTACTCAGCAAGTGTGGGAAAGTTATTCATGCATGGCCAGAGCAAGGAGAGGTTAGACTCATGTGTTAAAGCACTACGCAATTATTACCTATCATCTTAGCTTATTAAGCACCTACAATACTACACAGGTGAAAAGGATCCCAATCCCTCAACCCATCATCGTCATCAAGTAAACATAATCTCATCTCCAATGTTAAGCTTCCCGCTTAACATCCACAACTTCCCAATTCATAAATCTCTAATCATGAATAAGTCCAAGCCGCTCTTGACCGTGAGCACGGCTGTCATGAAAGTTTTGACTCTGCAGAGTTTGCACCACTGTACCCACATGTAGTGATTTCATCCCCCGTTGCCGGGTGGACTAAAAGAACCTCCATTATGCCAGTGGCCGCGAACCACATTCACACTTCCTAGGTGTGTAGCCAGGAGATCACTACGAGGCCTTTACAAAGGGATTCCCAATGAGCATGGGCCCACTGAGGTTTCACCCCTAACAGCATACAAGAGGCTCCAACCCCGCTGCAGTGGCCCCCTCTTGAGCCTTGCGGTTCATATGGTAGTCCAGCTGACACTTATTCCCCGCACCATCCAACGCACCCATACTACGCCGGGGATACACCTAATTAATTGGTCAAGCTGCCCCATCTCAGCATGTGGTTGGCACGGTAAAGCCAGGTTACATGCTCCATGAACCGGTCCTTAGGATCCAGGCAAGTACTAAACATAAACCCGAGTCTCGTGCACCCAGCACCAACCGAATCATCCAACTTGCCTCGATCCCTACCTCTACATAACTCATAATATCTCATTCAAGAGTAAGATAAATAAAATTGATGATCTCATATCCCAATTATCTCATTCTAAGCATGGCTAACCATAAGCATATAAATAAATGACATGATATAATAAATCCCAACCCAAGCTACAAGGAAATAAGGTAATGCAATTCTAGGGAAACTTACTAGCATGGGTTTCATATTTCAATTGACAATGCAAATAATTCTATCTACGCATCCTAGCATAGGATCAAAGTGGTCAAGGACACTTGCCTTCTTCCTGCTGCTCTGGGAATGGAATGTCTTGGTCTTGGAAGTGGAGAACATGCTCTGGGGCAGGTTCTACTCATGCCAATACACATAGCAAAAGAAAACAACAATCCATAAGACATAGTTCACACTTTCACTTCATACAAACCACACATTCACACCTATGAAAGGCATTCACATTTCTAAGTGTTGTGGTTACTCTACATGTGTTGATTTTTGGCCTACAGGCACTTTTAAACATATGTATATGATTTCTAACTTTTGTATTCAGATTTCGGTTTGCACACTATATATGAATTTCCAATTTGAACAAATTCTTTATATTTAATTAATACACTTCTTAGCTACCAAGTTTGCATGAAAGGTAATTTCCTACTCCGAATAGGTTTTCAGATCTTCTACCAAATCCTAAACTGAAGTTTTTGGATTTGGAGACTTCATTTATCATTTTCTAATTATGCATACCTATTTTCCTATATTTTTCATATTTATTTTCTATGCCTAAAAGTGAGTTTTAATATTAAATAGTAGGACATATCATCTAAACAGAATAGGTTCTGATCTAAAATATTAAATAATATATTTTTGAACTTCTCCTCTGATGTGAACTAATTTAAATTTATTTTATCAGTTTTCAGAATTATTTCCTAGCCTAAAAATGTGTTTCTATAACTAATGAATATGAACAACAATTAGACAGATTCATTTCAGCCTAAAATCTATTTTTAACTCATTCTAAAGTTTTCCAAGTGCTAGGAGAGTTTAAATTTGAATTTGTACATGTGTTTGCCTTACCTTTTAAATTTAAATCCTAGTCACATATTCAAATTTCTGAATTTAATATCATATAAGGTCAAAAAGGTAAATCCACCCTACTGCAGGATCTAATTTGTTATTTCATAAATTTCCAGGGGTCTAACTAACCATAACAGAGGGGTTTTCCTAATTTTTATTAAGTCCAGGGGCTAAAACTGATTTTTAAATGAATTTACATGAATTTCTGAAGTTCCAGGGGCTAGATCAGAAGTTTCCGGGGCTAGCTCGTGTTTTCCGAGATCCCCAGGGGGTAGCGCGTAAGAATCCCACCCTTTATAACGCGGGGCTGATGTAGACCGTTCGATTTAAAATAGACGGCTCAGATTAGATCGCCGAACCGGTACGCGCGGGTTTTAATTCTACCGTGCGATTTAAAATAGACGGCTCTCAAGGGGCCACGTCGCCCTGGCCGGAGCCAGCCAGCGCTGCCCGGCGGCGCGCGGCAGCGGTAGGCGGCGATCTCGCCGGAGATCTTTGGGTTTTCGTCTATACTTCCTAAAACCTGGATTTCATGGCATAGAACGGTAGAGGGGAGGTCGGGGATCTCACCTCGGGGTTTTTATTGAGCTCGGAGGCCCTGGAAGGCGGTTGGCGGTGAGGTCCGAGATGAAATAGCGGCGGTGCTCGCCGGAGCTGTGTCTAGAGCGCAAAACACCGGATTTCCTTCACCTGCGAGATTCCCCGGAGGCGGTGGAACATGATCAGCATGTTAGATCAGGAAATCCGAGCGAGGATCGAAGGAAAACGGCGGTAGAAGCTTCGGTTCTCACCGGGAGGAAAAACAGCCGATCGGGGGGGAACAGGGCGATGTCGACGTTTATATAGGCGAGGGGGGGCGGTCTGTTGGGATCTAGTTGGAGTCGTCCGGGACCGGGAGTCGGGCTGGGGGCGCGGGTTTCCGGAGTTGGTTGCAATCGGGCGCGAGGAAGAGTCCGGCCGTTGGGGCACGCCGGAGGTAGGAGATGACACGCGGGGCCCGCGTGTCAGTGAGAGGGAGAGAGGGCGTGCGGTCGTGGGCTGGCGCCAGGGGGGGAAGAATAGTGGGCCGGCTGGCGGATTTCGGCCCACTGGCCGGTTGGGTTTTCTTTTTATTTTTCCTTTTCTTTTCTGTTTTGATTTGAATTTGAATTTGAATTTCTGCACCACATGCAATACGTCCAAAAATTTTTAAATTCCCCTCTTAACAGATTTTGGGGTGTTACATTTGCTGATCTTTAACAGACCATAAATCACAGTTTACTTGGCCAATGGAGGTGTGGGATATAGTTCTGGAAAGGTGTTTAAGTACTCTAGAACTTTGTTGTAGACTTCCAGGGCAGAATCACATGTTAAGATGGTCTAAGTCCCAGACAAATGCAAACTGTTCAGAACCAGGACAGATTTAAAATACTCTCTGGACTGTTCTGATTTTCAAGCATAACTTCCAGTAGAAAAATCTAAAATTTTCACATGACACCTTTTTCGAAAGGGTAGGAGATGTGTTACATCTTTGTAATTCAAAGTTTCTACAATTTCAGCACAGAATTCAGTGGAAAGTAGAGTTGAAAACAGCAACTTTCAAAGATGGTGCTGTTGAAATTCTTCCAGAAATTCGGTTCACTTTGAATTATCATAACTTTTTAACCAAAGCTGATCTGAGGGCAAATAAATACTCATTGGAAAGATACTGAAGTTAACTTTAACTTTGGTATCCAGCTTGAGTCTTTAAAATGCACAGCATTAGATCAAAATCTAGAATATGTAGAAACTGGTCATTCGGGCAGAGGGATGACAGTTGAACTCATATGAGAGATTGTTGTACCCTAGGGGGTTTAAGTACTTCCAATGGGGTAGAACATACTCATGAGTGGTTATCTTCAACTAGTGAAAGATTTGAGTATATGTCCTACTCAAGTTTCTTTTGCTAGAGACCATGTTTGTGTCATATTGAAGATAAAAGTGTAGTATACGTAATGACAAAGCGATATTAACATCTTGTAGTGACCAAACCTAGTTGGGATGAACTTCCAAAGAGGAAGTCCATCATTTTGGATTTAACTAGCTTGTATTTGGTCTGGTAATGGAGTAGCTTGTGCAAAGTTATTACATTATCTATATACGAGATGTATCGCATGTTTTACTGTCATTATGATTTACGCCTATTTTATTGGACTGCATGAAGTATGTTGCGGGACTGATTTTTATTGTCGTATGGTTGCAGATAGTTCGCACTCGGGCCATGCATGAGGTCGGTGGCTCTAGCCAGAAGGGGGATGATGACTCCCAGCCACCTGCCTACGACAGTACCCTGCAGCAAAAACAACCTCTGTGACACGACCTCATCGGCCTTGTCGAGCCAGGATCACGCTGAGGGGTGCTGCGTTGCACAGCACCGGATAACACACGTCAAAGTTACAAAGTGGAAGCAAAGTTTTATTACATAAACCAGTTTATGAACATTTTTACAATAAAATAGTTCAGTCCACACTCACGGGCATATACTATGCATTGAGTTCCCGTTTATCCCGTGAACGTGTCCCCGCTAGCACGCACACACACTAACACGGCGGAGTGCACGACTCCCACTCGACGGGGTTCCCCTTCTGGGGTTCCGTCTCCTCCTCGGGAGTCCCTTCCTCATAGAAATCTGCAAAAGATTCAAACACAAGCAGTGAGCGTGATGGCTCAGCAAGACTGACCCGTCTCTCCGATACATGGAACTTCTACATGATGGGTACAGGGTACATGAGGTAAATAATTTGCAAAGGACTCGCCTAATTATGTGAACCTTACTTTCAATGTTTTAGCAGCAGGTTGTGGAGAACCTTACGCTAAGGCACATGAGAGAGCCGTAATCAAACAAGAAACGCATTTCTCTCACGTACTTTGCCCAAAGTTTAAAAGAACTTTAATTAGCACTAGGCTACAACAAGACATTAACAAGCAAAGTATAACATTCAAATCAGCAAACTTTTAACATGTATCTAGCCTGTTCTTTCTACGTCATGGTACAGTGAACAAGTGGTACTCACTGACCGTGAGGCACGGCGATTATAATCGATTTACACCTGCAGGGTTACCCGAATAACCCGTCACGTACGCCCATACTCGATGTTGCCTACAGCAACCATCACTGATGTCGTAGGCAACCAC
Source organism: Neostapfia colusana (assembly GCA_030760725.1). Classification (NCBI taxonomy): domain Eukaryota; kingdom Viridiplantae; phylum Streptophyta; class Magnoliopsida; order Poales; family Poaceae; genus Neostapfia; species Neostapfia colusana. The sequence continues at coordinate 42,236,067 of JASWHV010000013.1, read as the reverse complement.
CTTTCATCCGTCAGCCAAATGTTGAACTGGTCCAATCGTTCCGAGCAAGAGGTCTCTGTGCGCGCATCCACAGTGCCGCCAGCCGATTTACACCTCGAGCTCTCAACCTACCCTCTGAACGACCAGCTATGCCTCAACCCCCAGCTACCCGAGTTACATCGGTTTCTCGGTACCCATATAGCCGGTAGGTCTTCAGTACTGTTCTAGCTTGTTCAACAGGCCTGCACACGGGTCGGTCCTCAATCGACACAAGCGGAGCTATATCACCCAGGCCCCAAAGTCCTGCTGCACTTACTCTTCGCTCGGTCTCATTTTTATTTCCATGTGTTTCATTTGCTATCTTTACCCGGGCGATGTGCCTCTAGCCTATTCTTGCGAGCAGTTCCTACTACTCGACTTGTACCGAATCATATACTGTCTTTGCATTGCAGTAGCTAACGAGGTTTTCAAACCTAATCCCATCCCAGGGTTTTCTTGGCTATGCATTTGGGTTTCAAACAAGACTCTAATGCAAGAATTTATTGAGTGCTCAAAGTAAGTTCTCAAAACAGTAAAACTTTGTAAAAAGGTTAATGCGAACCGGAGCTTGCCTTGCTGCTCTTGGTCGTAGGCTAGCTGCTCTCTGGGAGTGAAGAAGTCTAAGACTTCAGGCTCCTCCTCAACCTTAGCGACTACATGAGATAACTTGTAATGTATCAATTTAAATGCATTTGAATTGAACTTAAACTTGTCAAGACTATAAGTCTTACTAGACAGACCCAATTACTCTGAAATTTTTACTGTGGTTTGGTTACAACCTAAACAGAGACTTAGACAAGTTTTATTTGCAGCAAAGCTTATTTGATCTCTCCACAAATAATTATGTACTTGACCTTAATTGGAGCTCCTAGGGTGTTCTACGGATTTTCATGGAGCAAGCCATGACTTTCATAAAACTAGGTTTTCAGGGAGTTCTAATAGAGTTGGTCTCACTTAATTGGAAGGTTCCTAGTTAAAGATATGAGCTAAACAAGTTCAGAGAAATTCTGAAAATGTTTCTGGACATTTTACATTTTCTCTGGAACAGTTTTATTAAACACACCATTAGGTGGATCAAATGAGCTCAAATGGATCTGAAATTTTTATGGTAGTTCAGGGATATTTTGGTGAACATCCCAGCTAAATTTCTTTTCCTCCAAAGGGTTCTCCAGTTAAAATTCTAACCAGTTTGAATTTTGAAGAATTAATTCTGAAGAAATAAGGATTTTCATGAAGTGAAACTTGATTTGCTAGAAAGTACTAAGAGAGCTGAATCCAACAAAATTTGGTTCACTCAATTTGGAGTTTCCTAGCCAAAGTTATGTGGGTTTGAAGTTTGAACTAAATCTGAAGATCGGGAAAAAGTTTAAACCGCTGCACGTGGGACCGGGGATACGTGTCAACTTCTCAGCGGTCGACACACTTGGCTACGGAATCCTTCACGTGCAGCCGCAACCGATCCGGTGCCACAGCGAATCCCGGTTTTAAAATATCTGACACTGACGCGTGGGACCGGGGGCTTCGTCTACCTTCAGCCTCCCGCGCTCGGCCGCCACGACCCCTCGCCGGAGAGCTCGCCGGTGGCCTCTGCCATGCACCAAACTCTATGATTTTGGCCGCCTCTGCCTAAATCCACCCGGGGAACACGATGCTGGGCTCAGCTCGTCATGAAAATCATCGGCACATAGTCGGCGACGAGCGGCAGCTTTGGAAGAACTTCAGCCGTGTCGCCCGGCCTCCCTAGTGACAAGGACCCGTCAACTGGGACAGGCCACTCACCCGGGAATCGCATTGGGTGGTGCCGTGTTGTGTGGCACCCAACAGCACACATATGAGGAACAATGTATTACATAAAACAATAGCGGAAGCTTACAAGTTTTTCTTTGTAAATAATTTACATCAAGTAACTACAGCGGAAGTCTATATCAACTCACGTCGAATAACTAAGAGAACTCGAAATGAAGTCCAGCCTGCGGACTCCTCTCGCTAGCAACACGAAGACAACAGCAGCGGCTGGGTCCTCCCTGTGTTAAACGACTCGGAAGTCTTCGAGTCTCACTGGACAACCTTCTGTTCAGCATCGATGTTAACCTGCAAAACCACTTATATAGCAAGCGTGAGCACATAGGCTCAGCAAGTCTGACCCGTCGCTCCTAAACAAGAAACTCTACATGCACGACGGTTGCAAATGGGTCGGCTATATTTGCATAAAGGACTCGCCTAAGGTTGATCCTTAACTTTCAGCTTTTTAAGCCTCATTGTGCGGACCTTGAGCCGAAAAGCATCGCAACTCCACAATCAAACAAGAAACGCTTTGTTGCAATGCTCCTTGCACAAAGTGAAAGTAAAGTTTAATGAGCCTATCTCTAAATCAATCATGGTTGAAGTACAAATTACATCACAGCCTTATCAAGTTCAACAGATAACCAGTTCCAGTTGTTACTACATCAAGACGCAGTGGGCAAGTATGCTCATATAACCGCGAGCGACGGTGATTCGAACCAGTACACGCCCGGACTACATGACACGTACACCCGTACTCCTAGTTGCCGGCAGCAACCTCGACTGACGTTGTACGCGGCCACCTTTCCCAAGATCTTCCACATTGGACGCAGTCCAACTGCCCCGAGTACGCAAGCTCCCTCAAGGTACATACCCGCAGTGGTATGTTCTTAAGCGAGGTACCTCCTGCTACCCTGACGTCGAAAGCATAAGGCAGTTGGAAAAGTCCCACTATGGATCTCCCAAGGTACATCGGTTTCCTGGGTCCCATATAGCCAGTATGCGCCCGGTACACAACTCAAACTTGTCCAACAGGGCCAAGCACGGACAGGCCTTAACCGACACAGGCAGGGCTATGCACGCACGGCCTGCAACCTGCTGCATCTAAACCTCCCTGCCCGGTCTCCATTTCTTATGTGTGAAGTTTCCTCATCTTTTCTAATTCGGACCCGTTCCGAGTAAACCAGCCCTAAACTCGCGAGTAGATTCCAACTACTCGACTTCTACCGAACCTTTCCTACTAACATTAGCGTAGCCAAATCCACTCGAGGAGGTGCTATTCTACCCTTTTCCCTCTTAGGTATTTCTGGTCATGCAAGTGGGGTTTTCAATATCATCTAGACTTACTGCAATCAATGATGCAAAGCTATGATCTCTACAAATGAAAATGCTTTATAAAACTGTTCAAATGCAAACCAGGGCTTGCCTGTTTTGCAGGTGACTAAGGTTACAATCAGTTATTGATGATCACTTGGTTTCCTCCCTCCTTGATCTTCACTTCAAGTCCTTCTCACCTTCTTCACGTATATGCTACACGATATGATCATGCATATGTATTTAATTGAAAAGCTTTTGCTAATAAGATCTAATGACAGTTTAAAAACTGGAACTATGTTTAAGAATTTAAAATGACACTTGTGCTAGTGGTTTGGGTTGGGCTTAAACACTAAGATCAAATGTTAAGTGCTTTTCCCACTTAAGTGTTGACCACCTTAAGAGGTTACACATAACAGTGGTGATCCAGAGCTCTAATGGAGCTGAGAATTTTCATGTGAGTTCCTTGTCATAAATAAGTCCTCTGGACCAAAATTTAGCACTTTTCATGGAGTGGTTTATTCAGAATAATTCTCCAAGTGTTTAGTCAAAGATGAATTAATTCTAAGGTAACACCCATGTTCATGTCAAACTCAGTGAACTACAATTTCAATTATAGTTCATAGAGTCTACATGAATTTTCCTAGGATTTTTGGAGCCAAGAATTGCCCAAAACTGAATTTACAAGTTTTGGAAATTCTCTGAAAATGTTTCTGTATTCATTTGAATACAGTAACTTACAATCTGAATTCTCCTGACCAAATCAACTCCAAATGAGCTGAAACGTTTACAGGAGTCTAAGAACACCCTAAAGAATTTTCTGGAAAAATTTGGGGATTTTTGGATCAACCAAACTCCCTCTAAAATTCTTTTGCTGAACATCTTTAAAGAATTTTCCAGAATTAAATAAAGACTTTCATACAATTGGGTTGCATATTTTGATAGAGTTTGTCAATCTGAATATAATACAATTTGAATCACTAAATTTGGAGGTTCCTAGCAAAAGTTATGCTCTTCGAAAGTTTGGTGGGAAAATCAGGAATTTGAATAAATCCGGGAAAAAGTTTAAACCTGACTGTGGGACCATGGCACGTGTCAGTCACCGGGAGCGCGCCACACGGGGCCACAGGGTTAATTCCCGCGATGTTACAATTGATCCCACGCCACAGAGTATCCAGCTACCTCTCCCGAGTCGCTGACAGGCGGGACCGGCGAGGTCGTCTTCAACCTCCTGCTCCCGCGCGATCCGGCCGCCGGGCTCGCCGGAGTAGCTCCGGAATCGGTCGTCCGGCCACTGCAGCTGCTGAAACTCACCGCTAGGCCCTATTTTAACCCGAGGAACACGATGGTGGGACTTTTTCAGACTGGCGAGGTTCCTAAAAAACCCCGCACCGGTGCAGCGGCTCTGAGGGAGTCCGGCAACGTCGCCCCGACGCTCTAGCCCGCCAAAAGTTCTCTGGAAATGTTCTACAGAACCAGTGGAGGTTGGCCAAGCTCGGCATGGCCGCATATGAGCTCGGGAACGGCTCCAACCTAGGGTTCACCGTGTACCCGATTCCCCTTATCGCGGTAGCCGTCGGAAAAGCCCGGAGCAAGTCGTCTACCATGGGTTTCATGCGACATTTTGTGAAGAAGAAAGGTTGCTACACCAGTCTAGGTTCTGTGTGCGAAATTTGCAGAGCTCTAAATGAATATAACTCGAGAATTTCATGGATTCTTACCCGCAGGTCAGTTTTCACCGGTCGGATAGGATCTCCGAAATTCGTCGACCAGAGGCGAAGACAGGCTTTGTGCTTCGGGTGGAAGCTGCACGGAGCTCCTGCGCATCCAAAAGTGGCCTCACTTGGTCGTGACAAGCTCTGGAGGAGGCTGTCCACGGGAGCACGTCGCCGCCGGGGTGTTCGGCCGCCGCGGGAACTCGATGTTCTTGGCGTAGAGGGCACGAACGCACTTGGCGATGGCTCGTGGAGGCCCAGGGGTCTACGGTGGTGTGGTTTGGCAGCTCAGAAGCGCTGCTCACTTGAATTGCCCGTGCTCCCGAGTGATCGAAGAGGGGCGGCCGCGTTTCTATCTTTCAGTGCGAGGGAGAGGAGAAACAGCGCCGTGGCTTCGGTTAAGAGACGGGAGAATGAGTGAGGCGGTAGCTACCGACGTCCAGCAGCTCTCCAGCGCGAAGGGGAACCAGCAGGAGCTGGCTGCCGCTGTCCCTCGGTGTCGCCCGGAGAGGAATCGGTCTCGGCCGTTTCTTCGGTGGGAGGAGAGCAAATGAAGACTGTGGACTGAAGATATTTTGCAAATTTCAGTGCTCCCAATGACATGTGGGTCCCACATGTCAGTCCTTCATTATCCCCCTCTAAAATATCTCCCAAGTCTGAATATTGATGGAATTCATTTGTGGGAATTCAAATCTGATATGCATTTGGATAATTGGGCATGTTTCATCCAAATTCAAATGTGTGTTTGAATTCTTTGTCATTTAAAGTCCATTTGAAAAAAATGGGTCGCAAATCATTTCCATAAATTATGAAACTTTGCACACCTCCTAATTTTGACCCAAGGAATTCAAATATGAAATCTGATTTTTATTTTGGCTGCTGCAAATGAGATTTTCAGCACAAAAGTTTTGAATTCCATTGTGTTGTCCTCATTCAAATTTTTGTTTGAACAAATTGTTCCAAATCTGATTTTTTTCTCTCACACATATGGGAACTTCCCCCTCTTTGTTTTAGGCCCCTCTTGGGTTCCAAGTCTTCAATTAAACATTTAAACTTGTGTGAATAAAACACTCATGTGTGTTATCACATGTGGAAAAGTTTTAACAAGTCCCAAATTTCATACATATGAAACCAACTTTTGTAAACAAGTGTTTCTTTGTATTCATAATTTTGGGACCTTTACACCTAGCACCCCAAATGATCGAGCACAAGGCCGTAGAGCATCAGTGGACCCTAGGAAAGATCGACATGAGCTCCATGGAGCTCGGAAATGGCTGTACTGGGCTGTCACCGTGCGATCTGGGCCGGAAATTGGGAATTCTTCTAAAACTCGAAGAACAGTGGCTCCTATGGACTCGCACGGACACCTAGAAGTGCTTCCCTCCGTGAGAGGACGAGTGGTGCAGTATCTGTTACGAATTTTTGCGAATCAGTCTGGGCATCCCTTTTGTATACCATCACAAAATCTTGAAATTCCGGTGTGGTTAGTTTATGTCACGCTGCTGGGGCTTGCGGGAATGAAAGAGGGACTGAAGGCAACCTTTTTGCTATTCACACCTCGGAGAACGACGGGCTGTGGTGACCGGACGGGTCTTCTCCGTGACGGCGGCTTGGGCTGAACTGAAGAATGGAAGAACGTCGCAGTGGAGCTCGGGGAAGGTTGATCAGGGTCTGGAACTGGTGCGAGGACGTCAAGGAGGACTAGGCGCACTCGGTGATGGTCTCAGATTGCTGTGACAACCACAGGATCGGCCTGGCGACGAGGGACCGAGAGCTCAGCCGTGCGGCGAGGTGTTTTGGTTTTTTGGGTGCGAGCACGTCGGAGCAGCGGTGAGAATCAACGGGAACGGCTCGGGCGTGTAGATAAGGGCCCCGAGAGGCGATTCAGCGACAAGGGGCGGCAAGCAGCTGCCGTCCTCGCCGTTTTCTCACCGTGGCGGCAGCTCGGTTGTGCGCGAGAAACCGAGATCAAGTCTTCAGTCGGTTAAACTGTTTAGTGAGGCTGACATGTGGGTCCCACCCCGGTTTTAACCTCTGAAATTGAATTTTCCCCCACTGCTCTAAACAGTAGAGACCCAAATAACCCTGGTTATTTGAATTATCTACCCTCTGGCCATTTGAATTGGATAGAATTCAAATTGGGGTTTGTTTGAATATATTTTCAGCACCTATGCAGTTTGAAATTCAAATAAAGTTTGAATTTGCTAAACTTAGCTCATTTCAGGATCAACTCCAAATGGAGTGAAAATTGGTGTGTGAGCTCACAAAAATGTTCTGAATAGGAATATGCCTCCAACTTTTGGATTCATGGGATGGAAACAGTTTAAATTTGAATTTGAGTTCAAAACTCCCTCTTTCTATTCATACCCAAAAAGACTTCAAAAAGGTTTTGAGGTTGGGTGAAATTTGGCATGGACATTCCTAGCAAGGTGTAGGAGTTTTTTATAAGCCCAGCCCCTATATGATGCATGTGGAAAATACCACTTTTGCATTTTGTTAGTTTATTCCCTAATGAGCATGTTGATGGTGTTTACTTGCTCTTCAAATGTATTCAACAAGTTTCTTCAAATGAAGTGTGTGTGTGGTGATGAACACTTTGAATATGTGCCAAAAACTTAGGCCCTTACATTCCTCCCCCCTTAAAAGAATCTCGTCCCAAGATTATAAGGTGAAAATGAGAGAGAGGACGGTGGCAAAATTACTGTATATGCGACGTGAAAAAGTCGGGGTAGTTAGCGCGAAGAAATCCTTCGCTCTCCCATGTCACTTCATCTATGGAGTGATTACTCCATAGAACTTTGTAGAACCACAATGTACGGTTGTGTGTGGTTCGAGCCTTTTCATCTATAATCTGAACCGGTTCCTCCCGATAGGTGAGATCCGGTTTCAGTTCCTCTATATCTTCCAGCTGACTGGTAGTTGATAGCTTGAGACACTTCCTCAGCGGGGAGATGTGAAAGACGTCGTGCGCACCGGAAAGTGCTTCTGGTAATTTCAGACGGTATGCTACTGATCCACATCTTTGGAAATGGACCGATGAATCGGGGTGCCAACTTTCCCCTCACCCCGAATCTATTCACGCCCTTCATTGGAGACACAGGTAGGTATATGTGATCCCCGACTTCAAACAGTAATGGGCGTCTTCTCTGGTCCGCATATTGTTTCTGTCGGGATTGAGCGGCTTTTAGGTTCGCTTGAATCAGCCGAACCTTTTCCTCCGCGTTGTTGACGATATCAACCCCGAAGGTAACCCTTTCGCCAGACTCACACCAATTCAGTGGGTGTGCGGCATTTTCTCCCGTATAGCGCCTCGTAAGGCGCCATCTTGATGCTGGCTTGGTACCCATTGTTGTACGAGTACTCGGCCAACGGCAAGTGATCATCCCAGTTCTTGCCGTGGTTGATAGCGCAAGCTCGTAGCATATCTTGTAAAATTTGATTTACCCGCTCGGTTTGCCCATCCGTCTGCGGGTGGTATGTGTAAAGGTCCCCAAAATTATGAATACAAAGAAACACTTATTTGCAAAAGTTGGTTTCATATGTATGAAAATTGGAACTTGTTAAAACTTTTCCCCACATGTGATAACACACATGAGGATTTTGCTTCACACAAGTCAAATGTTTATTTGAGAACTTGGAACCCCAGAGGGGTCTAAAACAAGGATGGGAAGTTCCCATATGTGTGAGAAAACAAAAAAAATCAGATTTGGAACAATTTGTTCAAACAAAAATTCAAATGAGAAAAACACAATGGAATTCAAAACTGTTGTGCTAAAAATCTCATTTGCAGCAGCCAAAATAAAAATCAGATTTCATATTTGAATTCCTTGAGTCCAAATTAGGGGGTGTGCAAAGTTTCATAATTTATGGAAATAGTTTGCAACCCATTTTGCAAAATGGACTTTAAAAGACAAAGAATTCAAATACCTATTTGAAATTGGATGGATTGTGCCCAATTATTCAAATGCAGTTTAATTATCAACTCCACACAGTTGAATTTCATCATTTGCAGATTGTTGAGATATTTTGGAGAGATAAGGGCGAGATGGGACCCACATGTCATAGGTACCAAAATAGCTACACAAAAGAGATGGGTCTCTGTTTTGCTGCCTTCAGGGGAGCGATAGCATCTGCTCGGGACAGCACGCCCGCAGCTGGTCGGCCGCCCCAGCAACCGACTCCAGCGCCGATACAGCCCCCCCCCCCCCAGCGCCCTCATCCATCCACAACGTGCTCTCCCTCTGCTCACGGACAGAGCACAGAGGCTTTTCCTCTCCCTCACGCAGAGCCGAGCGAGTACGCCGCCGCCGTCGTTTGCTCGACAGCCGGCCAAACGGGCGCGAACAGCAGCTAGTCAGTAGCCGGATAGCACCGGCGCAGCTCCCTCTCCCTCCTCACCGCATCCCTGACCGGTGATCGGCTCTCCAACCCCGGGAGCAACGAGGCCGCGCGAAGGCCGAATAGGACCTGATAAGGAGGCTTCCGCGGGCAGCCCAACCGGGCGCTTGTAACGGCTAAGTACCAGCGCCTCTGGACGCGCCAAGGCACCCTGCTGCTCCCCTCCAAAGATCAGACCGTGCCATGCATCGCCGGGAGTGAATTTTGAAAAGTTGCTCCGGCGTACTCCATCTGACCTTCCGGCACGGTAATCCCGAATTCCTTCCCAATTCTCAATCTTTGTTCGTCAAAGGTTGCACGAAGGGCCCAAAGCGATAGGCGATCCTTTTCCCTTCACGGTTCCAGCCTAAAACTGCACATAGACCGAGTATTTCATGGGTTTCTACTGGCGACCAAACCGGAGGACCGCGGTCGCACGGTGAAAGCATGGTTGCCATCATTCTCGAACATTTTTGAGGCTAGGCCGAGCTTCCCCATCGTTCACTGGTGCTGTAGCACCATTTTGTCGAACTGTTGGTGCACTAGGATGGCCGGCCGACGTCGCCGATGAAGTGCCGGGCTGCCGCAGCGTCGCTGGCTAGCATAGAGATTTTGCCGGCCCGGGGAAACCTTACCATCGTGCTCAGCAGGGCAGGTTAGGCTCTGGCGGCGAGCAAGGGCTCGAGCAGAGGCCGGGAGATCGAGTTCCGGCGATCTCCGGCGAGGGCGGCGGCGCGGGGACCCGGAGCGCGGGAACTGACCCGAGGTAGAAGAAGGGGTCGGCGGGCCCAGTCGTCAGTGAGAGAGAGTTTAACACCCTGATCCTCTGTGGCTGTGGGATCCCGTGTTACTGCACAGAGGAATATGTGTGGCCCCGTGTGCCGTTGATTCTGTAAGTGACACGTGCCCCATGGCCCACAGTCAGGTTTAAAGTTTTCCCCGGATTTATTCAAATCCCAGATTTTTCCCCCAAACTTTAGAAGAGCATAACTTTTTCTAGGAACCTCCAAATTTAGTGATTCAAATTGGGTTAGATTCAGATTGACAAACTCTATCTGAATATGCAACCCAATTTGTATGAAAGTCTTTATTTAATTCTGGAAAATTCTTTAAAGCTTTTCAGCAAAAGAATTTTAGAGGGAGTTTGGTTTATCCAAAAATCCTCAAATTTTGCCAGAATATTCTATAGGGTGTTATTAGACTCCTGTAAAAGTTTCAGCTCATTTGGAGTTGAATTGATCAGGGTAATTCAGATTGTAAGTTCCTGTATTCTAATGAATACAGAAACATTTTCAGAGAATTTCCAAAACTTGTAAATTCAGTTCTGTGAAATTCCTAGCTCCAAAAATCCTAGGAAAATTCATGTAGACTCTATAAACTATAATTGAAATTGTGGTTCACTGAGTTTGACATGAACATGGATGTTACCTCAGAATTAATTCATCTTTGACTGAACACTTAGAGAATTATTCTGAATAAAGAATTCCATGAAATGTGCTAAATTTTGGTCCAGAGGACTTTCTTGTGACAAGGTACTCACATGAAAATTCTCAGCTCCATTAGAGCTCTGGATCACCACTGTCATGTGTGATCTCTTAAGGTGATCAACACTTAAGTGGGAAGAAGCACTCAACACTTGATCTTCGTGTTTAAACCCAACCCAAACCACTAGCACCAGTGTAATTTTAAATTCTTAAACAAAGTTCAAGTTTTAAAATGGTTTTTAGATCTCATGAGCAGAAGCTTTTCAATTAAATACATATGCATGATCATAACGTGTAGCATATACGTGAAGAAGGTGAGGAGGACTTGAAGTGAAGATCAAGGAGGGAGGAGAACAAGTGATCAAGCTCCAAGTGATCGTCACTAACTGATTGTAACAGTAGTCACCTGCAAAATAGGCAAGCCCCGGTTTGCATTTGAACCGTTTTATAAAGCATTTTCATTTGTAGGGATCATAGCTTTGCATCGTTGATTGCATTACGTCTAGATGATATTGAAAACCCCACTTGCATGACCAGAAACACCTAAGAGAGAAAAGGGTAGAATAGCAACTCCCCGAGGGAATTTGGCTACGCTAATGTTAGTAGGAAAGGTCCGGTAGAAGACGAGTAGTTGGAATCTACTCGCGAGTTTAGGGCCGGTTTACTCGGGACGGGTCCGAATTAGAAAAGAGGAGGAAAGTTCACACTTAAGAAATGGAGACCGGGCAGGGAGGTTTAGATGCAGCAGGTTGCAGGCCGTGCGTGCATAGCCCTGCCTGTGTCGGTTAAGGCCCGTCCGTGCTTGGCCCTGTTGGACAAGTTTGAGTTGTGTACCGGGCACATACTGGCTATATGGGACCCAGGAAACCGATGTACCTTGGGAGATCCATAGTGAAACTTTTCCAACTGCCTTAGGCTTTCGGCGTCAGGGTAGCAGGAGGTACCTCGCTCAAGAACATACCACAGCGGGTATGTACCTTGAGGGAGCTTGCGTACTCGGGGCAGTTGGACTGCGTCCAATGTGGAAGATCTTGGGAAAGGTGGCCGCGTACAACGTCAGTCGAGGTTGCTGCCGGCAACTCGGAGTACGGGTGTACGTGTCGTGTAGTCCGGGCGTGTACTGATTCGAATCACCGTCGCTCGCGGTCATATGAGCATACTTGCCCACTGCGTCTTGACGTAGTAACAACTGGAATTGGTTATTTTCGAACTTGATAAGTCTGTGCTATAACTTGTATTGCAACCATGATTGAATTAGAGATAGGCTCATTAAAGTTTACTTTCACTTTGTGCAAGGAGCATCGCAACAAAGCGTTTCTTGTTTGATTGTGGAGTTGCGATGCTTTTCGGCTCAAGGTCTGCACAATGAGGCTTAAAATCTGAAAGTTAAGGATCAACTTTAGGCGAGTCCCTTATGCAAATCTAGCCGACCCATTTGAAACCATCGTGCATGTAGAGTTTCTTGTTTAGTAGAGACGGGTCAGACTTGCTGAGCCTATGTGCTCACGCTTGCTATATAAGTGGTTTTGCAGGTTAACAACGATGCTGAAAAGAAGGTTGTCCGGTGAGACTCGGGAACTCCCGAGTCAGGTAACACATGGAGAACCCAGCCGCTGCTGCTTGTCTTCGTGTTGCTAGCGAGAGGAGTCCGCGGGCTGGACTTCACCTTGGGTGCTCTTAGTTATTCGACATGAGTTGATAAAGACTTCCGCTGTAGTTACTTGATGTAAAGTATTTACAAAGAAAAACTTGTAAGCTCCCGCTATTGTTTTATGTAATACATTGTTCCTCATATGTGTGTTGCTGGGTGCCGCATAACACGGCACCACCCAATGCGATTCCCGGGCGAGTGGCCTGTCTCGGTTGAGCGGGTCGCGCCAGCGTGGTATCAGAGCCACATTGGTAATAGCACACGGAATAAGGAAGGTATTACGACAAAAATTTAGGTTACGGTGAGGATACGGTACTAGGCCCACATAAGGATTACTATTAGCTTAATACAAAGGTGGCAACCTAACTTATTTGTTATGTCGGAAAATCGTGCATCTCGGGACGATTTATGTCTTGGGGGGTGCACGTAAGCGCTGTCCACCAGTGCGCACAAGCTGAAGGGTGGAGCCCCACGGGTGGCAGGTAACCCGATCCGCTTTAGTATCCTCTACGACTCCTCATGCCGTTTGGGGTACTCGAGCAACGTCTGTCCCAGGCATGCGTGGTGCAATTTGGGAAACCCCGTCACGTGGTTAGTAACGTGAACACGTAGCTCAAGGCGTGTTTGGCTTGAGAACACCTGTGCGAGTGATGACGGACAGGTGTAGGAACTGTATGGATACCGGGTTCGGTGTGCAGCCGGACCTGACGATTGAGTGTGACTTGTGCAGGGTTAACCACGAAACCGTAGTACGAATAGTACATGTTTGCTAGTGACCGTTTTAGTGCCACCTAAGTCACGTTATACCGGTATAATCCGGTTAGGATTTTCTTTTGGTGAGGCTACGTAGTACCGACATGCTTCTTACGGTGCATCGACGCCGTACTAAACATAATAACCCCTTTCCTTTGAAGAAATGACTCATGAACTAACTTTCAAATAAAAAAATGGAAGTTTGAAACAAATATTAGTTACTGAACTCTTATTTTGAGCTAAGATTCAAATGAGAGGAAGATTATACTTCAAAGATTTCAAAAAACAGAGTGCTCTGTTCTCGGCAGGAATTTGTGCTGGACTTCAACAGAGCATAACTCTGAGTAGCTTGACCCAATTAAGGTGTAAGATACAACTATGGAAATATTTTCAAGTGATCTACAACTTCGTTGTAGACCTCCAGAGCTAAATCACATGCTAAATGGGTAGAAAGTTCAGAGTAAGGTAAACTGTCCAGAACCAGGACAGCAACAAAACCTCTCTGGACCTTTCTGTTTTTAAGCCATAACTTTCTGTAGATAAACCCTTAAGAAGCCTATTATACACCATTGGAAAGATTATGAATGTGCAACATTGTTGTAGTTCAAAGTTTGTTCAGGTTCTTATTGTATTTACATATACAACTGTGATAAAATCAGCCATGTACAAAGGAGGTGCTGGCAAATTTTATCCAGGAATTCTGTCAAATTTGGAAAAATCATAACTTTTAATCCGGAGACGATCTGGGGGCATATGAGTACTCCGTGGAAAGATACTGAAGTTAACTTTAACTTTGGTATTCAACTTGAGTTATGAAAATGCTCTTAATTAGATCCAAATCTGGAGATAGTGCATAAAGGTCTGTCCTGTACAGATAAGCTGAATAGCTATGCCTACTAAGGAGTTGTGTAAACATGAATTTTGTTACTGCTTTTAAAAAGTTTTGACATATTCTTGTTTTCATTAGTCTCACATACTGCTGAGTTCTTGTTTAACTCATCTCAACTACATTTTGCAGTATGGTTCGTACTCGCTCTAGGAGTAGGGCCGGAAGTTCTCGTCGAGGCGGTGATGCTTCCATTCCACCGTCGGAACCACCATCCACGGAATGGATGGATCTTATGACTCGAGTTGTCGAGTCTAATCGAGAGAATGCTAGGCTACTCCAAGAAGCAACACAAGAACACACACGCTTACTCCAATCTTTGGTACAGCAAGGCGTACTCCAAAACACGCAACAAGTCGTTCCACCTCGGAACGCTTATCTGGACTTCTTGGCGACTCAACCGCCTATCTTTACTGAAGCCACCAAACCTGTGGAAGCAGATCAATGGCTTCGTGTCATGGAGTCTAAATTTGGAGTATTCAAGTGTGATGAATACCAGAAGACAAAGGTTGCCGCTCAACAACTCCATGGAGCCGCCGGAAACTGGTGGATGGATTATGTTGCCACCATTCCGGAGGGCCATCAAGTAACATGGAGAGAGTTTTGTGAAGCCTTTCGTACTCGTTACATACCACTAGGTATTATCAAGGCAAAGCGGGAGGAATTTTTGGGCTTGAAGCAAGGGGACATGAGTGTCCTCGAGTATGTCAGGAGATTTAATCTTTTGGCCCAATATGCTCCCGAATATGTGGCGAAAGAAGAGGCATGGTGTGACCTATTCTTCCATGGCCTGAGTGCCATATTACGGGAAAAGCTGGCTGTACACAATAACGGCAGTTACACCGACATGGTCAATGCGGCTTTCATTCAAGAGAAGCCGACACTTGAGTGGCAAGCGGAGAAGAGAAAGATGAGTAAGATCGAGCAGGCTAGCACAAGTCATGTGCCTCAGAAGTACCGTTTGGTGTATCAAACGCCAACCGGTGAAAGATGGAGGCCACCTGTACGATCAACTCCTCAGAGATTGATTGCTGGTCAAGTTTTACAACTTGCACCACCTCCACTGCCGCAGCATCAGACGGTGGTTTGTGCTCCATCGCTGCAGCCATATGTACCTAGCAGTCCACCGCAAGTCAACGAAGAACCAGAGAGGCATCCGTGTCTTACTTGTGGGCGTAAGGGCCATTATGCTAGGCAATGTTCGGATGGAATTCAAGGATGCGGGTCATCATATTTACAACAATACAACCCGTACCTCAATCTGCAGATAGGAGGGCAGATAAGGGGCAACATTCACTATACTGTGATTGATGATGTTCCGGAAGGAGAAGCCGCTTTAGCAGGGATGTTTTCTCTGAATCAGCTACTGGTTTTAGTTCTCTTTGATTCCGGTGCCACACACAACTTCATTAGCCAATCTTTTGTGGCTCAACATCAGCTCCAAACCGTTTATACAAAGAGGCAATACCTCATATCTTCGCCCGGGGGCAGCAGTACCGCAAGCGAGGTTGTCTCCCGAGCACCTCTTTGTTTGGGGGGTAAAATATACCCTACGACTCTCATTATCCTTGAAGGTCTGAAGATCGACATCATTTTGGGGATGTCGTGGTTGAATTACCACAGAGCGGTTCTTAACATCAGCTCCAGGACCGTTGAGCTCAACTCCCCACAGCACGGTCTTCACATATTAATTCTGGGCACCAGACGGCAACAGATTGCAACAGTGAACCACACGGAAGCTGTCAAGATAGAGGACATTCCGGTGGTACGTGAGTATCCGGATGTGTTTCCCGACGATTTACCGGGCATGCGCCTGAGCGAGACGTTGAGTTCAAGATCGAACTTATACCGGGAACCACACCGATGTCACGAAGGCCGTACAAGATGGCACCCAATGAACTGGCAGAATTGAAGACACAGCTGAATGACCTAATGAGCAAGGGATTTATACGACCAAGTTCGTCACCTTGGGGTTGTTCAGCGTTGTTTGTCAAAAAGAAGGACGAAACACTACGACTTTGTGTTGATTATCGTCCTTTAAACGCCGTTACCATCAAGAACAAGTATCCACTACCTCGCATTGATATGCTCTTCGATCAATTAGTGGGTGCGAAGGTATTTTCGAAGATGGATCTTCGGTCCGGATATCACCAGATTAAAATCCGGGCAGAAGATATTCCGAAGACGGCATTCTCAACGAGATACGGGCTGTATGAGTATCTCGTTATGTCTTTTGGTTTGACCAACGCCCCGGCACACTTTATGTACCTGATGAATTCAGTGTTCATGCCGGAGTTGGATAAATTCGTCGTGGTCTTTATCGACGATATCTTGGTGTACTCCAAGTAAGGGGAAGAACATGCTGAACATCTGCATATTGTGCTACAAAGATTGCGAGATCATCAGCTCTATGCAAAATTCAGCAAGTGTGAATTCTGGATTAATCAAGTACCTTTTCTCGGACACATTATTTCAGCGGAGGACATCGCTGTAGATCCGAGTAAGATTATCCAAGTACAGAAATGGGAGTCACCAAAGTCAGTACATGAAATCCGAAGCTTCCTCGGTTTAGCGGGTTACTATTGGAGGTTTATTCCGAGTTTCTCCAAGATTGCTAAACCGATGACGGGATTATTAAAGAAGAATACCAGATTTGTGTGGGGTGCTGCGTGTGAACAAGCTTTCAAGACCTTAGTGAAGCATCTAACAACAGCCCCAGTTCTTGCTCAGCCAGATACAACGAAGCCATTCGACGTTTATTGCGATGCATCTGGCATCGGTCTTGGCTGCGTGCTGATGCAAGAAAGACGAGTGGTCGCTTATGGATCTCGTCAACTCAGAACTCACGAGCAGCATTATCCAACTCATGATCTTGAGTTAGCTGCCGTGGTCCTTGCTTTGAAGATGTGGAGGCATTACTTGCTCGGAAATCTTGTACACCTCTACCCCGACCACAAGAGCTTGAAGTACATCTTCACTCAGAAAGAATTGAACATGAGGCAACGAAGATGGCTAGAGCTCATTAAGGACTATGAACTTGAAATTCATTATCATCCAGGAAAGGCAAATGTGGTCGCCGATGCGCTCAGTCGTAAGGCGCATATCCATCACCTAACTATTGCTGAAATGGATGATGAAGAACCAAGCCTCCGTGTCATCCCGTATGGAGCTCTATATAATCTTGCTCTCATTCCCACCATCCGAGAGGAGATCATGGAAGCTCAGCGAAAAGACAAGGGTATGTCTCACATACGGCGGAGGATAGACAATGGAGAAATGAAGTGCTTCCAGAAGGACGATGAGGGTACTTTGTGGTTTAATGACCGGATTGTAGTACCCCGGGATATGGGACTACGGAGGAAAATTTTGGATGAAGCTCATTTGTCCAAGTTTTCTATTCATCCAGGCAGTAATAAAATGTACCAAGATCTCCGGAAGAAGTTTTGGTGGACACGTATGAAACGTGAAGTCGCAAAGTACGTTTCAGAGTGTGATACGTGTCGAAGAGTCAAGGCCGACCATATGAAGAAGTCAGGCCTGTTGCAGCCATTGCAAGTACCGGCATGGAAGTGGGAAGACTTGAGTATGAACTTCATCGGCGGGTTGCCGATGACCTCCCACAACCATGATTCGATTTGGGTAATTGTGGACCGGTTAACCAAATCGGCACACTTCATCCCTGTGCATACTAGGTAGAACGTAAGGCAGTATGCGGAGCTGTACATAGCACGGGTCTTGTGCTTACATGGAGTTCCCCGCACCATTGTGTCAGATAGAGGATCGCTGTTCGTAGCCCGTTTCTGGGAACAGCTACATACATCCTTGGGGACGAAGTTGATTAGAAGCTCTGCGTATCACCCTCAAACCGATGGGCAAACTGAGAGGGTGAATCAAATACTAGAGGATATGCTGAGAGCATGTGCCATCCACCACGGTAAGAGCTGGGATGATCACTTACCGCTGGCGGAGTTCTCGTACTACAACGGATATCAGACGAGCATTAAGATGGCACCATATGAAGCTCTATACGGCCGGAAGTGCCGTACACCATTGAATTGGTGTGAATCCGCTGAACGAGTAACATTTGGGGTTGATCTTGTCAATGAAGCCGAAGAGAGAGTTCGGATAATACAAGAGAACCTCAAAACTGCCCAATCTCGTCAAAAGAGCTACGCGGATCAGAGACGTCGACCGCTGCATTTCGAAGTCGGAGAGCACGTGTATCTTCGTGTGTCTCCGATGAAGGGGATTCATCGGTTCGGTGTCAAGGGGAAACTTGCTCCCCGATTCATCGGTCCGTTTACTATCACGGAGAAGTGCGGAACTGTAGCCTACCGGCTGGAACTACCGGCAAGCCTTGCCGGTATTCATGACATATTTCACGTATCCCAGCTGCGGAAGTGTCTCAAGTTTACAGCTGCCATACGCACCGAAGACATCGACGAGTTGAAGCCGGATCTCACCTACGTCGAGGAACCTATTCAGATTATCGACGAAAAGACCCGGATCACCAGGAACCGGACTTTGAAATTTTACAATGTCCTATGGAGTAATCATACCCCGGAAGAGGCGACGTGGGAAACCGAAGATTACATCCACAAGAACTATCCGGAGCTTTTGTCATAAACCTTGTAATTACCTCCCACCTCGTTCTTCTGTTGAATCTCGGGACGAGATTCCTTTTAAGGGGGGAGGAATGTAAAGGTCCCCAAAATTATGAATACAAAGAAACACTTATTTGCAAAAGTTGGTTTCATATGTATGAAAATTAGGACTTGTTAAAACTTTTCCCCACATGTGATAACACACATGAGGATTTTGCTTCACACAAGTCAAATGTTTATTTGAGAACTTGGAACCCCAGAGGGGTCTAAAACAAGGATGGGAAGTTCCCATATGTGTGAGAAAACAAGGATGGAACCCCAGATTTGGAACAATTTGTTCAAACAAAAATTCTAATGAGAAAAACACAATGGAATTCAAAACTGTTGTGCTAAAAATCTCATTTGCAGCAGCCAAAATAAAAATCAGATTTCATATTTGAATTCCTTGAGTCCAAATTAGGGGGTGTGCAAAGTTTCATGATTTATGGAAATAGTTTGCAACCCATTTTGCAAAATGGACTTTAAAAGACAAAGAATTCAAATACCTAGTTGAAATTGGATGGATTGTGCCCAATTATTCAAATGCAGTTTAATTATCAACTCCACACAGTTGAATTTCATCATTTGCAGATTGTTGAGATATTTTGGAGAGATAAGGGGGAGATGGGACCCACATGTCATAGGTACCAAAATATCTACACAAAAGAGATGGGTCTCTGTTTTGCTGCCTTCAGGGGAGCGACAGCAGCTGCTCGGGACAGCACGCCCGCAGCTGGTCGGCCGCCCCCGCAACCGACTCCAGCGCCGATACATCCCCCCCCCCCCCAGCGCCCTCATCCATCCACAACGTGCTCTCCCTCTGCTCACGGACAGAGCACAGAGGCTTTTCCTCTCCCTCACACAGAGCCGAGCGAGTACGCCGCCGCCGTCGTTTGCTCGACAGCCGGCCAAACGGGCGCGAACAGCAGCTAGTCAGTAGCCGGATAGCACCGGCGCAGCTCCCTCTCCCTCATCACCGCGTCCCTGACCGGTGATCGGCTCTCCAACCCCTGGAGCAACACGGCCGCGAGAAGGCCGAATAGGACCTGATAAGGAGGCTTCCGCGGGCAGCCCAACCGGGCGATTGTCACGGCTAAGTACCAGCGCCTCTGGACGCGCCAAGGCACCCTGCTGCTCCCCTCCAAAGATCAGACCGTGCCATGCATCGCCGGGAGTGAATTTTGAAAAGTTGCTCCGGCGTACTCCATCTGACCTTCCGGCACGGTAATCCCGAATTCCTTCCCAATTCTCAATATTTGTTCGTCAAAGTTTGCACGAAGGGCCCAAAGCGATAGGCGATCCTTTGCCCTTCACGGTTCCAGCCTAAAACTGCACATAGACCGAGTATTTCATGGGTTTCTACTGGCGACCGAACCGGGGGACCGCGGTCGCACAGTGAAAGCATGTTTGCCATCATTCTCGAACGTTTTTGAGGCTAGGCCGAGCTCCCCCATCGTTCACTGGTGCTGTAGCACCATTTTGTTGAACTGTTGGTGCACTAGGATGGCCAGCCGACGTCGCCGATGAAGTGCCGGGCTGCCGCAGCGTCGCTGGCTACCATAGAGATTTTGCTGGCCCGGGGAAACCTTACCATCGTCCTCAGCAGGGCAGGTTAGGCTCTGGCGGCGAGCAAGGGCTCGAGCAGAGGCCGGGAGATCAAGTTCCTGCGATCTCCGGCGAGGGCGGCGGCGCGGGCACCCGGAGCGCGGGAACTGACCCGAGGTAGAAGAAGGGGTCGGCGGGCCCAGTCATCAGTGAGAGAGAGTTTAACACCCTGATCCTCTGTGGCTGTGGGATCCCGTGTGACTGCACAGAGGAATATGTGTGGCCCCGTGTGCCGTTGATTCTGTAAGTGACACGTGCCCCATGGCCCACAGTCAGGTTTAAACTTTTCCCCGGATTTATTCAAATCCCAGATTTTTCCCCCAAACTTTAGAAGAGCATAACTTTTGCTAGGAACCTCCAAATTTAGTGATTCAAATTGGGTTAGATTCAGATTGACAAACTCTATCCAAATATGCAACCCAATTTGTATGAAAGTATTTATTTAAGTCTGGAAAATTCTTTAAAGCTTTTCAGAAAAAGAATTTAGAGGGAGTTTGGTTTATCCAAAAATCCTTAAATTTTGCCAGAATATTCTCTAGGGTGTTATTAGACTCCTGTAAAAGTTTCAGCTCATTTGGAGTTGAATTGATCAGGGTAATTCAGATTGTAAATTCCTGTATTCTAATGAATACAGAAACATTTTCAGAGAATTTCCAAAACTTGTAAATTCAGTTCTGTGAAATTCCTAGCTCCAAAAATCCTAGGAAAATTCATGTAGACTCTATAAACTATAATTGAAATTGTGGTTCACTGTGTTTGACATGAACATGGATGTTACCTCAGAATTAATTCATCTTTGACTGAACACTTAGAGAATTATTCTGAATAAACCATTTCATGAAATGTGCTAAATTTTGGTCCAGAGGACTTTATTGTGACAAGGAACTCACATGAAAATTCTCAGCTCCATTAGAGCACTGGATCACCACTGTCATGTGTGATCTCTTAAGGTGATCAACACTTAAGTGGGAAGAAGCACTCAACACTTGATCTTCGTGTTTAAACCCAACCCAAACCACTAGCACCAGTGTCATTTCAAATTCTTAAACAAAGTTCCAGTTTTAAAATGGTTTTTAGATCTCATGAGCAAAAGCTTTTCAATTAAATACATATGCATGATCATAACGTGTAGCATATACGTGAAGAAGGTGAGGAGGACTTGAAGTGAAGATCAAGGAGGGAGGAGAACAAGTGATCAAGCTCCAAGTGATCGTCACTAACTGATTGTAACAGTAGTCACCTGCAAAACAGGCAAGCCCCGGTTTGCATTTGAACCGTTTTATAAAGCATTTTCATTTGTAGGGATCATAGCTTTGCATCGTTGATTGCATTACGTCTAGATGATATTGAAAACCCCACTTGCATGACCAGAAACACCTAAGAGAGAAAAGGGTAGAATAGCAACTCCCCGAGGGAATTTGGCTACGCTAATGTTAGTAGGAAAGGTCCGGTAGAAGACGAGTAGTTGGAATCTACTCGCGAGGTTAGGGCCTGTTTACTCGGGACGGGTCCGAATTAGAAGAGAGGAGGAAAGTTCACACTTAAGAAATGGAGACCGGGCAGGGAGGTTTAGATGCAGCAGGTTGCAGGCCGTGCGTGCATAGCCCTGCTTGTGTCGGTTAAGGCCCGTCCGTGCTTGGCCCTGTTGGACAAGTTTGAGTTGTGTACCGGGCACATACTGGCTATATGGGACCCAGGAAACCAATGTACCTTGGGAGATCCATAGTGGAATTTTTCCAACTGCCTTAGGCTTTCGGCTTCAGGGTAGCAGGAGGTACCTCGCTCAAGAACATACCACAGCGGGTATGTACCTTGAGGGAGCTTGCGTACTCGGGGCAGTTGGACTGCGTCCAATGTGGAAGATCTTGGGAAAGGTGGCCGCGTACAACGTCAGTCGAGGTTGCTGCCGGCAACTCGGAGTACGGGTGTACGTGTCGTGTAGTCCGGGCGTGTACTGATTCGAATCACCGTCGCTCGCGGTCATATGAGCATACTTGCCCACTGCGTCTTGACGTAGTAACAACTGGAATTGGTTATTTTCGAACTTGATAAGGCTGTGCTATAACTTGTATTGCAACCATGATTGAATTAGAGATAGGCTCATTAAAGTTTACTTTCACTTTGTGCAAGGAGCATCGCAACAAAGCGTTTCTTGTTTGATTGTGGAGTTGCGATGCTTTTCGGCTCAAGGTCTGCACAATGAGGCTTAAAATCTGAAAGTTAAGGATCAACTTTAGGCGAGTCCCTTATGCAAATCTAGCCGACCCATTTGAAACCATCGTGCATGTAGAGTTTCTTGTTTAGGAGAGACGGGTCAGACTTGCTGAGCCTATGTGCTCACGCTTGCTATATAAGTGTTTTTGCAGGTTAACAACAATGCTGAAAAGAAGGTTGTCCGGTGAGACTCGGGAACTCCCGAGTCAGGTAACACATGGAGAACCCAGCCACTGCTGCTTGTCTTCGTGTTGCTAGCGAGAGGAGTCCGCGGGCTGGACTTCATCTTGGGTGCTCTTAGTTATTCGACGTGAGTTGATAAAGACTTCCGCTGTAGTTACTTGATGTAAAGTATTTACAAAGAAAAACTTGTAAGCTCCTGCTATTGTTTTATGTAATACAGTGTTCGTCATATGTGTGTTGCTGGGTGCCGCATAACACGGCACCACCCAATGCGATTCCCGGGCGAGTGGCCTGTCTCGGTTGAGCGGGTCGCGCCAGTATGCTGAACTACGGATCAGCTTCGTCCCCAATGCAGCATGTAGCTGCTCCAAAAAACGGGACACAAATAAAGTGCCCCGATCCGATATGATGGTACGGGGTATGCCGTACAAGCATAGGATCCGTGAGATGTACAGTTGAGCGTACTTCTTGGCATTGTAGTTGGTGTTGACCGGGATGAAATGGGCAACTTTGGTGAGACGGTCGACGACCACCCATATAAAATCATTCTTCTGAAAAGTGGTGGGTAAACCGACGATGAAGTCCATGCTCACATCTTCCCACTTCCAGGCAGGAAAGCCCAGTGGTTGTAGCAGTCCCAGTTTCCGCATATGATCTGCCTTCACCCTTCGACATGTATCACACTCGGACACGTACTTTGCAATCTCCCGCTTCATCCGTGTCCACCAAAACTTGCTTCTGAGTTCTTGACATATTTTGTTGCTGCCGGGTGAATAGA
The DNA here is from genome assembly GCA_030760725.1 of Neostapfia colusana. Taxonomy (NCBI): domain Eukaryota; kingdom Viridiplantae; phylum Streptophyta; class Magnoliopsida; order Poales; family Poaceae; genus Neostapfia; species Neostapfia colusana. The sequence continues at coordinate 42,212,664 of JASWHV010000013.1, read as the reverse complement.
AAACTTTGACAAGTGAGCCTCATCAAAGATTTTCTTCCGTAACTCCAGGTTACGGGGTACGACGATCCGGTCCTTGAACCATAGGACGCCGTCTCCGGCTTTCTGGAAACATTTCAGCTCCCCACTGTCTATACGTCTCCGCAAATGTGACATGCCCTTGTCGTTTTTCTGGGCTTCCGCTATCTCTTCACAGATGGTGGGGATCAAAGCTAGGTTGTAGAGAGCTCCATGTGGAATCACATGCAGTGGTGGTTCGCTCTCTTCCGACGGTGTGATGGTCAGGTTGTTGACGTGTGACTTGCGGCTCAGCGCATCCGCCACTAAGTTTGCCTTGTCGGGGTGATAATGGATCTCTATTTCGTAATCCTTTATCAACTTTAACCATCTTCACTGCCTCATGTTCAGCTCCTTCTGAGTGAATATGTACTTGAGGCTTTTGTGGTCGGTATATAAATGTATGAGGTTACCGAATAGGTAGTGCCTCCACATTTTAAGGGCAAGTACCACGGAAGCGAGCTCCAAGTAGTGAGTTGGATAATTCTGCTCACGGTTTCTGAGCTGCCGTGATCCATACGCGACCACCCTTCGGTCTTGCATCAGCACACAACCGAGCCCAATGCCGGATGCATCGCAGTACACATCGAATGGTTTTGTGGTGTCTGGCTGCGCCAAAACCGGTGCTGATGTTAGGTGCTTCAATAAAGCCATGAATACTGCTTCACATGCTAGACTCCAAATATATTTGGTAGCCTTCTTTAGCAGCTCTGTCATAGACTTGGCAATCTTTGAGAAGTTCGGAATGATCCTCCGATAATATCCCGCGAGTCCGAGGAAACTCCGTACCTCGTGAACAGTTCTCGGGGACTTCCAATTCAGCACTTGTGTGATCTTACTCGGGTCTACAGCGATGCCCTCCGCTGAGATGATATGCCCGAGAAAAGGCACTTGCGATATCCAGAATTCGCACTTGCTGAATTTCGTATATAGCTTGTGATCCCACAGCTGTTGCAAGACTATACGCAGATGCTTCTTGTGTTCTTCCTTCGACTTGGAATATACCAATATGTCGTCGATGAAGACCACGACAAACTTGTCAAGCTCCGGCATGAATACCGAGTTCATCAAATACATGAAGTGAGCTGGAGCGTTGGTGAGGCCGAAGGACATGACCAGGTACTCATAAAGCCCGTACCTCATCGAGAAAGCTGTCTTCAGAATATCCTCAGCCCGTATTTTAATCTGGTGGTACCCGGATCTTAATTCCATATTGGAAAAGATCTTTGCTTCGACCGACTGATCAAACAACATGTCGATCCGTGGCAACGGGTACTTGTTCTTTATGGTTACGGCGTTTAGTGGATGATAGTCCACGCAAAGCCGCAACGTCTCGTCTTTCTTTTTCGTGAATAATGTCAAACAGCCCCATGGCGAGGAGCTCGGCCTAATAAAACCCTTCGCCAGCAAGTCCGTTAGCTGAGTCTTCATTTCAGCCAATTCCTTGGGCGCCATCTTGTATGGCCTTCGGGATATTGGCATGGTTCCCGGTGCAAGTTCAATCTTGAACTCCACCTCTCTGTCGGACGGCATCACCTGTAAATAATCCGGGAACACATCAGCGAACTCACGGACTACTGGAATGTCTTCCAATCTGATGGTGGTGGATTGATATATACTTGGAAGTTTGATTTCTGGACAGTGCAGAAATAAGGAATGTGATTCGTGCACTTTTGAGTTCAAGTGTACGATTCGGAGGATGGTGTCTAAAACAGCGTTGTGGCGGGTTAACCATGACATCCCTAAGATGACATCGACCTTTGTCCCTCCAGAACTATGAGAGATGTAGGGTATACTCTACCCTCTAAGCATAATGGCGCTTTTGGAACCATCATGCTTGCTGAAATCTTCCCACCCGGTGAACAAATCAAGTATGGACTATAGGTGGGTAGTATTTGCAAGCTGTATTTAGCAATAAAAGCTTGGCTAATGAAGCTATGCGTGGCTCCTGAATCAAATAACACTATAGCGGGATCCTGGTGGAGTTGGAACATACCCGCAAGGATCGGTTCACCCTCCGGCACGTCCTCTATGGCAAGTTGGTGGACAGTGCTGGGCCTAGGGTTTGCCCGCCGCGCATTAGTGGGGTTCCGGGGCTGATTCCTCCCCGGAAGTTGCAGTGCAACTCCGCCGCCTTGCCTCTCCAGACAACTGCTGGCGAAGTGTCCTGGACGACCACATTTGTAGCATGTGTCTGCTGCTTGGCCAGTGCTTGGGGGACGAAAGCCCGGCATGCGCTGCTGAGGTGCATACGCACGCGGCATCGCCCGCTGTTGTTGTTGCTGCGGAGGTGGTACTGGCAGTCCCAGCCTGAATGTCGGTGGACAATATGGCCGACTGCGGAATGGCATCGGCCTCTGCGGTGGCTGCCAACGTGGACCCGATGGTGGGCGATTCACCATCCGGTATTTTTGAGAAGGACCACCTCCTTCTCCGCTGCTTTGCGGCACGTTTCGCTTCCTTTCCGCCATCACTAACTCCTGTCCGGAGTCCTGAACAATCGCAGAATCAATTATATCATTGAGGCTGCCGCGATTGAACATCGCCAGTTTGTCCTTCAGGAGCGGGTTGAGCCTCTGGTAGAAATGACCCCGCCGCTTCTCGTCGGTATCGGCATGATACGAAGCATAGAGCGCAAGATCATTGAACGCCCTGGAGTATTCCAGCGCGTTCCGGCTCCCTAGTTGCAGGCGTAAGAACTCCTGCGTCTTCCTCTTCATGAGACCCAGTGGCATGTGATAGGCCCTGAAGGCCGTCCAGAATTCCGCCCAGATCATAACTCACTCGGTGGGCTGCGAAGCACAGTAGTTCGCCCACTACGCGCTCGCGGATCCCTGGAGCTGTTGGACCGCGAACTGGGTCTTGCGCTGCTCACTCACTTGGAGCAGCCACAATTTCATCTCCATCGTGCTGAGCCAGTTGTCCCCATCGAGGGGTTCATCCGCCCTTGAGAATACCGGGGGATGAGTAGCCAGAAAGTCGGAGTAGGAGCTCTGTTGGCGCTCCTCACGATCTTGACGCCTCTCCGGTCGAGAAGTATTTGCAATGAGGGTTTGCAGCAACTCCGTATGCTGCTGATGAGATCCCGCCATCGCTGCCACAATGTCAGCCAAAGTAACCGTTGGCGGTGGCGGTGGCGGTTGTTGCTGTTGCTGCTGTTGCTGTCCCGAGGAGTCCTCGGGAGGTTGTTGGGAGGTTTCTCCCCCCTGACTGGAACCCCCAACGTCCGTGTTGGCACGGGTACGAGTCATTCTGAAATTCAAAACAGCAGCGATCAGCACATGTCATACTTAAAATTCCATATGAAACAGTAGGTATTGAAGTGACGCATGAATAATTTGCACAACATTGACATATATTGATAAAGCATAACTTTATACAAGATACATTATTCTCGGTCTCCGAGAAGTCGTGTTCATGTCGTCACTACCTATACATATGCTACTGTTTACACGATATGTCACCGATTATAAAATTTTTGGTTACATTACCCTTGCTGCCCTACTTGGCAACAGTAACCTCCTACCCGGAGTAGAACTCGACCTCCTGCGGGTCGTCCTCCTCCGGTACCTCTGCTGGTGGCTCTGGGTCCACAACCTCCTCTTCTGGCTAGGGTTCTCCCATTGCCGGAAGACCCAAGACCATGGGCACGGCGCCTACCACCGGTATGCCCATTACCGGCGGTACGAGGTCCTGCAACACTCGCACCTTGTCCAGGGCTTGGTTGTAGCCCTCTTCCCAGCCTTGCCCCTCCTCGATAGCGTCGTCCCGCTCTTGAGTAAGGACCTCTTTCTGCTGGGTCAGAGCCTGCACCTGTTGTTGCAAAGCCGTGATGTCGACACGGCTTTTCTTCTTCGCCTTCTTCAGACGATGCAACTGATTATATTGTTCGTTCAGTCGCTTAATCGTCGGAAGGAGAACATTGCGGAGTGCACTGTGAGCACTCTCGAAATGATCTCCACGGCTGTTGCTCTCTTTGAGCCTCATGTCCAGACATTCCGTATGAACAGCTTGGCTGTCCATCACGGCCTTTCCCGCCCATATCTGGAGGCTGAGGTTCGCCACCGCGGGGTTGTACCTTGGGCAACCCGGATCTGTTGCCTCCATGTACCTCCCTTTCCACACGTGATTAGCCCATCCCTCCACCGGAACGAGCGTGTATGGAGTGGCCTCCATAGCTCTCACGTGTAGTTGGCAGAAACGCGACATAGTGTCGCGGGCTGCCACTTGCCACATTTTTTCCGGCTGTCTACCTCTCACTGTAATGGTGAACGGCGCCCAACCGGGTGCTGTAGGCCCTGCAGGAACATTGACATGGATCATCCATGTCTTGTTCCCCTCCTCGCCTTCTTCCTTGGCATAGTACTGCGGTATCTTGCTATACCCGAAATATTGAAGCATTTGCCTCAATGCTTCCGGATAGCCGCTGTGGTGAGAACAGTGGGATACCACCCACCCGTTGTCTAATTGTCTATCCGCTGTCATCTGTAGAAACATATTTGAGAAATGTCAAATATTTGTTTGAACAGTAAACCATTGAGTTATAACATAAAACATGTCATTGAACTCATAAAACTTGGAAACATAGTTCAAACTTAAACAAATTTGACTGCTGATATGCTGTCCCATATGACAGCCCTGACCAGTTTCCATTTCAACCTGATTTAGACCATGCTAAAAGCAAAACTAATTCTGAAGCTCAACTAAAGTTGAAGCTAACCTCAATGGCTTTCCAGAAAGTAATTGATTGGCCTAAGATCTGTCCTGGTTCAAAAGTTATGAGATGTCAAAGTTGATAGAATTTCCGGAGAAAATTGGACAGCACCTCCCTGCTTGAAGTACTGATTTGATCCAAGAGTTCCAGTTAATTCTACTCCAAATCCGACAAAACTTTCTGTTACAAAGTTGTAACCCATCTCTTAAACTTTTCGGAACTACCTCATTTTCTATTTTTGGATTTTTATGCAGGAAGTTATGCTCAATTTACAGAGAGTTACAGAGAGTATTTGCTCTGCCCTGTTTTCTTGACAGTTTCAACTCTACTGCATTTTTCGATTGGTTAAGGGATGAAACACCTCTGGACCTCAACAGAAAAGATGTAAAGCTCTTCCAAATATTTCCAGAAATGTATCATATGACCCCAACCTCGAAATAACTCAACCTCTAACCTCTGATTAACTTCAGCCTTAATTCAGCTGAAAACAGGGGACTCTGTCCTTAGTATCCTATAAGTTGAAAACTTGTTAACTTTGAATATCCTGATTAAGGGAAGGAGTTACATCAAGTTCTAGTGCTCTGGATTAAAACTTTCAAGTTTTACAATGCAGTTGCACATTTAGTGGGGTGTGACGTCGATGCGTCACCAGATCATGTCGGTACTACGTCCTCACAAAGAAAAACCTATACCGGACTTAGCCGGCCTCGTTAGTTCAGTGACACTAAACGTCTCTCGCACACAGATTCTACACGTCTACCGTTTCATGGTTAGACTACCTGCAGATAACTCAAACAATCATCAGACTCGGCTGCACACCGAGCCCGGTATCCATACAGTTCGTACACCCGGCCATCATCACTCGCCCGGATGTTCTCAAGCCAAACACGCCTTGAGCTACGTGTTCACGTTACTGACCATGTGACGGGGTCTCCCAAATTTCCCAAAGCACGCCAGGGACAGACATTGCTCGAATACCCCAAATGACATGAAGCGTCGTAGAGGATATTAAAGCGGGTCGGGTTACCTGCCACCCGTGGGGCTCCACCCTTCAGATTGTGCGCACTGGTGGAAAGCGCTTAGTGCACCGCCCAAGACATAAAGCGTCCCGAGATGCACGATTTTCCGACATAAGCAAATAGGTTTGTATGCCACTTCCTATACACTAATAACATCCTTAGATGGGCTACTAACTCGTTCCTCACTAGATTTTTGAAAAATATGACCTTTGTATTGCGTTAAACATCAAGCGGGCTCTGATACCACACTGACACAACCCCATCGGCCTTGTCGAACCAGGATCACGCTGAGGGGTGCTGCGTTGCACAGCACCGGATAACGCACGTCAATGATACAAAGCAGAAGCAAAGTTTTATTACATAAACCAGTTTATGAACATTTTTACAACAAAATAGTTCAGTCCACACTCATGGGCGTAGACTATGCATCGAGTTCACGTTCAGCCCATGAACGTGTCCCCGCTAGCACGCAAACACACTAACACGGCGGCGTGCACGACTCCCACTCGACGGGATTCCCCTCCTGGGGTTCAGTCTCCTCCTCGGGAGTCCCTTCCTCATAGAACCCTGCAAAAGCTTCAAACACAAGCAGTGAGCGCGATGGCTCAGCAAGACAGACCCGTCTCTCCTATACATGGAACTTCTACATGATGGGTACAGGGTACATGAGGTAAATAATTTGCAAAGGACTCGCCTAATTATGTGAACCTTACTTTCAATGTTTTAGCAGCAGGTTGTGGAGAACCTTACGCTAAGGCACATGAGAGAGCCTCGATCAAATAAGAAACTCATTTCTCTCATGTACTTTGCCCAAAGTTGAAAATAACTTTAATTAGCTCTAGGCTACAACAAGACATTAACAAGCAAAGTATAACTTTCAAATCAGCAAAATTTTAACATGTATCTAGCCTGTTCTTTCTACGTCACGGTACAGTGAACAAGTGGTACTCACTGACCGCGAGGGATGGCGATTATAATCGATCTACACCTGCAGGGTTACCCGAATAACCCGTCACGTACGCCCGTACTCGATGTTGCCTACAGCAACCATCACTGACGTTGTACGCAACCATCTTTCACCCGTCAGCCAAATGTTGAACCGGTCCAATCGTCCCAAGCAAGAGGTCTCTGCGCGCGCATCCACAGTGCCGCCAGCCGATTTACACCTCGAGCTCTCAACGTACCCTCTGAACGACCAGCTATGCCTCAACACCCAGCTACCTGAGTTACATCGGTTTCCCGGTTCCCATATAGCCGGTAGGTCTTCGGTACTGTTCTAGCTTGTTCACCAGGCCCGCACACGGCTCGGTCCTTAATCAACACAAGCGGAGCTATAGCACCCAGGCCCCAAAGTACAGCTGCCCTTACTCTCCGCTCGGTCTCATTTTTATTGCCATGTGTTTCATTTGCTATCTTTACCCGAGCGATGTGCCTCTAGCCTATTCTCGTGAGCAGTTCCTACTACTCGACTTGTACCGAATCCTATACTGTCTTAGCATTGCAGTAGCTAACGAGCTTTTCAAACCTAATCCCAACCCAGGGTTTTCTTGGCTATGCATTTGGGTTTCAAACAAGACTCTAATGCAAGAATTTTTTGAGTGCTCAAAGTAAGTTCTCAAAACAGTAAAACTTTGTAAAAAGGTTCATGTAAACCGGAGCTTGCCTTGCTGCTCTTGGTCGTAGGCTAGCTGCTCTTCCGGAGTGACGAAGTCTATGACTTCAGGCTCCTCCTCAACCTTAGCGACTACATGAGATAACATGTAATGTATCAATTTAAATGCATTTGAATTGAACTTAAACTTGTGAAGACTATAAGTATTACTAGACAGACCCAATGACTATGAAATTTTTATGGGGTTTGGTTACAACCTAAACAGAGACTTAGCCAAGTTTTATTTGCAGCAAAGCTCATTTGAGCTCTCTAAAAATAATTATGTACTTGATCTTAATTGGAGCTCCTAGGGTGTTCTAGGGATTTTCATGGAGCAAGCCATGACTTTCTGAAAACTAGGTTTTCAGAGAGTTCTAATAGAGTTTGTCTCACTTAATTTGAAGGTTCCTAGTTAAAGATATGAGCTAAACAAGTTCAGAGAAATTCTGAAAATGTTTCTGGACATTTTACATTTTCTCTGGAACAGTTTTATTAAACACACAATTAGGTGGATCAAATGAGCTCAAATGGATCTGAAATTTTTATGGTAGTTCAGGGATATTTTGGTGAACATCCCAGCTAAATTTCAGAATTTTCCTCCAAAGGGTTCTCCAGTTAAAATTCTAACCACTTTGAATTTTGAAGAATTAATTCTGGAGAAATAAGGATTTTCATGAAGTGAAACTTGATTTGCTGGAAATTACTCTGAGAGCTGAATCGAACAAAATTTGGTTCACTCGATTTGGAGTTTCCTAGCCAAAGTTATGTGGGTTTGAAGTTTGAACTAAATCTTAAAATCGGGAAAAAGTTTAAACCACTGCGCGTGGGACCGGGGCTACGTGTCAACTTCTCAGCGGTCGACACACGGGGCTACGGAATCCTTCGCATGCAGCCACACCCGATCCGGTGCCACAGCGAATCCCGGTTTTAAAATATCTGCCACTGACGCGTGGAACCGGGGGCTTCGTCTACCTTCGGCCTCACGCGCTCGGCCGCCGCGACCCCTCGCCGGAGAGCTGGCCGGTGGCCTCTGCCATGCACCAAACTCTATGATTTTGTCCGCCTCTTCCTAAATCAACCCGGGGAACACGATGCTGAGCTCAGCTCGTCATTAAAATCACCGGCACATAGTCGGCGACGAGCGGCGGCTTCGGAAGAACTTCGGCCGTGTCGGCCGGCCTCCTTAGCACCCCAAATGATCGAGCACAAGGCCATAGAGCATCAGTGGACCTTAGGAAAGATCGACATGAGCTCCATGGAGCTCGAAAATGGCTGTACTGGGCTGTCACCGTGCGATCTGGGCCAGAAATCGGGAAGTCTTCTAAAACTCGAAGAACAGTGGTTTCCCCCAATAGTTCTTCGTGGTTTCGGCTCCTATGGACTCGCACGGACACCTAGAAGTGCTTCCCTTCGTGAGAGGATGAGTGGTGCGGTATGTGTTATGAATTTTTGCGAATCGGTCTGGGCATCCCTTTTGTATACCGTCGCAAAATCGTGAAATTCTGGCATGGTTAGTTTATGTCATGCCGCCGGGGCTTGTGGGAATGAAAGAGGGACTGAAGGCGAACCTTTTTGCTTTTCACAGCTCGGAGAACGACGGGCTGTGGTGACCGGATGGGTCTTCCCCGTGACGGCGGCTTGGGCTGAACTGAAGAATGGAAGAACGTCGCAGTGGAGCTCGGGGAAGGTTGATCAGGGTCTGGAACCGGTGCGAGGACGTCAAGGAGGACTCGGCGCACTTGGTGATGGTCTCAGATTGCCGTGACAACCACGGGATCGGCCGTGCGACGAGGGACCGAGAGCTCAGCCATGCGGCGAGGTGTTTCAGTTTTTTGGGCGCGAGCACGTCGGAGCAGCGGTGAGAATCAACGGGAACGGCTCGGGCGCGTAGATAAGGGCCCCGATAGGTGGTTCAGCGGCAAGGGGCGGCAAGCAGCTGCTGTCCTCGCTGTTTTCTCGCCGTGGCGGCAGCTCGGTTGGGCGCGAGAAACCGAGATCAAGTCTTCAGTCGGTTAAACTGTTTAGTGAGGCTGACATGTGGGTCCCATCCCGGTTTTAACATCTGAAATTGAATTTTTCCCCATCTCGGTTGGCCATTTGAGTTGGATAGAATTCAAATTGGGGTTTGTTTGAATATATTTTCAGCACCTATGCAGTTTGAAATTCAAATAAAGTTTGAATTTGCTAAACTTAGCTCATGTCAAGATCAACTCCAAATGGAGTGAAAATTGGTGTGTGAGCTCACAAAAATGTGCTGAATAGGAATATGCCTCCCACTTTTGGAATTCATGGGATGGAAACAGTTTGAATTTGAATTTGAGTTCAAACCACCCTCTTTCTATTCATACCCAAAAAGACTTCAAAAAGGCTTTGAGGTTGGGTGAAATTTTGCATGGACATTGCTAGCAAGGTGTAGGAGTTTTTCATAAGCCCAGCCCCTATATGATGCATGTGGAAAATACCACTTTTGCATTTTGTGAGTTTATTCCCTAATGAGCATGTTGATGGTGTTTACTTGCTCTTCAAATGTATTCATCAAGTTTCTTCAAATGAAGTGTGTGTGTGGTGATGAACACTTTGAGTATGTGCCAAAAACTTAGGCCCTTACACACCGCCGCCTCCGCCTACACTAGCGGATGTGAATGTGGCACTGGTGGGCAATCGTGAGGAGCAGACCAACCTGCTCCGCATGATCGTGCAAAATACGTCCCAGGCAGGGGGGTGTCAAGAGTGGGGGACTCGTGAGCCCCACGTTGTGACGTACTCGGACTTCATGAGTACGCACCCTCCGACGGTGTTCACTGAAGCAGCAGAACCCCTGGATGCCGACAACTGGCTGCGGACGATCGAGTCTAAGTTCGGGCTGCTCCAATGCACGGAGCAGCAGAAGACTCTCTTCGCGGCGCAGCAGCTTCACGGTGCCGCTGGTGCGTGGTGGGCGAACTATGTCGCCTCACTGCCGGCTGGCCACGCCGTGGAGTGGGAAGAATTCTGGGAGGCGCTTCGCGCCTACCATATCCCTCCCGGGATAATGAAGCGGAAGTTCCAAGAGTTCTTCGAGCTAAAGCAGGGCGGGAGGAGTGCCCACGACTACTCCTGTGCCTTCAACCATCTGGTGCAGTATGTGTCGGATTATGTCTCCACGGAGGAGAAGAAGCGAGAGCATTTTTATTGGGGATTAAATCTCGAGTTGAAGACGCATCTCGTCCAATGCAATCGTGGCACGTTCAACGATCTTGTCAACGCCGCGATCATGCAAGAAGATGCTCAGTGGGAATTGGCGGCTGAGCAGCAAATGCGCAGCGCTCCACCTAGCAGTGGGGGTGGAGCTCCTCAGCAATACCGCATGGTGTATCGGACACCATCCGGTCAACAGTGGCATCCACCGGCGCGACCTCAGCAGTTTGGGGGTCGTTCTTTCCAGCCTCCTCCGTTCCGACCGCCGATGGCACCACCGCGACCGCAACAGTAGTAGCAGATGGTACCCCGGGCGTTTCCACTGCCACAACGCACCACGGGTTTTCATCCGCCGATCAGCGGAGGACCGTCTCTCTACAACTGCTACACGTGTGGCCAGGCAGGCCATTTCTCGAAGGACTGTCCCCAGGGGAAGCAGAGCAGCAGGCATGCCCAGTACCAGGGCGGTGCTCGAGGCCGACCTCCGGTCAAGAAGGTTGGTCAGCGAACTGGGGGCGTTCACAACCTCGACAATGAGGATGCCCCAGAGGGAGAAAATGTGCTGGCGGGTACGTTCACTCTCAACGACCAAGCAATCATCATTTTATTTGATTCGGGTGCAACCCACAGTTTCATAAGTGCATCTTATGTGGCTAAGCATCAACTGCAAGTCTTCCCAACTGACTGCTCATATTTGATCTGCTCATCGGGAGGGAAGATTTCAGCAAATATGCTGATTCCAAAAGCACCTCTGTGCTTAGGTGGGAAGATATATCCCACCACCTTGATAATCCTTACAGGACAGAAGATTGATGCAATGTTAGGGATGTCATGGTTACGCTACCATAGTGCTGTCCTGGACACTTTGTCACGGACTGTCCATTTGAATTCTCCATTCCACCGTCCGCATTCTATGAAACTAGACAACCCTGTCCCGGAAGTTTCAGCAACTTATAATACTGAAGCTCTCAAGATAGAAGACATCCTTGTAGTTTGTAAATACCCCGACGTGTTTCTGGATAACCTTCAGGGCATGCCACCTGAGCAGGATGTAGAGTTCAAGATTGAGCTTGCACCTGGGACTACTCCTATCTCACAGAGACCATACAAAATGGCTCCGAACGAGCTGGCTGAATTGAAAGAACAGCTCAATGATATGTTGAGAAAAGGTTTCATTAGACCGAGTTCCTCGCCTTGGGGATGCACGGCCTGTTTGTAAAGAAGAAGGATGAAACCATGAGGCTGTGTGTGGATTACCGGCCGCTCAATACCGTCACCATCAAGAACAAATACCCACTGCCCAACATTGACATCCTATTTGATCAGCTTGTGGGTGCAAGTGTGTTCTCCAAGATGGACCTTCGCTCCGGGTATTATCACATAAAAATCCGGGCGGAGGATATTCTGAAGACGGAATTCTCGACAAGATATCGGTTATACGAATATCTCGTCATGTCTTTTGGTCTCACCAATGCTCCGGCACATTTCATGTATCTCATGAACTTGGTGTTCATGCCGGAGCTGGACAAGTTTGTTGTGGTGTTCATTGATGATATCTTGGTTTACTCCAAGACAGAAGCAGAACACGCCGAACACTTGAGAATCGTTCTTCAACGATTGCGGGACCATAAGCTCTATGCCAAGTTCATAAAATGTGCGTTTTGGATCAGCCAAGTGCCGAAAAGTGCTGAAATGGAAGCCCCCACTTCTGTCCATGAAGTCAGAAGTTTCCTCGGTTTAGCGTGATATTATTGGAGATTCATTCCGAGCTTCTTCAAGCTCGCTAAGCCGATGACTGAATTATTGAAGAAGGGAACAAAATATGTTTGGAATGCGGCATGTGAAGGAGCGTTCCAAGCATTGGTGAAGCATCTCACAACAGCCCCGCGGACCGAAATCCGTACAATCCAGGATCACAGAGGGTGATGCCGCACAATGCAACACCTGACAGCACACACGATAAGGAGAACATGTATTACATTCAAACTTACTGAATTTGTACAAAAGTGGTACAAACATTCAGTTTACATCTAATTTACAGAGTTAACTGCAGCGGAAATTAATTATACAACTCATGCCTAACCCTAACTAGCAAAAGTCGGTTGTCCAACCCTATGGACGACCCACACTAGCAACACTCTATCTTCATGGTGGCGTGCACGGCTCCCACTCAGCCGTCATTCCTGAAGGAGAGTAAACCTCCCCGGTGAACCCGTACTCCATCTTAGTGGAGTACTCCTCACCTGCAAACACTCATAGCAGCAACTATGAGCACGATGGCTCAACAAATCTTATCCGACTCTCCTACACAAGAAACACTACATGCAAGTCATACCAAAAGTAGGATGCTATTTTTGTGGCAAGGGACACGCCTACAAGTTCATCCTTATTTCATATTTTATCAACAAGTTAAAGGTTTATAAATTTGAAATTTAGTGAGCAATATTTGGTGGCACACATGTCGCAATACAATTATATCATCACATCACTTTCATCATCACATATTTACTACGTCATGACATAGTGAATAAGCGGTACTCATGAACGAGATGGACGGCAAATCGACTCGAAATACACCTGCAGGGATACCTGAATAGCATATCATGTACGCCCATCCTCGGAGTGCAACGTCAGGCTCAACCGATGTTGTATGGGACAACTTTTCACCCAATATCCCAAACATCGAACCGGTCGCACCCAAACGAGCAGGAGGTTCCCTACATGGAGCATCTCTCTATGCCTGTTAGCGGATTTCCACCTTGCTTCCCTCAACCTACACCTATAAATTAGTGCATTATGCCTCAACTCCCGAAGGTAAAGGTTACATCAGTTTATCGGACCCCATATATCTGATATGCCTTTGGTACGTTCAAACTTGTTCAGCGGGGCCGCACACGGATCGGTCCTCAATCGACACGGGCAGTGCTACACACACAATACTTCCTCTTGCTGTGTCCTACACCCCTGTCTAGTCTCATTTTTCTTACTAGGTGTACCTCACATCTCGAACCAATCCCGTATGTGGCGAGTCCTATACTCGAGAGTAGATTCCATCTACTCGACTTGTACCGAAGCCTCTAAGACATTAAGCACGACATATTCTACTCGACAACTTAGACACTACCCTCGCTCTCTTTAGGATAATCTAGTTATGCAATTAGGGTTTCAACCACTCTAGACCTAATGAACATACATACATTACTCTAGGTGGATATAAAGCAAAAACTCAATAAACACTGTTAAATGCAAACCGGGGCTTGCCTTATTGCTGCAGTTCAGTGGGGTCAGTATCCGGAGGAATTACTTCCAAAGCCTTCGGTGTCTCCTTAAGATCAGCAACTAATCGACATGAAAGTAATGCACGTGATTAAGTATTCGTGTATAAAAATAGTTATAAAGAACTCATTAACTTATGTATGACTTGAGCTCTAATGAATTTGGACTTCTTCAGAAACTTCAGAAGTCTCTGAGTCCCTGAGATTAGGTTCCATTAAATATGAAGTTTCCTACAAAAAGATATTGAAATCCTAAGTTTAGCTAAATTCTGAATTTTGGATTCTGATGTTTCCCAATTTTCATGGAACAAAATCCATTTGAACACCATTACACCTAGTAAATGAAGTCCAATGCTGCTCAATTTTTACATAAGATCACTAGATTTATGAAGGACCTTCTGTCCAAAATTGGGCAAATTCCATAACAGGGATCTCCTGGAAATAATTCCCAAAGATTTAATTTTGAAGAATTTTGGATGCAAATCCAGGGATTTTCTACCAACTTTTTTGTGTCACTGCAAAGTACTGGTTGAGAGTAATCCAACAGAATTTGTTTCACAATTTTTGGACAATCCTATTGAAAATATGGCTCCTCAAAGTTTGGCTAAAATCTGGAAAGTTAAATTGAAATTCAGAAGGTTTAAACCCCTGCTGGTGGGCCCCAGGGCTACGTGGCAGCCCGATAGCGAAGCCGCACAGTGGTCCACACATTTTCCTGCGTAGCCGCACGATATCCCATTGCCACAGTGTAAAGGCCCAAGATTTCACTTGCTAAAGTGTTCATCACATCAACCACACCACAACTCATTTTTTGGAGACCTCATGAACTCATGTAAAGAGCAAGTAACCACATCAATGCGATGATTAAAGGAAAAACTCACAAAATAAAAAAGTAGGATTTCCCACATGTAAACGTGAGTGGCTGAGCGCACAATAGGCCCTAAACATTCTTAGGAACGCTCATGCCAAGTTTCATGCAAATCCAAACCTTTTTGAGGCACTTTTGGAAACAATTAAAAAGGCTATTTTGAATGTAAATTCAAATTCAAGCTACTTTCATCACCTGAATTCAAAAGGTGGTTTCATATTCAAACTAAGCACATTTTTCTGAGTTACTCCACCAATTTTCATCCCCATTGGATTTGATCTTGTCGGGAGCTATATTTGAATTAATTCAAAACTGAATTTGAAATTCAAATTTAAGTGTGAATCAAATTTAGCCAAACCAACTCCAATTTGAAGAATTCAAATTCAGCTCATGACTTTGTGGCTATGTCTACAATTTAATTTTGAGTAGCTGTGAAAATATCAGTGAGCAAAAACTGTAAAGAATTAGTGGAAGTGGAACCCTCTGTCAGTCACACACACGGAGTAAACCGCCTCACTCGAGCTGCTCTGTTCTGCGAGCCTCTCCCATGGGCGCCACCAAGCTGTTTCCGATCGGCCACATCATCGAGTTGCTGTCACGCTGGGGGCTAGCTCAGTGCTCTCTCTTTCCCACGAAGCAATCCTCTTGCTGCACAAACCGAAGTTTTTTCCTGCTCTTGCATGCTCGACCGAAAAACCGTCCGCACGGCCGCGCCCCTGCCTCCCTCAGCGATCATCCACTCCAGTGGTTTTAACGCCCGACTGAGCTTCTTAGAGGCTGCGCCCACAGTCCCTCGACGTCCCTGAAGCGAGAAATCGGAGATAGCTACCCTAGACCGTGGTAGCGAGCTCGGTTTTCTTTCCCCGATGCTGTGAGTCACCGCCGCTATGAAAACTCGTTGCCCGGCCATGAGCTTCTCCCTTCCTTCAAGTTTGGCACGTCAAAAGGTTCGCCTAGGATCACTCTTTTTTTCCCGCAACCCCGGCCACATGCCACAGCATGTGCTCGCCAGAATTTTAGTTCTTGCCGAACACATGCGATATAGACCGCGGCAATCCAACTCAAAAATTGTGCTAACCAGTCAAGCAATCCTTCCCCAACTTAGAAAACCGTCCGTAAACGTCCGTGCGAATCCATACGATCAAGAACCACGGAAAACCGTCAAGAAACCACCGAGTTCTTTGGGTTTTCCATTCTTCATCGGATTTAGACCTAGGTCACACAATGAAGTCATTATTGCCGCCACTCTCCGCAAGATCAGGGTCTTGGTCTATGCTCTGGAGGTCGTGGCAGTTCTGTAGGAGCCAACTGAAAGGATTTTGAGGCACTACAGCGCCATAGCGACATCGCCAAACTTGCCATGGAGGCTGTCGCCGTCGCACGGCCATTTCCGGCGATCGCCGGGTGGTGCCAAGGTCGGCAGCATATTCCCTGAGCAATTTTAGGTGGAGGCGGCGAGTTTTGTTTTGTTCGGGGCACGGGAACCCCCTCCCGGCAAGTGCTCCGGCGAGGTGGGTGACAAACTGCCGCGGGAGCGTGAGGAAGAAGAAGCCTCGCGGATCCCACACGTCAGTCTCAGTTAAAACCGGGTCGGATCGTCTGTGGCGCTGGATCGATTTGTGGCTACGCGCAAACGACTCTGTGGCCCCGTGTGTCGGCGTCTCTGGTGGCGCCATGTCACCCCAGGGCCCCAGCGTCAGACATTTGAACTTTTCCGGAATTATTTTAATCGCAGATTCAGTTCAAATTTTAGAAGCCCATAACTTTTGCTTGGATTGTCCAAATTTAGTGAACAAAATTTTTTGGATTCAGCTCTCCGAGTACTTTCCAGAAAATAAGTTTCAGTTCCAGAAAATTTGGCTAGGATGTTCAGTAAAATATCTTTGAGTCACCTGAAAATTTCAAATCCATCCAAGTAAATTAAGTCCACCTAATGGTTTGATTAAGTGAACTGAACCAGAGAAAATGAAAAATGTTCAGAAACATTTTCAGAAATTTTCTCAAACTTGATTAGAGCATAACTTTCTCTAGGATTCTCCAAATTACATGAAACCAACTCCATTAAAACCATCTGAAACTCTAGTGTCCAGAAAGTAATGTTTCGCTCCATGTAAATCCTTGGAAATCCTTAGAAGCTCTAGAAATGGCCATTTAGACCTTTATTTGTGCAGGGCTCAAATGAGCTTTGTATCAAATGAAACTTGGCCAAGTCTCTTGTTAGGTTCTAACCAAGCCACAGTAAAAAACTTCAGAGCCAAAAGAGATGTCTAGCTATAGTTAGGGTCTTCATATGTTTAAATCAACACATTTGCATTGAATTTGACACATGTCAGTAATTTAATTACGTGTAGTAATTGAAGGCGAGAGAGCCCTGGAGATCTTGGACTTCATACCTCCGGAAGAAACTCTAACCACTGACCATAAGAAACAAGGCAAGCCACGGTTTGCATTTAACAGTTTTTATCAAGTTTTGCTTTATCCCCACTTAGATTGTTGTATGGGTGTGCATTAGGTGCAGGATGATTGAAACCCTAAATGCATAACGAGATTATCCTAAAGATAGTAAGGTTAGTGTCTAAGTCCTTGATTAGAATATGCTTTGCTTAATGTCTCATAGACTTCGGTACAAGTCGAGTAGTTTGAATCTACTCGTGAGTATAGGATTCGCCACATACGGGATTGGTTCGAGATGTGAGATAACTTTAGTAAGAAAAATGAGACTAGGCAGGGGCGTAGGATGAAGCAAGAGGAAGTCTTGTGTGCGTAGCCCTGCCTCTGTCGATTGAGGACCAATCCGTGTGAGGCCCCGCTAAACAAGTTTGAATGTAGGCATGTCGGCTATATTGGGTCCGATAAACTGATGTAACCTATACCTCCGGGCGTCGAGGCATTGAACACCGATTTATAGGTGTAGGTTGAGGGAAGCAAGGTGGAAATCCACTAACGGGCATAGAGAGATGCTCCGTGTAGGGAACCTCCTGCTCATTTCGGTGCGACCGGTTCGACGTTTGGGATGTTTGGTGAAAGATTATCCCGTACGACATCGGTTGAGCATGCCATCGCAGCTCCGAGGATGGGCGTACCTGACGTGCTATTCGGGTATCCCTGCAGGTGTATATCGAGCCGATTCTGTGACGGACCAAAATCCGTACATTCCAGGATCACAGAGGGTGGTGCTGCACGATGCGACACCCGACAACACACACGATAAGGAAACGTAGTATTACATTGAAACATACTAAATTTGTACAAAAGTAGTACAAACCTTCATTTTACATCTAATTACAGAGTCTACTGCAGCAGAAAGTATTCATACAACTCACGCCAACACCTAACTAGCAAAAGTTGGTTATCCGGCCCTATAGACAACCCACACTTGCTTCACACAGCCTCAACGTGGCGTGTATGTCTCCCACTCAGCCGTAGTCCCCGACGGAGGGTAGCCCTCACCGGTGGACTCGTACTGTGAGTCGGTGGGGTACTCCTCACCTGCAAACACACATAGCAGCAACCGTGAGCACGATGGCTCAGAATGTCATAACCGACGCACCTACACCTGAAATCCTACATGCAAATCACACTCGAATATAGGATGAAAGTTTGCAGCAAACACGACTACAAGTTCATCCTTTATTCATCTTTTAGCCACAAGTTAATGGTTCACAAATCTGAAATTTAGTAAGCAATATCTGGTGGCACACATGTAACAATACAAGTTATTCATATCAGCAGTATTGAATCATAACATTTCAAAGGTTAACCTACGTCACGACTCAGTGACCTAGTGGTACTCATTACCGTGAGGGACGGCGAATCGACTCGATATACACCTGCAAGGATACCCGAATAGCACGTCACGTACGCTCATCCTCGGAGCTGCACAGCACGCTAACTCGATGTCATACAGGACAACCTTTCACCCAACAGCCCAAACGTCAAACTGGTCGCACCTAAACGGACAGAAGGTTCCCTACACGGAGCATCTCTCTATGACCGTTAGTGGATTTCCACCTTGCTACCCTCAACCTACACCTATAAATTGGTGCATTATGCCTCAAAGCCCGGGGGTATAGGTTGCATCAGTTTATCATACCCCATATATTCGATATGCCTTCGGTACATTCAAACTTGATCAGCGTGGGCCGCACACAGATCGGTCCTCAATCGACAAGGACAGGGCTACGCACACAAGACTTACTCTTGCTGCGTCCTAGCCCCTGCCTAGTCTCATTTTGTTCTTACTAAAGTTGTCTCACATCCCGAACCAATCCCGTGTGTCCCAAACCCTATACTCGCTAGTAGATTCCAACTACTCGACTTGTACCGAAGTCTATAAATATTAAGAACAGCAGGAACTACTCGAGTGATTAGACACTACCCTCACTCCCTTTAGAATAATCTGGTTATGCATTTGGGGTTTCAACCATCCTACACCTAATGCACATACATACTTCAAACTAAGTGAGTATAAAGCAAAACTTGATAAAACTTTCTAAATGCAAACCGGGGCTTGTCTTGTTTCTGCTGGTCAGGGGTTAGTGTCTCCTCCAGAAGTATGAAGTCCAAAACCTCCGGGGTCTCCTCGCGTTCAGCGACTACACGTAAGCAATTTAACGATATGTCAATTTAAATGCAAATGTGTGGAATTTAACATATAAGAAACTATAACTCTAGCTAGACATCCCATTTTGCTCTGAAAATTTTTCTGTGGCTTGGTAAGAACCTAACCAGACACTTGACCCAATTTCATTTGAAACAAAGCTCATTTAAGCTCTGCAAAAATAAAAGCCTAAATGGTCATTACTAGAGTTTCTATGGATTTCCAGAGATTTTCATGGATCAAACCATTACTTTCTGGAAACTAGAGTTTGATATGGTTCTAATGGACTTGGTTAAATGTAATTCGAAGAATCCTAGAGAAACTTATGCCCTAATCAAGACTTGAGAAAATTCTGAAAAAAATTTCTGTACATTTTCTACTTTGTCAGGGCAGTTCACTTAATCACACCTTTAGGGGGACTAAATGAACTTAAATGGATATGAAATTTTTCATGTGACTCAAGGATTTTCATATAAAAATCCTGGCCAAATTTCAGAATTTTCCATAAAGGAATTCTTCAGATAAAATTCCCAACATTTTAAAATTTAGGGAATTAATTCAGGAAAAATAATAAGTTTCATGAACTGACACTTCTTTTGATGGATGGTACTCAAAGAGATGAATCCAACAAAATTTGGTTCAATAAATTTGGAGATTCCTAGCAAAAGTTATGGGCAGTTGAAGTTTGAACTAAAATCTGAAATTCAAAGAAAAGTTTAAACCCTGCGTGCGGGCCTCACCACACGCTTTCTTCTTTCTCCCGCGCGGCCGAGCTCGGGTGGTGGCGCTCTCCGGTAAGGTCCACCGGAAGTGACTTCCCGGCCTACTCTAGGGCTAAATCTCACCGCCTCTAAGTTTAGACACACGGGGAATTCATCCACGGGGTCGGCCGAGGCACCGGTGACCAGAACCCTAACCGCGATGGGCTGCTGCTACGGAGAAGCTCCGGCGACATCACCCGGCTCCTACAGAGGCTTATTCCGACCAACTCTTGGCCCTACAGCTTCCTGGTGATATGCTAAGAACGGATATGGAGCCGGTTCGCCGTGAAAACGGCCGTAGATGGGAGCTCACCATGGACCTAGGTCAAAAATCGGTGGCAACTAAAAAACTCGAAGAGCAGAGCATATACTCGAAGGGTTTTGATGATTTTTTATCCTAGATGGCCGTGGGATGGTCTAGAAGCTCGGCATATGCTGTGGTGAATTGATCACTATGAATTTTGGAGTTTCGGCCGGCTCGGTTCTTTGAACACCAAAAACGTAAACGGGGAAATTCTCCCTCGGAAATGCATGAGAGGATGAGAGGTTTGCACAGCCGTGTCAAGAACCTTAGGGCGGTCGTCTTTGTTGTAGGGTGTCGGCCACGAAAATTCTTGTAGCAAGCGGGCGCCAGGGAGCCGAAACCAACCGAGCGGCGGTGAAGTTTCTTCGGGCTGGGGGAGGACGTAGGGAATGAGGTAGGGCCGGTTCACGTGGGCAAGAACGTGTTGATCCCTTCACACGACGCCTCCACATTTATAACACGAGATGGCTCGGTGTCTTGCTCGGGGCGCGGTGAGCAAGAGGTGGTGCCTGCGGGAGAAGCTCGCCGAACAGAGCCCGTGGGTTGTGGCGGTTCTCTCAGCTTGTGGGACTGACATGTGGGCCCTCTTTCCCTCTTCTCTCTTTTCTTTTGTTTTCACTGCAAAGATCTCATCTACTCAGCCTTCATCGCCAAATCATTAGCTGAATTTGAAATCCTCAACTTGGAGTCTCTTTCACCAAATTTGTTTTGCATTTGAATTTGAAGTTCAAATTCAGTTTGAATTACTTCAAATGTAGCTCCCGACAAGATAAACTCCAATGACGATGAAAATTGGAGGACTAACTCAGAAAAATTTGCTGAGTCTGAATATGAAGTCGACTTTTGAATCCAAGTGATTAAAGTGGCTGATATTTGAATTTGCATTCAAATAGCCCTTTTTGCAATTGTATCCAAAAGTACCTCAAAAGAATTTGAACTCGCATGAAACTTGGCATGAGCACACCTAAGAATATTTAGGGCCTAATGGTGAGCTCAGCCTCTCATGTTTATATGTGTGAGATCCTACTTTTGGATTTGTGAGTTCTTCCTCTAATAACCCTCTTGATAGTCGTTACTTGCTCTTCACATGTGTTCATGAGTTGTGATCAAAATGAACTGGTTTGTGGTGATGTAATGAAGACTCTAGCAAGTAAAATATTGGGCTTTTACAGATTCTCCGTCCCTCGCGGTAATGAGTACTGCTTGTTCACTGAGTTGTGACGTAGTAAATATATGGAATGATTGTGATGCATTGCTGCTGTTATGAATAATTTGTATTGCAACATGTGTGCCACCAAATATTGCTCATAAAATTTCCAATTTATAAACTTTTAACTTTTGGCTAAAATATGAAGTAAGGATGAACTTGTAGGCGTGTCCTTTGCTACAACCTTCCTTCCTATCTTTGGTATGACATGCATGTAGAGTTTCTTGAGTAGGAGAGTCGGTTAAGACTTGCTGAGCCATCTTGCTCATGGTTGCTGCTCTGAGTGTTTGCAGGTGAGGAGTACCCCACGGACTCAGAGTATGGGTTCACCGGCGAGGTCTATCCTCCATCGGGGACTACGGCTGTGTGGGAGCCGTGCACGCTGCAGTGAAGCTGGGTGTAGCTAGTGTGGGTTGTCCGTAGGGCTGGACAACAAACTTTTGCTAGTTAGGGGTAGGCGTGAGTTGTATAAATAATTTCTGCTGCAGTAAACTCAGTAAGTAGATGTAAACTGATGGTTTGTACTATTTATACAAATTCAGTAAGTTTGAATGTAATACTATGTTTCTTATCTTGTGTGCTGTTAGGTGTCGCATCGCGTGGCATCACCCTCTGTGATCCTGGATTGTATGGATTTTGGTCCGTCACACACAGCAGATCCTGGGCCTGGTTTTCTCTCACTGCCATGCGGGGCCCACCCCCTTCTTCTTCCTCGCGCTGCCCACAGTGGCGACTTGCCGGAGAGCTCACTGCTGGCCGTTCTAGGGCACGATCTTCGACATAACTCGCCGCCTGTGCACAACTTTACACGAGGGATACGCTGATGCACTCACCGGCGCTCGGCGATGGCAGGAATAGTGGTCGCGGCGGTGACAGCGGCTGGTATCTCATCGCCGACGTCCAACTCGGTGTTCTCCTGATAGCACCATGGGAACATGCTGAGCAAGGATTTGAACCCTGATCCTCGTGAAAATGGCAGCAACTAGGACCTCACTAGTGAGGTGCCCTATTTTAGGCCATCGGCATGAAAAACCTGCGTAGCTAGGGTTCTAGTGGATGAAACTCGATGCAACTTGATCGAGGAGGTGCACTAGATGATCTAGAACGTGTCTGGTGTGCAGCTCGAGCGGCGGTTGCCTGTGTGCAACGAATTTTGCCGATGACCGGGCTCTAACCCTAGAGCACACCATGGAAATAAACGAGCATAGTCGCTCGACACCCCATGAAATGGCAAACGACTTTCTCCTGCAGCTTCAGCCGTGCTCAGGCACACCTTTTCTTCTTCGTGTGGTGCACGAAACGGTCGGGATCAGCCGGTCACTGGTGAATAGAGAGTGGCGGCGAAGAACTCGTTCGCGGGAGCAAGAACGGCGTGGGTGCGAACTGGTTTTCAATCAGGAGCGAAGAGAATGAACTGAGCAGCTCGTCTTGCTGGCTTTCGAGGCAAGGAATTCACTGTGAGGTGGATTTCACTGGCCGAGGTAGAATTCATGTGGCGCGGCCGTTCTCACCCGAGAGCTCGCACTGAGATGAGTCGGTACAGTGATTTTCTCAGTCACTGTCAAGCAGGTCCCCCTCCCCTGTAATTATTTTTCATTTCTCAGCTTATATTTTCACCATCTACTCACAATTGAATCCTAGACTTAGCCACAAATTCATGAGCTCAATTGGAATTCAAAAGAATTCAGTTTTGGATGGTGAAGTTTGAATTGCATTTGGACATTTGAATTTGATTGGGAATTTCAATCCGTCCTCTTCCATTGATCCAAATCCATAGCAACCAAAGTTCAATTTGTATGAACTTTGGCAGGGGTGCTATATCAAATGTGATGATCACATTGGGGGGGGGAGTCCAATGTGCAATTTTCACACTTTGGGAAATTTCAGTTTTGAATTTGCATTAGTATTACTAGTGTACGGCTAGCTGCAAATGACTTTGAAAATTTGAATTTCCCCCAACTTTGCGTACTAATCCACATGTTTTAATGTGAGCTTTCACAATCGTCGTAGCGCCCGCCCTGACGCGGTTGGCATCAACATTCGGGACGCTGTTCTGCGACATCCTCCCTGGCTGCTCTTTGGGCCTCAAGAGCTTTGCGCAAGTCTGATGACCCTGTACGTTCACGTATCAAACTGCGTGAAGGGGTAGATGAGCTTGCCCTCTTGGCTTGGCTTGGAGCGTAGGCTCGAGGTGTCCCACGGTGCTCTTAGTATGACCGTGCGAGCCATCACCGATTGATGCCTCTTGCCAACGAGCTAGCGAGCTCTCGGCATGTTGGTCCGTGGCCCTCTCCAGCAGCGAGCAAAGGTTTTGGTATGCGCATTGCACCTCCGGCTCTTTGGGCTCTGGGAGATTGCGCATCAGGTCCGCTACGGCCGCCACGTTCTGGCTTGCCGCTCGAAGCATGGCGTGTCGTGCATGTCGATGGTGATGCTTGTACAAACCTGGCGAACACACGCTCGTTCTCCACTAAAGCCGGGGTGGCGGCCACGTGATGCTTCAAACGTGGCTCTGTCTGCGTTTACTGCATCTTCTCTGCGTTGAGCGCGATGCGACGTGCACCCCAAGTTGTTAGGCCAATTCTTGCATGGCCATCGGCTCCTCGTTGTGGCTTCGGCGCAGTGCTTCTTGCTGCATGAGTAATGGCAAAAGTGGGGTATCGACAGGGGGAGCGGTTGGAGAGGTGTTACCGGTTTCCATGATGCAGCGCTCGCGAGAAGGACGACAGTCCTCGTCGGACTCGGAGTCGGTGCTGTAGTCGCAGCTGGCCACGTCGTCTAAGAGGGGAAGAAGGGATGGCAACGCCTGGTCGATCATGCCCAGGAAGTACTCTTCACGGGCGTTGTCGACGACGTCGACAACCAAATCGTCAACTAGGCTCACGAAGCTGCCGTCATCGGTGACGAACTACAGACTTCCGAAATGGGAAGCCTTGCGCATCATGAAGGTGACGTCATGTTGTGAACCCCTTACGGGATCCACACTCCATGATACACATTGGGTGGTGCCGTGCGATGCAGCACCCAACAGCATACACAAAAAGAAACCAAAATATACAAAGTCGTTTATTTCTCAATATAGTGTCATTTACAACATAATACCACGAAGGTACACGCAGTGGAATATACATACCCACGTACTATTGGCCCTAACTATGCAAAAGAGAAGACGTCCAGCCGCGGACGCTTCTTACTAGCTTCAACAAATGTGAGTGCAGCAGCAGGGTTTCCGGTGAGTCTCCGATGTCTCACCGAACAACCATCTTCATATCAAATTTTATATAACCTGCAAACCACTAATAATGCAACTGTGAGCACGATGGCTCAGCAAGACTTAACCGACACTCCTAAAATGTGAAACTATACATGCAGGGATTCATAATATAGGAACAGGACGATGCAACAAAGACACGCCTACATGTTAATCCTTACTTTCAGTTTTATAGCAGCCGATTAAGATGCCTTAGGCAGCCCTGACATCGGAAGTCCACAATCAAACAAGAAACGCTTTCCTCTGATGTGGTTATGCCCAAAGTGGAATATAAACTTAGTGAGCTCTACAACTATAGCATACATGGTTTGCAATTCAATGAACTTAAGAACTTCACAACAGCAATGATTCATCTCACTTCATCTGGAAGTAATTACTACGTCACAAATCAGTGAACAAGTGGTACTCATAAAACCGCGAGGGACGGTGATTCGAATCAGGACACACCCAGAACACCCGACACATACACCCTCCTCGAAAGGCTCACACAAGAGCTCTTTCTTACGCTGTATGCAGCAACATTTCACACGTCACTCCAATGCCGAACAAGTTCTACCATCCATTAGAAGGGCCACTACCCGGAACACGTCGAAGTTGCTTTGCTAGTGGGTTTACACCTCTGGCACCAATCCCCAAAGGACGGCGGTATGAGTTTTGACACGAGAGTACCTGAGTTACATCGGTTTCCTGGACCCCATAATTATAGTATGCATCCAGTACTGTTCAAACTTGCTCAACAGGGCAGCATATGTATCGGTCCTTAACTGACACAAACAGAGCTACGGCAACACAGGCCCAACATCCTGCTGCTTATACTCTCTGCTCGGTCTCATTTTCCATTCCAGGAATTTCATTATCTAGAATCATACCCCGTTGAACCAAAATCCTAGCCTCGCGAGTAGATTCCAACTAACCGACATATACCGATTCCTATGCAACTTAAGCCTAGCATAAACTACACGAAGGTAACCTGTTCTACCCTTTAACTCCAAGGGTTTGTGGGTCATGCATCTGGAGTATCAATCAGCTTGACCAAATGCACAATACATACTAGACCAATAAAAGTGATACAAAGTAAAATATAACTAAAAGCTGTTAAATGCAAACCGGGGTTTGCCTTATGTTGCTGCAGGTTGATTCTAAATTTAAGCCAGTAGCTTGGCGACGATTTATGCCTCAACTTGCCGCTCCGAGTCGAGTTCCTCGTTGAACTCCTTCGTCGTGTTTCCTACTGATATGAATATGCACAGTTTTATGTTGCAAGTAAAGACATTATAAAACAAAAGTGTTTTATGACTTAAGAATGGTTTAGACCAACTTGTAAGTGAGAGATGAACTCTCTTATGGACAGAAACAGAGGAGAACTTTAGGTGGACAGTGGATTTTTTTGGAGAAAAATTCAAAGAGCTATTTAGTAGACATAAATATAAAGCTGGAGAGAAATAGCAGAAACTGGAGAAGGTGAACTCAACATGTTCTGGAATTTTTACAGTGGTCCATAGATTATACAGAGGTATGGCTTGCAAAATTTCAGACAATGTTGATGTAAGATGTGGCCTAAGGATATTTCTTAGCTATTTGGCTTCTCTGAATTCCTATGGCAATTCTAGGGTCTTGGATGACACGGCCCCAAACGGTCTTGTCGAGCCAGGATCATGCTGAGGGGTGCTGCGTTGCACAGCACCGGATAACGCACGTCAAAGATACAAAGCGGAAGCAAAGTTTTATTACATAAACCAGTTTATGAACATTTTTACAACAAAATAGTCCAGTCCACACTCACGGGCGTAGACTATGCATCAAGTTCACGTTCAGCCCGTGAACGTGTCCCCGCTAGCACGCACACACACTAACACGGCGGCATGCACGACTCCCACTCGACAGGGTTCCCCTTCTGGGTTCCGTCTCCTCCTCGGGAGTCCCTTCCTCATAAACCCCTGCAAAATCTTCAAACACAAGCAGTGAGCACGATGGCTCAGCAAGTCTGACCCGTCTCCTCTATACATGAAACTTCTACATGAATGGTTTTTGGGCACATGAGGTAAAATAAGTTGCAAAGGACTCGCCTTACTAGTTTAACCTTACTTTCAATGTTTTAGCAGCAGGTGGTGGAGAACCTTACGCTAAGGCACATGAGAGAGTCACAATCAAATAAGAAATGCAGTTCTCTCATGTACTTTGCCCAACGTTGAAAAGAACTTTAATTAGCTCTAAGCTACAACAAGACATTAACAAGCAAAGTATAACTTTCAAATCAGAAAACTTTTAACATGTATATAGCCTGTTCTTTCTACATCACGGTACAGTGAACAAGTGGTACTCATTGACCGCGAGGGACGGTGATTGTAATCGATTAACACCTGCAGGGTTACCCGAATAACCCGTCACGTACGCCCGTACTCGATGTTGCCTACAGCAACCATCATGGACGTCGTACGCAACCACCTTTCACCCGTTAGCTAAATATTGAACCGGTCCTATCGTCCCGAGCAAGAGGTGTAAAGGTCCCAAAATATGAATACAAAGAAACTCTTGTTTGCACAAAGTTGGTTTCATATGTATGAAAAATGGGACTTGTTAAAACTTTTTCCACATGTGATAACACACATGAGAGCTTTCTTCACACAAGTTCAAATATTTATTTGAAGACTTGGAACCCAAGAGGGATCTAAAACTAAGGTGGGAAGTTCCCATATGTCTGAGGAAGCTAAAGTCCGATTTTGGAACAAATTGTTGAACTCAAAAATTCAAATGAAAGTAACACAATGATTTTCAAACTGTTGTGTTAAAAGTTTCATTGCAGCTGCCAAATCAAAGATCAGATTTCATATTTGAATTCCTTGGGTCCAAATTTGGGGGTAGGCAAAGTTTCATGAAGTTTTGGAAATGTTTCCTACCCATTTTTCAAATGGACTTTTAATTGCATAGGAATTCAAATTCAAATGTGGATTTGGATGAAACTTGTCCAATTCTTCAAATTCCGTTCAGATTATATTTTTCCACGTTTGAATGGAGTTGTTTGCCAATGTGTGGAGATATTTGTGAGAAAAATCTGAGGGGATAAGTTGGACAGTGGGGTCCACATGTCATTGAGGGAATTCGGTGTGCAAAAGATCTTCATTGGCAGTGCCCGGTCTCTGTTTTTCCTCCTCCACTCGAAGTAACCGTGCCACCGAGACAAAACTCGGGCCTTCTCGCCGTGCGACACAGGGGCAGGCTGGAGCCACCTCCCCCTCGAGATCCTTGCGCTGGCGAGCTGGTTTCCCCTCCGTATGACCTCAGCCGTGTTCTTTTGCCCACAACCCCGAGGCCCGGTTCTGTTCGCTTCCTCCTCGCACAAGAGCTTGACAAAGGCTGCCGCCACCATGTCGATCGCACGGCCACCGCCAAGCTCGCATGCAAGCTTCGAATAAGCAGCAAAACCGCACCCTAGAAACCTCCAGGACGTCCTCAAACCTTCACTGAGGGTGCTAAGCCTCCTCACACCGAGTTTCCACGGCGACCGAGAGCAACCGCCGGAGGGGTCTCACGCGGACAGCCCTACAGAGAGCTTCTCAGGCCCGAGCAAGAGTACCCTCGGACGCGCTAGGACCCTGTGGTGCTCACCTCCGAAGCTCAAGGCATGCCGTGGACGACCGAGAGCTAATTCGGGAATTTTCCTCCGGCGGGCACAAACCGACCTCCCGACACGGTAACCTTAAATTTGATCTCTATCCTCGTTCTTAGGTCGCCAAATTTTGCACACGGGACCGTCAGTAGTCGGCGATCGTTTATTCTTCACAACCCTAGCAGGGAAACGCACGTAGACTACACAAATTCTAGCTTTTCCGAGGTCAAACGTGGAGGAGGTCTCGGATGCACGGTGAAACCCTAATTTACATCGTTCCCGAGCAGTTCTGAAGCCATGTCGAGCTTCCTCATGGCTCGCTGTTGCTGCAGCGCCATCACACCAAGCTTCTGGTGGTCTAGGCTAGCCGGCCGACGCCACCGAAGGTGAGCCGAGCCGCCGCACCGTCACCGGCATGGTTAGAGCCACACCCGGTTGGGGGAAGTTGTGCCATCGGGTTCAGAGTGGGGAATTAGGCCCTAGAGGCAAGGGGGAGCTCGGGAGCTGGCTGGATGTCGGGTTTCAGCACATCTCCGGCGAGCCCGGCGGCGTGCGGGCGGCCGGAGGTTGAAGCTGACCCGGCGGGTCCCGCGTGTCAGCGACAGAGATTTAAGTTTCTGATCTGCTGCGGCTGCAGGATTGTTTGTGTCTGCACGGGAAGAAATCAGTGGCCCCGTGTGGCGTACCCCAGCGAGTGACACGTGGTCCCCCTGGACCCACGGGCAGATTTTAAACATTTCCAGAATTTCCCATTTTAATTCAAATTTTGGAGAGCCCTAACTTTGTGTAGGAATGTCCAAAAATTGTCAAATAAATTTTGTTGGATTCCCCTCAAAGAGTATTATCCAGGGGTGCAGCCCAATGTTTATGAAAATACCTGGATTTGGCTCATTAATTCATATAAGGAAAATTTTGTAGGAATTTTTCCAGGAGTTCTGTGTATTGGAAAATTCCCAAATTTTGCAGGAGATTCTTCCAACAATACTTGAACACTAGTAAAATTTTCAGAAGCATTGGACCTCATTTGCTTGGCCAAATGTTGTGTTAATTTCTTATGTCTCTGAAAATTGTAGAATAGAACAGAGTTCAATTTCAGATTTTTCCCCAAACTTTAGAACCTCATAAATTTTGCTAGGAAGCTCCAAATTTAGTGATTCAAATTGGGTTGGGTTTAGGTTGGAAAACTCTATCTAAATATGCAAACCAATTTGTATGAAACTCATTATTTAATTCTGGAAAATGCTTTAAAGCTTTTCAGCAAAAGAATTTTAGAGGGAGTTTGGTAATCCAAAAATCCTCAAATTTGGCCAGAACATTCTTTAGGATGTTAGTGAACTCCTGTAAAAGTTTCAGCTCATTTGGAGTTGATTTGATTAGGTGAATTCCGATTTGAAGTTACTGTGTTCAAGTGAGTACAGAAACAATTTCAGAAAATTTTCAAAACTTGGAAATTCAGTTCTAGGAAATCCTTAGCTCCAAAAATTCTAGGAAAATTCATGCATGCTCCCTGAGCTATGTTTGAAATTGTAGTTCACTTGAATTTACATGAAGGTGCAAGTTTATTCAGAATTAATTCCCTTTTTCCTAAATGCTTAGGTAACTGTTCTGAGTGATCTACTCATTGAAAATTTCTAAATTTCGGCCCAGATTAATTTCACGTAACAAGGAACTCACAAGAAATTTTCCAGCTTCATTGGAGCCCTGGATCAATAATGTTCTATTCAACTTCATTAGGTGATCACCACACAAGTGATGAACCTCACTTATCACTTGATCATAATACTTTAGCCCAAACCCAAACCACTAGCACCAGTGTCATTTAAATTCTTAAACATAGTTCCAGTTTTAAACTTGTCTTTAGCACTTGTTACCAAAAGTTTTACAATCAAACATATATGCATATTCATTACGTGTAGTTTCTACGTGGAGAATTTGAAGTCATCAGAGTGGAGATCAAGGAAGGAGGAAAACAATTGATCAAGCCAAGTGGTCTTCACTAACTGAACTTCATATATATAAGTCCCCTGCAAAACAAAGGCAAGCCCCGGTTTGCATCAAAACTTACAAGTTTTTATTTGTATTCACTTTATATGTCTAGCATTTTGTTTATTGCATTAAGTCTAGGTGATATGACACTCCAAATGCATGACCCAGGAAACCCGTGAGTAAAATGTAGAATAGGTTATCAATTGATTATAACTGCTGATCTCAAATTAACAAAAGTGGATTAAAAGAGGCATAACTCGAGTAGGCAGTTTCCTACTTGTGAACCGGGATTAAGGGGGATCAATCGGAAGAGTTGGGAATTGATCCTCATAGTTTGGAATGGAGACCGGGCAGTGGATGGAAGTCTCAATGACGTGGTCCTGTGAACCTAGTCTATGTCCGAGTCGATTAAGGCCCGTACTCGTGTGCGGCCCCGCTGGACAAGTTTGAGATGTGTACCGGATGCATACTAGCTATATGGGACCCAGGAAACCGATGTAGCATGTTAACCTGGGTGTCGAGGCATACCTCACCGTCTGATGCAGATGCTGAAAGTATAGAGAAGTCGGCTCTACGAGGGTTTGCCGTAGTGAGACTTAATCCCAGTCGGTGGGGCCAGTTCGACATTTGGGTATCGTGTGAATGGTTGCCAAGTACGACGTCAGTGATGGTTGCTATGTGCAACGCCGAGTACGGGCGTACGTGTCGTGTCAGCCGGGTGTTTTTAATTGCAATCACCGTCGCTCGTGGTAGTGAGCATACTTGTACAGTGAGTCGTGACGTAGTAATAAATTGGGAAAACCATAAAATTGCTTCGTGAGTAATCCTCATAATGGAGATGAGGAATGACCAACACTTTCACTAAATTTATTTTCCACCTTGGGCTAGTAGCATCGAGGCAAAGCGTTTCTTGTTTGATTGTGGAGTCTCGACGTTGTTGGCGCAAGGTATGTATGGGTCTAGGGTAGCTCACTAAAGTTACTTTCACCTCGGGCATGTGACATCGAGATGAAGAATTTCTTGTTTGATTGTGGAGTCTCGATGTGAATTGCGTGAGGACTATAAAAGTTGCTTAAAACTTGAAGTAAGAATTCTCCTTTAGCTCAAGATCATACTTTGTGCACACTTTTATTTTCAGCCCTCTATTTTCAGCATGTAGAGTTTCATGACTAGAGTGACGGTTAAGTCTTGCTGAGCTTCGTACTCACGGATACTGCATAAGTTGTTTTGCAGGTAATAACTGTACGCTGATATGTACGGGTGTCAGATGAGACTCGGAACTCTCCGAGTGGTGAACTTATGGCAACCCCTGCCACTGCTATTGTGATAGTGTTGCTAGCAAGAAGGGTCCGCGGGCTGGACACCTTCTCTGTTGCTTAGCATAGATGTGAGACGTGAGTTGTAATAGTCTTCCGCTGTAGATTATTTTGAGAAGTATTTGTAAAATTTACACTATGTAAGCTTCTACTTGATTTATGTAATATGATGCTTTATTATGTGTGCTGTTGGGTGCCGCATCGCACGGCACCACCCAATGTGATTCCTGGGTGAGAGGCACGGCCCCGTGATCGGGACCGGGCCCTCACAGTGGTATCAGAGCCACATTGGTAATAGCGCACGGAATAAGGATCTTATTACGACAAAACTTAGGATACGGTGAGGAAATGGTATTAGGACCAGATAAGGACTATAGTAGTATAGTTACTTAAAGTGGCAGCACTAACATACTTGTTATAATTCTGAATTTTTATTATGTAACGACGAACCTACGCTCAGTAAGCATGCTAAATAACGCCACCGAAAGCGGTTCAATTTCGGTTAGCTCCCCTGACGAGGAAAGTGGTTCAGGGCTAAATCTCACAGCTTGGTGTGAGACGTTAATATGAAACTCTTGGACTCTTCATGTTCCTGATCCCTAGCGTGCATTAGGCAAGTAAGTGGAGACCCATCTTGTGGTCAGTAACGCGATAGTGTGTTTGTCTAGAAATAGCCCAGGGGGACATACGCAGCGCTTGCCATCGGCATCCCCTGCTGGGAAGTAGGTGGTATATGTTGTGTTGATACAATTCCCAAATGTGATGACCCGTTCGCGCTCTACTCAGATTCCCTGTTGTGTGGTGTAAAAACACAACCATGTACCTTGAGACGTGGCTTGACTCAAGGAAAGCCCGTATGGAAATGATAAGGGACGTATGTTTTAAGTATTGATATGGAACTGCCTGAAATGAGAAAAACATATGTGTGCATCATCATTGAGTGTTTTTCTGCAGGTACTAACCATGTACGTATCCCGTGTAGTACACGTGTGTGAGTGACCGTCTTAGTGCCACAATTGAGACGTATATACCGGTATAATCCGGTTAGGTTTTCTTTTGGTGAGGCTACGTAGTACCGACATTGTTCTTACGGTGCCTCGACGCCGTACTAAACATAATAACCTCTTCCCTATGAAGAAATCATTCATGAGCTAACTTTAAACTAAAAATGGAAGTTTGAAACAAATATTAGCTACGGAACTCTTATTTTGAACTAAGATTCACATGAGAGAGCGTCTAGGTTTCAAAGATTTCAAAAACAGAGTGCTTTGTTTTCGGCAGGAATTCTTGCTATAATTTAAAAAAGCATAACTCTGAGTAGATTTAACCGATTAGGGTGTATGATACATTTCTGGAAAGATTTTCAAGTGCTCTACAACTTCTTTGTAGACCTCCAGAGCAAAATCACACGTTAACTGAGTGAAAAGTCCAGTTGAAGGCAAACTGTTCAGAACCAGGACAGCAGAAAAACCTCTCTGGACCTTTCTGTTTTTAAGCCATAAATTCCTGTAGAAAAATCCTTAAGGAGTCTGTGGTACACCGTTGCAAAGGTTATGAGATATGCAACATTGTTGTAGTTCAAAGTTTGTTCAGATTCATATGGTATCTGCGTATACAACTGTGATAAAGTCAGCCACATACAAAGGAGATGCTGGCAAATTTTGTCCAGTAATTCTGTCAACTTTGAGCAGTCATAACTTCTAATTCAGAAATGATCTAGAGGCACATGAGTACTCATTGGAAATATATTGAAGTTAACTTTAGTTTTGGTATGCAACCTGAGTTATGAAAATGCTTCTAAACGAATCAAAATCTGGGTTAGGACAGAAGAGCCTGTTCTGCACAGCAAAGAGAACGGTTGAAGGAGCAACTAAGTGAACCCATGAACAAATGTGTTATACAACCAAGCTCATGACCTTAGGGTTGCTCAATGCTGTGTAATAGGAATAACGACAAAACCCTATGGCTTAGTGTTGATTTTCGTCCGCTTAACATTGTGACAATCAAGAACAAGTACCCGTTACCACAGATCAAAATATTGTTTGATCAGTTGGTCAAAGTAAATATCCAAGATGGACTTAAGATCAGAGTACCATCAGATTGAGATACAGGCTGAGGCTATTCCGAAGACAGTTTTTCGACAAGGTACGGAGTTTATTAGTACCTTGCCATGTTCCTAGGCCTTACCAACGCTCCAGCTCAGTTCATGTACTTGATGAACTCGGTATTCATGCCGGAGCTGGACATGTTTGTCATGGTCTTCATCGATGACCAACTGGTTTATTCCAAGTCGGAGGAAGAACACGAGAAACACCTGCGTATAGTCTTGCAATGGCTGCGGGATCACAAGCTATACGCGAAATTCAGCAAGTGCGAATCCTAGATATCACAAGTACTTTTTATCGGGCATATTATCTCAGTGGAGGACATCGCTGTGGACCCGAGCAATATCGCATAAGTGCTGCATTGGAAGTCGCCGTGGTCTATTAACGAGGTACGGAAAAATTCCTCAGACTTGCAGGATATTATCAGAGGTTCATTTTGAACTTCTCGAAGATTGCCAAGCCTAGGACATAGCTGCTGAAGAAGGCTACCAAATAAGTTTGGAGTCCAGCATGTAAAGCAGCGTTCAAGGCATAGGTGAAACACCTAACATCAGCACCGGTTTTGGCGCAGCCAAACACAATGACACGACCCCACTGGTCCTGTCGAGCCAGGATCACGCTGAGGGGTGCTGCGTTGCACAACACCGTATAACACACGTCAAAGGTACAAAGCGGAAGCGGAAGCTTTATTACATAAACAAGTTTATTAACATGTTTACATCAAAATAAGTTTAGTCCACACTCGCGGGCGTAGACTAAGCATCAAGTGCACGTTCAGCCCTCGAACGTGTCCTTGCTAGCACACTCGCACACTAACTCTGCGGCGTGCACGACTCCCACTCGACGGGGTTCCCCTCCTGGGGTTCCGTCTCCTCTTCGGGAGTCCCTTCCTCATAGAACCCTGCAAAAGCTTCAAACACAAGCAGTGAGCACGAAGGCTCAGCAAGTCTGACCCGTCTCACCTAAACATGAAACTTCTACATGAGGGTGATGGGTTGCATGAGGTCAAAATCATTTGCAAGGACTCGCCTAATTAGTAGAACCTTACTTTCAAGTTTTAGCAGCAGGTTGTGGAGAACTTTACGCTAAGGCACATGAGAGAGCCGCAATCAAACAAGAAACGCATTTCTCTCATGTACTTTGCCCAAAGTTGAAAAGAACTTTAGTTAGCACTAAGCTACAACATATCATTAACAATCAATATCCAACTTTCAATCAGCAACATTTTAACATGTAACTAGCCTGTTCTTTCTACGTCACGGTACAGTGAACAAGTGGTACTCACTGACCGCGAGGGACGGCGATTATAATCGATTTACACCTGCAGGGTTACCCGAACAACCCGTCACGTACGCCCGTACTCGATGTTGCCTACAACAACCATCACGGACGCCGTACGCGACTACCTTTCACCCGTTAGCCAAATATTGAACCGGTCCCATCGTCCCGAGCAAGAGGTCCCTGCACGCGCATCTCTGTGCCGCCAGCTGATTTACACCTCGAGCTCTCAACCTACCCTCTGAACGACGGGCAATGCCTCAATACCCAGCTACCCGAGTTACATCAGTTTCCCGGTTCCCATATAGCCGGTAGGTCTTCGGTACTGTTCTAGCTTGTTCAACAGGCCCGCACACGGCTCGGTCCTCAATCGACACAAGCGGAGCTACAGCACACAGGCCCCAAAGTCCTGCTGCCCTTACTCTCCGCTCGGTCTCATTTTCTTGCCATGTGTATCATGTGCTATCTCTACCCGAGCAATGTGCCTCTAGCCTATTCTCGCGAGTAGTTCCAACTACTCGACTTGTACCGAATCCTACTCTATCCTAGCAATGCAGTGGCTAACGGGGTTTGCAATCCTAAACCCCAACCCATGGTTTTCTTGGCTATGCAGTGGGGTTTCCAAACAAGACTCTGATGCACAACATAAAGAAAACAAGTATGTGCTCAAAACAATAAAAATTTATAAAATGGTTAATGCAAACCGGGGCTTGCCTTGCTGCTCTTGGTCGTAGGCTAGCTGTTCCTCCGGAGTAACGAAGTCTAGGACTTCGGGTTCCTCCTCGACCTTAGCGACTACATGATAAGAACAATGTATGTATTAATTAAATGCTTTTGTATTAACTTTGAAGTTGTGAAGTCTATAACCTTTACTAGATAGACCTAATGACTGTGAAACTTTTACTGTGGCTTGGTTACAACCTAAACAGAGACTTGGTCAAGTTTTAGTTGCAGCAAAGCTCATTTGAGCCCTCCACAAATAATTATGTCCTTGACCTTAATTAAAGGCTTTTAGGGTGTTCTAGGTATTTTCATGAAACAAACTATGACTTTCTGAAAACTAGATTTTCAGAGGGTTCTAATGGAATTGGTCTCACTTAATTTGGAAGTCTCTAACTAAAGATATGAGCTAAACAATTTCAGAGAAAATTCTGAAAATGTTTCTGAACATTTTCTATTTTCTCTGGAACAGTTTTACTAATCACACCATTAGGTGGACTAAATGAGCTCAAATGGATCTGAAATTTTTATGGTAGTTCAAGGATATTTTGGTGAACATCTCAGCAAAATTTCAGGATTTTCCTCCAAATGATTCTCCAGTTAAAATTCCTAACAGTTTAAACTTTAAGGAATTAATTCTGGGGAATTAAGGAATTTCATGAAGTGACACTTGATTTTCTGGAAAGTACTCAAAGAGCTGAATCCAGCAAAATTTGGTTCACTCAATTTGGAGCTTTCTAGCCAAAGTTATAAGGATTTGAAGTTTGAAGGAAATCTGAAAATCGGGGAAAAGTTTAAACTCGCGCGTGGGCCCAGGGGACACGCGTCGCACGCCGAAGCGACAGCACACCGCGGCCCACAAGGCTTTTGCGCGCCAGCACACCCGATCCCGGCCGCAGCCGGATCCCGATTCAAAATATCGGCCGCTGACAGCTGGGGTCCACCCCCTTCTTCAACCTCGCGACACCCGCGCTCCGCCGCCGAGGGACCTCGCCGGAGAGCTCGCCGCTGGCTGCTGTACCGCTTCAAACTTCTTGATTCTGGCCGCCCCTGCCTACTTTTACTTGGGGAACATGATCCGAGGGTCAGCTGCTCATGACAACGGCCGGAGCATGGTCGGCGACGAGCCGCCATATCGGAACGACTTCGGCCATGTCGGCTGACGCTCCTAGTGCCTCAGCTACTTGGGAAATCGGTCGGGGAGCATCAGTGGACCTCAGAGAAGGTCGACATGAACTCGGGGTAGCTCGGGGAAGGCCCGAAATAGGTCCTCACCGTGCGCCCGATACCCCCCGTGCGTTCCGCCATTAGTAGACCTTGAATTACGCCGGGCACAGAAGTTCTCCAGCCCAGAGTTGTGAAGGCAACTTGTGCGTCACCGTGTCTAGTTCGTGTGGGAGTGGCCTGAGGCCCTCTAATCCTTTCTAGAGCACGAATTAAACAGAATCGTACCCGAGGGTCGTTCTGCACACAGAAAGGGGAAAAGTGGAAATTCGCCGCCGGTGAGCAACCACTCGAGCTGTGGCTCGGGGATGAGCAGCACCGATCACTTGCGCGTCCAAGGGTGCCTTGGCTCGGGCGTG
This sequence comes from Neostapfia colusana, assembly GCA_030760725.1. Lineage (NCBI taxonomy): Eukaryota > Viridiplantae > Streptophyta > Magnoliopsida > Poales > Poaceae > Neostapfia > Neostapfia colusana. Next base: position 42,175,168 of record JASWHV010000013.1, on the reverse strand, counting down.
ACAACGCCCAGGTTGGGCTGTCCACGAGAGCCCGAGGTGCGGCGGTTTCCAGTTCCGAGTTTGATCTTTCGGCACAGCCGATATCACTCGGTTTCAATCGATTTCTATCAATGGGAAGGATGGAGGATGGTCGCTAGTACCTGGCTGGGACCCTGGAGTGGAAAGAGGAAGCTGCGATCAGCTCGATCCAGCAGGAACTCGAGCGCCGGTGATGGCAGTGGAGAAATGGATCGTGCACGTCGGCAGCTCGGGGAATGGCGACTGAAGCACGCCGGGGAGGGAATAAATAGGCCGGTCGGCCGGTCTCCGGCTTGGGGCACGCAGCAGGAGCTGGCGCCGGCTGCCCCCTTCGGTGGCGCGCGCGCACAACAGCCGGGAACCGACTGAACTGTGGTTCAGTCGGTTTGCCTTGAGGCTGAGGCTGACATGTGGGTCCCACTCCTCTTTTAACCTCTGAAATTTATTCCTAACAGCTGTGGTAAACAGTGAACCCTATTCTACCCTTGGCAACTCAAATTATTCACCCAAGAGCCATTTGAATTGATCAAAGTTCAAATGAGGTTTGGTTTGAATGAATTTCAGCACAAGTGCAGTTTGAAATTCAAATAAAGTTTGAATTTCTCCCCCTTAGCTCATGTCAAGATCAACTCCAAATGGAGTGAAAATTGGTGTGTGAGCTCACAAAAATGTGCTGAGCAAGAATATGCCTTCCACTTTTAAATTCAGTGGGTGAAAACAGTTTGAATTTGAATATGTTTTCAAACTGCCCCTTTCCTATCTACACCCAAGATGACCTCAAAAATGTTTTGAATTTGGGTGAAACTTGGCATGGACATCCTTGGCAAAGTGTAGGAGTTTTCATATGTCCAGCCCATCTATATCACATGTGGGAAGTACCACTTTTGCAATGTGTGAGTTTGTTCCCTAATGAGCATGTTGATAATTGTTACTTGCTCTTTATTTGTGTTCATCATTTTTCCTCAAATGAGGTGTGTGGTGTGGGGATGAACACTGCAAATGGGTGTCAAAAACTGAGGCCCTTACATTCCTCCCCCCTTAAAAGAATCTCGTCCCGAGATTATAAGGTGAAAATGAGAGAGAGGACGGTGGAAAAATTACCGGATATGCGACGTGAGAAAGTCGGGGTAATTAGTGCGAAGGAATTCTTCGCTCTCCCATGTCGCTTCATCCATGGAGTGATTATTCCACAGAACCTTGTAGAACCACAACGTACGGTTGCGTGTGGTTCGGGCCTTTTCATCAATAATCTGCACCGGTTCCTCCCGATAGGTGAGATCCGGTTGCAGTTCTTCAATGTCTTCCAGCTGAACGGTAGTTGATAGCTTGAGACACTTCCTCAGCTGGGAAATGTGAAAGACGTCGTGCACACCGGAAAGTGCTTCTGGTAATCTTAGCCGGTATGCCACCGATCCACATCTTTCGGTAATCTGGAATGGACCGATGAATCGGGGTGCTAACTTTCCTCTCACCCCAAATCTGTTTACGCCCTTCATTGGAGACACTCGTAGATATACGTGGTCTCCAGCTTCGAATTGTAACGGACGCCTTCTCCGGTCCGCATACTGTTTCTGTCGGGATTGAGCGGCTTTTAGGTTCGCTTGAATTACTCGAACCTTTTCTTCCGCGTTGTTGACAAGATCAATCCCGAAGGTAACCCTCTCGCCAGACTCACACCAATTCAATGGTGTGCGGCATTTTCTCCCGTATAGCGCCTCGTAGGGCGCCATCTTGATGCTGGCTTGGTACCCATTGTTGTACGAGAACTCGGCTAACGGCAAGTGATCATCCCAATTCTTGCCGTGGTCGATAGCGCAAGCTCGTAGCATGTCTTCTAAGATTTGATTTACTCGCTCCGTTTGCCCATCCGTCTGCGGGTGGTAGGCTGAACTACGGATCAGCTTCGTCCCCAAGGCAGCGTGGAGCTGCTCCCAAAAACGGGACACAAATAAAGTGCCCCGGTCCGATACGATAGTACGGGGTACGCCGTATAAGCATAGGATCCGTGAGATGTACAGTTCAGCGTACTTCTTGGCGTTGTAGTTGGTGTTGACCGGGATGAAATGGGCAACTTTGGTGAGCCGATCGACGATCACCCACACAGAATCATGTTTCTGTAAGGTGGTGGGTAAACCGACGACGAAATCCATGCTCACGTCCTCCCACTTCCAGGCAGGAATGCCCAGTGGTTGCAGCAGTCCCGGTTTCCGCATGTGGTCTGCCTTCACCCGTCGACATGTATCACACTCGGACACGTATTTTGCAGTCTCTCGCTTCATCCGTGTCCACCAAAACTTGCTTCTGAGTTCTTGATACATCTTGTTGCTGCCGGGGTGAATAGAAAACTTTGATAAGTGAGCCTCATCAAAGATTTTCTTCCGTAACTCCGGGTTTCGGGGTACGACGATCCGGTTCTTGAACCATAGGACGCCGTCTCCGTCCTTCCGGAAACATTTCAACTCCCCACTGTCTACACGTCTCCGTAAATGTGACATGCCCTTGTCATTCTTCTGGGCTGCCGCTATCTCTTCACGGATGGTGGGGATCAAAGCTAGGTTGTAGAGAGCTCCGTGTGGAATCACATGGAGTGGTGGTTCGCTCTCTCCCAACGGTGTGATGGTCAGATTATTGACGTGTGACTTGCGGCTTAGCGCGTCTGCCACAACGTTTGCCTTGCCCGGATGATAATGGATCTCTATCTCGTAATCCTTTATCAGTTCTAACCATCTTCGTTGCCTCATGTTCAGCTCCTTCTGAGTGAATATGTACTTGAGGCTTTTGTGGTCGGTATATAAACGTACGAGGTTACCGAGTAGGTAGTGCCTCCACATTTTCAGTGCAAGTACCACGGCAGCGAGCTCCAAGTCGTGAGTTGGATAATTTTGCTCATGATTCCTAAGCTGCCGTGACCCATACGCGACCACCCTTCGGTCTTGCATCAACACACATCCGAGCCCAATGCCGGATGCATCGCAGTACACATCGAACGGTTTTGTTGTGTCTGGCTGCGCCAAAACCGGTGCTGATGTCAGGTGCTTGACTAAAGCCTTGAATGCTGCTTCACATGCTGGACTCCAAACATATTTGGTAGCCTTCTTCAGCAGCTCTGTCATTGGCTTGGCAATCTTCGAGAAGTTCGGAATGAACCTCCGATAATATCCCGCGAGTCCGAGGAAACTCCGTACCTCATGAACAGTTCTCGGGGATTTCCAATTCAGCACTTGCGTGATTTTGCTCGGGTCCACAGCGATACCCTCCGCTGAGATGATATGCCCGAGGAAAGGCACTTGCGATATCCAAAACTCGCATTTGCTGAACTTTGCGTATAACTTGTGATCCCGCAGCCGTTGCAAGACTATACGCAGATGTTTCTTGTGATCTTCCTCCGACTTGGAATATACCAGGATGTCGTCGATGAAGACCACGACAAACTTGTCCAGCTCCGGCATGAACACCGAGTTCATTAAGTACATGAAGTGAGCTGGAGCATTGGTGAGGCCAAAGGACATGACCAGGTACTCATAAAGTCCGTACCTTGTCGAAAAAGCTGTCTTTGGAATGTCCTCAGCCCTGATCTTAATCTGATGGTACCCGGATCTTAAATCCATCTTGGAAAAGACCTTTGCTTCGACCAACTGATCAAACAACATGTCGATCCGTGGCAACGGGTACTTGTTCTTGATGGTTACGGCATTTAATGGACGGTAGTCCACGCAAAGCCGCAACGTTTCATCCTTCTTTTTGACAAATAATGCCGAACAGCCCCATGGCGAGGAGCTCGGCCTAATAAAACCCTTCTCCAGAAGGTCCGTGAGCTGAGTCTTCAGTTCAGCCAACTCCTTGGGCGCCATCTTGTACGGCCTTCGGGATATTGGCATGGTTCCCGGTGCAAGTTCAATCTTGAACTCCACCTCTCTATCGGGTGGCATCCCCGGCAAATCATCCGGGAATACATCAGGGAATTCTCGGACCACTGGAATGTCTTCCAATCTGATGGTTGTGGCTTGATAGACACTTGGAAGTTTTATTTCTGGACTGTCCAGAAATAATGAGTGAGAACCGTGCACTCCTGAGTTTAAGTGCACGACTCGGAGGACGGTGTCTAAAACAGCGCCGTGGCGGTTTAACCACGACATCCCTAGGATGACATCGACCTTCTGTCCCTCTAAGATAATGAGAGACGTGGGGTACACTCTACCCGCTAAGCATAATGGTGCTTTGGAGACCATTACGCTTGCTGAAATCTTCCCACCCGGTGAACAAATTAAATATGGACTATCGGTGGGTAGTATTGGCAAGCTGTGTTTAGCAATGAAAGCTTGGCTAATAAAATTATGCGTGGCGCCTGAATCAAATAGTACTATAGCGGGATGCTGGTGGAGTTGGAACATACCCGCAAGGATTGGCTCGCCCTCCGGCACGTCCTCAATGGCAAGCTGGTGGACAGTGCCGGGCCTAGGGTTTGCCCGCCGCGCATTAGTAGGGTTCCGGGGTTGATTCCTCCCCGGAAACTGTGGTACCACTCCGCCGCCTTGCCTCTCCGGGCAACTGCTCGCGAAGTGTCCTGGACGACCACACTTGTAACATGTGGCCGCTGCTGGTGGAGTACTTGGTGGACGAAAGCCCGGCATGCGTTGCGGAGGTGCAAACGCACGCGGCATCGCCCGCTGCTGCTGTTGTTGTTGCGGTGGTGCTGGCAGTGCCGGCCGGAATGCCGGTGAAGAATACGGCCGACCGCGGAACGGCATCGACCGCTGTGGTGGCTGCCAGCGCGGACCTGATGGTGGGCGATTCACCATCCGAAACTTCTGAGAAGGACCGCCTCCTTCTCCGCTGCTCTGCGGCGCGCTTCGCTTTCGCTCTGCCGCCGCCAACTCCTTGCCGGAGTCTTCCTGAACAATCGCAGCATCAATTATGTCGTTGAGGCTGCCGCGATTGAACATCGCCAGCTTGTCCTTCAGGAGCGGGTTAAGCCCCTGGTAAAAGTGGTCCCGCCGCTTCTCGTCCGTATCTGCATGATACGACGCGTAGAGTGCGAGATCGTTGAACGCTCTGGAGTACTCCAGCGCGTTCCGGCTCCCTTGTTGCAGGTGTAGGAATTCCTGCGTCTTCCTCTTCATCAAACCGGGCGGTATATGATAGGCCCGGAAGGCCGTCCGGAACTCCGCCCAGGTCATCACTCGGTCGGTGGGTTGTGAAGCACAAAAGTTGGCCCACCACGCGCTCGCGGATCCTTGGAGCTGCTGGACCGCGAACTGAGTCTTGCGCTGCTCGCTGATTTGGAGCAGCCCGAACTTCATCTCTATGGCGCGGAGCCAGTTGTCCGCGTCAAGTGGTTCATCCGCCCTTGAGAATACAGGGGGATGAGTCGCCAGGAAGTCAGAGTAGGAGCTCTGTTGGCGCTCCTCACGATCTTGACGTCTCTCTGGGCGAGACGTATTCGCAATTAACGTTTGCAGCAGCTCTGTATGCTGCTGATGTGAACCCGCCATTGCCGCGACAATGTCGGCCAATGTAACCGTTGGCAGTGGCGGTGGCGGTGTTTGCTGTTGCTGTTGCTGCTGCTGTCCCGAGGAGTCCTCGGGAGGTGGTTGGGAGGTCTCTCCCCCTTGGCTAGTACCTCCAACATCGGGGTTGGCACGAGTACGCGTCATTCTGAAATTCAACACAGCAGCAATTAGCACATGTCTTACTCAAAATTCCATAAACAGGAGTAAGTATTGAAGCGACGCATGATTAACTTGCACAACATTCACATATATTGATAAAGCATAAACTTTATACAAGATACATTATTCTCGGATCTCCGAGAAGTCGTGCTCATGTCGTCACTACCTATACATATGCTACTGTCTACACGACATGTCACCGATTACAAAAGTTGGGTTACGCTACCCTAGCTGCCCTACTTGGCAACCGTAACCCCCTACTCGGAGTAGAACTCGACCTCCTGTGGGTCGTCCTCCTCCGGTACCTCTGCTGGTGGCTCGGGGTCTACCACCTCTTCTCCCATTCCAGGTTCTCCCATGGCTGGAAGACCCAAGACTACCGGTACGCCCAATACCGGGGGCACGAGGTCCTGCAATGCATGCACCTCGTCCATAGCCTGGTTGTAGTCCTCTTCCCAGCCTTGTCCTTCCTCAATAGTGTCGTCCCGCTCTTGAGCAAGGTCCTCATTCTGCTGGGTTAGGGTCTGCACCAGCTCTTGCAACGCCGCAATGTCAACACGGCTCTTCTTCTTTGCCTTCTTCAGACGACGCAACTGATTGTGTTGTTCATTCAGTCGCTTGATCGTCGGAAGGAGTACATTGCGGAGTGCACTGTGAGCACTCTCAAAATGATCTCCACGGCTTGTGCTCTCCTTGAGCTTGGTGGCGAGATGCTCCGTATGAACAGCTTGGCTGTCCATCACAGCGTTTCCCGCCCTCATTTGGAGGCTGAGATTTGCCTCCGCGGGGTTGTACCTTGGGCAACTCGGGTTTGTTGCCTCTAGGTACCTCTCTTCCCACACATGCTGAGCTCGTCCCTCCACCGGAACGAGTGCGTATGGAGTTCCCTCCATAGCCTGTACGTGTAGTTGGCAGAAACGTGACATAGTGTCACGGGCTGCCACTTGCCACATCCCTTCCGGTTGTCTTCCTCTCACCGTGACGGTGAATGGCACCCAACCGGGTGGCGTAGGCCCTGCAGGAACCTCGACATGGATCGTCCACGTCTTGTTCCCCTCTTCGCCTTCTTCCTTGGCGAAGTATTGCGGCATCTGGTTGTACCCGAAATATTGGAGCATTAGCCACAATGCTCCCGGGTAGCCGCTACGGTCAGAGCAGTGGGAAACTACCCACCCGTTCTCCAACCGTTTATCTGCTGCCATCTGTAAAAATATATTTGAGAAATGTCAAATATTTATTTAAACAGTAAACCATTGAGTTATAACATAAGATATGTCATTGAACCCTTAACACTTGGAAACATAGTTCAAATTTTTAAACAAATTTGACTGCTGATCTGCTGTTCCCATGACAGCCCTGACCAGTTTCCATATCAATCTGATTTAGGCCAGGTTAAAAGCAAAACCAGTCCTGGAGCTCAACATCAAAGTTAAAGTTAACTTCAATAGCTTTCCAGAAAGTATTTGGTTGGCCTAAGATCTGCTCTGGTTCAAAAGTTATGAGATGTCAAAGTTAACAGAATTTCTGGGAACAATTGGACAGCACCTCCCTGCCTTAGGTACTGATTTGATCCAAGAATTCCAGTTAATTCTGTTCCTAATCTGACAAAACTTTCTGTTACAAAGTTGTAACCCATCTCATAAGCTTCCCAGAACCACCTCATTTTCTATTTTTGGATTTTTATGCAGGAAGTTATGCTTAATTTACAGAGAGTCTACAGAGAGTCTTTGCTCCGTCCTGTTTTCTGGACAGTTTCAACTCTACTGCATTTTTCGAGTGGTTAAGGGATGAAACACCTCTGGAACTCAACAGAAAAAGTTGTAAAGCTCCTCCAAAGCTTTCCAGAAATGTATCATACGACCCCAACCTCGAAAGAACTCAACCTCTAACCTCTGATTAACTTCAGCCTTGATTTAGCTGAAAACAGAGTGCTCTGTCCTTAACATCCTATAAGTTGAAAACTTATTAACTTTGAATATCCTGTTCAAGGGAAGGAGTTACATCAAGTTTTACTACTTTGGATCAAAACCTTCAAGTTTTTAAATGAAGTTGTTCATTTAGTTGGGTGTGACGTCGAGGCGTCACCAGATTATGTCGGTACTACGTCCTCACAAAGGAAAAACCTATACCGGATTTAGCCGGCTTCGTTAGTTCAGTGGCACTACTCGTCACTCGCACACGGATGCTACACGTCTACCGTTTCGTGGTAAGGCTACCTGCAGAAACTCAAACAATCATCAGACTCGGCTGCACACCGAGCCCGGAATCCATACAGTTTGTACACCCGGCCGTCATCACTCGCCCGGATGTTCTCAAGCCAAACACGCCTTGAGTTACGTGTTCACGTTTCAGACCACGTGACGGGGTCTCCCATGTTGCACCACGCACGCCAGGGACAGACGTTGCTCGAATACCCCAAACGACATGAAGAGTCGTAGAGGATATCAAAGCGGGTCGGGTTACCTGCCACCCGTGGGGCTCCACCCTTCAGCTTGTGCGCACTGGTGGACAGCGCTTACGTGCACCCCCCAAGACATGAACGTCCCGAGATGCACGATTTTCCGACATAACAAATAGGTTACTAAGCCACTTTCTATATACTAATAACATCCTTATACGGGCTACTAACTCGTTCCTCACTGGATTTTTGAAAAAGAAGACCTTTGTACTGTGTTAAACCTCAAGCGAGCTCTGATACCACGCTGACACGACCCCACTGGTCCTGTCGAGCCAGGATCACGCTGAGGGGTGCTGCGTTGCACAACACCGTATAACACACGTCAAAGGTACAAAGCGGAAGCGGAAGCTTTATTACATAAACAAGTTTATTAACATGTTTACATCAAAATAAGTTTAGTCCACACTCGCGGGCGTAGACTAAGCATCAAGTGCACGTTCAGCCCTCGAACGTGTCCTTGCTAGCACACTCGCACACTAACTCTGCGGCGTGCACGACTCCCACTCGACGGGGTTCCCCTCCTGGGGTTCCGTCTCCTCTTCGGGAGTCCCTTCCTCATAGAACCCTGCAAAAGCTTCAAACACAAGCAGTGAGCACGAAGGCTCAGCAAGTCTGACCCGTCTCACCTAAACATGAAACTTCTACATGAGGGTGATGGGTTGCATGAGGTCAAAATCATTTGCAAGGACTCGCCTAATTAGTAGAACCTTACTTTCAAGTTTTAGCAGCAGGTTGTGGAGAACTTTACGCTAAGGCACATGAGAGAGCCGCAATCAAACAAGAAACGCATTTCTCTCATGTACTTTGCCCAAAGTTGAAAAGAACTTTAGTTAGCACTAAGCTACAACATATCATTAACAATCAATATCCAACTTTCAATCAGCAACATTTTAACATGTAACTAGCCTGTTCTTTCTACGTCACGGTACAGTGAACAAGTGGTACTCACTGACCGCGAGGGACGGCGATTATAATCGATTTACACCTGCAGGGTTACCCGAACAACCCGTCACGTACGCCCGTACTCGATGTTGCCTACAACAACCATCACGGACGCCGTACGCGACTACCTTTCACCCGTTAGCCAAATATTGAACCGGTCCCATCGTCCCGAGCAAGAGGTCCCTGCACGCGCATCTCTGTGCCGCCAGCTGATTTACACCTCGAGCTCTCAACCTACCCTCTGAACGACGGGCAATGCCTCAATACCCAGCTACCCGAGTTACATCAGTTTCCCGGTTCCCATATAGCCGGTAGGTCTTCGGTACTGTTCTAGCTTGTTCAACAGGCCCGCACACGGCTCGGTCCTCAATCGACACAAGCGGAGCTACAGCACACAGGCCCCAAAGTCCTGCTGCCCTTACTCTCCGCTCGGTCTCATTTTCTTGCCATGTGTATCATGTGCTATCTCTACCCGAGCAATGTGCCTCTAGCCTATTCTCGCGAGTAGTTCCAACTACTCGACTTGTACCGAATCCTACTCTATCCTAGCAATGCAGTGGCTAACGGGGTTTGCAATCCTAAACCCCAACCCATGGTTTTCTTGGCTATGCAGTGGGGTTTCCAAACAAGACTCTGATGCACAACATAAAGAAAACAAGTATGTGCTCAAAACAATAAAAATTTATAAAATGGTTAATGCAAACCGGGGCTTGCCTTGCTGCTCTTGGTCGTAGGCTAGCTGTTCCTCCGGAGTAACGAAGTCTAGGACTTCGGGTTCCTCCTCGACCTTAGCGACTACATGATAAGAACAATGTATGTATTAATTAAATGCTTTTGTATTAACTTTGAAGTTGTGAAGTCTATAACCTTTACTAGATAGACCTAATGACTGTGAAACTTTTACTGTGGCTTGGTTACAACCTAAACAGAGACTTGGTCAAGTTTTAGTTGCAGCAAAGCTCATTTGAGCCCTCCACAAATAATTATGTCCTTGACCTTAATTAAAGGCTTTTAGGGTGTTCTAGGTATTTTCATGAAACAAACTATGACTTTCTGAAAACTAGATTTTCAGAGGGTTCTAATGGAATTGGTCTCACTTAATTTGGAAGTCTCTAACTAAAGATATGAGCTAAACAATTTCAGAGAAAATTCTGAAAATGTTTCTGAACATTTTCTATTTTCTCTGGAACAGTTTTACTAATCACACCATTAGGTGGACTAAATGAGCTCAAATGGATCTGAAATTTTTATGGTAGTTCAAGGATATTTTGGTGAACATCTCAGCAAAATTTCAGGATTTTCCTCCAAATGATTCTCCAGTTAAAATTCCTAACAGTTTAAACTTTAAGGAATTAATTCTGGGGAATTAAGGAATTTCATGAAGTGACACTTGATTTTCTGGAAAGTACTCAAAGAGCTGAATCCAGCAAAATTTGGTTCACTCAATTTGGAGCTTTCTAGCCAAAGTTATAAGGATTTGAAGTTTGAAGGAAATCTGAAAATCGGGGAAAAGTTTAAACTCGCGCGTGGGCCCAGGGGACACGCGTCGCACGCCGAAGCGACAGCACACCGCGGCCCACAAGGCTTTTGCGCGCCAGCACACCCGATCCCGGCCGCAGCCGGATCCCGATTCAAAATATCGGCCGCTGACAGCTGGGGTCCACCCCCTTCTTCAACCTCGCGACACCCGCGCTCCGCCGCCGAGGGACCTCGCCGGAGAGCTCGCCGCTGGCTGCTGTACCGCTTCAAACTTCTTGATTCTGGCCGCCCCTGCCTACTTTTACTTGGGGAACATGATCCGAGGGTCAGCTGCTCATGACAATGGCCGGAGCATGGTCGGCGACGAGCCGCCATATCGGAACGACTTCGGCCATGTCGGCTGACGCTCCTAGTGCCTCAGCTACTTGGGAAATCGGTCGGGGAGCATCAGTGGACCTCAGAGAAGGTCGACATGAACTCGGGGTAGCTCGGGGAAGGCCCGAAATAGGTCCTCACCGTGCGCCCGATACCCCCCGTGCGTTCCGCCATTAGTAGACCTTGAATTACGCCGGGCACAGAAGTTCTCCGGCCCAGAGTTGTGAAGGCAACTTGTGCGTCACCGTGTCTAGTTCGTGTGGGAGTGGCCTGAGGCCCTCTAATCCTTTCTAGAGCACGAATTAAACAGAATCGTACCCGAGGGTCGTTCTGCACACAGAAAGGGGAAAAGTGGAAATTCGCCGCCGGTGAGCAACCACTCGAGCTGTGGCTCGGGGATGAGCAGCACCGATCACTTGCGCGTCCAAGGGTGCCTTGGCTCGGGCGTGACAACGCCCAGGTTGGGCTGTCCACGAGAGCCCGAGGTGCGGCGGTTTCCAGTTCCGAGTTTGATCTTTCGGCACAGCCGATATCACTCGGTTTCAATCGATTTCTATCAATGGGAAGGATGGAGGATGGTCGCTAGTACCTGGCTGGGACCCTGGAGTGGAAAGAGGAAGCTGCGATCAGCTCGATCCAGCAGGAACTCGAGCGCCGGTGATGGCAGTGGAGAAATGGATCGTGCACGTCGGCAGCTCGGGGAATGGCGACTGAAGCACGCCGGGGAGGGAATAAATAGGCCGGTCGGCCGGTCTCCGGCTTGGGGCACGCAGCAGGAGCTGGCGCCGGCTGCCCCCTTCGGTGGCGCGCGCGCACAACAGCCGGGAACCGACTGAACTGTTGTTCAGTCGGTTTGCCTTGAGGCTGAGGCTGACATGTGGGTCCCACTCCTCTTTTAACCTCTGAAATTTATTCCTAACAGCTGTGGTAAACAGTGAACCCTATTCTACCCTTGGCAACTCAAATTATTCACCCAAGAGCCATTTGAATTGATCAAAGTTCAAATGAGGTTTGGTTTGAATGAATTTCAGCACAAGTGCAGTTTGAAATTCAAATAAAGTTTGAATTTCTCCCCCTTAGCTCATGTCAAGATCAACTCCAAATGGAGTGAAAATTGGTGTGTGAGCTCACAAAAATGTGCTGAGCAAGAATATGCCTTCCACTTTTAAATTCAGTGGGTGAAAACAGTTTGAATTTGAATATGTTTTCAAACTGCCCCTTTCCTATCTACACCCAAGATGACCTCAAAAATGTTTTGAATTTGGGTGAAACTTGGCATGGACATCCTTGGCAAAGTGTAGGAGTTTTCATATGTCCAGCCCATCTATATCACATGTGGGAAGTACCACTTTTGCAATGTGTGAGTTTGTTCCCTAATGAGCATGTTGATAATTGTTACTTGCTCTTTATTTGTGTTCATCATTTTTCCTCAAATGAGGTGTGTGGTGTGGGGATGAACACTGCAAATGGGTGTCAAAAACTGAGGCCCTTACACACAACAAGACCGTTCGTTGTGTACTGCAATACATCCGTCTTGGGGCTAGGATGTGTGCTGATGCAAGACCGAAGTGTGGTCGTGTATGGATCACGGCAACTTAGGAATCATGAGCAACACTATCCGACTCATGACTTAGGATTCACTGCCATGGTACTTGCACTCAAAATGTGGAGGCACTAACTACTCGGTAACCTCTTGCATTGATATATCGACCACAAGCACCTCAAGTACATATTCACTCAGAAGGAGCTGAACATGAGGCAGCAAAGATGGTTAGAGTTGATAAAGGATTACGAAATAGTGATCCATTATCACCCCGGCAAAGCAAACGTAGTGGCAGACGCGCTGAGCCGCAAGTCACACGTCAACAACCTGACCATGACACCGTTGGAAGAGAGCGAACCACCACTGCATGTGATTCCACATGGAGCTCTCTACAACTTAGTTTTGATCCCCACCATCTGTGAAGAGATAGCAGCAGCCCAGAAGAATGACAAGGGCATGTCACATTTGCGGAGACGCATAGACAGTGGGGAGCTGAAATGTTTCCGGAAACACGGAGACGGCATCCTATGGTTCAAGGACTGGATTGTCGTACCCCGTAAACAGGAGTTACGGAAGAAAATCTTTGATGAGGCTCACTTGTCAAAGTTTTCTATTCACCCCGGCAGCAATAAAATGTATCAAGAACTCAGAAGCAAGTTTTGGTGGACACGGATGAAGAGGGAGATCGCAAAGTACGCGTCCGATTGTGATACATGTCAAAGGGTGAAGGCAGATCATATGTGGAAACCAGGACTGCTACAACCACTGGGCATTCCTGCCTGGAAATGGGAGGATGTGAGCATGGACTTCATCGTCGGTTTACCCACCACCTTTCAGAAACATGATTCTGTGTGGGTGATCATCGACCGGCTCACCAAAGTTGCCCATTTCATCCCGGTCAACACCAACTACAACGCCAGGAAGTATGCTGAACTATACATCTCACGGATCCTATGCTTATATGGCGTATCCTGTACCATCATATTGGATCGGGGCACTTTATTTGTGTCCCGTTTTTGGGAGCAGCTCCACGCTGCATTGGGGACGAAGCTGATCCGTAGTTCGGCATACCACCCGCAAACGGATGGACAAACTGAGTGGGTAAACCAAATTCTCGAAGATATGGTACGAGCTTGCGCCATCAACCACAGCAAGAACTGGGATGATCACTTGCCGTTGGCTGAGTTCTCGTACAATAATGGGTACCAAGCCAGCATCAAGATGGTGCCTTACGAGGCGCTATACGGCAGGAAATGCCGCACACCACTGAATTGGTGTGAGTCTGGCGAAAGGGTTACCTTCGGGAATGATCTTGTCAACAACGCAGAGGAAAAGGTTCGGCTGATTCAAGCGAACCTCAAAGCCGCCCAATCCCGACAGAAACAATATGCGGACCGGAGAAGACGCCCCTTACAATTTGAAGTCGGGGATCACGTATACTTACGTGTGTCTCCAATGAAGGGCGTAAACAGATTCAGGGTGAGCGTAAAGTTGGCACCCTGATTCATCGGTCCATTTCAGATTACCGAAAGATGTGGATCGGTAGCATACAGGCTGAAATTACCAGAAGCACTTTCCGGTATGCACGACGTCTTTCACATTTCCCAGCTGAGGAAGTGTCTTAAGCTATCAACTACCATTCAGCTGGAAGGTATAGAAGAACTGACACCGGATCTCACGTATCGGGAGGAACCGGTTCAGGTTATTGATGAAAAGGCCCGAACCACACGCAACCGTACGTTGTGGTTCTACAATGTTCTATGGATTAACCACTCCGTGGACGAAGCGACATGGGAGAGCGAAGGATTTCTTCGCGCTAACTACCCCGACTTTTTCACGTCGCATATCCGGTAATTTTTCCACCGTCCTCTCTCTCATTTTCACCTTATAATCTCGTGACGAGATTCTTTTAAGGGGGAGGAATGTAAGGGCCTAAGTTTTTGGCACATACTCAAAGTGTTCATCACACCCCACACACACTTCATTTGAAGAAAGATGATGAACACATTTGAAGAGCAAGTAACCACCATCAACATGATCATTATAGAACAAACTCACACAATGCAAAAGTGGCATTTCCCACATGCATCATCTAGGGGCTGGGCGTATGAAAACTCCTACACCTTGCTAGGAATGTCCATGCCAAGTTTCACCCAAATTCAAAACCTTTTTGAAGTCCTATTGGGTATAGCTAGAAAGAGGGTGGTTTGAACTCAAATTCAAATTCTAACTTTTTCATCCCATGAATTCAAAAGTGGGAGGCATATTCTTACTCAGCACATTTTTGTGAGCTCGCACACCAATTTTCACTCTATTTGGAGTTGGTCTTGACATGAGCTAAGTGTAGCAAATTCAAACTTTATTTGAATTTCAAACTGAATATGTGCTGAAACTTAGTCAAACCAACCCAATTTGAATTCTAACCAAGTCAAATGGCTCAGAGGTGAATAATTCCAATCACCATGGGCATTGTAGGGCTTACTGTTTACAACAGTAATATGGAGTTATGTTCAGAGGTTAAAAGGGAAGTGGGACCCACATGTCAGCCACTGAAGTGATTCAACCGACTGAAACTTTCTCACTCGGGTCTCCAGGCTTCAGCAGCGATCGGCACCGAGGGGAGGCCGCCGCGCCACCAGCTGCTTGGCCACGCGCGGGCGCAGGTTGGTTCTGAGCCTTCTTAAGGTGCTCCTCGCTTCTGCCGAGGTCTCCTCACCCGTTCTCCCCCTCGCAAGAACACAGAACCGGAATTCTTCCCTCCGCCGCTCGGAACCAATCAGAGAGCCACGATCACAGCCTCCCCGCTTCCTCCAGAGCTATGACAAGGTACTACGAACCTTCCTTCTTCTTCCCCGTCGCTAGAAATCGGCTGAACTCGGGTGATCTCGGCTATACCGAGAGTTCCGTTCAGTGACCTAAACCCGCCGCACTTCGGGCTCCCGTGGACAGCCCAACCGGGAGGTTGTCACGCCCGAGCTAAGGCGTCCCTGGATGCGTTGGTGACCGATGCTGCTCACTCCCGAGCCACCGCCCGAGGGCTTGATCGCCGGCGGTGAAGTTCCAGTTTTCCCCTTTCTCGGTACAGACCGACCTTCGGGTGCGGTTCTGTCAAATTCACGCTCTAGGAAAGGTTAGAGGGTCTCAATCCGTTCCTACACAGACTAGACATGGTAGCGCACAAGTTTCCTTTACAACCCTTAGCCTGCGAACGCTTGTACCCGGCGTATTTCGAAGCTTGCCGACGGCGGATCCTGCGGGAAACATCGGGTGCACGGTGGGAGCCTACTTCGGACCTCCCCCGAGCTGCTTCGAGCCCATGCCGAGGTTCCTGAGGGTCCATTGATGCTTTCCGGACGTTTGCTCGGTCGGTTGGGGTGCTAGGGACGTCGGCCGACACGGCCGAAGTCCTTCCGGAGCTGTCGCTCGTCGCCGACCATGTGCCGGCCATTTTTGTGATGAACTGGGCCCGGAATCATGTTCCCCGAGTGGACTTAGGCAGGGGCGGCCAGAATCGTAAAGTTTGGAGCACCACAGAAGCTGCCGGCAAGCTCTCCGGCGAGGTGTTGCGGCGGCCGAACGCGGGCGTCGGGAGGTTGATGAAGCCGGGTGGCCCACGTGTCAGCGGCTCAGATTTAAATCTGGGATCAGTCTGCGGCTCGGATATGGTGTGCTGGCGCGCAAAAACTCCATGGACTCCGGTGTGCCATCGTCCAGCACCCAACACGTGTCCCCATGGACCCACCGGCAGATTTAAACTTTTCCCGATTTTCAGATTTCATTCAAACTTCAAATCCTCATAACTTTGGCTAGGAAACTCCAAATCAAGTGAACCAAATTTTTTTTGATTCAGCTCTCTGAGTACTTTCCAGCAAATCAAGTTTCACTTCATGAAAATCCTTAATTCTCCAGAATTAATTCTTCAAAATTTAAATTGTTTAGAATTTTAAATGGAGAACCATTTGGAGGAAAATTCTGAAATTTCGCTAGGATGTTCACGAAAATATCCCTGAGCTACGATAAAAATTTCAGATCCATTTGAGCTCATTTGATCCACCTAATGGTGTGATTAATAAAACTGTTCCAGAGAAAATAGAAAATGTCCAGAAACATTTTCAGAATTTTTCTGAAATTGTTTAGCTCATATCTTCAGCTAGGAACCTTCAAATTAAGTGAAACCAACTCCAATAGGACCCTCTGAAAATATAGTTTTCAGAAAGTCATGGCTTGCTCCATGAAAATTCCTAGAACACCCTAAGAGTTCCAATTAAGATCAAGGACATAATTATTTGTGGAGAGCTCAAATGAGCTTTGCTGCAACTAAAACTTGACCAGGTCTCTGTTTAGGTTGCAACCAAGCCACAATAAAAATTTCAGAGTCATTGGGTCTGTCTAGTGAGACTTATAAACTTCACAATTTGATTCAATTCAAATGCATTTAAATTAATACCTGTACTTGCTATATCATGTAGTCGCTAAGGTCGAGGAGGAACCTGAAGTCTTAGACTTCGTTACTCCGGAGGAGCAGCTAGCCTGTGATCAAGAGCAGCAAGGCAAGCTCCGTTTTGCATTAACCTTTTTATAAATTTTTATTGTTGTGAGCACTTACTTGAGTATCATTATTTCTTGCACTGGAGTCTTGTTTGGAAATCCAATTGCATAGCCAAGAAAACCATGGGATGGGATTAGGATTGAAAACCCCGATTAGCTACTGCAATGGTAGGATAGTGTAGGATTCGGTACAAGTCGAGTAGTTGGAACTACTCACGAGCATAGGCTAGAGGGACTCAACTCGGGTAGAGATAGCACATGATACACATGGTAAGAAAAATGAGACCGAGCAGAGAGTAAGGGCAGCAGGACTTTGGGGCCTGGGTGCTATAGCTCCGCTTGTGTCGATTGAGGACCGAGCCGTGTGCGGGCTTGTTGAACAAGCTAGAACAGTACCGAAGACCTACCGGCTATATGGGAACCGGGAAACTTATGTAACTCGGGTAGCCGGGTATTGAGGCATTGCCCGTCGTTCAGAGGGTAGGTTGAGAGAATGAGGTGTAAATCAGCTGGCAGCACTGAGATGCGCGTGCTGAGACCTCTTGCTCGGGACGATGGGACCGGTTCAATATTTGGCTGACGGGTGAAAGGTGGTTGCGTACTGCGTCCGTGATGGTTGCTGTAGGCAACATCAAGTACGGGCGTACGTGACGGGTTATTCGGGTAATCCTGCATGTGTAAATCGATTATAATCGTTGTCCCTCACGGTCAGTGAGTATCACTTGTTCACTGTACCGTGACGTAGAAAGAACAGGCTAGTTACATGTTAAAATGTTGCTGATTGAAAGATGGACTTTGATTGTTAATGATTTGCTGTAGTTTAGAGCTAATTAAAGTTCCTTTCAACTGTGGGCAAAGTACATGAGAGAAATTTGTTTCTTGTTTGATTGCGGCTCTCTAATGTGCCTTAGCGTAAGGTTCCCCACAACCTGCTGCTAAAACTTGAAAGTAAGGTCCCACTAACTAGGCGAGTCCTTGCAAATTATTTTGCCTCGTGTAACCTATCACCCTCCATGTAGAAGTTTCATGTTTAGGAGAGACGAGACAGTCTTGCTGAGCCTTCGTGCTCACTGCTTGTGTTTGAAACTTTTGCTGGGTTCTATGAGGAAGGGACTCTCGAGGAGGAGACGGAACCCCAGGAGGGGAATCCCGTCGAGTGGGAGTCGTGCACGCCGCCGTGTTAGTGTGCGTGCGTGCTAGCGGGGACACGTTCAAGGGCTGAACGTGAACTCGATGCATAGTCTATGCCCACGAGTGTAGACTGAACATATTTTGTTGTAAAAATGTTCATAAACCTGTTTATGTAACAAAACTTTGCTTCTGCTTTGTACCTTTGATGTGTGTTATCCGGTGCTGTGCAACGCAACACCCCTCAACGTGATCTGGCTCGACAAGACCGTGGGGTCGTGTCACACACGTTCGTAATCCAACCATCACCCCGTTGGAAGGGAGCGAGCCATCATTACGTATGGTTCACCCTAGAGCTCTCTACAATTTAGCTTTTATCCCAACCATCCGTGAAGGAAGGATGGCAGCCCAGAAACATGACAAAGGCATGTCACATTAGCGGAGATGTATAGACAGTGGGGAACTGAAATAATTCCGGAAAGACGGAGACGGCGTCTTGTGGTTTATGGACTGAATCGTCGTACCCCGTAACCAGAGTCGAGGAAGAAAGATTTTTGACGAGGCTCACTTGTCAAAGTTTCTATTCACCCCGATTTGTCGGTCCATTGCTGGTTTTCGGAAAGATGTGGGTCAGTTGCACACCGGCTGGAATTAACCGCGATATTCACCGGTGTGTTCCACATTTCTCAGCTGAGGAAGTGCCTCAAGTGTTCAACCACCATTCAGCTAGTAAATATCGAGGAACTGAAGTCGGATCTCACGGATCAGGAGGGACCGATTCAGGTCATCGACATAAAGGACCGAACCACACGCGACATGTAAGGGCCTAAGTTTTTTGCACATACTCAAATTGTTCATCACACCACACACACACTTCACTTGAGAAAAGTTGATGAACACATTTGAAGAGCAAGTAACTACCATCAACATGATCATTAGGGAACAAAATCACACAATACAAAAATGGCATTTTCCACAGGCATCATCTAAGGGCTGGGCATATGAAAACTCCTACACTTTGCTAGGGATGTCCATCCCAAGTTTCACCTAAATTCAAAACCTTTTTGAAGTCCTTTTGGGTATTGTTAGAAAGATGGTGGTTTGAACTCAAATTCAAATTCAAACTGTTTTCATCCCAAGAATTCAAAAGTGGGAGGCATATTCTTACTCAGCACATTTTTGTGAGCTCACACACCAATTTTCACTCTATTTGGAGTTGATCTTGACATGAGCTAAGTTTAGCAAATTCAAACTTTATTTGAATTTCCAAACTGAATATGTGCTGAAATTCAGCCAAACCTAACCAAATTTGAATTTTATCCCATGCAAATGGCACAAGGGTAGCTAATTCAAATCCTTGGGGTTAATTGGGTCTCTAATGTTTAGAACAGTGGAGAAAAGTTAATTTCAGGGGTTAAACCCACGGGTGGGACCCACATGTCAGTCTCTATATCAGTCTCTCCACGAGCTCGGGTACTCGCGCGCGCTGCAGCAGCCGCCACGGCGAAGGCGTGATCGGGACAGCAGCTGCTTGCCGCCCTGACCTGCTGAACCGCCTTGCGCCCTACTTATCCCCGCGGCCGCCGTGATCGGATGAAGAACAGCACACTTTCTGCTTCCTTGCACCAGAAACACCACCCTCGCTGCTGATTGCTCGGAGCTGATCCGGGAACCGCGATCACCGCCTCTCCACTCCCTCCAAAGCTATGACAAGGTACTACGAACTCCCCTCCTCCTTCCCGTTGTTGGAAATCGGCTTAACTCGGATGATCTCGACTGTACCGAGAGTTCCTTTCAGTGAACTGAGTCCACCGCACATCGGGCTCCCGTGGACAGCCCAACCGGGAGGTTGTCACGCCCGAGCTAAGGCGTCCCTGGATGCGTTAGGGGCCGGCAATGCTCACCGAGGAGCCACGGCCCGAGTGCTTGATCGCTGTCACACCAGGTTTCTCCGAAGAACAACCGAGTGAATATCACATGTATGCCAGGATCATTTTCTCATACATGTGATAACAAAGAGTGAAGCATCATTTATTACAAGCCAGGTGCCGAATATAAATATGTCTTACAAAGCATACATCTCGATGGACGATAATAAGTTCATAACATGTAAATAAAATAGCAGCGGAATATTATTCTTGTGGGCTCCGTCACAGGCGTTGCCCAGGGGACTCCATTAACCTAGAATCCTTCTACGGGTCCGACGTCTTGATCATTAAACACCACATCATCCCCTTGACCTGAGCAGCAATTTAAACCAACAAATATGCAAGTTTGAGTACCGTGGGTACTCAGCAAGTGTGGGAAAGTTATGTCATGCATGGCTAGAGCAAGGAGAGGTTGAACTCATGGTTAAGTCACTACGCAATTATTACCTACCACCTTAGCTTATTAAGCACCTACATTACTACACAGGTGAAATGGTCCCAATCTCCCAACCCATCATCATAATCAAATAACCATAACATCATTTCCAATGTTAAGCTCCACGCTTAACATCCTCAACTTCCAAAGTCATCATCTTCTAATCATGAATAAGTCTAAGCCGCTCTTGACCGTGAGGACAGCTGTCATGACAGTTTTGACTCTGCAGAGTTTGTACCACTGTACCCACATGTAGTGATTTCATCCCCCGTTGCCGGGTGGACTAAAAGAACCTCCATTATGCCAGTGGCCATGAACCACATTCAAACTTCCAAGATGTGTAGCCAGTAGATCACTACGAAGCCTTTACAAAGGGATTCCCGACGAGCGTGGGCCCACTGAGGTTTCACCCCTAACAGCATACAAGAGGCTCCAACCACGCTGCAGTGGCCCCCTCTTGAGCCTTGCGGTTCATATGGTAGTCCAGCTGACACCTATTCCCTGCACCATCCAACACACCCATACTACGCCGGGGATACACCTAATTAATTGGCCAAGCTGCCCCATCTCAGCATGTGGTTGGCACGGTAAAGCCAGGTTACATGCTCCATGAACTGGTCCTTAGGATCCAGGCAAGTACTAAACACAAACCCGAGTCTCGTGCACCGAGCACCAACCAAATCATTGTCACACCCGGTTTCTCCGGAGAACAACCGAGTGAATATCACATGTATGCCAGGATCATTTTCTCATACATGTGATGACAAATAGTGAAGCATCATTTATTACAAGCCAGGTATCGAATATAAATAAGTCTTACATAGCACATGTCTCGTTGGACAATAATAAGTTCATAACATATAAATAAAATAGCAGCGGAATATTATTCTTGTGGGCTCCGTCACAGGCGTTGCCCGGGGGACTCCATGAACCTAGAATCCTTCTTTGGGTCCGAAGTCTTGGTCATTAAACACCACCTCATCCCCTTGACATGAGCAGCAATTTAAACCAACACATATGCAAGTTTGAGTACCGTTGGTACTCAGCAAGTGTGGGAAAGTTATGTCATGCATAGCTAGAGCAAGGAGAGGTTGAACTCATGGTTAAAGCACTACGCAATTAATACCTACCACCTTAGCTTATTAAGCACCTACATTACTACATTGGTGAAATGGTCCCAATCTCCCAACCCATCATCATAATCAAATAACCATAACATCATTTCCAATGTCAAGCTCCCCGCTTAACATCCTCAACTTCCAAATTCATCATCCTCTAATCATGAATAAGTCCAAGCAGCTCTTGACCGTGAGCACGGCTGTCATGACAGTTTTGACTCTGCAGAGTTTGTACCACTGTACCCACATGTAGTGGTTTCATCCCCCGTTGCTGGGTGGACTAAAAGAACCTCCATTATGCCAGTGGCTATGAACCACATTCACACTTCCCAGGTGTGTAGCCAGGAGATCACTACGAAGCCTTTACAAAGGGATTCCCGACGAGCATGGGCCCACTGAGGTTTCACCCCTAACAGCATACAAGAGGCTCCAACCCCGCTGTAGTGGCCCCCTCTTGAGCCTTGCGGTTCATATGGTAGTCCAGCTGACACCTACTCCCCGCACCATCCAACACACCCATACTACGCCGGGGATACACCTAATTAATTGGCCAAGCTGCCCCATCTCAGCATGTGGTTGGCACGGTAAAGCCAGGTTACATGCTCCATGAACCGGTCCTTAGGATCCAGGCAAGTACTAAACACTAACCCAAGTCTCGTGCACCCAGCACCAACCAAATCATCCATCTTGCCTCAATCCCTACCTCTACAAAACTCATAATATCTCATTCAAGAGTAAGGTAAATAAATTGATGATCTCATATCCCAATTATCCCATTCTAAGCATGGCTAAGCATAAGTAATATGAATGAATGACAAAATGAAACAAATCCCAACCCAAGCTACAAGGAAACAAGATAATGCAATTCTAGGGAAACTTCCTAGCAGGGGTTTCATATTTCAATTGACAATGCAAATAATTCTATCTACACATCCTAGCATAGGATCAAAGTGGTCAAGGACACTTGCCTTCTTCTTTCTGCTCTGGAAATGGATAGTCCTGATCTTGGAAGGGAAGAACTTGCTCTGGGGCAGGTTCTACTCATGTCAACACACATAGCAAAGACAACAACAATCCATAAGACATAGTTCACACTTTCACTTCACACATACATACATTTGATAGTCATTCACATTTCTAAGTGTTGTGGTTACTCTAGATGTGTTGATTTTTAGCCTTCATGCACTTTTAAACATATGTATATGATTTCTAACTTTTGTATTTCAGATTTCTGTTTGCACACTATATATGAATTTTCAATTTGAACAAATCCTTTATATTTAATTAATATACTTCTTAACTACCAAGTTTGCATGGAAGGTAATTTCCTACTCCAAATGGGTTTTCAGATCTCCTACCAATCCTAAACTGAAGTCTTTGGATTGGGAGACTTTATTTATCATTTTCTAGTCATGCACACCTATTTTCCTATATTTTCCAGATTTATTTTCCATGGCTAAAAGTAAATTTTAATATTAAATAGTAGGGCATATCATATAAACAGGATAGGTTCTGATCTAAAATGTTAAATAATATATTTTGGAACTTCTCCTCTGATGTGAACTAATTTAAATTTATTTTACCAATTTTCAGAATTATTTCTAACCTAAAAATGTGTCCCGACAACTAATAAATGTGAACAATCAATTAGAAAGATTCATTTCAGCTTAAAATCTACTTTTAACTCATTCTAAAGTTTTCCAAGTGCTAGGAGAGTTTAAATTTGAATTTACAATGTGTTTGTCTCACCTTTTAAATTTTAAATCATAATCACATAATCAAATTCCTAAATTTAATATCATATAGGGTTAAAAAGGTAAACTCACCCAACTACAGGGTCTATTATGTTATTTCACAAATTTCCAGGGATATAACTACACATAACAGAGGGGTTTTCCTAATTTTTATTAAGTCCAGGGGCTAAAACTGATTTTTAAATGAATTTACATGAATTTCTGAAGTTCCAGGGGCCAGATCAGAAGTTTCTGGGGCTAGCTCGTGTTTTCCGAGATCCCCAGGGGGTAACGCGTAAGAATCCCGACCTTTATAATGCGGGGTTGATGTGGACCGTCCGATTTTAAACAGACGGCTCAGATTAGATCGCCGAACCGGTACGCGCGAGTTTTAACTCCGCCGTGCGATTTAAAATAGACGGCGCATAAGCGGCCACGTCGCTCTGACCGAGCGCGGGCGGCGCTGCCCGGCGGCGCGCGGCGGCGATCTCGCCGGAAAACTTCGGATCTTCGTCTATTCTTCCTAAAACTGGGATTTCATGGCATAGATCGGTAGAGGGGAGGTCGGGGATCTCACCTCGGGGTTTTTCTTGAGCTCGGAGGTCTTGGAAGGCGGTCGGCGACGAGGTCCGAGATGGAACAGCGGCGATGCTTGTCGAAGCTGTGTCTAGGGCGCAATCTACCGAGTTTTCTGCACCGGCGTGATTCCCCGGAGGCGGTGGAACAAGCTCGGCGCGTTAGATCAGAAATCCCGAGCGAAGATCGAGAGAAAATGGCCGGAGAAGCTCAGGTTCTCACCGGGATGAAAAGCAGCCGATCGTGGGGAAAAAACGGGGCGATGCCGGCATATTTATGGACGAAGGAGGGCGGCGGGTTTGTTTAGATCGAGTTTGAGTCGTCTGGGACCGGGAGTCGGCTGAGGGACGCGGATTTCCGGGTTAGTTTCAATCGCGCACGCGCGGAAGAGTCCGGCGGTTGGCGCGAGCGGGAGGTCGGCGATGACAGGCAGGCCCCGCGTGTCAGTGAGAGGGAGAGGGGGGGCGCGCGGCTGCGGGCTGGCGCGGGGTGGGTGGGCCGGCTGGTGGGTTTCGGCCCACTGGCCGGGGGGTTTTGTTTTTTTCTTTTTCTTTTTCTTTTCAGTTTTGAGTTGAATTTGAATTCCAATTTGAATTTGAATTTCTGCACCACATGCAATACATCCAAAAAATTTTAAATTCCCCTCTTAACAGGTTTTGGGGAGTTACAATCATCCAACTTGCCTCGATCCCTACCTCTACATAACTCATAATATCTCATTCAAGAGTAAGGGAAATAAATTGATGACCTCATATCCCAATTTTTCCATTCTAAGCATGGCTAAGCATAAGCATGATAATAAATGACATGATAAAATTAATCCCAACCCAAGCTACAAGAAAACAAGATAATGCAATTCTAGGGAAACTTCCTAGCATGGGTTTCATATTTCAATTGACAATGCAAATAATTCTATCTACACATCCTAGTATAGGATCAAAGTGGGGAAGGACACTTGTCTTCTTTCTGCTGCTCTGGGAATGGAAAGTCTTGGTCTTGGAAGGGGAGAACTTGCTCTGGGGCAGGTTCTACTCATGCCAATACACATAGCAAAAGAAAACAACAATACATAAGACATAGTTCACACTTTCACTTCACACAGCCCACACATACATACATATGATAGTCATTCACATTTTGTGGTTACTCTAGATGTGTTGATTTTTAGCCTACATGCACTTTTAAACATATGTATATGATTTCTAACTTTTGTATTCAGATTTCTGTTTGCACACTATATATGAATTTCCAATTTGAACAAATTCCTTATATTCAATTAATACACTTCTTAGCTACCAAGTTTGCATGAAAGGTAATTTCCTACTCCAAATAGGTTTTCAGATCTTCTACCGAATCCTAAAATGAAGTTTTTTGGAGTTAGAGACTTCATATATCATTTTCTAATTATGCATACCCATTTTCCTATATTTTTCAGATTTACTTTCTATGCCTAAAAGTGAGTTTTAATATTAAATAGTAGGGCATATCATCTAAACAGAATAGGTTCTGATCTAAAATATTAAATAATATATTTTTGAACTTCTCCTCTGATGTGAACTAATTTAAATTTATTTTACAAATTTTCAGAATTATTTCCTAACCTACAAATATGTCCCTATAACTAATAAATGTGAACAATCAATTAGACAGTTTCATTTCAGCTTAAAATCTATTTTTAACTCATTCTAAAGTTTTCCAAGTGCTAGGAGAGTTTAAATTTGGATTTACAATGTGTTTGCCTTACCTTTTAAATTTAAATCCTAATCACATATTCAAATTTCTGAATTTAATATCATATAGGGTCAAAAGGTAAATCCACCCTACTACAGGGTTTAATTTATTATTTCATAAATTTCCAGGGGTCTAACTACACATAACAGAGGGTTTTTCCTAATTTTTATTAAGTCCAAGGGCTAAAACTGATTTTTAAATGAATTTACATGAATTTCTAAAGTTCCAGGGGCTAGATCAGAAGTTTCCGGGGCTAGCTCGTGTTTTCCGAGATCCCCAGGGGGTAGCGCGTAAGAATCTCGGCCTTTATAATGTGGGGCCGACGTGGACCATCCGATTTAAAACAGACGGCTGAGATTATAACGCGAAGCGGTACGGGTTAGATCTAATAGGAACCGCACGATTTAAAATGGACGGGCCTCAGGGGGCCACGTCGCCCTGGCCGTGCGCGGGCGGCGCTGCCCGGCGGCGCGCGGCGGCGGGAGGCGGTGATCTCGCCGGAGAACTTCAGATCTTCGTCTATACCTCCTAAAACTAGGATTTCATGGCATAGATCGGTAGAGGGGAGGTCGGGGATCTCACCTCGGGGTTTTTCTTGAGCCCGGAGGCCCTGGAAGGCGGTCGGCGGCGAGGTCCGAGGTGAAAACGCGGCGGTGCTCGTCAGAGCTGTGTCTAGAGCGCAAAACACCGGATTTCCTTCACCTGCGAGATTCCCCGGAGACGGTGGAACATGATCAGCGCGTTAGATCTGGAAATCCGATCTAGGATCGAAGGAAAACTGTTGGAGAAGCTCTGGTTCTCACCGGGAGGAAAAACAGCCGATCGAGGGGGGGGAAACAGGGCAATGCCGGCGTTTATATAGACGAGGGAGGGCAGCGGTCTGTTGGGATCGAGCTGGAGTCGTCCGGGACAAGAATTCGGCTGGGGGACGCGGGTTTACGGGGTTAGTTGCGATCGGGCGCGCGAAGGAGTCCGGGTGGTTGGAGCGAGCGGGAGGTGAGGGATGACACGCGGGCCCGCGCGTGTCAGTGAGAGGGAGAGAGGGGTGCGCGGCTGTGGGTTGGCGCGGGGAAATGGTGGGCCGGCTGGTAGGTTTCGGCCCACTGGCCTGTTGGGTTTTCTTTTTCTTTTTCCTTTTCTTTTCTGTTTTGATTTGAATTTGAATTCCATTTTGAATTTGAATTTCTGCACCACATGCAATACATCCAAAAATTTTTAAATTCCACTCTTAACATATTTTGGGGTGTTCAGCTCTACCCCCCTTAAAAGAAATCTCGTCCTCGAGATTGGTGGTTCTAGAAAAACAATTCCGGAAACTGTGCCTTAAGCTCGTCTTCTCGCTCCCATGTGGCTTCCTCTTCCGAGTGATGCTTCCACTGCACCTTGCACATCCGGATTCTTTTATTTCTTGTGAGGCGTTCCATTGTCTCCAAAATCTTGACCGGTTGCTCGGCATAAGACAGATCCTCTCGTACGTCAACCTCATTCATGGGTAACATCTCTTCAGGCGTCCTTAGACATTTCTTGAGCTGTGACACATGGAATACATCATGCACATCTGATAGGCGAGCCGGTAGTTCTAGTTGATATGCCACTTCGCCTTTCCTCTCCAGAACCTGAACGGGTCCGATATATCGAGGTTATAACTTCCCTTTCACCTTGAACCGATGAAGTCCTCGGATAAGGGACACCTTGAGATAAACATAGTCTCCCACATTGAAAATAAGCTCTCTTCTCCGTACATCGGCACAACTCTTTTGTTGGGTCTGTGTTATCCTCAGGTTGTTGCGATTTTCCCTCACTTTCGCCTCGGCTTCTTGTAGTAGTACCTCGGGTCCAAACACTTTACTTTCCCCGGTTTGGTTCCAAAATAGTGGAGTTATGCACTTTCTCCCATACAACGACTCAAATGGTGACATCTTCATACTAGCCTAATAGCTGTTGTTATAGGAGAACTCCGCATACGGTAAGTTCTTATCCCATCTCCTATTGTTCTTGAGCGCACACGCTCTCAGCATATCCTCAAGGATCTGATTGGTTCTTTCCGTCTGTCCGTCAGTCTGGGGATGATAGGCAGAACTAAAATTCAGATGAGTTCCCATGGTTTCATGCAATTTCTGCTACAACCTTGAGGTGAACTGCGTCCCTCGATCTGACACTATCTTCTTTGGCACTCCATGGAAACACACGATCCTTGACATGTACGATTCTGCCAATTTGGATCCGCTGTAGCTTTCTTTCATGGGGATGAATTGAGCTACCTTGGTTAGCCTGTCGATGATGACCCATATCAAATCATATCCTGATTGGGTCCTAGGTAGTCCCACTATGAAATCCATACCGATTTCTTCCCATTTCCATTCAGGCACTTTGAGTGGTTGCAATAATCCCGTGGGTCCTTGATGTTCTGCTTTCACCAACTGACATGTGTCACATAGGGCAACATGTTCCGCGACATCTCGCTTCATGCCATACCACCAATATCTGCTCTTGAGGTCATGATACATCTTCGTACTCCCAGGATGAATGGAATAGTCGGAATCATGAGCTTCCTTCAAAATCAATTCACAGATCTCCTTCACTTCAGGCACACAGATTCTTTTCCCGTGCCACACCGTACCTTGTTCATCCTCTCTGAACCCAGGGGCTTTATTTTCCTTGATGAGTTCTCTAATCTCTTGTATCTTCTCGTCATTCTTCTGACCATTGCGGATGTCTTCCTCTAATGTGGAGTCCACTTCCATGGCGATGGCCTCACCACTATTCACCATATATATATTGAGTTTTATAACCTCTTCCTTCAATTGTGTAGGCATGTCCTTCAAGCTCAACCTATTGACCTGCACTTTCTGGCTTAGAGCATCCGCCACGACGTTCGCTTTCCCAGGATGATAGTTGATGCCCACATCAAAGTCGTTAATTAGCTCTAACCATCTCCTTTGTCTGAGGTTGAGATCTGGCTGTGTGAAAATATACTTTAAGCTCTTATGATCCGTATATATCTCTGTCCTCTTCCCATCAAGTAGTGTCGCCAAATCTTCAACGCGTGTACCACTGCGGCTAGTTCTAGATCATGTGTAGGATAGTTCTTATCGTGTCTCCGGAGCTGCCGGGATGCATAAGACACGACATGCCCTTCTTGCATGAGAACACATCCCAACTCGTTTCCAGAGGCATCGCAGTACACCGAAAAGTTCTTCTGCATATCTGGCATAACTAGAACTTGGGCTGTTGTCAATCTTTTCTTCAGTTTCTGAAAACTCGTCTCGCACTGCGGTGTCCATGTGAATGTGATTCCCTTCTCCAACAATTTTGTGAGGGGTCTCGAAATCTTGGAGAAACCCTCGATAAACCGTCGATAGTATCCAGCCAATCCTAGGAAGCTTCGAACTTCCCCGACATTCTCAGGGGTCTTCCACTTCTGTACATCCTCGATCTTGGCGGGATCTACGAAGATTCCTCCCTCTGAGATTATATGTCCTAAGAAGGGAACTCTCTTTAGCCAAAACTCGCACTTGCTCAACTTGACATATAGTTGGTATTCTCTCAGCTTTTGCAACACCAACCTTAGATGTTTCTCATGTTCTTCTTCATCTTTGGAGAAGACGAGAATGTCATCTATGAAAACCACCACAAATTTGTCCAGATATTCCATGAATACCTTGTTCATGAGATACATGAAGTATGCCGGGGCATTAGTTAGCCCGAAAGGCATGACTGTGTATTCATACAGTCCGTACCGAGATACGAAAGCTGTCTTTGGAATATCAGTTTGCCTTATCTTAAGTTGGTGGTATCCCGACCTGAGATCAATTTTCGAGAACACACAAGCTCCCCTCAACTGATCAAACAAGTCTTCAATGTGGGGTAATGGGTACATGTTCTTGATGGTTACCTCATTCAACGCACGGTAGTCCACGCATAGCCTTTGGGTCCCGTCCTTCTTGGGCTCAAATATCACTGGAGCTCCCCATGGTGAGGAACTAGGACGAATGTACCCTTTTATGTCAATTCTCTTAAATGTTCCTTGAGTTCTTCCATCTGTTTGGAGTCCATCCGATAAGGTCTCTTGTATATCGGAGCTGTTCCAGGTACTAGCTCAATTGCGAATTCCACTTTACGATCGGGGGCATACCTGGCAACTCCTCCGGAAAAACATCTGGATATTCCCTGATGATCCTGATCTCCTCCACTTCCACCTCAACTTGATTGAGTTTAATGTCCCTCCTAGGCTCTTGTATAGTTATGAACTTTTCTCTTGTGCCACTAGGGTGAGTTAGTTCCACCGTTCTTGTCGAACAATGGATGATTCCTTTATGTTTGGTCAACCAATCCATACCCAAAATAATATCTATCCCTGGTGAATCTATCACTATGAGGTTTGTAGTAAAAACCACCCCATTAATGCCTAGATTCACCTTGGGACACACTTGTCTTGTCCTTATTTCTCCCCTGGAGAGCTTACTGCTAGCATATGGTTCATTTGTGTTGTCGCTAGATCATGCTTCTTAACAAACCCTTGGGCAATGAATGAGTGGGTAGCACCAGAATCAAACAGCAGGGTTGCAATGTATAAATTGGCAGGAAACTTACCAACTACCACGTCGGGTGCCTCTTGCGCCTCCTCCATGGTCACGTGGTTCACCCGTCCTCGCATCACATTCTGCTGTTGCGGCTGCACGGGCTTCTTCTTTGGGCACTTATGTGCGTAGTGCCCCACTTCAACACAGTTAAAGCATTGCACCCCTACCTTAGGTGCCTGGCCTTTGTTGTCTTGGGGTTGGTTTGGGGGTCCTTGTACTGCTGGTCGAGGTTGATATGTGGGGCGAGGCTGCTTTACAAGCTGACGTTGTGGCTGTGCTGGTGCTGACGGAGGCCTGAAGTTCGGGTTGTACCCTCTGGGTGCTGAGTAGGGTACCGCAGCACGGCTCGTCTGCCCTGCGGGTTGCTGCATCAGACGTGGGCGTGTGTTGCTACCCGAGGCTTCGTGTGACCATCCTGACTTCCTCTTGTTTTCATTTTCCAAGGCCTTCAGCTTCCTTTCCACAACAAATGCTCTGTCCACCATCTTTTGGAAACTTTCATACTCGTTGGAGGACATTGCACACTGCATTTCCGCTGTAAGTCCTTCCACAAAGCAGTCCAGTTTCTGCTCATCAGTCTCGATGTCCCGTGGTGCATAACGGGATAGTTGGGTGAATTTAGTGAGGTATTCCCTCACAGTCATGTTTCCTTGCTGCAGCCCCAAGAACTCCTTTCTCTTGTTTTTGAGTTCACCCCTTGGTATGTAATGGTTGCGGAAACTGCGCTTGAACTCTTCCCAAGTGATGTTCTCAGGGTCATGATGGGCGGCCACGTAAGCGGTCCACCAATCAGCAGCAGGTCCATGCAGTTGGTGAGAGGCAAACAGCACCCTCTCATACCCTTGGCATTGTATGATACTCATTTTGCTCTCAATGGCCTTTAGCCAGTCATCTGCCTCCAAAGGTTCAGCAGCACTAGCAAACTTTGGAGGTTGAGTCCCTAGAAACTCACTCAACCTTGGTTGGCGTGGTGCAGCTTGTGGAGGTGGGGCTTGGTGCAAGTTGGCCACCACTTGAGTTAGGCTCTGGATGAGCTGATCCTGATTTTCAAGCATTTGGTGGATGGGATCAACTCCTTCACGGTGACCACCCCTGTCTTGTCCTCCAGAAAGATGAGGGTTGCCGGCCTCATCGTTGTTGTTGGCGGTGTTGGCACCACGACCCTTTCCTCTTCCGGCCATCTATCATGATCAACCAAATGTTAATTTAAAGCATTACATGTTAACTTCCCAATTTGCTTGTTTAAACTTAAAATTTTGAGGCCTTATTATATTTATATTTTCTGAGTGTTTCACGTCTCACGCGAAAATAAATGCACTCTTAATTCGTAGGGGTTCACACATCAAAGCAAAACAACCTAAAGACGAGGTTGTGGACAAATGCCCATGGCTTCCACAACTCACGTCACACTCCAAACATTAACACATCATTAACTAAGGTATTGACTCGCCTACTCGATAACCTGCCGAACTATGGGAAAGGACGCTACACGACTCGTATCACTGAGCTGGCTCCTCGGGATCTTCCTCATTATTGCGGCTGCCCTCTGACTCTGCTTTGGGTGGGGAAGCTGCTGGGGGGGAAGTGCGGCAACGCCTGCTCGCCCGGCGATCTGGGGAGTCAGGAGTCCATGTGTCATTCACGGTGACACACAGTTCATTCCCATCTCCTCTTTCTCTCGCCCTCAAGCTGGCTCGAAGCAATGCCTCAGTCTCCTTAAGGGTCTCACGAACATCTTAAAGCTCCTGCTGGCACTCTTGCAGTCGAGTGCTGAGCATAGCAGCATCCTCCAAGCACAGGTCCATGTGCTCATGGGAAGTCCCCTGCTGCACTGGCGGGTACTTGTACTCCGTTGTACCACTCTCGCGCTGGAGGACATACATGTACTCAGTCCTGTCCAGGTGGCGACGGTAGATGTGACTCTGGCAGGTGATAGCCTCCCATGTGACATCCTTCTCCGCATCGACCTGTCCTCGCTCGACAAGCTGGAGAGCGGTGGATCTTAAGTAGCTGATTTTCATGGATAATCCTCATTTCTGAAGTCCATTCTTCCCGCTTCTCACGGATGGTCCGGGTGGAGCTGTAGTGTATGATTAGCTTGCCCGTATTGCCGGAGGCGTGGAGCATACGTCGAAGACGGCGCAACAAGCCTCCTACTGCCAATCCGTAGGAGAGGTACGTCACCGGACGATTCTCCTCTCTCAGGGCAAGGGCAACTACAGGAACTCTCCCTCCGGTGGACTTGCGGGCGGTACGGATTATGCGAACCATCTAAAATATAAAGCATTTAAAATTAAGTTAGATAAGAGTTAAACAAAAATTTTATTTTGAATAAAAGTTGGGATAAGGTGAATAAAGTGACCCTGTTAAATAACACATTTCAACTCACACCTTTGTAAAATAGTTTTTAAGAAAATAGGGTCCTTAAATACGTTCATTTCTACCTAGGTCCACGTTCCTACAGGCAACCTTGGCTCTGATACCACTTCTGTCACACCCGGTTTCTCCGAAGAACAACCGAGTGAATATCACATGTGTGCCAGGATCATTTTCTCATACATGTGATGACAAATAGTGAAGCATCATTTATTACAAGCCAGGTGCCGAATATAAATATGTCTTACAAAACATACGTCTCGATGGACGATAATAAGTTCATAACATGTAAATAAAATAGCAGCAGAATATTATTCTTGTGGGCTCTGTCACAGGCGTTGCCCGGGGGACTCCATGAACCTAGAATCCTTCTTCGGGTCCGAAGTCTTGATCATTGAACACCACATCATCCCCTTGACCTGAGCAGCAATTTAAACCAACAAATATGCAAGTTTGAGTACCGTGGGTACTCAGCAAGTGTGGGAAAGTTATGTCATGCATGGCTAGAGCAAGGAGAGGTTGAACTCATGGTTAATGCACTACGCAATTATTACCTACACCTTAGCTTATTAAGAACCTACATTAGTACACAGGTAAAACGGTCCCAATCTCCCAACCCAACATCATAATCAAATAACCATAACATCATTTCCAATGTTAAGCTCCCCGCTTAACATCCACAACATCCAAAATCATCATGTTCTAATCATGATTAAGTCCAAGCCGCTCTTGACTGTGAGCATGGTTGTCATGACAGTTTTGACTCTGCAGAGTTTGTACCACTGTACCCACATGTAGTGATTTCATCCCCCATTGCCGGGTGGACTAAAAGAACCTCCATTATGCCAGTGGCCACGAACCACATTCACACTTCCCAGGTGTGTAGCCAGGAGATCACTACGAAGCCTTTACAAAGGGATTCCCGATGAGCGTGGGCCCTCTGAGGTTTCACCCCTAACAGCATACAAGAGGCTCCAACCACGCTGCAGTGGCCCCCTCTTGAGCCTTGCGGTTCATATAGTAGTCCAGCTGACACCTATTCCCCGCACCATCCAACACACCCATACTACGCTGGGGATACACCTAATTAATTGGCCAAGCTGCCCCATCTCAGCATGTGGTTGGCACGGTAAAGCCAGGTTACATGCTCCATGAACCGGTCCTTAGGATCCAGGCAAGTACTAAACACAAACCCGAGTCTCGTGCACCAAGCACCAACCAAATCATCCAACTTGCCTCGATCCCTACCTCTACATAACTCATAATATCTTATTCAAGAGTAAGGTCAATAAATTGATGATCTCATATCCCAATTTTCCCATTCTAAGCATGGCTAAGCATAAGCATGATAATAAATGACATGATAAAATAAATCCCAACCCAAGCTACAAGGAAACAAGATAATGCAATTCTAGGGAAACTTCCTAGCATGGGTTTCATATTTCAATTGACAATGCAAATAATTCTATCTACACATCCTAGTATAGGATCAAAGTGGTCAAGGACACTTGTCTTCTTCCTGCTGCTCTGGGAATAGAAAGTCTTGGTCTTGGAAGGGGAGAACTTGCTCTGGGGCAGGTTCTACTCATGCCAATACACATAGCAAAAGAAAACAACAATACATAAGACATAGTTCACACTTTCACTTCACACAGCCCACACATACATACATATGATAGTCATTCACATTTTGTGGTTAGTCTAGATGTGTTGATTTTTAGCCTACATGCACTTTTAAACATATGTATATGATTTCTAACTTTTGTATATTCAGATTTCTGTTTGCACACTATATATGAATTTCCAATTTGAACAAATTCCTTATATTCAATTAATACAATTCTTAGCTACCAAGTTTGCATGAAAGGTAATTTCCTACTCCAAATAGGTTTTCAGATCTTCTACCAAATCCTAAAATGAAGTTTTTTGGAGTTAGAGACCTCATCTATCATTTTCTAATTATGCATACCCATTTTCCTATATTTTTCAGATTTACTTTCTATGCCTAAAAGTGAGTTTTAATATTAAACAGTAGGGCATATCATCTAAACAGAATATGTAAGGGCCTCAGTTTTTGACACCCATTTGCAGTGTTCATCCCCACACCACACACCTCATTTGAGGAAAAATGATGAACACAAATAAAGAGCAAGTAACAATTATCAACATGCTCATTAGGGAACAAACTCACACATTGCAAAAGTGGTACTTCCCACATGTGATATAGATGGGCTGGACATATGAAAACTCCTACACTTTGCCAAGGATGTCCATGCCAAGTTTCACCCAAATTCAAAACATTTTTGAGGTCATCTTGGGTGTAGATAGGAAAGGGGCAGTTTGAAAACATATTCAAATTCAAACTGTTTTCACCCACTGAATTTAAAAGTGGAAGGCATATTCTTGCTCAGCACATTTTTGTGAGCTCACACACCAATTTTCACTCCATTTGGAGTTGATCTTGACATGAGCTAAGGGGGAGAAATTCAAACTTTATTTGAATTTCAAACTGCACTTGTGCTGAAATTCATTCAAACCAAACCTCATTTGAACTTTGATCAATTCAAATGGCTCTTGGGTGAATAATTTGAGTTGCCAAGGGTAGAATAGGGTTCACTGTTTACCACAGCTGTTAGGAATAAATTTCAGAGGTTAAAAGAGGAGTGGGACCCACATGTCAGCCTCAGCCTCAAGGCAAACCGACTGAACCACAGTTCAGTCGGTTCCCGGCTGTTGTGCGCGCGCGCCACCGAAGGGGGCAGCCGGCGCCAGCTCCTGCTGCGTGCCCCAAGCCGGAGACCGGCCGACCGGCCTATTTATTCCCTCCCCGGCGTGCTTCAGTCGCCATTCCCCGAGCTGCCGACGTGCACGATCCATTTCTCCACTGCCATCACCGGCGCTCGAGTTCCTGCTGGATCGAGCTGATCGCAGCTTCCTCTTTCCACTCCAGGGTCCCAGCCAGGTACTAGCGACCATCCTCCATCCTTCCCATTGATAGAAATCGATTGAAACCGAGTGATATCGGCTGTGCCGAAAGATCAAACTCGGAACTGGAAACCGCCGCACCTCGGGCTCTCGTGGACAGCCCAACCTGGGCGTTGTCACGCCCGAGCCAAGGCACCCTTGGACGCGCAAGTGATCGGTGCTGCTCATCCCCGAGCCACAGCTCGAGTGGTTGCTCACCGGCGGCGAATTTCCACTTTTCCCCTTTCTGTGTGCAGAACGACCCTCGGGTACGATTCTGTTTAATTCGTGCTCTAGAAAGGATTAGAGGGCCTCAGGCCACTCCCACACGAACTAGACACGGTGACGCACAAGTTGCCTTCACAACTCTGGGCCGGAGAACTTCTGTGCCCGGCGTAATTCAAGGTCTACTAATGGCGGAACGCACGGGGGGTATCGGGCGCACGGTGAGGACCTATTTCGGGCCTTCCCCGAGCTACCCCGAGTTCATGTCGACCTTCTCTGAGGTCCACTGATGCTCCCCGACCGATTTCCCAAGTAGCTGAGGCACTAGGAGCGTCAGCCGACATGGCCGAAGTCGTTCCGATATGGCGGCTCGTCGCCGACCATGCTCCGGCCGTTGTCATGAGCAGCTGACCCTCGGATCATGTTCCCCAAGTAAAAGTAGGCAGGGGCGGCCAGAATCAAGAAGTTTGAAGCGGTACAGCAGCCAGCGGCGAGCTCTCCGGCGAGGTCCCTCGGCGGCGGAGCGCGGGTGTCGCGAGGTTGAAGAAGGGGGTGGACCCCAGCTGTCAGCGGCCGATATTTTGAATCGGGATCCGGCTGCGGCCGGGATCGGGTGTGCTGGCGCGCAAAAGCCTTGTGGGCCGCGGTGTGCTGTCGCTTCGGCGTGCGACGCGTGTCCCCTGGGCCCACGCGCGAGTTTAAACTTTTCCCCGATTTTCAGATTTCCTTCAAACTTCAAATCCTTATAACTTTGGCTAGAAAGCTCCAAATTGAGTGAACCAAATTTTGCTGGATTCAGCTCTTTGAGTACTTTCCAGAAAATCAAGTGTCACTTCATGAAATTCCTTAATTCTCCAGAATTAATTCCTTAAAGTTTAAACTGTTAGGAATTTTAACTGGAGAATCATTTGGAGGAAAATCCTGAAATTTTGCTGAGATGTTCACCAAAATATCCTTGAACTACCATAAAAATTTCAGATCCATTTGAGCTCATTTAGTCCACCTAATGGTGTGATTAGTAAAACTGTTCCAGAGAAAATAGAAAATGTTCAGAAACATTTTCAGAATTTTCTCTGAAATTGTTTAGCTCATATCTTTAGTTAGAGACTTCCAAATTAAGTGAGACCAATTCCATTAGAACCCTCTGAAAATCTAGTTTTCAGAAAGTCATAGTTTGTTTCATGAAAATACCTAGAACACCCTAAAAGCCTTTAATTAAGGTCAAGGACATAATTATTTGTGGAGGGCTCAAATGAGCTTTGCTGCAACTAAAACTTGACCAAGTCTCTGTTTAGGTTGTAACCAAGCCACAGTAAAAGTTTCACAGTCATTAGGTCTATCTAGTAAAGGTTATAGACTTCACAACTTCAAAGTTAATACAAAAGCATTTAATTAATACATACATTGTTCTTATCATGTAGTCGCTAAGGTCGAGGAGGAACCCGAAGTCCTAGACTTCGTTACTCCGGAGGAACAGCTAGCCTACGACCAAGAGCAGCAAGGCAAGCCCCGGTTTGCATTAACCATTTTATAAATTTTTATTGTTTTGAGCACATACTTGTTTTCTTTATGTTGTGCATCAGAGTCTTGTTTGGAAACCCCACTGCATAGCCAAGAAAACCATGGGTTGGGGTTTAGGATTGCAAACCCCGTTAGCCACTGCATTGCTAGGATAGAGTAGGATTCGGTACAAGTCGAGTAGTTGGAACTACTCGCGAGAATAGGCTAGAGGCACATTGCTCGGGTAGAGATAGCACATGATACACATGGCAAGAAAATGAGACCGAGCGGAGAGTAAGGGCAGCAGGACTTTGGGGCCTGTGTGCTGTAGCTCCGCTTGTGTCGATTGAGGACCGAGCCGTGTGCGGGCCTGTTGAACAAGCTAGAACAGTACCGAAGACCTACCGGCTATATGGGAACCGGGAAACTGATGTAACTCGGGTAGCTGGGTATTGAGGCATTGCCCGTCGTTCAGAGGGTAGGTTGAGAGCTCGAGGTGTAAATCAGCTGGCGGCACAGAGATGCGCGTGCAGGGACCTCTTGCTCGGGACGATGGGACCGGTTCAATATTTGGCTAACGGGTGAAAGGTAGTCGCGTACGGCGTCCGTGATGGTTGTTGTAGGCAACATCGAGTACGGGCGTACGTGACGGGTTGTTCGGGTAACCCT
Source organism: Neostapfia colusana (assembly GCA_030760725.1). Lineage (NCBI taxonomy): Eukaryota > Viridiplantae > Streptophyta > Magnoliopsida > Poales > Poaceae > Neostapfia > Neostapfia colusana. Next base: position 42,137,169 of record JASWHV010000013.1, on the reverse strand, counting down.
GCAGGTGTAAATCGATTATAATCGCCGTCCCTCGCGGTCAGTGAGTACCACTTGTTCACTGTACCGTGACGTAGAAAGAACAGGCTAGTTACATGTTAAAATGTTGCTGATTGAAAGTTGGATATTGATTGTTAATGATATGTTGTAGCTTAGTGCTAACTAAAGTTCTTTTCAACTTTGGGCAGAGTACATGAGAGAAATGCGTTTCTTGTTTGATTGCGGCTCTCTCATGTGCCTTAGCGTAAAGTTCTCCACAACCTGCTGCTAAAACTTGAAAGTAAGGTTCTACTAATTAGGCGAGTCCTTGCAAATGATTTTTACCTCATGCAACCCATCACCCTCATGTAGAAGTTTCATGTTTAGGTGAGACGGGTCAGACTTGCTGAGCCTTCGTGCTCACTGCTTGTGTTTGAAGCTTTTGCAGGGTTCTATGAGGAAGGGACTCCCGAAGAGGAGACGGAACCCCAGGAGGGGAACCCCGTCGAGTGGGAGTCGTGCACGCCGCAGAGTTAGTGTGCGAGTGTGCTAGCAAGGACACGTTCGAGGGCTGAACGTGCACTTGATGCTTAGTCTACGCCCGCGAGTGTGGACTAAACTTATTTTGATGTAAACATGTTAATAAACTTGTTTATGTAATAAAGCTTCCGCTTCCGCTTTGTACCTTTGACGTGTGTTATACGGTGTTGTGCAACGCAGCACCCCTCAGCGTGATCCTGGCTCGACAGGACCAGTGGGGTCGTGTCAGCGTGGTATCAGAGCTCGCTTGAGGTTTAACACAGTACAAAGGTCTTCTTTTTCAAAAATCCAGTGAGGAACGAGTTAGTAGCCCGTATAAGGATGTTATTAGTATATAGAAAGTGGCTTAGTAACCTATTTGTTATGTCGGAAAATCGTGCATCTCGGGACGTTCATGTCTTGGGGGGTGCACGTAAGCGCTGTCCACCAGTGCGCACAAGCTGAAGGGTGGAGCCCCACGGGTGGCAGGTAACCCGACCCGCTTTGATATCCTCTACGACTCTTCATGTCGTTTGGGGTATTCGAGCAACGTCTGTCCCTGGCGTGCGTGGTGCAACATGGGAGACCCCGTCACGTGGTCTGAAACGTGAACACGTAACTCAAGGCGTGTTTGGCTTGAGAACATCCGGGCGAGTGATGACGGCCGGGTGTACAAACTGTATGGATTCCGGGCTCGGTGTGCAGCCGAGTCTGATGATTGTTTGAGTTTCTGCAGGTAGCCTTACCACGAAACGGTAGACGTGTAGCATCCGTGTGCGAGTGACGAGTAGTGCCACTGAACTAACGAAGCCGGCTAAATCCGGTATAGGTTTTTCCTTTGTGAGGACGTAGTACCGACATAATCTGGTGACGCCTCGACGTCACACCCAACTAAATGAACAACTTCATTTAAAAACTTGAAGGTTTTGATCCAAAGTAGTAAAACTTGATGTAACTCCTTCCCTTGAACAGGATATTCAAAGTTAATAAGTTTTCAACTTATAGGATGTTAAGGACAGAGCACTCTGTTTTCAGCTAAATCAAGGCTGAAGTTAATCAGAGGTTAGAGGTTGAGTTCTTTCGAGGTTGGGGTCGTATGATACATTTCTGGAAAGCTTTGGAGGAGCTTTACAACTTTTTCTGTTGAGTTCCAGAGGTGTTTCATCCCTTAACCACTCGAAAAATGCAGTAGAGTTGAAACTGTCCAGAAAACAGGACGGAGCAAAGACTCTCTGTAGACTCTCTGTAAATTAAGCATAACTTCCTGCATAAAAATCCAAAAATAGAAAATGAGGTGGTTCTGGGAAGCTTATGAGATGGGTTACAACTTTGTAACAGAAAGTTTTGTCAGATTAGGAACAGAATTAACTGGAATTCTTGGATCAAATCAGTACCTAAGGCAGGGAGGTGCTGTACAATTGTTCCCAGAAATTCTGTTAACTTTGACATCTCATAACTTTTGAACCAGAGCAGATCTTAGGCCAACCAAATACTTTCTGGAAAGCTATTGAAGTTAACTTTAACTTTGATGTTGAGCTCCAGGACTGGTTTTGCTTTTAACCTGGCCTAAATCAGATTGATATGGAAACTGGTCAGGGCTGTCATGGGAACAGCAGATCAGCAGTCAAATTTGTTTAAAAATTTGAACTATGTTTCCAAGTGTTAAGGGTTCAATGACATATCTTATGTTATAACTCAATGGTTTACTGTTTAAATAAATATTTGACATTTCTCAAATATATTTTTACAGATGGCAGCAGATAAACGGTTGGAGAACGGGTGGGTAGTTTCCCACTGCTCTGACCGTAGCGGCTACCCGGGAGCATTGTGGCTAATGCTCCAATATTTCGGGTACAACCAGATGCCGCAATACTTCGCCAAGGAAGAAGGCGAAGAGGGGAACAAGACGTGGACGATCCATGTCGAGGTTCCTGCAGGGCCTACGCCACCCGGTTGGGTGCCATTCACCGTCACGGTGAGAGGAAGACAACCGGAAGGGATGTGGCAAGTGGCAGCCCGTGACACTATGTCACGTTTCTGCCAACTACACGTACAGGCTATGGAGGGAACTCCATACGCACTCGTTCCGGTGGAGGGACGAGCTCAGCATGTGTGGGAAGAGAGGTACCTAGAGGCAACAAACCCGAGTTGCCCAAGGTACAACCCCGCGGAGGCAAATCTCAGCCTCCAAATGAGGGCGGGAAACGCTGTGATGGACAGCCAAGCTGTTCATACGGAGCATCTCGCCACCAAGCTCAAGGAGAGCACAAGCCGTGGAGATCATTTTGAGAGTGCTCACAGTGCACTCCGCAATGTGCTCCTTCCGACGATCAAGCGACTGAATGAACAACACGATCAGTTGCGTCGTCTGAAGAAGGCAAAGAAGAAGAGCCGTGTTGACATTGCGGCGTTGCAAGAGCTGGTGCAGACCCTAACCCAGCAGAATGAGGACCTTGCTCAAGAGCGGGACGACGCTATTGAGGAAGGACAAGGCTGGGAAGAGGACTACAACCAGGCTATGGACGAGGTGCATGCATTGCAGGACCTCGTGCCCCCGGTATTGGGCGTACCGGTAGTCTTGGGTCTTCCAGCCATGGGAGAACCTGGAATGGGAGAAGAGGTGGTAGACCCCGAGCCACCAGCAGAGGTACCGGAGGAGGACGACCCACAGGAGGTCGAGTTCTACTCCGAGTAGGGGGTTACGGTTGCCAAGTAGGGCAGCTAGGGTAGCGTAACCCAACTTTTGTAATCGGTGACATGTCGTGTAGACAGTAGCGTATGTATAGGTAGTGACGACATGAGCACGACTTCTCGGAGATCCGAGAATAATGTATCTTGTATAAAGTTTATGCTTTATCAATATATGTGAATGTTGTGCAAGTTAATCATGCGTCGCTTCAATACTTACTCCTGTTTATGGAATTTTGAGTAAGACATGTGCTAATTGCTGCTGTGTTGAATTTCAGAATGACGCGTACTCGTGCCAACCCCGATGTTGGAGGTACTAGCCAAGGGGGAGAGACCTCCCAACCACCTCCCGAGGACTCCTCGGGACAGCAGCAGCAACAGCAACAGCAAACACCGCCACCGCCACTGCCAACGGTTACATTGGCCGACATTGTCGCGGCAATGGCGGGTTCACATCAGCAGCATACAGAGCTGCTGCAAACGTTAATTGCGAATACGTCTCGCCCAGAGAGACGTCAAGATCGTGAGGAGCGCCAACAGAGCTCCTACTCTGACTTCCTGGCGACTCATCCCCCTGTATTCTCAAGGGCGGATGAACCACTTGACGCGGACAACTGGCTCCGCGCCATAGAGATGAAGTTCGGGCTGCTCCAAATCAGCGAGCAGCGCAAGACTCAGTTCGCGGTCCAGCAGCTCCAAGGATCCGCGAGCGCGTGGTGGGCCAACTTTTGTGCTTCACAACCCACCGACCGAGTGATGACCTGGGCGGAGTTCCGGACGGCCTTCCGGGCCTATCATATACCGCCCGGTTTGATGAAGAGGAAGACGCAGGAATTCCTACACCTGCAACAAGGGAGCCGGAACGCGCTGGAGTACTCCAGAGCGTTCAACGATCTCGCACTCTACGCGTCGTATCATGCAGATACGGACGAGAAGCGGCGGGACCACTTTTACCAGGGGCTTAACCCGCTCCTGAAGGACAAGCTGGCGATGTTCAATCGCGGCAGCCTCAACGACATAATTGATGCTGCGATTGTTCAGGAAGACTCCGGCAAGGAGTTGGCGGCGGCAGAGCGAAAGCGAAGCGCGCCGCAGAGCAGCGGAGAAGGAGGCGGTCCTTCTCAGAAGTTTCGGATGGTGAATCGCCCACCATCAGGTCCGCGCTGGCAGCCACCACAGCGGTCGATGCCGTTCCGCGGTCGGCCGTATTCTTCACCGGCATTCCGGCCGGCACTGCCAGCACCACCGCAACAACAACAGCAGCAGCGGGCGATGCCGCGTGCGTTTGCACCTCCGCAACGCATGCCGGGCTTTCGTCCACCAAGTACTCCACCAGCAGCGGCCACATGTTACAAGTGTGGTCGTCCAGGACACTTCGCGAGCAGTTGCCCGGAGAGGCAAGGCGGCGGAGTGGTACCACAGTTTCCGGGGAGGAATCAACCCCGGAACCCTACTAATGCGCGGCGGGCAAACCCTAGGCCCGGCACTGTCCACCAGCTTGCCATTGAGGACGTGCCGGAGGGCGAGCCAATCCTTGCGGGTATGTTCCAACTCCACCAGCATCCCGCTATAGTACTATTTGATTCAGGCGCCACGCATAATTTTATTAGCCAAGCTTTCATTGCTAAACACAGCTTGCCAATACTACCCACCGATAGTCCATATTTAATTTGTTCACCGGGTGGGAAGATTTCAGCAAGCGTAATGGTCTCCAAAGCACCATTATGCTTAGCGGGTAGAGTGTACCCCACGTCTCTCATTATCTTAGAGGGACAGAAGGTCGATGTCATCCTAGGGATGTCGTGGTTAAACCGCCACGGCGCTGTTTTAGACACCGTCCTCCGAGTCGTGCACTTAAACTCAGGAGTGCACGGTTCTCACTCATTATTTCTGGACAGTCCAGAAATAAAACTTCCAAGTGTCTATCAAGCCACAACCATCAGATTGGAAGACATTCCAGTGGTCCGAGAATTCCCTGATGTATTCCCGGATGATTTGCCGGGGATGCCACCCGATAGAGAGGTGGAGTTCAAGATTGAACTTGCACCGGGAACCATGCCAATATCCCGAAGGCCGTACAAGATGGCGCCCAAGGAGTTGGCTGAACTGAAGACTCAGCTCACGGACCTTCTGGAGAAGGGTTTTATTAGGCCGAGCTCCTCGCCATGGGGCTGTTCGGCATTATTTGTCAAAAAGAAGGATGAAACGTTGCGGCTTTGCGTGGACTACCGTCCATTAAATGCCGTAACCATCAAGAACAAGTACCCGTTGCCACGGATCGACATGTTGTTTGATCAGTTGGTCGAAGCAAAGGTCTTTTCCAAGATGGATTTAAGATCCGGGTACCATCAGATTAAGATCAGGGCTGAGGACATTCCAAAGACAGCTTTTTCGACAAGGTACGGACTTTATGAGTACCTGGTCATGTCCTTTGGCCTCACCAATGCTCCAGCTCACTTCATGTACTTAATGAACTCGGTGTTCATGCCGGAGCTGGACAAGTTTGTCGTGGTCTTCATCGACGACATCCTGGTATATTCCAAGTCGGAGGAAGATCACAAGAAACATCTGCGTATAGTCTTGCAACGGCTGCGGGATCACAAGTTATACGCAAAGTTCAGCAAATGCGAGTTTTGGATATCGCAAGTGCCTTTCCTCGGGCATATCATCTCAGCGGAGGGTATCGCTGTGGACCCGAGCAAAATCACGCAAGTGCTGAATTGGAAATCCCCGAGAACTGTTCATGAGGTACGGAGTTTCCTCGGACTCGCGGGATATTATCGGAGGTTCATTCCGAACTTCTCGAAGATTGCCAAGCCAATGACAGAGCTGCTGAAGAAGGCTACCAAATATGTTTGGAGTCCAGCATGTGAAGCAGCATTCAAGGCTTTAGTCAAGCACCTGACATCAGCACCGGTTTTGGCGCAGCCAGACACAACAAAACCGTTCGATGTGTACTGCGATGCATCCGGCATTGGGCTCGGATGTGTGTTGATGCAAGACCGAAGGGTGGTCGCGTATGGGTCACGGCAGCTTAGGAATCATGAGCAAAATTATCCAACTCACGACTTGGAGCTCGCTGCCGTGGTACTTGCACTGAAAATGTGGAGGCACTACCTACTCGGTAACCTCGTACATTTATATACCGACCACAAAAGCCTCAAGTACATATTCACTCAGAAGGAGCTGAACATGAGGCAACGAAGATGGTTAGAACTGATAAAGGATTACGAGATAGAGATCCATTATCATCCGGGCAAGGCAAACGTTGTGGCAGACGCGCTAAGCCGCAAGTCACACGTCAATAATCTGACCATCACACCGTTGGGAGAGAGCGAACCACCACTCCATGTGATTCCACACGGAGCTCTCTACAACCTAGCTTTGATCCCCACCATCCGTGAAGAGATAGCGGCAGCCCAGAAGAATGACAAGGGCATGTCACATTTACGGAGACGTGTAGACAGTGGGGAGTTGAAATGTTTCCGGAAGGACGGAGACGGCGTCCTATGGTTCAAGGACCGGATCGTCGTACCCCGAAACCCGGAGTTACGGAAGAAAATCTTTGATGAGGCTCACTTATCAAAGTTTTCTATTCACCCCGGCAGCAACAAGATGTATCAAGAACTCAGAAGCAAGTTTTGGTGGACACGGATGAAGCGAGAGACTGCAAAATACGTGTCCGAGTGTGATACATGTCAACGGGTGAAGGCAGACCACATGCGGAAACCGGGACTGCTGCAACCACTGGGCATTCCTGCCTGGAAGTGGGAGGACGTGAGCATGGATTTCGTCGTCGGTTTACCCACCACCTTACAGAAACATGATTCTGTGTGGGTGATCGTCGATCGGCTCACCAAAGTTGCCCATTTCATCCCGGTCAACACCAACTACAACGCCAAGAAGTACGCTGAACTGTACATCTCACGGATCCTATGCTTATACGGCGTACCCCGTACTATCGTATCGGACCGGGGCACTTTATTTGTGTCCCGTTTTTGGGAGCAGCTCCACGCTGCCTTGGGGACGAAGCTGATCCGTAGTTCAGCCTACCACCCGCAGACGGATGGGCAAACGGAGCGGGTAAATCAAATCTTAGAAGACATGCTACGAGCTTGCGCTATCGACCACGGCAAGAATTGGGATGATCACTTGCCGTTAGCCGAGTTCTCGTACAACAATGGGTACCAAGCCAGCATCAAGATGGCGCCCTACGAGGCGCTATACGGGAGAAAATGCCGCACACCATTGAATTGGTGTGAGTCTGGCGAGAGGGTTACCTTCGGGATTGATCTTGTCAACAACGCGGAAGAAAAGGTTCGAGTAATTCAAGCGAACCTAAAAGCCGCTCAATCCCGACAGAAACAGTATGCGGACCGGAGAAGGCGTCCGTTACAATTCGAAGCTGGAGACCACGTATATCTACGAGTGTCTCCAATGAAGGGCGTAAACAGATTTGGGGTGAGAGGAAAGTTAGCACCCCGATTCATCGGTCCATTCCAGATTACCGAAAGATGTGGATCGGTGGCATACCGGCTAAGATTACCAGAAGCACTTTCCGGTGTGCACGACGTCTTTCACATTTCCCAGCTGAGGAAGTGTCTCAAGCTATCAACTACCGTTCAGCTGGAAGACATTGAAGAACTGCAACCGGATCTCACCTATCGGGAGGAACCGGTGCAGATTATTGATGAAAAGGCCCGAACCACACGCAACCGTACGTTGTGGTTCTACAAGGTTCTGTGGAGTAATCACTCCATGGATGAAGCGACATGGGAGAGCGAAGAATTCCTTCGCACTAATTACCCCGACTTTCTCACGTCGCATATCCGGTAATTTTTCCACCGTCCTCTCTCTCATTTTCACCTTATAATCTCGGGACGAGATTCTTTTAAGGGGGGAGGAATGTAAGGGCCTCAGTTTTTGACACCCATTTGCAGTGTTCATCCCCACACCACACACCTCATTTGAGGAAAAATGATGAACACAAATAAAGAGCAAGTAACAATTATCAACATGCTCATTAGGGAACAAACTCACACATTGCAAAAGTGGTACTTCCCACATGTGATATAGATGGGCTGGACATATGAAAACTCCTACACTTTGCCAAGGATGTCCATGCCAAGTTTCACCCAAATTCAAAACATTTTTGAGGTCATCTTGGGTGTAGATAGGAAAGGGGCAGTTTGAAAACATATTCAAATTCAAACTGTTTTCACCCACTGAATTTAAAAGTGGAAGGCATATTCTTGCTCAGCACATTTTTGTGAGCTCACACACCAATTTTCACTCCATTTGGAGTTGATCTTGACATGAGCTAAGGGGGAGAAATTCAAACTTTATTTGAATTTCAAACTGCACTTGTGCTGAAATTCATTCAAACCAAACCTCATTTGAACTTTGATCAATTCAAATGGCTCTTGGGTGAATAATTTGAGTTGCCAAGGGTAGAATAGGGTTCACTGTTTACCACAGCTGTTAGGAATAAATTTCAGAGGTTAAAAGAGGAGTGGGACCCACATGTCAGCCTCAGCCTCAAGGCAAACCGACTGAACCACGGTTCAGTCGGTTCCCGGCTGTTGTGCGCGCGCGCCACCGAAGGGGGCAGCCGGCGCCAGCTCCTGCTGCGTGCCCCAAGCCGGAGACCGGCCGACCGGCCTATTTATTCCCTCCCCGGCGTGCTTCAGTCGCCATTCCCCGAGCTGCCGACGTGCACGATCCATTTCTCCACTGCCATCACCGGCGCTCGAGTTCCTGCTGGATCGAGCTGATCGCAGCTTCCTCTTTCCACTCCAGGGTCCCAGCCAGGTACTAGCGACCATCCTCCATCCTTCCCATTGATAGAAATCGATTGAAACTGAGTGATATCGGCTGTGCCGAAAGATCAAACTCGGAACTGGAAACCGCCGCACCTCGGGCTCTCGTGGACAGCCCAACCTGGGCGTTGTCACGCCCGAGCCAAGGCACCCTTGGACGCGCAAGTGATCGGTGCTGCTCATCCCCGAGCCACAGCTCGAGTGGTTGCTCACCGGCGGCGAATTTCCACTTTTCCCCTTTCTGTGTGCAGAACGACCCTCGGGTACGATTCTGTTTAATTCGTGCTCTAGAAAGGATTAGAGGGCCTCAGGCCACTCCCACACGAACTAGACACGGTGACGCACAAGTTGCCTTCACAACTCTGGGCCGGAGAACTTCTGTGCCCGGCGTAATTCAAGGTCTACTAATGGCGGAACGCACGGGGGGTATCGGGCGCACGGTGAGGACCTATTTCGGGCCTTCCCCGAGCTACCCCGAGTTCATGTCGACCTTCTCTGAGGTCCACTGATGCTCCCCGACCGATTTCCCAAGTAGCTGAGGCACTAGGAGCGTCAGCCGACATGGCCGAAGTCGTTCCGATATGGCGGCTCGTCGCCGACCATGCTCCGGCCGTTGTCATGAGCAGCTGACCCTCGGATCATGTTCCCCAAGTAAAAGTAGGCAGGGGCGGCCAGAATCAAGAAGTTTGAAGCGGTACAGCAGCCAGCGGCGAGCTCTCCGGCGAGGTCCCTCGGCGGCGGAGCGCGGGTGTCGCGAGGTTGAAGAAGGGGGTGGACCCCAGCTGTCAGCGGCCGATATTTTGAATCGGGATCCGGCTGCGGCCGGGATCGGGTGTGCTGGCGCGCAAAAGCCTTGTGGGCCGCGGTGTGCTGTCGCTTCGGCGTGCGACGCGTGTCCCCTGGGCCCACGCGCGAGTTTAAACTTTTCCCCGATTTTCAGATTTCCTTCAAACTTCAAATCCTTATAACTTTGGCTAGAAAGCTCCAAATTGAGTGAACCAAATTTTGCTGGATTCAGCTCTTTGAGTACTTTCCAGAAAATCAAGTGTCACTTCATGAAATTCCTTAATTCCCCAGAATTAATTCCTTAAAGTTTAAACTGTTAGGAATTTTAACTGGAGAATCATTTGGAGGAAAATCCTGAAATTTTGCTGAGATGTTCACCAAAATATCCTTGAACTACCATAAAAATTTCAGATCCATTTGAGCTCATTTAGTCCACCTAATGGTGTGATTAGTAAAACTGTTCCAGAGAAAATAGAAAATGTTCAGAAACATTTTCAGAATTTTCTCTGAAATTGTTTAGCTCATATCTTTAGTTAGAGACTTCCAAATTAAGTGAGACCAATTCCATTAGAACCCTCTGAAAATCTAGTTTTCAGAAAGTCATAGTTTGTTTCATGAAAATACCTAGAACACCCTAAAAGCCTTTAATTAAGGTCAAGGACATAATTATTTGTGGAGGGCTCAAATGAGCTTTGCTGCAACTAAAACTTGACCAAGTCTCTGTTTAGGTTGTAACCAAGCCACAGTAAAAGTTTCACAGTCATTAGGTCTATCTAGTAAAGGTTATAGACTTCACAACTTCAAAGTTAATACAAAAGCATTTAATTAATACATACATTGTTCTTATCATGTAGTCGCTAAGGTCGAGGAGGAACCCGAAGTCCTAGACTTCGTTACTCCGGAGGAACAGCTAGCCTACGACCAAGAGCAGCAAGGCAAGCCCCGGTTTGCATTAACCATTTTATAAATTTTTATTGTTTTGAGCACATACTTGTTTTCTTTATGTTGTGCATCAGAGTCTTGTTTGGAAACCCCACTGCATAGCCAAGAAAACCATGGGTTGGGGTTTAGGATTGCAAACCCCGTTAGCCACTGCATTGCTAGGATAGAGTAGGATTCGGTACAAGTCGAGTAGTTGGAACTACTCGCGAGAATAGGCTAGAGGCACATTGCTCGGGTAGAGATAGCACATGATACACATGGCAAGAAAATGAGACCGAGCGGAGAGTAAGGGCAGCAGGACTTTGGGGCCTGTGTGCTGTAGCTCCGCTTGTGTCGATTGAGGACCGAGCCGTGTGCGGGCCTGTTGAACAAGCTAGAACAGTACCGAAGACCTACCGGCTATATGGGAACCGGGAAACTGATGTAACTCGGGTAGCTGGGTATTGAGGCATTGCCCGTCGTTCAGAGGGTAGGTTGAGAGCTCGAGGTGTAAATCAGCTGGCGGCACAGAGATGCGCGTGCAGGGACCTCTTGCTCGGGACGATGGGACCGGTTCAATATTTGGCTAACGGGTGAAAGGTAGTCGCGTACGGCGTCCGTGATGGTTGTTGTAGGCAACATCGAGTACGGGCGTACGTGACGGGTTGTTCGGGTAACCCTGCAGGTGTAAATCGATTATAATCGCCGTCCCTCGCGGTCAGTGAGTACCACTTGTTCACTGTACCGTGACGTAGAAAGAACAGGCTAGTTACATGTTAAAATGTTGCTGATTGAAAGTTGGATATTGATTGTTAATGATATGTTGTAGCTTAGTGCTAACTAAAGTTCTTTTCAACTTTGGGCAGAGTACATGAGAGAAATGCGTTTCTTGTTTGATTGCGGCTCTCTCATGTGCCTTAGCGTAAAGTTCTCCACAACCTGCTGCTAAAACTTGAAAGTAAGGTTCTACTAATTAGGCGAGTCCTTGCAAATGATTTTTACCTCATGCAACCCATCACCCTCATGTAGAAGTTTCATGTTTAGGTGAGACGGGTCAGACTTGCTGAGCCTTCGTGCTCACTGCTTGTGTTTGAAGCTTTTGCAGGGTTCTATGAGGAAGGGACTCCCGAAGAGGAGACGGAACCCCAGGAGGGGAACCCCGTCGAGTGGGAGTCGTGCACGCCGCAGAGTTAGTGTGCGAGTGTGCTAGCAAGGACACGTTCGAGGGCTGAACGTGCACTTGATGCTTAGTCTACGCCCGCGAGTGTGGACTAAACTTATTTTGATGTAAACATGTTAATAAACTTGTTTATGTAATAAAGCTTCCGCTTCCGCTTTGTACCTTTGACGTGTGTTATACGGTGTTGTGCAACGCAGCACCCCTCAGCGTGATCCTGGCTCGACAGGACCAGTGGGGTCGTGTCAGAATAGGTTCTGATCTAAAATATTAAATAATATATTTTTGAACTTCTCCTCTGATGTGAATTAATTTAAATTTATTTTACCAATTTTCAGAATTATTTCCTAACCTAAAAATGTGTCCCTATAACTAATAAATGTGAACAATCAATTAGACAGTTTCATTTCAGCTTAAAATCTATTTTTAACTCATTCTAAAGTTTTCCGAGTGCTAGGAGAGTTTAAATTTGGATTTACAATGTGTTTGCCTCACCTTTTAAAAATTTAAATCCTAATCACATATTCAAATTTCTGAATTTAATATCATATAGGGTCAGAAAGGTAAATCCACCCTACTACACGGTTTAATTTACTATTTCATAAATTTCCAGGGTCTAACTGATTTCCTAATTTTTCTAATTTTTATTAAGTCCAGGGGCTAAAACTGATTTTTAAATGAATTTACATGAATTTCTGAAGTTCCAGGGGCTAGATCAGAAGTTTCCGGGGCTAGCTCGTGTTTTCCGAGATCCCCAGGGGGTAGCGCGTAAGAATCCCGGCCTTTATAATGCGGGGCCGACCTGGACCGTCCGATTTAAAACAGACGGCTGAGATTATAACGCGAAGCGGTACGGGTTAGATCTAATAGGAACTGCACGATTTAAAATGGATGGGCCTTAGGGGGCCACGTCGCCCTGGCCGTGCGCGGGCGGCGCTGCCCGGCGGCGCGCGGTGGTGGGAGGCGGCGATCTCGCCGGAGAACTTCGGGTCTTCGTCTATACCTCCTAAAACTGGGATTTCATGGCATAGATCGGTAGAGGGGAGGTCGGATATCTCACCTCGGGGTTTTTCTTGAGCTCGGAGGCCCTGGAAGGCGGTCGGCGGCGAGGTCCGAGGTGAAAACACGGAGGTGCTCGTCGGAGCTGTGTCTAGAGCGCAAAACACCGGATTTCCTTCACCTGCGAGATTCCCCGGAGGCGGTGCAACATGATCAGCGCGTTAGATCTGGAAATCCGAGCTAGGATCGAAGGAAAACGGCTGGAGAAGCTCTGGTTCTCACCGGGAGGAAAACAGCCGATCGGGAGGGGGGGGAACAGGGCAATGCCAGCGTTTATATAGACGAGGGAGGGCGGCGGTCTGTTGGGATCGAGCTGGAGTCGTCCGGGACCAGAATTCGGCTGGGGGAGCGGGTTTCCGGGGTTAGTTGCGATCGGGCACGCGGAGGAGTCCGGGTGGTTGGTGCGAGCGGGAGGTGAGGGATGACACGCGGGCCCCGCGTGTCAGTGAGAGGGAGAGTGGGGCGCGCGGCTGTGGGCTGGCGTGGGGAAGTGGTGGGCCGGCTGGTGGGTTTCGGCCCACTGGCCGGTTGGGTTTTCTTTTTCTTTTTCCTTTTCTTTTCTGTTTTGATTTGAATTTGAATTCCAATTTGAATTTGAATTTCTGCACCACATGCAATACGTCCAAAAGTTTTTAAATTCCCCTCTTAACAGATTTTGGGGTGTTAGAATCGCCGGCAATGAATTTTCAGTTTTCCTTTCTCTCGGTACAGACCGACCTTCAGGTGCGGTTCTGTCAAATTCGCACGCTAGAAAGGGTTAGAGAGTCTCAACCCGTTCCTACACAGACTAGATTTTGTGGCGCACGAGTTGCCTTCACAATCTTTAGCTTGAGAACCCCTGTACCCGGCGTGTTTCAAAGCTTGCCAACGGCGGATTCTGCGGGCAGCTTCAGGCGCACGGTGAGACCCACTTTGGAACCCTGCCTGAGCCTTTCCACCGCCATGCCGAGCTTCACGAGCCACCACTGGTGCTGTAGAGCCGCTTTGTCAGGCGTTTGGCAGGTTAGTATGCCGGGACAACGTCACCGGACTCTTCCCGAGCCGCTGCGCCGTCGCGGGCTCGGTTAGAACCAACGTCGATGAGGGGAAACCCTCCCAACATGTTCACAAAAAATTAGGGGCTAGCGGCGAGTTGGAGCTCGGGAGCTGGCTGGATGAGCGAGTTCAGCGACGCTCCGGCGACCCCGGCGGCGCTACCGCGCAGGAGGCGAGAGGTTGAAGACGGCCGAGCCAGGCCCGCTGTCAGTGGGAGGAACCCGGGCGGTCTGATCTCCTGTGGGCACAGATCGACTGTGGAAGCGTGGGAATAAAACCTGTGGCCCGGTGTGCCATCGCTCCAACGCCCAACACGTGTACCCGTGGACCCACCGGCAGATTTGAACTTTTCCCGATTTTCAGATTTCATTCAAACTTCAAATCCTCATAACTTTGGCTAGGAAACTCCAAATCAAGTGAAATAAATTTTGTTTGATTCAGCTCTCTGAATAATTTCCAGCAAATCAAGTTTCACTCCATGAAAATCCTTATTTCTCCAGAATTAATTCTTCAAAATTTAAACTGTTTAGAATTTTAACTTGAGAACCCTTTGGAGGAATATTCTGAAATTTTGCTGGGATGTTCACCAAAATATCCCTGAGCTATCATAAAAATTTCAGATCCGTTTGAGCTCATTTGATCCACCTATTGGGGTGATTAATGAAACTATTCCAGAGAAAATGAGAAATGTTCAGAAACATTTTCCAAATTTCTCTGAAATTGTTTAGCTCATATCTTTAGATAGGGGCTTCAAATTAAGTGAGACCAACTCCATTAGAACCCTCTGAAAATCTAGTTTTCAGAAAGTCATGGCTTGCTCCATAAAAATTCCTAGAAAACCCTGAGAGATCCAAGTAAGGTCAAGTACATAATTATTTGTGGAGAGCTCAAATGAGCTTTGCTTCAAATAAAACTTGGCCAAGTCTCTGTTTAGGTTGTATCCAAACCACAGTACAAATTTCAGAGTCATTGAGTCTGTCTAGTGAGACTTATAGCCTTCACAAGTTTAAATTCAATTCAAATGCATTTAAATTAATACATGTACTTGTTATCTCATGTAGTAGCTAAGGTTGAGGAGGAACCCGAAGTCTTAGACTTCGTTACTCCGGAAGAGAAGCTAGCCTACGACCTAGAGCAGCAAGGCAAACCCCGGTTTGCATTAACTTTTTTACAAACTTTTATTGTTTTGAGAACTTACTTTGAGTACCATTATTCCTTGCATTAGAGTCTTGTTTGAAAACCCAAATGCATAGCCAAGAAAACCATGGGTTGGGATTAGGATTGAAAACCCCGTTAGCTACTGCAATGCTAAGATAGGGTAGGATTTAGTACAAGTCGAGTAGTTAGAACTACTCGCGAGAATAGGCTAGAGGCACTCGACTCGGGTAGAGATAGCACATGATACACATGGCAAGAAAAATGAGACCGAGCGGAGAGTAAGGGCAGCAGGACTTTGGGGCCTGGGTGCTATAGCTCCGCTTGTGTCGATTGAGGACCGAGCCGTGTGCGGGCCTGTTGAACAAGCTAGAAAAGTACCGAAGACCTACCAGCTATATGAGAACCAGGAAACAGATGTAACTCGGGTAGCTGGGTGTTGAGGCATAGCTGGTCGTTCAGAGGGTATTTTGAGAGCTCGAGGTGTAAATCGTCTGGCGGCACTGTGGATGCACGCGCAGAGACCTCTTGCTCGGGACGATTAGACCGGTTCAACATTTGGCCAACTGGTGAAAGGTGGTTGCGTACGGCGTCCGTGATGGTTGCTGTAGGCAACATCGAGTACGGGCGTACGTGACGTATTATTCGGGTAACCCTCCAGGTGTAAATCGATTATAATCGCCGTCCCTCACGTTCAGTGAGTATCACTTGTTCACTGTACCGTGGCATAGAAAGAACAGGTTAGTTACATGTTAAAATGTTGCTGATTGAAAGATGGACTTGGCTTGTTAATGATTTGTTGTAGCCTAGAGCTAATTAAATTTCTTTTCAACTTTGGGCAAAGTACATGAGAGAAATGTGTTTCTTGTTTGATTGCGGCTCTCTCATGTGCCTTAGAGTAAGGTTCTCCACAACTTGCTGCTAAAACTTAAAAGTAAGGTTCCACTAATTAGGCGAGTCCTTTGCAACTTGTTTATCTCATGTACCTATCACCCCTCATGTAGAAGTTTCATGTTTAGGAGAGACGGGTCAGTCTTGCCGAGCCTTTGTGCTCACTCATTGTGTTTGAAGCTTTTGCAGGGTTCTATGAGGAAGGGACTCCCGAGGAGGAGACGGAACCCTAGGAGGGGAACCCCGTCGAGTGGGAGTCGTGCACGCCGCCGTGTTAGTGTGCGTGCATGCTAGAAAGGACACGTTCACGGGCTGAACGTGAACTTGATGCGTAGTCTACGCCCGTGAGTGTAGACTTAACCTATTTTGTTGTAAAAATGTTCATAAAGCCGCTTCTGTAATAAAACTTTGCTTCCGTTTTGTACCTTTGATGTGTGTTATTCGGTGCTGTGCAACGCAGCACCCCTCAGCGTGATCCTGGCTCAACAAGACCGATGGGGCCGTGTTAGCGTGGTATCAGAGCTCGCTTGAGGTTTAACGCACTACAAATGTCATCTTTTTCAAAAATCCAGTGAGGAACGAGTTAGTAGCCCATATAAGAATGTTATTAGTGTATAGAAAGTGGCATACTAACCTATTTGCTTACGCCGGAAAATCATGCATCTCGGGACGCTTTATGTCTTGGGGGGGGGTGCACGTAAGCGCTGTCCACCAGTGCGCACAAGCTGAAGGGTGGAGCCCCACGGGTGGCAGGTAACCTGACCCGCTTTGATATCCTCTACGGCTCTTCATTTCGTTTGGGGTATTCGAGCAACGTCTGTCCCTGGCGTGCGTGGTGCAATTTGGGAGACCCCGTCACGTGGTCAGTAACGTGAACACGTATCTCAAGGCGTGTTTGGCTTGAGAACATCCGGGCGAGTGATGACGGTCTTGTGTATGAACTGTATGGACACCGGGCTCGGTGTGCAGCCGAGTCTGATGATTGTGTGAGTTATCTGCAGGTAGTCTAACCATGAAACGGTAGACGTGTAGCATCCGTGTGCGAGTGATGATTAGTGCCACTGAAATAACGAAGCCGGCTAACTCCGGTATCGGTTTTTCTTTGTGAGGACGTAGTACCGATATGATCTGGTGACGTATCGACGTCACACCCCATTAAATGAGCAACTTCATTATAAAACTTGAAAGTTTTAATACGAAGCATCAAAAATTGATGTAACTCTTTCCCTCAATCAGGATTTTCAAAGTTAACAAGTTTTCAACTTATAGGCTATTAAGGACAGAGTCCCCTGTTTTCAGCTGAATTAAGGCTGAAGTTAATCATAGGTTAGAGGTTGAGTTCTTTCAAGGATGGGGTCATATGATACATTTCTGGAAATCTTTGGAAGATCTTTACAACGTTTCTGTTCAGCTCCAGAGGGGTTTCATCCCTTATCCAATCGAAAGAGGCAGTAGAGTTGAAACTGTCCAGAAAACAGGGCAGAGTAAACGCTCTCTGTAACTCTCTGTAAATTGAACATAACTTCCTGCACAAAAATGCAAAAATAGAAAATGAGGTAGTTCTGGAAAGCTTATGAGATGGTTACAACTTTTTAATGGAATGTTTTGTCAGATTGGGAGTAAAAATAACTGGAATTCCTGGATCAAATCAGTACCTCAAGCAAGGAGGTGCTGTCCAATTTTCTCCAGAAATTCTGTTAACTTTGATATCTCATAACTTTTGAACCAAGACAGATCTTAGGCCAAGTAAATACTTTATGGAACTCTATTGAAGTTAGCTTTAACTTTCATGTTGAGCTCCATAATTGGTTTTGCCTTTAGCATGGCCTAAATCAGGTTGAAATGGAAACTGGTCAGAGCTGTCATGTTGGACAGCAGATCAGCAGTCAAATTTGTATAAATTTGAACTAGGTTTCCAAGTTTTATGAGTTCAATGGCATGTCTTATGTTATAACTCAATGGTTAACTGTTCAAATAAATATTTGACTTTTCTCAAATATGTTTTTACAGATGACAGCGGATAGACAGTTGGAGAACGGGTGGGTGATGTCCCACTGTTCTCACCGCAGCGGCTATCCGGAAACGTTGAGGCAAATGCTTCAATATTTCCGGTATGACGAGATGCCGCAGTACCTCGCCAAGGAAGAAGGTGAGGAGGGGAACCAGATGTGGATGATCCATGTCGAAGTTCCTGCAGGACCTATGCCACCCGGTTGGGCGCCGTTCACCATCACAGTGATAGGTAGGCAACCGGAGGGAATGTGGCAAGTGGCAGCCTGTGACACCATGTCGCTTTTCTGCCAGCTACACATGAAAGCTATGGAGGGCACTCCATACGCGCTCGTTCCGATGGAGGGACGGGCTAATCACGTGTGGGAAGGGAGGTACATAGAGGCAACAGATCCGGGTGGCCAAGGTACAACCCCGTGGAGGCGAACCTCAGCCTCCAGATAAGGGCGGGAAAGGCTGTGATGGACAGCCAAGCTGTTCATATGGAGTGTCTTGCCGCAAAACTCAAGGAGAGCACAAGCCATGGAGACCATTTCGAGAGTGCTCACAGCGCACTGCGCAATGTGCTCCTTCCGATGATTAAGAGACTGAACGAACAGCATAATCAGTTGCATCGTCTGAAGAAGGCAAGGAAGATAAGCCGTGTTGACATCGCGGCATTGCAAGAACAGCTGCAGGCTATAACCCAGCAGAACGAGGTCCTTACTCAAGAGCGGGATTACGGTATTGAGGAAGGGAAAGACTGGGAAGAGGACTACAACCAGGCCATGGACGAGGTGCACGCGTTGCAGGACCTCGTACCTCCGGTATTGGACATCCCGGTGGTCTTGGGTCTTCCGGCAATGGGAGAGGAGGTTGTAGATCCGGAGCCACCAGCAGAGGTACCGGAGGAGGACGACCCGCAGGAGGTCGAGCTCTACTCTGAGTAGGGGGTTACCGTTGCCAAGTAGGGCAACCAGAGTGGAGTAACCCAAACTTTTGTAACCGGTGACATGGCGTGTAGGCAGTAGCGTATGTATAGGTAGTGACGACATGAGCACGACTTCTCGGAGACCCAAGAATAATTTATCTTGTATAAAGTTTATGCTTTATCAATATATGTGAATGTTGTGCAAATTATTCATGCGTCACTTCAATACCTACTGTTTCATATGGAATTTTTAAGTATGACATGTGCTGCTCGCTGCTGTTTTGAATTTCAGAATGACTCGAACTCGTGCTAACCCGCACGTTGGGGGTTCTAGTCAAGGGGGAGAAACCTCCCAACAGCCTCCCGAGGACTCCTCGGGACAGCAGCAGCAACAGCAGCAGCAGCAACAGCAGACACCGCCACCGCCAACGGTTACATTGGCCGACATCGTTGCGGCAATGGCGGGTTCTCATCAGCAGCACACGGAGTTTCTGCAGACCCTTATTGCAAATATGTCTCGGCCATAAAGGCGTCAAGATCGTGAGGAGCGCCAACAGAGCTCCTACTCTGACTTTCCAGTAAATCATCGCCCGGTATTCTCAAGGGCAGATGAACCCCTCGATGCGGACAACTGGCTCCGCACGAAGTTCGGGCTGCTCCAAGTGAGTGAGCAGCGCAAGACTCAGTTTGCGGTCCAGCAGCTCCAGGGATCCGCGAGCGCGTGGTGGGTGAACTACTGTGCTTTGCAGCCCACCGACTGAGTTATGACCTGGGCGGAGTTCCGGACGGCCTTCAGGGCCTATCACATCCCACCGGGTCTTATGAAGAGGAAGATGCAGGAGTTCTTACACCTGCAACAAGGGAGCCGGAACACGCTGGAATATTCCAGGGCATTCAATGATCTCGTGCTCTATGCTTTGTATCACGCCGATACCGACGAGAAGCGGCGGAATCACTTCTACCAGGGGCTTAACCCGCTCCTGAAGGACAAGCTGGCGATGTTCAATCGCGGCAGCTTCAACAACATAATTGATGCTGTGATTGTTCAGGAGGACTCCGGCAAGGAGTTAGCGGCGGCAAAAAGAAGGCGAAGCGCGCCGCAAAGCAGTGGAGACGGAGGCGGTCCTTCTCAGAAATTTCGGATGGTGAGTCGCCCACCGTCGGGTCCATGATAGCAGCCACCACAAAGGCCGATGCCATTCCGCAGTCGGCCGTATTCTTCACCGGCATTCAGGCCGGCGCTGCCAGCACCACCTCCGCAACAACAACAGAAGCAGCAGGCGATGCCGCATGCGTATGCACCTCAGCAGCGCATGCCAGGCTTTCGTCTCCTGAGCACCGGACCAGCAGCAGCCATATGTTACAATTGTGGTCGTCCAGGACACTTTGCCAGCAGTTGCCCGGAGAGGCAAGGAGGCGGAGTTGCACCACAGTTTCTGGGGAGGAATCAGCCCCGGAACCCTACTAATGCGCGTCGGGCAAACCCTAGGCCTGGCATAGTTCACCAACTCACCATAGAGGATGTGCCGGCGGGTGAACCAATCCTTGCGGGTATGTTCCAACTCCACCAGCATCCCGACATAGTATTATTTGATTCAGGCGCCACACATAGCTTTATTAGCCAAGCTTTCATTGCTAGATATAGCTTGCAAATACTACCCACCGACAGTCCATACTTGATTTGTTCACCGGGTGGGAAGATTTCAGCAAGCATGATGGTTCCAAAAGCGCCATTATGCTTAGTAGAGTATACCCTACGTCTCTCATAATTTTAGAGGGACAAAGGTCGATGTCATCTTAGGGATGTCGTGGTTAACCCGCCACGGTGCTGTTTTAGACACCGTCCTCCGAGTTGTGCACTTGAACTCAGAAGTGCACAAATCTCACTCCTTATTTCTGGACAGTCCAGAAATAAAACTTTCAAGTGTATATTAATCTACAACTATCAGATTGGAAGATATTCCAGTGGTCTGAGAGTTCCCTGATGTGTTCCCGTATGATTTACCGGGGATGCCATCCGATAGAGAGGTGGAGTTCAAGATTGAATTTGCACCGGGGACCATGCCAATATCCCGAAGGCCGTATAATATGGCGCCCAAGGAATTGGCTGAACTGAATACTCAGCTAACGGATCTGCTGGAGAAGGGTTTTATTAGGCCGAGCTCCTCGCCATGGGGCTGTTCGGCATTATTTGTGAAGAAGAAGGATGAGACATTGCGGCTTTGTGTGGACTACCATCCATTAAATTCCGTAACCATCAAGAACAAGTACCCGTTGCCATGGATCGACATGTTGTTTGATCAGTTGGTCGAAGCAAAGATCTTTTCCAAGATGTATTCAAGATCCAGGTACCACCAGATTAAGATCCGGGCTGAGGATATTCCGAAGACGGCTTTCTCGACAAGGTACGGACTTTATGAGTACCTAGTCAAGTCCTTCGGCCTCACCAATGCTCCAGCTCACTTCATGTATCTAATGAACTCGGTATTCATGCCGGAGCTGGACAAGTTTGTCATGGTCTTCATCGACGACATATTGGTATATTCCAAGTCGGAGGAAGATCACAAGAAGCATCTGCGTATAGTCTTGCAACGGCTGCGGGATCACAAGCTATACACGAAATTCAGCAAATGCGAGTTCTGGATATCGCAAGTGCCTTTTCTCGGGCATATCATCTCAGCGGAGGGCATCGCTGTATACCCGAGCAAGATCACACAAGTGCTGAATTGGAAGTCCCCGAGAACTGTTCACGAGGTACGGAGTTTCCTCGGACTCGCGGGATATTATTGGAGGTTCATTCCGAACTTCTCGAAGATTGCCAAGCCTATGACGGAGCTTCTGAAGAAGGCTACCAGATATGTTTGGAGTCCAGCATGTGAAGCAGCATTCAAGGTTTTAGTCAAGCACCTAACATCAGCACCGGTTCTGGCGCAGCCAGACACAACAAAACCGTTCGATGTGTACTGCGATGCATCCGGCATTGGGCTCGGATGTGTGCTGATGCAAGACCAAAGAGTGGTCGCATATGGATCACGGGAGCTCAGAAACCATGAGAAGAATTATCAAACTCACGACTTGGAGCTCGCTGCCGTGGTACTCGCACACAAAATGTGGAGGCACTACCTACTCGGTAACCTCGTACATTTATATACCGACCACAAAAGCCTCAAGTACATATTCACTCACAAGGAGCTGAACATGAGGCAGCGAAGATGGTTAGAATTGATAAAGGATTACGAAATAGAGATCCATTATCACCCCGGCAAGGCAAACATAGTGGCAGATGCGCTGAGTCGCAAGTCGCACGTCAACAATGTGACCATCACACCGTTGGAAGAGAGCGAACCACTACTGCATGTGATTCCACATGGAGCTCTCTACATCTTAGCTTTGATCCCCACCATCCGTGAAGAGATAGCGGCAGCCCAGAAAAATGACAAGGGCATGTCACATTTGCGGAGACGCATAGACAGTGGGGAGTTGAAATGCTTCTGGAAAGATGGAGATGGCGTCCTATGGTTCAAGGACCTGATCGTCGTACCCCGTAACCCGGAGTTACGGAAGAATATCTTTGATGAGGCTCACATATCAAAGTTTTCTATTCACCTCGGCAGCAACAAAATGTATCAAGAACTCAGAAGCAAGTTTTGGTGGACACGGATGAAGCGGGAGATCGCAAAGTACATGTCCGAGTGTGATACATGTCGAAGGGTGAAGGCAGATCATATGCGGAAACCGGGACTGCTACAACCACTGGGCGTTCCTTCATGGAAATAGGAGGATGTGAGCATGGACTTCATCGTCGGTTTACCCACCACTTTTAGGAAGCATGATTCTGTGTGGGTGATCGTCGACCGGCTCACCAAAGTTGCCCATTCGTCCCGGTCAACACCAACTACAACACCAAGAAGTATGCTGAACTGTATATCTCACGGATCCTATGCTTGTACGGCGTACCCCATACCATCATATCGGACCGGGGCACTTTATTTGTGTCCCGTTTTTGGGAGAAGCTACACGCTGCATTGGGGACGAAGCTGATCCGTAGTTCAGCATACCACCCACAGACGGATGGGCAAACCGAGCGGGTAAATCAGATTCTAGAAGACATGCTACGAGCTTGCGCTATCAACCACGGCAAGAATTGGGATGATCACATGCCGTTAGCCAAGTTCTCGTACAACAATGGGTACCAAGCCAGCATCAAGATGGCGCCTTACGAGGCGCTATACGGGAGAAAATGCCGCACACCACTGAATTGGTGTGAGTCTGGCGAAAGGGTCACCTTCGGGATTGATCTTGTCAACAACGCGGAAGAAAAGGTTCGGCTGATTCAAGCGAACCTAAAAGCCGCCAAATCCCGACAGAAACAATATGCGGACCGGAGAAGATGTCCATTACAATTCGAAGTTGGGGATCACGTATACCTACGTGTATCTCCAATGAAGGGTGTAAACAGATTCGAGGTGAGAGGAAAGTTGGCACCCCGATTCATCGGTCCATTTCAGATTACCGAAAGATGTGGATCGGTGGCATATCGGTTGAAATTACAAGAAGCACTTTCCGGTGTGCACGATGTCTTTCATATTTCCCAGATAAGGAAATGTCTTAAGCTATCAACTACCATTCAGCTGGAGGACATAGAAGAAATGAAACTGGATCTCACATATCGGGAGGAACCGGTTCAGGTTATTGATGAAAAGGCCCGAACCACACGCAACCGTACGTTGTGGTTCTACAAAGTTCTGTGGAATAATCACTCCATGGACGAATTGACATGGGAGAGCGAAGGATTTCTTCACGCTAACTATCCCGACTTTTTTACATCGCATATACGGTAAATTTTTCCACCGTCCTCCCTCTCATTTTTACCTTATAATCTCGGGACGAGATTCTTTTAAGGGGGGAGGAATGTAAGGGCCTATGTTTTTGGCACATACTCAAAAGTGTTCATCACACCACACACACACTTCAATTGAAGAAAGTTGATGAACACATTTGAAGAGCAAGTAACTACCATTAACATGATCATTAGGGAACAAACTCACACATTGCAAAAGTGGCATTTTCCACAGGCATCATCTAAGGGCTGGGCATATGAAAACTCCTACACTTTTCTAGGGATGTCCATGCCAAGTTTCACCCAAATTCAAAATCTTTTTGAAGTCCTTTTGGGTATAGTTAGAAAGAGGTTGGTTTGAACTCAAATTCAATTTCAAACTGTTTTCATCCCATGAATTCAAAAGCGGGAGGCATATTCTTACTCAGCACATTTTTGTGAGCTCACACACCAATTTTCACTCTATTTGGAGTTGATCTTGACATGAGCTAAGTTTAGCAAATTCAAACTTTATTTGAATTTCCAAACTGAATATGTGCTGAAATTCAGCCAAACCTAACCAAATTTGAATTTTATCCCATGCAAATGGCACAAGGGTAGCTAATTCAAATCCTTGGGGTTAATTGGGTCTCTACTGTTTAGAACAGTGGAGAAAAGTTAATTTCAGGGGTTAAACCCATGGGTGGGACCCACATGACAGTTTCTATATCAGTTCAACCGACTGAAGCTACCGAGCTCGGGTACTCGCGCGCGCTGCAGCAGCCGCCACGGCGAACGCGTGATCGGGACAGCAGCTGCTTGCCGCCCCGACCTGCTGAACCGCCTTGCGCTCTACTTATCCCCGTGGCCGCCCTGATCAGATGAAGAACAGCACACTTTCTGCTTCCTCGCACCAGAAACACCACCCTAGCTGCCGATCGCTCGGAGCTGATCGGGGAACCGTGATCACCGCCTCTCTACTCCCTCCAAAGCTACGACAAGATACTAGGGACTCCCCTCCTCCTTCCTGTTGCTGGAAATCTGCTTAACTCGTATGATCTCGACTGTACCGAGAGTTCCTTTCAGTGAACTGAGTCCACCGCACCTCGGGCTCCTGTGAACAGCGCAACCGGGAGGTTGTCACGCCTGAGCTAAGGCGTCCCTGGACGAGTTAGAGGCCGGCATCAGGGCCGGCGATGCTCACCCCCGAGCCACGGTCCGAGTGCTTGATCGCCGGCGATGAATTTTCAGTTTTCCTTTCTCTCGGTACAGACCGACCTTCGGGTGCGGTTCTGTCAAATTCGCACGCTAGAAAGGGTTAGAGAGTCTCAATCCATTCCTACACAGACTAGACTTGATGGCGCACAAGTTGCCTTCGCATCCTTTAGCTTGAGAACCCCTGTACCCGGCGTGTTTCGAAGCTTGCCAATGGCGGATTATGCGGGCAGCTTCAGGCGCACGGTGAGACCCACTTTGGAACCCTCCCCGAGCCTTTCCACCGCCATGCCGAGCTTCGCGAGCCACCACTGGTGCTGTAGAGCCGCTTCGTCATGCGTTTGGCAGGCTAGTATGCCGGGACAACGTCAACAGACTCTTTCCGAGCCGCTGCGCCGTCGCGGGCTCGGTTAGAACCAACGTCGACGAGGGGAAACCCTCCCAACATGTTCAGCACACAAAATTATGGGCTAGCGGCGAGTTGGAGCTCGGGAGCTTGCCGGACGAGCGAGTTCAGCGACGCTCCGGCGACCCCGGCGGCACTACCGTGCGGGAGGCGCGAGGTTGAAGACGGCCGAGCTGGGCCCGCTGTCAGTGGGACGAACCCGGGCAGTATTATCTTCTTTGGGCACGGATCGACTGCGGCAGCGCGGGAATAAAACCTGTGGCCCAATGTGCCATCGCTCCAACGCCCAACACGTGTACCCATGGACCCACCGGCAGATTTGAACTTTTCCCGATTTTCAGATTTCATTCAAACTTCAAATCCTCATAACTTTGTCTAGGAAACTCCAAATCAAGTGAACCAAATTTTGTTGGATTCAGCTCTCTGAATACTTTCCAGAAAATTAAGTTTCACTCCATGAAAATCCCTATTTCTCCCGAATTAATTCTTCAAAATTTAAACTGTTTAGAATTTTAACTGGGGAACCCTTTGGATGAAAATTCTGAAATTTTGCTGTGATGTTCACCAAAATATCCGAGCTACCATAAAAATTTCAGATCCATTTGAGCTCATTTGATCCACCTATTGGGGTGATTAATGAAACTGTTCCAGAGAAAATGAGAAATGTTCAGAAACATTTTCCAAATTTCTCTGACATTGTTTAGCTCATATCTTTAGCTAGGGGCCTTCAAATTAATTGGGACCAACTCCATTAGAACCCTCTGAAAATCTAGTATTCAGAAAGTCATGGCTTGCTCCATAAAAATTCCTAGAAAACAGTAAGAGCTCCAAGTAAGGTCAAGTACATATTTATTTGTGGAGAGCTCAAATGAGCTTTGCTGCAAATAAAACTTGGCCAAATCTCTGTTTAGGTTGTATCCAAACCACAGAAAAAATTTCAGAGTCATTGAGTCTGTCTAGTGAGACTTATAGCCTTCACAAGTTTAAATTCAATTCAAATGCATTTAAATTAATACATGTACTTGTTATCTCATGTAGTCGCTAAGGTTGAGGAGGAACCCGAAGTCTTAAACTTCTTTACTCCGTTAGAGCAGCTAGCCTACGACCAAGAGCAGCAAGGCAAGCCCCGGTTTCATTAAGCTTTTTACAAACTTTTATTGTTTTGAGAACTTACTTTGAGTACCATTATTCCTTGCATTAGAGTCTTGTTTGAAAACCCAAATGCATAGCCAAGAAAACCATGGGTTGGGATTAGGATTGAAAACCCCATTAGCTACTGCAATGCTAAGATATGGTAGGATTCGGTACAAGTCGAGTAGTTGGAACTACTCACGAGAATAGGCTAGAGGCACTCGACTCGGGTAGAGATAGCACATAATACACATGGCAAGAAAAATAAGATCGAGCGGTGAGTAAGGGCAGCAGGACTTTGGGGCCTGGGTGCTATAGCTCCGCTTGTGTAGATTGAGGACCGAGCCGTGTGAGGGCCTGTTGAACATGCTAGAACAGTACCGAAGACCTACCGGCTATATGGGAACCGGGAAACCGATGTAACTCGGGTAGCTGGGTGTTGAGGCATAGCTGGTCGTTCAGAGGGTAGGTTGAGAGCTCGAGGTGTAAATCGGATGGCGGCACTGTGGATGCACGCACAGAGACCTCTTGCTTGGGACGATTGGACTGGTTCAACATTTGGCTAACGGGTGAAAGGTGGTTGCGTACGGCGTCCGTGATGGTTGCTGTAGGCAACATCGAGTACGGGCGTACGTGACGGGTTATTCGGGTAACCCTGCAGGTGTAAATTGATTATAATTGCCGTCCCTCGTGGTCAGTGAGTGCCACTTGTTCACTGTACCGTGACATAGAAAGAACAGGTTAGTTACATGTTAAAATGTTGTTGATTGAGAGATGGACTTGGCTTGTTAATGATTTGTTGTAGCCTAGAGCTAATTAAAGTTCTTTTCATCTTTGGGCAAAGTACATGAGAGAAATGCGTTTCTTGTTTGATTGCGGCTCTCTCATGTGCCTTAGCGTAAGGTTCTCCACAACCTGCTGCTAAAACTTGAAAGTGAGGTTCCACTAATTAGGCGAGTCCTTTGCAACTTCTTTATCTCATGTACCTATCACCCGTCATGTAGAAGCTTCATGTTTAGGAGAGACGGGTCAGTCTTGCTGAGCCTACGTGCTCACTGCTTGTGTTTGAAGCTTTTGCAGGGTTCTATGAGGAAGGGACTCCCGAGAAGGAGACGGAACCCCAGGAGGGGAACCCCATCGAGTGGGAGTCGTGCATGCCGCCGTGTTAGTGTGCGTGCGTGCTAGCAAGGACACGTTCACGGGCTGAACGTGAACTTGATGTGTAGTCTATGCCCGTGAGTGTAGACTGAACCTATTTTGTTGTAAAAATGTTCATAAAGCCGCTTATGTAATAACACTTTGCTTCCGCTTTGTACCTTTGATGTGTTTTATTCGGTGCTGTGCAACGCAGCACCCCTCAGCGTGATCCTGGCTCTTCAAAACTGATGGGGTCGTGTCACGACAGTATGTTGTGGTTTTATAAAGTTCTATGGAGTGATCACTCCAAGGTTGAAGCGACATGGGAGAGCAAAGGATTTCTTCGCACCAATTATCCCGACTTTAGACGTCGCACGTTAGTTAATTTTCCACCATCCTCCTTCTCATTTTTACCTAATTATCTCGGGACGAGATTCTTTTAAGGGGGGAGGAATGTAAAGGTCCCAAAATATGAATACAAAGAAACTCTTGTTTGCACAAAGTTGGTTTCATATGTATGAAAAATAGGACTTGTTAAAACTTTTTCCACATGTGATAACACACATGATAGCTTTCTTCACACAAGTTCAAATATTTATTTGAAGACTTGGAACAAAAGAGGGATCTAAAACTAAGGTGGGAAGTTCCCATATGTGTGAGGAAGCTAAAGTCAGATTTTGGAACAAATTGTTCAACTCAAAAATTCAAATGAAAGTAACACAATGATTTTCAAACTGTTGTGTTAAAAGTCTGATTTGCAGCATCCAAATCAAGATCAGATTTCATATTTGAATTCCTTGGGTCAAAATTAGGGGGTAGGCAAAGTTTCATGAGCTTTTGGAAATGTTTCCTACCCATTTTTCAAATGGACTTTTAATTGCATAGGAATTCAAATTCAAATGTGGATTTGGATGAAACTTGTCCAATTCTTCAAATTCCGTTCAGATTATATTTTTCCACATTTGAATGGAGTTTTTTGCCAAAGTGTGGAGATATTTTGAGAAAAATCTGAGGGGATAAGTTGGACAGTGGGGTCCACATGTCATTGAGGGAATTCGGTGTGCAAAAGATCTTCATTGGCAGTGCCCAGGTCCCTGTTTTTCCTCCTCCACTCGAAGTAACCGTGCCACCGAGACAAAACTCGGGCCTTCTCGCTGTGCGACACAGGGGCAGGCCGGAGCCACCTCCCCGTCGCGATCCTTGCACTGGCGAGCTGGTTTCCCCTCCTTATCACCGCAGCCGCGTTCTTTTTCCCACAACCCCGAGGCCCGGTTCTGTTCGCTTCCTCCTCGCACAAGAGCTCGACAGAGGCTGCCGCCACCATGTCAATCACACGGGCACCACCAAGCTCACGTGCAAGCTTCGAATAAGCAGCAAAACCGCACCCTAGCAACCTCCACGACGTCCTCAAACCTTCACTGAGGGTGCTAAGCCTCCACACGCCGAGTTTCCACGGCGACCGAGAGCTACCGCCGGAGGGGTCTCACGTGGACAGCCCTACAGAGAGCTTCTCAGGCCCGAGCAAGAGTACACTCAGACGCGCTAG
Organism: Neostapfia colusana; assembly: GCA_030760725.1. Taxonomy (NCBI): domain Eukaryota; kingdom Viridiplantae; phylum Streptophyta; class Magnoliopsida; order Poales; family Poaceae; genus Neostapfia; species Neostapfia colusana. The sequence continues at coordinate 42,107,969 of JASWHV010000013.1, read as the reverse complement.
GACCCTGTGGTGGCATGCCGTGGACGACCGAGAGCGAATTCGGGAATTTTCCTCCGGCGGGCACAAACCGACCTCCCGGCATGGTAACCTCAAATTCGATCTCTATCCTTGTTCTTAGGTCACCAAATTTTGCACACGGGACTGTCAGTAGTCGATGATCGTTTGTTCTTCACAACCCTAGCAGGGAAACGCACGTAGATCGCACAAATTCTAGCTTTTCCAAGCTCAAACGTGGAGGAGGTCACGCATGCACGGTGAAACCCTAATTGCCATCGTTCCTGAGCAGTTCTGAAGCCATGTCGAGCTTCCTCATGGCTCGCTGGTGCTGTAGCACCGTCTCACCAAGTATCTGGCGGTCTAGGCTATCGGCCGATGCCACCGAAGGTGAGCCGAGCCGCCGCACCGTCGCCGGCATGGTTAGAGCCACACCCGGTCGGGGGAAGTTGTGCCATCGGGTTCAGCATGGGGAATTAGGCCCTAGAGGCAAGGGGGAGCTCAGGTGCTGGCTGGATGTCTGGTTTCAGCGCATCTCCGGCGAGCCAGGCGGCGCGCGGGCGCGGGCGGCCGGAGGTTGAAGACGACCCGGCGGGTCCCGCGTGTCAGCGACAGAGATTTAAGTTTCTGATCTGCTGTGGCTGCGGGATCGATTGTGGCTGCGCGGGAAGAGATCAGTGGCCCCGTGTGGCGTACCCCAGCGAGTGACACGTGGTACCCCTGGACCCACAGGCAGGTTTTAAACATTTCCAGGATTTCCCATTTTAGTTCAAACATTGGAGAGCACTAACTTTGTGTAGGAATGTCCAAAAATTGACAAATAAATTTTGTTGGATTCGGCTCAAAGAGTAGTATCCAGGGGTGCGGCCCAATGTTTATGAAAATACTTGGATTTGGCTCATTAATTCATATAAGGAAAAATTTGTAGGAATTTTTCCAGGAGTTCTGTGTATTGGAAAATTTTCAAATTTGGGCAGGAGATTCTCCCAAAAATACTTGAACTCCAGTAATTTTTTCAGAAGCATTGGACCTTATTTGCTTGGCCAAATGTGGTGTTAATTTCTTATGTCTCTGAAAATTGGAGAATAAAACAGAGTTCAATTTCAGATTTTTCCCCAAACTTTAGAACCTCCTAACTTTTGCTAGGAAGCTCCAAATTTAGTGATTCAAATTGGGTTGGATTCAGGTTGGAAAACGCTATCTAAATATGCAAACTAATTTGTATGAAACTCATTATTTAATTCTGGAAAATTCTTTAAAGCTTTTCAGCAAAAGAATTTTAGAGGGAGTTTGGGTTATCCAAAAATCCTTGAATTTGGCCAGAACATTGTTTAGGATGTTAGTGAACTCCTGTAAATGTTTCAGCTAATTTGGAGTTGATTTGATTAGGTGAATTCAGATTTGAAGTTACTATGTTCAAGTGAGTACAGAAACAATTTCAGAAAATTTCCAAAACATGGAAATTCAGTTCTAGGAAATCCTAAGCTCCAGAAAATCCTAGGAAAATTCATGTGTGCTCCCTGAGCTATGTTTGAAATTGTAGTTCACTTGAATTTACATGAAGGTGCAAGTTTATTCAGAATTAATTCCCTTTTGCCTAAATGCTTAGGGAATTGTTCTGAGTGATCTACTCATTGAAAATTTCTAAATTTCGGTCCAAATTAATTTCTTGTAACAAGGAACTCACAAGAAAAATTCTAGCTCCATTGCGGCCCTGGATCAGTAATGTTCTATTCAACTTCATTAGGTGATCACCACCCAAGTGATGAACCCCACTTATCACTTGATCATAATACATTAACCCAAACCCAAACCACTAGCACCAGTGTCATTTTAAATTCTTAAACAGAGTTCCAGTTTTAAACTTGTCTTTAGCACTTGTTAGCAAAAGTTTTACAATCAAACATATATTCATATTCATTACGTGTAGTATCTACGCGGAGAATTTGAAGTCATCGGAGTGGAGATCAAGGAAGGAGGAAAACAATTGATCAAGCCAAGTGGTCTTCACTAACTGAACTTCATGCATATAAGTCCCCTGCAAAATAAAGGCAAGCCCCGGTTTGCATCAAAATTTACAAGTCTAGTTGATATGACACTCCAAATGCATGACCCAGAAAACCCTGGAGTAAAATGTAGAATAGGTTATCAATTGATTATAACTGCTGATCTAAAATTAACAAAAGTGGATTAAAAGAGGCATAACTTGAGTAGGCAGTTTCCTACTTGTGAACCGGGATTAAGGGGGATCAATCGGAAGAGTTGGGAATTGATCCTCATAGTTTGGAATGGAGACCGGGCAGTGGATGGAAGGCTCAAGGACATGGTCCTGTGAACCTAGTCTATGTCCGAGTCAATTACGGACCGCTCTCGTGTGCGGCCCCGCTGGACAAGTTTGAGATGTGTACCGGATGCATACTGGCTATATGGGACCCAGGAAACCGATGTAACATGTTAACCTGGGTGTCGAGGCATACCTCACCGTCTGATGCAGATGCTGAAAGGATAGAGAAGTCGGCTCTATGAGGGTTTGCCGTAGTGAGACTTAATCCCAGTCGGTGGGACCGGTTTGACATTTGGGTATCGTGTCAAAGGTTGCCAAGTACGACGTCAGTGATGGTTGCTGTGTGCAACGTCGAGTACGGGCGTACATGTCGTGTCAGCCGGGTGTTTTTGATTGCAATCACCGTCACTCGCGGTAGTTGTAAGGGCCTCAATTTTTGACACCTATTGGAAGTGTTCATCACCACACCACACACCTCATTTGGAGTAAGTTGATGAACACAAATGAAGAGCAAGTAACTACCATCAACATGCTCATTAGAGAACAAACTCACATATTGCAAAAGTGGTATTTCCCACATGTGATATAGAAGGGCTGGACATATGACAACTCCTACACATTGCTAAGGATGTCCATGCCAAGTTTCACCCAAATTCAAAACCTTTTTGAGGTCATTTTGGGTATAGCTAGAAAGAGGGCAGTTTGAAACCATATCCAAATTCAAACTGTTTTTACCCCATGAATTTAAAAGTGGGAGGCATATTCTTATTCAGCACATTTTTGTGAGCTCACACACAAATTTTCACTCCATTTGGAGTTGATCTTGACATGAGCTAAGTGGGACAAATTCAAACTTTATTTGAATTCAAAACTGAACTTGTGCTGAAATTCATTCAAACCAAACCCAATTTGAATTCTACTCAATTCAAATGGCTCATGGGTGAATAATTTGAATACCCAGGGTTATTTTGGGGCTCACTGTTTACAACAGTGATTAGGAGTGAATTTCAGAGGTTAAAACCCCGTGTGGGTCCCACATGTCAGCCACAGAGAAGAATCAACCGACTGAGACTTTTCTCACTCGGGTCGCCGAGCCGCCGCTGCGATCGCCACCGAGGGGAGCCGCCGCGCCAGCAGCTGTTTGGCCACGCGCGGGCGTGAGGCGGTTCAGAGCCTTCTTAAGGCGTCTTCTCCCCTCCTCGGCTGAAGCGTCACCCGTTTCTTCCCCCGCAAGAACTCAGCGCCGGCAAACTCCATCCTCAGCTCGGAATCGATCGGAGAGCGCCGATCACAGCCTTCCCGTCCCCTCTCGAGCTACGGCAAGGTACTAGGAACTCTTCTCCTTCCTCCCCGTTGCTAAAACTCAGCTGAAACCGATTGATCTCGGCTATGCCGAAAGATCAATTCGGTGACTTAAAACCGCCGCACCTCGGGCTCCCGTGGACAGCCCAACTGGGGCGTTGTCACGCCCAAGCCAAGGCACCCTTGGACGCGCTGGTGACCGGTGCTGCTCACCCCCGAGCCACAGCCCGAGTGTTTGCTCACCGGCGGCGAATTTCCAGTTTTCCCCTTTCTGTGTGCAGAACGACTTTCAGGTGCGATTCCATTGAATTCGTACTCTAGAAAGGATTAGAGGGCCTTAATCCGCTCTCACACAAACTAGACACGGTAACGCACAAGTTTCCTTCACATCCTTTGGCGGGAGAACCTCTGCAACCGGCGTAATTCGAGGTTTACCAACGGCGCATGAAGCGGGAGGTATCGGGCGCACGGTGAGGACCTACTTCGGGCCTTCCCCGAGCTGCCTCAAGCTCATGTCGACCTTCCCTGAGGTCCACTGATGCTTCCCGACCGGTTGCTCGCGTAGTTGAGGTGCTAGGGAAGTCAGCCGACACGGCCGAAGTCGTTCCGAGACGGCGGCTCATCGCCGACCATGCACCGGCCGTTGTCATGACGTGCTGACCCCAGAATCCTGTTCCCCGAGTGAAAGTAGTCAGGGGCGGCCAAGATGGTGAAGTTTGGAGCTCCACAGAAGCTGCCGGCGAGCTCTACGGCGAGGTCCCTCGGCGGCGGAGCGCGGGCGGCGAGAGGTTGAAGAAGGGGGTGGACCCCAGCTGTCAGCGACCGATAATTTAAATCGGGATCGGGCTGCGGCCGGGATCTGGTGTGCTGGCGCGCAAATACCCTGTGGGCCTCAGTGTGCCGGACACCTCCGCGCTCGACACGTGTCCCCACGGCCTCCGCAAGTTTAAACTTTTCTCCCGGTTTTCAGATTCCATTCAAACTTCAAATCCTCATAACTTTGGCTAGGAAGCTCCAAATCGAGTGAACCAAAATTTTGTTGGATTCAGCTCTCTGAGCACTTTCCAACAAATGAAGTTTCACCTCATGAAAATCCTTATTTCTCCAGAATTAATTCCTCAAAATTTAAACTGTTTGGAATTTTAACTGGAGAATCCTTTGGAGGAAAATCCTGAAATTTTGCTGGGATGTTCATAAAAATATCCCTGAACTACCAGAAAAATTTCAGACCCATTTGAGCTCATTTGGTCCACCTAATGGTGTGATTAGTGAAACTGTTCCAGAGAAAATAGAAAATGTTCAGAAACATTTTCAGAATTTTCTCTGAAATTGTTTAGCTCATATGTTTAGTTAGGAACCTTCAAATTAAGTGATACCAACTCCATTAGAACCCTCTTAAAATCTAGTTTTCAGAAAGTCATAGTTTGTTTCCTGAAAATCCTTAGAACACCCTAAAAGCCTTTAATTAAGGTCAAGTACATGATTAATTGTGGAGGGCTCAAATGAGCTTTGCTGCAACACAAACTTGACCAAGTCACTGTTTAGGTTGTAACCAAGCCACAGTAAAAATTTCAGTCATTGGGCTTGTCTAGTAAGAGTTATAGACTTCACAAGCTAAAAGTTAATACAACTGCATTTAAATTAATACATGTATTGCTTCTATCATGTAGTCGCTAAGATCGAGGAGGAACCTGAAGTCCTAGACTTCGTTACTCTGGAGGAGCAGCTAGCCTACGACCAAGAGCAGCAAGGCAAGCTCCGGTTTGCATTAACCTTTTTATAAATGTTTATTGTTTTGAGCACATCTTTGAATACTATTATTCTTTGCATTAGAGTCTTGTTTGGAAACCCAAATGCATAGCCAAGAAAACCATGGGTTGGGATTAGGATTGAAAACCTCCTTAGCCACTGCATTGCTAAGATAGATTAGGATTCGGTACAAGTCGAGTAGTTGGAACTACTCGCGAGCATAGGCTAGAGGCACTCGACTCGGGTAGTGATAGCACATGAAACACATGGCAAGAAAATGAGACCAAGCAGAGGGTAAGGGCAACAGGACTTTGGGGCCTGTGTGCTGTAGCTCCGCTTGTGTCGATTGAGGACCGAGCCGTGTGCGGGCCTGTTGAACAAGCTCGAACAGTACCGAAGACCTACCGGCTATATGGGAACCGGGAAACTGATGTAACTCGGGTAGCTGGGTGTTGAGGCATAGCTGGTCGTTCAGAGGGTAGGTTGAGAGCTCGAGGTGTAAATCGGCTGGCGGCACTGAGATGCGCGTGCAGAGACCTCTTGCTCGGGACGATTGGACCGGTTCAACATTTGGCTAACGGGTGAAAGGTAGTTGTGTACGGCGTCCGTGATGATTGTTGTAGACAACATCGAGTACGGGCGTACGTGACGGGTTGTTCGGGTAACCCTGCAGGTGTAAATCGATTATAATCGATGTCCCTCGCGGTCAGTGAGTACCACTTGTTCACTGTACCGTGACGTAAAAAGAACAGGCTAGTTACATGTTAAAATGCTGCTGATTGAAAGATGAACTTTGCTTGTTAATAGTTTGTTGTAGTTTAGAGCTAACTAAAGTTCTTTTCAACTTTGGGCAAACTACATGAGAGAAATGGGTTTCTTGTTTGATTGCGGCTCTCTCATGTGCCTTAGCGTAAGGTTCTCCACAACCTGCTGCTAAAACCTGAAAATAAGGTTCTACTAATTAGGCCAGTCCTTGCAAATGATTTTTACCTCATGAAACCCATCACCCTCATGTAGAAGTTCCATGTTTAGGAGAGACGGGTCAGACTTGCTGAACCTTCGTGCTCACTGCTTGTGTTTGAAGCTTTTGCAGGGTTCTATGAGGAAGGGACTCCCGAAGAAGAGACGGAACCCCAGGAGGGGAACCCCGTCGAGTGGGAGTTGTGCACGCCGCAGAGTTAGTGTGCGTGTGTGCTAGCAAGGACACGTTCAAGGGCTGAACGTGGACTAGATGCGTAGTCTACGCCCGTGAGTGTAGACTGGACCTATTTTGATGTAAACATGTTCATAAACTCGTTTATGTAAAAAAAAATTGCTTCCGGTTTGTACCTTTGACGTGTGTTATCCGGTGCTGTGCAACGCAGCACCACTCAGCGTGATCCTGGCTCGACAAGACCGTTGGGGTCATGTCAGCGCTGGTATCAGAGCTCGCTTGAGGTTTAAAGCACTACAAAGGTCATCTTTTTCAAAAATCCAGCGAGGAACGAGTTAGTAGCCCATATAAGGATGTTATTATCATATAGAAAGTGGCATACTAACCTATTTGTTTATGTCGGAAAATCGTGCATCTCAGGACGTTTATGTCTTGGGGGGTGCACGTAAGCGCTGTCCACCAGTGCGCACAAGCTGAAGGGTGGAGCCCCATGGGTGGCAGGTAACCCGACCCGCTTTGATATCCTCTATGACTCTTCATGTCGTTTGGGGTATTCGAGCAACGTCTGTCCCTGGCGTGCGTGGTGCAACTTGGGAGACCCCGTCACGTGTTCTGAAACATGAACACGTAACTCAAGACGTGTTTGGCTTGAGAACATCCGGGAGTGATGACGGCCGGGTGTACAAACTGTATGAATTCCGGGCTCGGTGTGCAGCCGAGTCTGACGATTGTTTGAGTTTCTGCAGGTACCCTGACCACGAAACGGTAGACGTGTAGCATCCGTGTGCGAGTGACGTTTAGTGCGACTGAATTAACGAAGCCGGCTAAGACCAGTATAGGTTTTTCTTTGTGAGGACGTAGTACCGACATAATCTGGTGACGCATCAACGTCACACCCCATTAAATGAACAACTTCATCTAAAACTTGAAGGTTTGGATCCAAAGTAGTAAAACCTGATGTAACTCCTTCTCTTGAACAGGATATTCAAAGTTAACAAGTTTTTAACTTATAGGTTGTTAAGGACAGAGCACTCTGTGTTCAGCTGAATCAAGGCTGAAGTTAATCAGATGTTAGAAGTTGAGTTCTTTCGAGGTTGGGGTCATATGATACATTTATGGAAAGCTTTGGAAAATCTTTATAACTTTTCTGTTGAGGTCCAGAGATGTTTCATCACTTAACCAATCGAAAAATGCAGTAGAGTTGAAACTGTCCAGAAAATAAGACAGGGTAAAGACTCTCTGTAAACTCTCTGTAAACTCTCTGTAAATTGAGCATAACTTCCTGCATAAAAATCCAAAAATAGAAAATGAAGTAGTTATGGAAAGCTTGTGAGATGGGTTACAACTTTGTAACAGAAAGTTTTGTCAGATTAGGAACAGAATTAACTGGAATTCTTGGATCTACTCAGTACCTAAAGCAGGGAGGTGCTGTCCAATTTTCTGCAGAAATTCTGTTAACTTTTACATCTCATAACTTTTGAAACAGGACAGATCTTAGGCCAAGCAAATACTTTCTGGAAATCTATTGAAGTTAGCTTTAACTTTGATGTTAAGCCCCAGAACTGGTTTTGCCGTTAGCATGGCCTAAAATAGGTTGATATGGAAACTAGTCAGGGCTGTCATGGAAACAGCAGATCAGCAGTCAAATTTGTTTAAAATTTGAACTATGTTTCCATGTTTTATGGTTTCAATGACATGTCTTATGTTATAACTCAGTGGTTTACTGTTTAAATAAATATTTGACATTTCTCAAATATATTTTTACAGATGACAGCAGATAAACAGTTGGAGAACGGGTGGGTGGTGTCCCACTGTTCTCACCGTAGCGGCTACCCGGAAGCATTGTGGCAAATGCTCCAATATTTCGGGTACAACCAGATGCCACAGTACTTCGCCAAGGAAGAAGGCGAAGAGAGGAACAAGACGTGGACAATCCATGTCGAGGTCCCTGCAGGACCTACGCCACCCGGTTGGGTGCCGTTCACCGTCACGGTGAGAGGAAGACAACCGGAAGGGATGTGGCAAGTGGCAGCCTGTGACACAATGTCATGTTTCTGCCAACTACACATGCAGGCTATGGAGGGCACTCCATACACGCTCGTTCCGGTGGAGGGACGGGCTCAGCATGTGTGGGAAGAGAGGTACCTGGAGGCAACGGACCCGAGTTGCCCAAGGTACAACCCCGCGGAAGAAAATCTCAGCCTCCAGATGAGGGCGGGAAACGCCGTGATGGACAGCCAAGCTGTTCATACGGAGCATCTCGCCACAAAGCTCAAGGAGAGCACAAGCCGTGGAGACCATTTCGAGAGTGCTCACAGCGCACTCCGTAATGTGCTCCTTCCGACGATCAAGCGACTGAATGAACAACACAATCAGTTGCATCATCTGAAGAAGGCAAAGAAGAAGAGCCGTGTCGACATCGCGGCGTTGCAAGAACTGGTACAGAATCTGACCCAGCAGAACGAGGAACTTACTCAAGAGCGGGACGACGCTATTGAGGAAGGGCAAGGCTGGGAAGAAGATTACAACCAGGCTATGGACGAGGTGCATGCTTTGCAGGACCTCGTACCTCCGGTATTGGGCATACCGGTGGTCTTGGGTCTTCCAGCAATGGGAGAACCCGGGATGGGAGAAGAGGCGGTAGATCCAGAGCCACCAGCGGAGGTACCAGAGGAGGATGACCCACAAGAGGTTGAGTTCTACTCCGAGTAGGGGGTTACAGTTGCCAAGTAGGGCAGCTAGGGTAGTGTAACCCAACTTGTTTCGGTGACATGTCGTATCGGCAGTAGCACATGTATAGGTAGTGACGACATGAGCACGACTTCTCGGAGACCCGGGAATAATGTATCTTGTATAAAGTTTATGCTTTATAAATATATGTGAATGTTGTGCAAATTAATCATGTGTCACTTCAATACCTACTGTTACATATGGAATTTTAAGTAAGACATGTGCTAATCGCTGCTGTTTTGAATTTCAGAATGACACGTACTCGTGCCAACCCTGATGTTCGGGGTACTAGCCAAGGGGGAGAGACCTCCCAACAGCCTCCCGAGGACTCCTCGGGACAGCAGCAGCAACAGCAACAGAATGACGCGTACTCGTGCCAACCCTGATGTTGGGGGTACTAGTCAAGGGGGAGAGACCTCCCAACAGCCTCCCGAGGACTCCTCGGGACAGCAGCAGCAACAGCAGCAACAGCAACGGCAAACACCGCCACCGCCACTGCCAACGGTTACATTGGCCGACATCATTGCGGCAATGGCGGGTTCACATCAGCAGCACACGGAGTTGCTGCAAACACTTATCGCCAATACGTCTCGCCCAGAGAGACGTCAAGATCGTGAGGAGCGTCAACAGAGCTCCTACTCCGACTTCCTGGCGACTCATCCCCCGGTATTCTCAAGGGCGGATGAACCACTTGACGCGGACAACTGGCTCCGCGCCATAGAGATGAAGTTCGGGCTGCTCCAGATAAGCGAGCAGCGCAAGACTCAGTTCGCGGTCCAGCAGCTCCAAGGATCCGCGAGCGCGTGGTGGGCCAATTCTGTGCTTCACAGCCCACCGACTGAGTGATGACCTGGACGGAGTTCCGGACGGCCTTCAGGGCCTATCATATACCGCCAGGTTTGATGAAGAGGAAGACGCAGGAGTTCTTACACCTGCAGCAAGGGAGCCGGAACGCGCTGGAATACTCCAGGGCGTTCAACGATCTCGCGCTTTATGCGTCGTATCATGCCGATACCGACGAGAAGCGGCGGGACCATTTTTACCAGGGGCTTAACCCGCTCCTGAAGGACAAGTTGGCGATGTTCAATCGCGGCAGTCTCAACGACATCATTGATACTGCGATTGTTCAGGAGGACTCCGGCAAGGAGTTGGCGGCGGCAGAGCGAAAGCGAAGCACGCCGCAGAGCAGCGGAGAAGGAGGCGGTCCCTCTCAGAAGTTTCGTATGGTGAATCGCCCACCATCAGGTCCACGCTGGCAGCCACCACAGCGGTCGATGCCGTTCCGCAGTCGGCTGTACTCTTCACTGGCATTCAGGCCGGCACTGCCAGTACCACCTCTGCAACAACAGCAGCATCGGGCGATGCCGCGTGCGTATGCACCTCAGCAGCGCATGCCGGGCTTTCATCCCCCGAGCACTACACCAGCAGCGGCCACATGTTACAAGTGTGGTCGTCCAGGACACTTCGCGAGCAGTTGCCCGGAGAGGCATGGCGGCGGAGTGGCACCACAGTTTCCGGGGAGGAATCAATCCCGGAACCCTACTAATGCGCGGCGGGCAAACCCTAGGCCCGGCATCGTCCACCAACTTGCCATTGAGATCGTGCCGGAGGGCGAGCCAATCCTTGCGGGTATGTTCCAACTCCACCAGCATCCCGCTATAATATTATTTGATTCAGGCGCCACGCATAGCTTCATTGTAAAAGCCCAAGAAAAGGGACTTGCAAAAACTTTTTATCACCCCACAACACCACAGTTTTGTTGTGGATAGATTGTGAAAAAGTGTGAAGAGCAAGTAACCTCCATCAAAAGAGTGGTTAGAGGGGAAAGCCTACACTTTCACAAAGTGGGAATTTTACACATGACACATGGGAGGGTGATTCAAAACTGTTGCATTCAAACTCATGGTTGCAGCATCTAAAACAAGGATCAAAGTGCGTAATTGGATTCTCAGGTCCAAATTAGTGGGGAGGCAGAGTTTCAATAATTTTTGAAAAGGTTTGCTACCCATTTTTCCAAAAAGGATCCAAATATGCCAAGAATTCAAATATACATTTGAATTTGGGGAAATGTGCTCAACCATACAAATGTAGGTCAGTTTAAAACTCTAAACATTTGAATTCATCCCTGGCCAAATTTTGGAGATCTTTTGAGGGGTGGGGGAGCAATGACAAGTGGGTCCCACATGTCATTGAGGAGGTTAAAATTGCACAAAAGTCAACAGCCTTAGGGGCTAAGTGTTGCACTCGAAACAGAGCCGAGGCTCCACCGTGACACACCGAGAAACGCCGGGCGCCACCTCCTGCTCTCCCCTCGCACGCTGGCGAGCTCCACATGGGGGCGCAGTAACTCCCAGCCGTGCCCCAGCTCGCCACATCCACGAGCCGACCCCAGCCACCGCCCTCTCGCACGACAGAGCGCCGAGGAGCCGCCGCTGTGATCCATTCACTCGGGAGTGATCGTCTCTCGCGTACCAACGTCGGCAACTTAGCAAACCAGCACCCCCAGACCTCCCACGCCCTCCCCGCATCACATCCGGTAGAGTTGAGCCACCACAAACCAAGCAAACGATGTTTTTCGCGGCAGCCGGGAAGAACCGAGCAAAGGTGCTCCCATGGGCAGCTCGGCAGAGGACTTGTCACGGCCAAGAAGGAGGGGTTTTGGACGCCCCTAGGCTCCACGCTGCTCGACCCCAAAGCCTAGAACCAGTGACCGATCATCACCGGCGAATTTCGCAAAACATCTCCAGCCGGTGCAGAACTACCCTCTGGTAAGAAACCCACAAATTCCCGACATATGATTGCTTAGAGTTTATCAATCTGCACTCACAGGAGCTAGACTTGACGGCGCCCAAGTTTGCTTCGCAACCCTAGTTTAATTTTGGCTGTAGCCGGCGTATTTCCCGGTTTTCCAACCGCGGTTATGGCGGGAAGGGTCGGGCTCACTGTGATGGCTAGGTTAGAGCTCTTCCCGAACCCTGGCATGGCCTTGTCGACCTTCTCTGAGATCCCCCGGTGCTATAGAGCCCTTCCACCAAGGTTTTGGCGGGTGAGTTGGCCGGGTGGCATAACCGAAGAGAGTACGAGCCGCTGCACCGTCGCCGGCTAGGTTAGGGCCACCGCCGACCGGAGCAGTCGGTGCCATCGTGTTCAGCGCACGAAAGTAGGCCCAGGCGGCGAGTTTCCGGCCGAGAGGCGGTCGGGAAGCCATGTCCGGCGAGCTTCAGAGGTGTGCCGGCGAGGGGGCGGCGCGGGAAAAAGAGCGGGCGCGAGGAAGAAGACGAGCCGGCTGGGCCCGCTCGTCAGTCCCTCATTGCACAGCGTGGGGATTTTCTGTTGCACCGGTTCAGCTGTGACCACGCGGAGAACAGTCCTGTGGCCCCGTGTGGCGCAGCCGAGGTGGTGACACGTGTGGGCCGGGCCCGATGTCAGGAATTTGAACTTTTCCCCAGTTAATTCAAATTCCAGAATTTCCCCAAACTTTAGAACCCCATAACTTTTGCTAGGAGGCTCCAAATTTAGTGATTCAAATTGGTTTGGATTCATCTTGCATAGATCTATCCAAATATGCAACTCAATTTGTATGAAACCTATTATTCAATTCTGGAAAATTCTTTAAATCTTTTCAGCAAAAGAATTTTATATGGAGTTTGATTCATCCATAAATCCCCAAATTTTGCCAGAGTGTTCTTTAGGACATTAGTGAACCCCTGTAAAAGTTTCAGACCATTTGGAGTTGATTTGGTCAGAGCAATTCAAATTTGAAGGTGCTGTGTTCATTTGAATACAGAAACATTTTCAGAGAATTTCCAAAACTTGGAAATTCAGTTCTGGGCAAATCTTAGCTCCAAAAATGCTAGGAAAATTCATACAAACTCTATGAGCTATAATTGAAATTGTAGTTCACTAAGTTGGGCATGAACAGGGTTGTTACCTCAGAATTAATTCTTCTTTGCTTAATTCCTAAGAGAATTATTCTGAGCAAACCATTCAAGGAAATGTGCTAATAATTGGTCCAGAGGGTTTTCTTGTGACAAGGAACTCACACAAAACTTCTCAGCTCCATTGGAGCTCTGGATCACCCCTATCCTGTTTAAACCACTTGAGGGGATTAATATGGAAAAGGGGGAAAACCACTTAGCACTTAACCATGTGCTTAGGTCTAAGCCCAAACCACTAAACTCCAGTTCCATTTTAAATTCTTAAACAGAGTTACAGTTGTTAGAGGCTGGTTATTAGAACTAATAGCAAAAGTATTACAATAAACTCATATGCATATTCATTAACATGTAGTATTGTATTAAACGTGTAGTCACTGAAGAAGAGACTCCGGAAGTGCTGGACTTCCTCCTTCCAGAAGAAGAGCTAACTGCTGACCAGCAGCAACAAGGCAAGCCCCGGTTTGCATTAATCTCTTTTATAAAGTTTTGCTTTGTTCACATGTCTAGTATGAAGTATAAATATGCATTAGGTGTAGGATGGATGGAACCCCACTTGCATGACCAGAAATTTTCCATAAGAGTGAGGGTAGGGTCTAAGGCCTCGAGTAGAAAGGCTATGCTTAAAGATTCATAGGACTTCGGTACAAGTCGAGTAGTTGGAATCTACTCACGAGTTAGGCTTGGGACACACGGGATTGGTTCGAGTGATGTGAGATCAATTTAGTAATGAAAATGAGACTAGGCAGGGGCTAGGGCGCAGCAAGAGGAAGTCTTGTGTGCGCAGCCCTGCCCGTGTCGATTGAGGACCGATCCGTGTGTGGCCCTGCTGAACAAGTATTGAACGTACCGAAGGCATATCGGATATATGGGCCCCGATAAACCGATGTAGCCTAAACCTCCGGGCGTCGAGGCATAACGCACCGATTTATAGGTATAGGCTGACGGCAGCAAGGTGGAAATCTGCCAATGGGCATAGAGAGATGCTCCGTGTGGGGAACTTCCTGCTCGTTTCGGTGCGACCGGTTCGATGTTTGGGCTGTTGGGTGAAAGGTTGTCCCGTACGACATCGAGTGAGCGTGCTGTGCAGCTCCACGGGTGGGCGTACGTGACGTGCTCTTTGGATTTCCCTGCAGGTGTATATCGAGTCGATTCGCCGTCCCTCGCGGTGACGAGTACCGCTTGTTCACTGCGTCGTAACATAGACTAATGGATGAAATGTTATGATTCAATATTGCTGTTATGATATAATTGTATTGCTACATGTGTGCCACCAAATACTGCTTACCAAATTTCAGCTTCATGAACTGTTAACTTGTTGCTAAAAGATGAATTAAGGATGAACTTGTAGGCGTGTCCATTTGCTGCAACATTGCTATCCTATGTCATTGTACACCTCATGTAGACTCTCATGCTTAGGTGAGTCGGTTAAGCCTTGCTGAGCCTTCGTGCTCACGGTTGCTGCTTAAGTGTTTTTCAGATGAGGAGCCACCCACGGACTCGGAGTACGAGTCCACCGGCGAGGGTTACCCTCCGTCGGGGACCACGGCTGAGTGGGAGCCGTACACGCCACGCTGAGCTGAGACGTGCAGCTAGTGTGGGTTGCCCTAGGGCTGGGCAACCGACTTTTGCTAGATAGGCGGGCGTGAGTTGTACAAAAGAAACTTCCGCTGTGTAATAAAAGACCTTAGTTTGTAACTGAGAAGTGTACTACTTTGTACATTCAGTTTGTTTTCCCATGTAATATAACATGTTCTTATGACGTGTGCTGTCGGGTGTCGCATCGTGCGGCACCACCCTCTGCGATCCTGGATGAGCGGACACCGGTCCGCCACATTCATTAGCCAAGCTTTCATTGATAAGTATAGCTTGCAAATACTACCCACCGATAGTCCTTATGTGATCTGTTCACCGGGTGGGAAAATTTCAGCAAGCATGATGGTCCCAAAAGCGCCATTGTGCTTAGAGGGTAGAGTTTACCCTACGTCTCTCATAATCTTAGAGGGACAAAAGGTCGATGTCATCTTAGGGATGTCTTGGTTAACCCGCCACGGCGCTGTTTTAGACACCGTCCTCCGAGTTGTGCACTTGAACTCAGAAGTGCACGAGTTTCACTCATTATTTCTGGACAGTCCAGAAATAAAACTTCCAAGTGTCTATCAAGCCACAACCATCAGATTGGAAGATATTCCAGTGGTCCGGGAGTTCCCGGACGTATTCCCGGAGGATTTGCCGGGGATGCCGCCCGATAGAGAGGTGGAGTTCAAGATTGAACTTGCACCGGGAACCATGCCAATATCCCGAAGGCCGTACAAGATGGCGCCCAAGGAGTTGGCTGAACTGAAGACTCAGCTCACGGACCTTCTGGAGAAGGGTTTTATTAGGCCGTGCTCCTCGCCATGGGGCTGCTCGGCATTATTTGTCAAGAAGAAGGATGAGACGTTACGGCTTTGCGTGGACTATCGTCCACTAAATGCCGTAACCATCAAGAACAAGTACCCGTTGCCACGGATCGACATGTTGTTTGATCAGTTGGTCAAAGCAAAGATCTTTTCCAAGATGGATTTAAGATTCAGGTACCATCAGATTAAGATAAGGGCTGAGGACATTCCAAAGACAGCTTTCTCAACAAGGTACGGACTTTATGAGTACCTGGTCATGTCCTTCAGTCTCACCAATTCTCCAGCTCACTTCATGTACTTAATGAAGTCGGTATTCATGCCAGAGCTGGACAAGTTTGTCGTGGTCTTCATCGACGACATCCTGGTATATTCCAAGTCGGAGGAAGCATCTGCGTATAGTCTTGCAACGGCTGCGGGATCACAAGCTATACGCGAAATTCAGCAAATGCGAGTTCTGGATGTCGCAAGTGCCTTTCCTCGGGCCTATCATCTCAGCGGAGGGTATCGCTGTAGACCCGAGCAAGATCACTCAAGTGCTGAATTGGAAATCCCCGAGAACTGTTCACGAGGTACGGAGTTCCCTCGGACTCGCGGGATATTATCGGATGTTCATTCCGAACTTCTCGAAGATTACCAAGCCAATGACAGAGCTGCTGAAGAAGGCTACCAAATATGTTTGGAGTCCAGCGTGTGAAGCAGCATTCAAGGCTTTAGTCAAGCACCTGACATCAGCACCGGTTTTGGCGCAGCCAGACACAACAAAACCGTTCGATGTGTACTGCGATGCATCCGGCATTGGGCTTGGATGCGTGCTGATGCAAGACCGAAGAGTGGTCGCGTATGGATCACAGCAGCTTAGAAACCATGAGAAAAATTATCCAACCCACGACTTGGAGCTCGCTGCCGTGGTACTTGCACTGAAGATGTGGAGGCACTACCTACTCGGTAACCTCGTACATTTATATACCGACCACAAAAGCCTCAAGTACATATTCACTCAGAAGGAGCTGAACATGAGGCAACGAATATGGCTAGAATTGATAAAGGATTATGAAATAGAGATCCATTATCATCCGGGCAAGGCAAACATAGTGGCAGATGCGCTGAGCCGCAAGTCACACGTCAACAATCTGACCATCACACCGTTGGAAGAGAGCGAACCACCACTGCATGTGATTCCACATGGAGCTCTCTACAACTTAGCTTTGATACCCACCATCCTGAAGAGATAGCGGCAGCCCAGAAGAATGACAAGGGCATGTCACATTTGCGGAGACGTGTAGACAGTGGGGAGCTGAAATGTTTCCGGAAGGACGGAGACGGCGTCCTATGGTTCAAAGACCGGATCGTCGTACCCCGTAACCCGGAATTACGGAAGAAAATCTTTGATGAGGCTCACTTGTCAAAGTTTTCTATTCACCCCGGCAGCAACAAGATGTATCAAGAACTCAGAAGCAAGTTTTGGTGGACACGGATGAAGCGTGAGATTGCAAAATACGTGTCCGAGTGTGATACAAGTCGAAGGGTGAAGGCTGACCATATGCGGAAACCGGGACTGCTGCAACCACTGGGCATTCCTGCCTGGAAATGGGAGGATGTGAGCATGGACTTCATCGTCGGTTTACCCACCACCTTGCAAAAAAACATGATTCTGTGTGGGTGATCGTCGATTGGCTCACCAAAGTTGCCCATTTCATCCCGGTCAACACCAACTACAACGCCAAGAAGTACGCTGAACTGTACATCTCACGGATCCTATGCTTGTACGGCGTACCCCGTACCATCATATCGGATCGGGGCACTTTATTTGTGTCCTGTTTTTGGGAGCAGCTACACGCTACCTTGTGGACGAAGCTGATCCGTAGTTCAGCGTACCACCCGCAGACTGATGGGCAAACCAAGCGGGTAAATCAGATCTTAGAAGACATGCTACGAGCTTGCGCTATCAACCACGGCCAGAATTGGGATGATCACTTGCCGTTAGGTGAGTTTTCGTACAACAATGGGTACCAATCCAGCATCAAGATGGCGCCCTACGAGGCGCTATACGGGAGAAAATGCCGCACACCATTGAATTGGTGTGAGTCTGGAGAAAGGGTTACCTTCAGGATTGACCTTGTCAACAACGCGGAAGAAAAGGTTCGACTGATTCAAGCGAACCTAAAAGCCGCTCAATCCCGTCAAAAACAGTATGCGGACCGGAGAAGGCGCCCATTACAATTCAAAGTTGGAGATCACGTATATCTACGCGTGTCTCCAATGAAGGGCGTAAACAGATTTGGGGTGAGAGGAAAGTTGGCACCCAGATTCATCGGTCCATTCCAGATTACCGAAAGATGTGGATCAGTGGCATACCGGCTGAAATTACCAGAAGCACTTTCCGGTGTGCACGACGTCTTTCACATTTCCCAGCTGAGGAAGTATCTCAAGCTATCAACTACCGTTCAGCTGGAAGATATTGAAGAACTGCAACCGGATCTCACCTATCGAGAGGAACCGGTGCAGATTATTGATGAAAAGGCCCAAACCACACGCAACCGTACGTTGTGGTTCTACAAGATTCTATAGAGTAATCACTCCATGGACGAAGCGGCATGGGAGAGCGAAGGATTCCTTCGCGCTAACTACCCCGACTTTTTCACGTCGCATATCCGGTAATTTTCCACCGTCCTCTCTCTCATTTTCACCTTATAATCTCGGGACGAGATTCTTTTAAGGAGGGGGGAATGTAAGGGCCTCAGTTTTTGACACCTATTGGAAGTGTTCATCACCACACCACACACCTCATTTGAAGTAAGTTGATGAAGACAAATGAAGAGCAAGTAACCACCATCAACATGCTCATTAGAGAACAAACTCACATATTGCAAAAGTGGTATTTCCCACATGTGATATAGAAGGGCTGGACATATGACAACTCCTACACATTGCTAAGGACATCCATGCCAAGTTCCACCCAAATTCAAAACCTTTTTGAGGTCATTTTGGGTATAGCTAGAAAGAGGGCAGTTTGAAACCATATTCAAATTCAAACTGTTTTTACCACATGAATTTAAAAGTGGGAGGCATATTCTTATTCAGCACATTTTTGTGAGCTCATACACCAATTTTCACTCCATTTGGAGTTGATCTTGACATGAGCTAAGTGGGACAAATTCAAACTTTATTTGAATTCAAAACTGAACTTGTGCTGAAATTCATTCAAACCAAACCCAATTTGAATTCTACTCAATTCAAATGGATCATGGGTGAATAATTTGAATACCAAGGGTTATTTTGGGGCTCACTGTTTACAACAATGATTAGGAGTGAATTTCAGAGGTTAAAACCTTGGGTGGGTCCCACATGTCAGCCACAGAGAAGAATGATCCGACTGAGACTTTTCTCACTCGGGTCGCCGAGCTGCCACTGCGATCTCCACCGAGGGGAGCCATCGCGCCAGCAGCTGCTTGGCCACGCGCGGGCGTGAGGCGGTTCAGAGCCTTCTTAAGGCGTCTTCCCCCCTCCTCGGCCGAAGCCTCGCCTGTTTCTTCCCCCGCAAGAACTCAGCGCCGGAAAACTACATCCGCAGCTCGGAATCGATCGGACAGCGCCGATCACAGCCTTCCCGTCCCCTCTCGAGCTACGGCAAGGTACTAGGAACTCTTCTTCTTCCTCCCCGTTGCTAAAACTCAGCTGAAACCGATTGATCTCGGCTATGCCGAAAGATCAATTTGGTGACTTAAAACCGCTGCACCTCGGGCTCCCGTGGACAGCCCAACCGGGGCGTTGTCACGCCCGAGCCAAGGCACCCTTGGACGTGCTGGTGACCGGTGCTGCCCACCCCCGAGCCACAGCCCGAGTGTTTGCTCACCGGCGGCGAATTTCCAGTTTTCCCCTTTCTGTGTGCAGAACGACTTTCAGGTGCGATTCCGTTGAATTCGTACTCTAGAAAGGATTAGAGGGCCTTAATCCGCTCTCACACAAACTAGACACGGTAACGCACAAGTTGCCTTCACATCCTTTGGCCGGAGAACCTCTGCAACCGGCGTAATTCGAGGTTTACCAACGGCGGAGCAAGCGGGAGGTATCGGGCGCACGGTGAGGACCTACTTCGGGCCTTCCCCGAGCTTCCTCAAGCTCATGTCGACCTTCCCTGAGGTCCACTGATGCTTCCCGACCGGTTGCTCGCGTAGTTGAGGTGCTAGGGAAGTCAGCCGACACGGCCGAAGTCGTTCCGAGACGGCGGCTCGTCGCCGACCATGCACCGGCCGTTGTCATGACGAGCTGACCCCAGAATCCTGTTCCCCGAGTGAAAGTAGGCAGGGGCGGCCAAGATGGTGAAGTTTGGAGCTCCACAGAAGCTGCCGGCGAGCTCTCCGGCGAGGTCCCTCGGCGGCGGAGCGCGGGCGGCGAGAGGTTGAAGAAGGGGGTGGACCCCAGCTGTCAGCGACCGATAATTTAAATCGGGATCTGGTGTGCTGGCGCGCAAATACCCTGTGGGCCTCAGTGTGCCGGACACCTCCGCGCTCGACACGTGTCCCCGCGGGCCCCCGCAAGTTTAAACTTTTCTCCCGGTTTTCAGATTTCATTCAAACTTCAAATCCTCATAACTTTTGCTAGGAAGCTCCAAATAGAGTGAACCAAATTTTGTTGGATTCAGCTCTCTGAGCACTTTACAGCAAATCAAGTTTCACCTCATGAAAAATCCTTATTTCTCCATAATTAATTCCTCAAAGTTTAAACTGTTTGGAATTTTAACTGGAGAATCCTTTCGAGGAAAATCCTGAAATTTTGCTGGGATGTTCACCAAAATATCTCTGAACTACCATAAAAATTTCAGACCCATTTGAGCTCATTTGGTCCACCTAATGGTGTGATTAGTGAAACTGTTCCAGAGAAAATAAAAAATGTTCAGAAAAATTTTCAGAATTTTCTCTGAAACTGTTTAGCTCATATCTTTAGTTAGGAACCTTAAAATTAAGTGAGACCAACTCCACTAGAACCCTCTGAAAATCTAGTTTTCAGAAAGTCATAGTTTGTTTCATGAAAATCCTTAGAACACCCTAAAAGCCTTCAATTAAGGTCAAGTACATGATTAATTGTGGAGGGCTCAAATGAGCTTTGCTGCAACTAAAACTTTACCAAGTCACTGTTTAGGTTGTAACCAAGCCACGGTAAAAATTTCACAGTCATTGGGCTTGTCTAGTAAGAGTTATAGACTTCACAATTTAAAAGTTAATACAACTGCATTTAAATTAATACATGTATTGCTTCTATCATGTAGTCGCTAAGGTCGAGGAGGAACCCGAAGTCCTAGACTTCGTTACTCCAGAGGAGCAGCTAGCCTACGACCAAGAGCAGCAAGGCAAGCTCCGGTTTGCATTAACCTTTTTATATATGTTTATTGTTTTGAGCACATCTTTGAATACTATTATTCTTTGCATTAGAGTCTTGTTTGGAAACCCAAATGCATAGCCAAGAAAACCATGGGTTGGGATTAGGATTGAAAACCTCGTTAGCCACTGCATTGCTAAGATAGATTAGGATTCGGTACAAGTCGAGTAGTTGGAACTACTCGCGAGCATAGGCTACAGGCACTCGACTCGGGTAGTGATAGCACATGAAACACATTGCAAGAAAAATGAGACCAAGCGGAGGGTAAGGGCAACAGGACTTTGGGGCCTGTGTGCTGTAGCTCTGCTTGTGTCGATTGAGGACCGAGCCGTGTGCGGGCCTGTTGAACAAGCTCGAACAGTACCGAAGACCTACCGGCTATATGGGAACCGGGAAACTGATGTAACTCGGGTAGCTGGGTGTTGAGGCATAGCTGGTCGTTCAGAGGGTAGGTTGAGAGCTCGAGGTGAAAATCGGCTGGCGGCACTGAGATGCGCGTGCAGAGACCTCTTGCTCGGGACAAATGGACCGGTTCAACATTTTGCTAACGGGTGAAAGGTAGTTGTGTACGGGGTCCGTGATGATTGTTGTAGGAAACATCGTGTACGTGCGTACGTGACGGGTTGTTGGGGTAACCCTGCAGGTGTAAATCGATTATAATCGCTGTCCCTCGCGGTCAGTGAGTACCACTTGTTCACTGTACCGTGACGTAAAAAGAACAGGCTAGTTACATGTTAAAATGCTGCTGATTGAAAGATGAACTTTGCTTGTTAATGGTTTGTTGTAGTTTAGAGCTAACTAAAGTTCTTTTCAACTTTGGGCAAAGTACATGAGAGAAATGCGTTTCTTGTTTGATTGCGGCTCTCTCATGTGCCTTAGCGTAAGGTTCTCCACAACCTGCTGCTAAAACCTGAAAATAAGGTTCTACTAATTAGGCCAGTCCTTGCAAATGATTTTTACCTCATGAAACCCATCACCCTCATGTAGAAGTTCCATGTTTAGGAGAGACGGGTCAGACTTGCTGAGCCTTCGTGCTCACTGCTTGTGTTTGAAGCTTTTGCAGGGTTCTATGAGGAAGGGACTCCCGAAGAAGAGACGGAACCCCAGGTGGGGAACCCCGTCGAGTGGGAGTTGTGCACGCCGCAGAGTTAGTGTGCATGTGTGCTAGCAAGGACACATTCAAGTGCTGAACGTGGACTAGATGCATAGTCTACGCCCGTGAGTGTAGACTGGACCTATTTTGATGTAAACATGTTCATAAACTCGTTTATGTAATAAAATTTTGCTTCCGCTTTGTACCTTTGATGTGTGTTATCCGGTGCTGTGCAACGCAGCACCCCTCAGCGTGATCCTGGCTCGACAAGACCGTTGGGGTCGTGTCAGCGCTGGTATCAGAGCTCGCTTGAGGTTTAAAGCACTACAAAGGTCATCTTTTTCAAAAATCCAGTGAGGAACGAGTTAGTAGCCCGTATAAGGATGTTATTAGCATATAGAAAGTGACATACTAACCTATTTGTTTATGTCAAAAAATCGTGCATCTCGGGACGTTTATGTCTTGGGGGGTGCACGTAAGCGCTGTCCACCAGTGCGCACAAGCTGGAGAGTGGAGCCCCACGGGTGGCAGGTAACCCGACCCGCTTTGATATTCTCTACGACTCTTCATGTCGTTTGGGGTATTCGAGCAACGTCTGTCCCTGGCGTGTGTGGTGCAACTTGGGAGACCCCGTCACGTGGTCTGAAACATGAACACGTAACTCAAGACGTGTTTGGCTTGAGAACATCCGGGAGTGATGACGGCCGGGTGTACGAACTGTACGAATTCCGGGCTCGGTGTGCAGCCGAGTCTGACGATTGTTTGAGTTTCCGCAGGTAGCCTGACCACGAAACGGTAGACGTGTAGCATCCGTGTGTGAGTGACGTTTAGTGCCACTGAATTAACGAAGCCAGCTAAGACCGGTATAGGTTTTTCTTTGTGAGGACGTAGTACCGACATAATCTGGTGACGCATCGACGTCACACCCCATTAAATGAACAACTTCATCTAAAACTTGAAGGTTTGGATCCAAAGTAGTGAAACCTGATGTAACTCCTTCCCTTGAACAGGATATTCAAAGTTAACAAGTTTTCAACTTATAGGTTGTTAAGGACAGAGCACTCTGTTTTCAGCTGAATCAAGGCTGAAGTTAATCAGATGTTAGAAGTTGAGTTCTTTCGAGGTTGGGGTCATATGATACATTTATGGAAAGCTTTGGAAAAGATTTATAACTTTTCTGTTGAGGTCCAGAGGTGTTTCATCATTTAACCAATCGAAAAATGCAGTAGAGTTGAAACTGTCCAGAAAATAAGACAGGGTAAAGACTCTCTGTAAACTCTCTGTAAATTGAGCATAACTTCCTGCATAAAAATCCAAAAATAGAAAATGAGGTGGTTCTGGAAAGCTTGTGAGATGGGTTACAACTTTGTAACAGAAAGTTTTGTCAGATTAGGAATAGAATTAACTGGAATTCTTGGATCTACTCAGTACCTAAAGTAGGGAGGTGCTGTCCAATTTTCTGCAGAAATTCTGTTAACTTTGATATCTCATAACTTTTGAAACAGGACATATCTTAGGCCAAGCAAATACTTTCTGGAAATCTATTGAAGTTAGCTTTAACTTTGATGTTAAGCCCCAGAACTGGTTTTGCCGTTAGCATGGCCTAAATCAGGTTGATATGGAAACTGGTCAGGGCTGTCATGGGAACAGCAGATCAGCAGTCAAATTTGTTTAAAATTTGAACTATGTTTCCAAATTTTATGGGTTCAATGACATGTCTTATGTTATAACTCAGTGGTTTACTGTTTAAATAAATATTTGACATTTCTCAAATATATTTTTACAGATGACAGCAGATAAACAGTTGGAGAACGGGTGGGTGGTGTCCCACTGTTCTCACCGTAGCGGCTACCCGGAAGCATTGTGGCAAATGCTCCAATATTTCGGGTACAACCAGATGCCGCAGTACTTCGCCAAGGAAGAAGGCGAAGAGGGGAACAAGACGTGGACAATCCATGTCGAGGTCCCTGCAGGACCTACGCCACCCGGTTGGGGGCCGTTCACCGTCACGGTGAGAGGAAGACAACCGGAAGGGATGTGGCAAGTGGCAGCCCGTGACACAATGTCACGTTTCTGCCAACTACACGTGCAGGCTATGGAGGGCACTCCATACGCGCTCGTTCCGGTGGAGGGACGGGCTCAGCATGTGTGGGAAGAGAGGTACCTGGAGGCAACGGACCCGAGTTGCCCAAGGTACAACCCCGCGGAAGCAAATCTCAGCCTCCAGATGAGGGCGGGAAACGCCGTGATGGACAGCCAAGCTGTTCATACGGAGCAGCTCACCACAAAGCTCAAGGAGAGCACAAGCCGTGGAGACCATTTTGAGAGTTCTCACAGCGCACTCCGTAATGTGTTCCTTCCGACGATCAAGCGACTGAATGAACAACACAATCAGTTGCATCGTCTGAAGAAGGCAAAGAAGAAGTGCCGTGTCGACATCGTGGCGTTGCAAGAACTGGTACAGAATCTGACCCAGCAGAACGAGGAACTTACTCAAGAGCGGGACGACGCTATTGATGAAGGGCAAGGCTGGGAAGAAGATTACAACCAGGCTATGGACGAGGTGCATGCTTTGCAGGACCTCGTACCTCCAGTATTGGGCATACCGGTGGTCTTGGGTCTTCTAGCAATGGGAGAACCCGGGATGGGAGAAGAGGTGGTAGATCCAGAGCCACCAGCAGAGGTACCGTAGGAGGACGACCCACAAGAGGTCGAGTTCTACTCCGAGTAGGGGGTTACAGTTGCCAAGTAGGGCAGCTAGGGTAGTGTAACCCAACTTTTGTAATCGGTGACATGTCGTATCGGCAGTAGCACATGTATAGGTAGTGACGACATGAGCACGACTTCTCGGAGACCCGAGAATAATGTATCTTGTATAAAGTTTATGCTTTATAAATATATGTGAATGTTGTGCAAATTAATCATGTGTCACTTCAATACCTACTGTTACATATGGAATTTTAAGTAAGACATGTGCTAATCGCTGCTGTTTTGAATTTCAGAATGACGCGTACTCATGCCAACCCTGATGTTGGGGGTACTAGCCAAGGGGGAGAGACCTCCCAACAGCCTCCCGAGGACTCCTCGGGACAGCAGCAGCAACAGCAACAGAATGACGCGTACTCGTGCCAACCCTGATGTTGGGGGTACTAGCCAAGGGGGAGAGACCTCCCAACAGCCCCCCGAGGACTCCTCGGGACAGCAGCAGCAACAGAAGCAACAGCAACAGCAAACACCGCCACCGCCACTGCCAACGGTTACATTGGCCGACATCGTCGCGGCAATGGCGGGTTCACATCAGCAGCACACGGAGTTGCTGCAAACGCTTATCGCCAATACGTCTCGCCCAGAGAGACGTCAAGATCGTGAGGAGCGTCAACAGAGCTCCTACTCCGACTTCCTGGCGACTCATCCCGCGGTATTCTCAAGGGCGGATGAACCACTTGACGCGGGCAACTGGCACCGCTCCATAGAGATGAAGTTCGGGCTGCTCCAGTTAAGCGAGCAGCGCAAGACTCAGTTCGCGGTCCAGCAGCTCCAAGGATCCGCGAGCGCGTGGTGGGCCAACTTCTGTGCTTCACAGCCCACGGACCGAGTGATGACCTGGACGGAGTTCCGGACGGCCTTCAGGGCCTATCATATACCGCCAGGTTTGATGAAGAGGAAGACGCAGGAGTTCTTACACCTGCAGCAAGGGAGCCGGAACGCGCTGGAATACTCCAGGGCGTTCAACGATCTCGCGCTTTATGCGTCGTATCATGCCGATACCGACGAGAAGCGGCGGGACCATTTTTACCAGGGGCTTAACCCGCTCCTAAAGGACAAGTTGGCGATGTTCAATCGTGGCAGTCTCAACGACATCATTGATGCTGCGATTGTTCAGGAGGACTCCTGCAAGGAGTTGGCGGCGGCAGAGCGAAAGCGAAGCACGCCGCAGAGCAGCGGAGAAGGAGGCGGTCCCTCTCAGAAGTTTCATATGGTGAATCGCCCACCATCAGGTCCACGCTGGCAGCCACCACAGCGGTCGATGCCGTTCCGCAGTCGGCCGTACTCTTCACTGGCATTCAGGCAGGCACTGCCAGTACCACCTCCGCAACAACAGCAGCATCGGGCGATGCCGCGTGCGTATACACCTCAGCAGCGCATGCCGGGCTTTCATGCCCCGAGCACTACACCAGCAGCGGCCACATGTTACAAGTGTGGTCGTCCAGGACACTTCGCGAACAGTTGCCCGGAGAGGCAAGGCGGCAGAGTGGCACCACAGTTTCCGGGGAGGAATCAACCCCGGAACCCTACTAATGCGCGGTGGGCAAACCCTAGGCCCGGCACCGTCCACCAACTTGCCATTGAGGACGTGCCGGAGGGCGAGCCAATCCTTGCCGGTATGTTCCAACTCCACCAGCATCCCGCTATAATATTATTTGATTCAGGCGCCACGCATAGCTTCATTGTAAAAGCCCAAGAAAAGGGACTTGCAAAAACTTTTTATCACCCCACAACACCACAGTTTTGTTGTGGATAGATTGTGAAATAGTGTGAAGAGCAAGTAACCTCCATCAAAAGAGTGGTTAGAGGGGAAAGCCTACACTTTCACAAAGTGGGAATTTTACACATGACACATGGGAGGTTGATTCAAAACTGTTGCATTCAAACTCATGGTTGCAGCATCTAAAACAAGGATCAAAGTGCATAATTGGATTCTCAGGTACAAATTAGTGGGGAGGCAGAGTTTCAATAACTTTTGAAAAGGGTTGCTACCCATTTTTCCAAAAAGGATCCAAATATGCCAAGAATTCAAATATACATTTGAATTTGGGGGAAATTTGCTCAACCATACAAATGTAGGTCAGTTTAAAACTCCAAACATTTGAATTCATCCCTGGCCAAGTTTTGGAGATCTTTTGAGGGGTGGGGGAGCACTGACAGGTGTGTCCCACATGTCATTGAGGAGGTTAAAATTGCACAAAAGTCAACAGCCTTAGGGGCTAAGTGTTGCACTCGGAACAGAGCCGAGGCTCCACCGTGACACACCGAGAAAAGCCGGGCGCACCCTCCTGCTCTCCCCTCGCACGCTGGCGAGCTCCTCGTGGGGGCGCAGTAACTCCCAGCCGTGCCCCAGCTCGCCACATCCACGAGCTGACCCCCAGCCACCGCCCTCTCGCACGACAGAGCACCGAGGAGCCGCCGCTGTGATCCATTCACTCGGGAGCGATCGTCTCTCGCGTACCAACGTCGGCAACTCAGCAAACCAGCACCCCCAGACCTCCCACGCCCTTCCCGCATCTCTTCCGGTCGAGTTGAGCCACCACAAACCAAGCAAACGACGTTTTTCGCGGCGGCCGGGACGAACCGAGCAAAGGTGCTCCCGTGGGCAGCTCGGAAGAGGACTTGTCACGGCCAAGAAGGAGGGGTTTTGGACGCGCCTAGGCTCCACGCTGCTCGACCCCAAAGCCTAGAACCAGTGACCGATCATCGCCGGCGAATTTCGCAAAACATCTCCAGCCGGTGCAGAACTACCCTCGGCTAAGAAACCCACAAATTCCCGACATATGCTTGCTTAGAGTTTATCAAACTGCACTCACAGGAGCTAGACTTGACGGCGCCCAAGTTTGCTTCGCAACCCTAGTTTAATTTTGGCTGTAGCCGGCGTATTTCCCGGTTTTCCAACTGCGGTTACGGCGGGAAGGGTCGGGCTCACGGTGACGGCTAGGTTAGAGCTCTTCCCGAACCCTGGCATGGCCTTGTCGACCTTCTCTGAGATCCCCCGGTGCTATAGAGCCCTTCCACCGAGGTTTTGCCGGGCTGAGTTGGCCGGGTGGCATAACCGAAGGGAGTCCGAGCCGCTGCACCGTCGCTGGCTAGGTTAGGGCCACCGCCGACAGGAGCAGTCGGTGCCATCGTGTTCAGTGCACGAAAGTAGGCCCAGACGGCGAGTTTCCGGCCGATAGGCGGTCGGGAAGCCAAGTCCGGCGAGCTTCAGAGGTGTGCCGGCGAGGGGGCGGTGCGGGAAAAAGAGCGGGCGCGAGGAAGAAGACGAGCCGGCCGGGCCCGCTCGTCAGTCCCTCGTTGCACAGCGTGGGGATTTTCTGTTGCACCGGATCAGCTGTGACCACGCGGAGAACAGTCCTGTGGCCCAGTGTGGTGCAGCCGAGGTGGTGGCACGTGGGGGCCGGGCCCGATGTCAGGAAATTGAACTTTTCCCCGGTTAATTCAAATTCCAGAATTTCCCCAAACTTTAGAACCCCCATAACTTTTGCTAGGAGGCTCCAAATTTAGTGATTCAAATTGGGTTGGATTCATCTTGCATAGCCTATACAAATATGCAACTCAATTTGTATGAAACCTATTATTTAATTCTAGAAAATTCTTAAAACTTTTCAGCAAAAGAATTTAGAGGGAGTTTGGTTCATCCAAAAATCCCCAAATTTTGCCAGAATGTTCTTTAGGACATTAGTGAACCCCTGTAAAAGTTTCAGACCATTTGGAGTTGATTTGGTCAGAGCAATTCAAATTTGAAGGTGCTGTGTTCATTTGAATACAGAGACATTTTCAGAGAATTTCCAAAACATGGAAATTCAGTTCTGGGCAAATCTTAGCTCCAAAAATGCTAGGAAAATTCATGCAAACTCTATGAGATATAATTGAAATTGTAGTTCACTAAGTTGGGCATGAACAGGGTATACCTCGGAATTAATTCTTCTTTGCTTAATTCCTAAGAGAATTATTCTGAGCAAACCATTCAAGGAAATGTGCTAATAATTGGTCCAGAGGGTTTTCTTGTGACAAGGAACTCACACAAAAATTCTCAGCTCCATTGGAGCTCTGGATCACCCCTATCCTGTTTAAACCACTTGAGGGGATTAATATGGAAAAGGGGGAAAACCACTTAGCACTTAACCATGTGCTTAGGTCTAAGCCCAAACCACTAAACCCTAGTTCCATTTTAAATTCTTAAACAGAGTTCCAGTTGTTAGAGGCTGGTTATTAGAACTAATAGCCAAAGCATTACAATAAACTCATATGCATATTCATTAACATGTAGTATTGTATTAAACGTGTAGTCACTAAAGGAGATACTCCGGAAGTGCTGGACTTCCTCCTTCCGGAAGAAGAGCTAACTGCTGACCAGCAGCAACAAGGCAAGCCCCGGTTTGCATTAATCTCTTTTATAAAGTTTTGCTTTGTTCACATGTCTAGTATGAAGTATAAATATGCATTAGGTGTAGGATGGATGGAACCCCACTTGCATGACCAGAATTTTTGCATAAGAGTGAGGGTAGGGTCTAAGGCCTCGAGTAGAAAGGCTATGCTTAAAGATTCATAGGACTTCGGTACAAGTCGAGTAGTTGGAATCTACTCGCGAGTTAGGCTTGGGACACACGGGATTGGTTCGAGTGATGTGAGATCACTTTAGTAATGAAAATGAGACTAGGCAGGGGCTAGGGCGCAGCAAGAGGAAGTCTTGTGTGCGCAGCCCTGCCCGTGTCGATTGAGGACCGATCCGTGTGCGGCCCTGCTGAACAAGTATTGAACGTACCGAAGGCATATCGGATATATGGGCCCCGATAAACCGATGTAGCCTAAACCTCCGGGCGTCGAGGCATAACGCACCGATTTATAGGTGTAGGCTGAGGGCAGCAAGGTGAAAATCTGCCAATGGGCATAGAGAGATGCTCCGTGTGGGGAACCTCCTGCTCGTTTCGGTGTGACCGGTTCGACTTTTGGGCTGTTGGGTGAAAGGTTGTCCCGTACGACATCGAGTGAGCGTGCTGTGCAGCTCCACAGGTGGGCGTACGTGACGTGCTCTTTGGGTTTCCCTGCAGGTGTATATCGAGTCGATTCACCGTCCCTCGTGGTGACGAGTACCGCTTGTTCACTGCATCGTAACATAGACTAATGGATGAAATGTTATGATTCAATATTGCTGTTATGATATAATTGTATTGCTACATGTGTGCCACCAAATACTGCTTACCAAATTTCAGCTTCATGAACTGTTAACTTGTTGCTAAAAGATGAATTAAGGATGAACTTGTAGGCGTGTCCATATGCTGTAACATTGCTATCCTATGTCATTGTACACCTCATGTAGAGTCTCATGCTTAGGTGAGTCGGTTAAGCCTTGCTGAGCCTTCGTGCTCACGGTTGCTGCTTAAGTGTTTTTCAGGTGGGGAGCCACCCACGGACTCGGAGTACGAGTCCACCGGCGAGGGTTACCCTCCGTCGGGGACCACGGCTGAGTGGGAGCCGTACACGCCGCGCTGAGCTGAGACGTGCAGCTAGTGTGGGTTGCCCTAGGGCTGGGCAACGGACTTTTGCTAGATAGGCGGGCGTGTGTTGTACAAAAGAAACTTCCGCTGTGTAATAAAAGACCTTAGTTTGTAACTGATAAGTGTACTACTTTGTACATTCAGTTTGTTTTCCCATGTAATATAACGTGTTCTTATGACGTGTGCTGTCGGGTGTCGCATCGTGCAGCACCACCCTCTGCGATCCTGGATGAGCGGACACCAGTCCGCCACGTCCTGGTATCAGAGCTGCATTGGGGATAGCACAGTACTTAAGGACTGTATTATGGGAAAACTTAGGATTACGGTGAGGAATCGGTAGTTTGCCCAAGTAAGGACTATACTAGCATAGTTACTTAAAGTGGCAAAGACTAACCTATGTGTTATACTTCTGAATTTTAATTATGTAACGACGCACCTACGCTCTGGTAAGAATGGTAAGGAACGCCACCGAAAGCGGTTCAATTTCAGTTAGCTCTCCCTGACGAGGAACGTGGTTCAGGGATTGGTCTCACAGCTTGGTGTGAGACCTCAATATGAAACTCTTGTACTCTTCATGTTCCTGAGTTCATATGAAACGCTGATCCCTAGCGTGCATTAGGCAAGTAAGTGGAGACCCCATCGCGTGGTCAGTAACGCGAGAGTGTGTTCATCTGGAAATAGCCCAGGAGGACATACGCAGCGCTTGCCATCGGCGTGCCCTGCCGGACAGTAGGTAGTATCTGTTGGGCTGATAACATTCCCAACCGTGACGACCCGTTCATGACATACTCGGGTTCCCTGTCGTGTGGTGTTGAAACACGATCACGTACCTTGAGACGTGACCTAACTCAAGGACGGCCGTATGGAAATGATACGGGCGTTTGTATTTAAATTCCAATATGGTACTGCCTGAAATGGAAACAAAAACCTTTGAGTGCATCACTATTGTGTGGTCTTCTGCAGGTACTAACCACGTATGTATCCGTGTAGCAAACGTGTGTGAGAAACCGTTTAGTGCCACACTTGAGACGTATATGCCGGTATAATCCGGTTAGGATTGTCTTTTGTGAGGAACGTAGTACCGAGATATTGTAGGCATGTGCATGAAAATAATGATAACAAGGAATTAAAAATCACTAGTATCAACATCTAGGACTTCGGTTGGGTAGAAAAGTTGATAATTGATGAGTGTAGTTCCGAAAGACTGAAAAACAGAGTGCTCTGTTTTGGGCAGCAAGTTTGCTGATCTTCAACAGGGCATAACTCACAGGTCTTTTATCCCAGGGAGGTGTGCTATATAGTTCTGGAAAGGTAATTAAGTACTCTACAACTTTGTTGTAGACTCCCAGAGCTGAAACACACCTTGAGATGGCCTAAAACCCAGAGGGACGTAAACTGTCCAGAACCAGGACAGAGTGGAACACTCTCTGGACTGTTCTGTTTTTCAAACATAACTCCTAGTAGAAAAATCAAAAATTTTCATAGGATACATATTTAGAAAGGGTATAAGATGTGTTACATCTTTGCAATTCAAAGTTTCTGAAATTGCAGCACAGAATTCAGTGGAAACCAGAGTTGAAAACAGCAACTTCTCAAGGGAGGAGCTGTTAAAATTCTTCCAGAAATTCTGCTGACATTGAATTAGCATAACTTTTTAACCAAAGCTAATCTGGGGGCAAATGAATACTCGTTGGAAAGATACTGAAGTTAAAGTTAACTCTGGTATTCAACTTGAGTCATGAAAATGCCCAGAACCAGATCAAAACTTTGATTAGGTAGAAACTGGTCATTCTGACAGAAAAATGTCAGTTGAACTCATAGGAGAGTGTGTTGTACCCTATGGGTGGTTTACGTGATGACAAAGCGATAGTAATATCTCGTAGTGAACAAACCTAGTTATGGTGAGCTTCCAAAGTGGAGGTTCATCAAGTTGGATTAAACTAGCTTGTGTTTGGTCTGGTAATGGTGTAGCTTGTGCAAAGTTATTACATTATCTACTTACGAGATGTATCGCATGTTTTTATTGTCATTATGTCGTTACGCCTATTTTTATTGGACTGCATGCAGTCTGTTGCGGGACTGATGTTATTGTCGTATGGTTGCAGATGGTTCGCACTAGAACAATGCACGAGATTGGTGGCTCTAGCCAAGGGGGAGGCGATGACTCCCAGCCACCGGCCTACGATAGCACCCCGCAGTAGCAACCACCACCGCCTCCTCCGCTTACTCTAGCGGATGTGATAGCGGCACTGGTGGGAGGTCGTGAGGAGCAGACCGACCTGCTCCATACGATCGTGCAGAATACGTCCCAGGCGGGGGGGCGTCAAGATAGAGGGCCTCGTGAGCCCCGGGAAGTGTCGTACTCGGATTTCATGAGTATGCACCCTCCAGTGTTCACAGAAGCCGAAGAACCACTGGAGGCTGACAACTGGCTGCGGACCATCGAGTCCAAGTTTGGGCTGCTGCAATGCACGGAGCGGCAGAAGACCCTGTTCGCAGCACAGCAGCTTCACGGTGCCGCTGGTGCGTGGTGGGCGAACTATGTCGCCTCACGTCCATCTGGCCATGCCGTGGAATGGCAAGAATTCCGGGAGGCGTTCCACGCCTACCACATGCCTCCCGGAATAATGAAGAGGAAGTTCCAAGAATTCTTGGAGCTGAAGCAGGGCGGGAGGAGTGCCCATGACTACTCCCGTGCCTTCAACCATCTGGTGCAGTACGCGTCAGACTATATCTCCACTGAGGAGAAGAAGCGGGAGCACTTCTATCGGGGGTTACACCCCGAAATGAAGACACATCTCGTTCAGTGGAATTGCGACACTTTCAATGACCTAGTCAATGCCGCGATCATGCAAGAGGACGCTCAGCGGGAGTTGGCAGCTGAGCAGAGGAAGCGCAGCGCTCCACCTAGCAGCGGTGGTGGCGCGCCTCAGAAGTACCGTATGGTGTATCGGACACCATCCGGGCAGCAGTGGCATCCACCGGCGCGACCTCAACGGTTCGGGGGACGTCCTTTTCAGTCACCCCCGTTCCGACCGCCGATGCCACCACCAAGACAGCAGCAGCAGCAGCAGACGGCACCCAGGGCGTTTCCACCGCCACAACGCGCCCCGGGATTCCGTCCACCGATCAGCGGGGGACCGCCCCGTTTCACCTATTTCACGTGTGGCCAGGCGGGCCACTTCGCGAAGGACTGTCCCCAGGGGCAGCAGAGCAGCGGGCAAGCCCAGTTCCAGGGCGATGCTCGAGGCTGACCTCCGGTGAAGAAGGTTGGTCAGCGGACTGGAGGTGTCCGCAACCTCGACAATGAGGACGCCCCAGAGGGAGACAACGTACTGGCGGGTATGTTTACTCTCAACCATCAATCCATTGTCATATTGTTTGATTCTGGTGCAACCCACAACTTTATAAGTGCATCATATGTGGTTAAGCATCAGCTGGAAGCCTTTCCAACCGAGTGTTCTTATATGATCTGCTCACCGGGAGGAAAGATTTCAGCAACAATGATGGTTCCGAAAGCACCACTGTCCTTAGGTGGGAAGATATATCCCACCACTATGATTATCCTTGAGGGGAAGAAGATTGATGCAATCTTGGGAATGTCATGGCTATGTTACCATGGCGCTGTCCTGGAAACCCTATCACGGACGGTTCACCTCAACTCCCCACTACACCGTCCGCAGTCCCTCCTATTAGATAATCCAGTCAGAGAGGTTTCAGCGATCAACAATACTGAAGCCCTCAAGTTAGAGGACATCCCCGTAGTCCAGGAGTACCCCAAACGTGTTCCCGGATGATCTTCCGGACATGCCACCTGAGCGGGATGTCGAGTTCAAGATTGAACTTGCACCCGGGACTACGCCCATATCACGGAGGCCATACAAAATGGCTCCAAATGAGATGGCTGAACTGAAAGAACAACTCAATGATCTGTTGAGCAAGGGTTTCGTTAGGCCGAGTTCCTCGCCTTGGGGATGCTCGGCGCTGTTCGTGAAGAAGAAGGATGAAACCTTGAGGCTGTGTGTGGATTACCTGCCGCTCAACACCGTCACCATCAAGAATAAGTACCCACTGCCCCGCATCGACATATTGTTTGATCAACTTGTGGGTGCAAGTGTGTTCTCAAAGATGGACCTTCGCTCTGGATATCATCAGATCAAGATCCGGGCGGAAGATATCCCGAAGACGGCGTTCTTGACGAGATACGGCTTATACGAATATCCCGTCATGTCTTTTGGTCTCACAAATGCTCCAGCCCATTTCATGTATCTCATGAACTCAGTGTTCATGCCGGAGCTGGACAAGTTCGTGGTAGTGTTCATCAACGATATCTTGGTTTACTCCAAGACAGAAGCCGAACATGCCGAACACTTGAGAATCATTCTTCAACGATTGCGAGACCACAAGCTCTACGCCAAGTTCAGCAAATGCGAGTTTTGGATCAGCCAAGTGCCATTCTTGGGGCATATCATCTCAGCAGAAGGCATTGCAGTTGACCCAAGAAAAATAGAGCAAGTGCTGAAATGGAAAGCTCCCACTTTAGTTCATGAAGTCAGAAGCTTCCTCGGGTTAGCAGGATACTATCGGAGATTCATTCCAAGCTTCTCCAAGCTCGCTAAACCGATGACAGAATTGCTGAAGAAGGGAACGAAATATGTTTGGAACACGGTGTGTGAAGGAGCATTCCAAGCATTGGTGAAGCATCTCACCACAGCCCCGGTCTTAGCTCAGCCGGATACAACAAAGCCCTTCGATAGTGTATTGTGACGCGTCTGGTATCGGGCTCGGCTGCGTGTTGATGCAGGAAGGACGTGTGGTCGCATATGGCTCACGTCAACTTCGGAACCATGTGCAGCACTATCCGACTCATGATCTTGAGCTTGCTGCCGTGGTGTTGGCACTAAAAATGTGGAGGCACTATCTCCTGGGGAATCTGGTGCATCTCTACACCGACCACAAGAGCTTGAAATATATTTTCACCCAGAAGGAGCTGAACAGGAGACAAAGGAGGTGGTTAGAACTGATCAAAGATTATGAGATTGAGATCCACTACCACCCCGGCAAGGCGAATGTGGTTGCTGACATGCTGAGTCGGAAGTCACATGTCCATCACCTCACCATCACACCGGTGGAGGAGGAGGAACCAAGTGTACACTTGGTTCCTTATGGGTCGCTGTACAACCTTGCCCTCATCCCTACTATTAGGGAGGACATCATTGCAGCTCAGAAGACGGATAAAGGCATGGCACATATCCGGAGACGGATAGACAATTCAGAGATCAAATGTTTTCGGAAGGATGATGAGGGGACACTATGGTTTAATGACCGCATAGTCGTACCCCGAGATATGGAACTGAGGAAGAAAATCCTCGATGAAGCTTACTTGTCTAAATACTCCATTCATCCGGGCAGCAACAAGATGTACCGAGATTTGAAACAGAAATTTTGGTGGACACGGATGAAGCGGCAGGTAGCGAAGTACGTATCCGAGTGCGATACGTGCCGACGAGTGAAAGCTGATCACATGAAGAAATCAGGGCTGTTGCAACCCCTGAAGATCCCGGAATGGAAATGGGAAGATGTGAGCATGGATTTCATTGTGGGATTACCCCTAATATCCAACAAGCATGATTCCATTTGGGTAATCGTTGATTGGTTGACCAAGACGGCTCACTTCATTCCGGCGAATACACGTTACAATGCCGGCAAATATGCGGAGCTATACATAGAAAAGATTCTGTGTTTGTACGGGGTACCCAAGACCATCGTCTCAGATCGAGCAGCATTATTTGTATCTCGATTTTGGGAGCAGCTACACGCTGCATTGGGTACTAAGTTGATCAGGAGCTCCGCCTATCACCCTCAGACAGATGGCCAAACAGAGAGGGTGAATCAAGTTCTGGAGGACATGTTGAGAGCATGTGCCATCCACCATGGTAGGAACTGGGATGATCACCTACCATTGGCGGAATTCTCGTACAACAACAGCTATCAGGCGAGTATCGAGATGGCACCCTACGAAGCTCTCTACGGTCGCAAATGCCACACTCCATTAAATTGGTGCGAGTCCGGGGAAACAGTCACATTCGGGGTTGATGTGGTGAACGACGCCGAAGAGCGCGTGCGGACAATTCAAGCCAATTTGATGGCCGCTCAATCCCGGCAGAAGAGCTACGCTGATAAGCTGCGTAGACCGTTGCACTTTGACATCGGTGAACACGTGTACCTCCGCGTGTCCCCGATGAAGGGCGTGCACCGGTTCAGTGTGAAGGGGAAGCTCGCTCGCCGTTTCATAGGACCCTACGCTATCACCGAGAATTGTGGACCAGCAGCGTATCGATTGGAGCTACCGGCACCTCTTGCTGGTGTCCATGACATTTTCCATGTCTCTCAGCTGAGAAAATGTCTGAAACACACCGCTGTTGTTACTACCGAAGACATCGGCGAGTTGAAACCGGATCTGACATATGATGAGTATCCGGTGGAAATCCTTGATGAGAAATCCAGAACCACGCGTAGCAAAACATTGTGGTTGTACAAGATAGTCTGGAGCAACCACACCGCCGAAGAAGCGACATGGGAGAGCGAGGAATTCCTTCGCTCAAATTACCCGAAGTACATGGCATCCCAACGCGGGTAAGTCCCTATTACATCGCTATCTCTTCTTTTGTAATCTCGGGACGAGATTCTTTTAAGGGGGGAGGGATGTAAAAGCCCAAGAAAAGGGACTTGCAAAAACTTTTTATCACCCCACAACAGCACAGTTTTGTTGTGGATAGATAGTGAAAAAGTGTGAAGAGCAAGTAACCTCCATCAAAAGAGTGGTTAGAGTGGAAAGCCTACACTTTCACAAAGTGGGAATTTTACGCATGACACATGGGAGGGTGATTCAAAACTGTTGCATTCAAACTCATGGTTGCAGCATCTAAAACAAGGATCAAAGTGCATAATTGGATTCCTCAGGTCCAAATTAGTGGGGAGGCAGAGTTTCAATAATTTTTGAAAAGGTTTGCTACCCATTTTTCCAAAAAGGATCCAAATATGCCAAGAATTCAAATATACATTTGAATTTGGGGGAAATGTGCTCAACCATACAAATGTAGGTCAGTTTAAAACTCTAAACATTTGAATTCATCCCTGGCCAAGTTTTGGAGATCTTTTGAGGGGTGGGGGAGCACTGACAAGTGGGTCCCACATGTCATTGAGGAGGTTAAAATTGCACAAAAGTCAACAGCCTTAGGGGCTAAGTGTTGCACTCGAAACAGAGCCGAGGCTCCACCATGACACACCGAGAAACGCCGGGCGCCACCTCCTGCTATCCCCTCGCGCGCTGGCGAGCTCCTCATGGGGGCGCAGTAACTCCCAGCCGTGCCCCAGCTCGCCACATCCACGAGCCGACCCCAGCCACCGTCCTCTCGCACGACCGAGCGCCGAGGAGCCGTCGCTGTGATCCATTCACTCGGGAGCGATCGTCTCTCGCGTACCAACGTCGGCAACTTAGCAAACCAGCACCCCCAGACCTCCCACGCCCTCCCCGCATCACATCCGGTAGAGTTCAGCCACCACAAACCAAGCAAACGACGTTTTTCGCGGCAGCCGGGAAGAACCGAGCAAAGGTGCTCCCGTGGGCAGCTCGGCAGAGGACTTGTCACGGCCAAGAAGGAGGGGTTTTGGACGCCCCTAGGCTCCACGCTGCTTGACCCCAAAGCCTAGAACCAGTGACCGATCATCGCCGGTGAATTTCGCAAAACATCTCCAGCCGGTGCAGAACTACCCTCTGGTAAGAAACCCACAAATTCCCGACATATGCTTGCTTAGAGTTTATCAAACTGCACTCACAGGAGCTAGACTTGACGGCGGCCAAGTTTGCTTCGCAACCCTAGTTTAATTTTGGCTGTAGCCGGCGTATTTCCCGGTTTTCCAACCGCGGTTATGGCGGGAAGGATCGGGCTCACGGTGACGGCTAGGTTAGAGCTCTTCCCGAACCCTGGCATGGCCTTGTCGACCTTCTCTGAGATCCCCCGGTGCTATAGAGCCCTTCCACCGAGGTTTTGGCGGGCTGAGATGGCCGGGTGGCATAACCGAAGGGAGTCCGAGCCACTGCACCGTCGCCGGCTAGGTTAGGGCCACCGCCGACCGGAGCAGTCGGTGCCATCGTGTTCAGTGCACGAAAGTAGGCCCAGGCGGCGAGTTTCCGGCCGAGAGGCGGTCGGGAAGCCATGTCCGGCGAGCTTCAGAGGTGTGCCGGCGAGGGGGCGGCGCGGGAAAAAGAGCGGGCGCGAGGAAGAAGACGAAGAGCTAACTCATATGCATATTCATTAACATGTAGTATTGTATTAAACGTGTAGTCACTGAAGAAGAGACTCCGGAAGTGCTGGACTTCCTCCTTCTGGAAGAAGAGCTAACTGCTGACCAGCAGCAACAAGGCAAGCCCCGGTTTGCATTAACCTCTTTTATAAAGTTTTGCTTTGTTCACATGTCTAATATGAAGTATAAATATGGATTAGGTGTAGGATGGATGGAACCCCACTTGCATGACGAGAAATTTTCCATAAGAGTGAGGGTACGGTCTAAGGCCTCGAGTAGAAAGGCTATGCTTAAAGATTCATAGGACTTCGGTACAAGTCGAGTAGTTGGAATCTACTCACGAGTTAGGCTTGGGACACACGGGATTGGTTCGAGTGATGTGAGATCACTTTAGTAATGAAAATGAGACTAGGCAGGGGCTAGGGCGCAGCAAGAGGAAGTCTTGTGTGTGCAGCCCTGCCCGTGTCGATTGAGGACCGATCCGTGTGCGGCCCTGCTGAACAAGTATTGTACGTACCGAAGGCATATCGGATATATGGGCCCCGATAAACCGATGTAGCCTAAACCTCCGGGCGTTGAGGCATAACGCACCGATTTATAGGTATAGGCTGACAGCAGCAAGGTGGAAATCTGCCAATGGGCATAGAGAGATGCTCATGTGGGGAACCTCCTGCTCGTTTCGGTGCGACCGGTTCGACGTTTGGGCTGTTGGGTGAAATGTTGTCCCGTACGACATCGAGTGAGCGTGCTGTGCAGCTCCATGGGTGGGCGTACGTGACGTGCTCTTTGGATTTCCATGCAGGTGTATATCGAGTCGATTCGCCGTCCCTCGCGGTGACGAGTACCGCTTGTTCACTGCGTCGTAACGTAGACTAATGGATGAAATGTTATGATTCAATATTGCTGTTATGATATAATTGTATTGCTACATGTGTGCCACCAAATACTGCTTACCAAATTTCAGCTTCATGAACTGTTAACTTGTTGCTAAAAGATGAAATAAGGATGAACTTGTAGGCGTGTCCATTTGCTGCAACATTGCTATCCTATGTCATTGTACACCTCATGTAGAGTCTCATGCTTAGGTGAGTCGGTTAAGCCTTGCTGAGCCTTCGTGCTCACGGTTGCTGCTTAAGTGTTTTTCAGGTGAGGAGCCACCCACGGACTCGGAGTACGAGTCCACCGGCGAGGGTTACCCTCCGTCGGGGACCACGGCTGAGTGGGAGCCGTACACGCCACGCTGAGCTGAGACGTGCAGCTAGTGTGGGTTGCCCTAGGGCTGGGCAACCGACTTTTGCTAGATAGGCGGGCGTGAGTTGTACAAAAGAAACTTCCGCTGTGTAATAAAAGACCTTAGTTTGTAACTGAGAAGTGTACTACTTTGTACATTCAGTTTGTTTTCCCATGTAATATAACGTGTTCTTATGACGTGTGCTGTCGGGTGTCGCATCGTGCGGCACCACCCTCTGCGATCCTGGATGAGCGGACACCGGTCCGCAACATTCATTAGCCAAGCTTTCATTGATAAGTATAGCTTGCAAATACTACCCACCGATAGTCCTTATGTGATCTGTTCACCGGGTGGGAAAATTTCAGCAAGCCGCCATTGTGCTTAGAGGGTAGAGTTTACCCTACGTCTCTCATAATCTTAGTGGGACAAAAGGTCGATGTCATCTTAGGGATGTCGTGGTTAACCCGCCACGGCGCTGTTTTAGACACCGTCCTCTGAGTTGTGCATTTGAACTCAGAAGTGCACGAGTCTCACTCATTATTTCTGGACAGTCCAGAAATAAAACTTCCAAGTGTCTATCAAGCCACAACCATCAGATTGGAAGATATTCCAGTGGTCCGGGAGTTCCCTGACGTATTCCCGGAGGATTTGCCGGGGATGCCGCCCGATAGAGAGGTGGAGTTCAAGATTGAACTTGCACCGGGAACCATGCCAATATCCCGAAGGCCGTACAAGATGGCGCCCAAGGAGTTGGCTGAACTGAAGACTCAGCTCGCGGACCTTCTGGAGAAGGGTTTGATTACGCCGTGCTCCTCGCCATGGGGCTGCTCAGCATTATTTGTCAAGAAGAAGGATGAGACGTTACGGCTTTGGGTGGACTATCGTCCACAAAATGCCGTAACCATCAAGAACAAGTACCCGTTGCCACGGATCGACATGTTGTTTGATCAGTTGGTCAAAGCAAAGATCTTTTCCAAGATGGATTTAAGATCCGGGTACCATCAGATTAAGATAAGGGCTGAGGACATTCCAAAGACAGCTTTCTCAACAAGGTACGGACTTTATGAGTAGCTGGTCATGTCCTTTGGTCTCAACAATGCTCCAGCTCACTTCATGTACTTAATGAACTCAGTATTCATGACGGAGCTGGACAAGTTTGTTGTGGTCTTCATCGACGACATCCTGGTATATTCCAAGTCGGAGGAAGATCACAAGAAGCATCTGCGTATAGTCTTGCAACGGCTGCGGAATCACAAGCTATACGCGAAATTCAGCAAATGTGAGTTCTGGATATCGCAAGTGCCTTTCCTCGGGCATATCATCTCAGAGGAGGGTATCGCTGTAGACCCGAGCAAGATCACTGAAGTGCTGAATTGGAAATCCCTGAGAACTGTTCACGAGGTACGGAGTTCCCTCGGACTCGCGGGATATTATCGGAGGTTCATTCCGAACTTCTCGAAGATTGCCAAGCCAATGACAGAGCTGCTGAAGAAGGCTACCAAATATGTTTGGAGTCCAGCGTGTGAAGCAGCATTCAAGGCTTTAGTCAAGCACCTGACATCAGCACCGGTTTTGGCGCAGCCAGACACAACAAAACCGTTCGATGTGTACTGCGATGCATCCGGCATTGGGCTCGGATGCGTGCTGATGCAACACCGAAGAGTGGTCGCGTATGGATCACGGCAGCTTAGAAACCATGAGCAAAATTATCCAACCCACGACTTGGAGCTTGCTGCCGTGGTACTTGCACTGAAGATGTGGAGGCACTACCTACTCGGTAACCTCGTACATTTATATACCGACCACAAAAGCCTTAGGTACATATTCACTCAGAAGGAGCTGAACATGAGGCAACGAAGATGGTTAGAATTGATAAAGGATTACGAAATAGAGATCCATTATCATCCGGGCAAGGCAAACGTAGTGGCAGATGCGCTGAGCCGCAAGTCACACGTCAACAATCTGACCATCACACCGTTGGAAGAGAGCGAACCACCACTGCATGTGATTCCACATGGAGCTCTATACAACTTAGCTTTGATCCCCACCATCCGTGAAGAGATAGTGGCAGCCCAGAAGAATGACAAGGGCATGTCACATTTGCGGAGACGTGTAGACAGTGGGGAGCTGAAATGTTTCCGGAAGGACGGAGACGGCGTCCTATGGTTCAAGGACCGGATCGTCGTACCCCGTAACCCGGAATTACGGAAGAAAATCTTTGATGAGGCTCACTTGTCAAAGTTTTCTATTCACCCCGGCAGCAACAAGATGTATCAAGAACTCAGAAGCAAGTTTTGGTGGACACAGATGAAGCGTGAGATTGCAAAATACGTGTCCGAGTGTGATACATGTCGAAGGGTGAAGGCAGACCATATGTGGAAACCGGGACTGCTGCAACCACTGGGCATTCCTGCCTGGAAATGGGAGGATGTGAGCATGGACTTCATCGTCGGTTTACCCACCACCTTGCAAAAACATGATTCTGTGTGGGTGATCGTCGATCGGCTCACCAAAGTTGCCCATTTCATCCCAGTCAAAACCAACTACAACGCCAAGAAGTACGCTGAACTGTACATCTCACGGATCCTATGCTTGTACGGCGTACCCCGTACCATCATATCGGATCGGGGCACTTTATTTGTGTCCCGTTTTTGGGAGCAGCTACACGCTGCCTTTGGGACGAAGCTGATCCGTAGTTCAGCATACCACCCGCAGACGGATGGGCAAACCGAGCGGGTAAATCAGATCTTAGAAGACATGCTACGAGCTTGCGCTATCAACCACGGCCAGAATTGGGATGATCACTTGCCGTTAGCCGAGTTCTCGTACAACAATGGATACCAATCCAGCATCAAGATGGCGCCCTACGAGGCGCTATACGGGAGAAAATGCCGCACACCATTGAATTGGTGTGAGTCTGGAGAAAGGGTTACCTTCGGGATTGACCTTGTCAACAACGCGGAAGAAAAGGTTCGACTGATTCAAGCGAACCTAAAAGCTGCTCAATCCCGTCAAAAACAGTATGCGGACCGGAGAAGGCGCCCATTACAATTCAAAGTTGGAGATCACGTATATCTACGCGTGTCTCCAATGAAGGGCGTAAACAGATTTGGGGTGAGAGGAAAGTTGGCACCCCGATTCATCGGTCCATTCCAGATTACCGAAAGATGTGGATCAGTGGCATACCGGCTGAAATTACCAGAAGAACTTTCCGGTGTGCACGACGTCTTTCACATTTCCCAGCTGAGGAAGTGTCTCAAGCTATCAACTACCGTTCAGCTGGAAGATATTGAAGAACTGCAACCGGATCTCACCTATCGAGGGGAACCGGTGCAGATTATAGATGAAAAGGCTCGAACCACACGCAACCATACGTTGTGGTTCTACAAGATTCTATAGAGTAATCACTCCATGGACGAAGTGACATGGGAGAGCGAAGGATTCCTTCGCGCTAACTACCCCGACTTTTTCACGTCGCATATCCGGTAATTTTCCACCGTCCTCTCTCTCATTTTGAACTTATAATCTCGGGACGAGATTCTTTTAAGGAGGGGGGAATGTAAGGGCCTCAGTTTTTGACACCTATTGGAAGTATTCATCACCACACCACACACCTCATTTGAAGTAAGTTGATGAAGACAAATGAAGAGCAAGTAACCACCATCAACATGCTCATTAGAGAACAAACTCACATATTGCAAAAGTGGTATTTCCCACATGTGATATAGAAGGGCTGGACATATGACAACTCCTACACATTGCTAAGGATGTCCATGCCAAGTTTCACCCAAATTCAAAACCTTTTTGAGGTCATTTTGGGTATAGCTAGAAAGAGGGCAGTTTGAAACCATATTCAAATTCAAACTGTTTTTACCCCATGAATTTAAAAGTGGGAGGCATATTCTTATTCAGCACATTTTTGTGAGCTCACACACCAATTTTCACTCCATTTGGAGTTGATCTTGACATGAGCTATGTGGGACAAATTCAAACTTTATTTGAATTCAAAACTGAACTTGTGCTGAAATTCATTCAAACCAAACCCAATTTGAATTCTACTCAATTCAAATGGATCATGGGTGAATAATTTGAATACCCCGGGTTATTTTGGGGCTCACTGTTTACAACAATGATTAAGAGTGAATTTCAGAGGTTAAAATCCTGGGTGGGTCCCACATGTCAGCCACAGAGAAGAATCAATCGACTGAGACTTTTCCCACTCGGGTCGCCGAGCCGCCGCTGCGATCGCCACCGAGGGGAGCCGCCGCGCCAGCAGCTGCTTGGCCACGCGCGGGCGTGAGGCGGTTCAGAGCCTTCTTAAGGCGTCTTCCCCCCCTCCTCGGCTGAAGCCTCGCCCGTTTCTTCCCCCGCAAGAACTCAGCGCCGGCAAACTCCATCCGCAGCTCGGAA
The DNA here is from genome assembly GCA_030760725.1 of Neostapfia colusana. Lineage (NCBI taxonomy): Eukaryota > Viridiplantae > Streptophyta > Magnoliopsida > Poales > Poaceae > Neostapfia > Neostapfia colusana. Next base: position 42,063,733 of record JASWHV010000013.1, on the reverse strand, counting down.
TCGATCGGAGAGCGCTGATCACAGCCTTCCGGTCCCCTCTCGAGCTACGGCAAGGTACTAGGAACTCTTCTTCTTCCTCCCCGTTGCTAAAACTCAGCTGAAACCGATTGATCTCGGCTATGCCGAAAGATCAATTCGGTGACTTAAAACCGCCGCACCTCGGGCTCCCGTGGACAGCCCAACCGGGGCGTTGTCACGCCCGAGCCAAGGCACCCTTGGACGCGCTGGTGACCGGTGCTGCTCACCCCCGAGCCACAGCCCGAGTGTTTGCTCACCGGTGGCGAATTTCCAGTTTTCCCCTTTCTGTGTGCAGAACGACTTTCGGGTGCGATTCCGTTGAATTCATACTCTAGAAAGGATTAGAGGGCCTTAATCCGCTCTCACACAAACTAGACACGGTAACGCACAAGTTGCCTTCACAACTTTTGGCCGGAGAACCTCTGCAACCGACGTAATTCGAGGTTTACCAACGGTGGAGCAAGCGGGAGGTATCGGGCACACGGTGAGGACCTACTTCGGGCCTTCCCCGAGCTTCCTCAAGCTCATGTCGACCTTCCCTGAGGTCCACTGATGCTTCCCGACCGGTTGCTCGCGTAGTTGAGGTGCTAGGGAAGTCAGCCGACACGGCCGAAGTCGTTCCGAGACGGCGGCTCGTCGCCGACCATGCACCGGCCGTTGTCATGACGAGCTGACCCCAGAATCCTGTTCCCCGAGTGAAAGTAGGCAGGGGCGGCCAAGATGGTGAAGTTTGGAGCTCCACAGAAGCTGCCGGCGAGCTCTCCGGCGAGGTCCCTCGGCGGCGGAGCGCGGGCGGCGAGAGGTTGAAGAAGGGGGTGGACCCCAGCGGTCAGCGACCGATAATTTAAATCGGGATCTGGTGTGCTGGCGCGAAAATACCCTGTGGGCCTCAGTGTGCCGGACACCTCCGTGCTCGACACGTGTCCCCGCGGGCCACCGCAAGTTTAAACTTTTCTCCCGGTTTTCAGATTCCATTCAAACTTCAAATCCTCATAACTTTGGCTAGGAAGCTCCAAATCGAGTGAACCAAATTTTGTTGGATTCAGCTCTCTTAGCACTTTCCAGCAAATCCTGTTTCACCTCATGAAAATCCTTATTTCTCCAGAATTAATTCATCAAAATTTAAACTGTTTGGAATTTTAACTGGAGGATCCTTTGGAGGAAAATCCTGAAATTTTGCTGGGATGTTCACCAAAATATCTATGAACTACCATAAAAATTTCAGACCAATTTGAGCTCATTTGGTCCACCTAATGGTGTGATTAGTGAAACTGTTCCAGAGAAAATAGAAAATGTTCAGAAAAAATTTCAGAATTTTCTCTGAAATTGTTTAGCTCATATATTTAGTTAGGAACCTTCAAATTTAGTGAGACCAACTCCATTAGAACCCTCTGAAAATCTATTTTTCAGAAAGTCATAGTTTGTTTCATGAAAATCCTTAGAACACCCTAAAAGCCTCAATTAAGGTCAAGTACATGATTAATTGTGGAGGGCTCAAATGAGCTTTGCTGCGACTAAAACTTGACCAAGTCTCTCTTTAGGTTGTAACCAAGCCACAGTAAAAATTTCACAGTCATTGGGCTTGTCTAGTAAGAGTTATTGACTTCACAAGTTAAAAGTTAATACAACTGCATTTAAATTAATACATGTATTGCTTCTATCATGTAGTCGCTAAGGTCGAGGAGGAGCCCAAAGTCCTAGACTTCGTTACTCCGGAGGAGCAGCTAGCCTACGACCAAGAGCAGCAAGGCAAGCTCCGGTTTGCATTAACCTTTTTATAAATGTTTATTGTTTTGAGCACATCTTTGAATACTATTATTCTTTGCATTAGAGTCTTGTTTGGAAACCCAAATGCATAGCCAAGAAAACCATGGGTTGGGATTAGGATTGAAAACCTCATTAGCCACTGCATTGCTAAAATAGATTAGGATTCGGTACAAGTCGAGTAGTTGCAACTACTCGCGAGCATAGACTAGAGGCACTCGACTCGGGTAGTGATAGCACATGAAACACATGGCAAAAAAATGAGACCAAGCGGAGGGTAAGGGCAACAGGACTTTAGGACCTGTGTGCTGTAGCTCCGCTTGTGTCGATTGAGGACCGAGCCGTGTGCGGGCATGTTGAACATGCTCGAACAGTACCAAAGACCTACCGGCTATATGGGAACCGGGAAACTGATGTAACTCGGGTAGCTGGGTGTTGAGGCATAGCTGGTCGTTCAGAGGGTAGGTTGAGAGCTTGAGGTGTAAATCGGCTGGCGGCACTGAGATGCGCATGCAGAGACCTCTTGCTCGGGATGATTGGACCGGTTCAACATTTGGCTAACGGGTGAAAGGTAGTTGCGTACGGCGTCCGTGATGGTTGTTGTAGGCAACATCGAGTACTGGCGTACATGACGGGTTGTTCGGGTAACCCTGCAGGTGTAAATCGATTATAATCACCGTGCACCGTGGTCAGTGAGTACCACTTGTTCACTGTACCGTGACGTAAAAAGAACAGGCTAGTTACATGTTAAAATGCTGCTGATTGAAAGATGAACTTTGCTTGTTAATGGTGTGTTGTAGTTTAGAGCTAACTAAAGTTCTTTTCAACTTTGGGCAAAGTACATGAGAGAAATGCGTTTCTTGTTTGATTGCGGCTCTCTCATGTGCCTTAGCGTAAGGTTGTCCACAACCTGCTGCTAAAACCTGAAAATAAGGTTCTACTAATTAGTCGAGTCCTTGCAAATGATTTTTACCTCATGAAACCCATCATCCTCATGTAGAAGTTCCATGTTTAGGAGAGACGGGTCAGACTTGCTGAGCCTTCGTGCTCACTGCTTGTGTTTGAAGCTTTTGCAGGGTTCTATGAGGAAGGGACTCCCGAAGAAGAGACGGAACCCCAGGAGGGGAACCCCGTCGAGTGGGAGTCGTGCACGCCACAGAGTTAGTGTGCGTGTGTGCTAGCAAGGACACGTTCAAGGGATGAACGTGGACTTGATGCATAGTCTACGCCCGTGAGTGTAGACTGGACCTATTTTGATGTAAACATGTTCATAAACTCGTTTATGTAATAAAATTTTGCTTCCGCTTTGTACCTTTGACGTGTGTTATCCGGTGCTGTGCAACGCAGCACCCCTCAGCGTGATCCTGGCTCGACAAGACCGTTGGGGTCGTGTCAGTAGTGAGCATACTTGTACACTGAGTCATGATGTAATAATAAACTGGGAAAACCTTAATAATGCTTTGTGAGTAATCCTCATAATGGAGATGAGGAATGACCAACACTTTCACTAAATTTATTTTCTACCTTGGGCTAGTATCGTCGAGGCAAAGCGTTTCTTGTTTGATTGTGGAGCCTCGACGTTGTTGGCGCAAGGTCTGTATGGGTCTAGGGTAGCTCACTAAAGTTACTTTCACCTCAGGCAAGTGACATCGAGATGAAGCGTTTCTTGTTTGATTGTGGAGTCTCGATGTGAATTGCGCGAGGACTATAAAAGTTGCTTAAAACTTGAAGTAAGGATTCTCCTTTAGCTCAAGATCATACTTTGTGCAAACTTCTATTTTCAGCCCTCTATTTTCAGCATGTAGAGTTTCATGACTAGGGTGACGGTTAAGTCTTGCTAAGCTTCGTGCTCACAGATACTGCATAAGTTGTTTTGCAGGTAATAACTGTATGCTGATATGTACGGGTGTCCGATGAGACTAGGAACTCTCCGAGTGGTGAACTCATGGCAACCCTTGCCACTGCTATTGTGATAGTGTTGCTAGCGAGAAGGGTCCGCGGCTTGACACCTTCTCTGTTGCTTAGCATAGGTGTGAGACGTGAGTTGTAATAGTCTTCCGCTGTAGATTATTTTGAGAAGTATTTGTAAAATTTACACTTTGTAAGCTTCCGCTTGATTTATGTAATATGATGCTTTATTATGTGTGCTGTTGGGTGCCGCATCGCACGGCACCACCCAATGCGATTCCAGGGCGAGCGGCACGGCCCCGTGATCGGGACCGGGCCCTCACAAGAGGTCTCTGCGCGCGCATCCGCAGTGCTGCCAGACGATTTACACCTCGAGCTCTCAACCTACCCTCTGAAAACGACAGGCAATGCCTCAATACCCAGCTACCGGAGTTACATCGGTTTCCCGGTTCCCATATAGCCGGTAGGTCTTCGGTACTATTCTAGCTTGGTCAACAGGGTTCAACAGGCCCGCACACGGCTCGGTCCTCAATCGACACAAGCGGAGCTATATCACCCAGGACCCAAAGTCCTGCAGCCCTTACTCTCTGCTCGGTCTTATTTTTCTTGCCATGTGTTTCATTTGCTCTCTTTACCTGAGTCGAGTGCCTCTAGCCTATCCTCGCGAGTAGTTCCAACTACTCGAGTTGTACCGAATCCTACAATATCTTCGCATTGCAGTAGCTAAAGCGGGTTTTCAATCCTAATCCCAACCCATAGTTTTCTTGGCTATGCATTTGGGTTTCAAACAAGACTCTAATGCAACAAGTAAGTGGGTGCATAAAGTAAGTTCTCAAAACAGTAAAAATTTGTAAAAAGGTTAATGCAAACCGGAGCTTGCCTTGCTGCTCTTGGCCGTAGGCTAAGTGCTCTTCCAGAGTGACGAAGTCTAAGACTTCGGGTTCCTCCTCAACCTTAGCAACTACATTTGAATAATACAAATGTGTCAATTTAAATGCATTTGAATTGAATTTAAACTTGTGAAGACTATAAGTCTTACTAGACAGACCCACTCACTCTGAAATTTTTACTGTGGTTTGGTTACAACGTAAACAAAGACTTGGCCAAGTTTCGTTTGCAGCAAAGCTCATTTGAGCTCCCCACAAATAATTATGTACTTGACCTTAATTGGAGCTCCTAGGGTCTTCTAAGGATTTTCATGGAGCAAGCCATTAATTTCTAAAAACGGTTTTCAGAGGGTTCTAATAGAGTTGGTCTCACTTAATTTGAAGGTTCCTAGCTAAAGATATGAGCTACACAATTTCAGAGAAATTCTTAAAATGTTTCTGGACATTTTCTATTTTCCCTGGAACAGTTTTATTAATCACCCCATTAGGTGGATTAAATGAGCTCATATGGATCTGAAACTTTTATGGTAGCTCAGGGATATTTTGGTGAACATCCCAGAAAAATTTCAGAAATTTCCTCCAAAGGGTTCTCCAGATAAAATTCTAAACAATTTAAATTTTAAAGAATTAATTCTGGACAACTGAGGATTTTCATGAAGTGAAACTTAAATTGCTGGAAAGTACTCAGAGAGCAGAATCCAACGAAATTTGGTTCACTCAATTTGGAGTTTTCTAGCCAAAGTTATGTGGGTTTGAAGTTTGAACTAAAACTGAAAATCGGGAAATGTTTAAAACACTGCACGTGGGTCCCATGCACAGTGCCTTCGTCTACCTCCTGCCAGCGCCCGAGCGGGCGACGTCCAGCGACGATGGCACGGTTCATTCTCGGCCGCTACTGCCTAATTTTTGACATGGTTTCTTCCTAAGTTACCCTTGGAGCATGGCGCACACGGTGGGCATCTTCTCAGACCTCGACATCACCGGAAACCTAGTCGGCGACGGTGGAGGCAGAAGAGGAACTCGTGTCCGACGGTGCTAGATCGTCTCTTCTGTGAACATGATCAGCCAATGGGTCACAAAGCACCACTGGGGCACGAGGAAGCTAACCCTGCCCTCCTCTTGGCTGGAGATCACAGGGAAAGTAGACCTCACCGGGGACCCGACCCGTTTTCACCGGCGGTGGCCAAACTCCGGTGCTCTGCTCACTGGGTCGATCATCGCTCCTAAGATTTGGTTGAGGTGACCGCGAGGTGCTATTCTACATTCAGCTCGACCAAGATTACCAGTGATCAACTGATCGAGATGAATTTTGAATTTTGGTTCTCGGTGCTCTATACGGTGATCATCGGGAAAAAGGGAAATTCCGGTTAACCGGCGCTAAGAGGGACCTATGGAGTTCAGGGAGAGCTACTAGACTTTGATGCTAACCTCAGAGACACGTTTGTCGTGCTGGAGAAGCTTAGAGCTGCTTGGGCGACGGCGTCGAGTCGGAGGAGCTCTCGGGTTGAATGAGCGATCGAAGATCGGCTCGGACAGGCTCAACCGAAGCTGATCACGAGCAGCTGAAGCCTGTAATACGTCGAACAAGGACCGGCGGTGCCGTTGGTGGCCTCAGCTCACAGTGGAACGGACTGTCTTGGCCGGTCGACGGCGAGGTGATGCAGTGGAGCTGTGCGGCAATCAGCTTTGGTTTCTCAGCGCTGGAAACATTGATGCGGCATGAAAACGGGTTGCTGCCGGCGGCAGCTCGAAGATATATAGCTGGGGACGTCGGTTTGGGGCTCTGATTGGCGAACAGGAGGTGGCAGCGGTCGGCAATCGCCGTGGCGCTCGCGCGGTCACGCGCTAGAATCGAGCTGTGGTGACTTCAGTTGGTTAAAACACTGGTGAGGCTGACATGCGGGTCCCACCCTGGTTTTAACCTCTAAAATTGAATTTTCCCCACTGCTCTAAACATTAGAGAACCAAATAACCCTGGTCATTTGAATTATCTACCCTCTGGCCATTTGAATTGGATAGAATTCAAATTGGGAATTGTTTCAATGTATTTTCAGCACATATGCAGTATGAAATTCAAATGGAGTTTGAATTTGCTAAACTTAGCTCATGTCAAGATCAACTCCAAATTGAGTGAAAATTGGTGTGTGGGCTCACAAAAATGTCCTGAGTAAGAATATACCTCCCACTTTTGAATTCATGGGATGGAAGTAGTTTAAATTTGAATTTGGGTTTAAACTAACCTCTTTCTAGCTATACCCAAAAATACCCCAAAAAGGTTTTGGATTTGGGTAAATTTTGGCATGAGCATTCCTAGCAAGGCGTTGGAGTTTTTCATAAGCTCAGTCCCTAGATGATGCATGTGGGAAATGCCACTTTTGTATTTTGTGAGTTTATTCTCTAATGAGCATGTTGATGGTGTTTACTTGCTCTTCAAATGTTTTCATCAAGTTTCTTCAAATGAAGGGTTTGAGTGGCGATGAACACTTTGGATATGTGCCAAAAACTTAGGCCCTTACATTCCCCCCCTTAAAAGAATCTCGTCCCTAGATTATAAGGTGAAAATGAGAGAGGGGACGGTGGAAGATTACCGTATATGCGACGTGAAAAATTCAGGGTAGTTAGCACGAAGAAATCCTTCGCTCTCCCATGTCGCTTCGCCTACGGAGTGATTACTCCATAGATCTTTGTAGAACCATAACGTATGGTTGCATGTGATTCGGGCCTTTTCATCAATAATCTGAACCGGTTCCTCCCGATAAGTGAGATCCGGTTTCAGTTCTTCTATATCCTCCAGCTGAATGGTAGTTGATAGCTTGAGACACTTCCTCAGCTGGGAGATATGAAAGACGTCGTGCACTCTCGAAAGCGCTTCTGGTAATTTCAGCCGGTATGCTACTGATCCACATCTTTCTGTAATCTGAAACGGACCGATGAATCGGGGGGCCAACTTTCCCCTCACCCTGAATCTGTTCATGCTCTTCATTGGAGACACACGTAGATATACGTGATCCCTGACTTCGAACTGTAATGGGCGTCTTCTCTGGTCCACATATTGTTTTTGTCGGGATTGGATGGCTTTTAGGTAAGCTTGAATCAGCCGAACCTTTTCCTCCGCGTTGTTGACAATATCAATCCCGAAGGTAACCCTTTCGCCAGACTCACACCAATTCAGTGGTGTGCGGCATTTTCTCCCGTATAGCGCCTCGTAAGGCGCCATCTTGATGCTGGCTTGGTACCCATTATTGTAAGAGAACTCGGCCAATGGTAAGTGATTAACCCAATTCTTACCGTGGTTGATAGCGCAAACTCGTAGCATATCTTCTAAAATTTGGTTTACCCGCTCGGTTTCCCCATCCGTCTGCGGGTGGTACACTGAACTATGGATCAGCTTTGTCCCCAACGCAGCGTGTAGGTGCTCCCAAAAACGGGAAACAAATAAAGTGCCCCGATCCGATATGATGGTACAGGGTATGCCATATAAGCATAGGATCCGTGAGATGTACAATTCAGCGTACTGCTTGGCACTGTAATTGGTATTGACCGGGATGAAATGTGCAACTTTGGTGAGCCGGTCGATGATCACCCACACAGAATCATGCTTCTGAAAAGTGGTGGGTAAACCGACGATGAAGTCCATGCTCACATCTTCCCACTTCCAGGCAGGAACGCCCAGTGGTTGTAGCAGTCCCGGTTTCCGCATATGATCTGCCTTCACCCTTCGACTTGTATCACACTCGGACACGTGCTTTGCGATCTCCCGCTTCATTCGTGTCCACCAAAACTTGCTTCTGAGTTCTTGATACATCTTGTTGCTGCCGGGTTAAATAGAAAACTTTGACAAATGGGCCTCATCAAAGATTTTCTTCGGTAACTCCGGGTTACGGGGTACGACGATCCAGTCCTTGAACCATAGGACACCGTCTCTGTCTTTCCGGAAACATTTCAGCTCCCCACTGTCTATACGTCTCCTCAAATGTGACATGCCCTTGTCATTTTTCTGGGCTGCCGCTATCTCTTCCCGGATGGTGCGGATGAAAGCTAAGTTGTAGAGAGCTCCATGTGGAATCACATGCAATGGTGGCTCACTCTCTTCCAACGGTGTGATGGTCAGGTTGTTGACGTGTGACTTGTGGCTCAGCGCATCTGCCACTGTGTTTGCCTTTCCGGGGTGATAATGGATCTCTATTTCATAATCCTTTATCAACTCTAACCATCTTCGCTGCCTCATGTTCAGCTCCTTATGAGTGGATATGTACTTGAGGCTTTTGTGGTCGGTATATAAATGTACGAGGTTACCGAGTAGGTAGTGTCTCCACATTTTAAGTGCGTGTACCACGGCAGCGAGCTCCAAGTCGTGAGTTGGATAATTCTGCTCATGGTTTCTGAGCTGCCGTGATCCATACGCGACCACTCTTCGGTCTTGCATCAACACACATCCGAGCCCAATGCCGGATGCATCGCAGTACACATCGAATGGTTTTGTTGTGTCTGGCTGCGCCAAAACCGGTGCTGATGTTAGGTGTTTGACTAAAGGCTTGAATGCTGGTTCACATGCTGGACTCCAAACTTATTTGGTAGTCTTCATCAGCAGCTCCATCATCGTCTTGGCAATCTTTGAGAAGTTCAGAATGAACCTCCGATAATATCCCGCGAGTCCGAGGAAACTCCGTACCTTGTGAACAGTCCTCGGGGATTTCCAATTCAGCACTTGTGTGATCTTACTCAGGTATACAGCGATGCCCTCCGCTGATATGATATGCCCGAGAAAAGGTACTTGCGGTATCAAGAACTCGCACTTGCTGAATTTCGCGTATAGCTTGTGATCCTGCAGCCGTTGCAAGACTATATGCAGATGCTTCTTGTGCTCTTCCTCCGACTTGGAATATACCAATATGTCGTCGATGAAGACCACGACAAAATTGTCCAGCTCCGGCATGAATACCGAATTCATCAAATACATGAAGTGAGCTGCCGCGTTGGTCAGGCCAAAGGACATGACCAGGTACTCATAAAGTCCGTACCTCGTCGAGAAAGCTGTATTCGGAATATCCTCCGCCCGTATTTTAATCTGGTGGTACCCGGATCTTAAGTCCATCTTGGAAAAGATCTTTGCTTCGACCAACTAATCAAACAACATGTCGATCCGTGGCAAAGGGTACTTGTTCTTGATGGTTACGGCGTTTAGTGGATGATAGTCCACACAAAGCCGCAACGTCTCATCCTTCTTCTTCACAAATAATGCTGAACAGCCCCATGGCGAGGAGCTCGGCCTAATAAAACCCTTCTCCAGCAGGTCCGTTAGCTGGGTCTTCAGTTCAGCCAACTCCTTGGGCGCCATCTTGCACGGCCTTCGGGATATTGGCATGGTTCTCGGTGCAAGTTCAATCTTGAACTCCACCTCTCTGTCGGGCGGCATCCCCGGTAAATCATCCGGGATCACGTCAGGGAACTCTCAGACCACTGAAATATCTTTCAATTTGATTGTTGTGGATTGATAGACACTTGGAAGTTTTATTTCTGGACTGTCCAGAAATAAAGAGTGTGACTCATGCATTTCTGAGTGTAGATGCACGATTCGAAGGACGGTGTCTAAAACAGCGCCGTGGCGGGTTAACCACGATATCCCTAAGATGACATCGACCTTCTGTCCCTCTAGAACTAGGAGAGACGTCGGGTACACTCTACCCGCTAAGCATAATGGTGCATTGGAAACCATTACGCTTGCTGAAATCTTCCACCCGGTGAACAAATCAAATATGGACAATTGGTGGGTAGTATTTGCAAGCCGTATAGCAATGAAAGCTTGGCTAATAAAATTGTGTGTGGCGCCTGAATCAAAAAATACTATGGCAGGATGCTGGTGGAGTTGGAACATACCCGCAAGGATTGACTCACCCTCCGGCACGTCCTCTATGGCAAGTTGGTGGACGGTGCCGGGCCTAGGGTTTGCCCGCCGTGCATTAGTAGGGTTCCGTGGCTGATTCCTCCCCGGAAGTTGCGGTACATCTCCGCCACCTTTCCTCTCAGGACAACTGCAAGCGAAGTGTCCTGGACGACCACACTTGTAGCATGTGGCTGCTGCTTGTCCGGTGCTTGGGGGTCGAAAGCCCGGCATGCGCTGCTGAGGTGCGTACGAACGCGGCATCGCCCGCTGCTGCTGTTGTTGTTGCGGAGGTGGTACTGGCAATACCGGCCGGAATGCCGGTGGAGAATATGGCCGACTGCGGAATGGCATCGGCCTCTGTGGTGGCTGCCAGCGTGGACCCGATGGTGGGCGATTCACCATCCGGTATTTTTTAGAAGGACCACCTCCTTCTTCGCTGCTTTTCGGCGCGCTTCGCTTCCTTTCCACCACCGCTAACTCCTTGCCGGAGTCTTCCTGAACAATCGCATCATCAATTGTATCGTTGAGGCTGCTGCGATTGAACATCGCCAGTTTGTCCTTCAGGAGCGGGTTAAGCCCCTGGTAGAAGTGATCCCCCCGCTTCTCATCGGTATCGGTGTGATACGACGCATAGAGCGCAAGATCTTTGAACGCCCTGGAATATTCCAGCGTGTTCCGGCTCCCTTGTTGCAGGCGTAGGAACTCCTGCGTCTTCCTCTTCATGAGACCCGGCGGTTTGTGATAGGCCCTGAAGGCCGTCCTGAATTCCGTCCAGGTCATAACACGGTCGGTGGGCTGTGAAGCACAGTAGTTCACCCACCACGCGCTCGCGGATCCTTGGAGTTGTTGGACCGCGAACTGAGTCTTGCACTGCTCACTCACTTGGAGCAGACCGAACTTCATCTCCACCGTGCGGAGCCAGTTGTCCACATCGAGGGGTTCATCCGCCCTTGAGAATACCTGGGGATGAGTCGCCAGAAAATAGGAGTAGGAGCTCGGTTGGCGCTCCTCGCGATCTTGACGCCTCTCTGGTCGAGACGTATCCGCAATGAGGGTTTGCAGCAACTCCGTGTGCTGCTGATGAGAGCCCGCCATCGCTGCCACAATATCAGCCAATGTAACTGTTAGCGGTGGCGGTTGTTGCTGTTGCTGTTGCTGCTGTTGCTGTCCCGAGGAATCCTCGGGAGGTTGTTTGGAGGTCACTCCCCCCTGACTGGAACCCCCAACATCCGGGTTGGCACGAGTGCGAGTCATTCTGCAATTCAAAACAGCAGTGATCAGCACATGTCATATTCAAAATTCCATATGAAACAGTAGGTACTTGAAGTGACGCATGAATGATTTGCAAGACATTGCCATATATTGATAAAGCATAAACATTATACAAGATACATTATTCTCGGGTCTCCGAGTCATGCTCATGTCGTCACCATCTATACATACGCTATTGTCTACATGACATGTCACCGATTACAAAAGTTTTGGTTACATCACCCTTGCTGCCCTACTCGGCAACACTAACCTCCTACTCAGAATAGAACTCGACCTCCTGTGGGTCGTCCTCCTCCGCTACCTCTGCTGGTGGCTCTGGGTCCACGACTTCCTCTTCCGGTTTGGGTTCCCCTATTGCCGGAAGACCCAAGACCACGGGTACGGCACCTACCACTGGTATACCCATTACCGGAGGTACGAGTCCTGCAACACGTGCATCTCATCCATGGCCTGATTGTAGTCCTCTTCCCAGCCTTGCCCCTCCTCAATAGTGTCGTCCCGCTCTTGAGTGAGGACCTCATTCTGCTGGGTCAGAGCATGTATTTGTTGTTGTAAAGCCGTGATGTCGACACGGCTTTTCGTCTTCGCCTTCTTCGGACGATGCAACTGATTGTGTTGTTCATTCAGTCGCTTGATTGTCAGAAGGAGAACATTGCGGAGTGCGCCATGAGCACTCTCAAAATGATCTTAACGGCTGGTGCTTTCTTTAATCTTCGCAGTAAGACAATCCGTATGAACAGCTTGGCTGTCCATCACGGCCTTTCCTGCTCTCAACTGGAGGCTGAGATTCGCCTCTGCGGGATTGTACCTTGGGCAACCCGGATCTGTTGCCTCCATGTACCTCCCTTCCCACACATGGTTAGCCCGTCCCTCCACCGGAACGAGCGAGTATGGAGTGCCCTCCATAGCTCTCACGTGTAGTTAGCAGAAACGCGACATGGTGTTGCGGGCTGCCACTTGCCACATTTCGTCCGGCTGTCTACCTCTCACCGTAACGGTGAACGGAGTGCAACCGGGTGGCATAGGTCCTGCAGGAACTTTGACATGGATCATCCACGTCTTGTTCCCCTCCTCGCCTTCTTCCTTGGCGAAGTACTGCGGCATCTTGTTGTACCCGAAATATTGAAGCATTTGCCTCAACGTTTCCGGATAGCCGCCGCGGTGAGAACAGTGGGATTCCACCCACCCGTTATCCAACTGCCTATGCACTGTCATCTGTAAAAACATATTTGAGAAATGTCAAATATTTACTTTTACAGTAAACCGTTGAGTTCTAACATAAAACATGTCATTGAACCCATAAAACTTGGAAGCATAGTTCAAACTTAAACAAGTTTGACTGCTGATCTGCTGTCCACTATGACAGCCCTGACCAGTTTCCATTTCAACCAGGTTTAGACCATGCTAACGGCAAAACCAATTCTGGAGCTCAACATCAAAGTTAAAGTTAACTTTAAAAGATTTCAAGAAAGTATTTGCATGGCCTAAGATCTGTCCTGATTCAAAAGTTATGAGATTTCAAAGTTGAAAGAATTTATGGAGAAAATTGGACAGCACCTCCCTGCTTGAGGTACTGATTTGATCCAAGAATTCCAGTTAACTCTACACCAAATTTGACAAAACTTTCTGTTATACTATTGAAACCCATCTCATGAACATTTCAGAACTACCTCATTTTATATTTTTGATTTTTTATGCAGTAAGGTATGCTCAATTTACCTAGAGTTACAGAGAGTATTTGCTCTGCCCTGTTTTCTGGACAGTTTCAACTCTACTGCATTTTTCGATTGATTAGGGACGAAACATCTCTGAACTCAACAGAAAAGTCGTAAAGCTCTTCCAAAGCTTTCCAGAAATGTATCATATGACCCTAACCTCAAAAGGATTCAACCTCTAACCTCTGATTAACTTCAGCCCAATATCAGCTGAAAACAGAGGAATCTGTCCTTAGTATCCTATAAGTTGATAACTTGTTAACTTTGAACATCCTGATTAAGGGAAGGAGTTACATCAAAGTTTTAGTGCTCTGTATTAAAACTTTCAAGTTTTACAATGAAGTTGCTTATTTTATTAGGGTGTGACGTCGATGCGTCACCAGTTCATGTCGGTACTACGTCCTCACAAAGAAAAACCTATACCGGACTTAGCCGGCTTCGTTAGTTCAGTGGCACTAAGCGTCTCTCGCACACGGATACTACACGTCTACCGTTTCATGGTTAGACTACCTGCAATTAACTCATACAATTGTTAGACTCGACTGCACACCGAGCCCGGTATCCATACAGTTCATACACCCGGTCGTCATCACTCGCCCGGATGTTCTCAAGCCAAACACGCCTTGAGCTACGTGTTCACGTTTCAGACCACGTGACGGGATCTCCCAAATTGCCCAGAGCACGCTAGGGACAAGACGTTGCTCGAATACCCCAAACGACATGAAGAGTCGTAGAGGATATTAAAGCGGGTCGGGTTACCTGCCACCCGTGGGGCTCCACTCTTCAGCTTGTGCGCACTGGTGGACAGCGCTCACGTGCACCCCCCAAGACATAAAGCGTCCCGAGATGCACGATTTTCCGACATAAGCAAATAGGTTAGTATGCCACTTTCTATACACTAATAACATCCTTATATGGGCTACTAACTCGTTCCTCACCGAATTTTTAAAAAAAGATGACCTTTGTAGTGTGTTAAACATCATGCGAGCTCTGATACAACGCTGACACGGCCCCAAACGGCCTTGTCGAGCCAGGATCACGCTGAGGGATGCTGCATTGCACAGCACCAGATAACGCACATCAAAGATACAAAGCGGAAGCAAAGTTTTATTACATAAACCAGTTTATGAACATTTTTACAACAAAATAGTCCAGTCCACACTCACGGGCGTAGACTATGCATCGAGTTCACGTTCAGCCCGTGACGTGTCCCCGCTAGCACCCACACACACTAACACGGCCGCATGCATAACTCCCACTCGACGGGGTTCCCCTCCTGGGTTTCCGTCTCCTCCTCGGGAGTCCCTTCCTCGTAAACCCCTGCAAAAGCTTCAAACACAAGCAGTGAGCACGATGGCTCAACAAGTCTGACCTGTCTCCCCTATACATGAAACTTCTACATGAATGGTTTTTGGGTACATGAGGTAAAATAAGTTGCAAAGGACTAGCCTAATTAGTTGAACCTTACTTTCAATGTTTTAGCAGCAGGTGGTGGAGAACCTTATGCTAAGGCACATGAGAGAGCCGCAATCAAACAAGAAACGCATTTCTCTCATGTACTTTGCCCAGAGTTGAAAATAACTTTAATTAGCTCTAAGCTACAACAAGACATTAACAAGCAAAGTATAACTTTCAAATCAGCAAACTATTAACATGTATCTAGCCTGTTCTTTCTACGTCACTGTACAGTGAACAAGTGGTACTCACTGACCGCGAGGGACGGCGATTGTAATCGATTTGCACCTGCAGGGTTACCCGAATAATCCTTCACGTACGCCTGTACTCGATGTTGCTTACAGCAACCATCACGGACGTTGTACGCAACCACCTTTCACCCGTTAGCCAAATATTGAACTGGGCCTATCGTCCCGAGCAAGAGGTCTCTGCACGCGCATCTACAGTGCCACCAACCGATTTACACCTCGAGCTCTCAACCTACCCTCTGAACGACAGGCAATGCCTCAATACCCAGCTACCCGAGTTACATCGGTTTCCTGGTTCCCATATAGCCAGTAGGTCTTCAGTACTGTTCTAGCTTGTTCAACAGGCCCGCACATGGCTCGGTCGTCAATCGACACTAGCGGAGCTATAGCATCCAGGCCCCAAAGTCCTGCTGCCATTACTCTCCGCTCGGTGTCATTTTTCTTGCCATGTGTTTCATTTGCTATCTTTACCCGAGTCGAGTATCTCTAGCCTATCCTCGCGAGTAGTTCCAACTACTCGAATTGTACCGAATCCTATACTATCTTCGCATTGCAGTAGCTAAATGGGGTTTTCAATCCTAATCACAACCCATGGTTTTCTTGGCTATGCATTTGGGTTTCAAACAAGACTCTAATGCAAGAAGTAAGTGGGTGCTCAAAGTAAGTTCTCAAAACAGTAAAACTTTGTAAAAAGGTTAATGCAAACAAGAGCTTGCCTTGCTGCTCTTGGTCGTAGGCTAGCTGCCCTTCCGGAGTGACAAAGTCTAAGACTTCGGGTTCCTCCTCAACCTTAGCGACTACATATGAATAATACAAATATGTGTCAATTTAAATGCATTTGAATTGAATATAAACTTGTGAAGACTATAAGTCTTACTATACAGATCCACTGACTCTTAAATGTTTACTGTGGTTTGGTTACAACCTAAACAAAGACTTGGCCAAGTTTCATTTGCAGGAAAGCTCATTTGAGCTTTCCACAAATAATTATGTACTTGACCTTAATTGGAGCTCCTAGGGTGTTCTAGGGATTTTCATGGAGCAAGCCATGACTTTCTGAAAACTAGGTTTTCAGAGGGTTATAATAGAGTTGGTCTCACTTAATTTGAAAGTTCCTAGCTAAAGATATGAGCTAACCAATTTCAGAGAAATTCTGAAAATGTTTCTGGACATTTTCTATTTTCTCTGGAACAGTTTTATTAATCACACCATTAGGCAGATCAAATGAGATCAAATGGATCTGAAATTTTTATGGTAGCTCAGGGATATTTTTCTGAACATCCCAGCAAAATTTCAAAAATTTCCTCCAAAGAGTTCTCCAGTTAAAATTCTAAACAGTTTAAAATTAAAGATTTAATTCTGGAGGAAAGTACTCAGAGAGCTGAATACAACAAAATTTGGTTCACTCGATTTGGAGTTTTCTAGCCAAAGTTATGTGGGTTTGAAGTTTGAACTAAAACTGAAAATCGGGAAATGTTTAAAACACTGCACGTGGGTCCCACGCACAGTGCCTTCATCTACCTCCTGCCAGCACCCGAGCGCGCGACGTCCAGCGATGGTGGCGCGGTTCGTTCTCGCCCGTTACTGCCTAATTTTCGACACGGTTTCTTCCTACGTGACCCTTGGAGCATGGCTTACACGCCGGGCATCTTCTCAGACCTCGACATCACCGAAAACCTAGTCGGCAACGGTGGAGGCAGAAGAGGAGCTCGGGTCCGACGGTGCTAGCTCGTCTCGGCCATGAACATGATCAGCCAATGGGTCACAAAGCACCAATGGGGCACGAGGAAGCTAACCCTGCCCTCCTCTTGGCCCGAGATCGCCGGGAATGTAGACCTCACTGGCGACCCAAGCCGTTTTCACCGGCGGTGGCCAAACTCCAGTGCTATGCTCACTGGGTCGATCATCGCCGCTAAGATTTGGCTGAGGTGACCGTGAGGTGCTATCCTAGCTTCAGCTCGACCAAGATTACCAGTGATCAAGTGATTGAGATGAATTTTGAGTTTTGGTTCTCGGTGCTCTATACGGTGATCATCGGGAAAAATGGAAATTATGTTTAACCGGCGCTAAGAGGCACCTAGGGAGTTCGGGGAGAGATACGAGACTTCAATGCTAACCTCAGAGACAAGTTTGTCGCGCTGGAGAAGCTTAGAGCTGCTCGGGCGATGGCGTCGAGTCGGAGGAGCTCTCGGGTTGACTGAGCGATGGAAGATCGGCTCGGACAGGCTCAACCGAAGCTGATTACGAGCAGCTGAAGGCTGTAATACGTCGAGCAAGGACCGGCGGTGCCGTTTGTGGCCTCAGCTCGCGGTGGAAGGGACTGTGTTGGCCGGTCGACGGTGAGGTGATGCGGTGGAGCTGTGCGGCGACCAGCTCAGGTTTCTCAGCGCTGGAAACGTTGAGGCGGCGTGAAAACGGGTTGCTGCCGGTGGCAGCTCGAAGATATATAGCTGGGGACGTCGGTTTGGGGCTCTGATCGGCGACCAGGAGGTGGCAGCGGTCTGCAATCGCCGTGGCGCTCGCGCGGTCATGCGCAAGAACCGAGCTGCGGTGACTTCAGTCGGTTAAAACACTGGTGAGGCTGAGATGTGGGTCCCACTCCGGTTTTAACCTCTGAAATTGAATTTTCCCCACTGCTATAAACAGTAGAAACCCAAATAACCCTGGTCATTTGAATTATCTACCCTCTGGCCATTTGAATTGGATAGAATTCAAATTGGGAATTGTTTGAATGTATTTTCAGCACATATGCAGTTTGAAATTCAGATGGAGTTTGAATTTGCTAAACTTTGCTCATGTCAAGATCAACTCAAAATGGAGTGAAAATTGGTGTGTGGGCTCACGAAAATTTGCTGAGTAAGAATATGCCTCCCAATTTTGAATTCATGGGATGGAAGTAGTTTAAATTTGAATTTTGATTTAAACTAACCTCTTTCTAGCTATACCCAAAAATACCCGAAAAAGGTTTTAGATTTGGGTAAATTTTGGTATGAGCATTCCTAGCAAGGTTGTTGGAGTTTTTCATAAGCTCAGCCCCTAGGTGATGCATGTGGGAAATGCCACTTTTGCATTTTGTGAGTTTATTCTCTAATGAGCATGTTGATGGTGTTTACTTGCTCTTCAAATGTTTTCATCAAGTTTCTTCAAATGAAGTGTGTGTGTGGCGATCAACACTTAGGATATGTGCCAAAAACATGTGCCCTTACATTGGAATACTCCAAATTTAGTCTTTCAAAACCTTGTGAGTTCTATGAGTCCATAAAATTTGGTTTCACCATTTTTGGAGCTTCCTACACAGAGATATGGAATTTACAAGATTGGGCTAAAAGCTGGAAAATTGTTTCTGTTATTTTCCTAATTTTCAGAGACATTCAAGATTGAAGCATCATTTGGCCAAGCAAATGAGGTCCAATGCCTCTGAACTTTTTACTGGAGTTCAAGCATATTTAGAGTAAGGTTCTGCATATAATTAAGAATTTTCAAATAAACAGAACCCCTGTAATTAATTCCCTAAGTTTTTTCCTTTATTGAATTATTGAGCCAAATCCAGGGATTTTCATAAAAATTGGGATGCACCCCTCACTGAGAGGAATCCTATGAAATTTATTGACAATTTTTTTGGAGGTTCCTACCAAAAGTTATGAACATTTGAATTTTGATGGAAATCTTAACAGAAATTGAGAAAAGTTTAAACTGCTGATAGTGGGACCACCCCTTTTCTTCAACCTCGCGACAGCAGGGGCTCGGGCAGCGGCGCTCTCCGGCGAGGTCCGCCAGACCAACGTTTCCGGCATCCCCTTGGGCTAAATCTCGCCGCTCATTACTTTTAGACCACGGGAAGATCTTTGTTGGGGTCAGCCGAGGCTACCGGCCACCGGAAACCCATCGGCGACGTGCCGTGGCGGCGGCACCACTTCGGCAACATCGAACTCCCTCCACAGTTGCTCATATGGTTCGGTTTTTCTTCCTAGAGCACCATGGTGGAACCCTCATCACCGTCATGAGCTCAAATCAGCTCCAAAAGGGCTGCAAACATGAGTTCATCGGCGACCTTTGGCCAAAACTGGTGGTGGCTCGGAATTTTCGAAGAACAGCGCCAAAACTCGATGTACTTCGATGGTTTTTGATAGGATAGGGCAGTGGAAAGGTTTAGAACATGTTTTTAGCTCGGCCTAAGCTTCAGTGGATTGATCACTATGAATTTTGGATTTTTGTGCGGCTCAGTTCTATGAACACCGAAGCAAATAACATGGAAATTCTCCCTCGGCGATGCATGGGAAGAGGAAAGGTTTGCACGGTCATGTTGAGCACCTGAGGGCGGTCCTTTTTCATGTAGATCGTCAGCCACGAGGAGGCTCGTAGCGTTCAGGCGCCGGGGAACCGAAGGTGTCGAGCGGCGGCCAAACTTGAGGCTGAGTGAGGGAGTGATTGGTTACAAGCGAGGGCCAGCTCACATGGGAAGGCAGTGTGTTGATCACCTCACTCGACGCTGCCACGGCTTAACACGAGGTGGTGCGATGGAGTTTTCACTCGGGCGTGGCGAGCAGGAGGTGGTAACTCTCGGTGAAAACAGAGTAGGTTCATTCCTTCTGTGTATGACATGTGGGGTCCACTTCTCCCCTCTCCCTCTTATCCTCCCAATTCAGTTTAAAATAGCAAATGAGCTCCAAATTTAATAAAAATTGGAGGATAGGCCAAAAGAAATATGAGGAACACAATGGTGCACTCAGATTTGGATTTCAGTGAAGTCGGAATTTGAAACTGAAGTTTAAATTCAAATTCAAATTGCCTCCCGTTTTAATTCCAACAAATAGGAAATCCTTTCCAAATGCTCTGAAAATTCGCCGGGCTACCCATGGATGTGTGGAGAACCAAATTGTGGATTTAGATATCCGTGTTCGGAAATTTTTGCAAGTTAAACTTAGACATGGGGCTCACACCTTTAGATTCAATTGTTTAAATTACCTCTCGTTTTCACGATGTGATTTGCAGCTCCACTTGCTAGAATTTTGGGATTTCACATCCCCCCCTTAAAAAAATCTCGTCCCGAGATTCATAAAGAAGAGATACAGCGGTAGAGAAGGAATTACCGTATATGAGCGGACAGCAAGTCCGGATAGTTTGAACGGAGGTATTCTTCACTCTCCCATTTCGCTTCCTCCGCAGTGTGATTGCTCCATAACACCTTATAAAATAGGAGTATACGATTTCTTGTCGACCGAGACTTTTCATCAATAATCCGGATTGGATGCTCGATATAAGAAAGATCCGGTTGCGTGTCTCGAAATCTTCAGTGCGGACAGCAATGATATTCTTGAGACATTTCCGAAGTTGGGACACGTGAAATATGTCATGCACCCCAGTGAGGTTGGTTGGTAGCTCAAGCCGGTAGGCTACGGGTCCACATTTCTCTGTGATAGCAAATGGACCGATAAACCGGGGAGCGAGCTTCCCTTTTACACCGAATCGATGAACTCCCCTCATTGGAGATACACGGAGATATACATGCTCTCCGATATTGAAGTTCAGTGGTCGACGTTGCTGGTCTGCATAGCTCTTCTATCAAGATTGAGCAGCCTTTAAATTCGCTTGTATGACCCGAACTCGTTCTTCGGCGTCATTGACAAGGTCAATCCTGAATGTCACCCTTCCAACAGATTCGCACCAGTTTAGCGGTGTGCAACATCTCCGGCCATAGAGAGCCTTATATGGTGCCATTTTGATACTCGTCTGATAGCTGTTGTTGTATGAGAATTCCACCAACAGTAAATAAGCATCCCAATTTTTACTGTGGTGGATGGCACACACTCTCAACATATCTTCCAAGACTTGATTCACCCTCTCTGTTTGTCCATCGGTTTGAGTGTGATATGCAGAGCATCTAAGCAATTTTGATCCCAAAGATGCGTGCAGCTGTTTCCAGAAACGAGAAACGTACAGTGCATCACGATCTGAAACTATTGTTCTTGGCACTCCATGCTGGCATAATACCCGTGCAATGTATAACTCCACATATTTCTTGGCATTGAATCCCATATTCACCGGTATGAAGTGTGCTGACTTGTTAATCGGTCAACGATTACCCAAACCGAATCATGCTTCCGAGACGTGAGCGGTAACCCGACAATAAAATCCATACTCACATCTTACCACTTCCATGCCGGAATATTAAGGGGCTGCAGAAATCCTGGTTTCTTCATGTGATCGGCTTCTACCCTTCGACACGTATCGCACTCGGATACGTATTTAGCTATTTTCCGCTTCATCCGTGTCCACCAAAACTTGTTTCTCAAATATTGGTACATCTTGTTGCTGCCTAGATGAATGGAAAATTTTGATAAATGTGCTTTGTCTAATATTTTCTTACAAAGCTTCATGTCCCGCGATACGACTGTACGGTTCCTGAACCATAACGTACCGTTCTCATCTTTCCGCAAGTACTTTACTTATCCTTTGTCTATTCTCTTCCTGATATGTGCCATGCCCTTATCTTTCTTTTGAACCTCTACAATTTCATCTTGAATTGTAGGAATGAGGGTCAGATTAAACAATGAGCCATAGGGAACCAAGCGCAGGCTCGGTTCCTCTTCTTCCATTGAAGCCATGGTTAGGTTATGAACATGTGATTTCTGACTAAGTG
Organism: Neostapfia colusana; assembly: GCA_030760725.1. Lineage (NCBI taxonomy): Eukaryota > Viridiplantae > Streptophyta > Magnoliopsida > Poales > Poaceae > Neostapfia > Neostapfia colusana. Next base: position 42,041,942 of record JASWHV010000013.1, on the reverse strand, counting down.
CATTGGCAACAACATTCGCCTTTCCAGGATGGTAATGAATCTCTATTTTATAGTCTTTAATTAACTCTAACCATCTTCGCTGCCTCATATTTAATTCCTTTTATGTGAAGATGTACTTTAAACTCTTGTGATCAGTGTAGAGGTGAACTAAGTTTCAAAGTAAATAGTGCCTCCACATTTTTAGAGAAAGGACCACAGCAGCTAGCTCAAGGTCATGTGTCGGATAATTCTGCTAATGATTCAAAAGCTGCCGAGATCCATACGCGACCACTCTCCCTTCTTGCATAGGCACGCAGTCAAGGATGATGCCGGATGCATCGCAATAAACATCAAAAGCTTTAGTTATATCGGGCTGCGCCAACACTGGGGCTGTTGTGAGGAGCTTTACCAATGCTTTGAACGCCTCTACACATGCTTAACTCCACACATATTTGTTGTCTTTCTTCAGAAGTTCCGTCATCGGTTTAGAGACCTTGGCGAAATTTGGAATGAATCTACGGTATTAACCCGGTAAACCGGGGAAATTACGGACTTCGTGGACTGACTTTGGTGATTTCCAATTCAGCACTTGACAATCTTGCTCGGGTCAACCGCAATGCCCTCCGCAGAAATAATGTTCCCAAGAAATGGTTTGGTTGATCTAAAACTCGCACTTGCTGAGTTTTGCATATAGCTTGTGACCCCGTAGGCGTTGGAGCACAATATGCAGATGTTTGGCATGTTTTTCCTCCGACTTAGAATATACCATGATATCATCGATGAAGACCATGACGAACTTGTCCAACTCCGGCATGAAGACTGAATTCATCAAGTACATAAAATGAGCCATAGCATTGGTGAGTCTGAATGTGAGGCGGACCCGTCAACCGAGACAGGCCACTCGCCCGAGAATCGCATTGGGTGGTGTCGTGTTGTGCGGCACCCAACAGCACACATATGAGGAACAATGTATTACATAAAACAATAGCGGAAGCTTACAAGTTTTGCTTTGTAAATACTTTACATCAAGTAACTACAGCGGAAGTCTATATCAACTCACGTCGAATAACTAAGAGCACTCGAGATGAAGTCCAGCCCGCGGACTCCTCTCGCTAGCAACACGAAGACAAGCAGCTGGGGCTGGGTTCTCCATGTGTTACCTGACTCGGGAGTCCCCGAGTCTCACTGGATAACCTTCTTTTCAGCATCGTTGTTAACCTGCAAAACCACTTATATAGCAAGCGTGAGCACATAGGCTCAGCAAGTCTGACCCGTCTCTCCTAAACAAGAAACTCTACATGCACGACAGTTACAATTGGGTCGGCTAGATTTGCATAAAGGACTCGCCTAAAGTTGATCCTTAACTTTCAGATTTAAGCCTCCTTGTGCAGACCTTGAGCCGAAAAGCATCGCAACTCCACAATCAAACAAGAAACGCTTTGTTGTGATGCTCCTTGCACATAGTGAAAGTAAACTTTAATGAGCCTATCTCTAATTCAATCATGGTTGCAATACAAGTTATAGCACAGCCTTATCAAGTTCAAAGATAAACAATTCCAGTTGTTACTACATCAAAATGCAGTGGGCAAGTATGCTCATATGACCGCGAGTGACGGTGATTCGAATCAGTACACGCCCGGACTACACGACACGTACACCCGTACTCCGAGTTGCCGGCAGCAACCTCGACTGACGTTGTACGCGGCCACCTTTCCCAAGATCTTCCACATTGGACGCAGTCCAACTGCCCCGAGTACGCAAGCTCCCTCAAGCTACATACCCACTGTGGTATGTTCTTGAGGGAGGTACCTCCTGCTACCCTGACGCCGAAAGCCTAAGGCAGTTGGAAAAGTTCCACTATGGATCTCCCAAGGTACATCGGTTTCCTGGGTCCCATATAGCCAGTATGCGCCCGGTACACAACTCAAACTTGTCCAACAGGGCCAAGCACGGACGGGCCTTAACCGACACAGGCAGGGCTATGCACGCACGGCCTGCAACCTGCTGCATCTAATCCTCTCTGCCCGGTCTCCATTTCTTATGTGTGAACTTTCCTCATCTTCTCTAAATTGGACCCGTTCCAAGTACACCAGCCCTAAACTCGCGAGTAGATTCCAACTACTCGTCTTCTACCGGACCTTTCCTACTAACATTAGCGTAGCCAAATTCCCTCGTGGAGTTGCTATTTACCCTTTCTCTCTTAGGTGTTTCTGGTCATGCAAGTGGGGTTTTCAATATCATCTAGACGTAATGCAATCAATGATGCAAAGCTATGATCTCCACAAATAAAAATGCTTTATAAAACGGTTCAAATGCAAACCGGGGCTTGCCTCTTTTGCAGGTGACTACTGTTACAATCAGTTAGTGATGATCACGTGGAGCTTGATCACTTGTTTTCCTCCCTCCTTGATCTTCACTTCAAGTCCTTCGTACCTTCTTCACGTATATGCTACACGATATGATCATGCATATGTATTTAATTGAAAAGCTTTTGCTCATAAGATCTAATGACAATTTTAAAACTGGAACTTTGTTTAAGAATTTAAAATGACACTGGTGCTAGTGGTTTGGGTTGGGCTTAAACACTAGGATCAAATGTTAAGTGCTTTTCCCACTTAAGTGTTGATCACCTTAAGAGATTACACATGACAGTGGTGATACAGAGCTCTAATGGAGCTGAGAATTTTCTTATGAGTTCCTTGTCAAAAGAAAGTCCTCTGGACCAAATTTTTGCACTTTTCATGGAGTGGTTTATTCAGAATAATTCTCTAAGTGTTTAGTCAAAGATGAATTAATTCTGAGGTAACACTCATGTTCATGTCAAACTCAGGGAACCACAATTTCAGTTATAGTTCATAGAGTCTACATGAATTTTCCTAGGATTTTTGGAGCTAATAATTTCCCAGAACTGAATTTACAAGTTTTGGAAATTCTCTGAAAATGTTTCTGTACTCATTTGAATACAGGAACTTACAATCTGAATTACCCTGATCAATTCAACTCCAAATGAGCTGAAAATTTTACAGGAGTCTAATAACACCCTAAATATTATTCTAGCAAAATTTGAGGATTTTTGGATAAACCAAACTTCCTCTAAAATTCTTTTTCTGAAAAGCTTTAAAGAATTTTCCATAATTAAATAAAGAATTTCATACAAATTGGGTTGCATAATTGGATAGAGTTTGTCAATCTGAATCTAACCCAATTTGAATCACTAAATTTGGAGGTTCCTAGCAAAAGTTATGCTCTTCTAAAGTTTGGGGAAAAATCAGTAATTTGAATAAATCCGGGAAATGTTTAAACCTGACTGTGGGCCACGGGGCACGTGTCAGCTGCTGAGGGAGTGCCACACGGGGTCACAGGGTCATTTCCCGCGCTGTCACAATTGATCCCGCGCCACAGAGTATCCGGCTCGTTTTCCCCGAGTCGCTGACACGCGGGCCCAGGGGGGTCGTCTTCCACCTCTCGCTCCCGCGCGATCCCGCCGCCGGGCTCGCCGGAGAAGCTCCGGGATCAGTCGTCCGGCCATCTCAACTGCTGAAACTCGCCGCCAGCCCCTAATTCAACGTGAGGAACACGCTGGTGGGGTTTGCTCGAGCCGGTAGGGCCCCCAAACTAGCCCACGACGGCGCAACGGTTCGGACGAAGTCCGGCGACGTCGCCCCGACGCCCTAAGCCTTCTAGTCTTCAGTTTCCAAGCTCTAGAGAACCGGCGGGCTCTAAGGAACATCGACATGGGAATACAATGGCTCAGAAACGGTTCTCAATTAGGGTTCACCGTGCACCCGAACCTTTCCGCCATAGCCGCCGTCGTAAAGACTGGAAATACGTCGTGCACAGTGTGTTTCATGCGGGGTTTCAAAAGCAAACTGGTGCGTCCTTACGTCTAGACGGTGTGTGCGAAGTCTCGTGCTGTTTAAACAACAATTGATCGGGAATTTTACAGAATCATACCAGAAGGTTGGTTTTCACCGGCCGGAGAGGATCTTCAAAATTCGCCGTTGAGAGGTCGAGGCAGGCTCTGTGCGTCGGGTGGAAGCTGCACAGAGCGCCTGCGTGTCCAAAGGTGGCCTCGCTTGGTCGTGAATCTTTCTGGAGGAGGCTGTCCACGGGAGCACGTCGCCGCCAGGGTGTTCGGCCGCCGCGGAAACTCAAGGTTCTCGGCGTAGAGGGCACGAACACACTGGGTGATGGCTCGAGGAGGTCGTGGGGGGTTCTGTTGTGTGGTTTTGCCGATCAGCTGGGGGTTGCACGCGAGCTGGGCGGTGGGCGACCGGATTGCTCGAGCGTCGGCCGCTCTGTCCTGTCTCTCGCTTGAGGAGAAGGAAAACAACGCCCGGTCCTCGGTGATAAGGCGAACGGGAGGTCGGGAGAGGGTATAGACGTCCGGTGCAGCCCTCCAGCGTGATAAAACCCAGCAGGAGCTGGCCGCCGGCTGGCCCTCGGTGTCGAGCGGAGGGGAGGCGGCTTCGGCCGTTGCTTCGCGTGGGAGTAAATCAAATGAAGACTGTGGACTTCAGATCTTTTGCAATTTCAGTCCTCCCAATGACATGTGGGTCCCACATGTCAGTCCTCCTTATCCCCTCTAAAATATCTCCCCAGTTTGAATATTGATGGAATTCAATTGTGGAAGTTTAAATCTGATATGGATTTGGATAATTGGGCAAGTTTCGTCCAAATTCAAACATGCATTTGAATTCTTTGTCTTTTAAAGTCCATTTTGCAAAATGGGTTGCAAACTAGTTCCATAAATCATGAAACCTTGCACACCCTATAATTTGGACACAAGGAATTCAAATATGAAATCTGATTTTTATTTTGGCTGCTGCAAATGAGATTTTTAGCACAACAGTTTTGAATTCCATTGTGTTGTTCTCATTTGAATTTTGTTTGAACAAATTGTTCCAAATCTGATTTTTGTTTTCTCACACATATGGGAACTTCCCATCCTTGTTTTAGACCCCTCTAGGGTTCCAAGTTCTCAAATAAATATTTGACTTGTGTGAAGGAAAACCCTCATGTGTGTCATCACATGTGGAAAAGTTTTAACATGTCCCCAATTTCATACATATGAAACCAACTTTTGCAAATAAGTGTTTCTTTGCATCCATAATTTTGGGACCTTTACAGAATGACATGAAGAGATACTCATATAACCCGTATCTTGTCGAGAATGCCGTCTTTGGTATGTCTTCAGCCCGAATTCTGATCTCATGATATCCGGACCGAAGATCCATCTTCGAGAAAACCTTAGCACCCACTAATTGATCGAAAAGCATATCGATACGTGGTAGTGGATACTTGTTCTTGATAGTTACGGCATTTAGCGGACAATAGTCCACACATAGACGCAGAGTCTCGTCTTTTTTCTTGACGAACAGCGCGGAGCATCCCCATGGTGATGAACTTGGTCGAATAAAGCCTTTGCTTAACAAGTCATTCAGCTGCTCTTTCAGCTCCACAAGTTCCTGCGGTGTCATTTTATACGGCCTCTAAGAGATGGGTGTGGTTACTGGTGCTAGTTCAATATTGAACTCCACTTCACGTTCGGGCAGCATGCCTGGTAGATCCTCGGGAAACACGTCCAGATATTCCCGGACCACTGGAATGTCCTCCAGATTCTTGGCTTCAACGGTGTGTACAGCAGTAACTTCCGGTGTAACATTTCTCACAATCAACGTGTGTTGCCCGTGCTTCTTTGAATTCAGCTGCACCGTTTGTGAACTCATATCAAAGATAGCTTGGTGATGTTTTAACCAAGCCATTCCAAAGATGATGTCAATCCGCAAGCCTTCCAGGATGATAAGGGTAGTGGGATATATCCGCCCATCCAAACATATAGGCGTTCGAGCAAAGATTCTGCCCGCTGTCCTACTACCTCCCGGTGAATTAATCTGATACGATGAGGCCAAGGTGGTTCATGGTATTTGGTGCTTAACCCCATAATCTTTGCTGATAAAATCATGTGTGGAATCCAAGTCGAACAACACGAACGTGGGCTGATCCATTGGCTGAACATACCCGCAAACATGGGTTCTACCACGGGAACATCTTCAACTGCCATATAGTTTACATTTCCCACTTTCAGTGCTGTCCTCCTTGTCTGACCATGGAATTTATTTGCAGCTTTAGATGACATGTGACTGCTTCTTTGCTGGGTCACTTGACCCACCCTAGGAATATGCTCTACGTCGCTACAAGTACCGTATGATGCGAGCTCAGGATCTTCACAATATGGAAGTGGTTGATATACTTGTGCACTTTGCTGAGGTGGGGGTGCACAAATACTCATTTGCTGCTGCTGCAGCAGTGGCCGAACATCCATGGTTGAATATGGACAGAATTGGATCTGTGGTGGTCCGTCAAAAGACTGAATTTCCACTCCGGATGGTAAGCAATATATCCGTACTTGCCGGTGATAAGCTTCTCTTACTCTTACTTTGCTTATGCTGGAGTTCAGATATTTCTTGAATCATAGCGGCATTGACTAACTTGCTATAATTTCCTTTATTGAATAGTGCCACTTTCGCCCGAAGCTCCATATTGAGGCCTCACAAAAAGTACTGACACTTAATCGTCTCCTTATCTACATAAGCGTATGCATATTGTACTAAACGGTTTAATTCCGTAAAGTACTCCATAAACCTCATCCCTTCTTGCTTGAGTTCATAGAACTCTTCAACTCTTGTTTGGACGATGCCCTCACAGATATGACGTGCACAGAAAGCATCACGAAACTCCATCCACGTCACATGATGGCCTTCCGCGATTTTAGCAAGATACTCAGACCACCAAGCCCCAGCAGATCCATGAAGTTGCTGAGCGGAAAATAAACCCTTCTCATATTCATCACACTGGAGCATTCCCAATTTAGATTCAATCACCCGGAGCCAATGATCTGCCTCCAAGGCTTCTTTAGCTTCCGAGAATACCGGTGGTTGTCTTGCTAGAAAATCCAGATAACTATTCAGTGTGGGATCACGCTGTAAGGTTTCTTGTTGGATGCCTTGCTGCACCAACATCTCAAGAGACTCAGCCATTCTGCCAGTCCGGTTGATGATGGCGGTGATCGTCGCTGCGACGAATCATTTCCATCCCGGCTGGAACCACCAACCTCATAACCGGAATGAGTATGATCCATACTGCAAGAGAGCAATTTATGGTTAATATCCAAGATTGTACTCAACTTGAACTCAAAATTATTAACCGCAAAAGCATCGCATCAACAGTGCAGCATCCATGAAATGGAACAAGGTTTTGACAATTCTAAAATATAACCAATGATTGCTCAAGTTTGTCGGACTCCTAAATAAAAAACAAGGGATGATGAAAGATAACTAATGAATATGTCATAGAACTTAGAGAAGTATAAAAACCTTCAGATCCACAAGTCTCAAGTTACATGGGCAATGAGCAATGCTCTGTTCAGAATGACCATTTGGCCTTAATCCAAGAATTTGATTATGAAAATGGCAGTTTCATGTCTCCCGTTGGATATCACAGTTATAGATAACTTCAATATATTTCCAACGAGTATTTATTTTCCTTCATATCAATTCTGCATCAGGAGTTCTGTTATTTCAAAGTTGACAGAAATCTGGAACAATTTTGACAGCACCTCCTCTGAATGTGTCTGTTTTGTCCGCAAGATTTCATAAAGTTCTACCCTAAATCTGTAGAAACTTTGAACTACAAAGTCGTATCATATGTCAAAAGATTTCCAACCGTGTCTTACATGACACTTGGAAATTTTTTCTACAAGAAGTTATGGTCGAAATACAGAAAATTCCAGAGAGCATTTTTGGTCTGCCCTGTTTTCGGACAGTTAACACTCATCTGAGTTTTTCAGCCATTTTGAAGGAGATTCTATTCTGGCGTTCTACAGAAAAGTTATAGAAGACTTCAAAAACTTTCTATAAATGTACCCCTAACCTCCATTGGTTCAACCAATCAAAAGTTATGCCTGTTCAAGTTCAGCAAAAATTCTGCTGAAAACAGGGGAGATGGTTTCTATGTCTTTGAGAATGAATCTATACCCCCAATTGACTCTTAGTTCAATATAGGAGTTCATTAACCCCTAATGGAATCCTAGACTCCAAATTTAATCTTTTCTTTTAAAACTTCCTTTTTCATGCAGTTAAGAACATATCATGGTACTACGTTTCCTTATCAAATCAAAAATCCTAACCAGTGTTACACCGGCATATACGTCTCAAGGGGTGGCACTGAAAGGATCACTCACACACGTCTTCTACATGCAATATGCTACTCGTGGTTATGGTACCTGCATAAAAACAATCAATAATGAAGCACACAAGAGGTTTTCCATTTCAGGCAGGTCCATGTCATAGTAAAAACATACGCCCCGTATCATTGCCATAGGGGCCATCCTTGAGTCAAGTCACGTCTCAAGGTACATGGTCGCGTTTTCACACTACACGACGCGGAACCCGAGTAGAGCGTGGTGGGTTGTCACGGTTGGGAATTTTATTAACCCAACGGATACCACCTACTACCCTGCAGGGCACGCCGATGGCAAGTGCTGTGTATGTCCTCCTAGGCTATTTCCAAAAGAACACACTATCGCGTTACCGACCACAAGATGGGGTTTACACTATCATGCCTAATGCACGCCAGGGACCAGCGTTTCATATGAACTCTAGAACATGAAGAGTTAAAGAGTTTCATATTAACCTCTCACACCAAGCTGTGAGACCTATACCCTGAACCACTTTCCTCGTCAGGGGAGCTAACCGAAATTGATTTGCTTTCGGTGGCGTTCCTTACCATTCTTACCTCCACGTAGGTGCGTCGTTACAGAATTGAAATACTGAATAATAACACACTGTTAGCTTTCCACCTTAAGTAACTATGACTTTAATAGTCCTTATGTGGGCATATTATATGTTTCTCACTCGTATACTTCTAAGTTTTCAAAAATACACTCTTTTCATGCGTGCTATTCCCAATGTGGCTCTGCTACCTCGCCTGTGGGAAACCCCTTCTGGGATCCACAATCCAGGATACACATTGGTGGTGCCGTGCGATGCGGCACCCAACAGCATAAATGAAAAGAAACCAAAATATACAAAGTCATTTATTTCTCTATATAGTGTCATTTACAACATAATGTACCACGAAGGCACACGCAGCAGAATATACATACACACGTACTCTCGGTCCTAACTATGCAAAAGAGAAGACATCCAGCCTGCGTATGCTTCTTACTAGTATCAACAAAGGTGAGTGCAGCGGCAGGGTTTCCGGTGAGTCTCCAGTATCTCCACGAACAACCATCTTCATAGCAAATTTTTTATTACCTACAAAACACTAATAATGCAGCCGTGAGCACGATGGCTCAGCAAGACTTAACAAACACTCCTAAACGTGAAACTCTACATGCAGGGATTCATAATATAGGAACACGATGGCTACATTCATAAAGACACACCTACATGTTAATCCTTACTTTCAGTTTTATAGTATCAGATTAAGATGCCTTAGGCAGCCCTCACATCGGAAGTCCACAATCAAACAAGAAACGCTTTCCTCCGATGTGGTTATGGCCAAAGTGGAAGATAAACTTAGTGAGCTCTACAACTATAGCATACATGGTTTGCAATATAATGAACTTAAGAACTTCACAACAGCAATGATTCATCTCACTTCATCTAGAAGTAATTAGTACGTCACAACTCAGTGAACAAGTGGTACTCATATAACCTCGAGGGACAGTGATTCGAATCAGGACACACCCGGAACACACGACACATACACCCGCCTCGAAAGACACAAGAACTCTTTCTTATGTTGTATGCAGCAACCTTTCACACGTCACTTCAATACCGAACCAGTTCTACCGACCCATCAGAAGGTCAACTACCCGGAACACGTCCAAGTTGCTATGCTAGTGGGTTTACACCTCTGACACCAACCCCCAAAGGACGGAGGTATAAGTTTCGACACGAGAGTACCCGAGTTACATCGGTTTCCTAGACCCCATAATTCCAGTATGCATCCGGTACTGTTCAAACTTGCTCAACAGGGCTGCATTTTCTTCGGTCCTTAACCGACACAAATAGAGCTACGGCAACACAGGCCCAACATCCTGCTGCTCCTACTCACTGCTCGGTCTCATTTTCCATTCCAGGAATTTCATCTCTAGAATCATAACCCGTTGAACCAAAATCCTAGCCTCGCGAGTAGCTTCCAACTACCTGACTTGTACCGATTCCTATGCAACTTATGCCTAGCATAAACTACACGAAGTTAACCTGTTCTACCCTTTAACTCCAAGGGTTTGTGGGTCATGCATTCGGAGTATCAATCACCTTGACCAAATGCACAATACATAATAGACAAATAAAAGTGATACAATGTAAAATATAACTAAAAGCTGTTAAATGCAAACCGGGGCTTGCCTTATGTTGCTGCAGGTTGATTCTAAATTTAAGTCAGTAGCTTGGCAACGATTTACGCCTCAACTTGCTGCTCCGAGTCGATTTCCTCGTCGAACTCCTTCGTCGTGTTTCCTACCGATATGAATATGCACAGTTTTATGTTGCAAGTAAAGACATTATAAAACAAAAGTGTTTTATGACTTAAGAATGGTTTAGACCAACTTTTAAGTGAGAAATGAACTCTGTCATGGACAGAAACAGAGGAGAACCTTATGTGACACCCCGTTCCGAAAATAGAACCAAGTGAATGCATATGTGTGCCAAGGATGTTCATCACACATACACATGTAATCAACAAACTGAATTCAGAATATAACCACTAATAAATAATGTTTAAGTACTTTATTACAATGACTCAATGTCTCACTCATGAATATCTAACTTATTCTTGCAGCGGAAGACTCTAAACGACAGCGGAAATAACTACACAGAAGGCTCCAACTTCAACTCCACAGGCATGTTGACGGTAGTTCGCACGCCTAGTACTCCACATGGTCCTCGAAGTACTCTTCTCCTGTAGCTGATGTTTATGTGGTAATGCAAGGGTGAGTACATGTCGTACTCAGCAAGTGCGGTAAAAGTATGACATGTAGCTTACAACAAGGTAGGCAATAAAAGGCTCATTGCAGCAAACAAATTTTATTTCACAAACATGGTAAAAACAGCAACTGTTTCTAGGTGAATTAAATCCAAACATAACCAAGTAAAACAGCAATATTCCTTCACCATAATTCACCATTTATCAAGTCTCAACCAGCCATTAATCTTTCTCAAGTTCATCTCATGCTCATAAATATTCATAACCATCTCATATTCATATAACCAAATTCCGGCAAGGGGGGGAACTTGGTGACTTGGCAGAAAGGAAGGGGGCTTGGCAGCAGGGGGGGATGTCCAAAATAGAGAGGAGTCGGCCAAGGGGGTGGGGGTTATATTTATAAGGGAAAAAAGAGGAGTCCTACTCCAATTGGAGCTCAAATAAGGGTCCAACTTAACTTTGGATCTCAACAAACTTATCTTTTCAGTTAGGTGCGGCAGCCTTGGGGATTTTATCCCCCCAAACGTGGGGAAAATTCCCCTTTTGTGGAATTGGGTAATTTGGAAATTTTGGGGAAATTTGGGGAAATTTGGGAATGGCTTATTTCAGCTATCTTTTTCTCATTCCTCACCATTTCTATGTCACTTGCTCTATTTCTACATTCCCCTCTCCATTTCTATGTCCCATTCTCCATTTCTACATTCCCCTCTCCATTTCTATGTCCCATTCTCCATTTCTACATTCCCCTCTCCATTTCTATGTCCCATTCTCCATTTCTACGTTGCCCTTCTCCATTTCTATGCCCCATTCTCCATTTCTATATTCCCTTCTCCATTTCTGTGTTTTTTTCCTACATTTCTATGGTTCCTTCCTCCATTTCTATGGTTCTTTCTCCATTTCTATGGTTCCTTCCCCCCATTTCTATGGTTCTTTCTCCATTTCTATAGTTCTTTCTCCATTTCTATGGTTCTTTTCTCCATTTCTATAGTTCTTTCTCCATTTCTATAGTTTTTTCCCCATTTCTACTTCTTTTATAATGTTTATCTACATGAAAAATGTATGCAATGGATGGAAATGAATTTTAGGGTGTTACACTTTAGGTGGGCAGTGGATGTTTGTTGGAGAAAAATTCAAAGAGCTATTTAGTATACATAAATATAAACTGGAAAGAAATAGCAGAAACTGGACAATATTACCTCAACTTGTTCTGAAATTTTTACAGTGGTCCATAGATCATAAAGAGGTATGGCTTGCTAAATTTCAGACAAAGTTGATGTAATATGTGGCCTAAGGAATTTTCTTAGTTATTGGCTTCTCTGAGTTTTTATGAAACTAAGGCTTTGGCATGCTCCAAATTTAGTTTTTCAGAATCTTGGGAGTCTTATGAGTCCATAGAATTTTGTTTCACCATTTTTGGAGCTTCCTACATAGAGATATGGAATTTACAAGATTGGACAAAAAGCTGGAAAATTGTTTCTGTTATTTCTCCTAATTTTTAGACATTCAAAATTGAATCATCATTTGGCCTAGCACATGAGGTCCAATGCCTCTGAAATTTTTACTGTAGTTTAAGCATATTTAGAGGAATGTTCTGCCCAAAATTGGGAATTTTCAAATAAACAGAACTCCTGTAATTAAGTCCCTAAAATTTTCCTGAATCAAATTATTGAGCCAAATCCAGGGATTTTCATAAAAATTGGGATGCACCCCTATATAGTACTCACTGAGAGGAATCCAATGAAATTCATTTGACAATTTTCGGAGGTTCCTACCAAAAGTTATGAGCATTTGAATTTTTGATGGAACTCTGAACCAAAATTGAGAAAAGTTTAAACTGCTGACAGTGAGACCCACCCCTTTTCTTCAACCTCGCCACAGCAGGGGCTCGGGCGGCGGCACTCTCCGGCGAGGTCCACCGGACCAACGTTTCTGGCCTCCCCATGGGCTAAATCTAGCCGCTCCTTACTTTTGGACCACGGGAAGCTCGTTTTTGGGGTCGGCCGAGGCTACCGGCCACCAGAAACCCATTGGCGACGGGCTGCGGCAACGGCACCACTTCGGCGACATCGGACTCCCTCAACATTGGCTCAAATACTTCGGTTTTTCTTCCTAGAGCACTGTGGTGGAACCCTCATCACCGTCATGAGCTCAAATCAGCTCCAAAAGGGCTTCAAACATGAGTTCATTGGCGACCTAGGGCCAAAACCAGCGGCGGCTCGGAATTTTCGAAGAACAGCGCCAAAACTCGATGAATTTTGATGGTTTTTTATCCTAGAGGGGCGTGGGAAGGTCTAAAACATGTTTGTAGCTCGGCCTAAGCTTCGGTGGATTGATCACTATGAATTTCGGATTTTTGTGCGGCCCGGTTTTATGAACACCGAAGCAAATAACGGGGAAATTCTCCGTCGGCGATGCATGAGAAGAGGAAAGGTTTGCACGGTCGTTTTGAGCACCTGAGGGCGGTCCTTTATCGTGTAGATTGTTGGCCATGAGGAGGCTCGTAGCGTTCGGGCACCGGGGAACCGAAGGTGTTGAGCGGCGGCCAAACTTGAGGATGAGCGAGGGAGTGATTGGGGACAAGCGAGGGCCGGCTCACGTGGGAAGGCAACGTCTGGATCACCTCGCTCGACGCTGCCACGGCTTAGCACGAGGTGGTGCGGTGGAGTTTTCGCTCGGGTGCGGATAGCAGGAGGTGGCGGCTCTCGGTGAAAACAGAGTCGGTTCATTTCTTCTGTGTATGACATGTGGGGTCCACTTCTCCCCTCTCCCTCTTATGCTCCCAATTCGGTTTAAAATAGCAAATGAGCTCCAAATTTGATAAAAATTGGAGGATAGGACAAAAGAAATATGAGGTACACAATAGTTGTAAAAGCCCAAGAAATTGACTTGTAAAAAAATTGTTCATCACCTCACAACACCACAGCCCATGTGGTGGATATCTCATGAACACTTGTGAAGAGCAAGTAAACACCATCAGAAGGGTGATTAGAGGGGAAAGCCCTAACTTCAAAAAGTAGAAGTCATACACATAAACATGAAAGGTTGAGCTCACCACTAGACCTTAAATAGTTTTGGAAAGGCTCAGGCCAAATTTCACGCAAATCCAATACTTTTTGAGGCACTTTTGGGGACATTTGAATAAGGGGCCAAATTGAATGCAAATTCAAATTTGCAGCCACTTTCATCACTTGAATTCAAAAGTTCACTTCATTTTCAAACTCAGCACATTTTTCTAAGTTAGCCCACCAATTTTCATCCTCATTGGAGTTCATCTTGTCGGGAGCTAAATTTGAAATAATTCAGACTGAATTTGAATTTCAAATTCAAATGGGCAGCAAATTTAGCCCAAACTAATTTCAGTTGAGGAAATCAAATTCAAACCATAACTTTATGGCTAAGTCTTTCATTCAATTGTGAGTAGCTGAGATCTTTTCAGTGAAAACAGAAAAGAATTAGAGGGGAGGGACCCACTTGTAAGTAGCTTTCACACAGTAGTCTTCTCGGCTTGATCTTTCACTCGACCGAAGCTTCGCGCGCCAGCTCTCCAGCTCCGGTGCTCGACCGCCTTTGCTGTCTCCACCTCCTGCTCGAGGGAAACGCCGAGTGCAGCACGTGATCAGCATGCTGGGCCACGTGAATCTTCACTCCCTTCTACACCGTCTCCCTCGTGCACCGAAGCACAAACTCGCACCAGCGCCGACCACCTCTGCTTCCCGGTGTCCGAGAGCTAGAAGCCGTTTCATGCCCGATGAGCTACACGAAAAAGGTCTGCACCAAGGTGCTTAACACGCTCGTGCCGACCGCTCCTCCTTTCATGCTTCGCCGGGGTAGAATTTGTCCGGTTATCCATTCGGTGTTCAAAGAACCGAATAGTTCAAAACACTGAAATTCGTAATGGGTATTCCACCACCAAAGATTCTGAGCTACACATACGTTCTGCACTTGTCCACGGCAACCTGGGATCAAAAACCGGCGAAAACCATAGACTAAGGTTGCTGTTCTTCAAAAATTTCCGAGTCACCGCCGTTTTAGCCGTAGGTCGACGGTGAGGTCCTAGTTGCGTCCATTTTCACGAGGATCAGTGCTCATAGCCGTGATCAGCAAGTCTCAGTGGAGCTCTCTGAGCAAAACCGCGTCGAAAAAGGTGTAGAGAACACCGAGTTTGACATCGCCGATGACCTCCCGGCCGCTGTCACCGTCGCGAGCACTGTTCTGGCCATCGCCGAGCTTCGGTGACTGCACCAACGTGTTCCTCAGCCGGAAATGTGCACAGGCGGCGAGTTTCGTCGATGTTCGGGCAGCAGAACGCTCGGCGGCGAGCTCTCCGGCGAAGGTGGCGGCGGTGAGCCGAGGAAGCGTGAGGTAGACGAAGCTCCGCGGGCCCCACGTGTCGGCCTCTGTTAAAACAGTGCGGGATCTATTGTGGCCCCAGGATTTCGTGTGACTACGCGGGAGACTCTGTGGACCCCCATATGGTTTGGCTCTGGTGCTGACACGTAGCCCGGGGACCCCACCAGCCGGTTTAAACTTTTATTTGAATTTCAGACTCTGGTTCAAACTTCAACTAGATATAACTTTTGCTAGGAAGCTCCAAATTTAGTGAACTAAATTTCGTTGAATTCAGATTTTTTAGTACTATCCAGAAAAACAAATTTAAGCTCATGAAAATTAATAGTGTTCCACAATTAATTCCCTAAATTTTGAACTGTTGGGAATTTTAGCTGGAGAATTACTTTATGAAGAATTCTGAAATTTGGCTGGGAGGTTCATTGGAAAATCCTTGAGTTACAGCAAAAATTTCAGACCCATTGTAACACCCCAAAATTCTGTTAAGAGGGGAATTTAAAAATTTTGGACGTACTGCATGTGGTGCAGAAATTCAAATTCAAATTGGAATTCAAATTCAAATCAAAACAGAAAAGAAATGGAAAAAAAAATGAAAAAGAACCCCCCCGGCCAGTGGGCCGAAACCCACCAGCCGGCCCACCATACCCCCCCCTGCGCCAGCCCACAGCCGCGCCCCTCTCCCTCTCGCTGACACGCGGGGCCCGCGTGTCATCCCCCACCTCTCGATCGCGCCAACTACCCGGACTCCTCCGCGCGCCCGAATCCAAACTACCCCGAAACCTGCGTCCCCCAGCCGAATTCTGGTCCCGGACGACTCCGGCTCGATCCCAACAGACCCGCCGCCCTCCCCCGTCTATATAAACGCCGGCATCGTCCTGTTCCCCCCCCCCATCGGCTGTTTTTCCGCCGGTGAGAACCAAAGCTTCTCCGGCTATTTTCTCTCGATTTTTGCTCGGGTTTTCTGATCTAACGCGTCAATTGTGTCCCACCGCCTCCGGGGAGTCACGCAGGTGCAGAAAACTCGGTGGTTTGCGCTCTAGGCACAGCTCCGATGAGCACCGCAGCGGTTCCACCTCGGACCTCGACGCCGACCGCCTTCCAGGGCCTCCGAGCTCAAGAAAAACCCGGAGGTGAGATCCCCGACCTCCCCTCTACCGTTCTATGCCATGAAATCCCAGTTTTAGGAGGTATAGACGAAGATCCGAAGTTTTCCGGCGAGATCGCCGCCTCCCGCCGCCACGCGCCGCCGGGCAGCGCCGCCCGCGCACGGTCAGGGCGACGTGGCCGCTTGTGCGCCGTCTATTTTAAATCGCACGGTAGAATTAAAACCCGCGCGTACCGGTTCGGCGATCTAATCTGAGCCGTCTGTTTTAAATCGGACGGTCCACATCAGCCCCGCGTTATAAAGGCCGGGATCATTACGCGCTGCCCCCTGGGGATCTCGAAAAACACGAGCTAGCCCCCGGAAACTTCTGATCTAGCCCATGGAACTTCAGAAATTCGTGTAAATTCATTTAAAAATCAGTTTTAGCCCCTGGACTTAATAAAAATTAGGAAAACCCCTCTGTTATGTGTAGTTAGACCCCTGGAAATTTATGAAATAATAAATTAGACCCTGTAGTAGGGTGAATTTACCTTTTTGACCCTATATGATATTAAATTCAGAAAATTGAATATGGGATTTGGATTTAAATTTAAAAGGTGAGGCAAACACATTGCAAATTCAAGTTTAAACTTTCCCGGCACTTGGAAAACTTTAGAATGAACTAAAAATAAATTTTAGGCTGAAATAAAATCTGCTTAAGTGTAGTTCATATTTATTAGATCTAGAAACACATTTTTAGGCTAGGAAATAATTCTGAAAACTGATAAAATAAATTTAATTTAGTTCACATCAGAGGAGAAGTTCAAAGGTGTATTATTTAATATTTTAGATCAGAACCTATTCTGTTTAGATGATAAGTCCTACTATTTAAGATTTAAAACTCAATTTTAGGCATAGAAAATAAATCTGGAAAATAAAGGAAAATAGGTATGCATAACTAGAAAATAATAAATGAAGTCTCCAAATCCAAAGACTTCAGTTTGGGATTTGGTAGAAGGTCTGAAAACCCATTTGGAATAGGGAATTACTTTCCATGCAAGCTTTGTAGCTAAAGAGTGTATTAAAGAATTTGTTTAAATTGGAAATTTATATATATAGTGTGCAAACAGAAATCTGAATACAAAAGTTAGAAATCATATACATATGCTTAAAAGTGCATGTAGGCAAAAAATCAACACATCTAGGACAACCACAACACTTAGTAATGTGAATGACCTTCATAGGTATGTATGTGTGGTTTGTATGAAGTGAAAGTGTGAACCATGTCTTATGGATTGTTGTTTTCTTTTGCTATGTGTATGGGCATGAGTAGAGCCTGCCCCAGAGCAAGTTCTCCCCTTCCAAGACAAGGACTTTCCATTCCCAGAGCAGCAGGAAGAAGGCAAGTGTCCTTGACCACTTTGATCCTATGCTAGGATGTGTAGATAGAATTATTTGCATTGTCAATTGAAATATGAAACCCATGCTAGGAAGTTTCCCTAGAATTGCATTACCTTGTTTCCTTGTAGCTTGGGTTGGGATTTATTTTATCATGTCATTTATTTATATGCTTAGCCATGCTTAGAATGGGATAATTGGGATATGGGATCATCAATTTATTTACCTTACTCTTCAATGAGATATTATGAGTTATGTAGAGGTAGGGATCGAGGCAAGTTGGATGATTTGGTTGGTGCTAGGTGCACGAGACTCGGGTTTGTGTTTAGTACTTGCCTGGATCCTAAGGACCGGTTCATGGAGCATGTAACCTAGCTTTACCGTGCCAACCACATGCTGAGATGGGGCAGCTTGGCCAATTAATTAGATGTATCCCCGGCGTAGTATGGGTGTGTTGGATGGTGCGGGGAATAGGTGTCAGCTGGACTACCATATGAACCGCAAGGCTCAAGAGGGGGCCACTGCAGCGGTGTTGGAGCCTCTTGTATGCTGTTAGGGATGAAACCTCAGTGGGCCCACGCTCATCGGGAATCCCTTTGTAAAGGCTTCGTAGTGATCTCCTGGCTACACACCTGGGAAGTGTGAATGTGGTTCATGGCCACTGGCATAATGGAGGTTCTTTTAGTCCACCCGGCAACGGTGGATGAAATCACTACATGTGGGTACAGTGGTGCAAACTCTGCAGAGTCAAAACTGTCATGACAGCCATGCTCACGGTCAAGAGCGGCTTGGACTTATTCATTATTAGAGGATTGATGGCTTTGGAAGTTGAGGATGTTAAGCGGGGAGCTTAACATTGGAATTGATGTTATGGTTATTTGATGATGGGTTGGGAGATTGGGACCATTTCACCTATGTAGTAATGTAGGTGCTTAATAGCTAAGGTGATAGGTATTAACTGCGTAGTGCTTTAACCATAAGTTCAACCTCTCCTTGCTCTAGCCATGCATGACATAACTTTCCCACACTTGCTGAGTACCAACGGTACTCAAACTTGCATATTTGTTGGTTTAAATTGCTGCTCAGGTCAAGGGGATGAGGTGGTGTTCAATGACCAAGACTTTGGACCCGAGGAAGGATTCTAGGTTCATGGAGTCCCCCGGGCAACGCCTGTGACGGAGCCCACAAGATTTATATTCCGCTACTGTTTTGTTTACATATTATGAACTTATTATCGTCCATCGAGACGCATGCTATATAAGACTTATTTATATTCGACATCTGGCTTGTAATAAATGATGCTTCACTATTTGTCATCACATGTATGAGAAAATGATCCTGGCATACAAGTGATATTCACTCGATTGTTCTTCGGAGAAACCGGGTGTAAAAGAAGTGGTATCAGAGCCAAGGTTGCCCGTAGGAACGTGGACCTAGGTAGAAATGGACGTATTTAAGGACCCTATTTTCTTAAAACTATTTTACAAAGGTGTGGGTTGAAAGTGTTATTTAAAGGGCGTCACTTTATTCATCTTGCCCCAACATCTATTCAAAATACAATTTTTGTTTAACTCTTATCTTACTAAATTTTAAAATGCTTTATGTTTTAGATGGTTCGCATGATCCACACCGCCCACAAGTCCACCGGAGGGAGAGTTCCTGTATTTGCCCTTGCCTTGAGAGAGGAGAACCATCCGATGACGTACCACTCCTATGGGTTGGCAGTAGGAGGCTTGTTGCGCCGTCTACGGCGTATGCTCCATGCTGCCGGCAATACGGGCAAGCTAATCATACACTACAGCTCCACTCGGACCATCCGTGAGAAGCGGGAAGAATGGAGTTCAGAAATGAGGATTATCCATGAAAATCAGCTTCTCAAGATCCACCGCTCTCCAGCTTGTCGAGCGACACAGGTCGATGCCGAGAAGGATGTCACCTGGGAGGCCATCACCTGCCAAAGTTACATCTACCGTCGCCACCTAGACAGGACTGAGTACATGTATGTCCTCCAGCGTGAGAGTGGTACCGCGGAGTACAAGTACCCGCCAGTGCAGCAGGGGACTTCCCATGAGCACATGGACCTGTGCTTGGAGGATGCTGCTATGCTCAGCACTCGACTGCAGGAGTGTCAGCGGGAGCTTCAGGATGTTCGTGACACCCTGAAGGAGACTGAGGCATTGCTTCGCGCCAGCTTGAGGGCGAGAGAAAGAGGAGATGGGAATGAATTGTGTGTCACCGTGAATGACACATGGACTCCTGACTCCCCAGACCGCCGGGCGAGCAGGCGTCGCCGCACTTCTCCGCCTGCAGTTTCCCCTCCCAAAGCGGAGTCAGAGGGCAGCCGCAATAATGAGGAAGATCCCGAGGAGCCAGCTAAGTGATATGAGTCGTGTAGAGTCCTTTCCCATAGTTCAGCAGGTTATCGAGTAGGCGATTCAATACCTTAGTTAATTGTGTGTTAATGTTTGGAGTGTGATGTGAGTTGTGGAAGCCATGGGCATTTGTCCACAACCTCGTCTTCAGGTTGTTTTACTTTGATGTGTGAACCCCTATGAATTAAGAGTGCATTTATTTTCGCGTGAGACGTGAAACCCTCAGAAAATATAAATATAATAAGGCCTCAAAATTTTAAGTTTAAACGAGCAAATTGGTAAGTTTCTTGCCAATTTACACATTGCAACCCTGTTGTTTGATTCTGGTGCTACCCACTTATTCATTGCTCAAGGGTTTGTTAATAAGCATGATCTAGCTACAACTCAAATGGACCATATGCTAGCAGTAAACTCTCCAGGGGGAGAGATAAGGACAAGACAAGTGTGTCCCAAGATCAATCTAGACATTAATGGGGTAGTATTTACTACCAACCTCATAGTGATAGATTCACAAGGGATAGATATTATTTTGGGTAAGGATTGGTTGACCAAACATAAAGGAATCATCCATTGTTCGACAAGAACGGTGGAACTAACTCACCCTAGTGGCACAAGAGTAATGTTCATAACCATACAAGAGCCTAGGAGGGACATTAAACTCAATCAAGTTGAGGTGGAAGTGGAGGAGATCAGGATCATCAGGGAATATCCAGATGTTTTTCCGGAGGAGTTGCCGGGTATGCCCCCCAATCGTGAAGTGGAATTCGCGATTGAGCTAGTGCCTGGAACAACTCCGATATACAAGAGGCCTTATCGGATGGACTCTAAACAGCTAGAAGAACTCAAGGAACATTTAATAGAGTTGACAGAGAAGGGGTACATTCGTCCTAGTTCCTCACCATGGGGAGCTCCAGTAATATTTGTGCCCAAGAAGGACGGAACCCAAAGGTTGTGCGTAGACTACCGTGCGTTGAATGAAGTAACCATCAAGAACAAGTGCCCATTACCCCGCTTTGAAGACTTGTTTGATCAGTTGAGGGGAGCTTGTGTGTTCTCGAAAATTGATCTCAGGTCGGGATACCACCAACTTAAGATAAGGCAAACTGATATTCCAAAGACACCTTTCGTATCTCGGTACGGACTGTATGAATACACCGTCATGCCTTTCAGGCTAACTAATGCCCCGACATACTTCATGTATCTCATGAACAAGGTATTCATGGAATATCTGGAGAAATTTGTGGTGGTTTTCATTGATGACATTCTCGTCTTTTCCAAAGATGAAGAAGAACATGAGAGGCATTTAAGGTTGGTGTTGCAAAAGCTGAGAGAACACTAACTATATGCCAAGCTGAGCAAGTGTGAATTTTGGTTGAAGAGAGTTCCCTTCTTAGGACATATAATCTCGGAGGGAGGAATATCCGTAGATCCCGCCAATATGGAGGATGTACAGAAGTGGAAGACCCCTGAGAATGTCGGGGAAGTTCGAAGCTTTTTAGGATTGGCTGGGTATTATCGAAGGTTTATCGAGGGATTCTCCAAGATTTCAAGACCCCTCACCAAATTGGAGAAGGGAATCACATTCACATGGACACCGAAGTGCGAGACGAATTTTCAAGAGCTGAAGAAAAGATTGACAACAACCCCAGTGCTAGTTATGCCAGATATGCAGAAGAACTTTTCGGTGTACTGCGATGCCTCTGGAAAGGGGTTGGGATGTGTTCTCATGCAAGAGGGGCATGTTGTGGCTTATGTGTCCCGGCAGCTCCGGAAACACGAGAACTATCCTACACATGACCTCGAACTAGCCACAGTGGTACACGCGTTGAAGATTTGGCGGCACTACTTGATGGGGAAAAGGACAGTGATATATACGGATCATAAGAGCTTAAAGTATATTTTCACACAGCCAGATCTCAACCTCAGACAAAGGAGATGGTTAGAGCTAATCAACGACTTTGATGTGGGCATCCACTATCATCCTGGGAAAGCGAACGTCGTGGCAGATGCTTTAAGTTGGAAGGTGCAGGTCAATAGGTTGAGCTTGAAGGACACGCCTGCAGAATTGAAGGAAGATGTTATAAAACTCAATCTATGTCTGGTGAATAGTGGTAAGGCCATCGCCATGGAAGTGGACTCCACATTAGAGCAAGATATACGCAACGGTCAAAAGACTGATGAGAAGATACAAGAAATCAGAGAACTCATCAAGGATAATAAAGCCCCTGGTTTCAGAGAGGATGAACAAGGTACGGTGTGGCACGGGAAAATAATCCGTGTGCCTGAAGTGAAGGAGATCCGTGAATTGATTTTGATGGAGGCTCATGATTCCGACTATTCCATTCATCCTGGAAGTACTAAGATGTATCATGACCTCAAGAGCAGATATTGGTGGTATGGAATGAAGCGAGATGTCGCGGAACATGTTGCCCTATGTGACACATGTCAGTTGGTGAAAGCGGAACATCAACGACCCGCGGGATTATTGCAACCACTCAAAGTGCCTGAATGGAAATGGGAAGAAATCAGTATGGATTTCATAGTGGGACTGCCTAGGACCCAGTTGGGATATGATTCGATATGGGTCATCATTGACAGGCTAACCAAGGTAGCTCATTTCATCCCTGTGAAAGAAAGCTACAACGGATCCAAATTGGCAGAATTATACATGTCAAGGATCGTGTGTTTCCATGGAGTGCCAAAGAAGATAGTGTCAGATCGAGGGACACAATTCACCTCAAGGTTCTGGCAGAAGTTGCATGAAACCATGGGGACCCATCTGAATTTTAGTTCTGCTTATCATCCCTAGACTGACGGACAGACGGAAAGAACCAATCAGATCCTTGAGGACATGTTGACAGCGTGTGCGCTCAAGAACAATAGGAGTTCGGATAAGAATTTACCGTATGCGGAGTTCTCCTATAACAACAGCTATCAGGCTGGTATGAAAATGTCACCCTTTGAGGCTTTGTATGGGAGAAAGTGCAGAACTCCACTATTTTGGAACCAACCTGGGGAAAGTAAAGTGTTTGGACCCGAGGTACTACAAGAAGCCGAGGCGGAAGTGAGAGAAATCCGCAACAACCTGAGGATAGCACAGACCTGACAAAAGAGTTATGCCGATGTACGGAGAAGAGAACTTATTTTCAATGTGGGAGACTATGTTTATCTCAAGGTGTCCCCTATCCGAGGACTTCGTCGGTTCAAGGTGAAAGGGAAGTTATCACCTCGATACATCGGACCCTTTCAAGTTCTAGAGAGGAAAGGTGAAGTGGCATATCAACTAGAACTACCGGCTCGCCTATCGGATGTGCATGATGTATTCCATGTGTCACAGCTCAAGAAATGTCTAAGGACGCCTGAAGAGATGTTACCCATGAATGAGGTTGATGTACGCGAGGATTTGTCTTATGCCGAGCAACCGGTCAAGATTTTGGAGACAATGGAACGCCTCACAAGAAATAAAAGAATCCGGATGTGCAAGGTGTAGTGGAAGCATCACTCGGAAGAGGAAGCCACATGGGAGCGAGAAGACGAGCTTAAGGCACAGTTTCCGGAATTGTTTTCTTAGAACCACCAATCTCGAGGATGAGATTTCTTTTAAGGGGGGTAGAGCTGTAACACCCCAAAATTCTGTTAAGAGGGGAATTTAAAAATTTTTGGACGTACTGCATGTGGTGCAGAAATTCAAATTCAAATTGCAATTCAAATTCAAATCAAAACAGAAAAGAAATGGAAAAAGAAAAAGAAAAAGAAACCCTCCCGACCAGTGGGCCGAAACCCACCAGCCGGCCCACCATACCCTCCCCCCCCCCCCGCGCCAGCCCACAGCCGCACGCCTCTCCCTCTCACTGACACGCGGGGCCCGCGTGTCATCCCCCACCTCTCGATCGCGCCAACTACCCGGACTCCTCCGCGCGCCCGAATCCAAACTACCCCGGAAACCCGCGTCCCCCAGCCAAATTCTGGTCCCGGACGACTCCGGCTCGATCCCAACAGACCCACCGCCCTCTCCCGTCTATATAAACGCCGGCATCGTCCTGTTTCCCCCCCCCTCGATTGGCTGTTTTTCCGCCCGGTGAGAACCAGAGCTTCTCCGGCCGTTTCTCTCGATCTTTGCTCGGGTTTTCTGATCTAACGCGTCGATTGTGTCCCACCGCCTCCGGGGAGTAATGCAGGTGCAGAGAACTCGGTGGTTTGCGCTCTAGGCACAACTCCGACGAGCACCGCAGCGGTTCCACCTCGGACCTCGACGTCGACCGCCTTCCAGGGCCTCCGAGCTCAAGAAAAACCCCGAGGTGAGATCCCCGACCTCCCCTCTACCGTTCTATGCCATGAAATCCCAGTTTTAGAAGGTATAGACGAAGATCCGAAGTTTTCCGGCGAGATCGCCGCCTCCCGCCGCCGCGCGCCGCCGGGCAGCGCCGCCCGCGCACGGTCAGGGCGACGTGGCCGCTTGTGCGCCATCTATTTTAAATTGCACGGTAGAATTAAAACCCACGCGTACCGGTTCGGCGATCTAATCTGAGCCGTCTGTTTTAAATCGGACGGTCAACATCAGCCCCGGGTTATAAAGGCTGGGATTCTTACGCGCTGCCCCCTGGGGATCTCGGAAAACACGAGCTAGACCCAGAAACTTCTGATCTAGCCCCTGGAACTTCAGAAATTCGTGTAAATTCATTTAAAAATCAGTTTTAGCCCCTGGACTTAATAAAAATTAGGAAACCCCTCTGTTATGTGTAGTTAGACCCCTGGAAATTTATGAAATAATAAATTAGACCCTGTAGTAGGGTGAATTTACCTTTTTGACCCTATATGATATTAAATTCGGAAAATTGAATATGGGATTTGGATTTAAATTTAAAAGGTGAGGCAAACACATTGCAAATTCAAGTTTAAACTTTCCCGGCACTTGGAAATCTTTAGAATGAACTAAAAATAAATTTTAGGCTGAAATAAAATCTGCTTAACATTCATATTTATTAGATCTAGAAACACATTTTTAGGCTAGGAAATAATTCTGAAAACTGATAAAATAAATTTAATTTAGTTCACATCAGAGGAGAAGTTCAAAAGTGTATTATTTAATATTTTAGATCAGAACCTATTCTGTTTAGATGATAAGTCCTACTATTTAAGATTTAAAACTCAATTTAGGTATGCATAACTAGAAAATAATAAATGAAGTCTCCAAATCCAAAGACTTCAGTTTGGGATTTGGTAGAAGGTCTGAAAACCCATTTGGAATAGGGAATTACTTTTCATGCAAACTTGGTAGCTAAAGAGTGTATTAAAGAATTTGTTTAAATTGGAAATTTATATATATAGTGTGCAAACAGAAATATGAATACAAAAGTTAGAAATCATATACATATGCTTAAAAGTGCATGTAGGCCAAAAATCAACATATCTAGGACAATCACAACACTTAGTAATGTGAATGACCTTCATAGATATGTATGTGTGGTTTGTATGAAGTCAAAGTGTGAACCATGTCTTATGGATTGTTGTTTTCTTTTGCTATGTGTATGGGCATGAGTAGAGCCTGCCCCAATCAAGTTCTCCCCTTCCAAGACCAGGACTTTCCATTCCCAGAGCAGCAGGAAGAAGGCAAGTGTCCTTGACCACTTTGATCCTATGCTAGGATGTGTAGATAGAATTATTTGCATTGTCAATTGAAATATTAAACCCATGCTAGGAAGTTTCCCTAGAATTGCATTACCTTGTTTCCTTGTAGCTTGGGTTGGGATTTATTTTATCATGTCATTTATTTATATGCTTAGCCATGCTTAGAATGGGATAATTGGGATATGGGATCATCAATTTATTTACCTTACTCTTGAATGAGATATTACGAGTTATGTAGAGGTAGGGATCGAGGCAAGTTGGATGATTTGGTTAGTGCTGGGTGCACGAGACTCGGGTTTGTGTTTAGTACTTGCCTGGATCCTAAGGACCGGTTCATGGAGCATGTAACCTGGCCTTACCGTGCCAACCACATGCTGAGATGGGGCAGCTTGGCCAATTAATTAGGTGTATCCCCGGCGTAGTATGGGTATGTTGGATGGTGTGGGGAATAGGTGTCAGCTGGACTACCATATGAACCGCAAGGCTCAAGAGGGGGCCACTGCAGCGGGGTTGGAGCCTCTTGTATGCTGTTAGGGGTGAAACCTCAGTGGGCCCACGCTCGTCGGGAATCCCTTTGTAAAGGCTCCGTAGTGATCTCCTGGCTACACACCTGGGAAGTGTGAATGTGGTTCGTGGCCGCTGGCATAATGGAGGTCCTTTTAGTCCACCTGGCATCGGGGGATAAAATCACTACATGTGGGTACAGTGGTGCAAACTCTGCAGAGTCAAAACTGTCATGACAGCCGTGCTCACGGTCAAGAGCGGCTTGGACTTATTCATGATTAGAGGATTGATGGCTTTGGAAGTTGAGGATTTTAAGCGGGGAGCTTAACATTGGAATTGATGTTATGGTTATTTGATGATGGGTTGGGAGATTGGGACCATTTCACCTATGTCGTAATGTAGGTGCTTAATAGCTAAGGTGATAGGTATTAATTGCGTAGTGCTTTAACCATAAGTTCAACCTCTCCTTGCTCTAACAATGCATGACATAACTTTCCACACTTGCTGAGTACCAACGATACTCAAACTTGCATATTTGTTGGTTTAAATTGCTGCTCAGGTCAAGGGGATGAGGTGGTGTTCAATGACCAAGACTTTGGACACGAGGAAGGATTCTAGGTTCATGGAGTCCCCCGGGCAACGCCTGTGACAGAGCCCACAAGATTTATATTCCGCTGCTGTTTTGTTTACATATTATGAACTTATTATCGTCCATCGAGACGCATGCTATATAAGACTTATTTATATTCGACACCTGGCTTGTAATAAATGATGCTTCACTATTCGTCATCACATGTATGAGAAAATGATCCTGGCATACATGTGATATTCACTCGGTTGTTCTTCGGAGAAACTGGGTGTGACACCCATCCAAGTTCATTTAGTTTCTCTAATGGTGTGATTAAGTGAACTGCCCTGAGAAAAAAGAAAAATGGACAAAAACAATTTTCAGATTTTCTCAAATCTTGTTTAGGGCATAACTTTATCTAGAATGATTCAAATGACATGAAACCAATTCCATTAGATCCACCTCAAACTCTTGTTTCCATAAAGTAATGGTTGGGGCCATGAAAATCCCTGGAAATCCTTAGAGGCTCTACTAATGACCAAACAGGCTTTTATTTGTGCAGAGCTCAAATGAAACTTGGTCAAGACTCTGGTTAGAACCCTACCAAGCCACCATAAAAATTTCAGAGCCAATGGGAAGGGCTAGCTGGAGTTATGGTCTTTACATATTCAATTTAAAACATTGCATGCAAATTTACATATAGTATATGGCTTATGTGTAGTCGCTGAAGGCGAGGAGACTCTGGAGGTGCTTGACTTTCTCCTTCCATAATAATCCCTAACCTCTGACCAGCAGCAACAAGGCAAGCCCCAGTTTGCATTAATCAGTTTTACACAGTTTTGCTTTATGTATAATTAGTGTGTGGTATGTATGTGCATTAGGTGTAGGATGGATGAAACCCAAGTGCATAACCAGATTATTTCCACAAGAGTGAGGGTAGTGTATAAGTCCTCGAGTAGTAGACGCTGTGCTTAATGTTCATAGAACTTCGGTACAAGTCGAGTAGTTGAAATCTACTCGCGAGTTTAGGAGTCGGGGCACACGGGATTGGTTCGAGTGATGTGAGATCATTTTAGTAAGAAAATGAGACTAGGCAGGGGCTAGGGCGCAGCAAGAGGAAGTCTTGTGGGAGCAGCCCTGTACGTGTCGATTGAGGACCGATCCGTATGCGGCCCCGCTGAGCAAGTTTGAATGTACCCAAGGCATATCGGATATATGGGTCCGATAAACCGATGTAACCTATACCTCTGGGCGTCGAGGCATAACGCACCGATTTATAGGTGTAGGTTGAGGGCAGCAAGGTAGAAATCTGCTAACGGGCATAGATAGATGCTCCATGTAGAGAACCACCTGTCCGTTTGGGTGCGACCGGTTCGACGATTGGGCTGTTGGGTGTTTGGTTGTCCTGTATGACATCGAGTGAGCGTGCTGTGCAGCTCCACGGGTGAGCGTACGTGACGTGCTATTTGGGTATCCCTGCTGGTGTATATCGAGCCGATTCGCCGTCCCTCACGGTTATGAATACGCTTGTTTAACTTGTTGTGACGTAGGTTAATATATGAAAGGGTATGATTCAATATTGCTGATATGATTAAATTGTATTGCTACATGTGTGCCACCATATATTTCTTACTAAAATTTCAGATTCATGAACTATTAACTTGTGGCTAATGGATGAAATAAGGACGAACTTGTAGGCGAGTCCGTTTGCTGCAAATTACCATCCCATGTTCGTGTGAACCGCATGTAGAGTTTCATGCATAGGTGAGTCGGTTAAGTCTTGTTGAGCCATCGTGCTCACTGTTGCTGCTATAAGTGTTTTTCAGGTGAGGAGTATCCCACGGACTCGGAGTACGAGTCCACAGGCGAGGGCTACCCTCCGTCGGGGACCACGGCTGAGTGGGAGCCGTACGCGCCGCGCTGAGCTGAGGAGTGCAGCCAGTGTGGGTTGCCCATAGGGCTGGGCAACCGACTTTTGCTAGGTAGATGGTTTGAGTTGTATAAACCTAGCTTCCGCTTTTGTAATCCAAATACTAGTTTGTAACTGAAGTCTTGTACTAGTTTGTACATATTCAGTTGGTTTTCTATGTAATACAATATCGTTCTTATGATGTGTGCTGTCGGGTGTCGCATCATGCGGCACCACCCTCTGTGATCCTGGATGAGCGGATTCCGGTCCACCACAGGATGGTATCAGAGCTGCATTGGGGATAGCACACTAATTAAGGATTGTATTGCAGGAAAACATAGGTTTACGGTGAGGGTTCGCTAGTTTTCCTAAGTAAGGACTATATTAGCATAGTTATTTAAAGTGGCAAGACTAACATATGTGTTATTCTAAATTTTAATTATGTAAAGACGCACCTACACTCAGGTAAAAATGGTAAGGAACGCCACATAAAGCGGTTCAATTTCGGTTAGCTCCCCTGACGAGAAATGTGGTTCAGGGATAGGTCTCACAGCTTGGTGTGAGATGTTAATATGAAACTCTTGGACTCTCCATGTTCCTGAGTTCATATGAAATGCTGATCCATAGCATGCATTAGGCAAGCAAGTGGAGACCCCATCGTGTGGTCAGTAACGCGATAGTGTGTTCATCTGGAAATAGCCTAGGAGGACATACGCAGCGCTTGCCATCGGCGTGCCCTGCAGGGAAGTAGGTGGTATCTGCTGGGTTGATAAAATTCCCAACCGTGACGACCCGTTCACGCTCTACTCGGGTTCTCCATCGTGTGGTGTGAAAACTCGACCATGTACCTTGAGACGTGGCTTAACTCAAGGATGGACGCATGGCAATGATACGGGCGTTTGTATTTACTTTCAAATATGGACCTGTCTGAAATGATAACAACCCTTGAGTGCATCATTATTGTGTGTTCTTCTGCAGGTACTAACCAAGTATGTATCCCGTGTAGTATACGTGTGCGAGAGACCATTTAGTGCCACAATTGAGACGTATATGCCGGTATAATCCAGTTAGGGATTTCTTTTTGTGAGGAACTAGTACCGACATATAATAGGAATTTGCATGAAATATAATGGTAACAAGGACTTAAAATAACCAAGTTTCAATATGTTGGACTCTGGTTGTCTAGAAAAATTCATTAGTTGATCAGTTTAGTTCAAAGGGATTGAAAAACAGAGTGCTCTGTTTTGGCAGCAAGTTTGCTGAACTTTAACAGAGCATAACTCATAGATTATTCAGCCAATGGAGGAGTGGGATATAGTTCTGGAAAGGTGTTTGAGTACTCTACAACTTTGTTGTAGACTTACAGAGCAGAATCAAACATTAAGATGGTTTACATCCCAGAAGAATGTAAACTGTCCAGAACCAGGACAGATTCAAAACGTTCTCTGGACTTTTCTGTTTTTCAAGCATAACTTTCAGTAGAAAAATCTAAAATTATCATATGATACACCTTTGAAAAGGGTAGGAGATGTGTTACATATTTGCAATTCAATGTTCCTGCAATTGCAGCACGGGATTCAGGTGAAATTAGAGTTGAAAACAGCAACTTTCAAAAGGAGGTGCTGTTAAAATTCTTCCAGAAATTATGTTGACTTTGAATTATCATAACTTTTTAACCTGAGCTGATCTGAGGGCAAATAAATACTCGTTGGAAATATACTGAAGTTAACTTTAACTTTTGTATTCAGCTTGAGTCAATAAAATGCCAGCACCAGCACAAAATCTGCAATATGTAGAAACTGGTCATTCTGGCAGAGGGATGACAGTTGAACTCATTTGAGAGATTGTTGTACCCTAGGGGTTTTAAGTACTTCCAAGGGGGTGGAACATACTCATGAGTGGTTATATTCAACTAGTGAATGATTTGAGTATATGTTCTACTCAAGTTTCTTTTGTTAGAGACTATGTTTGTGTCATATTGAAGATAAAACGGTAGTATACGTGATGACAAAGCGATATTAACATCTCGTAGTGACCAAACCTAGTTGAGATGAACTTCCAAAGAGGAAGTCCATCAATTTGGATTGAAATATCGTGTATTTGGTCTGGTAATGGTGTAGCTTGTGCAAAGTTATTACATTATCTATATACGAGATGTATCACATGTTTTATTGTCATTATGTTTTACGCCTATTTCATTGGACTGCATGAAGTATGTTGCGGGACTGATTTTTATTGTCGTATGGTTGCAGGTGGTTCGCACTCGGGCCACGTATGCGGTCGGTGGCTCTAGCCAACAGGGGGGTGATGACTCCCAGCCACCTGCCTACGACAGCACCCTGCAGCAACAACCACCACCGCCGCCTCTGCTGACATTAGCGGATGTGATTGCGGCACTGGTGGGTAAACATGAGGAGCAGACCGACCTGCTCCGCACGATCATGCAAAATACATCCTAAGCGGGGGGACGTTAAGAGAGGGGACCCGGTGAGCCCCATGTTGTGACGTACTCGGACTTCATGAGTACGCACCCTCCGGTGTTCACTAAAGCAGTCGAACCCCTGGAGGCCGACAATTGGCTGCGGACAATTGAGTCCAAGTTCGGGCTGCTCCAATGTACGGAGTGGCAGAAGACTCTGTTCGTGGCGCAGCAACTTCACGGAGCCGATGGTGCGTGGTGGGCGAACTATGTCGCCTCACTGCCGGCTGGCCACGCCGTGGAGTGGAAAGAATTCCGGGAGGCGTTCCGCGCCTACCATATCCCTCCCGGGATAATGAAGCGGAAGTTTCAAGAGTTCTTGGAGCTGAAGCAGGGCGGGAGGAGTGCCCATGACTACTCCCGTGCTTTCAACCATCTGGCGCAGTATGCATCAGATTATGTCTCCACTGAGGAGAAGAAGCGGGAGCACTTCTATCGGGGATTAAATTCCGAGATGAAGACGCATCTCGTCTAATGCAATCGCGGCACGTTCAACAATCTCATCAACGCCGCGATCATGCAAGAAGACGCTCAGTGTAAATTGGCGGCTGAGCAGCAAAAGCGCAGCACTCCACTCAGCAGTGGGGGTGGAGCTCCTCAAAAATACCGCATGGTGTATCGGACACCATCCGGTCAGCAGTGGCATCCACCAGTGCGACCTCAGCAGTTCGGGGGTCGTTCTTTCTAGCCACCCCCATTCCGACCCCCGATGCCACCACCGCGACCGCAACAGCAGCAGCAGATGGTACCCCAGGCGTTTCCACCACCACAACACGCCCCGGGTTTCCGTCCGCCGATCAGCAGAGGACCGCCTCGCTACACTTGCTTTACGTGTGGCCAGGCGGGCCATTTCTCGAAGGACTGTGCCCAGGGGCAGCAGAGCAGCGGGCAAGCCCAGTATCAGGGCGGTGCTCGAGGATGACCTCCGGTCAAGAAGGTTGTTCAGCAAACTGGGGGCGTTCGCAACCTCGACAATGAGGACGCCCCAGAGGGAGAAAACATGCTGGCAGGTATGTTCACTCTCAACGATCAAGCAATCA
This sequence comes from Neostapfia colusana, assembly GCA_030760725.1. Lineage (NCBI taxonomy): Eukaryota > Viridiplantae > Streptophyta > Magnoliopsida > Poales > Poaceae > Neostapfia > Neostapfia colusana. The sequence goes on along the minus strand of JASWHV010000013.1, from coordinate 42,009,636 downwards.
TCATATTATTTGATTCTGGTGCAACCCACAACTTCATAAGTGCATCATATGTGGTTAAGCATCAACTGGAAGCCTTTCCAACCGAGTGCTCTTATATGATTTGCTCACCGGGGGGGGGGGGGGGGGGGATTTCAGCAACTATGATGATTCCGAGGGCACCACTGTGCTTAGGTGGGAAGATATATCCCACTACTGTGATTATTCTTGAGGGGCAGAAGATTGATGCAATCTTAGGGATGTCATGGCTAAGTTACCATGGCGCTGTCCTAGAAACATTATCACGGACGGTTCACCTCAACTCCCCACTACACCGTCCGCAGTCCCTCATACTAGACAATCCAGTCCGGGAAGTTTCAGCCGCCTATACTACTGAAGCATTCAAGCTAGAGGACATCCCTGTAGTCCGTGAATACCCCGACGTGTTTCCGGATGACCTTCCGGGCATGCCACCTGAACGGGATGTGGAGTTCAAGATAGAACTTGCATCCAGGACTACTCCAATATCACGGAGACCATAAAAAATGGCTCCGAACGAGCTGGCTGAATCTGAAGAACAGCTCAATGATCTGTTGAGCAAAGGTTTCATTAGGCCGAGTTCCTCGCCTTCGGGATGCTCAGCGCTGTTTGTCAAGAAGAAGGATGAAACCTTGAGGCTGTGTGTGGATTACCGGCCGCTCAATGCCATCACCATCAAGAACAAATACCCACTACCCCGCATTAATCCTGTTTGATCAGCTTGTGGGTGCAAGTGTGTTCTCAAAGATGGACCTTTGCTCTGGGTATCATCAAATAAAAATCCGGGTGGAGGATATCCCGAGGACGTCCTTCTTGACAAGATATGGCTTATATGAATATCTCGTCATGTCTTTTTGTCTCACATATGCTCCAGCACATTTCATGTATCTCATGAACTCGGTGTTCATGCCAGAGCTGGACAAGTTCGTTGTGTCTTTGTTTACTCCAAGTCAGAAGCAGAACACGCCGAACACTTGAGGATTGTTCTTCAACGACTGTGGGACCATAAGCTATATGCCAAGTTCAGCAAATGTGAGTTTTGGATCAGCCAAGTGCCATTTTTGGGACATATCATCTCAGCGGAAGGCATTGCGATTGACCCAAGTAAAATTGAACAACTGCTGAAATGGAAAGCTCTCACTTCTGTCCATGAAGTCAGAAGCTTCCTTGGCTTAGCGGGATATTACCAGATATTCATCCCAAGTTTCTCCAAGCTTGCTAAGCCGATAACAGAATTATTGAAGAAGGGAACAAAATATGTTTGGAACGCAGCATGTGAAGGAGCGTTCCAAGCATTGGTGAAGCATCTCACAACAGCCCCGGTCTTAGCTCAACCGGAAACGACCAAGCCCTTTGACGTGTATTGTGATGTGTCTGGTATCGGGCTCGGCTGTGTGTTGATGCAGGAAGGACGTGTGGTCGCATATGGCTCACTCCAACTTCGAAACCATGAGCAGCACTATCTGACTCATGATCTTAAGCTCGCTGCTGTGGTTTTGGCGCTGAAGATGTGGATGCACTATCTCCTGGGGAATTTGGTGCATCTCTACACCGACCACAAAAGCTTGAAGTATATCTTCACCCAGAAAGAGCTGAATATGAGGAAGAGGAGGTGGTTAGAACTAATCAAAGATTATGAGATTGAGATTCATTACCACCCCGGCAAGGCAAATGTGGTTGCCGACGCGCTGAGTCGGAAGTCACATGTCCATAATCTCACCATTACATCGGTGGATGAGGAAGAGCCGAGTTTATACTTGGTTTCTTATGGATCGCTATACAACCTTGCTCTCATCCCTACCATTAGGGAGGATGTTGTGATATCCTGACTCCCGGCTTAATAGGATTGATAGAGTACTCATACCATCAAGGTATACCTTCTTTTCCGGAAGCCCACCTGCAAAGGACTCTGGGGTTAAGCGTGCTTGGCCTGGAGGAATTTGGGGATGGGTGATTGACCGGGAAGTTTTCCCAGGTGCGCACGAGTAACGACAAAGTGCACAGAAAATACGAGTGGTGGTATGTGGGGCCAGTCTATGATCCTAGAGAGCCATCACAAATTGTATCAGAGCCGACCCTCGCAGTTTCACGGGTGCGTACGGGTCAGTGAGAAGGATACGGTAGCGTACGGGTCAGGGACGTGGGTACGTACGCATGACGCGTGGGTCCTCTATGTGGGACACGGTATGGTACGTATGCCGCTAAACGGACGTACGGTATGCATATGACAGTACTGAACGTACGAACGTGTCTAAGAGGGTACATTCCTATTTTGGCGTTAACCGACGAGGACGTCGGTCTTCTAAGGGGGTGGATTGTGTGATATCCTGACTCTCGGCTTAATACGATTGATAGAGTACTCATACCATCAAGATATACCTTCTTTTCCAGAAGCCCACCTGCAAAGGACTCCGGGGTTAAGCGTGCTTGTCCTGTAGGAATTTGGGGATGGGTGACCATCCCGGAAGTTTTCCCGGGTGCACACGAGTGAGGACAAAGTGCACAGAAAAGACGAGTGGTGGTATGTGGGACCAGTCTATGATCCTAGAGAGCCATCACAGATGTCATTGCAGCTCAGAAAATTGACAAGGGCATCGCACATCTCCGGGAACGAATAGACATCGGGGATATCTGGAAGGATGATGAGGGGACGCTATGGTTCAATAACCGCATAGTCGTACCCGGAACATGGAGATGAAAAAGAAGATCCTTGATGAAGCCCACTTGTCTAAATTTTCCATTCATCCGGGCAGCAACAAAATGTACCCTGAATTGAAGAGTAAATTTTGGTGAATGCGGATGAAGCGGGAGATTATCAAATACGTATCTGAATGTGATACATGTAGACGAGTGAAGGCAGATCACTTGAGAAAAACAGGGCTGTTACAATCCCTAGAAATTCCAGCATGGAAGTGGGAAGATGTGAGCATGGATCATTGTGAGATTACACATGACTTCTAACAAGCATGATTCCATGTGGGTAATGGTTGACCGGTTAACCAAGTCAGCTCACTTCATTCCGGTGCATACCAACTACCATGCTAGCAAGTATGCGGAGTTATACATTGCAAGAATCTTGTGCTTGCATGGAGTACCCAAGACCATAATCTCAGATCGAGGGGCACTATTTGTATCTCGTTTCTGGGAGCAGTTGCACGCTGGTTTGGGTACTAAGCTGATTAGAAGCTCCGCCTATCACCCTCAGACAGATGGTCAGACTGAGAGGGTGAACCAAGTTTAGAAGACATGTTGAGAGCGTGTGCCATCCACCATGGTAGAAACTGGGATGATCATCTACCGTTGGCGGAATTCTCGTACAACAATGGCTATCAAGAGAGTATCAAGATGGCACCATATGAGGCTCTCTACGGTCACAAATGCCGCACCCCATTAAACTGGTGCGAGTCTGGTGAAAGGGTCACATTCGGGGTTGATGTGGTGAACGACGTCGAAGAGCACGTTCGAATTATTCAAGCCAATTTGAAGGCCGCTCAATACCGGCAGAAAAGCTATGCTGATAAGAGGCGTAGGCCGCTACAATTCGATGTCGGGGACTATGTGTACCTCCGTGTATCTCCGATGAAAGATGTGCACCGATTCGGCGTGAAGGGGAAGCTCACTCCCAGATTTATTGGACCCTATGCTATCACCGAGAAGTGTGGACCAGTGGCGTATAGACTGGAGCTACCGGCATCTCTCGCTGGTGTTCACGACGTTTTCCATGTTTCACAACTACAAAAATGTCTGAAGTATACGGCTGCTGTTCCCACTGAAGACATTGGCGAGCTGCAACCGGATTTAACGTATGCGGAATATCCGGTGGCAGTTATTTATGCGAAGGCTCGGACCACACGTAGCCGAACCTTTTGGTTCTACAAAATACTGTGGAGCAACCACACCGCTGAAGAAGCAACGTGGGAGAGCGAGGAATTCCTTCACTCCAATTACCCGGATTTCATGGCGTCTCATCAAGGGTAATCTCTTCTTACATCGTCGTCTCTTCTTTTATAATCTCGGGACGAGATTCTTTTAAGGGGGGAGGGATGTAAAACCCCAAGAAAGTGACTTGCAATAAAAAAAATGTTCATCACTTAACAACACCACAGCCCATGTGGTGGATATCTCATGAACACTTGTGAAGAGCAAGTAAACACCATCAAAAGGGTGATTAGAGGGGAAAGCCCTAACTTCAAAAAGTAGAAGTCATACACATAAACATGAAAGGTTGAGCTCACCCCTAGACCTTAAATAGTCTTGGAAAGGCTCAGGCCAAATTTCGTGCAAATCCAATACTTTTTGAGGCACTTTTGGAGACATTTGAATAAGGGGCCAAATTGAATGCAAATTTAAATTTGCAGCCACTTTCATCACTTGAATTCAAAAGTTCACTTCATTTTCAAACTCAGCACATTTTTCTAAGTTAGTCCACCAATTTTCATCCTCATTGGAGTTCATCTTGTCGGGAGCTAAATTTGCAATAATTCAATCTGAATTTGAATTTCAAATTCAAATGGCCAGCAAATTTTGCCCTAACAAATTTCAGTTGAGGAAATCAAAGTCAAACCATAACTTTATGGCTAAGTCTTTCATTCAATTGTGAGTAGCCGGGATCTTTTTAGTGAAAACAGAAATGAAAAACAGAAAAGAATTAGAGGGGAGGTGACACGACCCCATTGGTCTTGTCGAGCCAGGATCACGCTGAGGGGTGCTGCGTTGCACAGCACCGTATAACACACGTCAAAGGTACAAAGCGGAAGTGAAATTTTATTACATAAACAAGTTATGAAAATGTTTACATCAAAATAAGTTCAGTCTACACTCGCGGGCGTAGACTAAGCATCAAGTGCACATTCAGCCCTTGAACGTGCCCTTGCTAGCACACACGCACACTAACTCTGCGACATGCACGACTCCCACTCGACGGGGTCCCCTCATGGGGTTCCGTCTCCTCTTCGGGAGTCCCTTCCTCATAGAACCCTGCAAAAGCTTCAAACACAAGCAGTGAGCACGAAGGCTCAGCATGTCTGACCCGTCTCACCTAAACATGGAACTTCTACATGAGGGTAATGGGTTACATGAGGTAAAAATCATTTGCAAGGACTCGCCTAATTAGTAGAACCTTACTTTCAAGTTTTAGCAGCAGGTTGTGGAGAACCTTACGCTAAGGTACATGAGAGAGCCGCAATCAAACAAGAAACGCATTTCTCTCATGTACTTTGCCCAAAGTCGAAATGAACTTTAATTAGCTCTAAACTACAACAAACCATTAACAAGCAAAGTCCATCTTTCAATCAGTAGCATTTTAACATGTAACTAGCATGTTCTTTCTACGTCACGGTACAGTGAACAAGTGGTACTCACTGACCGCGAGGGACGGCGATTATAATCGATTTACACCTGCAGGGTTACCCGAACAACCCGTCACGTACGCCCGTACTCGATGTTGCCTACAACAACCATCACGGACGCCGTACGCGACTACCTTTCACCCGTTAGCCAAATGTTGAATCGGTCCAATCGTCCCGAGCAAGAGGTCTCTGCATGAGCATCTCAGTGCCGCCAGCCGATTTACACCTCGAGCTCTCAACATACCCTCTGAACGACCAGCTATGCCTCAACACCCAGCTACCCGAGTTACATCAGTTTCCCGGTTCCCATATAGCCGGTAGGTCTTCGGTACTGTTCTAGGTTGTTCAACAGGCCCGCACACGGCTTGGTCCTCAATCGACACAAGCGGAGCTACAGCACACAGGCCCCAAAGTCCTGCTGCCCTTACTCTCCGCTCGGTCTCATTTTCTTGCCATGTGTATCATGTGCTATCTCTACCCGAGCAATGTGCCTCTAGCCTATTCTCGCGAGTAGTTCCAACTACTCGACTTGTACCGAATCCTACTCTATCCTAGCAATGCAGTAGCTAACGGGGTTTGCAATCCTAAACCCAACCCATGGTTCTCTTGGCTATGCAGTGGGGCTTCCAAACAAGACTCTAATGCACAGAATAAAGGAAACAAGTATGTGCTCAAAACAATAAAAATTTGTAAAAAGGTTAATGCAAACCGGAGCTTGCCTTGCTGCTCTTGGTCGTAGGCTAGCTGTTCCTCCGGAGTAACGAAGTCTAGGACTTCGGGTTCCTCCTCGACCTTAGCGACTACATGATAGAAACAATACATGTATTAATTTAATTTATTTGTATTAAGTTTGAAGTTGTAAGGTCTATAACCTTTGCTAGACAGACCTAATGACTGTGAAACTTCTATTGTGGCTTGGTTACAACCTAAACAGAGACTGGGTCAAGTTTTAGTTGCAGCAAAGCTCATTTGAGCCCTCCACAATTAATTATGTCCTTGACCTTAATTGGAACTCTTAGGGTGTTCTAGGAATTTTCATGAAACAAACTGACTTTCTGAAAACTAGATTTTCAGAGGGTTCTAATGGAGTTGGTATCACTTAATTTGGAAGTTCCTAACTAAATATATGAGCTAAACAATTTCAGAGAAAATTCTGAAAATGTTTCTGAACATTTTCTATTTTCTCTGGAACGGTTTCACTAATCACACTGTTAGGTGGGTCTAATGAGCTCAAATGGATCTGAAATTTTTATGGTAGTTCAGGGATATCTTGGTGAACATCCCAGCAAAATTTCAGGATTTTACTCCAAAGGATTCTCCAGTTAAAATTCCTAACATTTTAAAATTTGAGGATTTAATTCTGGAGAAAATAAGGAGTTTCGTGAAGTGAAACTTGATTTGCTGGAAAGCACTCAGAGAGCTGAATCCAGCAAAATTTGGTTCACTCAATTTGGAGTTTTCTAGCCAAAGTTATGAGGACTTGAAGTTTGGATGAATTCTGAAAATCGGGGAAAAGTTTAAACTCTCGGGGCCGTGGGGACACGTGTCGAGCGAGGAGGTGTCCGGCACACCGGAGATACCACACGTGTCGAGCGCGGAGGTGTCCGGCACACCGGAGCTCGCAGGGTATTTGCGCGCCAGCACAGCCGATCCCCGACACCGGATCCCGATTTAAATTCTTCAGCCGCTGACACGTGGGCCAGCCGGCTTCTTCTTCCTCCCGCCGTTCTCTCGCGCCCGCGCCGCCGGCCTCGCCGGAGCAGACTCGCGGCTCGCCGCTGCCGGACCTCCCATGGGCTGAAACTCGCCGCCAGGGGGTTGTCGACGTCGAGGAACACGTCGGTGGTGTCAGGTCGGGCTGGGGGTGACCGGAAATAGCTCGGCGACATACCGCGGCCTCGGTTGAGGTTCGGCACTGTCGACCGTGGGTTCTAACCCACCAACACCTCGAACAAACGGTCCTACAGCATCAGTGTACCTCCAGGAAGCTCGACAAGGTGTCTAAAGGGTTTAGGGATGGCGGCAAGTCGGTCGGCACCGTGTGACCGATCGTGCCCGCCATGGCCACCCTCGATCAAGCTCGAAATTCGTCACTCCTGGACAGTTTCACGCTACGGATGCAGAAAAGAACTTAATCGCTGGCTAGTCCAGCGTCTATGTGCAAGATTTGATGACCTCCGAAAGATCATAGAGCGAGAATTTAAAGAAACCGTACCGGAAGCTCAGTTTAAGGTTGCCGGAGCAAAAACTGAGAATTCGCCGGCGAGAGTTCACGGCGTGGCTTGAGCTTCAGGTGGAAGCAGTGTGGAGTCCGTGCGCTCCTGTTGCCGCCCTTGCTCGGCCGTGGAGTGGTTGCAGCGTGCTGCCCGCGTGAGACCGATCGCCGTCCTTCAGCTAAACTGCGGCGGTCGTCGTTGGTCACGGGAACAGGGGCCGAAACCCGGTGGTCCATGCGTTGGGAGGGTGGTGCGCGACCTCCGGTGGCTGTATAGCAGCTTAGGAACGAAGGAGATTGTTTTGCTGGTTTTCCCGATTGAGCAGAGAGCTGCGGTGAGAAACAATGCCGCTGCTCGGGTTTGCCCGCGAGAAGATAAAGTCGGCCGACTCCTGCTCAGTGGAGGCAGTGCCGGTCACATGGGGGCGCGAGCAAGCCGCCCTGGGCGCCAGCGCGCGGAGAGGGAAGCAGCTAGTGGAGCCGGTAGCTGCTCGGTGGCACAGCCGACAGCTGCTTGGTGGAATTTCCCACCGAGACTCTGACTTTGGTTGCAAGTTTCTACTTCTTCCCTCTATGACATGTAGGTCCCACCCGGGGTTTTAACCTCTGAAATTTACTCCTAATCACTATAGTGAACAGTGAACCCCATAATACCCCTGGTGATTCAAATTATTCACCCTTGAGCCATTCGAATTGAATAGGATTCGAATTGGGTTTGGTTTGAGTGAATTCCAGCACAAGTTCAGTTTTGAATTCAAATAAAGTTTGAATTCGTCCCACTTAGCTCATGTCAAGATCAACTCCAAATGGAGTGAAAATTGGTGTGTGAGCTCACAAAAATTTGCTGAGTAAGAATATGCCTCCCACTTTTAAATTCATGGGATAAAAACAGTTTGAATTTGAATATGGTTTCAAACTGCCCTCTTCCTAACTATACCCAAAATGACCCCAAAAGGGTTTTGAATTTGGGTGAAACTTGGCATGGACATCCTTAGTAAAGTGTAGGAGTCTTCATATGTCCAGCCCATCTATATCAAATATGGGAAAGACCATTTTGGCAATGTGTGACTTTGTTCTCTAATGAGCATGTTGATAATTGTTACTTGCTCTTCATTTGTGTTCATGATCCTTCCTCAAATGAGGTGTGTGGTGTGGTGATGAACACTGCAATTGTGTGTCAAAAACTGAGGCCCTTACATTCCTCCCCCCTTAAAAGAATCTCGTCCTGAGATTATAAGGTGAAAATGAGAGAGAGGACGGTGGAAAATTACCGGATATGCGACGTGAAAAATTTGGGGTAGTTAGTGCGAAGGAATTCTTCGCTCTCCCATGTCGCTTCGTCCATGGAGTGATTACTCCATAGAACCTTGTAGAACCACAACGTACGGTTGCGTGTGGTTCGGGCCTTTTCATCAATAATCTGCACCGGTTCCTCCCGATAGGTGAGATCCGGTTGCAGTTCTTCAATATCCTCCAGCTGAACGGTAGTTGATAGCTTAAGACACTTCCTCAGCTGGGAAACGTGAAAGACGTTGTGCACACCGGAAAGTGCTTCTGGTAATTTCAGCCGGTATGCCACTGATCCACATCTTTCGGTAATCTGAAATGGACTAATGAATCGGGGTGCCAACTTTCCTCTCACCCCAAATCTGTTTACGCCCTTCATTGGAGACACCCGTAGATATACGTGATCTACAACTTCGAATTGTAATGGGCACCTTCTCTGGTCGGCATACTGTTTCTGACGGGATTGGGCGGCTTTTAGGTTCGCTTGAATCAGTCGAACCTTTTCTTCCTCGTTGTTGACAAGGTCAATCCCGAAGGTAACCCTTTCGCCAGACTCACACCAGTTCAATGGTGTGCGGCATTTCCTACCGTATAGCGCCTCGTAAGGTGCCATCTTGATGCTGGCTTGGTACCCATTATTGTACGAGAACTCAGCTAACGGTAAGTGATCATCCCAATTCTTGCCGTGGTCAATAGCGCAAGCTCGTAGCATGTGTTCTAAGATTTGATTTACCCGCTCCGTTTGCCCATCCGTCTGCGGGTGGTAGGCTGAACTACGGATCAGCTTCGTCCCCAAGGCAGCGTGCAGCTGCTCCCAAAAACGGGACACAAATAAAGTGCCCCGATCCGATATGATGGTACGGGGTACGCCGTACAAGCATAGGATCCGTGAGATGTACAGTTCAGCGTACTTCTTGGCGTTGTAATTTGTGTTGACCGGGATGAAATGGGCAACTTTGGTGAGCCGATCGACGATCACCCACACAGAATCATGTTACTGCAAGGTGGTGGGTAAACCGACGATGAAATCCATGCTCACGTCCCCCCACTTCCAGGCAGGAATGTCCAGTGGTCGCAGCAGTCCCGGTTTCCGCATATGATCTGCCTTCACCCTTCGACATGTATCACACTCGGACACGTATTTTGCAACCTCGCGCTTCATCCGTGTCCACCAAAACTTGCTTCTGAGTTCTTGATGCATCTTGTTGCTGCCGGGGTGAATTGAAAATTTTGATAAGTGAGCCTCATCAAAAAATTTCTTCCGTAGTTCCGGGTTACGGGGTACGACGATCCGGTCCTTGAACCATAGGACGTCGTCTCCGTCCTTCCGGAAACATTTCAGCTCCCCACTGTCTACACGTCTCCGCAAATGTGACATGCCCTTGTCATTCTTCTGGGCTGCCGCTATCTCTTCACGGATGGTGGGGATCAAAGCTAAGTTGTAGAGAGCTCCATGTGGAATCACATGCAGTGGTGGTTCGCTCCCTTCCAACGGTGTGATGGTCAGATTATTGACGTGTGACTTGCGGCTCAGTGCATCTGCCACTACGTTTGCCTTGCCCGGACGATAATGGATCTCTATCTCGTAATCCTTTATCAGTTCTAACCATCTTCGTTGCCTCATGTTCAGCTCCTTCTGAGTGAATATGTACTTGAGGCTTTTGTGGTCGGTATATAAATGTACGAGGTTACCGAGTAGGTAGTGCCTCCACATTTTTAGTGCAAGTACCACGGCAGCGAGCTCCAAGTCGTGAGTTGGATAATTTTGCTCATGGTTTCTAAGCTGCCGTGATCCATACGTGACCACCCTTCGGTCTTGCATCAGCACACATCCGAGCCCAATGCCGGATGCATCGCAGTACACATCGAACGGTTTTGTTGTGTCTGGCTGCGCCAAAACCGGTGCTGATGTCAGGTGCTTGACTAAAGCCTTGAATGCTGCTTCACATGCTGGACTCCAAACATATTTGGTAGCCTTCTTCAGCAGCTCTGTCATTGGCTTGGCAATCTTCGAGAAGTTCGGGATGAACCTCCGATAATATCCCGCAAGTCCGAGGAAACTCCGTACCTCATGAACAGTTCTCGGGGATTTCCAATTCAGCACTTGAGTGATCTTGCTCGGGTCCACAGCGATACCCTCCGCTGAGATGATATGCCCGAGGAAAGGCACTTGCGATATCCAAAACTCGCATTTGCTGAATTTTGCGTATAACTTGTGATCCCGCAGCCGTTGCAAGACTATACGCAGATGTTTCTTGTGATCTTCCTCCGACTTGGAATATACCAGGATGTCGTTGATGAAGACCACGACAAACTTGTCCAGCTCCGGCATGAATACCGAGTTCATCAAGTACATGAAGTGAGCTGGAGCATTGGTGAGGCCGAAGGACATGACCAGGTACTCATAAAGTCCGTACCTCGTCGAGAAAGCCGTCTTCAGAATATCCTCAACCCTGATTTTAATCTGATGGTACCCGGATCTTAAGTCCATTTTGGAAAAGACCTTTGCTTCGACCAACTGATCAAACAACATGTCGATCCGTGGCAACGGGTACTTGTTCTTGATGGTTACGGCATTTAATGGACGATAGTCCATGCAAAGCCGCAACGTCTCATCCTTCTTCTTGACAAATAATGCCGAACAACCCCATGGCGAGGAGCTCGGCCTAATAAAACCCTTCTCCAGAAGGTCCGTGAGCTGAGTCTTCAGTTCAGCCAACTCCTTGGGCGCCATCTTGTACGGCCTTCGGGATATTGGCATGGTTCCTGGTGCAAGTTCAATCTTGAACTCCACCTCTCTATCGGGTGGCATCCCCGGCAAATCGTCCGGGAATACATCAGGGAACTCTCGGACCACCGGAATATCTTTCAATCTGATGGTTGTGGCTTGATAGACACTTGGAAGTTTTATTTCTGGACTGTCCAGAAATAATGAGTGAGACTCGTGCACTTCTGAATTCAAGTGCACGACTCGGAGGACGTTGTCTAAAATAGCGCTGTGGCGGGTTAACCACGACATCCCTAAGATGACATCGACCTTTTGTCCCTCTAAGATTACGAGAGACGTAGGGTAGACTCTACCCTCATCTGGAGGCTGAGATTTGCCTCCGCGGGGTTGTACCTTGGGCAACTCGTATCTGTTGCCTCCAGGTACCTCTCTTCCCAAACATGCTGAGCTCGTCCCTCCACCGGAACGAGTGCGTATGGAGTGCCCTCCATAGCCTGCACTTGTAGTTGGCAGAAACGTGACATAGTGTCACTGGCTGCCACTTGCCACATCCCTTCCGGTTGTCTTCCTCTCACCGTGACGGTGAATGGTACCCAACCGGGTGGCGTAGGCCCTGCAGGAACCTCGACATGGATCGTCCACATCTTGTTCCCCTCTTCGCCTTCTTCCTTGGTGAAGTATTGCGGCATCTGATTGTACCCGAAATATTGGAGCATTTGCCACAATGCTTCCGGGTAGCCGCTACGGTCAGAACAGTGGGAAACCACCCACCCGTTCTCCAACTGTTTATCTGCTGCCATCTGTAAAAATATATTTTAGAATTGTCAAATATTTTTTTAAACAGTAAACCTCTGAGTTATAACATAAAACATGTCATTGAACCCATAAAACTTGGAAACATAGTCCAAATTTTAAACAAATTTGACTGCTGATCTGCTGTTCCCATGATAGCCCTGACCAATTTTCATTTCAACCTGATTTAGGCCATGTTAAAGGCCAAAATAATTCTGGAGCTCAACATCAAAGTTAAAGCTAACTTCAATAGCTTTCCAGAAAGTATTTGCTTGGCCTAAGATCTGTCCTGGTTCAAAAGTTATGAGATGTCAAAGTTAACAGAATTTCTGGAAACAATTGGACAGCACCTCCCTGCCTTAGGTACTGATTTGATCCAAGAATCCCAGTTAAGTTGTAACCCATCACATAAGCTTTCCAGAACTACCTCATTTTCTATTTTTGGATTTTTATGCAGGAAGTTATGCTTAATTTACAGAGAGTCTACAGAGAGTCTTTACTCTGTCCTGTTTTCTGAACAGTTTCAACTCTACTGCATTTTTCGAGTGGTTAAGGGATGAAACACCTCTGGAACTCAACAGAAAAGTTGTAAAGCTCTTCCAAAGCTTTCCAGAAATGTATCATATGGCCCCAACCTCGAAAGAACTCAACCTCTAACCTCTGATTAACTTCAGTCTTGATTCAGCTGAAAACAGAGTGCTCTGTCCTTAACAACCTATAAGTTGAAAACTTGTTAACTTTGAATATCCTGTTCAAGGGAAGGAGTTACATCAAGTTTTACTACTATGGATCAAAACCTTCAAGTTTTTAAATGAAGTTGTTCATTTAATGGGGTGTGACGTCGATGCGTCACCAGATTATGTCGGTACTACGTCCTCACAAAGAAAAACCTATACCAGACTTAGCCGGCTTCGTTATTTCAGTGGCACTAAACATCACTCACACACAGATGCTACACGTCTACCGTTTCGTGGTCAGGCTACCTGCAGAAACTCAAACAATCATCAGACTCGGCTGCACACCGAGCCCGGAATCCATACAGTTCGTACACCCGGCCGTCATCACTCGCCCGGATGTTCTCAAGCCAAACACGCCTTGAGTTACGTGTTCACGTTTCAGACCACGTGACGGGGTCTCCCATGTTGCACCATGCACGCCAGGGACAGACGTTGCTCGAATACCCCAAACGACATGAAGAGTCATAGAGGATACTAAAGCGGGTCGGGTTACCTGCCACAAGTGGGGCTCCACCCTTCAGCTTGTGCGCACTGGTGGACAGCGCTTACGTGCACTCCCCAAGACCTAAACGTCCCGAGATGCACGATTTTCCGACATAACAAATAGGTTAATATGCCACTTTCTATATGCTAATAACATCCTTATACGGGCTACTAACTCGTTCCTCACTGGATTTTTGAAAAAGAAGACCTTTGTGCTGTGTTAAACCTCAAGCGAGCTCTGATACCAACGCTGACACGACCCCATTGGTCTTGTCGAGCCAGGATCACGCTGAGGGGTGCTGCGTTGCACAGCACCGTACACGTCAAAGGTATAAAGCGGAAGCGAAATTTTATTACATTAACAAGTTATGAACATGTTTACATCAAAATAAGTTCAGTCTACACTCGCGGGCGTAGACTAAGCATCAAGTGCACGTTCAGCCCTTGAACGTGCCCTTGCTAGCACACACGCACACTAACTCTGCGGCGTGCACGACTCCCACTCGACGGGGTTCCCTCCTGGGGTTCCGTCTCCTCTTCGGGAGTCCCTTCCTCATAGAACCCTGCAAAAGCTTCAAACACAAGCAGTGAGCACGAAGGCTCAGCAAGTCTGACCCGTCTCACCTAAACATGGAACTTCTACATGAGGGTAATGGGTTACATGAGGTAAAAATCATTTGCAAGGACTCGCCTAATTAGTAGAACCTTACTTTCAAGTTTTAGCAGAAGGTTGTGGAGAACCTTACGCTAAGGTACATGAGAGAGACGCAATCAAACAAGAAACGCATTTCTCTCATGTACTTTGCCCAAAGTCGAAATGAACTTTAATTAGCTCTAAAATACAACAAACCATTAACAAGCAAAGTCCATCTTTCAATCAGTAGCATTTTAACATGTAACTAGCCTGTTCTTTCTACGTCACGGTACAGTGAACAAGTGGTACTCACTGACCGCGAGGGACGGCGATTATAATCAATTTACACCTGCAGGGTTCAAGAACAACCCGTCACGTACGCCCGTACTCGATGTTTCCTACAATAACCATCACGGACGCCGTACGCGACTACCTTTCACCCGTTAGCCAAATGTTGAACCGGTCCAATCGTCCCGAGCAAGAGGTCTCTGCACATGCATCTCAGTGCCGCCAGCCGATTTACACCTCGAGCTCTCAACCTACCCTCTGAACGACCAGCTATGCCTCAACACCCAGCTACCCGAGTTACATCAGTTTCCCGGTTCCCATATAGCCGGTAGGTCTTCGGTACTGTTCTAGCTTGTTCAACAGGCCCGCACAGGGCTCGGTCCTCAATCGATACAAGCGGAGCTACAGCACACAGGCCCCAAAGTCCTGCTGCCCTTACTCTCTGCTCGGTCTCATTTTCTTGCCATGTGTATCATGTGCTATCTCTACCCGAGCAATGTGCCTCTAGCCTATTCTCGCGAGTAGTTCCAACTACTCGACTTGTACCGAATCCTACTCTATCCTAGCAATGCAGTAGCTAACGGGGTTTGCAATCCTAAACCCAACCCATGGTTCTCTTGGCTATGCAGTGGGGCTTCCAAACAAGACTCTAATGCACAGAATAAAGGAAACAAGTATGTGCTCAAAACAATAAAAATTTGTAAAAAGGTTAATGCAAAATGGAGCTTGCCTTGCTACTCTTGGTCGTAGGCTAGCTGTTCCTCCGGAGTAACGAAGTCTAGGACTTCGGGTTCCTCCTCGACCTTAGCAACTACATGATAGAAACAATACATGTATTAATTTAATGCATTTGTATTAAGTTTGAAGTTGTAAAGTCTATAACCTTTGCTAGACAGACCGAATGACTGTGAAACTTTTATTGTGGCTTGGTTACAACCTAAACAGCGACTTGGTCAAGTTTTAGTTGCAGCAAAGCTCATTTGAGCCCTCCACAATTAATTATGTCCTTGACCTTAATTGGAACTCTTAGGGTGTTCTAAGAATTTTCATGAAACAAACTATGACTTTATGAAAACTAGATTTTCAGAGGGTTCTAATGGATTTGGTCTGACTTAATTTGGAAGTTCCTAACTAAAGATATGAGCTAAACAATTCTAGAGAAAATTCTGAAAATGTTTCTGAACATTTTCTATTTTCTCTGGAACAGTTTCACTAATCACACCGTTAGGTGGATCTAATGAGCTCAAATGGATCTGAAATTTTTATGGTAGTTCAGGGATATTTTGGTGAACATCCCAGCAAAATTTCAGGATTTTCCTCCAAAGGATTCTCCAGTTAAAATTCCTAACAGTTTAAACTTTGAGGATTTAATTCTGGAGAAAATAAGGAGTTTCGTGAAGTGAAACTTGATTTGCTGGAAAGCACTCAGAGAGCTGAATCCAGCAAAATTTGGTTCACTCAATTTGGAGTTTTCTAGCCAAAGTTATGAGGACTTGAAGTTTGGATGAATTCTGAAAATCGGGGAAAAGTTTAAACTCTCGGGGCCGTGGGGACACGTGTCGAGCGCGGAGGTGTCCGGCACACCGGAGATACCACACGTGTCGAGCGCGGAGGTGTCCGGCACACCGGAGCTCGCAGGGTATTTGCGCGCCAGCACAGCCGATCCCCGGCCACACCCGATCCCGATTTAAATTCTTCAGCCGCTGACATGTGGGCCAGCCGGCTACTTCTTCCTCCCGCCGTTCTCTCGCGCCCGCGCCGCCGACCTCGCCGGAGCAGACTCGCGGCTCGCCGGCTCGCTGCTGCCTGACCTCCCATGGGCTGAAACTCGCCGCCAGGGGGTTGTCGACGTCGAGGAACACGTCGGTGGTGTCAGGTCGGGCTGGCGGTGACCGGAAATAGCTTGGCGACGTGCCGCGGCCTCGGTTGAGGTTCGGCGCTGTCGACCATGGGTTCTAATCCGCCAACATCTCGAACAAACGGTCCTACAGCATCAGTGTACCTCCAGGAAGCTCGACAAGGTGTCTAAAGGGTTTAGGGATGGCGGAAAGTCGGTCGGCACCGTGTGACCAATCGTGCCCGCCATGGCCACCCTCGATCGAGCTCGAAATTCGTCACTCCTGGACAGTTTCACGCTACGGATGCAGAAAAGAACTTAATCGCCGGCTAGTCCAGCGTCTATGTGCAAGATTTGATGACCTCCGAAAGATCATAGAGCGAGAATTTAAAGAAACCGTACCGGAAGCTCAGTTTAAGGTTGCTGGAGCAAAAACTGAGAATTCGCCGGCGAGAGTTCACGGCGTGGCTTTAGCTTCAGGTGGAAGAAGTGTGGAGTCCGTGCGCTCCTGTTGCCGCCCTTGCTCGGCCGTGGAAGTGGTTGCAGCATACTGCCCGCGTGAGACCGATTGCCGTCCTTCAGCTAAACTGCGGCGGTCGTCGTTGGTCACGGGAACAGGGGCCGAAACCTGGTGGTCCAGGCGTTGGGAGGGTGGTGCGCGACCTCCGGTGGCTGTCTAGCAGCTTAGGAACAAAAGAGATTGTTTTGCTGGTTTTCCCGATTGAGCAGAGAGCTGCAGCGAGAAACAATGCCGCTGCTCGGGTTTGCCCGCGAGAAGATAAAGTCGGCCGACTCCTGCTCAGTGGAGGCGGTGCCGGTCGCATGGGGGCGCGAGTAAGCCGCCCTGGGTGCCAGCGCGCAGAGAGGGAAGCAGCTGGTGGCGCCGGTAGCTTCTCGGTGGCACAGCCGACAGCTGCTCGGTGGAATTTCCCACCGAGACTCTGACTTTGGTTGCAAGTTTCTTTTTCTTCCCTCTATGACATGTGGGTCCCACCCGGGGTTTTAACCTCTGAAATTTACTCCTAATCACTGTAGTGAACAGTGAACCCCATAATACCCCTGGTGATTCAAATTATTCACCCTTGAGCCATTCGAATTGAATAGGATTCGAATTGGGTTTGGTTTGAGTGAATTCCAGCACAAGTTCAGTTTTGAATTCAAATAAAGTTTGAATTCGTCCCACTTAGCTCATGTCAAGATCAACTCCAAATGGAGTGAAAATTGGTGTGTGAGCTCACAAAAATTTGCTGAGTAAGAATATGCCTTCCACTTTTAAATTCATGGGATAAAAACAGTTTGAATTTGAATATGGTTTCAAACTGCCCTCTTCCTAACTATACCCAAAATGACCCCAAAAGGGTTTTGAATTTGGGTGAAACTTGGCATGGACATCCTTAGTAAAGTGTAGGAGTTTTCATATGTCCAGCCCATCTATATCACATATGGGAAATACCACTTTGGCAATGTGTGACTTTGTTCTCTAATGAGCATGTTGATAATTGTTACTTGCTCTTCATTTGTGTTCATGATCCTTCCTCAAATGAGGTGTGTGGTGTGGTGATGAACACTGCAATTGTGTGTCAAAAACTGAGGCCCTTACAGGAGGGACCCACTTGTCAGTAGCCTTCACACAGAAGTCTTCTCGGCTTGATGTTTCACTCGACCAAAATTGCGTGCGCGCCATCTCTCCAGCGCCGGCGCTCGACCGCCTTTGCTGTCGCCACCTCCTGCTCGAGGGAAACGCCGAGTGCAGCACGTGATCAGCACGTTGGGCCACGTGAATCTTGACTCCATTCTCCACCGTGTCCCTCGCGCACCGAAGCACAAACTCGCACCAGCGCCTACCCCCTCTGCTCCTCGGCATCCGAGAGCTAGAAGCCGTTTCGTGCCCGACGAGCTACACGAAAAAGGTCCACTCCAAGGTGCTTAACATGCTCGTGCTGACCGCTCCTTCTCTCATGCTGTGCCGAGGTAGAATTTGTCTGGTTATCCATTCGGTGTTCAAAGAACCGAATAGTTCAAAACTCCGAAATTTGTAATGGGTATTCCACCAGCGAGGATTCTGAGCTACACATATGTTCTGCACTTGTCCACGGCGACCTGGGATAAAAAACCGGCGAAAACCATAAACTAGGGTTGCTGTTCTTCAAAATTTTCCGAGTCACCGCCGTTTTAGCCGTAGGTCGACGGTGAGGTCCTAGTTGTGGCCGTTTTCACGAGGATCAGTGCTCATAGCTGTGATCAGCAAGTCTCAGCGGAGCTCTCCGAGCAAACCGTGTCGTAAAAGGTGTAGAGAACACCGAGTTCGACGTCGCCGATGAGCTCCCGGCCGCTGTCACCGTCGCGAGCACTGTTCCAGCCATCGCCGAGCTCCGGTGAGTGCACCAACGTGTTCCTCAGGGGGAAATGTGCACAGGCGGTGGGTTTCGTCGAAGGTTGGGCAGCAGAACGCCTCGCGGCGAGCTCTCCGGCGAAGGTGGCGGCGGTGAGCCGTGGGAGCGTGAGGTAGACGAAGCTCCGCGGGCCCCACATGTCAGCCTCTGTTAAAGCAGCGCAGGATCTATTGTGGCGCCCGGATTTTGTGTGACTATGCGGGAGACTCTGTGGACCCCCGTGTGGTTTGGCTGTGGTGCTGACACGTAGTACGGGGACCCCACCAGCGGGTTTAAACTTTTATTTGAATTTCAGACTCTGGTTCAAATTTCAACTAGCTATAACTTTTGCTAGGAAGCTCCAAATTCAGTGAACTAAATTTTTGTGAATTCAGCTTTTTGAGTACTATCCAGCAAAACAAATTTCAGCTCATGAAAATTAATAGTTTTCAGAATTAATTCCCTAAATTTTAAATTGTTGGGAATTTTAGCTGGAGAATTACTTTATGAAAAATTCTGAACTTTGGCTGGGAGGTTCATTGGAAAGTCCTTGAGTCACAGGAAAAATTTCAGACCCATCCAAGTTCATTTAGTTCCACTAATGGTGTGATTAAGTGAACTGCCCTGAGAAAATAGAAAAATGTAAGAAACATTTTTCAGATTTTCTCAAATCTTGTTTAGGGCATAACTTCATCTAGAATGATTCAAATTACATGAAACCAATTCCATTAGATCCACCTCAAACTCTAGATTCCAGAAAGTAATGGTTGGAGCCATGAAAATCCCTGGAAATCCTTAGAGGCTCTACTAATAACCAAACAGGCTTTTATTTGTGCAGAGCTCAAATGAACTTTGTTTCAAATGAAACTTGGTCAAGACTCTGGTTAGGACCCTACCAAGCCACCATAAAATTTTCAGAGCAAAAGGGAATGGCTAGCTAGAGTTATGGTCTTTACATATTCAATTTAAAACATTGCATGCAAATTTACAGATAGTATATGGCTTACGTGTAGTCGCTGAAGGCAAGGAGACCCCGGAGGTACTTGACTTTCTCCTTCTGGAAGAATCCCTAAGCTCTGACCAGCAGCAACAAGGCAAGCCCCGGTTTGTATTGACCAGTTTTACAAAGTTTTGCTTTATGTATAATTAGTATGTGGCATGTATGTGCATTAGGTGTAGGATGGATGAAACCCAAGTGCATAACCAGATTATTTCCACAAGAGTGAGGGTAGTGTATAAGTCATCGAGTAGTAGACGCTGTGCTTAATGTTCATAGAACTTCGGTAAAAGTCGAGTAGTTGGAATCTACTCGTGAGTTTAGGAGTCAGGACACACAGGATTGGTTCAAGTGATGTGAGATCATTTTAGTAAGAAAATGAGACTAGACAGGTCCTAGGGTGAAGAAAGAGGAAGTCTTGTGGGCGCAGCCCTGTCCGTGTCGATTGAGGACCGATCCGTATGCGGCCCCACTGAGCAAGTTTGAATGTACCGAAGGCATATCGGATACATGGGGTCCGATAAGCCGATGTAACCTATACCTCCGGGCGTTGAGGCATAACGCACCGATTTATAGGTGTAGGTTGAGGGCAGCAAGGTGGAAATCTGCTAACGGGCATAGATAGATGCTCCGTGTAGGGAACCTCCTGTCCGTTTGGGTGAGACCGGTTCGACGTTTGGGCTGTTGGGTGAAAGGTTGTCCCGTACGACATTGAGTGAGCGTGCTGTGCAGCTCCACGGGTGGGCGTACGTGACATGCTATTCAGGTATCCCCGCAGGTGTATATCAAGTCGATTCACCGTCCCTCGCAGTTATGAGTATCGCTTATTCACTATGTCGTGACGTAGGTTAATATATGAAAGGGTATCCCACGGACTCAGGGTACGAGTCCACCGGCGAGGGCTACCCTCCGTCGGGGACCACGGCTGAGTGGGAGCCGTACACGCCGTGCTGAGCTGAGGAGTGCAGCTAGTGTGGGTTGTCCGTAGGGCTGGGCAACCGACTTTTGCTAGGTAGATGGTGTGAGTTGTATAAACTTAGCTTCCGCTTTTGTAATCTAAATACTAGTTTGTAACTGAAGTCTTGTACTAGTTTTTACATATTCAGTTTGTTTTCTATGTAATACAATATCATTCTTATGATGTGTGCTGTCGGGTGTCACATCGTGCGGCACCACCCTCTGCGATCCTGGATGAGCGGATTCCAGTCTGCCACAATAGTGCACTCAAATTTTAATTTCACTGAAGTCAGAATTTGAAACTGAAGTTTAAATTCAAATTCAAATTGCCTCCCGTTTTAATTCCAACAAATAGGAAATCCTTTCCAAATGCTCTAAAAATTTGCCGGGCTACCCATGGATGTGTGGAGAACCAAATTGTGGATTTAGATCTCCGTGTTCGGAAATTTTTGCAAGTTTAATTTAGACTTGGTGCTCACACCTTTAGATTCAAAAGTTTAAATTCCCTCACATTTTCTCGGTGTGATTTGCAGCAACACTTGCTAGAATTTTGGGATTTCACACGTCGGCCTCGAGCCCGTTGTTGGGGGCATTGGCGAACTCAAGGCTGCCAAAACGGAGCTTCTCGCCAACGTGGAAGCTCGAGCTCACGAAAGACATCACATAAAAAACAAAAACGCGAAGCAGCCCCCTACTTGGCGCCCCAACTGTCGGTGTTTTTTTCCACCGGCTTGTAATCGTATGCCTCATGTTTTATGTCCGGATGGCTAGCTAACAAAGACAAGGATTTATTCTGTTTTGGACAATGTGTCCTACGTCTAGTTTTGGGTGTTCTTCGGTCTCGTATTAGCTCAGGTGATTCGTGGAACCGGATTATAGACGAGGCTGCCTTGTGTGCAAAAGTGTGAAAGAAGACTAAGTGTTGTGCTTGTGTGGGTGTTCCGTCGTTCGAGGGGAGGTTCCGGGCCTCCCCTTTTATATTCCAGACGCCTCTACCTACCCGCTGACTCCTCATAAATAGGGCAGGGGTTTACATGGTGTGTCAGAGCCTAAGGCGGCCAAATGTGATACAGGAGTGATGAGTACACATGCTCCTGTCTCGTTTATGGTCTACGTCTACTTTCTGTCCCTGTACACCCACGCCGAGCGGGATGGGACAGATGGTGATGATCGTCAATGTCATGCTTTTCTTGTCGCACAAGGCTTCCCTCTCCGTCTTGAAGTCCTTCTGTCGTTCTTTCATGTCAAAATTGAAGTCTTCTACCTTCTTTTGCTCTGGCTCTAGCCCGGATCGCTCCTTCTTCCTGCCTCATTGGCCGAGGTCGGAGATTGGCCGTCGCTTCCGGCCTTCGGGGTTGGCCGCTTTCATGACCTTGGCGATCAGGGGTCGGTCGCTCGTGTCCCGACCTTGGGGTTAGGATTCGTGGTGGCGTTATCTTGAGCCCGGGCCCTAAGTTGGGGACTTGCGTTGGCACCTCTTATGTGGCCCGAGTGGGGCCCGCGGAGCCATGTGTCTCCATGTGATTGGTTGATCGGTTTCCTTTTGGTTACTTGGGTATGTTACCCCATCACTATCCAAGCACCACGCTTGCATGCTAAGTAAATACCTTAAGAGTCGCGATAAAAGTACCATCCTAAGGCAATGACTAACCTAAACATCGTTAAACCAATGTTGGGACAAAACACTATGCTATTAATACTAACATATTCAAATTAAACTAATTAGACTATAGTAGAGGTCCATGATGTATATGATAACATAATAACAAAGTTACTTTACTATCATAATAACAACTAAACCTACCGCATGCATGGATTCCATAATCAAACAAGAAACACTTCATCCAAGCATATGAATAAAAGAAGACTAAAATAATTAATAAGAAGAAAGTCATAAACAAAGGAAAACATGTCGAGGAGCCCGGCCCGGGAATCGCTCTGGGCGGTGCCGTGCGATGCGGACCCAACAGCATGCACGAAAAGAGGATCAAGAACATATGGAACCATTTTTTTACTCAAGATAAGTTCTTTTACAACATATTGTACACACGCAGTGGAAATTAAAACTAACTGGTCAATCTAATCACTCTCGACCCTAACTAAGCCGGAGAGAAGTCGTTCAGCCTGTGAACGCTTCCTACTAGCTTCACCAAAGAAAGGAAGCGGCTTGGTTTGCGATGAGTGGAACGAACCGTGAGGTTCATCGTCTCACCGAACAACCCTCTTCATAGCAGGCATCCTGCTACCTGCAAAAACAACTCAGAAGCAACTGTCAGCACTAAGGCTCAGCAAGTCTTAACCGTCAATCCTAAACATGTAACTCTACATGCAGGGGTAGTAATACAGTAGGAACAGGAATTTGCAAAATGCAGCTTGACTAAACTTGATCCTTATATTCAGATTCTTATAGCCTTCATTTTAGTGGTCCTCACACCTCACAACACCGGAAGTCCACAATCAAACAAGAAACGCTTATCCCGATGTTGCTAGCCTAAGGTGGAAATGAACTTTAGTTGGTACTATCTCTAATTCAGTTAAGGTTCCAATACAAAGATTAATCCATAAATAGCATGTTGAGAGACTTAGTTCCTCTTCATACTACGTCACGGCGCAGTGGGCAAGTATGCTCAATCCTCTTCCTCGAGCGACGGTGATTCAAATCAATAACAACCCGGAATACAAGACACATACACCCACCGCGAAATACTCTCTCAAGAGCTCTTTCTTACGTTGTATGCAGAAACCTTTCACACGACACCCCGACATAGAAAAACGTTTCGCGCCGAGCAGGATGGTCCTCTACGCGGACACGTCGAAGTTGCCCGCTAAAGGATTTACACCTTCCGCCTTCTCAACGCCATTCCCACGAGAAGGATGAGTTTCTATATCACGGTCCATCGAGTTACATCGGTTTCATTGGTCCCATACACCACTATATATCCGGTACAGCTCAATCTTGTCCAGCAGGGCCGCATACATATGGTCCTTAACCGACACGGACGGGGCTACAACCAACCTTCACATTTGCCTTACCATCCCGGTCCAGGCCAAATGTGGTCTCAAGCATTGTCACACCCATCGCAGGTCGATACCAACCTTGAGCACTCCATCCTACAGGAACATCCCCGTCCCCATCTCATTTTCATGAGGGTGCTCTTATCATCAACCTCTCGCGAGTAACTCCATTACTCGACCTTTCTCGCGAGTAGCTTTTTATTACTCGACTTCTACCGAGCTAGCTACAACATTAGCCTAGCATCTATTACGAGGCAAATCCTACACTAAACCTTCTACTCAGGAATGTAATAGCCATGCAAGTGGGTTTCAATCATCCTAGACATAATGCACAATATCAAGCCTAATAAACATGAGGTGAAGTAAAGCAAAATTTAAAACGGTAACGATATGCAAACCGGGGTTTGCCTTGCTCAACGGTTTTGTTAGAAGCTAGGAGTTAGTAATCCTCCGGAGAAACTACCAAACTCATCACAAGATGGAGATCCTCGCTGCGGAGTTGAGTCCTCGTCGAATGTCGACGTCACGTGCTATTAAGATGATTTATGCACATGTATTCAAAAGCAATTTAGAAAATGATTCAAAGCTGTTATACAAGTTAACTCACACATAAGATGGAAAAAAACAGCAAGGTTTCTGTTGTTGGATCTAAACCTTAGAGATGATGAAAGCTAGGTGAAAAGGAGATACTAGTAATCACCATGTGATTAAGTCCATTATATGAACACTTAGACCTAAAAGATGGTAGCTCAAGAACTGGAGATCCAATGAAGCTGAAAATTTAACCACAGCCTCTTTGGAAGGTGTTTAGGCAGTGTGCAAAAATTGAGCTCATGAAATAGCTCAAGGTGATCATAATAATTCCTTATGTGATTTTCACCAATCTGCCTTTACCCCCTAGCTATTAAGCTTTCCTATGCTGCAAAGTAGACTTTTGTGAAGTACAAAACGTCCTGAGTACATAGGAATTGGTTTTACCATTTTTGGAGTTTCCTACATGGAGCTATGAATTTTACAAAGATTGGGGAAAAGCTGAAAATGTCTCTGTTCATTTTTCCAATTTTTTAGAGACATAAGGAATGAACACATCATTTGACCAAGCAAATTAGGTACAATGCCTCTGAAACTTTTACTGGAGTTCAAGGAATTTTGGAAGCATGTCCTGTCCAAATTTGGGAATTTTCCAATAAACAGAACTCCTGCAAACATTCCTACAAGATTTTCAGAAGTATTGGGATGTACCCCTGGATAGTACTCTCTGAGAGGAATCCAACAAAATTTGTTTCACAATTTATGGACATTCCTACACAAAGTTATGGCTCTCCAAAGTTTGAACTGAATTTGGAAAATCTGGAAAATGTTTAAATACCTACAGTGGGTCCCACTCGCCAGCCCTCTTCTTCTACCTCGCGCCAAACAGGGCAGTGGCGGCTCCCTCCGGCGAGGGTCTCCGGAAAGGCCCTTCCCGGCCACCTCTCGACCACCTGCTGGTCGCCCCCCCCCCCCATTTTCCACCATGCTGAACACGTTGGTGAGGTTGCCGGCGGCTGAAACTCGCCGGAAAACAGGGCTCAACGAGGACAGCGAGAACTAGGGTTCCGGCGAGGTTGCAGTGGCTCGTTTCTTCACCAAGTGATCGGGTTCTTGGCCCTAGAGCACCAGGGGATCATGTCGAAGGTCAACATGGGATGTAAACAAGCCGGGGAGCGCTCCAAACCTATTGGCACTGTGCGCCCGACTTGGTCCAGCGGGATTCCCTCGAAAAGAACTCGGATTCCTCACTCTACACTCAATTTCTTGTACTAAAATCGATGGAGGAGGTGTGCTAGGCAGTTAACATCATGTGTCTGAAGTTTTAAAAACAACCAACATGAATTGAGGACGAATTTTGCAATTCCTTACCTCAAGGTCAGTTTATGCCGCCCGGGAGAAAATCTTGAAATTCTCCCTCTATGATCAATGGCTTGGGCTGAGCTTCGGAGGTGAGCAACTAGAGTTGTAGGTGCACCGATGGGGTGGCTTGCA
This sequence comes from Neostapfia colusana, assembly GCA_030760725.1. NCBI lineage: Eukaryota > Viridiplantae > Streptophyta > Magnoliopsida > Poales > Poaceae > Neostapfia > Neostapfia colusana. The sequence goes on along the minus strand of JASWHV010000013.1, from coordinate 41,983,906 downwards.
TGGGCGTGATCACCCTTGGTTCGGGCTGTCCAGGGTGACCAGTTCGGTTTCTTCAGTTTCAACACGAGCGCAGCTGAAAGTCTGCCGTTTCTAGGCGCAAGCGAGCATGGATCAACGGAGTAAAGTTGCTAGCTGGCTAGAGCACTCATGGGCAAAGCTTTTTCGTGTGGAGGGCTCGAGCAAATGGTGTTCGGTTGGCTTGGGCGATCAGAGGAACATAGAGCAGCCGCTGTTCTTCACTGTGTGCGTGAGGAACAGAGGCCGAGTGAGCGAGGGAGAAACAAAGTTCGGTTGTTCTTCGTCCGTGGAGGATACGAGCTGGAGCACGGTCGACCGAGCACACAGGAGGTGGCACTGAGAGCTCGTCAGGAACAGTTCTAGCTGACAGCTGGCGCGCGCTGAGGAGGTGAGGACGTCGGTTCACTGCATAGAGTATGACATGTGGGTCCACAGTCCTTCACTCTCACTCATCCCCCGTGCTTTAAAATTCCCGCACTTCCTTCGTCCAAATTCCACCAAAATTGGACAGTAGATCAAACAAATTAGGAGGAACTCGAATCTGAAATCAGATTTCAAAATCGAGCATGTTTGCTTTGGTTTTCAAATTCAAATTTGAATTTGAACTTTCTCTCGAATATTCCCCGGATTAATTGGTATACGGGCTCCAAAAATATCCAAGTTTGGATCATGAGCTCATCCATACATGGGGAATGCATCGTGTGGCGGACCAGAATCCGCTCATCCAGGATCGCAGAGGGTGGTGCCGCGCGATGCGACACCCGACAGCACACGTCATAAGAACACAATATATTACATGGGAAAAACAGCTGAAACTGTACAAACAAGTACAAACTTCAGTTACAATTATTGTTCTATTACACAGCGGAAGACTACACTATACAACTCACGCCCGCCTATTTAGCAAAAGTCGGTTGCCCAGCCCTAGGGCAACCCACACTAGCTGCACGTCTCAGCTCAGCGCGGCGTGTACGGCTCCCACTCAGCCGTGGTCCCCGACGGAGGGTAACCCTCGCCGGTGGACTCGTACTCCGAGTCCGTGGGTGGCTCCTCACCTGAAAAACACTTAAGCAGCAACCGTGAGCACGAAGGCTCAGCAAGGCTTAACCGACTCACCTAAGCATGAAACTCTACATGAGGTATACCAAGACATAGGTTGGTAGCATTTCAGCAAAACGACACGCCTACAAGTTCATCCTTAGTTCATCTTTTAGCAACAAGTTAACAGTTCATGAAATCTGAAATTTAGTAAGCAGTATTTGGTGGCACGCATGTAGCAATACAATTATATCAATCAGCATCATTGAATCAACATATTTCATCCATTAGTCTACGTTACGACGCAGTGAACAAGCAGTACTCGTCACCGCGAGGGACGGCGAATCGACTCGATATACACCTGCAGGGAAAACCCGAAGAGCACGTCACGTACGCCCACCCGTGGAGCTGCACAGCACGCTCACTCGATGTCGTACGGGACAACCTTTCACCCAACAGCCCAAACGTCGAACCGGTCGCACCGAAACGAGCAGGAGGTTCCCCACACGGAGCATCTCTCTATGCCCGTTGGCAGATTTCCACCTTGCTGCCCTCAACATACACCTATAAATCGGTGTGCTATGCCTCGACGCCCGGAGGTTTAGGCTACATCGGTTTATCGGGGCCCATATATCCGATATGCCTTCGGTACGTTCAATACTTGTTCAGCAGGGCCGCACACGGATCGGTCCTCAATCGACACGGGCAGGGCTGCGCACACAAGACTCTCTCTTGCTGTGCCCTAGCCCCTGCCTGGTCTCATTTTCATTACTAAAGTGATCTCACATCACTCAACCGAACCCGTGTGTCCCCAGCCTATCTCGCGAGTAGATTTCAACTACTCGACTTGTACCGAAGTCCTATGACTCATTAAGCATAGCCTGTCTACTCGAGGTCCTTGACACTACCCTCACTCTTTTAGGAACCTTTGGTTATGCAAGTGGGGTTTCATTCATCCTATACCTAATGCACATACATACTTCATATGACACATGTAAACAAAGTAAAACTTTTAAAAAAGGTTAATGCAAACCGGGGCTTGCCTTGTTGCTGCTGGTCAGGAGTTAGTTCTTCGTCCGGAAGGAGGAAGTCCAGCACTTCCGGAGTCTCTTCTTCAACGGCTACACGTTAATGAAATACTATACGTTAATTTAGATGCAAATGTGAGTTTTAGAGTAAACTTCTACTATTGGTTTTAATAACCAGCCTCTAACACTTGGAACTTTGTTTAAGAATTTAAATATGAACTGGTGTTGGTGGTTTGGCTTGGACTTAGTCACATGGTTAAGTGCTAAGTGGTTTTCCCCCTTTTCCATCTTAATCCCTTAAGTGGGTAAACAGGACAGGGGTGATCTAGAGCTCCAATAGAGCTGAGAATTTTTGTGTGAGTTCCTTGTCACAAGAAAACTCTCTGGACCAAACATTAGCACTTTTCATGGAGTGGTTTGCTCAGAATAATTCTCTTGGCAAATCAGCAAGGAAGAATTAATTCTGAGGTAATACCCCTGTTCATACCCAACTTAATGAACTATGATTTCAATTATAGCTCCTAGAGTTTGCATGAATTTTTCTAGTATTTTTGGAGTTAAGAATTTCCCAGAACTGAATTTCCAAGTTTTTGGAAATTCTCTGAAAATGTTTCTGTATTCAAATGAACACAGCACCTTCCAATTTGAATTGCTCTGGCCAAATCAACTCCAAATGGTCTGAAACTTTTACAGGGGTCTACTAATGTCCTAAAGAACATTCTGGCAAAATTTGGGAAGTTTTGGATGAACCAAACTCCCTCTAAAATTCTTTTGCTGAAAAGCTTTAAAGAATTTTCCAGAATTAATTACTGGGTTTTATAAAAATTGGGTTTCAGATTTGGATTGTACTCTGTTAGAGGAATCCAACAAAATTTGTTTCACAATTTTTGGATTCTCCTACCCGAAGTTGTAGCTATTCAAAGTTTGAACTAAAAACTGAAATTCCCCAAAATGTTCAAATACTGGCTGTGGGTCCGGGGACAGGTGTCATGCGTTGGGGCAAGCCACACGAGGCTACAGGTTATTTCCCGCGCCTCCACACCAGATCCCTGCGCCACAGCTGATCAAATATTTGAAAAACCGTCACTGACGGGCGGGACCCACCGGTCGTCTTCTACCTCCGGCCACCCGCGCCTGCGCGCCGCCGGGCTCGCCGGAGTTCGACGGATTCCGGCCTCCCGGCCATCCCCCGAGCTCTCCCTCGCCGCTAGGGCCTAATTTCCCGTGCTGAACACGATGGAACACTCTTCCCCGGTCGGCGATGGCTCTAACCTAGCTGGCCACGGTGCGGCGTCTCTGGACTGGTTCGGCAACGTCGCCCGGTCACCCTAGCCTGCCCAGACCTCGGTGGAACGGCGCTACAGCACCAGTGGACCAAAGGGATGCTCGACCTAGCCTCAGAACTGCTCGGGACCGGCGGCTAATGGTGCCTCACCGTGCACCCGAAACCTCCTCCGCGTTTGAGGTCGGAAATTCTGGATTTCATGCGGTCTACGTGCATATTTCCAACTAGGGTTGTGAAGGACTACTGATCGCCGGTTAGTGGCGGTCCTGTGTGCAAGGTTTCACGGCCTAAGAACGAGAGGGACGATCGAATTTGGTATTACCGTATCAGAAGGTCGGATGGTGCCCGACGGCGATCTTTTCCCAAATTCGAGCCTAGTAGATCATCTCATGGCTTGAGCCTCGGGGACGAGCATCAGGGGCTACCAGCGCATCCGAGGGTGCTCTAGCTCGGGCCTGAGAAGCTCTGGGTGGGTCTGTCCACGTGATACCAGCTTCGGTTCTCCGCCGGACAGCTCTGTATTCTCGGCGCTGTTTGCCGAATTGTGCGCGTCACAGGCTAGGGCCTCTGGGGTTGCGGGGCTGGTGTGGTAGAGCAGGCACAGGCGCTGCTTTTCTGTACTGCCGGTGCGCACAACCGAGGTTTGGTTGAGGCCGGCGATCGGGGAGAAAGGAGTGCGGCGGTGAGCGCCGATTGCTGTTTGCCCGTGGGAAGAACAGCTAGCGCGCGATCAAAGCGAAGATGGCAACGTGCTGCTGCCGGTTTCCGGGATAAGGAGCAGGCCAGCGCGAAATGGGAGCAGGAGGTGGAGCCTCGGTCGACGGGGGCGGCCGCTCGGTGTCGCCCCGGGGTTACACCTCGGTGGAGTGAAGTCCAGAGAGAAACTTACGTGTTAAGTATACTCATTCCTATGACATGTGGGCCCCACAACTCAGTACCTCTTTTCCTCAAAATATCTCCAAAGTTTGACAATTATCCAACCCAGTTGTTTGAAAATTGGAAACTGAGCTCATTTGACAAGTTTGGACAAGTTCCATGCAAATTCAAATATTCATTTGAATTCTTTGCACATTTGATTTCCTTTGGAAAAATGGGCAGCAAGACTTTTCAAAAATTAATGAAACTTTGCCTCCCCACTAATTCGCACCTAAGGAATCCAAATATGCCACTTGATCCTTGTGTTAGCTGCTGCAAACAATAGTTTGGACACAACAGTTTTGAATTCCTCATTGTGTGATCATATGTGTATAAACCCTACTTTGTGAAAGTGAAGACTCTCCCCTCTAATCCCTCTTTTGATGGAGGTTACATGCTTTTCACAACATTTCCTAAGGTGTCCACAATGAAAATTGTGGTGTTGTGAGATGAAGAAAAGTTTTTACAAGTCCCTTTTCTTGGGCTTTTACATCCCTCCCCCCTTAAAAGAATCTCGTCCCGAGATTATAAAAGAAGAGATAGCGATGTAATAGGGACTTACCCGTGTTGAGAAGCCAAGAACTCCGGGTAATTTGAGCGAAGGAACTCCTCGCTCTCCCACGTCGCTTCCTCGGCGGTGTGGTTACTCCAGAGTATTTTGTAGAACCACAACGTTCTGCTACGCGTGGTCCTGGCTTTCTCATCAAGAATTCCCACCGGATATTCATCATATGTTAAATCCGGCTTCAGCTCGCCGATGTCTTCGGTAGGAACAGCATTTGTATGCTTCAAGCATTTCCGCAGTTGCGAAACATGGAAAATATCATGGACACCAGTCAGAGATGCCGGTAGCTCCAATCGATACGCTGCTGGTCCACACTTCTCGGTGATAGCGTAGGGTCCAATGAAACGGGGAGCGAGCTTACCCTTCACACCGAATCGGTGCACGCCCTTCATTGGAGACACGCGGAGGTACACGTGTTCCCCAACATCAAAGTGCAACGGCCTACGCCTCTTATCAGCGTAGCTCTTTTGTCGGGATTGAGCGGCCTTCAAATTGGCTTGAATTGTCCGAACGCGCTCTTCGGCGTCGTTCACCACATCAACTCCGAATGTGACCCTTTCACCGGACTCGCACCAATTTAATGGGGTGCGGCATTTACGACCGTAGAGAGCTTCGTAAGGTGCCATCTTGATACTCGCCTGATAACCGTTGTTGTACGAGAATTCCGCCAATGGTAGATAATCATCCCAGTTCCTACCATGGTGGATGGCACATGCTCTCAACATGTCTTCCAGGACTTGATTCACCCTTTCTGTCTGGCCATCTGTCTGAGGGTGATAAGCGGAGCTCCTGATCAACTTAGTACCCAATGCAGCGTGTAGCTGCTCCCAAAAGCGAGATACAAATAATGCACCTCGATCTGAGACAATGGTCTTGGGTACCCCGTATAGGCACAGAATCTTCGCTATGTATAGCTCCGCATATTTGCCGGCATTGTAACGTGTATTTACCGGAATGAAGTGAGCCGTCTTGGTTAACCGATCGACGATTACCCATATGGAATCATGCTTGTTGGCTGTTAGGGGTAATCCCACAATGAAATCCATGCTCACATCTTCCCATTTCCATGCCGGGATCTTCAGGGGTTGCAGCAGCCCTGATTTCTTCATATGATCAGCTTTCACTCGTCTACACGTATCGCACTCGGATACGTACTTAGCTACCTCCCGCTTCATCCGCGTCCACCAAAATTTCTTTTTCAAATCTTGGTACATTTTGTTGCTGCCCGGACGAATGGAGTATTTGGACAAGTGAGCTTCATCGAGGATCTTTTTCCTCAACTCCATATCTCGGGGTACGACTATGCGGTCATTGAACCACAGCGTCCCCTCATCATCCTTCCGGAAACATTTAATTTCTCCAATGTCTATCCGTCTCCGGAGATGTGCCATGCCTTTATCCGTTTTCTGAGCTGCAATGATGTCCTCCCTAATAGTAGGGATGAGGGCAAGGTTATACAGCGATCCATAAGGAACCAAGTATAAACTTGGCTCTTCCTCCTCCACCGGTGTAATGGTGAGGTGATGGACATGCGATTTCCGACTCAGCGCGTCGGCAACCACATTCGCCTTGCCGGGGTGGTAATGGATCTCAATCTCATAATCTTTGATCAGTTCGAACCACCTCCTCTGCCTCATGTTCAGCTCCTTCTGGGTGAAAATGTATTTCAAGCTCTTGTGGTCGGTGTAGAGATGCACCAAGTTCCCCAGGAGATAGTGCCTCCACATTTTCAGCGCCAACACCACGGCAGCAAGTTCAAGATCATGAGTCGGGTAGTGCTGCTCATGGTTCCGAAGTTGGCGTGAGCCATAAGCGACCACACGTCCTTCCTGCATCAACACGCAGCCAAGCCCAATACCGGACGCGTCACAATACACGTCGAAGGGCTTTGTTGTATCCGGTTGAGCTAAGACCGGGGCTGTTGTGAGATGCTTCACCAATGTTCGGAACGCTCCTTCACACGCCGTGTTCCAAACATATTTCTTCCCTTTTTTCAGCAACTCTGTCATCGGCTTAGCGAGCTTGGAGAAACTTGGAATGAATCTCCGGTAGTATCCCGCTAACCCGAGGAAGCTTCTGACTTCATGAACTGAAGTGGGAGCTTTCCATTTCAACACTTGCTCGATTTTACTTGGGTCAACCGCAATGCCTTCAGCTGAGATGATATGTCCCAAGAATGGCACTTGGCTGATCCAAAATTCGCATTTGCTGAACTTGGCGTAGAGCTTATGGTCTCGCAATCGTTGAAGAACGATCCGTAAGTGTTCGGCATGCTCGGCTTCTGTCTTGGAGTAAACCAAAATATCGTCAATGAACACTACCACGAACTTGTCCAGCTCCGGCATGAACACCGAGTTCATGAGATACATGAAATGGGCTGGAGCATTTGTGAGACCAAAGGACATGACGAGATATTCGTATAAGCCGTATCTCGTCGAGAACGCCGTCTTCGGGATATCTTCCGCCCGGATCTTGATCTGGTGATATCCAGAGCGAAGGTCCATCTTTGAGAATACACTTGCCCCCACAAGTTGATCAAACAAGATGTCAATACGGGGCAGTGGGTACTTATTCTTGATGGTGACGGCGTTGAGCGGCCGGTAATCCACACACAGCCTCAGGGTCTCATCCTTCTTCTTCGCGAATAGCACCGAGCATCCCCAAGGCGATGAACTCGGCCTAATGAAACCCTTGCTCAACAGATCATTGAGCTGTTCTTTCAGTTCAGCCAGCTCATTCGGAGCCATCTTGTATGGTCTCCGTGAGATGGGCGTAGTCCCGGGTGCAAGTTCAATCTTGAACTCGACATCCCGCTCAGGTGGCATGCCCGGAAGATCATCCGGGAACACATCAGGATACTCCCGGACTACGGGGATGTCTTCTAACTTGAGAACTTCAGCATTATTAATTGCTAAAACTTCCCGGATTGGCGTGTCTAATAACATGGAATGTGGACGGTGGAATGGAGAATTTAAGTGAACCGTCCGTGTCCGAGTCTCTAGGACAGCGCCATGGTATTGTAGCCATGACATCCCTAAGATTGCATCAATCTTTTGTCCCATAAGGATTATCAAGGTGGTGGGATATAGTTTCCCACCTAAGCACAGAGGTGCCTTTGGAATCATCATATTAGCTGAAATCTTCCCTCCCGGTGAGCATATCATATATGTGCAGTCGGTTGGGAAGACTTGCAATTGATGTTTAGCCACATAGGATGCACTTATAAAGCTGTGGGTTGCACCAGAATCAAATAATATGACGATGGCTTGATTGTTGAGAGTAAACGTACCCGCCAGCACGTTGTCTCCCTCTAGGGAGTCCTCATTGTCGAGGTTGCGGACGCCTCCAGTCCGCTGACCAACCTTCTTCACCGGAGGTCGGCCTCGAGCACCGCCCTGGAACTGGGCTTGCCCGCTGCTCTGCTGCCCCTGGGGACAGTACTTCGCAAAGTGGCCCGCCTGGCCACACGTGAAGCAGGTGAAACGGGGCGGTCCCCCGCTGATCGGTGGACGGAAACCTGGGGCGCGTTTTGGCGGTGAAAACGCCCGGGGTACCGTCTGCTGCTGCTGCTGTCTTGGTGGTGGCACCGGCGGACGGAACGGAGGTGCCTGAAAGGGACGTCCCCCGAACCGCTGCGGTCGCGCCGGTGGTTGCCACTGCTGCCCGGATGGTGTCCGATACACCATACGGTACTTCTGGGGAGCGCCACTCCCACCGCTGCTAGGTTGAGCGCTACGCTTCCTCTGCTCAGCTGCTAACTCCCGCTGAGCGTCCTCTTGCATGATGGCGGCATTGACTAGATCGTTGAATGTGCCGCGGTTCCATTGTACGAGGTGGGTCTTCATTTCGGGATGTAACCCCCGATAGAAGTGCTCCCACTTCTTCTCCTCCGTGGAGATGTAGTCTGACGCATACTGCGCCAGATGGTTGAAGGCACGGGAGTAGTCGTGGGCACTCCTCCCGCCCTGCTTCAGTTCCAAAAATTCTTGGAACTTTCTCTTCATTATTCCGGGAGGAATGTGATAGGCGCGGAACGCCTCCCGGAACTCTTGCCATTCCACGGCATGGCCAGCCGGACGTGAGGCGACATAATTCGCCCACCACGCACCAGCGGCACCGTGGAGCTGCTGTGCTGCGAACAGCGTCTTCTGCCGCTCCGTACACTGGAGCAGCCCGAACTTGGACTCGGTAGTCCGCAGCCAGTTGTCCGCCTCCAGTGGTTCTTCAGCTTCGGTGAACACTGGAGGGTGCGTACTCATGAAATCCGAGTACGACACTTCGCGGGGCTCGCGAGGCCCTCGCTCTTGACGTCCTCCCGCCCGGGACGTATTCTGCACGATCGTGCGGAGCAGGTCGGTCTGCTCCTCACGACCTCCCACCAATGCCGCTATCACATCCGCTAGAGTAAGCGGAGGCGGCGGTGGTGGCTGCTGCTGCGGGGTGCTGTCGTAGGCCGGTGGCTGGGAGTCATCGCCTCCACCTTGGCTAGAGCCACCAACCTCGTGCGTGGTCCTAGTACGAACCATCTGCAACCATACGACATTAAACATCAGTCCCGCAACATTTTACATGCAGTCCAATAGAACTGGGCGTAAAAACATTTTGACAACCAAACATGCGAAATATCTCGTAAGTAGATAATGTAATAACTTTGCACAAGCTACACCATTACCAGACCAAACACAAGTTAGTTTAATCCAACTTGATGAACCCCTTCTCTGGAAGCTCACCATAACTGGGTTTGGTCTCTACGAGACATTATTATCGCCCTTAGGGTACAACACCCTCTCCAATGAGTTCAACTGTCATTCTTCCGTCAGAATGACCAGTTTCTACCTATTCCAAATTTTGATCCGGTTATGGGCATTTTCATGACTCAAGTTGAATACCAAAGTTCAAGTTAACTTCAGTATCTTTCCAACGAGTACTCATTTGCCCCCAGATCAGCTTTGATTAAAAAGTTATGCTAATTCAAAGTTAGCAGAATTTCTGGAAGAATCTTAACAGCACCTCCCTTGGAAGTGGCTGCTTTCAATCCTGATTTCCACTAAATTCTGTGCTGAAACTTCAGAAACTTTGAATTGCAAATATGTCAAACATCTTCTACTCTTCCTAAGCGTGTATTATATGACACTTTTAGATTTTTCTACTGGGAGTTATATTTGAAAAAACAGATTAGTTCCGAGGATGTTTTACTTTGCCCTGGTTTTGGACAGTTTACATTTCTCTGGGCTTTTAGCCATCTTAATGTGAGTTTCAGCTCTGGAAGTCTACAACAAAATTGTAGAGTACTTGAATACCTTTCCAGAACTATATAGCACACCTCCCTGGGCTAAAAGACCTGTGAGTTATGCCCTGTTGAAGATCAGCAAACATGCTGCCCAAAACAGAGCACTCTGTTTTTCAGTCTTTTTGGAACTACACTCATCCCTATCTCATTCTTATACCCAACCAGGGTCCTAACTGTTGAACCTACAGATTTTTAATTCTTCGTTATCATTATACTCATGCATATGCCTACAATATCTCGGTACTACGTTCCTCACAAAAGAAAATCCCAACCGGATCATACCGGTATATACGTCTCAAGTGTGGCACTAAACGGTCTCTCGCACACGTTTTCTACACGGATACATACGTGGTTAGTACCTGCAGAAAACCACACAATAATGGTGCACTCAATGGTTATTCATTTCAGGCAGTTCCATATTTGAAAGTAAATACAAACGCCCGTATCATTTCCATACGGCCGTCCTTGAGCTAAGTCACGTCTCAAGGCACGTGATCGTGTTTCAACACCACACGACGGGGAACCCGAGTATGTCATGAACGAGTCGTCACGGTTGGGAATGTTATCAACCCAACAGATACCACCTACTGCCCTACAGGGCACGCCGATGGCAAGCGCTGCGTATGTCCTCCTGGGCTATTTCCAGACGAACACACTCTCGCGTTACTGACCACGCGATGGGGTCTCCGCTTACTTGCCTAATGCACGCTAGGGATCAGCGTTTCATATGAACTCAGGGACATGAAGAGTCCAAGAGGTTCATATTGACGTCTCACACCAAGCTATGAGACAAATCCCTGAACCACGTTCCTCGTCAGGGAGAGCTAACCGAAATTGAACCGCTTTCGGTGGCGTTCCTTACCATACTTACCAGAGCGTAGGTGCGTCGTTACATAATTGAAATTCAGAATTATAACACATAAGTTAGTCTTTGCCTTTTTAAGTAACTATGCTAATATAGTCCTTACTTGGGCAACTACCGAATCCTCACCGTATACCTAAGTTTTTCCCATAATGCAGTCCTTTAGTACTGTGCTATCCCCACTGCAGCTCTGATACCAGGCTGTGGCGGACCGGAATCCGCTCATCCAGGATCGCAGAGGGTGGTGCCGCGCGATGCGACACCCGACAGCACACGTCATAAGAACAAAATATATTACATGGGAAAAACAGCTGAAACTGTACAAACAAGTACAAACTTCAGTTACAATTATTGTTCTATTACACAGCGGAAGACTACACTATACAACTCACGCCCGCCTATTTAGCAAAAGTCGGTTGCCCAGCCCTAGGGCAACCCACACTAGCTGCACGTCTCAGCTCAGCGCGGCGTGTACGGCTCCCACTCAGCCGTGGTCCCCGACGGAGGGTAACCCTCGCCGGTGGACTCGTACTCCGAGTCCGTGGGTGGCTCCTCACCTGAAAAACACTTAAGCAGCAACCGTGAGCACGAAGGCTCAGCAAGGCTTAACCGACTCACCTAAGCATGAAACTCTACATGAGGTATACCAAGACATAGGTTGGTAGCATTTCAGCAAAACGACACGCCTACAAGTTCATCCTTAGTTCATCTTTTAGCAACAAGTTAACAGTTCATGAAATCTGAAATTTAGTAAGCAGTATTTGGTGGCACGCATGTAGCAATACAATTATATCAATCAGCATCATTGAATCAACATATTTCATCCATTAGTCTACGTTACGACGCAGTGAACAAGCAGTACTCGTCACCGCGAGGGACGGTGAATCGACTCGATATACACCTGCAGGGAAAACCCGAAGAGCACGTCACGTACGCCCACCCGTGGAGCTGCACAGCACGCTCACTCGATGTCGTACGGGACAACCTTTCACCCAACAGCCCAAACGTCGAACCGGTCGCACCGAAACGAGCAGGAGGTTCCCCACACGGAGCATCTCTCTATGCCCGTTGGCAGATTTCCACCTTGCTGCCCTCAACCTACACCTATAAATCGGTGTGCTATGCCTCGACGCCCGGAGGTTTAGGCTACATCGGTTTATCGGGGCCCATATATCCGATATGCCTTCGGTACGTTCAATACTTGCTCAGCAGGGCCGCACACGGATCGGTCCTCAATCGACACGGGCAGGGCTGCGCACACAAGACTCTCTCTTGCTGCGCCCTAGCCCCTGCCTGGTCTCATTTTCATTACTAAAGTGATCTCACATCACTCAACCGAACCCGTGTGTCCCCAGCCTATCTCGCGAGTAGATTCCAACTACTCGACTTGTACCGAAGTCCTATGACTCATTAAGCATAGCCTGTCTACTCGAGGTCCTTGACACTACCCTCACTCTTTTAGGAACCTTTGGTTATGCAAGTGGGGTTTCATTCATCCTATACCTAATGCACATACATACTTCATATGACACATGTAAACAAAGTAAAACTTTTAAAAAAGGTTAATGCAAACCGGGGCTTGCCTTGTTGCTGCTGGTCAGGAGTTAGTTCTTCGTCCGGAAGGAGGAAGTCCAGCACTTCCGGAGTCTCTTCTTCAACGGCTACACGTTAATGAAATACTATACGTTAATTTAGATGCAAATGTGAGTTTTAGAGTAAACTTCTACTATTGGTTTTAATAACCAGCCTCTAACACCTGGAACATTGTTTAAGAATTTAAATATGAACTGGTGTTGGTGGTTTGGCTTGGACTTAGTCACATGGTTAAGTGCTAAGTGGTTTTCCCCGTTTTCCATCTTAATCCCTTAAGTGGGTAAACAGGACAGGGGTGATCTAGAGCTCCAATAGAGCTGAGAATTTTTGTGTGAGTTCCTTGTCACAAGAAAACTCTCTGGACCAAACATTAGCACTTTTCATGGAGTGGTTTGCTCAGAATAATTCTCTTGGCAAATCAGCAAGGAAGAATTAATTCTGAGGTAATACCCCTGTTCATACCCAACTTAATGAACTACAATTTCAATTATAGCTCCTAGAGTTTGCATGAATTTTTCTAGTATTTTTGGAGCTAAGAATTTCCCAGAACTGAATTTCCAAGTTTTTGGAAATTCTCTGAAAATGTTTCTGTATTCAAATGAACACAGCACCTTCCAATTTGAATTGCTCTGGCCAAATCAACTCCAAATGGTCTGAAACTTTTACAGGGGTCTACTAATGTCCTAAAGAACATTCTGGCAAAATTTGGGAATTTTTGGATGAACCAAACTCCCTCTAAAATTCTTTTTCTGAAAAGCTTTAAAGAATTTTCCAGAATTAATTACTGGGTTTTATAAAAATTGGGTTTCAGATTTGGATTGTACTCTGTTAGAGGAATCCAACAAAATTTGTTTCACAATTTTTGGATTCTCCTACCCGAAGTTGTAGCTATTCAAAGTTTGAACTAAAAACTGAAATTCCCCAAAATGTTCAAATACTGGCTGTGGGTCCGGGGACAGGTGTCATGCGTTGGGGCAAGCCACACGAGGCTACAGGTTATTTCCCGCACCTCCACACCAGATCCCTGCGCCACAGCTGATCAAATATTTGAAAAACCGTCACTGACGGGCGGGACCCACCGGTCGTCTTCTACCTCCGGCGACCCGCGCCTGCGCGCCGCCGGGCTCGCCGGAGTTCGACGGATTCCGGCCTCCCGGCCATCCCCCGAGCTCTCCCTCGCCGCTAGGGCCTAATTTCCCGTGCTGAACACGATGGAACACTCTTCCCCGGTCGGCGATGGCTCTAACCTAGCTGGCCACGGTGCGGCGTCTCTGGACTGGTTCGGCAACGTCGCCCGGTCACCCTAGCCTGCCCAGACCTCGGTGGAACGGCGCTACAGCACCAGTGGACCAAAGGGATGCTCGACCTAGCCTCAGAACTGCTCGGGACCGGCGGCTAATGGTGCCTCACCGTGCACCCGAAACCTCCTCCGCGTTTGAGGTCGGAAATTCTGGATTTCATGCGGTCTACGTGCATATTTCCAACTAGGGTTGTGAAGGACTACTGATCGCCGGTTAGTGGCGGTCCTGTGTGCAAGGTTTCACGGCCTAAGAACGAGAGGGACGATCGAATTTGGTATTACCGTATCAGAAGGTCGGATGGTGCCCGACGGCGATCTTTTCCCAAATTCGAGCCTAGTAGATCATCTCATGGCTTGAGCCTCGGGGACGAGCATCAGGGGCTACCAGCGCATCCGAGGGTGCTCTAGCTCGGGCCTGAGAATCTCTGGGTGGGTCTGTCCACGTGATACCAGCTTCGGTTCTCCGCCGGACAGCTCTGTTTTCTCGGCGCTGTTTGCCGAATTGTGCGCGTCACAGGCTAGGGCCTCTGGGGTTGCGGGGCTGGTGTGGTAGAGCAGGCACAGGCGCTGCTTTTCTGTACTGCCGGTGCGCACAACCGAGGTTTGGTTGAGGCCGGCGATCGGGGAGAAAGGAGTGCGGCGGTGAGCGCCGATTGCTGTTTGCGCGTGGGAAGAACAGCTAGCGCGCGATCAAAGCGAAGATGGCAACGTGCTGCAGCCGGTTTCCGGGATAAGGAGCAGGCCAGCGCGAAATGGGAGCAGGAGGTGGAGCCTCGGTCGACGGGGGCGGCCGCTCGGTGTCGCCCCGGGGTTACACCTCGGTGGAGTGAAGTCCAGAGAGAAACTTAAGTGTTAAGTATACTCATTCCTATGACATGTGGGCCCCACAACTCAGTACCTCTTTTCCTCAAAATATCTCCAAAGTTTGACAATTATCCAACCCAGTTGTTTGAAAATTGGAAACTGAGCTCATTTGACAAGTTTGGACAAGTTCCATGCAAATTCAAATATTCATTTGAATTCTTTGCACATTTGATTTCCTTTGGAAAAATGGGCAGCAAGACTTTTCAAAAATTAATGAAACTTTGCCTCCCCACTAATTCGGACCTAAGGAATCCAAATATGCCACTTGATCCTTGTGTTAGCTGCTGCAAACAATAGTTTGGACACAACAGTTTTGAATTCCTCATTGTGTGATCATATGTGTATAAACCCTACTTTGTGAAAGTGAAGACTCTCCCCTCTAATCCCTCTTTTGATGGAGGTTACATGCTTTTCACAACATTTCCTAAGGTGTCCACAATGAAAATTGTGGTGTTGTGAGATGAAGAAAAGTTTTTACAAGTCCCTTTTCTTGGGCTTTTACACATCGGTGAATTCATTTGTATGCATTTGGGTAATCTGAACATGAATTCTTTCAAAAGAATTCAAATTGCGTTTAAATTCCCTCTACTTCACTCATAGAGAAGGTGCACATGAGTTAGAGTTTTTGGAAGTGAAATTCTTTCCCCCTAGGTTAACATGTGTTGAGCATGGCTAGAGAAAAGTTTTAACTCCCTCACATGTCTATATTTGTGTTCATCAATTCATGTTACACAACTATAGTCTGTTATCGCCTTAACTTTGTTTCATAACTTGAAATCAAACTTTACAAAAGTTAGGGTTGTTACATTCCTCCTCCCTTAAAAGAATCTTGTCCTGAGATTACAAAAAGAAAGAAGACGGGAGAATAACTACTGGACATATGGTACAAACAATTCGGGAAAATTTAAACGGAGAAAATCCTCGCTTTCCCACGTGGCTTCATTAGCGGTGTGGTTGCTCCACAAGACTTTGTAAAATCGCAATGTCTGATTTCTTGTGGCGCGAGTCTTCTCATCGATAATCTGTATCTGATACTCAGAATAAGTGAGATCCGGTTGAAGATCCTCAATGCTCTCCATATGAACTACGGTTGGGTACCAAGACATTTCCGCAGCTGAGAGACGTGGAAAACATTGTGAATACCCGAAAGTGACATCGGTAACTCCAGAAGATAGGCCATGGGTCCGCATATCTCAATGACAGCAAACAGCCTGATGAATCACGAAGCGAGCTTTCCCTTTACTCCAAAACGATGAACCCCTTTCATCAGAGAGACACGAAGATAAACATGGTCCCCGATGTCAAAGTGAAGACGTCGACGTCTTTTGTCTGCATAATTCTTCTGCCAAGATTGAGCAGCCTTTAAGTTGGCTTGAATCACTCGCACTCGTTCATCGGCTTCATTTACCAGATCAATCCCGTAGACCACTCTCTCGCCGGACTCACACCAATTCAGCGGTGTGCGGCACTTCCGGCCATAAAGAGCTTCATACGGGGCCATCTTGATGCTGGATTGATAACTGTTATTATATGAGAATTCTGCTAACGGTAGATGGTCATCCCAATTCTTCCCATGGTTGATGACACATGCCCATAGCATATCCTCCAGAATCTGATTTATCCTCTCCTTTTGACCATCAGTTTACGGATGATACGCTGAACTCCGAATTAACTTGGTTTCCAAGGAAGCATGCAGTTGCTCCCAAAATCTGGATACGAATAATGCACCTCAATCAGAAACAATGGTGCGGGGAACCCCGTGTAAACACACGATTCTCGAGACGAACAGCTCCGCATACTTTTTTGCCACATATTTTGTATGGACTGGAATAAAATGAGTTGTCTTGGTCAAACGATCGACGATTACCCAAATAGAATCATGCTTGTTGCTAGTTATGGGTAATCCGACGATGAAGTCCATACTTATGTCTTCCCACTTCCATACTGGAACCTTCAGCAGTTGAAGTGGTCCGGCTTTCCTCATATGGTCGGCTTTAACCCGCGGACATGTATCACACTCGGATACGTATATTGCAATCTCCCTTTTTATCCGTGTCCACCAGAACTTAGATTTCAGGTCTTGGTACATCTTATTGCTTCCTGGATGAATAGAGTACTTGGATAAATGAGGATCATCCAGTATCTTCCTCCGCAATTTCATATTCCGGGGTACCACTATGCGGTTTTTAAGCCATAGAGTACCCTCTTCATCCTTGCGGAACATCTTCAATTCACCGCTATCCACTCTTCTCTGGATGTGAGACATACCCCTGTCTCTCTTCTGAGCCTCTACAATCTCATCTCGGATTGTAGGAATAAGAGCGAGGTTGAATAGCGATCCATAGGGAACTAAGCGCAGGCTTGGTTCTCCTCCTTCATGTGCAGCCATGGCTAAATGGTGAACGTGGGCTTTCCGACTAAGTGCGTCAGCAACCACATTCGCTTTACCCGGATGGTAATGAATCTCAAGTTCATAGTCCTTGATCAATTCTAGCCATCTTCGCTGCCTCATATTCAGTTCTTTCTGTGTGAAGATGTACTTCAAGCTTTTGTGGTCAGTATAGAGATTTACTAGATTGCCTAGTAGATAATGTCTCCACATTTTCAATGCTAAGACCACTGCAGCTAGTTCAAGGTCGTGCGTCGAGTAATTCTGCATCAACACACAACCCAAACAAATGCTGGATGCATCACAATAGACATCAAACGGCCTTGTGGTGTCCGGCTGGGCCAAAACTGGAGCTGTAGTGAGATACTTCACTAAGTTTGAAAAGCTTGTTCACATGAATTGCTCCAATCATACTTTGTGCTTTTATTCAACAGCTCTGTCATAGGTTTAGCGACTTTGGAGAAGTTTGGAATGAATCTCCAGTAATAACCCGCTAAACCTAGGAAACTCCTCACTTCATGAACAGATCATGGAGATTTCCAATTCAGCACTTGCTCGATTTTACTTGTGTCCACAGCGACGCCTTCCGCTGAAATAATATGCCCAAGGAACGGCACTTTGCTGATCCAAAACTCACATTTGCTGAACTTTGCATAAAGCTTGTGATCTCTCAAGCGTTGGAGCACAATACGCAAATGTTCAGCATGTTCTTCTTCTGACTTTGAATAGACCAAAATGTCGTCGATGAAAACCACAACGAACTTGTCTAACTCCGGCATGAACACAGAGTTCATGAGATACATAAAATGAGCCGGAGCATTGGTCAACCCAAAAGACGTGACAAGATATTCATAAAGACCATATCTTGTCGAGTACGCCGTCTTAGGTAAGTCTTCTGCCCGGATTTTTATCTGGTGATACCCGGACCGAAGATCCATCTTGGAGAATACCTTAGCACCCACTAGTTGATACACATAAAATATCAATGCGCGTTAGTGGATACTTATTTTTGATAGTGACAGCATTCAATGGACGATAATCTACGCATAGTCTCAAAGTATCGTCCTTCTTCTAAACGAAGAGTGCGGAACAGCCCCAAGGTGGTGAACTTGGGTGTATAAAACCATTGTCCATGAGGTCATTAAGCTGCTCCTTCAATTCTGTGAGCTCCTTCGGTGCCATTTTGTATGGTCGCCGAGAAATAGGTGTTGTTCCCGGTGCTAGTTCAATCTTGAACTCAACATCATGTTCGGGCGGCATGCCCGACAAGTCTTTGGGAAACACATCTTGATATTCACATACAACTGGAATATGCTCAAGTTTAGGAGCTTCAATCTGATGCACTGCTGCCACTCGTTGTGATGGATCCACAAGATTTAATTTGTTGCAACCATGTATTGGAGAATTCAGTTGGACAGTCCTAGAGCTGATATCAAATATAGCTATATAATGTGTCAACCATGACATCCCCAAGATAATATCAATCCTTTGGCCTTTTGAGTATGATATATATTTCCACCCAAACATAAAGGTGCCCGTGAGACCATCTCATCTGTGGATATCTTGCCTCCGGGTGAGCTGATATGAAAAGGATGCTTAACTGTGCTAAATGGAAGATTATTCTTCAGCACATAGCCTCTGCTAATTAAATTGTGGATGGCTCCGGAATCAAACAACACCAAAGTGGGCTGTTCATGTAAAGTTAACATGCTTGCCAAAACTGGTTCGCCTTTAGCAATGTCCTCAATAGCAGTGTAATTAACCCTGACAGCTTTTGAAAGATTCTCCTTTGAATGTTCATGATGCTGATCTGAGCATTGACGAGACAACACACAAGTGTGGCTCTGCTCAGCTTCACGACGGTTCCGTGCTGCAGAAATCCTCAGCTCTCTACTAACACGAGGTGGAGATAATTCGTGCATAGCTGGTTGTGGTAGGGTTGCACGAATAATTTCTGACTGCTGCTGTTGAGGTGAAGGCTCATAAGTGATCAACTCCGGCCGTGGATGTGAGAGTTGCACCACTGGCTGAATTTGCTGCCTAACTGACGAGTAATATCGCACTCGATAGTTCGGACGAACCTCGATATCACTGTCTGGCGGTATACTTCTCTTCAACTCTGCTTCACAACGGAGATGCATGTATTCTTTAATGATAGTGGCATTTACCAACTCATTGTAAATACCGTTATTGAACAAGGTCACTTGTTCCATAAGTTCGACATTCAAACCTCAGAAGAAATACTCACGCTTCAACGATTCAGAGTCTACCATAGGAGTGGCGTATTGCATCAAGTCTTCAAACTCTTTGAAGTACTCGTACACACTCCTTTCTCCTTGCTTTAACTCTAGAAAGTCTTGATACTTTGTTCGTAGGATTCCCGAACAAATGTGACGTGCCCGGAAAACATCCCGGAATTCATCCCACGTCACGCGATGACCTTCAGGAAGAGTAGCGACATACTCGACCACCAAGCTCCAGCGGCTCCATGGAGTTGTTGAGCGGCAAATAGAGTCTTCTGATATTCATCGCACTCAAGCATATCGAACTTGGCTTCAATACATTATAGCCAATGAGCCGACTCCAACGGTTCTTTCGCTTCCGAGAAAACTGGTGGTTGTCTTGCTAGAAAAATCAGATAGGTGCTTGGCGGGGAATTTTTCTCTAGTGTCTCCTTTCGTATGCTTTGTCATACCAACAGATCCAGAGACTCAGCCATCATTGCCAAGATTTCCGCCAATCCGGTTGATGATGTCGGCACTTCTTGTCGTGGCGAATTACTTTCGCCGTGACTCGACTGACCAACCTCACTCCTGGAATGAGCATGATACATGCTGCCATAGTGAGCAATTTCCGGTTAAAATTCAAAGTTTAAACTCAACTTGAATTCAAAAACATAACCGTAAAAGCATAACATAGATATTGCAGCACTACACAATCTAACCAGGGTTTCGACAATTCTGAAATATATTAAACGTGAGCAAGTTTGTACAAACCCTTAATTCCAACAGTAGGACAAACTAAAAAATTACTCAAGAACATGTTATGGAGCTTAGAGAAGTCTAAAACATCCCTATCCACAACAAGTCCTAAGTTACATAGGCAATAAGCACTACTCTGTTCAGAATGACCAATAGGTTTTAATCCCAGAATTTGAATATGACAATTGCAATTTCATGTCTCAAGTTGAATATCAAGGTCATAGGTAACTTCAATATCTTTCCAACGAGTATTTATTTGCCTTCATATCAGTCCTGGATCAAGAGATATGATATTTCAAAGTTAACAGAAATCTGGAACAATTTTGACAGCACCTCCTTTGAAAGTGGCTGTTTTGTCCGCAAGATTTCATACAATTAAACTCCAAATCTGGAGAAACTTTGAACTACAAAGTCGTAGCATATATCAGAAGCTTTCCAACGGTGTATTACATGACCGTTAGAAATTTTTCTATAGAAAGTTATAGTCGAAATACAGAAATATCCAGAGAGCATTTTGTGTCTGCCCTGTTTTTCGACAGTTCACACTCATCTGAGAATTTCATCCATTTGGAAGGTGATTCTGGTCTGGATTTCTACAGAAAAGTTGTAGAAGACTTCAAAAAAATTCCAAAAATGTATCACACACCTCCATTGGTTCAACTAAACAAAATTTATGCCCTGTTCAAGTTCAGAAAAAATTCTGCCAAAAACAGGGGAGGTTATTCCTAAGTCTCTGTGAATAAATCTATAGTCCCAATTGACTCTTAGTTCAATATAGGAGTTCATTACCCCCTAGTAGAATCCTAGACTCCAAATTTACTCTTTTTCTTTTCAAACCTTGTTTTTCTTTCAGTTCAAAACACATCACGGTACTACGTTGCCTCACCAAATTAAAATCCTAACCGGCTTTATAGCGGCATATACGTCTCAAGTGGTGGCACTACAACGATCACTCACACACTTTTTCTACACGACATGTTCTAACGGGGTTAAGGTATCTGCATAAAACCACACAATAGTGATGCACACATTGGTTTGTCATTACAGGCAGGTCCATATCATAGTAAAAAAAAAGCATACACCCAGTATCATTGCCATACGGGCCGTCCTTGAGTCAAGCCACGTATCAAGGTACATGATCGGGTTATTCACCACCCGACGGGGGATCCACACCTTTGCAATAAAGCACACTGGTGGAACAGCGCTTTTGTATGCCTCATAGGACATGAAGAGTCCTAGAGAACACACTTCGTGTTACAAACCACACGATGGGGTCTCCTCCTCTTGCCCCTGGGTTTGCGCACTGGAGGCTAGTGCCATTCATATGTCTCTAAGACATGAAGAGTCTTAGAAAACATATTCACTTCCCGTCCATTGCTGAACGGGACATCCCACACTACTTTCCTCGTATGGGTGAGCTAACAAAAATTGATCCGCTTTCAGTGGCGTTCCTTACCATTCTTACCTCCACGTAGGTGCGTCGTTACTGAATTGAAATACTGAATAGTAACACACTGTTAGCTTGCCACCTTAAGTAACTACGCTATTTATAATCCTTATGTGGACATACTATACATTCCTCAGTCGTACACTTCTAAGTTTTCAAAAATTTGCTCTTTTCATGCGTGCTATTCCCAATGCGGCTCTGATACCATGCTGTCAAGGAGCCCGGCCCGGGAATCACACTGGGCGGTGCCGTGCGATGCGGCACCCAACAGCATGCACGAAAATAGGCTCAAGAACATATGGAACAATTTTTTTACTCAAGAAAAGTTCTTTTACAACATATTGTACACAGGCAGCGGAAATTAAAACTAACTGGACAATCTAATCACTCTCGACCCTAACTACGCCTAAGAGAAGTGTAGGGGACCGCCGCCGAGCGACGCCCCGAACAGGACCTCGTCTGGTGGTGCCGTGATATGCGGCACTCAACAGCACGCTGGTCAAAGAAACACATCACATTACATAAATCATTTGCGGAAGCATACAAGAGTATTTTACAAATACTTATCTCAAAATAAGCTACAGTGGAAGACTATAACTCCCACGACTCATTTCTAACTTAGCAACAAAGAAACAGTCCAGCCCACGGACGTTTCTTACTAGCAACACGAAGAACAATCTGCAGCGGCGAGGATGCTCTTGAGTAACCACTCAGAGGTTCCCGAGTCTCATCGGCATCCTTCATAAGCATGAAGTCAATCCTGCAAAACAACTCGGATAGCATCCGTGAGCATAATGCTAAACAAGACTTAACCGTCACCCTAGTGATGAAACTCTACGTGAGGTTATGAACATAAAGTAGGATGGTATAATTCATAATAAAACTGGCCTAAAAGTGAATCCTTACTTTCAGGTATTATTTGCAGCAATTTAAGTAACCTTGGGCACGCCACATCGGGAGTCCACAATCAAACAAGAAACGCTTTCCCCCGATGTAATTTGCTCACGGCATAAAAGAATCGAGTTTGCACTAGCCTATTCATACCACATATCATCACAATGCTAGTATTAACTTCAAATCAATCTGATTAGTTCCTTTCTCATGCAAGTTCTTACTACGTCACGACTGTCAGAACAAGTATGCTCGGTCCATTCCGCGAGCGATGGTGATTCGAATCAATAACACCCGTACTACACAACACGTACGCCCGTACTTGACGTTGCCTACAGCAACCATCACTGACGTCGTACGTGGCAGCCTTCCCCCCTGTTTCATCCCCGTTGAATCGATCAAGTTGCCCCATACAGTAGCCACTCTCATGGTGAACCTACCGACATGAGATGTCATGGAAATGTTACCCACATACTGCACACCGGCCGTCTCGCCTGAGGCGACCCGAAAAGGCTCAACGCAAGCTTCGCGAGGTACATCGGTTTACTGGGTCCCATATATCCAGCATGAGTCCGGTACACAACTCAAACTTGTTCAACAGGGCCGCATACAGATCGGTCCTTGACCGACACGGACAGGTCTATAGCACCCAGGCCCCTATGTCCAGCTGCCCCTACAACATTCCGGTCTCAACTTTAACTTGCTAATTCATTTTTGAACCAATCCCGTATGCCCTTGTTGTTCCTGAACATGCGATTAGCATCTCACCACTTGACTTCTACCGAACCTTACTTAAGCATGGCAGTTCTACACGGTGAAAGACACCTAGCCAATACTCCATGGGTTCATTTGATTATGCAAGAGGAGTATCAAACACTAGACCTAATGCACATTTCATATCTTAACCGAATGTGAATACAAAGTAAAAACTTAACAGCTGTTAAATGCGCAAACCGGAGCTTGCCTGTTTTGAAGGGTAGTCATATATAATCAGTTAGTGATCTTGGTTGATCAACCCTTGATTCTCTGGAGCTTGATCCACTTCAATGAATCGCTCCTTTGAATCCCCTTCGTCGTGATTCCTATTAAAATGCATATGCACATGTTTTATAGAATGTAATGGAAAGATGTTAAGACTTTATTTCATAGGAACAGAGTTTGTGTGGAAAAGCCAAGAATGGCTTGGTTTGCCTCTGTTGTGCAAAGAAACAGAAATGAACTAAATTGATCTTAGTGTTTTTGCTATACACTAACTACTTTCCCTAATGAACATAATAGATGAGCTGAAAAGATTTGAATGCGACTGAAGAACAAGAACTCCAATGGCCTCAAAACTTTTAAAGCAGGTTCTATACTAACTAAGGATTTAGCTTGCCAAATTGCAGCTAATGTGTGATACAATTGTACTCTCCATAATTCTCCCAAGAGTCTTTATGTATTTTCCCACATACATAAGAATGGAGAATAAGCACAGAGAGTTCTAGGGCTCAACCTGAGCGGATAATTTACATGTGTGTTCCTGGTCATATGAGTCAATTGGTCCAAAATTCAGCCCTTTTACTTGGATAGTTCCTCCCGAACAATTCTTTAAGCATTTCTACTCAAAAGAATTAATTCTGAAGTAATGTGCATTTTCATGCCCAATTAAGTGAACTACAATTTCAAGTATGTCTCAGATAGATTGTATAAATTTTCCTATGATTTTTGAAGCTATGGATTGCCCAGAATAGATTTTACAAGTGGGAAACATTTTCTGAAAATGTTTCTGGACTCTTATGAACACAGCAGATTGTATTTAGCAAATTCCCACTCAAATGAGCTGAAAGTTTGCTAGAAGGTCAAAAATATGCGAAAGAATATTCTGGCAAAATTTGAGGATTTTTTGATAAACCAAACTCCCTCAATAATTCTTTTTTCAGAAAACCTTCAAAGAATTTTCCAGAATACAATATTGACTTTCATACAAATTTGAGTTCATATTTGGATAGATCTCTGAAAAATGAATCCAACCTAATTGGAATCACTCAATTTGGAGGTTTCTACATAGAGATATGAATTTCCAAACTTGTGGCACTCTCTGGAATTATTTTCCCTATTGATTTTGAACTGGTCCCGCTATTTAAATCCCAGCGAATAGAATTGAAACCACACTGGGGTCCCAGGGTTCAGCATTCCAGCACACCAGATCTGGGCCACAGCCGATCCAATATTTAAAAATTGAGCCGCTGACAGTCGGGGCCCACAGCTTTCTTCTTCCTCCGGCCGCCCCTTCACGCGCGCGCGCGTTCCCCTCGCCGGAGCAAACTGGTGCTCGCCGGCCGACCGTTTCCGGCCACCGCATGAGCTGAAACTCGCCACCAGAGGGTTTTATACGGCGGGGAACATGATGGTGAGGTGTTCTCGGGCTGCCGGTGACCGGAAGATGGCAGGTGACGTGTGGCGGCCTCGGTTGCCCTTCGGTTCCATCGGCCGTGGGTTCTAGCCCGCCAAGTCATCGACTAACACGCTCTACAGCACCATGGCATGACTAGGAAGCTCAACAAGGTCTAAAACTAGCTCAGGAATGGCCGTAAATACGGTTTCACCGTGCGAACGATTGAATCCGTGAAGAACACCCTCGGAAGAGCTCGGAATACGTCGCTCCGAGGTGTTTTCATGCGACGGATCCTAAAGGAAACATGATCGCCAGCTAGTCCAGCTTCTATGTGCAACATTTGATGACCTATGGAGGATTGGTGAGGGGGAATTTGAAGAACTCGTACCGGATGCTCGGTTTGAAGCCGCCGGGATAAAATCTTCAAATTGGCCGGCGATGATCCACGGTTTGCTCCAAGATTTGGAGGAGAGCAGCACCACAGTAGCGCGCTCCCGTAGCCGTGATCGCTCGGCCGTGAAAACCCCTGTGGAGGGCTGTCCACGTGAATCCGATCGTTGGCTTGACCTAGGACGCGACGGATGAAGTTGATCAAGGTGAAAGGAGGCTGTAACTCGCTAGTTTCTGGGTCGGGGAAGTGTATACCGAGCTCGTGGTGCTGTCTAGCAGCTCGGGGAGTAGAGGGGTGTGAGTTTTCTTCGGTTTCCCGATCAAGCCGCGAAGGCAGCAGCGAGGCAGTTCCGTTCGGTGCCGCTCGCTAGGAGGAGAAGGCAAATGAGTTTTCCTTTGGTCAGGGGAGTGGATCACGTCAGAGAAGCGAGTGGAACTGACTCTGGGCGCCAGCGTGGAGGAGGGAAACCGGAGGTGGCGCCTCTGCCCCTCAATGGCACCCGGTGTAGCTCTCGGTTGGTTCGAGCAAAACAGAGACAGAGTCAATTGTTTGCTTCATGTGCAAGTTTAGATCCTCAGCTCAATGACATGTGGGTCCCCCACTTCTCCCCACTCCAAAAGATCTCCTCATGTTGATCTCTTAAATTCCAAAGGTTGAAGTTTAAATGTGGGCCAGCATTTGATTTCACCCAAATTCAGTTTAAATTTGCATAGCAAATTTCAATTTGGTTGGAGTTTTGAAAATGCTTCCATAATTCCTTTTTGGAGACCACCCTAAAACTCAAAAGTTTGTCATCCAACTTTTTCCACAATTTCGAACTAAATAAATGGCTGCATGTTTATTCAAAGTTTTTGGCCACCATTTGTTTGAACTTTGAATTTAAATGAACTTACATGCAAAGAGGTATTTAAATACTTATTGGTTCAACACTTTCAAACAAAAATGTGAGCCTCATTTTTGGATGATCATCCATGTATTACTTTGCATGAAGAAAAGTTTTAGCAAGTCTCATTTTTCATGCATTTGCCACACATATGAGTCCAAACCTTAGTTTTATCCATGTACATGTTTGGGACTTTTACATTCCTCCCCTCTTAAAAGAATCTCGTCCCGAGATTACAAAAGAAGTACGAGACGGAAGAGGTAATTACAAATTGTACAAAGCTAAAAAGTTCCGGATAGTTGGTGCGGAGGTAATCTTCACTTTCCCACGTTGCCTCTTCCGTGGTATGATTACCCGGGTCTTTTCATCCAAAATCTGAACCGGTCGCTCGGTGTAGGTAAGGTCCATGTTTCAACTCGTCGATTTCCTCGGTGCGGACAGCAGTGGTGAATTTGAGGCACTTCCGCAGCTGGGACACATGAAATACATCACGAACACCCTCAAGACTTTCCGGTAGTTCCAGCCAGTAGGCTATGGGTCTACACCTCTCCGTGATAGCAAAAGGACCTATAAAGCGGGGAGCGAGTTTCCCCTTTACATCGAACTGGTGAGTTCCCTTCATCGGAGATACACGAAGATACACGTGCTCTCCGACGTCAAAATGCAAAGGCCTACACCTTTGATCAGCGTAGCTCTTCTATCGGGATTGTGCAGCCTTTAAGTTCTTATGTATCAACCGAACTCGGTCTTCGGCTTCGTTGACAAGATCAACCCCAAACAGAACTCTTTCGCCGGACTCACACCAATCCAGCATTGTGCGACACTTCCAGACGTAGAGAGCTTCATATGGTGCCATTTTAATACTCGCTTGATAACCGTTGTTGTATGAAAACTACGTCAACGGTAAGTGATCATCCCAATTCTTACAGTGGTGGATGGCTCACGCTCTCAACATATCTTCTAGTACTTGGTTCACCCTTTCTGTTTGTCCATCAGTTTGCGGGTGATATGCGGAGCTTCTAATCAGCTTGGTGCCCAACGAGGCGTGCAGCTGCTCCCAAAACCGAGCAACAAACAGTTCACCGGTATGAAATGAGCTGATTTCGTCAACCGGTCAACGATCACCCATATCGAGTCATGTTTCCGGGATGTGAGTGGTAATCCGACGATGAAATCCATACTCACATCCTCCCATTTCCATGCCGGAATCTTCAGAGGTAGTAGCAGTCCGGCTTTCCGCATGTGATCAGCCTTGACCCATCTACACATATCACACCCGGATACGTATTTAGCGATTTCCCTCTTCATTCTCGACCACCAAAATTTCTGTTTCAAATCTTGGTACATCTTGTTACTGCCGGGATGAATGGAAAACCTCGACTGGTGGGCTTCATCCAAGATCTTCTTCCGGAGTTTCATATTACGCGGTACCACTATATGGTCGTTGAACCATATTGTACCATTCTCATCCTTCCGGAAACATTTCACCTCTCCGTTGTCTAGTCTTCTCCGTATGTGAGACATACCTCTGTCTATTCTTTGAGCCTAAAAAATCTGTTCATGGATTGTTGGAATGAGCACGAGATTATATAAAGCGCCATACGGAATGACATGGAGACTTGGTTCTTCATCTTCCAACTCAGCAATCGCCAAGTTGTGAACGTGGGCTTTCCGACTAAGCACGTCGGCAACCACGTTTGCTTTGCCCATATGGTAGTGGATCTCAATTTAATAATCTTTGATGAGCTCCAACCATCTCTGTTGTCTCATATTCAGCTCCTTCTGCGTGAAGATATATTTCAAGCTTTTATGGTCGGTGTAGAGGTGAACAAGATTACCAAGTAGATAATGCCTCCACATCTTTAATGCCAACACCACTGCAGCAAGCTCGAGATCGTGAGTTGGATAATGCTGCTCGTGGTTTCGTAGTTGATGAGACCCATAGGCGACTACACACCCTTCTTGCATAAGAACACAGCCGAGACCGATGCCGGATGCATCACAGTATACATCAAATGGCTTCGTCGTGTCCGGCTGAGCAAGAACTGGAGCTGTTGGAGGTGTTTCACCAATGTCTTGAATGCGGCTTCACATGCTGCATTCCACATGTATTGGGTGCCCTTCTTCAGCAGCTCCGTCATTGGTTTAGCAATTTTTGAAAAGCTCAGAATAAACCTCGATAATACCCCGCTAAACCTAGGAAACTTTGGACCTCGTGGACTGGTTTGGGAGATTCCCACTTCAGCACTTGTTCAATTTTGCTGGGGTCCACGGCAATGCCCTCTGCTGAAATAATGTGGCCTAGGAAAGGCACTTGATCAATCTAGAACCCGCACTTGCTGAAATTGGCATATAACTTGTGCTCCCTCAGCCGTTGTAGCATGATGCGCAAATGTTCAGCGTGCCCATCTTCAGATTTGGAGTAAACCAGAATATCATTGATGAATACCACGACGAACTTGTCTAACTCTTGCATGAACACAGAATTCATCAAGTACATGAAGTGTGCCGGAGCGCTGGTTAACCCAAATGACATGACGAGGTACTCATAAAGTCCGTATCTCATTGAGAAAGCTGTCTTAGGTATGTCCTCCGGTCGGATCTTGATTTGATGATAGCCCGACCGAAGATCCATCTTCGAGAATATCTTTGCACCCACAAGTTGATCGAACAAGATGTCGATGCGGGACAAACAATACTTGTTCTTTACCGTGACAGCATTTAGAGGACGGTAATCAACACATAGCCACAGTGTTTCGTCCTTCTTCTTAACGAACAGCGCAGAGCAACCCCAAGGTGAAGAACTTGGTCGTATGAAACCCTTGCTCATGAGGTCATTCAGTTTCTCCTTCAACTCCGCTATCTCGTTAGGTGCCATCTTGTAAGGCCTTCCTGAGATAGGCGTCGTTCCTGGCACCAGTTCAATCATGAACTCAACGTCCCGTTTGGGCGGCATGCCCGGTAAGTCATCGGTAAACACGTCGGGATAATCACGTACCACCGGAATATCTTCAAGTTTAAGCGCTTCTGTGTGGTAGGCCTCTACCATATCAGGGTCTTCGCTGTCTAAAAACAGCGTGTTGTGGGGACCACCCCGTGGTTCACCCACTCCAGGATTGCATAGGGTGGTGCCGTGCGATGCGGCACCCAAGAGCACACCCGAAAAGAATTTAAGAACAACATACAAACTTTTATTTGATATAAAACAGCAGAAGTCATTTTTATAAAACTTAATTATACAGCGGAAGTTATATACATAGCTACTCTCAAATCCTAACTAAGCAAAAGTGCAGCTGTCCAGCCCGGGGACGCTACACACTAGAAGCATGGAACCGGAGATCACGGCAGCGTGCAGGGCTCCAGTTCGGCCGTGTACCCCGACGGGGGCATCTCCTCGTCCTCGGACCCCTCCTCATAGATCTCACCTGCATACAGCTCAAATATTGCAACCATGAGCACGATGGCTCAGTAAGGCTTAACCGACAACCCTAGGCATGGAACTCTACATGCAAGGATGTGTAAGACAGGAAAATGACTTTGCAATAAAGACACACCTACATGTTGATCCTTACATTCAGTTTCATAGCAACAGTTTAATGAGCCTTAGACAGCCCTCACATCGGAAGTCCACAATCAAACAAGAAATACTTTCCTCCGATGTGGTGATGCCCAAAGTGGAATATAAACTTAATTCGCTCTATAACTACAGAATACAGGGTTTCAAGACATTAAAAGTTCAAAACATCATATTCAGTTGGCTTATTTCACTTCTTACTACGTCACAGCGCTGTGAACAAACGGGTACTCAAATAACCACGAGGGACGGTGATTACAATCAAGACACAACCGGATAACACGTTGCATACACTCACTTTCAGAAGCGTGATTCCACACCCCTTCCTACTCTGTTGTATGCAACAACCTTTCAAAGGCAACCCAAATGCCAAACCGGTCCATCCGTAACGGGCAGGAGGTCCCCGCATGGAGCGTGACTGTGCCCACTGGCAGATTTACACCTTGCTACCATCAACCCGCTCCTAGTTACGGTTGGGTAAGCCTCGGCACCCAGGTTAACCAATTGCATCAGTTTCCTTGTTCCCATATGCCAGTATGCATCTGGTACTGTTCAATACTTGTCCAGCAGGGCTGCACATGGACGGTCCTCAACCAACGCCAACAGGGTTACGCACGTGAGACCTCTGTCACTGCATCCTATCCCCCCTGCTGGGTCTCATTTTCACAATTCAAGCCATTTTCTACCTCTTCTCATTCCGTTGGTAAATACTATCTCGCGAGTAGCTTCCAACCACTCGACTTCTACCGAGATCCTAAACATTAGCATGGCATTCTCTACTCATCGAGTTTGTAAACTACCCAATCCTTTATAGGATTTAAAAAGGCTATGCAAGTGGGGTTTCAATCACCCTAACTCTAATGCATACATTTCAACATAGACATAAGTGATACAAATGAAAAGCTTTATAAAAGGTACTTATGTGCAAACCGGGGCTTGCCTGGTTGCGAGTTAAATGGGAAGTCAGCTTCTGGTGGGAGGACGTCCAAGGGCTCCGGTGCGTCCTCAACATCGGTCACTATTATGAAATGTAACAAAATATATGTGTAAATATTAAGGACTTATAAGAAGTAAACTTCTATTCATAGCTACTGCTATTTAGGATCCTTAATTGGCTTTGGGATTTTTACAGTGGAGACTAGACTCTCTAAGGATGATCTGAGCAAAATTTGGAGAAATGTTATTGAACATTGTGGTCTCCAAAATTCCCACAAGCACAAGGCTTCTCTGAATTTTTAGCCCAAATCAGGAGCTTTGACATAGCTAACAGTGGAAGATGTGATTAGGGTAAGTCCCCATGGTTCTAACGAAATTTGTTTCACCATTTTTGGAGCTACCAACAGAGAGATATGAATTTTTGAAGGTGGACAGGAGTTCTGAAAAAGTTTCTGTTTGAATTTGAATTTTCAAATAAAGGCTGAACTTTGGAAGGAAATCTATCCTAGCAAATGAACTCCAATTAAGCCCAAATTTTTACTGGAGATAAGTTACTATGAAAGGGATTGACTGTCCAAATTTGGGAATGTTTCATAAAGAATTGCTCCTGTAATAAATCTCTAAAGGATTTATTAAAAACAATTCTACGACAATTCCTGAGCATTTTCATAGCAAGCAATTGGTTCCTATGTTAAGTACTCCTCATGAGGATTCCAACAAAATTGGTCTCACCCTTTTGGAGTTTCCTATACAAAGTTATGGATTTTTCAAACTTGAATGACTTTCTATTTAAAATCTACACTGAGACTCAGAGGGGGGCCCACTGTCAGACGTTTCTTCAACCTCTCGATAGGCCTCCGCGCGCGCACGCCGGACCCGTTGGCAGAGCGCCGTGTTCTTGCCTATTTCTCCACCATTCTTCCTACGGTTTCGTGCTATACCACCCTTGGATCACAGCCAAGCAGCCGGCAAGGTTTCGGGTTATGAAAACGCCGGGAAACTCATCGGCGACGGCGAGGCGGCTCGGTGGCACGGCGCTGGCGATGAATCGCACGTCCCAAGCCTCAACTGATGATCCAAGGGGTCGTACACCATCCCTGGAGCACGTAGAACATGATGCTACCCCTAGCAGGAGCTGAAAACGCCCACAAATAGGAGCTCGACGGTGAACCGAGCCGTTTCAGCCGGCGGCAACGCATTCTCATCGCTATGGTTATAGAAAAGATGATATGTGTTGTGCTTCAGCGTGGGAGGGTGCTAGGGGATCTAGTATCTGTGTCTAAGGCCGGAGACCCGATGATCCAACGTGTGTGAAGAATTTCCCGAAGTTGTCTCGGTCGGTCCTCCACGTGCATCGTCGGAAATTTTCAAATTCCGGCTAGCCGGTGGTGGTATCGTACAAAATTAAGTTGGTGTGAGAAACTAGACTCCATGACACACCTCTTGGTGGTTTTCCTCGAGCTGGGGATGTCGGAGTCATCAGGAAGACGTGGAACCGAGGCGGCGGCGTCGTGCTCTGTATTCTTCAAAGCAGAATAGCTCGGCGCCGGTGTAGACGGTCAACCACGAGCCGAGGACCGGTGTAAAACGTTGAGGATGCTCCGGCGGAGCTGGTGGGTGGCTTAGCTAGGAACTGGTGTCGCCGGACGATGATCAACGGCGGGAACCGAGCTGATCAGTGGAGCTCGGTGGTTTTGCTCGTGCGCTCGAGCAGAGGGCAGGGCAGCACGTCGGTTGAAGACCGAGAGGGCAAAGGAAAATGTGCTGAGGCTGTGACACGGACTGATGATCATGTAGCTGGGACAATCAGGAGGTGGTGTGGTGCTCTTCGGGCGCGGGTCGCAAGCGGGAGCTGTCGAGCTCTCGCTGTTCGACTGATGTCGGCAGAGGCGGTAGCCCCTCTGTGAGGCTGACCCCTGGGTCCCACTTCCTCCTTTTTAGTCAAATTTCCCATTGATATTTCTCCCCCATCTACTCAACATTTAAGTCTATATTTCGCACCAAGTCAGGGTTTAAACTTTCTGGATTCAAATGATTTGAATTCTGGTGTGAAATTTGAATTGTGTTTGGTCATTTGAATTTGAATTAGAATTTGAGTCCTCCATTTTGCATAGTTCCAAAAACATAGCAAACCAACTCCAAAGTTTCTAATTTTTGGCATGGCTGCTAATTCAAATGTGGAGAACACATTTGTGGAACCAAATTTGTAAATTGAGGGAACTGGAATTTGAAATTCAGATTAGAAGGTTCCTCCTTTTAATCCCAAACAAATACTGAAACTCCTCCAAATGAGCTGAAATTTGGAAGGGTGAATATTTGGACTGTGAGGATTCAAGTTATGTATTTATGATGTGTACAGGGGTCCCGATCTTCCGAAAGGTTCTGATAACTCTTGATTTGGTGGAGATTTGACACAAATCGATCCGGCTTCCGAACAACACGTTCTGAACCCTGCAATCGCAGCACCACGTCTCCTCAGGTTATCAACCGATATTGCACAGTTGACCTCGCCAAGAAGGCTAATCCTTGCCTGTGAATCGAAGAACACAAGCAAGAACAAGAAAGAATGCAACCAAATTGCTGAAAGATATGAAGCACTCCAGTTGGGTCTCACAAACTGATGAATGGCGAAACTGTTCTTGACAGAATAATCTAAGCAAAACCCAGCTGTTTGTCACGGCGGCTAGGGGTATAAAGGAGGTGGAGGACGACCAGGGGGCTTCTGGGGTCATGACCTAAAACTAAGGCACATACATAATGGACTTGGACTCGATACAAGGCCCAATGGCCCAACTAGGTGATGCAACACCCTGACAGACTCTAAACTTTATATTGTTTTGAAGTTTCCCATCGACTCCCAGTGAATTTTGACGTGGGGCCAGCTCCATTGGAAATTTTATCCTCTCAGATTTCGGTGCATATGTAGAATGTCAAAAACGGAGTCCGTATGCCTCCTGTGCATCCATTTTAAGGTGGACTGCTCCTGGGCCCGAGTTGGACTTGAGTTTGAGTTGGGCTCGGTCTCTAACTTCTTGTTGGCATTTTTTCTGGTCCTCCACGCCTCCAAACCCCTCTCCATGTATCTCCATGTCCTCTCCATGGTTCCTAATCATAATTAAACCATTAGGTAGCAACATACTCTCAAAATTTACATATAAAGAATTGTTCAGGAACGATCTCACCTCTAAATTCAATTGTCGTGCTCGAGCTATAGTAATTGGACCTTGCATGTCTACCATGTGAATGTTGTGTATATCTGCAGGAGTGATGTCCACATCATCCTCCCCCTCTTGCATTGGAGTCGTCCTCGACTCAAGCTCATCTTCTTCTGCCAAATATGGCCTCAAATCTGAAATGTTAAAGATGGGACTAACCCCAAACTCGGGAGGCAACTCAAGTTTATATGCATTATCATTAATCTTCTCAAGTATTTTAAAAGGACCATCAGCTCTAGTCATCAATTTAGACTTTCTCAGTTCTGGAAATCTATCCTTTCTTAAGTGTAACCAAACTAAATCACCCGGTTCAAGTCTAACTTCCTGCCTACCTTTACTACCAGCAATTCTATATTTTTCATTCATCTTTTCAATATTGTGTTTAGTGGTCTCATGAATTTTCAAAATAAAATCAGCACGTTCCTTTGCATCATTATGAGTTCTCTCACTAGTAGGTAAAGGCAAGATATCAATAGGAGCACGAGGATTGAATCCATACACTACCCGAAAAGGACTTACCTTGGTGGTAGAATGTGGTGCCCGATTATATGCAAACTCCACATATGGCAAACATTCTTCCCACATCTTTAAATTTTTCTTCAAAACAGCTCTCAACATGGTGCCCAAAGTGCGGTTCACCACTTCTGTTTGCCCATCAGTTTGCGGGTGACATGTTGTAGAGAACAACAGTTTTGTACCCAACTTGTTCCATAGGGTGCGCCAAAAGTGACTCAAAAATTTAGCATCACGATCTGAAACAATAGTAGAAGGCATACCATGCAAGCGAACAATCTCTTTGAAAAAAAAAGGTAGGCAATATGTAAAGCATCATCACTTTTCTGACACGGTATAAAATGTACCATCTTAGAAAACGATCCACCAGAATAAAAATGCTGTCCCTCCCCCTCTTAGTCCTAGGCAATCCCAAAACAAAGTCCATAGAGATATCCGCCCAAGGAATGGAAGGAGTGGGAAGAGGCATGTATAAACCATGTGGATTCAAACGGGACTTAGCTTTCTGACATGTGGTGCAGCGAGCCACAAACCGCTCTACATCTCTCCTCATCTTTGGCCAAAAGAAATGTGTGGCCAAAACATCCTCCGTCTTCTTTGCGCCAAAATGGCCTATCAAACCTCCACCATGTGCCTCCTGTAATAACAAAAGACGAATGGAACCAACTGGAATGCATAGGCGGTTAGCTCTAAACAAGAATCCATCATCCAGTACAAAGTTATTCCAGGTATGACCTTTTCTACAATGCAGCAACACGTCTTTAAAATCAGCATCAAGAGCATATTGTTCTTTAATTGATTCAAGTCCAAAAATTCGACAATCAATTTGGGACAACATATTATATCGTCTAGACAATGCATCAGCGATCAAATTATCCTTCCCTTTCTTATGTTTAATGACATAAGGAGAAGATTTAATAAATTCAATCCATTTTGCATGTCTACGATTCAGATTATTTTGAGAACGAATATGCTTTAGCGATTCATGATCAGAATGAATAACAAATTGTTTAGGCCATAAATAATGACGCCATGTCTCTAAGCATCGTACAAGAGCATAAAATTCTTTATCATATGTGGAGTAATTCAGGACAGGACCATTAAGTTTTTCACTAAAGCATGCAACCAGTTTACCACCTTGCAGTAAGACACCACCAATGCCAACTCCACTAGCATCACATTCAAGTTCAGAAGTCTTACTAAAATCAGGAAGTTGCAGCAATGGTGCGTGTGTAAGCTTGTCCTTCAAGGTGTCAAAGGACTCCTCTTGTGCTTTCCCCCAATGGAACACCACACCTTTCTTAGTCAACTCATGCAATGGGGCAGCAATAGTGCTAAAATCCTTGACGAAACGTCGGTAGAAACCTGCAAGACCAAGAAAACTCCTTACCTGTGTGATGGCTTGAGGTATTGGCCAGCTCTTGATTGCTTGAATTTTAATCTCATCCACCTCAATTCCCTGTGGAGTCACAACATAGCCAAGAAAGGAAACTCGATTCGTACAAAAGATGCACTTCTCAAGGTTACCAAATAAACGTGCATCTCTCAAAGCATTAAAAACAGCACATAAATGATCCATATGTTCATCCAATGACTTGCTATAAATCAAGATATCATCAAAGTAAACCACCACAAATTTTCCAATAAAAGCTCTCAAAACCTCATTCATCAAACGCATGAATGTACTTGGTGCATTAGTTAAACCAAAAGGCATTACTAACCACTCATACAACCCAAATTTGGTTTTGAAAGCTGTTTTCCATTCATCTCCCAATTTCATTCTTATTTGGTGGTAACCACTACGCAAGTCAATCTTAGTGAAAATTATAGAACCACACAACTCATCAAGCATGTCGTCTAGCCTAGGAATAGGATGACGATACCTTATAGTAATATTGTTAATGGCTCTACAATCAACACACATACGCCAAATACCATCTTTCTTAGGAACCAAAAGTACAGGAACAGCACAAGGACTAAGGCTTTCACGTACATACCCACGGTCCAAAAGGTCTTGGACATGCCGCTGAATTTCCTTAGTCTCCTCGGGGTTGGTCCTATATGCAGCACGGTTTGGCAAAATTGCACCTGAAATCAAATCAATTTGATGTTCAATCCCACTCAAAGGTGGAAGTCCCGGGGGTATCTCAGCTGGAAAAATATCCTCATACTCTTGCAACAAGTTAGTAATTGCTGGAGGCAAAGACCTAGCAATATCATCAATGGAGAACAAAACTTGTTTGCACACCAATGCACAGCAAATATCATGATCAGAAATTTCAGCAAGGTCTGATTTTGTAGCAAGCATTACACGACCCTTCAATTTAATTCCCTCAATCTTAGAACTAGTTGTAGATCTCTCATTATTTGGTGGTAACACAGAATTAATGACTTGTTGATTTTCTGATTTAGAACTACTATAAATTCCAGCTCTCTCCCTATCAGCTTGTACAATTTCAGCAGGAGTCAAAGGTATCAAAGTAATTTTCTTTCCTTTATGCATAAAAGTATATTTATTACTTCTACCATGGTGCAAAGCATCCTTATCATGTTTCCATGGTCGACCCATTAAAAGTGAACACGCTTGCATGGGTACCATATCACAATCAACGGAATCAACATATGCACCAATGGAAAACGGAATTCTGCAAGTTTGTGTTACCTTAGCTCTTCCAGAATCATTCAACCATTGAATATAGTACGGATGTGGGTGTGGTCGTGTATTCAAGCTAAGATTCTTGACCAATTCAGAACTCACCAAGTTGTTGCAGCTTCCTCCATCAATGATGACACGTGCTCGCCGGTTCTTGATGACAAAGAAAATCTGAAACAAATTATGGCGTTGTAATCTATCAAGTTGTTGTACCTATGTGTTCAGCACCCGCTGCACAATGATGTTCATGTAGGCTGATGTGTCTTCACTCCCAAAAACATGTCCCTCGTCATTGTCCTTGGCATCTTCATCATCATTGTTGTCTTCGACATCGGAGGTGCTGATGTATCCTCCCTCTTCTGTAGCCACGTATGCCCGCTGACTAGGACAATCTTTTTGCACATGACCAAGACCATGGCAGCGGTGGCACTGAATGCCGGAAGTGCGTCCTGTTGAAGCAACGGATGAAGCACTTTTGGCGGGTACCTGCATGGAATTTTTACCCGAATCCGCAGGTCGTGCAGATGGTGGTTTCAGTGCTGCTGAAACGTTGTTGCTGCCAGAAGGAAGCTTGGCTGCTGGTTTTGGTGAAAGGGCATCAAAACGGAATGGCTTGGACGCCCCCGAAGATGTTGTCGTGCGTGGAGTGTAGGAGGCACCGCTGCTGCTCTTGTTCTTTTGTTGACGACCATGTAACTCCTTTTCTGCAAGCATAGCAAGCTGGAACAACTGGTTGACAGTATTAAATTCCTTATAATCAACAATATCCTGTATCTCACGTCTCAACCCCCCATCGAAACGACAAATTTTATCTTCAGTGTCCTCTACTACCCCACATCATATCATACCCTTTTGAAGCTCCACATAATAATCTTGGACAGAATTATTTCCCTGCTCTAAGCACTGCAATTTCTTTCGTAAATCACGTTGGTTGGATGGAGGAACAAAACGATTACGCATAGCTTCTTTTAAATGTTCCCATGTATCAGGTTGTAAGCGTGTGGTACCTAGTTCATTCCACCATATTATAGCAAAATCCTTAAACTCACTAGTGGCTTGTCGAACTCTATGTTGTTCAGGAACAAGGTGGGAACTAAATTTCTGCTCAACCGTCATTTCCCAATCAAGATATGCCTCAGCATCATAAGCACCAGAAAATGAAGGTTTGGAAAATTTAACTTTAGCAAAAGGGTCATCAAGAGGGCGGTTATTGTTACCACGCATGTTGTTTCCTACCATACCATGAGTGTTTTGACGAAGGCGTTGATGTAAATGTACATTGTGTGCAGCACGTGTATCCACCTCTCCATTGGCATCACACAACACGTCTTCTTCTTTTCCAAAGTTGTTGTGGTGGGTAGCATCATGGCTGAATGGTAGGTGGGT
Source organism: Neostapfia colusana (assembly GCA_030760725.1). Classification (NCBI taxonomy): domain Eukaryota; kingdom Viridiplantae; phylum Streptophyta; class Magnoliopsida; order Poales; family Poaceae; genus Neostapfia; species Neostapfia colusana. Next base: position 41,945,515 of record JASWHV010000013.1, on the reverse strand, counting down.
CTCCATATCATCAATCCTTCCAACTAGCGAGCTTAAGCGTTTGTCCAACCTCTCAAGGGTGTGGGGTATTCTCTGTTCAGCAAGATAATCTTTTACCCCTTGTGCGATTGCTTCCTTGACAGACTTCATCATTTGTTCTATGTAACCCTTCATCTCACTTTTCAAAACACACTCCGTAGGATCAACATGATCTGACATTGTTAGCAAGAATAATATGGAAAACAACAAGATTATCCCTATTAACTACTACGCAATGATGGTGGAACTAACAGAGCAATGGGTCGAGTCTTACCAAGCTCTTACAAGTTTCATACCACAACAAGGCAAAGGATACCTGGATGACGTGATTCAGCGATTGCAAGGGTCAAAAACTTGTGCTGTTCGAAAGGATGAATGTGGAGTTTGGATGGCAAAATATATGTGAGTAGCACACAATTCAATAACAGATAGTAATGCTGAATAGATGTCCAAACACTTGTCCTAGTTGCTGGCCTACTCGTGTCTTATCCCGGATGTTATGAACAAGACAGCAAGAAGTATGAATGATAAGGACAATAATTGAGCACGAACAATTGCACCACAAGGCAAAATGACACACCCAAGTTTTGATATTTGTGCTCCTCTTCACAAATTTTCTTTTCTATATTTTTTCTTTGATTTTTTATATATCTGCCGTGAAATCAGGAGCACTAATATACACGTTGCACAAATTTTCAGCTCACTTGAAAAAAGAAGATGTGGACAACAGAAATTCAATATGTTTCTTTATGATTATTGTTGAGCCTTTAGATGCCAAATAATCAATCTTCCAAAGTGAATCTGGGCAATGTAATTTAACCCAATGCCAAGGTTATGGCTGTTTTAAGACAGCACCACAAGATTTTGTTTTTAGTGGAGCTGAATTGGAAACGGTGGTGAGAAAAAAATTTGATATGATGGTGACAACGTGTGGGATGGTGTGCGTATATCAAGGAGGATAAACTCACGTAATATGTGATGAAAATTGAAGAACAAGGATAACCCTAGCATAATGAATAGTTATGGTGATCAATTTGATAACGATTGTGGCAGCTAGGGTTTCGATGGAATGCAGCGGATGGAATAACAAAGTAGGAACAAAACACGATTAAACCAGCAACACAACACGAACTAGGACACAAATTCAACACTATGGACTCCAAAACAGAATTGTGCAAAATGCTAAACCTGGTCTGGGATGGGGAAACCTATGACTATAATTTTTTTGGCTTTTTCGTGGACGATAGGACGAGTTCAAGATAAACAAAACTAGGGGAAGGCGAACCTGACAGTGCACCTAAAGCTCTGATTACCACTTGATGTGTACAGGGGTCCTGATCTTCCGAAAGGTTCTGATAACTCTTGATTTGGTGGAGACTTGACACAAATCGATCAGGCTTCCGAACAACACGTTTTGAACTCTGCAATCGCAGCACCACGTCTCCTCAGGTTATCAACCGATATTGCGCGGCTTACCTCACCAAGAAGGCTAATCCTTGCCTGCGAATAGAAGATCACAAGCAAGAACAAGAAAGAATGCAACCAAATTGCTGAAAGATATGAGGCACTCAAGTTGGGGTCTCACAAACCGATGAACGGCGAAACTGTTCTTGACAGAATAATCTAAGCAAAACCCAGCTGTTTGTGACAGCGGCTAGGGGGTATAAAGGAGGTGGAGGATGACCAGGGGGTGCTGGGGTCGTGACCTAACTGACACGACCCCATTGGTCCTGTCGAGCCAGGATCACGATGAGGGGTGCTGCGTTGCACAGCACCGTATAACACACGTCAAAGGTGCAAAGCGGAAGCGGAAGTTTTATTACATAAACAAGTTTATGAACATGTTTACATCAAAATAAGTTCAGTCTACACTCGCGGGCGTAGACTAAGCATCAAGTGCACGTTCAGCCCTCGAACGTGTCCTTGCTAGCACACACGCACACTAACTCTGCGGCGTGCACGACTCCCACTCGACGGGGTTCCCCTCCTGGGGTTCCGTCTCCTCTTCGGGAGTCCCTTCCTCATAGAACCCTGCAAAAGCTTCAAACACAAGCAGTGAGCACGAAGGCTCAGCAAGTCTGACCCGTCTCACCTAAACATGGAACTTCTACATGAGGGTAATGGGTTGCATGAGGTAAAAATCATTTGCAAGGACTCGCCTAATTAGTAGAACCTTACTTTCAAGTTTTAGCAGCAGGTTGTGGAGAACCTTACGCTAAGGCACATGAGAGAGCCGCAATCAAACAAGAAACGCATTTCTCTCATGTACTTTGCCCAAAGTTGAAAAGAACTTTAATTAGCTCTAAGCTACAGCATATTATTAACAATCAATGTCCAGCTTTCAATCAGCAACATTTTAACATGTAACTAGCCTGTTCTTTCTACGTCACGGTACAGTGAACAAGTGGTACTCACTGACCGCGAGGGACGGCGATTATAATCGATTTACACCTGCAGGGTTACCCGAACAACCTGTCACGTACGCCCGTACTCGATGTTGCCTACAACAACCATCACGGACGCCGTACGCGACTACCTTTCACCCGTTAGCCAAATATTAAACCGGTCCCATCGTCCCGAGCAAGAGGTCTATGCACGCGCATCTCTGTGCCGCCAGCCGACTTACACCTCGAGCTCTCAACCTACCCTCTGAAGGACGGGCAATGCCTCAATACCCAGCTACCCGAGTTACATCAGTTTCCCGGTTCCCATATAGCCGGTAGGTCTTCGGTACTGTTCTAGCTTGTTCAACAGGCCCGCACACGGCTCGGTCCTCAATCGACACAAGCGGAGCTACAGCACACAGGCCCCAAAGTCCTGCTGCCCTTACTCTCCGCTCGGTCTCATTTTCTTGCCATGTGTATCATGTGCTATCTCTACCCGAGCAATGTGCCTCTAGCCTATTCTCGCGAGTAGTTCCAACTACTCGACTTGTACCGAATCCTACGCTATCCTAGCAATGCAGTAGCTAACGGGGTTTTCAATCCTAACCCCAACCCATGGTTTTCTTGGCTATGCAGTTGGGTTTCCAATCAAGACTTTAATGCAACGAACACTATTCAAAGATGTGCTCAAAACAATAAACATTTGTAAAAGGGTTAATGCAAACCGGAGCTTGCCTTGCTGCTCTTGGTCGTAGGCTAGCTGTTCCTCCGGAGTAACGAAGTCTAGGACTTCGGGTTCCTACTCGACATTAGCGACTACATGATAGAAACAATACATGTATTAATTTAATGCATTTGTATTAAGTTTGAAGTTGTGAAGTCTATAACCTTTGCTAGATAGACCTAATGACTGTGAAACTTTTACTGTGGCTTGGTTACAACCTAAACAGAGACCTGGTCAAGTTTTAGTTGCAGCAAAGCTCATTTGAGCCCTCCACAAATAATTATGTCCTTGACCTTAATTGGAACTCTTAGGGTGTTCTAGGAATTTTCATGAAACAAACTATGACTTTCTGAAAACTAGATTTTCAGAGGGTTCTAATGGAGTTGGTATCACTTAATTTGGAAGTCTCTAACTAGAGATATGAGCTAAACAATTTCAGAGAAAATTCTGAAAATGTTTCTGAACATTTTCTATTTTCTCTGGAACAGTTTCACTAATCACACCATTAGGTGGATTAAATGAGCTCAAATGGATCTGACATTTTTATGGTAGTTCAAGGACATTTTGGTGAACATCTCAGCAAAATTTCAGGATTTTCCTCTAAAGGATTCTCCAGTTAAAATTCCTAACAGTTTAAACTTTGAGGAATTAATTCTGGAGAAATAAGGAATTTCATGAAGTGAAACTTGATTTTCTGGAAAGTACTCAGAGAGCTTAATCCATCAAAATTTGGTTCACTCAATTTGGAGCTTTCTAGCCAAAGTTATAAGGATTTGAAGTTTGAAGGAAATCTGAAAATCGGGGAAAAGTTTAAACTCGGGCGTGGGCCCAGGGGACACGCGTCGCACGCCTAGGCGATGGCACATCGCGGCCCACAAGGATTTTGCGCGCCAGCACACCCGATCCTGGCCGCAGCCGGATCCCGATTGAAAATATCGGCCGCTGACAGCTGGGGTCCACCCCCTTCTTCAACCTCGCGACACCCGCGCCCCGCCGCCGAGGGATCTCGCCGGAGAGCTCGCGGCCGGCTGCTGTACAGCTCCAAACTTCTCGATTCTGGCCGCCCCTGCCTACTTTTACTCGGGGAACAGGATTCTAGGGTTAGCTGCTCATGACAATGGCCGGAGCATGGTCGGCGACGAGCCGCCACCTCAGAACGATTTCGGCCATGTCGGCTGACTACCCTAGCACCTCAGCTACTTGGGAAATCGGTCGGGGAGCATCAGTGGACCTCATAGAAGGTCGACATGAGCTCGAGGCAGCTCGGGGAAGGCCCGGAATAGGTCTTCACCGTGCTCCCGATGCCGCCCGTGCGTTCTGCCAGTAGTAGACCTCAAATTACGCCGGGCACAAAGGTTCCCCGGCCCAGAGTTATGAAGGCAACTTGTGCGTTACCGTGTCTAGCTCGTGTGAGAGCGGCTTGAGGCCTTCTAATCCTTTCTAGAGCATGAATTAAACAGAATCGTACCCGAAGGTCGTTCTGCACACAGAAAGGGGAAAAGTGGAAATTCGCCGCCGGTGAGCAACCACTCGATCTGTGGCTCGGGGATGAGCAGCACCGGTCACCCGCGTGTCCAAGGGTGCGTTGGCTCGGGCGTGACAACGCCCTGGTTGGGCTGTCCACGAGAGCCCGAGGTGCGGCGGTTCCAAGTCCCGAATTTGACCTTTCGGCACAGCCGATATCACTCGGTTTCAACCGAATTCTAGCCACGGGGAGGATGGAGGAAGGTCTCTAGTACCTTGCTGGGGCTCTGGAGTGGAAGGAGGGAGCTGCGATCGGCGTCCTCCGATCAAGTCCGAGCTGCGGAAGTTTTCGGCCGGCGCTGAGTTCTTGCGGGGAAGAACGGTGGTGCCTCGGCCGAGGAGGGGGCAGGCGCCTTAAGAAGGCTCTGCACCGCCTCATGCCCGCGTGTGGGCAAGCAACTGGTGGCGCGGCGGCTGGCCTCGGTGGCGATCACCGCTGCGGCTCGGCGACCCGAGTGAGAAAGTCTCAGTCGGTTTGATCTGAGCAGTGGCTGACATGTGGGTCCCACCTCCAGTTTTAACCTCTGAAATTTACTCCTAATCACTGTTGTAAACAGTGAACCCCATACTACCCTTGGCAATTCAAATTATTCACCCATGAGCCATTTGAATTGATCAAAGTTCAAATGAGGTTTGGTTTGAATGAATTTCAGCACAAGTTCAGTTTGAAATTCAAATAAAGTTTGAATTTCTCCCACTTAGCTCATGTCAAGATCAACTCCAAATGGAGTGAAAATTGGTGTGTGAGCTCACAAAAATGTGCTGAGTAAGAATATGCCCCCCACTTTTAAATTCATTGGATAAAAACAGTTTGAATTTGAATATGATCTCAAACTGCCCTCTTCCTAACTATACCCAAAATGACCTCAAAAAGGTTTTGAATTTGGGTGAAACTTGGCATGGACATCCTTAGTAAAGTGTAGGAGTTTTCATATGTCCAGCCCATCCATATCACATGTGGGAAATACCACTCTTGCAATGTGTAAGTTTGTTCCCTAATGAGCATGTTGATAATTGTTACTTGCTCTTCATTTGTGTTCATCATTCTTCCTCAAATGAGGTGTGTGGTGTGGTGATGAACACTGCAAATGTGTGTCAAAAACTGAGGCCCTTACACTAACCCTAAGATACGTACATAATGGACTTGGACTCGATACAAGGCTCAATGGCCCAACTAGGTGATGCAACACCCTGACAGACTCTAAACTTTATATTGTTTCGAAGTTTCCCGTCGAATCCTAGGGAATGTGACGTGGGGCAACTTCCATTGGAAAGTTTATTCTCTCAGCTTTCCTTGCATATGTAGAACGTCAAAAACGGAGTCCGTATGCCTCCTATGCATCCATTTTAAGGTGGACTTCTCCTGGGCCCAAGTTGGACTCGAGTTTGAGTTGGGCTCGGTCTCTAACTTCTTGTTGGCGTATTTTCTGGTCCTCCACGCCTCCAAACCCCTCTCTATGTATCTCCATGTCCTCTCCATGGTTCCTAATCATAATTAATAATTAGGTAGCAACATACTCTCAAAATTCACATATAAAGAATTGTTCAGGAACAAGCTCACCTCAAAATTCAATTGTCGTGCTCGAGCTCTAGTAATTGGACCTTGCATGTCTACAATGTGAATGTTGTGTATATCTGCAGGAGTGATGTCCACATCAGTTTAGATCTTCATGTTTGGAAGTTTTGGGAAGTTTGAGTCCTCACTTTGAACCTTCACGGTTATAATTCAAAGTTTTAATTCCCCTCATTTTTCCTAAGTGTACATGAGCTAAAAATTCTTGCTACCACTTTTTGGGGATTTTACACGTGTGTTGTCCGTGAATCGGCGAGTCAATCTGGACAGTCCGGTTACCAATATTGAGAACGGCACCGTGACGATTTAACCAAGACACCCCCAATATTATATCTATCTTCTGCCCATCCAATATAATCAGCGATGTTGGGTATATTTTTCCTCCCAAACACAAAGCTGCTCGGGACATAATCTGATTAGCAGAGATATTTCCTCCCGGTGAACGTATAAGATAACTCGTTTTGAGAGTATTGGTGGATAATTGGTGCTGATCCACGCATGATTTGCTGATAAAATTATAGGTTACACCGGAATCAAAAAGTACAAGTACGGGCACGTCTTTGAGAGTGAGCATGCCCGCTAACACTGGTGCTCCCTCCGGGACATCATCAATAGAAAGATGTTGCACACTCCCGGATTGCAATGCTGTTATATTAACTTGAGCAGGTGGCGGCATACCACCTGATAATGATGGTTGTCTGGTGTTCAACAACTTCTCCCGGCATTCTTGCCTAAAATGCCCAGAACGGTGGCAATAAAAACACAGGTGTTTCCCCGGTTCTTCATTGACTTGTGGTTGAGAAGTTGATGTACTTGGCTGCAGCGATGATGCAACAGGTATGATTCGTTGCTGTGGCAAGGGTGTTGCTTCGAGAAATGATTGTTTAGCAGGTAATCTGTACTGAGTTGATCTTACTTGTGCTTGCCATAGTTTATCGGATGGTGTGTGATACACCACACGGTATTTACGAGGAACAACTGGTGTGTCTTCTTGCACATCATCTCAGTCCCTCTTCTCTGTTTGACACTCAAGCGTCGCTTTTTATTGCAGCAGAGCAGCACTGATCAACTCGGTGTAATTGCCTTGATTGAACAAAGCTAACTTATCTTTTAATACGGCACTCAGGCCATAGAAAAAGTAGTCACACCTTGCAGCTTCGCTCGTCGCATAGACAGGAGCATATTGTGCCAAAAGGTTGAACCGTTTGACATAATCGAGAACACTCATGTCCCCCTGCTTCAAGTTCCTAAATTCTTGCTGCTGGTCCTTGATACAACCCATAGGAATGTGACGAGCACGGAATGCTTCACGAAATTCCGTCCATTCCACTTGATGGCCCTCCGGAACGGTGGCGAGATAAGCGAACCACCAATTTCCTGCAGCTCCATGGAGCTGTTGAGCTGCAAATAAGGTGTTCTGATATTCATCACACTCAAACACTCCAAACTTAGACTCCATAACCCGAAGCCACTGATCAGCTTCCACTGGTTCATTGGCTTCCGTGAAAATTGGCGGTTGAGTCGCCAAGAAGTCCAAATAGGCGTTCCGAGGTGGAACGTCCTGTTGTGCACGTTGGAGTAAGCCTTGTTGTACCAAGGCTTGGAGTAGTCTTGTGTTCTCTTGACTTGACTCGACCATTTGAGCCATAACATCCGCCCATACTGTTGATGGCAGTGCCCGTGGTGGAGTGGAGTCATCGCCGTCTCGGCGAGAACCTTCAGCCCTACTCGGAGAATGAGTACACACCATACTGCAAAAGAATAATTTTGAGGGGAGTCCAAACTTGATCTCAGCAGTATGTGAAAACATGTAAAACATGAACATGCTACAACTTTATGAAAGCATAACAAAATTTCATGTTTATACATTTTCCTAAAGCCAACATATTCAGTCCCCTATTCTGTACTGAACAGACCTTTGTGTGCTTAACACAGATTTTGATCCGGTTATCAGCATTTTCTTAACTCAAGTTGAATACTAAAGTTAAATTTAACTTCATTATATTTTCAACGAGTACTCATATGCCCCTAGATCATCTCTGTTTCAAAAGTTATAATTGTTCAAAGGTGACAAAGTTTCTGGATAAAATTCGCCAGCATCTCCTTTGTATGTGGCTGTTTTCATCACAGTTGTACATAGAAAGGGAGTACAATTCTGAACAAACTATGAACTACAAAATCATTGCAAATTTCATAACCTTTCCAATGGTGTATTATATGACTCTTAGAAATTTTTCTACAGAATGTTGTGGCTAATTTACAGAAACATCCAGAGAGATTTGTAGCTGTCCTGTTTTCTGTACAGTTATCATTTATCTGGACATTCAACCAAGTTGGCGTCTGATTTTGCTCTGGAGGTCTACAGAAAAGTGGTATAGAACTTAAAAACCATTCCATAACTGTATCATACACCTTCATCGGGTCAATCTACTCAGAGTTATGCTCTGTCAAAGTCCAGCAAAAATTTCTGCCAGAACAGAGCACTCTGTTTTTGGATCAAAAGAAGCCTAGCAAGTCTCTTCTTTGATGCTTAGTTCAAATGAAGAGCTCAGTAACTAATGGGTGCTTTCAACATCCATTTTTAGTTTAAAAGTTAGTCATGAATGATTTCTTCATAGGAAAGAAAGCTATCCAGTGTAGTACAGTGGCGATGCACCGTAAGACCAGGGCCGGCTCTATGTTTTCGAGGGCCCTAGGGCGAAGTTGATATAAGGCCCCTAAGATTATAGATATATACGTAATTAACCGATGAAAATTATCAAAGCGATCAAGCCTAATTATGGTTGAAGGCACTAGCACCCTATTCAGTAGTCATAAAGGTAAATTTATAAACATATTACCCCCTCCGCTTTGAATTATTTGACACGGGTTAGTTCAAAATTGAATTAGTCAGCGTCAAAGAATTCGAAACGGAGGGAATGTCAATCAAATACAGAATAAAATGCTACTAAAGTCAATCGCAAAAATAACCCCAACAACCCTTTAAAGTTGATCTATCTACTGCAGAAAAATAGGTTGTGAAATTTTGTAACTATTTTATACAATAGAGAAGATTGCGCGAATATGCTATGAGAATCTAAAGAAAATTCATACAACTTTGATATTCAAACCGGAAATCAATTTCCTACAACACCGACATATAAATGGACATGATAAACATGGTCTCTTTGTAGTGATTAGAACCGAATTGTTGGATCGAAACAACCTAAAGAGAGGGAGAAACAAGAGTTTTAGGTCTTAGATAGAAACCTAACACTAAGATCTGAGCAGCGATGATCTTTTTCCACTAATAGTCATCATTTTTTCCTCTCTACTCTACACTGCCTGGTATTTTTGCGGCTAATTATTGTGTTCCTCTTCTTCTTGCTACCCAGCAACAGTTATGAGAGGTTAATAAAAATGAAATATGATGAAAATACTAGGGGCAGTCTATTTCTTTTAATGTAACTAGCAAGAAGATCAAAGACAGCATGGATCGTCTTACCTTAGTGAGTAAGACGACCGTGAGCCAACACTTCTCTTTCTCTGCATCTGAAGCACGATCCATAGTAGGAGAACATGTGGTAGGGGAAAGGGTTGGGTGTAGGAAGTAAGGTTAATTGGTTTATATTCTCTCCTAAATTAGATTCTAATTAGAACTTAATTAAACCATACTAAACCTAATAAGTCTGACTATCATTTTTTTCTTAATTTTCTTGATCCCAATTAGAGCACTCTGTATAGCATAAACTCTCATGGGCCCCCCTTCGGCCTGGGCCCTAGGCGGTCGCCCCTCCCGCCTAGGGCCAGAGCCGACCTTACGTAAGACATATGACGGTACTACGTTGCCTCACAAAAGAAAAACCTAACCGGATTACACCGGCATATATGTATCCTTAGGTGGCACTAATACGGTCACTCGCAAACGTGTTCTACACATACTATGGTTTTCATGGTTAGTACCTACATAAAACACACTCAATCATCAGGTTCGGCTGCACACCGAACCTGGTCCCAATACAGTTTGTACACCCGTCCGTCATCACTCGCCCAGGTGCTCTCAAGCCAAACACACCTTGAGCTACGTGTTCACGTTACTGACCACGTGAAGGGGTTTTCCATACTTGCCCGAAGCACGCCAGGGAATGGCGTTGCTCGAATACCCCAAACGACATGAAGAGTCATAGAGGATACTAAAGCGAGTCCGGTTACCTGCCACTTGTGGGGCTCCACCCTTCAGCTTGTGCGCACCGGTGGACAGTGCTTACGTGCACCCCAATACATAGAACGTCCCGGGATGCACGATTTTCCGACATAACAGATAGGTTAGATTGCCACCTTCATAATATGCTAATAGTAGTCCTTATGTGGGCCTAGTACCATTATCTCACTGTATCCTATGTTTTTATCGTAATATGATGTTCAATCCGTGTGCTATTCCCAACGCAGCTCTGATACCATGCTGTGGGGGACCACCGCCGAGCAACGCCCCGAACAGGACCTCGTCGGGTGGTGCCGTGATATGTGGCACCCAATAGCACACGGGTCGAAGAAACACATCACATTACATAAATCATTTGCGGAAGCGTACAAAATTATTTTACAAATACTTATCTCAAAATAAGCTACAGCCAAAGACTATAACTCTCACGACTCATTTCTAATTTAGCTACAAAGAAACAGTCCAGCCCACGGACGTTTCTTACTAGCAACACGAAGAATAATCTGCAGCGGCGAGGATGCTCTTGAGTAACCACTCGGAGGTTCCCGAGTCTCATCGGCATCCTTCATTAGCATGAAGTCAATCCTGCAAAACAACTCGGATAGCATCCGTGAGCATAACGCTCAACAAGACTTGATTGTCACCCTAGTCATGAAACTCTACATGAGGTTATGAACATAAAGTAGGATGGTATAATGCATAATAAAACTCGCCTAAAAGAGAATCCTTACTTTCAGGTATTATTTGCAGCAATTTAAGTAACCTCGGGCACGCCGCATCGGGAGTCCACAATCAAACAAGAAACGCTTTCCCCTAATGTAATTTGCTCATGGCATAAAAGAATCGAATTTGCACTAGCTTATTCATACCACATATCATCACAATGCTAGTATTAACTTCAAATCAATCTGATTAGTTCCTTTCTCATGCAAGTTCTTACTATATCACGACTGTGAGAACAAGTATGCTCGGTCCATTCCGCGAGTGACAGTGATTCGAATCAATAACACCCGGACTACAAGACACGTACGCCCATACTCGACGTTGCCTACAGCAACCATCACTGGCGTCGTACGTGGCAGCCTTTCCCCCATTTCACCCCCGTGAAATCGATCAAGTCACCCCGTACAGTAGCCACTATCATGGTGCACCTACCGACATGAGATGTCATGAGAATGTTACCCACATACTGCACACCGGCCTTCTCGCCTGAGGCGACCCGAACAGGCTCAACGCAAGCTTCCTGATGTACATCGGATTACTGGGTCCCATATATCCAGCATGAGTCCGGTACACAACTCAAACTTGTTCAACAGGGCCGCATACGGATCGGTCCTTGACCGACATGGACAGGTCTATAGCAACCAGGCCCCTATGTCCTGCTGCCCCTACAACCTTCCGGTCTCAACTTTAACTTGCTAATTATTTTTGAACCAATCCCGTATGCCCCTGTTGTTCCTGAACATGCGAGTAGCATCTCACCACTCGACTTCTACCGAACCTTACTTAACATTTGCAGTTCTACTGTAAGGGCCTCAGTTTTTGACACCTACTTGAAGTGTTCATCACCACACCACACATCTCATTTGAAGTAAGTTTATGAACACAAATAAAGAGCAAGTAACCACCATCAACATGCTCATTAGAGAACAAACTCACATATTGCAAAAGTGGTATTTCCCACATGTGATATAGGTGGGCTGGACATATGAAAACTTCTACACATTGCTAAGGATGTCCATGCCAAGTTTCACCCAAATTCAAAACCTTTTTGAGGTCATTTTGGGCATAGTTAGAAAGAGGGCAGGTTGAAACCATATTCAAATTCAAACTGTTTTTATCCCATGAATTTAAAAGTGGGAGGCCTATTCTAATTCAGCACATTTTTGTGAGCTCACACACCAATTTTCACTCCATTTGGAGTTGATCTTAACATGAGCTAAGTGGGACAAATTCAAACTTTATTTGAACTCAAAACTGAACTTGTGCTGAAATTCATTCAAACCAAACCCAATTTGAATTCTGATCAATTCAAATGGCTCATAGGTGAATAATTTGGATCACCATGGGTATTTTGGGGCTCACTGTTTACAACAGTGATTAGGAGTAAATTTCAGAGGTTAAAATTGGAAGTGGGACCCACATGTCAGCCACTACTCCAACTCAAACCGACTGAAAACCCAGCTCGGGTTCTTGCGCCGGACTGAGCAGCCGCCACGGGGAAGAGCGACCGGGACACCACCTGCTTGCCGCCCCGACGTGCTTAACTGCCTCACAGCCCCCTTATCTACGCCACCGCCCTGATCGGAGCGATCACCGCACATTCTGCTGCTTCCTCGCATCAGAACCACGCTATCGCTGCCGATCACTCGGAACTGATCAGGAAAGCTTGATCACCGCCTCTCCGTCCCCTCCAGAGCCACGGCAAGGTACTAGAAACCTTCCTCCGTCTTCCCCGCTGCTAGAATTCAGCTGAAACCAGTCGATCTCGGCTATACCGAGAGTTCAATCCGGTGACCTAACGCCGCCGCACTTCGGGCTCCCGTGGACATCCCAACTGTAAAAGTCCCAAAAATGTGTATGAATAAAAACCAAGGTTTGAATTCATATGTGTGGCAAAGACATGAAAAATAGGACTTGCTAAAACTTTTCTTCATGCAAAGTAATACATGGATGATCATCCATGATGAGGCTCACCTTTTTATTTAAAAGTGTTGAACTAATAAGGAGTTAAATACCTCTTTGCATGTAAGTTTAAAATTCAGATTTGAAATTCAAAGTTCACACATATGGTGACCCAAAACTTTGAATTAACATGCAGCCATATAGTTGAGTTTTTAGGGAAAAGGTTATCACCAACTTTTCAATTGTAGGGTGGGCTCAAAGGAGAGCTAAAGAGAAGAAATTGCAAATTCTAAACCAAATTCAGATTTAGTCTTGCAAATTCAAACTGAATTTGAAGAATTCAAATTCTAGCCCACCTTTTTAAACTTAGCATTCTGGGGATTGAAAAGATCAGCTTTAGGAGATATTTGGGGAAGAAATGTGGGGTGGGACCCACATGTCATAGAGCTAAAGGAGGAGCCTTACTCACTAAGTTTTACTCTCGGTGGGGACTTTTCCCGAACAGCTCGCGAGCGCCACCGAGCAGCTTACAACGCCAGCTCCTGCTGCCGGTCTCCACGCGTTGGCGCCCCAGGGTCGGTTCTCACTGCTTCAGAAACGTGATCTCTCCCTCGTCGGACCAAGCCGACAGCAGTTGCTTCCTCTCCTCACGATCAGCAGCCACTCCGTGCGCTGTTTTTCCTTTACCGGCGCTGCTCCACTGCTCCCTGGCTCACGGCCAGCCCAGCGCCTCTCCAGAAGGCTCAAGAGGCCACAGAGGTGCGCCAGGAGGTACTGATCCTCATCCCGTCGTCCTCCTGCTCTTCCCCGATGCCGGCTCGCCGGAATTCAATTTTTGGCACCGGCGCACGTATAGAACAGACCGTGTTTAATTTGTGAAATTCTCCCAAACCGATTGATCATACCTCCTACAATTCAAACCACAGCAACTAGATGCCCTAGCGCCCTCCCACGCCGAAAACCAAAGAAAACCAACCCTCCTATGCCCCGGGCGACGAGAAATCGTCGCCGGCGGCAAAAACTGCCACGGTCCACGGTGACGACTAGGTTGCAGCCACTTTCTGCACGATTTGATCTCCGTTCCATGTTCCTAGAATCATAGGGATGCTGTAGGACATCGTAGCTCGCCGGGAGATGCCTTGGACATGTTGGAACGCGTCCATGTCGAGCTCCTGAGCCGCCCCGCCGGTGCCGACCCACCTACAGCCGTTTTCACGCGGGAAACCTTGCCCGGCAGCTGAGCCACGTCCCCTGGAGCATGTAGGGCGAAACCGGAGCTCATTTGGTGGAGAATTGAAAGAGAACGAGCCATGCCAAGTTTTCTGCAGGTGTGCACCCGCGGGCTCTGGCGGGAGGTTGAAGAAGCACCTGACCCGTGGGCCCCACGTGCGACTGTTCTGTTTAAAATCAAACAGAGAGTTGTTCAAACTTGTAAAATGCATAACTTTGTGTAGGAAGCTCCAAAAATAGTGAGATAAATTTTGTTGGACTCCACTAAGAGAGTACTATCCATAGGTACAACCCAATAATTATGAAAACCCCTGGTTTTGGCTCATTAATTCATAGAAGAAAAGCTTGTGGGAATTTTTCCAGGAGTTCTATGTATTGGAAAATCCCCAAATTTGGGTAGGAGAGTCTTCCAAAAATACTTGAACTACAGTAAAATTTTCAGAAGCATTGGACCTCATTTTCTTGGCCAAATGTGGTGTTAATTCCTTATGTCTCTGAAAATGGGAAAATAAACAGAGGTCAATTTCAGATTTTTCCCCAAACTTTAGAACCTCATAACTCTTGCTAGGAATACCCAAATTTAGTGATTCAAATTGGGTTGGATTCATATTGAATAGCTCTGTCCAAATCTACAACCCAATTTGTATGAAACGCATTATTTAATTCTGGAAAATTCTTGGACATTTTTCTGCAAAAGAATTATTGAGGGAGTTTGGTTTATCCAAAAATACCCAAATTTTGCCATAATATTCTTTAGCATATTGTTGACCTTCTAGAAAATTTTCAGCTCATTTGGAGATCATTTGAGGAGGAATTTGCTAAATGAAAACTACTGTGCTCAAAGGAGTCCAGAAACATTTTCAGAAAATGTTTCTCACCTCAAAAATCTATTCTGAGCACTCCATAGCTCCAAAAATCATAGAAAAATTTAGGCAAGCTCTCTGGGACATACTTGAAATTTTAGTTCACTTAATTGAGCATGAATATGCACATAACCTCGCAAGTAATTCTTTTGAGTAGTAATGCTTAAAGAATTGTTCTGGGAGAACTACTCAAGTAAAAGGGCTGAATTTTGGACCAGATTACTCTCATGTGATCAAGAACTCACATGTAAATGACCAGCCCAAGATGAGTCCTTGAACTCCCTGTTCTTATTCTCCATACTTATGTATAAGAGAAAAATATATAAGAGATATTGTGAGAATTATGGAGGACACAATATGACTCCACATTAGCTGCAATTTGGCAAGCTAAACCCTTAGGTAGTATAGAACCTGCTGTAAAAGTTTTGAGGCCATTGGAGTTCTTGTTCTTCAGTTGCACTCAAATCTTTTCAGCTTGTCTATTATGATCATTAGGGAAAATGATTAGTGTATAGCTAAGGCCTTAAGGTCAATTTAGTTTATTCCTGTTTCTTTACACAACAGAGGCAACCAAGCCATTCTTAGATTTTCCACACAACCTCTGTTCCTAAGAACTTAATTCTATAACTTCTTTCCATTACATTCTATAAAACATATGCATATGCATTTCAATAGGAACCTCAACAAAGGGGATTCAAAGGAGCGATTCATCGAAGTGGATCAAGCTCCGGAGAGTCAAGGGTGGATCTGTAAGGACACTAACTGGTTATATACGACCACCCTGCAAAACAGGCAAGCTCCGGTTTTCATTTAACAGCTGTTAAGTTTTTGTTTTGTATTCACTTTCGGTCAGGATATGAATCATGCATTAGGTCTAGTGTTTGATACTCCTATTGCATAGCCAAATGGCCCATGGAGTATTGGGTAGGTGTCTTTCACCGTGTAGAACTGCCATGCTTAAGTACGGTTCGGTAGAAGTCGAGTGGTGAGATGCTACTCGCAGATTTAGGAACAACAGGGGCATACGGGATTGGTTCGTAATGGAATTAGCAAGTTAAAGTTGAGACCAGAAGGTTGTAGGAGCAGCAGGACATAGGGGCCTGGGTGCTGTAGACCTGTCCGTGTCGGTCAAGAACAGATCCGTATGCGGCCCTGTTGAACAAGTTTGAGTTGTGTACCGGACTCATGCTGGCTATATGGGACCCAGTAAACCGATGTACCTCGGGAAGTTGTCGTTGATACTTTTCGGGTCGCCTCAGGCGGACGGCCGGTGTGCAGTATGTGGGGAATATTCTCATGACATCTCACGTCGGAAGGTGCACCATGAGAGTAGCTACTGTACGGGGCGACTTGATCGATTCAGCGGGGGGTGAAACGGGGGAAAGGCTGCCACGTACGACGTCAGTGATTGTTGTTGTGGGCAACGTCAAGTACGGGCATACGTGTCGTGTAGTCCGGGTGTTATTGATTCGAATCACCGTCGCTCGCGGAATGGACCGAGCATACTTGTTCTCACAGTCGTGACGTAGTAAGAACTTGCATAGAAAAGGAACTAATCATTTTGATATGAAGTATTATCCTACCTTTGTATTGGAACTTGATGAATAGGCTAGTGCAAACTCGATTCTTTTATGCCATGAGCAATTTACATCGGGGGAAAGCGTTTCTTGTTTGATTGTGGACTCCCGATGTGGCGTGCCCAGGGTTACTTGAAATGCTGCAATTAATACCTGAAAGTAAGGATTCACTTTTAGGCGAGTTTAATTATTCTTATGCCATCCTATGTTAGGTTCATAACCTCACTTAGAGTTTCATGTTTAGGGTGACGGTTAAGTCTTGCTGAGCGTTATGCTCACGGATGCTATCCGAGTTGTTTTGCAGGTAATTGACTCGATGCTTATGAGAAGGGGTGCCGATGAGACTCGGGAACCTCCGAGTGCTTACTCAAAGAGCATCCTCGCTGCTGCAGATTGTCTTTGTGTTGCTAGTAAGAAACGTCCGCGGTCTGGACCGTTTCTTTGTTGCTAGTTTAGATATGAGTCGTAAGAGTGATAGTCTTCCGCTGTAGTTTACTCTGATATAACTATTGGTAAAACATTCTTGTAGGCTTCCGCAAACTATTTATGTAATATGATGTGTGTTTTATGCAACCCGTGTGCTGTTGGGTGCCGCATAACACGGCACCACCCGACGAGGTCCTGTGGTCCGTCTCAGCGTGGTATCAGAGCTGCGTTGGGAACAGAGCACGGATTGAGCATCATATTATGTCAAAAACTTAGGATACGGTGAGATAACGGTACTAGGCCCACATAAGGACTACTATTAGCATATTATGAAGGGGGCAACCTAACTTATGTGTTATGTCAGAAAATCGTGCATCTCAGGACATCTATGTCTTGGGGGGTGCACGTATGCGCTGTCCACCAGTGCGCACAAGCTGAAGGGTGGAGCCTCACGGGTGGCAGGTAACCCGACTCGCTTTAGTATCCTCTATGACTCTTCATGTCGTTTGGGGTATTCGAGCAACGCCATTCCCTGACGTGCGTGGTGCAATTTGGGAGACCCCGTCATGTGGTCAGTAACGTGAACACGTAGCTCAAGGCGTGTTTGTCTTGAGAACATCTGGGCGAGTGATGACGGCCGGGTGTACAAACTGTTATGGATACCGGGTTCGGTGTGCAGCCGAACCTGATGATTGAGTGTGGCTTATGTAGGTGCTAACCATGAAAACCTTAGTGCGTGTAGAACACGTTTGCGAGTGACCATTTTAGTGCCACCTAATGATACGTGTATGCCGGTGTAATCCGGTTAGGTTTTTCTTTGGTGAGGCAACGTAGTACCGTCATATGTCTTACGGTGCATCGTCACCGTACTACACTGGATAGTATTCTTATCTATGAAGAAATCATTCATGACTAACTTCCAAACTAAAAATGGATGTTTTAAAACACATATTAGTTACTGAGCTCTTCATTTGAACTAAGTTTCAAAGAAGAAACTTGTTAGGCTTCTTTTGATCTCAAAGACAGAGTGCTCTGTTCAGACAGAAAATTTTCTGGTCTTAAACAGAACGTAACTCTGTGTAGGTTAACCCAATGGAGTTGTTTGATACAGTTCTGGAAAGGTTTTTAAGTGCTCTACTATTTTTCTGTAGAACTCCAGAGCAAAATCAGACGCCAACTTGGTTGAATCTCCAGATGAAGGCAAACTGTCCAGAAAACAGAGCAGCTACAAACTTCTCTGGAGGTCTCTGTAAATTAGCCATAACATTCTGTAGAAAAATTTCTAAGTGTCATATGATACACCGTTGGAAAGGTTATGAAACTTGCAACAATTTTGTAGTTCATAGTTTGTTCAGAATTTTACGCCATTTGTATGTAACACTGTGATGAAAACAGCCACATACAAAGGGGGTGCTGGCAAAATTTATCCAGAAATTCGTTCAACTTTGAACGATCATAACTTCTGGTTAAGGAATGATCCAGAGGCATGTGAGTACTCGTCGGAAAGATACTGAAGTTAACTTTAACTTTGGTATTCAACTTGAGTTATGAAAATGCTAGTAACTGGATCAAATTCTGGGTTAAGTACTGAAAGGTCTGTTTTGTACCGAATGAGGGACTGAATATGTTGGCTTAGAAAGATGTGTAAACATGAAAGCTTGTTATGCTTTCATAAAGTTTTAGCATGTTCATGTTTTACATACTTTCACATACTGCTGAGATCATGTTTTGACTCCCCTAAAAAATTATCTTTGTGCAGTATGGTGCGTACTCATTCTCCGAGTAGGGTTGATAGTTCTCGTCAAGACGATGATGACTCGACTCCACCACGGGCACCGCCATCAACGGTATGGGCGGATGTCATGGCTCAGATGGTCGAGTCAAGTCAAGAGAACACAAGACTACTCCAAGCCTTGGTACAACAGGGCTTACTCCAGCATGCACAACAGGACTTTCCACCTCGGAACGCCTACTTGAATTTATTGGCGACACAACCGCCAATCTTCACGGAAGCCCATGAACCAGTGGAAGCTGATCAGTGGCTTCGAGTTATGGAGTCCATGTTTGGAGTGTTTGAGTGCGACGAATATCAGAAGGCATCATTTGCAGTTCAACAGCTCCATGGAGCCGCCGGAAATTGGTGGTTTGCGAATCTCGCCACCGTTCCGGAAGGCCATCAAGTGGAATGGACGGAATTTCGTGAAGCACATTCCTATGGGTTTTATCAAGGCCCAACAATAAGAATTCAGATACTTGAAGCAGCGGGACATGAGTGTCCTCGATTATGTCAGACGATTCAACCTTCTGGCACAATATGCTCCTGCTTATGCGACGAGCGAAGCTGCAATGTGTGACTACTTTTTCTATGGCTTGAGTGCCATACTAAAAGAGAAGTTAGCTTTGTTCAATCAAGGCAGTTACACCGAGTTGATCAGTGCTGCTCTGCTGCAAGAACAAGCGACACTTGAGTGTCAAGCAGAGAAGAGGGACCGGGAGAATGTGCAAGAAGACCCACCAGTCGTTCCTCGCAAATACCGTGGGGTGTATCCCACACCATTCGATGAAAGATGGCAAGCACCAGTGAGATCAACACCGTACAGATTTCCTGCTCAAGAGTCTTGTCTTGAAGCAACACCTTTGTCGCAGCAACGAATGACACCTGTGACACGACCCCAAGGTCCTGTCGAGCCAGGATCACGCTGAGGGGTGCTGCGTTGCACAGCACCGTATAACACACATCAAAGGTACAAAGCGGAAGCGGAAAATTTTATTACATAAACAAGTTTATGAACATGTTTACAGAAAAATATGTCCAGTCTACACTCACGGGCGCAGACTACGCATCAAGTTCACGTTCAGCCCTTGAACGTGTCCTTGCTAGCACACACACACACTAACTCTGCGGCGTGCACGACTCCCACTCGACGGGGTTCCCCTCCTGGGGTTCCGTCTCCTCTTCGGGAGTCCCTTCCTCATAGAACCCTGCAAAAGCTTCAAACAAAAGCAGTGAGCACGAAGGCTCAGCAAGTCTGACCCGTCTCACCTAAACATGGAACTTCTACATGAGGGGTGATAGGTACATGGGGAAAAATAATTTGCAAGGGACTCGCCTAATTAGTGGAACCTTACTTTCAAGTTTTAGCAGCAGGTTGTGGAGAACCTTACGCTAAGGCACATGAGAGAGCCGCAATCAAACAAGAAACGCATTTCTCTCATGTACTTTGCCCAAAGTTGAAATGAACTTTAATTAGCTCTAAACTACAACAAACCATTAACAAGCAAAGTCCATCTTTCAATAAGCCGCATTTTAACATGTAACTAGCCTGTTCTTTCTACGTCACGGTACAGTGAACAAGTGGTACTCACTGACCGCGAGGGACGGCAATTATAATCGATTTACACCTGCAGGGTTACCCGAACAACCCGTCACGTACGCCCGTACTCGATGTTGCCTACAACAACAATCACGGACGCCGTACGCAACTACCTTTCACCCGTCAGCCAAATATTGAACCGGTCCCATCGTCCCGAGCAAGAGGTCTCTGCACGCTCATCTCTGTGCCGCCAGCCGATTTACACCTCGAGCTCTCAACCTACCCTCTGAATGACGGGCAATGCCTCAATACCCAGCTACCCGAGTTACATCAGTTTCCCGGTTCCCATATAGCCGGTAGGTCTTTGGTACTGTTCTAGCTTGTTCAACTGGCCCGCACACGGCTCGGTCCTCAATCGACACAAGCGGAGCTACAGCACACAGGCCCCAAAGTCCTGCTGCCCTTACCCTCCGCTTGGTCTCATTTTCTTGCCATGTGTTTCATGTGCTATCACTACCCGAGTCGAGTGCCTTTAGCCTATGCTCGCGAGTAGTTCCAACTACTCGACTTGTAACGAATCCTACTCTATCCTAGCAATGCAGTAGCTAACGGGGTTTGCAATCCTAAACCCAACCCATGGTTCTCTTGGCTTTGCAGTGGGGCTTCCAAACAAGACTCTAATGCACAGAATAAAGGGAACAAGTATGTGCTCAAAACAATAAAAATTTGTAAAAAAGTTAATGCAAGCCGGAGCTTGCCTTGCTGCTCTTGGTCGTAGGCTAGCTGTTCCTCCAGAGTAACGAAGTCTAGGACTTCGGGTTCCTCCTCGACCTTAGCGACTACATGATAAGAGCAATATATGTATCAATTTAAATGCATTTGTATTAACTTTGAAGTTGTGAAGTCTATAACCCTTGCTAGACAGACCTAATGACTGTGAAACTTTTACTGTGGCTTAGTTACAACCTAAACAGAGACTTGGTCAAGTTTTAGTTGCAGCAAAGCTCATTTGAGCCCTCCACAATTAATTACGTCCTTGACCTTAATTGGAACTCTTAGGGTGTTCTAGGAATTTTCATGAAACAAACTATGACTTTCTGAAAACTAGATTTTCAGAGGGTTCTAATGGAGTTGGTCTCACTTAATTCGAAGGTTCCTAGCTAAAGTTATGAGCTAAACAATTTCAGAGAAAATTCTGAAAATATTTCAGAACATTTTCTATTTTCTCTGGAACAGTTTCACTAATCACACCATTAGGTGGATCAGATGAGTTCAAATGGATCTCAAATTTTTATGGTAGTTCAGGGACATTTTGGTGAACATCCCAGCAAAATTTCAGGATTTTCCACCAAAGGATTCTCCAGTTAAAATTCCTAACAGTTTAAATTTTGAGGAATTAATTCTGGAGAATTAAGGGTTTTCATGAAATGAAACTTGATTTGCTAGAAAGTACTCGGAGAGCTGAATCCAGCAAAATTTGGTTCACTCAATTTGGAGCTTCCTAGCCAAAGTTATGAGGATTTGAAGTTTGAAGGAAATCTGAAAACCGGGAAAAGTTTAAACTCATGCGTGGGCCCAGGGGACACGCGTCGCACGCCGAGGCGACAGCACACCACGGACCACAATGATTTTGCGCGCCAGCACACCAGATCCCGGCCACAGCCCGATCCCGATTCAAAATATCGGCCGCTGACAGCTGGGGTCCACCCCCTTCTTCAACCTCGCGACGCCCGCGCTCCGCCTCCGAGGGACCTCGCCGGAGAGCTCGCCGCCGGCTTCTGTACAGCTCTAAACTTCTCGATTCTGGCCGCCCCTGCCTACGTTTACTCGGGGAACAGGATTCTAGGGTCAGCTTCTCATGACAATGGCCGGAGCATGGTCGGCGATGAGCCGCCACCTCGGAACGACTTCGGCCATGTCGGCTGACTTCTCTAGCACCTCAGCTACTTGGGAAACCAGTCGGGGAGCATCAGTGGACCTCAGAGAAGGTCGACATGAGCTCGAGGCAGCCCGGGGAAGGCCCGAAATAGGTCCTCACCGTGCGCCCGATGCCGCCTGTTCATTCCGCCATTGGTAGACCTCAAATTACGCCGGGTACAGGGGTTCTCCGGCCCATAGTTGTGAAGGCAACTTGTGCGTTACCGTGTCTAGCTCGTGTGAGAGCGGTTTGAGGCCCTCTAATCCTTTCTAGAGCATGAATTAAACAGAATCGTACCCGAAGGTCATTCTGCACACAGAAAGGGGAAAAATGGAAATTCGCCGCCGGTGAGCAACCACTCGAGCTGTGGCTCGGGGATGAGCAGCACCGGTCACCATCGCGTCCAAGGGTTCCTTGGATCTGGCGTGACAACACCCTGGTTGGGCTGTCCACGAGAGCCCGGGGTGCGGCGGTTCCAACTCCCGAATTTGATCTTTCGGCACAGCCGATATCAATCGGTTTCAACTGAATTCTAGCAACGGGGAGGACGGAGGAAGGTCTCTAGTACCTTGCTGGGGCTCTGGAGTGGACGGAGGGAGCTGCGATCGGCGTTCTCCGATCGATTCCGAGCTGCGGAAAACTTCGGCCGGCGCTGAGTTCTTGCGGGGAAGAACGGTGATGCCTCGGCCGAGGAGGGGGGCAGGCGCCTTAAGAAGGCTCTGCACCGCCTCGCGCACGCGCGTGGGCAAGCAGCTGCTGGCGCGGCGGCTGCCCTCGGTGGCGATCACAGCTGCGGCTCGGCGACCCGAGTGAGAAAAGTCTCAGTCGGTTTAATCTGAGCAGTGGCTGACATGTGGGTCCCACTCCCCATTTTAACCTCTGAAATTTACTCCTAATCACTGTTGTAAACAGTGAACCCCACACTACCCCTGGCAATTCAAATTATTCACCCATGAGCCATTCGAATTGATCAAAAGATCAAATGAGGTTTGGTTTGAATGAATTTCAGCACAAGTTCAGTTTGAAATTCAAATAAAGTTTGAATTTCTCCCACTTAGCCCATGTCAAGATCAACTCGAAATGGATTGAAAATTGGTGTGTGAGATCACAAAAATGTGCTGAGTAAGAATATGCCCCCACTTTTAAATTCATGGGGTAAAAACAGTTTGAATTTGAATATGGTTTCAAACTGCCCTATTCCTAACTATACCCAAAATGACCTCAGAAGGGTTTTGAATTTGGGTGAAACTTGGCATGGACATCATTAATAAAGTGTAGGAGTTTTCATATGTCCAGCCCCCCTTATATCACATGTGTGAAATACCACTTTGGCAATGTGTGAGTTTATTCTCTAATGAGCATGTTGATAATTGTTACTTGCTCTTCATTTGTGTTCATCCTCCTTCCTCAAATGAGGTGTGTGGTGTGGTGATGAACACTGCAAATGTGTGTCAAAAACTGAGGCCCTTACATTCCTCCCCCCTTAAAAGAATCTCGTCCCGAGATTATAAGGTGAAAATGAGAGAGAGGACGGTGGGAAATTACCGGATATGCGATGCGAAAAATTCGGGGTAGTTAGTGCGAAGGAATTCTTCGCTCTCCCATGTCGCTTCGTCCATGGAGTGATTACTCCATAGAACCTTGTAGAACCACAACGTACGGTTGCGTGTGGTTCGGGCCTTTTCATCAATAATCTGCACCGGTTCCTGCCGATAGGTGAGATCCGGTTGCAGTTCTTCAATGTCTTCCAGCTGAACGGTAGTTGATAGCTTGAGACACTTCCTC
The DNA here is from genome assembly GCA_030760725.1 of Neostapfia colusana. Taxonomy (NCBI): domain Eukaryota; kingdom Viridiplantae; phylum Streptophyta; class Magnoliopsida; order Poales; family Poaceae; genus Neostapfia; species Neostapfia colusana. Next base: position 41,921,353 of record JASWHV010000013.1, on the reverse strand, counting down.
AGCTAGGCAACGTGAAAGACGTCGTGCACACTGGAAAGTGCTTCTGGTAATTTCAGCCGGTATGCCACTGATCCACATCTTTCGGTAACCTGAAATGGACCAATGAATCGGGGTGCCAACTTTCCCCTCACCCCAAATCTGTTTACGCCCTTCATTGGAGACACCCGTAGATATATGTGATCTCCAACTTCGAATTGTAATGGGCGCCTTCTCCGGTCCGCATATTGTTTCTGACGGGATTGAGCGGTTTTTAGGTTCGCTTGAATCAGTCGAACCTTTTCTTCCGCGTTGTTGACAAGGTCAATCCCGAAGGTAACCCTTTCGCCAGATTCACACCAATTCAGTGGTGTGCGGCATTTCCGCCCGTATAGCGCCTCGTAAGGTGCAATCTTTATACTGGCTTGGTACCCATTATTGTACGAGAACTCGGCTAACGGCAAGTGACCATCCCAATTCATGACGTAGTTGATAGCGCAAGCTCGTAGCATGTCTTCTAAAATCTGATTTACCCGCTCGGTTTGTCCATCTGTCTGCGGGTGGTATGCTGAACTACGGATCAGCTTCGTCCCCAAGGCAGCCTGTAGCTGCTCCCAAAAACGGGACACAAATAAAGTGCCCCGATCCGATATGATAGTACGGGGTACGCCGTACAAGCATAGGATCCGTGAGATGTACAGTTCAGCGTACTTCTTGGCGTTGTAGTTGGTGTTGACCGGGATGAAATGGGCAACATTGGTGAGCCGATCGATGATCACCCACACAGAATCATGTTTCTGCAAGGTGGTGGGTAAACCGACGATGAAGTCCATGCTCACATCCTCCCACTTCCAGGCAGGAACGCCCAGTGGTTGTAGCAGTCCTGGTTTCCGCATATGGTCTGCCTTCACCCTTCGACATGTATCGCACTCGGACACGTATTTGGCTGTCCCACGCTTCATCCGTGTCCACCAAAACTTGCTTCTGAGTTCTTGATACATTTTGTTGCTGCCGTGGTGAATAGAAAACTTTGACAAGTGAGCCTCATCAAAGATTTTCTTCCGTAATTCCGGGTTACAGGGTACGACGATTCGGTCCTTGAACCATAGGACGCCGTCTCCGTCCTTCCGGAAACATTTCAGCTCCCCACTTTCTACATGTCTCCGCAAATGTGACATGCCCTTGTCATTCTTCTGGGCTGCCGCTATCTCTTCACGGATGGTGGGGATCAAAGCTAGGTTGTAGAGAGCCCCGTGTCACATGTAGTGGTGGTTCGCTCTCTTCTAACAGTGTGATGGTCAGATTGTTGACGTGTGACTTGCGGCTCAGCGCATCTGCCACTACGTTTGCCTTGCCCGGATGATAATGGATCTCTATCTCGTAATCCTTTATCAGTTCTAACCATCTTCGTTGCCTCATGTTCAGCCCCTTCTGAGTGAATATGTACTTGAGGCTTTTGTGGTCGGTATATAAATGTACGAGGTTACCGAGTAGGTAGTGCCTCCACATTTTTAGTGCAAGTACCACGGCAGCGAGCTCCAAGTCGTGAGTTGGATAATTTTGCTCATGGTTTCTAAGCTGCCGTGATCCATACGCGACCACTCTTCGGTCTTGCATCAGCACACATCCGAGCCCAATGCCGGATGCATCACAGTACACATCGAACGGTTTTGTTGTGTCTGGCTGCGCCAAAACCGGTGATGATGTCAGGTGCTTGACTAGAGCCTTGAATGCTGCTTCACATGCTGGACTCCAAACATATTTGGTAGCCTTCTTCAGCAGCTCTGTCATTGGCTTGGCAATCTTCGAGAAGTTCGGAATGAACCTCCGATAATATCCCGCGAGTCCGAGGAAACTCCGTACCTCGTGAACAGTTCTCGGGGATTTCCAATTCAGCACTTGAGTGATCTTGCTCGGGTCCACAGCGATACCCTCCGCTGAGATGATATGCCCGAGGAAAGGCACTTGCAATATCCAAAACTCGCATTTGCTGAATTTTGCGTATAACTTGTGATCCCGCAGCCGTTGCAAGACTATACGCAAATGTTTCTTGTGATCTTCCTCCGACTTGGAATATACCAGGATGTCGTCGATGAAGACCACGACAAACTTGTCCAGCTCCGGCATGAATACCGAGTTCAGTAAGTACATGAAGTCAGCTGGAGCATTGGTGAGGCCGAAGGACATGACCAGGTACTCATAAAGTCCGTACCTCGTTGAGAAAGCCGTCTTCGGAATGTCCTCAGCCCTTATCTTAATCTGATGGTACCCGGATCTTAAATCCATCTTGGAAAAGATCTTTGCTTCGACCAACTGATCAAACAACATGTCGATCCGTGGCAACGGGTACTTGTTCTTGATGGTTACGGCATTCAATGGACGATAGTCCACGTAAAGCCGCAACGTCTCATCCTTCTTCTTGACAAATAATGCTGAACAGCCCCATGGCGAGGAGCTCGGCCTAATAAAACCCTTCTCCAGGAGGTCCATGAGCTGAGTCTTCAGTTCAGCCAACTCCTTGGGCGCCATCTTGTACGGCCTTCGACACGACCCCATTTGGTCCTGTCGAGCCAGGATCACGCTGAGGGGTGCTGCGTTGCACAGCACCGTATAACACACGTCAAAGGTACAAAGCGGAAGCGGAAGTTTATTACATAAACAGTTTTATGAACATGTTTACATCAAAATACGTTTAGTCCACACTCGCGGGCGTAGACTAAGCATCAAGTCACGTTCAGCCCTCGAACGTGTCCTTGCTAGCAGACACACGCACACTAACTCTGCGGCGTGCACGACTCCCACTCGACGGGGTTCCCCTCCTGGGGTTCCGTCTCCTCTTCGGGAGTCCCTTCCTCATAGAACCCTGCAAAAGCTTCAAACACAAGCAGTGAGCACGAAGGCTCAGCAAGTCTGACCCGTCTCACCTAAACATGGAACTTCTACATGAGGGTAATGGGTTACATGAGGAAAAAATCATTTGCATGGACTCGCCTAATTAGTAGAACCTTACTTTCAAGTTTTAGCAGCAGGTTGTGGAGAACCTTACGCTAAGGCACATGAGAGGGCCGCAATCAAACAAGAAACGCATTTCTCTCATGTACTTTGCCCAAAGTTGAAAGGAACTTTAGTTAGCTCTAAACTACAACAAACCATTAACAAGCAAAGTCCATCTTCCAATCAGCAGCATTTTAACATGTAACTAGCCTGTTCTTTCTACGTCACGGTACAGTGAACAAGTGGTACTCACTGACCGCGAGGGACGGCGATTATAATCGATTTACACCTGCAAGGTTACCCGAACAACCCGTCACGTATGCCCGTACTCGACGTTGCCTACAACAACCATCACGGACGCCGTACGCGACTACCTTTCACCCGTTAGCCAAATATTGAACCGGTCCCATCGTCCCGAGCAAGAGGTCTCTGCAAGCGCATCTCCGTGCCGCCAGCCGATTTACACCTCAAGCTCTCAACCTACCCTCTGAACGACGGGCAATGCCTCAATAACTAGCTACCCGAGTTACATCAGTTTCCCGATTCCCATATAGCCGGTAGGTCTTCTGTACTGTTCTAGCTTGTTCAACAGGCCCGCACACGGCTCAGTCCTCAATCAACACAAGCGGAGCTACAGCACACAGGCCCCAAAGTCCTGCTGCCCTTACTCTCCGCTTGGTCTCATTTTCTTGCCATGTGTATCATGTGCTATCTCTACCCGAGCAATGTGCCTCTAGCCTATTCTCGCGAGTAGTTCCAACTACTCGACTTGTACCGAATCCTACTCTATCCTAGCAATGCAGTAACTAACGGGGTTTGCAATCCTAAACCCAACCCATGGTTCTCTTGGCTATGCAGTGGGGCTTCCAAACAAGACTCTAATGCAAAGAATAAAGGAAACAAATATGTGCTCAAAACAATAAAAATTTGTAAAAAGATTAATGCAAACCGGAGCTTGCCTTGCTGCTCTTGGTCGTAGGCTAGCTGCTCCTCCGGAGTTACGAAGTCTAGGACTTCGGGTTCCTCCTCGACCTTAGCGACTACATGATAAGAGCAATATATGTATCAATTTAAATGCATTTGTATTAACTTTGAAGTTATGAAGTCTATAACCCTTGCTAGACAGACCTAATGACTGTGAAACTTTTACTGTGGCTTGGTTACAACCTAAACAGAGACTTGGTCAAGTTTTAATCGCAGCAAAGCTCATTTGAGCCCTCCACAATTAATTATGTCCTTGACCTTAATTGGAACTCTTAGGGTGTTCTAAGAATTTTCATGAAACAATCTATGACTTTCTGAAAACTAGATTTTCAGAGGGTTCTAATGGAGTTGGTCTCACTTAATTTGGAAGTCTCTAACTAAAGATATGAGCTAAACAATTTCAGAGAAAATTCTGAAAATGTTTCTGAACATTTTCTATTTTCTCTGGAACAGTTTCACTAATCACACCATTAGGTGGATTAAATGAGCTCAAATGGATCTGATATTTTTATGGTAGTTCAAGGATATTTTGGTGAACATCGCAGCAAAATTTCAGGATTTTCCTCCAAAGGATTCTCCAGTTAAAATTTCTAACAGTTTAAACTTTGAGGAATTAATTCTAGGAAATAAGGAATTTCATGAAGTGAAACTTGATTTTCTGGAAAGTACTCAGAGAGCTGAATCCAGCAAAAATTGGTTCACTCAATTTGGAGCTTTCTAGCCAAAGTTATAAGGCTTTGAAGTTTGAACTGAAACTGAAATTCGGGGAAAAAGTTTAAACTCTGGCTTGTGGGCCCCGCACACAGTGCGTCGTCTCCCTCCTCGCGCCAACTGCGCGGCGGCGGCGATCTCCGGCGACCCTCGCCGGAACTGAGTTCCCGGCCACCCCCCGGCCCGAAACTCGCCGCCTGCCCCTTCACTGACCCCCTGGACTCGCTGGTGGGGTCGCCGGCCGCCGGCGATGACCGGAAACCCGTGCGCACCGGTGACAGCACCTGCTAGGGTTCCGGTGAGGTCGGTCCCGCTCTCCCGTGCACCAAATCGACCGGGAATCGGTCGGAGAGCATCAGTAGAGCATGGGAAACACGAATCAGGGCTGGGTGGAAGCTAGAAATACCGGCAACTAGGCTCTCGACGGTGAGCCGAGGTGTTCAGCCATGGCGGCGGGGAAAACGGCCATATCATGGCCGATTCTCGACGGTTTCCTCTGATTCCAGTTCGGGCATGGGCGCTATCACGCGTAGACGCTACTAGAGAACGAGCTTGCCCAACCCTCGTGTATAGAGCACGAATTTCACCCGAAGGTGAGCTCGGTCCTTATGAACTGATCATGAGTAAACTTGGAAATTCTCGGCCGAGGTTTGATCAATCGCCAAACGGCTTTCGGCTACTCCATCTACGTACAATCACGCACCTTTCTTGTGTAGTGAAGAGGACGTGACAGCGGCTGGGTTGTGCTGTCCACGAGAGCCCGATCGGCGGCGATGTTCGGCTCGCCGGAGAAATGGCTCGTACAGCTCGAGGACGCTTGCTCACTGGACAACACGGGGTCTAGGAGGTTGCTCACGATCTCTTGGTGCCGTTTTGCTGTGGAGGAGGCGGTGCTTGCGAGTGATCGGGCTTGATCAAACGTGAGCTCGGGCGGCGGCGATGGCAGTGGAAGAACAGGTCGTGCACGTCGGCAGCTCGGGGAATGGGCGACTGAAGCACGCCGGGGAGGGAATAAGTAGCCCGGCAACTGGTCTCCTGCTTGGGGCGCGCAGCAGGAGCTGGCGCCGGCTGCCCACCTCGGTGGCGCACGCACACTGCACCCGGGAACCGATTGAGCTGTGTTTCAGTCGGTTTGTGTTGAAGTAGAGGCTGACATGTGGGTCCCACCCCCCATTTTAACCTCTGAAATTTACTCCTAATCACTGTTGTAAACAGTGAACCCCATACTACCCTTGGCAATTCAAATTATTCACCCATGAGCCATTTGAATTGATCCAAGTTCAAATGAGGTTTGGTTTGAATGAATCTCAGCACAAGTTCAGTTTGAAATTCAAATAAAGTTTGAATTTCTCCCCCTTAGCTCATGTCAAGATCAACTCCAAATGGAGTGAAAATTGGTGTGTGAGCTCACAAAAATGTGCTGAGTAAGAATATGCCTTCCACTTTTAAATCCATGGGATAAAAACAGTTTGAATTTGAATATGGTTTCAAACTGCCCTCTTCCTAACTATACCCAAACTGACCTCAAAAAGGTTTTGAACTTGGGTGAAACTTGGCATGGACATCCTTAGCAAAGTGTAGGAGTTTTCATATGTCCAGCCCATCTATATCACATGTGGGAAATACCACTTTTGCAGTGTGTAAGTTTGTTCTCTAATGAGCATGTTGATAATTGTTACTTGCTCTTCATTTGTGTTCATCATTCTTCCTCAAATGAGGTGTGTGGTGTGGTGATGAACACTGCAAATGTGTGTCAAAAACTGAGGCCCTTACATTCCTCCCCCCTTAAAAGAATCTCGTCCCGAGATTATAAGGTGAAAATGAGAGAGAGGACGGTGGAAAATTACCGGATATGCGACGTGAAAAAGTCGGGGTAGTTAGCGCGAAGGAATTCTTCGCTCTCCCATGTCACTTCGTCCATGGAGTGATTACTCCATAGAACCTTGTAGAACCACAACGTACGGTTGCGTGTGGTTCGGGCCTTTTCATCAATAATCTGCACCTGTTCCTCCCGATAGGTGAGATCCGGTTGCAGTTCTTTAATGTCTTCCAGCTGAACGATAGTTGATAGCTTGAGACATTTCCTCAGCTGGGAAATGTGAAAGACGTCGTGCACACCGGAAAGTGCTTCTGGTAACTTCAGCCGGTATGCCACTGATCCACATCTTTCGGTAATCTGAAACGGACCGATGAATCGGGGTGCCAACTTTCCTCTCACCCCAAATCTGTTTATGCCCTTCATTGGAGACACCAGTAGATATACGTGATCTCCAACTTCGAATTGTAACGGGCGCCTTCTCCGGTCTGCATACTGTTTCTGTCGGGATTGAGCGGCTTTTAGGTTCGCTTGAATTAATCGAACCTTTTCTTCCGCGTTGTTGACAAGGTCAATCCCGAAGGTAACCCTTTCGCCAGACTCACACCAGTTCAATGGTGTGCAGCATTTTCTTCCGTATAGCGCCTCGTAGGGCGCCATCTTGATGCTGGCTTGGTACCCATTGTTGTACGAGAACTCGGCTAACGGCAAGTGATCATCCCAATTCTTGCCGTGGTTGATAGCGCAAGCTCGTAGCATGTCTTCTAGGATTTGATTTACCCGCTCCGTTTGCCCATCCGTCTGCGGGTGGTAGGCTGAACTACGGATCAGCTTCGTCCCCAAGGCAGCGTGCAGCTGCTCCCAAAAACGGGACACAAATAAAGTGCCCCGATCCGAAATGATAGTACGGGGTACGCCGTACAAGCATAGGATCCGTGAGATGTACAGTTCAGCGTACTTCTTGGCGTTGTAGTTGGTGTTGACCGGGATGAAATGGGCAACTTTGGTGAGCCGATCGACGATCAGCCACACAGAATCATGTTTCTGCAAGGTGGTGGGTAAACCGACGATGAAGTCCATGCTCACGTCCTCCCACTTCCAGGCAGGAATGCCCAGTGGTTGTAGCAGTCCCGGTTTCCGCATATGATCTGCCTTCACCCTTCGACATGTATCACACTCGGACACGTATCTTGCAACCTCGCGCTTCATCCGTGTCCACCAAAACTTTCTTCTGAGTTCTTGATACATTTTGTTGCTGCCGGGGTGAATAGAAAACTTTGATAAGTGAGCCTCATCAAAGATCTTCTTCCGTAGTTCCGGGTTTCGGGGTACGACAATCCGGTCCTTGAACCATAGGACGCCGTCTCCGTCCTTCCGGAAACATTTCAACTCCCCCCTGTCTATACGTCTCCGCAAATGTGACATGCCCTTGTCTTTCTTCTGGGCTGCCGCTATCTCTTCACGGATGGTGGGGATCAAAGCTAGGTTGTAGAGAGCTCCGTGTGGAATCACATGGAGTGGTGGTTCGCTCTCTTCCAACGGTGTGATGGTCAGATTATTGACGTGTGACTTGCGGCTCAGCGCATCTGCCACTACGTTTGCTTTGCCCGGATGATAATGGATCTCTATCTCGTAATCCTTTATCAGTTCTAACCATCTTCGTTGCCTCATGTTCAGCTCCTTCTGAGTGAATATGTACTTGAGGCTTTTGTGGTCGGTATATAAGTGTACGAGGTTAACGAGTAGGTAGTGCCAACACATCTTCAGTGCAAGTACCACGACAGCGAGCTCCAAGTCGTGAGTTGGATAATTTTTCTCATGGTTCCTAAGCTGCCGTGATCCATACGCGACCACCCTTCGGTCTTGCATCAGCACACACCCAAGCCCAATGCCGGATGCATCGCAGTACACATCGAACGGTTTTGTTGTGTCTGGCTGCGCCAAAACCGGTGCTGATGTCAGGTGCTTGACTAAAGCCTTGAATGCTGCTTCACATGCCGGACTCCAAACATATTTGGTAGCCTTCTTCAGCAGCTCTGTCATTGGCTTGGCAATCTTCGAGAAGTTCGGAATGAACCTCCGATAATATCCCGCGAGTCCGAGGAAACTCCGTACCTCATGAACAGTCCTCGGGGATTTCCAATTCAGCACTTGCGTGATCTTGCTCGGGTCCACAGCGATACCCTCCGCTGAGATGATATGCCCGAGGAAAGGCACTTGCGATATCCAAAACTCGCATTTGCTGAATTTTGCGTATAACTTGTGATCCCACAGCCGTTGCAAGACTATACACAGATGTTTCTTGTGATCTTCCTCCGACTTGGAATATACCAGGATGTCGTCGATGAAGACCACGACAAACTTGTCCAGCTCCGGCATGAACACCGAGTTCATTAAGTACATGAAGTGAGCTGGAGCATTGGTGAGGCCGAAGGACATGACCAGGTACTCATGAAGTCCGTACCTCGTCGAGAAAGCCGTCTTCGGAATGTCCTCAGCCCTTATCTTAATCTGATGGTACCCGGATCTTAAATCCATCTTGGAAAAGATCTTTGCTTCGACCAACTGATCAAACAACATGTCGATCCGTGGCAACGGGTACTTGTTCTTGATGGTTACGGCATTTAATGGACGGTAGTCCACGCAAAGCCGGAACGTGTCATCCTTCTTCTTGACAAATAATGCCGAACAGCCCCATGGGAAGGAGCTCGGCCTAATAAAACCCTTCTCCAGAAGGTCCGTGAGCTGAGTCCTCAGTTCAGCCAACTCCTTGGGTGCCATCTTGTACGGCCTTCGGGATATTGGCATGGCTCCTGGTGCGAGTTCAATCTTGAACTCCACTTCTCTATCGGGTGGCATTCCCGGTAAATCATCCGGGAATACATCAGGGAACTCTCGGACCACCGGAATATCTTCCAATCTGATAGTCGTGGCTTGATAGACACTTGGAAGTTTTATTTCTGGACTGTCCAGAAATAATGAGTGAGAACCGCGCACCTCTGAGTTTAAGTGCACGACTCGAAGGACGGTGTCTAAAACAGCGCCGTGGCGGGTGAACCACGACATCCCTAGGATGACATCGACCTTCTGTCCCTCTAAGATAATGAGAGACGTGGGGTACACTCTACCCGCTAAGCATAATGGTGCTTTGGAGACCATTACGCTTGCTGAAATCTCCCCCCCCCCCGGTGAACAAATTAAATATGGACTATCGGTGGGTAGTATTGGCAAACTGTGTTTAGCAATGAAAGCTTGGCTAATAAAATTATGCGTGGCGCCTGAATCAAACAGTACTATAGTGGGATGCTGGTGGAGTTGGAACATACCCGCAAGGATTGGCTCGCCCTCCGGCACGTCCTCAATGGCAAGTTGGTGGACAGTGCCGGGCCTAGGGTTTGCCCGCCGCGCATTAGTAGGGTTCCGGGGTTGATTCTTCCCCGGAAACTGTGGTGCCACTCCGCCGCCTTGCCTCTCCGGGCAACTGCTCGCGAAGTGTCCTGGACGACCACACTTGTAACATGTGGCCGCTGCTGGTGGAGTACTCGGTGGACGAAAGCCCGGCATGCGTTGCGGAGGTGCAAACGCACGCAGCATCGCCCGCTGCTGCTGTTGTTGTTGCGGTGGTACTGGCAGTGCCGGCCGGAATGCCAGTGAAGAGTACGGCCAACTGCGGAACGGCATCGACCGCTGTGGTGGCTGCCAGCGTGGACCTGATGGTGGGCGATTCACCATCCGAAACTTCTGAGAAGGACCGCCTCCTTCTCCGCTGCTCTGCGGCGCGCTTCGCTTTCGCTCTGCCGCCGCCAACTCCTTGCCGGAGTCCTCCTGAACAATCGCAGCATCAATGATGTCGTTGAGGCTGCCGTGATTGAACATCGCCAACTTGTCCTTCAGGAGCGGGTTAAGCCCCTGGTAAAAATGGTCTCGCCGCTTCTCGTCTGTATCCACGTGATAAGACGCGTAGAGCGCGAGATCGTTGAACGCTCTGGAGTATTCCAGTGCGTTCCGGGTCCCTTGTTGCAGGTGTAGGAACTCCTGCGTCTTCCTCTTCGTCAGACCTGGCGGTATATGATAGGCCCTGAAGGCCGTCCGGAACTCCGCCCAGGTCATCACTCGGTCAGTGGGCTGTGAAGCACAGAAGTTGGCCCACCACGCGCTCGTGGATCCTTGGAGCTGCTGGACCGCGAACTGAGTCTTGCGCTGCTCGCTGATCTGGAGCAGCCCGAACTTCATTTCTATGGCGCGGAGCCAGTTGTCCGCGTCAAGTGGTTCATCCGCCCTTGAGAATACAGGGGGATGAGTCGCCAGGAAGTCGGAGTAGGAGCTCTGTTGGCGCTCCTCACGATCTTGACGTCTCTCTGGACGAGACGTATTGGCGATGAGAGTCTGCAGCAACTCTGTGTGCTGCTGATGCGAGCCCGCCATTGCCGCGACAATGTCGGCCAATGTAACCGTTGGCAGTGGCGGTGGCGGTGTTTGCTGTTGCTGTTGCTGCTGCTGTCCCGAGGAATCCTCGGGAGGTGGTTGGGAGGTCTCTCCCCCTTGACTGGTACCCCCAACGTCAGGGTTGGCACGAGTACACGTCATTCTGAAATTCAAAATAGCAGCGATTAGCACATGTCTTACTTAAAATTCCACACGCAACAGTAGGTATTGAAGTGACACATGATTAATTTGCACAACATTCACATATATTGATAAAGCAGAAACTTTATACAAGATACATTATTCTCGGATCTCCGAGAAGTCGTGCTCATGTCGTCACTACCTATACATACGCTACTGTTTACACGACATGTCACCGATTACAAAAGTTGGGTTACGCTACCCTAGCTGCCCTACTTGGCAACCGTAACCCCCTACTCGGAGTAGAACTCGACCTCCTGTGGGTCGTCCTCCTCCAGTACCTCTGCTGGTGGCTCGGGGTCTACAAACTCTTCTCCCATTCCGGGTTCTCCCATGGCTGGAAGACCCAAGACTACCGGTACACCTAACACCGGGGGCACGAGGTTCTGCAAAGCATGCACCTCGTCCATAGCTTGGTTATAGTCCTCTTCCCAGCCTTGTCCTTCCTCAATAGCGTCGTCCTGCTCTTGAGCAAGGTCCTCATTCTGCTGGGTTAGGGTCTGCACCAGCTCTTGCAACGCCGCGATGTCAACACGGCTCTTCTTCTTTGCCTTCTTCAGACGACGCAACTGATTGTGTTGTTCATTCAGTCGCTTGATTGTCGGAAGGAGCACATTGCGGAGTGCGCTGTGAGCACTCTCGAAATGATCTCCACGGCTCGTGCTCTCCTTGAGCTTTGTGGCGAGATGCTCCGTATGAACCGCTTGGCTGTCCATCACGGCGTTTCCCTCCCTCATCTGGAGGCTGAGATTTGCCTCCGCGGGGTTGTACCTTGGGCAACTCGGGTCTGTTGCCTCCAGGTACCTCTCTTCCCACACATGCTGAGCTCGTCCCTCCACCGGAACGAGACCGTATGGAGTGCCCTCCATAGCCTGCACGTGTAGTTGGCAGAAACGTGACATAGTGTCACGGGCTGCCACTTGCCACATCCCTTCCGGTTGTCTTCCCCTCACCATGACGGTGAATGGCACCCAACCGGGTGGCGTAGGTCCTGCAGGAACTTCGACATTGATCGTCCACGTCTTGCTCCCCTCTTCGCCTTCTTCCTTGGCGAAGTATTGCGGCATCTGGTTGTACCCGAAATATTGGAGCATTTGCCACAATGCTTCCGGGTAGCCGCTACGGTCAGAACAGTGGGAAGCCACCCACCCGTTCTCCAACTGTTTATCTGCTGCCATCTGTAAAAACATATTTGAGAATTGTCAAATATTTATTTCAACAGTAAGCCCCTGAGTTATAACATAAAACATTTCATTGAACCCATAAAACTTGGAAACATAGTTCAAATTTTTAAACAAATTTGACTGCTGATCTGCTGTTACCATGACAGCTCCGACCTGTTTCCATTTCAACCTGATTTAGGCCAGTTTAAAAGCAAAACCAATCCTGGAGCTCAACATCAAAGTTAAAGCTAACTTCAATAGCTTTCCAGAAAGTGTTTGCTTGGCCTAAGATCTGTCATGTTTCAAAAGTTATGAGATGTCAAAGTCAACAGAATTTCTGGAAACAATTGGACAGCACCTCCCTGCCTTAGGTACTGATTTGGTCCAAGAATCCCAGTTACTTCTGTTCCTAATCTGACAGAACTTTCTGTTACAAAGTTGTAACCCATCTCATAAGCTTTCCATAAGTACCTCATTTCCTATTTTTGGATTTTTAAGCAGGAAGTTATGCTTAATTTACAGAGAGTTTACAGAGAGTCTTTGCTCTGTCCTGTTTTCTGGACAGTTTCAACTCTACTGCATTTTTCTAGTGGTTAAGGGATGAAACACCTCTGGACCTCAACAGAAGAGTTGTAAAGCTCTTCCAACTCTTTCCATAAATGTATCATACGACCCCAACCTTGAAAGAACTCAACCTCTAACCTCTGATTAACTTCAGCCTTGATTCAGCTGAAAACAGAGTGCTCTGTCCTTAACATCCTATAAGTTGAAAACTGGTTAACTTTGAATATCCTGTTCAAGGGAAGGAGTTACATCAAGTTTTACTAATTTGGATCAAAACCTTCAAGTTTTTAAATGAAGTTGTTCATTTAGTTGGGTGTGACGTCGATGCGTCACCAGATTATGTCGGTACTACGTCCTCACAAAGGAAAAACCTATACCGGACTTAGCCGGCTTTGTTAGTTCAGTGGCACTACTCGTCACTCGCACACGGATGTTACATGTCTACCGTTTCGTGGTCAGGCTACCTGCAGAAACTCAAACAATCATCAGACTCGGCTGCACACCGAGCCCGGAATCCATACAGTTCGTACAACCGGCCATCATCACTCGCCCGGATGTTCTCAAGCCAAACACGCCTTGAGTTACGTGTTTACGTTTCAGACCACGTGATGGGGTCTCCCAAGTTGCACCACGCACGCCAGGGACAGACGTTGCTCGAATACCCCAAACGACATGAAGAGTCGTAGAGGATACTAAAGCGGGTCGGGTTACCTGCCACCCGTGGGGCTCCACCCTTCAGCTTGTGCGCACTGGTGGACAGCGCTTACGTGCACCCCCCAAGACATGAACGTCCCGAGATGCACGATTTTCCGACATAACAAAGAGGTTAATATGCCACTTTCTATATGCTAATAACATCCTTATACGGGCTACTAACTCGTTCCTCACTGGATTTTTGAAAAAGAAGGCCTTTGTACTGTGTTAAACCTCAAGCGAGCTCTGATACCACGCTGACACGACCCCATTTGGTCCTGTCGAGCCAGGATCACGCTGAGGGGTGCTGCGTTGCACAGCACCCTATAACACATGTCAAAGGTACAAAGCGGAAGCGGAAGTTTATTACATAAACAGTTTTATGAACATGTTTACATCAAAATACATTTAGTCCACACTCGCGGGCGTAGACTACGCATCAAGTCACGTTCAGCCCTCGAACGTGTCCTTGCTAGCACACACACGCACACTAACTCTGCGGCGTGCACGACTCCCACTCGACGGGGTTCCCCTCCTGGGGTTCCGTCTCCTCTTCGGGAGTCCCTTCCTCATAGAACCCTGCAAAAGCTTCAAACACAAGCAGTGAGCACGAAGGCTCAGCAAGTCTGACCCGTATCACCTAAACATGGAACTTCTACATGAGGGTAATGGGTTACATGAGGAAAAAAATCATTTGCAAGGACTCGCCTAATTAGTAGAACCTTACTTTCAAGTTTTAGCAGCAGGTTGTGGAGAACCTTATGCTAAGGCACATGAGATGGCCGCAATCAAACAAGAAACGCATTTCTCTCATGTACATTGCCCAAAGTTGAAAGGAACTTTAGTTAGCTCTAAACTACAACAAACCATTAACAAGCAAAGTCCATCTTTCAATCAGCAGCATTTTAACATGTAACTAGCCTGTTCTTTCTACGTCACGGTACAGTGAACAAGTGGTACTCACTGACCGCGAGGGACGGCGATTATAGTCGATTTACACCTGCAGGGTTAACCGAACAACCCGTCACGTACGCCCGTACTCGACGTTGCCTACAACAACCATCACGGACGCCGTACGCGACTACCTTTCACCCGTTAGCCAAATATTGAACCGGTCCCATCGTCCCGAGCAAGAGGTCTCTGCACGCGCATCTCCGTGCCGCCAGCCGATTTACACCTCAAGCTCTCAACCTACCCTCTGAACGATGGGCAATGCCTCAATAACCAGCTACCCGAGTTACATCAGTTTCCCGGTTCCCATATAGCCGGTAGGTCTTCGGTACTGTTCTAGCTTGTTCAACAGGTCCGCACACGGCTCGGTCCTCAATCGACACAAGCGGAGCTACAGCACACAGGCCCCAAAGTCCTGCTGCCCTTACTCTCCGCTAGGTCTCATTTTCTTGCCATGTGTATCATGTGCTATCTCTACCCGAGCAATGTGCCTCTAGCCTATTCTCGCGAGTAGTTCCAACTACTCGACTTGTACCGAATCCTACTCTATCCTAGCAATGCAGTAACTAACGGGGTTTGCAATCCTAAACCCAACCCATGGTTCTCTTGGCTATGCAGTGGGGCTTCCAAACAAGACTCTAATGCACAGAATAAAGGAAACAAGTATGTGCTCAAAACAATAAAAATTTGTAAAAAGATTAATGCAAACCGGAGCTTTCCTTGCTGCTCTTGGTCGTAGGCTAGCTGCTCCTCCGGAGTTACGAAGTCTAGGACTTCGGGTTCCTCCTCGACCTTAGCGACTACATGATAAGAGCAATATATGTATAAATTTAAATGCATTTGTATTAACTTTGAAGTTGTGAAGTCTATAACCCTTGCTAGACAGACCTAATGACTGTGAAACTTTTACTGTGGCTTGGTTACAACCTAAACAGAGACTTGGTCAAGTTTTAATCGCAGCAAAGCTCATTTGAGCCCTCCACAATTAATTATGTCCTTGACCTTAATTGGAACTCTTAGGGTGTTCTAGGAATTTTCATGAAACAAACTATGACTTTCTGAAAACTAGATTTTCAGAGGGTTCTAATGGAGTTGGTCTCACTTAATTTGGAAGTCTCTAACTAAAGATATGAGCTAAACAATTTCAGAGAAAATTCTGAAAATGTTTCTGAACATTTTCTATTTTCTCTGGAACAGTTTCACTAAGCACACCATTAGGTGGATTAAATGAGCTCAAATGGATCTGAAATTTTTATGGTAGTTCAAGGATATTTTGGTGAACATCTCAGCAAAATTTCAGGATTTTCCTCCAAAGGATTCTCCAGTTAAAATTCCTAACAGTTTAAATTTGCGGAATTAATTCTGGGGAAATAAGGAATTTCATGAAGTGAAACTTGATTTTCTGAAAAGTACTCAGAGAGCTGAATCCAGCAAAATTTGGTTCACTCAATTTGGAGCTTTCTAGCCAAAGTTATAAGGCTTTGAAGTTTGAACTGAAACTGAAATTCGGGGAAAAAGTTTAAACTCTGGCTTGTGGGCCCCGCACACAGTGCGTCGTCTCCCTCCTCGCGCCAACTGCGCGGCGGCGGCGATCTCCGGCGACCCTCGCTGGAACTGAGTTCCCGGCCACCCCCCGGCCCGAAACTCGCCGCCTGCCCCTTCACTGACCCCCTGGACTCGCTGGTGGGGTCGCCGGCCGCCGGCGATGACCGGAAACCCGTGCGCACGGTGACAGCACCTGCTAGGGTTCCGGTGAGGTCGATCCCGCTCTCCCGTGCATCAAATCGACCGGGAATCGGTCGGAGAGCATCAGTAGAGCATGGGAAACACGAACCAGGGCTGGGTGGAAGCTAGAAATACCGGCAACTAGGCTCTCGACGGTGAGCCGAGGTGTTCAGCCATGGCGGCAGGGAAAACGGCCATATCATGGCCGATTCTCGACGGTTTCTTCTGATTCCAGTTCGGGCATTGGCGCTATCGCGCGTAGACGCTACTAGAGAACGAGCTTGCCCAACCCTCGTGTATAGAGCACGAATTTCACCCGAAGGTGAGCTCGGTCCTTATGAACTGATCATGAGTAAACTTGGAAATTCTCGGCCGAGGTTTGATAAATCGCCAAACGGCTTTCGGCTACTCCATCTACATACAATCACACACCTTTCTTGTGTAGAGAAGAGGACGTGACAGCGGCTGGGTTGTGCTGTCCACGAGAGCCCGATCGGCGGCGATGTTCGGCTCGCCGGAGAAATGGCTCGTACAGCTCGAGGACGCTTGCTCACTGGACAACACGGGGTCTAAGAGGTTGCTCACGATCTCTTGGTGCCGTTTTGCTGTGGAGGAGGCGGTGCTCGCGAGTGATCGGGCTTGATCAAACGTGAGCTCGGGCGGCGGCGATGGCAATGGAAGAACAGGTCGTGCACGTCGGCAGCTCAGGGAATGGGCGACTGAAGCACGCCGGGGAGGGAATAAGTAGCCCGGCAACTGGTCTCCGGCTTGGGGCGCGCAGCAGGAGCTGGCGCCGGCTGCCCCCCTCGGTGGCGCGCGCACACTGCACCCGGGAACCGATTGAGCTGTGTTTCAGTCGGTTTGTGTTGATGTAGAGGCTGACATGTGGGTCCCACCCCCCATTTTAACCTCTGAAATTTGCTCCTAATCACTGTTGTAAACAGTGAACCCCATACTACCCTTGGCAATTCAAATTATTCACCCATGAGCCATTTGAATTGATCCAAGTTCAAATGAGGTTTGGTTTGAATGAATCTCAGCACAAGTTCAGTTTGAAATTCAAATAAAGTTTGAATTTCTCCCCCTTAGCTCATGTCAAGATCAACTCCAAATGGAGTGAAAATTGGTGTGTGAGCTCACAAAAATGTGCTGAGTAAGAATATGCCTTCCACTTTTAAATCCATGGGATAAAAACAGTTTGAATTTGAATATGGTTTCAAACTGCCCTCTTCCTAACTATACCCAAACTGACCTCAAAAAGGTTTTGAATTTGGGTGAAACTTGGCATGGACATCCTTAGCAAAGTGTAGGAGTTTTCATATGTCCAGCCCATCTATATCACATGTGGGAAATACCACTTTTGCAATGTGTAAGTTTGTTCTCTAATGAGCATGTTGATAATTGTTACTTGCTCTTCATTTTTGTTCATCATTCTTCCTCAAATGAGGTGTGTGGTGTGGTGATGAACACTGCAAATGTGTGTCAAAAACTGAGGCCCTTACAGCCTTCGGGATATTGGCATGGTTCCCGGTGCAAGTTCAATCTTGAACTCCACCTCTCTATCAGGTGGCATCCCCGGCAAATCATCCGAGAATACATCAGGGAACTCTCGGACTACTGGAATATCTTCCAATCTGATAGTTGTGGCTTGATAAACACTTGAAAGTTTTATTTCTGGACTGTCCAGAAATAATGAGTGAGAACCGTGCACCTCTGAGTTTAAGTGCACGACTCGAAGGACGGTGTCTAAAACAGCGCCGTGGCGGGTTAACCATGACATCCCTAGGATGACATCGACCTTCTGTCCCTCTAAGATAATGAGAGACGTGGGGTACACTCTACCCACTAAGCATAATGGTGCTTTGGAGACCATTACGCTTGCTGAAATCTTCCCACCCGGTGAACAAATTAAATATGGGCTATCGGTGGGTAGTATTGGCAAACTGTGTTTAGCAATGAAAGCTTGGCTAATAAGATTATGCGTGGCGCCTGAATCAAATAGTACTATAGCGGGATGCTGGTGGAGTTGGAACATACCCGCAAGGATTGGCTCGCCCTCCGGCATGTCCTCAATGGCAAGCTGGTGGACGGTGCCGGGCCTAGGGTTTGCCCGCCGCGCATTAGTAGGGTTCCGGGGTTGATTCCTCCCCGGAAACTGTGGTGCCACTCCGCCGCCTTGCCTCTCCGGGAAACTGCTCGCGAAGTGTCCTGGACGACCACACTTGTAACATGTGGCCGCTGCTGGTGGAGTGCTCGGTGGACGAAAGCCCGGCATGCGTTGCTGAGGTGCAAATACACGCGGCATCGCCCGCTGCTGCTGTTGTTGTTGCCGTGGTACTGGCAGTGCCAGCCTGAATGCCTGTGAAGAGTACTGCCGACTGCGGAACGGCATTGACCGCTGTGGTGGCTGCCAGCGTGGACCTGATGGTGGGCGATTCACCATCTGAAACTTCTGAGAAGGACCGCCTCCTTCTCTGCTGCTCTGCGGCGCGCTTCGCTTTCGCCCTGCCGCCGCCAACTCCTTGTCGGAGTCCTCCTGAACAATCGCGGCATCAATGATGTCGTTGAGGCTGCCGCGATTGAACATCGCCAACTTGTCCTTCAGGAGCGGGTTAAGCCCCTGGTAAAAATGGTCTCGCCGCTTCTCGTCTGTATCTGCGTGATACGACGCGTAGAGCGCGAGATCGTTGAACGCTCTGGAGTATTCCAGTGCATTCCGGCTCCCTTGCTGCAGGTGTAAGAACTCCTGCATCTTCCTCTTCATTAAACCTGGCGGTATATGATAGGCCCTGAAGGCCGTCCGGAACTCCGTCCAGGTCATCACTCGGTCGGTGGGCTGTGAAGCACAGAAGTTGGCCCACCACGCGCTCGCGGATCCTTGGAGCTGCTGGACCGCGAACTGAGTCTTGTGCTGCTCGCTGAGCTGGAGCAGCCCGAACTTCATCTCTATGGCGCGGAGCCAGTTGTCCGCGTCAAGTGGTTCATCCGCCCTTGAGAATACCGGGGGATGAGTTGCCAGGAAGTCGGAGTAGGAGCTCTGTTGACGCTCCTCACGGTCTTGACGTCTCTCTGGGCGAGACGTATTCGCAATAAGAGTCTGCAGCAACTCTGTGTGTTGCTGATGCGAGCCCGCCATTTCCGCGACGATGTCGGCCAATGTAACCGTTGGCAGTGGCGGTGGCGGTGTTTGTTGTTGCTGTTGCTGTTGTTGTCCCGAGGAGTCCTCGGGAGCTGGTTGGGAGGTCTCTCCCCCTTGACTGGTACCCCCAACGTCAGGGTTGGCACGAGTACGCGTCATTCTGAAATTCAAAACAGCAGCAATTAGCACATGTCTTACTTAAAATTCCATAAGCAACAGTAGGTATTGAAGTGACACATGATTAATTTGCACAACATTCACATATATTGATAAAGCATAAACTTTATACAAGATACATTATTCTCGGGTCTCCGAGAAGTCGTGCTCATGTCGTCACTACCTATACATACGCTACTGTCTACACGACATGTCACCGATTACAAAATTTGGGCTACACTGCCCTGGCTGCCCTACATGGCAACTGTAACCCCCTACTCGGAGTAGAACTCGACCTTCTGTGGGTCGTCCTCCTCCGGTACCTCTGCTGGTGGCTCTGGATCTACCACCTCTTCTCCCATCCCGGGTTCTCCCATTGCTGGAAGGCCCAAGACCACTGGTACGCCTAACACCGGAGGTACGAGATCCTGCAATGCATGCACATCGTCCATGGCTTGGTTGTAATCTTCTTCCCAGCCTTGCCCTTCCTCAATCGCGTCGTCTCTCTCTTGAGCAAGGTCCTCGTTCTGCTGGGTCAGATTCTGTACCAGTTCTTGCAATGCCGCGATGTCAACACGACTCTTTTTCCTTGCCTTCTTCAGATGACGCAACTGATTGTGTTGTTCATTCAGTCGCTTGATCGTCAGAAGGAGCACATTGCGGAGTGCGCTGTGAGCACTCTCGAAATGGTCCCCACGGCTTGTTCTCTCCTTGAGCTTTGTGGTGAGATGCTCCGTATGAACAGCTTGGCTGTCCATCACGGCGTTTCCCGCCCTCATCTGGAGGCTGAGATTTGCCTCCGCGGGGTTGTACCTTGGGCAACTCGGGTCCGTTGCCCCCAGGTACCTCTCTTCCCACACATGTTGAGCCCATCCCTCCACCGGAACGAGTACGTATGGAGTTCCCTCCATAGCCTGCACGTGTAGTTGGCAGAAACGTGACATAGTGTCACGGGCTGCCACTTGCCACATCCCTTCCGGTTGTCTTCCTCTCACCGTGACGGTGAATGGCACCCAACCGGGTGGCGTAGGTCCTGCAGGAACATCGACATGGATCGTCCACGTCTTGTTCCCCTCTTCGCCTTCTTCCATGGCGAAGTATTGCGGCATCTGGTTGTACCCAAAATATTGGAGCATCTGCCACAATGCTTCCGGGTAGCCGCTATGGTGAGAACAGTGGGACATCACCCACCCGTTCTCCAGTTGCTTATCTGCTGTCATCTGTAAAAATATATTTGAGAAATGTCAAATATTTATTTAAACAGTAAACCGCTGAGTTATAACATAAAACATGTCATTGAACCCATAAAATTTGGAAACATAGTTCAAATTTTAAACAAATTTGACTGCTGATCTGCTGTTCCCATGACAGCCCTGACCAGTTTCCATTTCAACCTGATTTAGGCCATGTTAAAGCAAAACCAGTTCTGGAGCTAAACATAAAAGTTAAAGCTAACTTCAATAGCTTTTCAGAAAGTGTTTGCTTGGCCTAAGATCTGTCATGTTTCAAAAGTTATGAGATGTCAAAGTCAACAGAATTTCTGGAAACAATTGGACAGCACCTCCCTGCCTTAGGTACTGATTTGGTCCAAGAATCCCAGTTACTTCTGTTCCTAATCTGACAAAACTTTCTGTTACAAAGATGTAACCCATCTCATAAGATTTCCAGAACTACCTCATTTTCTATTTTTGGATTTTTAAGCAGGAAGTTATGCTTAATTTACAGAGAGTTTACAGAGAGTCTTTGCTCTGCCCTGTTTTCTGGACAGTTTCAACTCTACTGCATTTTTCGATTGGTTAAGGGATGAAACACCTCTGGACCTCAACAGAAGAGTTGTAAAGCTCTTCCAACGCTTTCCAGAAATGTATCATACGACCCCAACCTCGAAAGAACTCAACCTCTAACCTCTGATTAACTTCAGCCTTGATTCCGCTGAAAACAGAGTGCTCTGTTCTTAACAGCCTATAAGTTGAAAACTTGTTAACTTTGAATATCCTGTTCAAGGGAAGGAGTTACATCAAGTTTTACCACTTTGGATCAAAACCTTCAATTTTTTAAATGAAGTTGTTCATTTAGTTGGGTGTGACGTCGATGCGTCACCAGATTATGTCGGTACTACGTCCTCACAAAGGAAAAACCTATACCGGACTTAGCCGGCTTCGTTAGTTCAGTGGCACTACTCATCACTCGCACACGGATGCTACACGTCTACCGTTTCATGGTCAGGCTACCTGCAGAAACTCAAACAATCATCAGACTCGGCTGCACACCGAGCCCGGAATCCATACAGTTAGTACCCCCGGCCGTCATCACTCGCCCGGATGTTCTCAAGCCAAACACGCTTTGAGTTACGTGTTCACGTTTCAGACCACGTGACGGGGTCTCCCAAGTTGCACCACGCATGCCGGGGACAGACGTTGCTCGAATACCCAAAACGACATGAAGAGTCGTAGAGGATACTAAAGCGGATCGGGTTACCTGCCACCCGTGGGGCTCCACCCTTCAGCTTGTGCTCACTGGTGGACAGCGCTCACGTGTACCCCCCAAGACATAAACGTCCCGAGATACACGATTTTCCGACATAACAAATAGGTTAATATGCCACTTTCTATATACTAATAACATCCTTATACGGGCTACTAACTCGTTCCTCACTGGATTTTTGAAAAGGAAGACCTTTGTACTGTGTTAAACCTCAAGCGAGCTCTGATACCACGCTGACATGACCCCAAGGTCCTGTCGAGCCAGGATCACGCTGAGGGGTGCTGCGTTGCACAGCACCGTATAACACACGTCAAAGGTACAAAGCGGAAGCGGAAAATTTTATTACATAAACAAGTTTATGAACATGTTTACAGCAAAATATGTCCAGTCTACACTCACGGGCGCAGACTACGCATCAAGTTCACGTTCAGCCCTTGAACGTGTCCTTGCTAGCACACACACACACTAACTCTGCGGCGTGCACGACTCCCACTCGACGGGGTTCCCCTCCTGGGGTTCCGTCTCCTCTTCGGGAGTCCCTTCCTCATAGAACCCTGCAAAAGCTTCAAACACAAGCAGTGAGCACGAAGGCTCAGCAAGTCTGACCCGTCTCACCTAAACATGGAACTTCTACATGAGGGGTGATAGGTACATGGGGAAAAATCATTTGCAAGGGACTCGCCTAATTAGTGGAACCTTACTTTCAAGTTTTAGCAGCAGGTTGTGGAGAACCTTACTCTAAGTCATATGAGAGAGCCGCAATCAAAGAAGAAACGCATTTCTCTCATGTACTTTGCCCAAAGTTGAAATGAACTTTAATTAGCTCTAAACTACAACAAACCATTAACAAGCAAAGTCCATCTTTCAATCAGCAGCACTTTAACACGTAACTAGCCTGTTCTTTCTACGTCACGGTACAGTGAACAAGTGGTACTCACTGACCGTGAGGGACGGCGATTATAATCGATTTACACCTGCAGGGTTACCCGAACAACCCGTCACGTACGCCCGTACTCGATGTTGCCTACAACAACCATCACGGACGCCATACGCAACTACCTTTCACCCGTCAGCCAAATATTGAACCGGTCCCATCGTCCCGAGCAAGAGGTCTCTGCACGCGCATCTCTGTGCCGCCAGCCGATTTACACCTCGAGCTCTCAACCTACCCTCTGAACGACGGGCAATGCCTCAATACCCAGCTACCCGAGTTACATCAGTTTCCCGGTTCCCATATAGCCGGTAGGTCTTCGGTACTGTTCTAGCTTGTTCAACAGGCCCGCACACGGCTCGGTCCTCAATCGACACAAGCGGAGCTACAGCACACAGGCCCCAAAGTCCTGCTGCCCTTACCTTCCGCTTGGTCTCATTTTCTTGCCATGTGTTTCATGTGCTATCACTACCCGAGTTGAGTGCCTTTAGCCTATGCTCGCGAGTAGTTCCAACTACTCGACTTGTACCGAATCCTACTCTATCCTAGCAATGCAGTAGCTAACAGGGTTTGCAATCCTAAACCCAACCCATGGTTCTCTTGGCTATGCAGTGGGGCTTCCAAACAAGACTCTAATGCACAGAATAAAGGGAACAAGTATGTGCTCAAAACAATAAAAATTTGTAAAAAGGTTAATACAAACCGGAGCTTGCCTTGCTGCTCTTGGTCGTAGGCTAGCTGTTCCTCCGGAGTAACGAAGTCTAGGACTTCGGGTTCCTCCTCGACCTTAGCGACTACATGATAAGAGCAATATATGTATCAATTTAAATGCATTTGTATTAACTTTGAAGTTGTGAAGTCTATAACCCTTGCTAGACAGACCTAATGACTGTGAAACTTTTACTGTGGCTTGGTTACAACCTAAACAGAGACTTGGTCAAGTTTTAGTTGCAGCAAAGCTCATTTGAGCCCTCCACAATTAATTATGTCCTTGACCTTAATTGGAACTCTTAGGGTGTTCTAGGAATTTTCATGAAACAAACTATGACTTTCTGAAAACTAGATATTCAGAGGGTTCTAATGGAGTTGGTCTCACTTAATTCGAAGGTTCCTAGCTAAAGTTATGAGCTAAACAATTTCAGAGAAAATTCTGAAAATGTTTCTGAACATTTTCTATTTTCTCTGGAACAGTTTCACTAATCACACCATTAGGTGGATCAGATGAGCTCAAATGGATCTGACATTTTTATGGTAGTTCAGGGACAGTTTGGTGAACATCCCAGCAAAATTTCAGGATTTTCCTCCAAACGATTCTCCAGTTAAAATTCCTAACAATTTAAATTTTGAGGAATTAATTCTGGAGAATTAAGGGTTTTCATGAAGTGAAACTTGATTTGCTGGAAAGTACTCGGAGAGATGAATCCAGCAAAATTTGGTTCACTCAATTTGGAGCTTTCTAGCCAAAGTTATGAGGATTTGAAGTTTGAAGGAAATCTGAAAATCGGGGAAAAGTTTAAACTCGCGCGTGGGCCCAGGGGACACGCGTCGCACGCCGAGGCGACAGCACACCGCGGCCCACAATGATTTTGCGCGCCAGCACACCCGATCCCGGCCGCAGCCCGATCCCGATTCAAAATATCGGCCGCTGACAGCTGGGGTCCACCCCCTTCTTCAACCTCGCGACGCCCGCGCTCCGCCGCCGAGGGACCTCGCCGGAGAGCTCGCCGCCGGCTTCTGTACAGCTCCAAACTTCTCGATTCTGGCCGCCCCTGCCTACTTTTACTCGGGGAACAGGATTCTAGGGTCAACTGCTCATGACAATGGCCGGAGCATGGTCGGCGACGAGCCGCCACCTCGGAACGACTTCGGCCATGTCGGCTGACTTCTCTAGCACCTCAGCTACTTGGGAAACCGGTCGGGGAGCATCAGTGGACCTCAGAGAAGGTCGACATGAACTCGAGGCAGCTCGGGGAAGGCCCGAAATAGGTCCTCACCGTGCGCCCGATGCCGCCCGTTCATTCCGCCATTTGTAGACCTCAAATTACGCCGGGTACAGGGGTTCTCCGGCCCAGAGTTGTGAAGGCAACTTGTGCGTTACCGTGTCTAGCTCGTGTGAGAGCGGTTTGAGGCCCTCTAATCCTTTCTAGAGCACGAATTAAACAGAATCGTACCCGAAGGTCGTTCTGCACACAGAAAGGGGAAAAGTGGAAATTCGCCGCCGGTGAGCAACCACTCGAGCTGTGGCTCGGGGATGAGCAGCACCGGTCACCAGCGCGTCCAAGGGTGCCTTGGCTCGGGCGTGACAACGCCCTGGTTGGTCTGTCCACGAGAGCCCGGGGTGCGGCGGTTCCAACTCCCGAATTTGATCTTTCGGCACAGCCGATATCAATCAGTTTCAACTGAATTCTGGCAACGGGGAGGACGGAGGAAGGTTTCTAGTACCTTGCTGGGGCTCTGGAGTGGACGGAGGGAGCTGCGATCGGCGTTCTCCGATCGATTCCGAGCTGCGGAAAACTTCGGCCGGCGCTGAGTTCTTGCGGGGAAGAACGGTGATGCCTCGGCCGAGGAGGGGGGCAGGCGCCTTAAGAAGGCTCTGCACCGCCTCGCGCACGCGCGTGGGCAAGCAGCTGCTGGCGCGGTGGCTGCCCTTGGTGGCGATTACAGCTGCGGCTCGGCGACCCGAGTGAGAAAAGTCTCAGTCGGTTTGATCTGAGCAGTGGCTGACATGTGGGTCCCACTCCCCATTTTAACCTCTGAAATTTACTCCTAATCACTGTTGTAAACAGTGAACCCCACACTACCCCTGGCAATTCAAATTATTCACCCATGAGCCATTCGAATTGATCAAAGTTCAAATGAGGTTTGGTTTGAATGAATTTCAGCACAAGTTCAGTTTGAAATTCAAATAAAGTTTGAATTTCTCCCACTTAGCCCATGTCAAGATCAACTCCAAATGGAGTGAAAATTGGTGTGTGAGCTCACAAAAATGTGCTGAGTAAGAATATGCCTCCCACTTTTATATTCATGGGGTAAAAACAGTTTGAATTTGAATATGGTTTCAAACTGCCCTATTCCTAACTATACCCAAAATGACCTCAAAAGGGTTTTGAATTTGGGTGAAACTTGGCATGGACATCCTTAATAAAGTGTAGGAGTTTTCATATGTCCAGCCCCCCTTATATCACATGTGTGAAATACCACTTTGGCAATGTGTGAGTTTGTTCTCTAAAGAGCATGTTGATAATTGTTACTTGCTCTTCATTTGTGTTCATCCTCCTTCCTCAAATGAGGTGTGTGGTGTGGTGATGAACACTGAAATGTGTGTCAAAAACTGAGGCCCTTACAACCTGTCACATCATTGCTGCAACCAAGTACATCAACTTCTCAACCACAAGTCAACGAAGAACCGGGGAAACCTCCGTGTTCTTATTGCCACCGTTCAGGGCATTTTAGGAAAGAATGCCGGGAGAAGTTGGTGAACACCAGACAGCCATCATCGTCAGGTGGTATGCCGCCACCTGCTCAAGTCAACATAACAGCATTGCAATCCGGGAGTGTGCAACATCTTGCTATTGAGGATGTCCCGGAGGGAGCACCGGTGTTAGCGGGCATGTTTACTCTCAAAGACGTGCCCGTGCTCATACTTTTTGATTCCGGTGCCACCCACAATTTTATCAGCAAATCATGCGTGGATCAGCACCAATTATCCACCAATACTCCCACAACGAGTTTTCTCATACGTTCACCGGGAGGAAACATCTATGCCAATCAGATTGTGTCCCGAGCAGCTTTGTGTTCGGGCGGAAAAATATACCCAACATCGCTGATTATGTTGGATAGGCAGAAGATAGACATTATATTGGGGATGTATTGGTTAAATCGTCACAGTGCCATTCTCAATATCGGTAACCGGACTGTCCAGATTGACTCACCGATTCACGGACAGCACACGCTGTTTTTAGACAGCGAAGACCCAGATATGGTAGAGGCCTACGACATGGAAGCGCTGAAGCTTGAAGAGATTCCGGTGGTACGTGATTATCCCGACGTATTTCCCGATGACTTACCGGGCATGCCGCCCGAACGGGACGTCGAGTTCAAGATTGAACTGGTGCCGGGAACGACGTCTATTTTACGAAGGCCTTACAAGATGGCACCTAACGAGCTAGCGGAGTTGAAAGAGCAACTGAATGAACTTATGAGCAAGGGTTTCATACGACCAAGTTCTTCACCTTGGGGTTGCTCAGCGCTGTTCGTTAAGAAGAAGGACGAAACACTACGGCTATGTGTTGATTATCGTCCTCTCAATGCTGTCACAATAAAGAACAAGTATCCTTTGCCCCGCATTGACATCCTGTTTGATCAACTTGTGGGTGCAAAGGTATTTTCGAAGATGGATCTTCGGCCGGGCTATCATCAAATCAAGATCCGACCGGAGGACATACCGAAGACAGCTTTCTCGACGAGATACGGACTCTATGAGTACCTCGTCATGTCATTTGGGTTAACCAACTGTAAGGGCCTCAGTTTTTGACACACATTTGCAGTGTTCATCACCACACCACACACCTCATTTGAGGAAGAATGATGAACACAAATGAAGAGCAAGTAACAATTATCAACATGCTCATTAGAGAACAAACTTACACATTGCAAAAGTGGTATTTCCCACATGTGATATAGATGGGCTGGACATATGAAAACTCCTACACTTTGCTAAGGATGTCCATGCCAAGTTTCACCCAAATTCAAAACCTTTTTGAGGTCAGTTTGGGTATAGTTAGGAAGAGGGCAGTTTGAAACCATATTCAAATTCAAACTGTTTTTATCCCATGGATTTAAAAGTGGAAGGCATATTCTTACTCAGCACATTTTTGTGAGCTCACACACCAATTTTCACTCCATTTGGAGTTGATATTGACATGAGCTAAGGGGGAGAAATTCAAACTTTATTTGAATTTCAAACTGAACTTGTGCTGAGATTCATTCAAACCAAACCTCATTTGAACTTGGATCAATTCAAATGGCTCATGGGTGAATAATTTGAATTGCCAAGGGTAGTATGGGGTTCACTGTTTACAACAGTGATTAGGAGTAAATTTCAGAGGTTAAAATGGGGGGTGGGACCCACATGTCAGCCTCTACTTCAACACAAACCGACTGAAACACAGCTCAATCGGTTCCCGGGTGCAGTGTGCGCGCGCCACCGAGGGGGGCAGCCGGCGCCAGCTCCTGCTGCGCGCCCCAAGCCGGAGACCATTCGCCGGGCTACTTATTCCCTCCTCGGCGTGCTTCAGTTGCCCATTCCCCGAGCTGCCGACGTGCACGACCTGTTCTTCCACTGCCATCGCCGCCGCCCGAGCTCACGTTTGATCAAGCCCGATCACTCGCGAGCACCGCCTCCTCCACAGCAAAACGGCACCAAGAGATCGTGAGCAACCTCCTAGACCCCGTGTTGTCCAGTGAGCAAGCGTCCTCGAGCTGTACGAGCCATTTCTCCGGCGAGCCGAACATCGCCGCCGATCGGGCTCTCGTGGACAGCACAACCCAGCCGCTGTCACGTCCTCTTCTCTACACAAGAAAGGTGCGTGATTGTATGTAGATGGAGTAGCCGAAAGCCGTTTGGCGATTGATCAAACCTCGGCCGAGAATTTCCAAGTTTACTCATGATCAGTTCATAAGGACCGAGCTCACCTTCGGGTGAAATTCGTGCTCTATACACGAGGGTTGGGCAAGCTCGTTCTCTAGTAGCGTCTACGCGCGATAGCGCCCATGCCCGAACTGGAATCAGAGGAAACCGTCGAGAATCGGCCATGATATGGCCGTTTTCCCCGCCGCCATGGCTGAACACCTCGGCTCACCGTCGAGAGCCTAGTTGCCGGTATTTCTAGCTTCCACCCAGCCCTGGTTCGTGTTTCCCATGCTCTACTGATGCTCTCCGACCGATTCCCGGTCGATTTGGTGCACGGGAGAGCGGGACCGACCTCACCGGAACCCTAGCAGGTGCTGTCACCGGTGCGCACGGTTTTCTGGTCATCGCCGGCGGCCGACGACCCCACCAGCGAGTCCAGGGGGTCAGTGAAGGGGCAGGCGGCGAGTTTCGGGCCGGGGGGTGGCCGGGAACTCAGTTCCGGCGAGGGTCGCCGGAGATCGCCGCCGCCGCGCAGTTGGCGCGAGGAGGGAGACGACGCACTGTGTGCGGGGCCCACAAGCCAGAGTTTAAACTTTTTCCCCGAATTTCAGTTTCAGTTCAAACTTCAAAGCCTTATAACTTTGGCTAGAAAGCTCCAAATTGAGTGAACCAAATTTTGCTGGATTCAGCTCTCTGAGTACTTTCCAGAAAATCAAGTTTCACTTCATGAAATTCCTTATTTCCCCAGAATTAATTCCTCAAAATTTAAACTGTTAGGAATTTTAACTGGAGAATCCTTTGGAGGAAAATCCTGAAATTTTGCTGATATGTTCACCAAAATATCCTTGAACTACCATAAAAATTTCAGTTCCATTTGAGCTCATTTAATCCACCTAATGGTGTGATTACTGAAACTGTTCCAGAGAAAATAGAAAATGTTCAGAAACATTTTCAGAATTTTCTCTGAAATTGTTTAGCTCAAATCTTTAGTTAGAGACTTCCAAATTAAGTGAGACCAACTCCATTAGAACCCTCTGAAAATCTAGTTTTCAGAAAGTCATAGTTTGTTTCATGAAAATTCCTAGAACACCCTAAGAGTTCCAATTAAGGTCAAGGACATAATTAATTGTGGAGGGCTCAAATGAGCTTTGCTGCGATTAAAACTTGACCAAGTCTCTGTTTAGGTTGTAACCAAGCCACAGTAAAAGTTTCACAGTCATTAGGTCGTCTAGCAAGGGTTATAGACTTCACAACTTCAAAGTAATACAAATGCATTTAAATTGATACATATATTGCTCTTATCATGTAGTCGCTAAGGTCGAGGAGGAACCCAAAGTCCTAGACTTCGTAACTCCGGAGGAGCAGCTAGCCTACGACCAAGAGCAGCAAGGCAAGCTCCGGTTTGCATTATTCTTTTTACAAATTTTTATTGTTTTGAGCACATACTTGTTTCCTTTATTCTGTGCATTAGAGTCTTGTTTGAAAGCCCCACTGCATAGCCAAGAGAACCATGGGTTGGGTTTAGGATTGCAAACCCCGTTAGTTACTGCATTGCTAGGATAGAGTAGGATTCGGTACAAGTCGAGTAGTTGGAACTACTCGCGAGAATAGGCTAGAGGCACATTGCTCGGGTAGAGATAGCACATGATACACATGGCAAGAAAATGAGACCGAGCGGAGAGTAAGGGCAGGAGGACTTTCGATTGAGGACCGAGCCGTGTGTGGGCCTGTTGAACAAGCTAGAACAGTACCAAAGACCTACCGGCTATATGGGAACCGGGAAACTGATGTAACTCGGGTAGCTGGTTATTGAGGCATTGCCCGTCGTTCAGAGGGTAGGTTCAGAGCTTGAGGTGTAAATCGGCTGGCGGCATGGAGAGGCGCGTGCAGAGACCTCTTGCTCGGGACGATGGGACCGGTTCAATATTTGGCTAATGGGTGAAAGGTAGTCGCGTACAGCGTCCGTGATGGTTGTTGTAGGCAACATCGAGTACGGGCGTACGTGACGGGTTGTTCGGGTAACCCTGCAGGTGTAAATCGATTATAATCGCCGTCCATCGCGGTCAGTGAGTACCACTTGTTCACTGTACCGTGACGTAGAAAGAACAGGCTAGTGACATGTTAAAATGTTGCTGATTCAAAGCTGGACATTGATTGTTAATGATATGTTGTAGCTTAGAGCTAACTAAAGTTCTTTTCAACTTTGGGCAAAGTACATGAGAGAAATGCGTTTCTTGTTTGATTGCGGCTCTCTCATGTGCCTTAGCGTAAGGTTCTCCACAACCTGCTGCTAAAACTTGAAAGTAAGGTTCTACTAATTAGGCAAGTCCCTGCAACTGATTTTTTACCTCATGTAACCCATTACCCTCATGTAGAAGTTCCATGTTTAGGTGAGACGGGTCAGACTTGCTGAGCCTTCGTGCTCACTGCTTGTGTTTGAAGCTTTTGCAGGGTTCTATGAGGAAGGGACTCCCGAAGAGGAGACGGAACCCCCGGAGGGGAACCCCGTCGAGTGGGAGTCGTGCACGCCGCAGAGTTAGTGTGCGTGTGTGCTAGCAAGGACACGTTCGAGGGCTGAACGTGCACTTGATGCATAGTCTACGCCCGCGAGTGTGGACTAAACGTATTTTGATGTAAACACGTTCATAAAACTATTTATGTAATAAACTTCCGCTTCCGCTTTGTACCTTTGACGTGTGTTATACGGTGCTGTGCAACGCAGCACCCCTCAGCGTGATCCTGGCTCGACAGGACCAAATGGGGTCGTGTCAGCGTGGTATCAGAGGTCGCTTGAGGTTTAACACAGTACAAAGGCCTTCTTTTTCAAAAATCTAGTGAGGAACGAGTTAGTAGCCCGTATAAGGATGTTATTAGCATATAGAAAGTGGCATATTAACCTATTTGTTATGTCGGAAAATCGTGCATCTCGGGACGTTCATGTCTTGGGGGGTGCACGTAAGCGCTGTCCACCAGTGCGCACAAGCTGAAGGGTGGAGCCCCACGGGTGGCAGGTAACCCGACCCGCTTTAGTATCCTCTACGACTCTTCATGTCGTTTGGGGTATTCGAGCAACGTCTGTCCCTGGCGTGCGTGGTGCAATTTGGGAGACCCCGTCACGTGGTCTGAAACGTGAACACGTAACTCAAGGCGTGTTTGGCTTGAGAACATCCGGGCGAGTGATGACGGCCGGGTGTACGAACTGTATGGATTCCGGGCTCGGTGTGCAGCCGAGTCTGATGATTGTTTGAGTTTCTGCAGGTAGCCTGACCACGAAACGGTAGACGTGTAACATCCATGTGCGAGTGACGAGTAGTGCCACTGAACTAACGAAGCCGGCTAAGTCCGGTATAGGTTTTTCCTTTGTGAGGACGTAGTACCGACATAATCTGGTGACGCATCGATGTCACACCCAACTAAATGAACAACTTCATTTAAAAACTTGAAGGTTTTGATCCAAATTAGTAAAAATTGATGTAACTCCTTCCCTTGAACAGGATATTCAAAGTTAACCAGTTTTCAACTTATAGGATGTTAAGGACAGAGCACTCTGTTTTCAGCTGAATCAAGGCTGAAGTTAATCAGAGGTTAGAGGTTGAGTTCTTTCAAGGTTGGGGTCGTATGATACATTTATGGAAAGCGTTGGAAGAGCTTTACAACTCTTCTGTTGAGGTCCAGAGGTGTTTCATCCCTTAACCACTCGAAAAATGCAGTAGAGTTGAAACTGTCCAGAAAACAGGACAGAGCAAAGACTCTCTGTAAATTAAGCATAACTTCCTGCTTAAAAATCCAAAAATAGGAAATGAGGTACTTATGGAAAGCTTATGAGATGGGTTACGACTTTGTAACAGAAAGTTTTGTCAGATTGGGAACAGAATTAACTGGGGTTCTTGGATCAATTCAGTACCTAAAGCAGGGAGGTGCTGTCCAATTGATTCCAGAAATTCCGTTAACTTTGACATCTCATAACTTTTGAACCAGGACAGATCTTAGGACAAGCAAACACTTTCTAGAAAGCTATTGAAGTTAGCTTTAACTTTGATGTTGAGCTCCAGGATTGGTTTTGCTTTTAAACTGGCCTAAATCAGGTTGAAATGGAAACTGGTCGGAGCTGTCATGGTAACAGCAGATCAGCAGTCAAATTTGTTTAAAAATTTGAACTATGTTTCCAAGTTTTATGGGTTCAATGACATGTTTTATGTTATAACTCAGGGGTTTACTGTTGAAATAAATATTTGACAATTCTCAAATATGTTTTTACAGATGGCAGCAGATAAACAGTTGAAGAACGGGTGGGTGGCTTCCCACTGTTCTGACCGTAGCGGCTACCCGGAAGCATTGTGGCAAATGCTCCAATATTTCGGGTACAACCAGATGCCGCAATACTTCGCCAAGGAAGAAGGCGAAGAGGGGAACAAGACGTGGACGATCCATGTCGAAGTTCCTGCAGGACCTACGCCACCCGGTTGGGTGCCATTCACCGTCACGGTGAGGGGAAGACAACCGGAAGGGATGTGGCAAGTGGCAGCCCGTGACACTATGTCACGTTTCTGCCAACTACACGTGCAGGCTATGGAGGGCACTCCATACGCCCTTGTTCCGATGGAGGGACGAGCTCAGCATGTGTGGGAAGAGAGTTACCTGGAGGCAACAGACCCGAGTTGCCCAAGGTACAACCCCGCGGAGGCAAATCTCAGCCTCCAGATGAGGGCGGGAAACGCCGTGATGGACAGCCAAGCGGTTCATACGGAGCATCTCGCCACAAAGCTCAAGGAGAGCACGATCCGTGGATATCATTTCGAGAGTGCTCACAGCGCACTCCGCAATGTGCTCCTTCCGACGATCAAGCGACTGAATGAACAACACAATCAGTTGCGTCGTCTGAAGAAGGCAAAGAAGAAGAGCCGTGTTGACATCGCGGCGTTGCAAGAGCTGGTGCAGACCCTAACCCAGCAGAATGAGGACCTTGCTCAAGAGCGGGACGATGCTATTGAGGAAGGACAAGGCTGGGAAGAGGACTACAACCAAGCTATGGATGAGGTGCATGCTTTGCAGGACCTCGTGCCCCCGGTGTTAGGTGTACCGGTAGTCTTGGGTCTTCTAGCCATTGGAGAACCCGGAATGGGAGAAGAGGTGGTAGACCCCGAGCCACCAGCAGAGGTACCGGAGGAGGACGACCCACAGGAGGTCGAGTTCTACTCCGAGTAGGGGGTTACGGTTGCCAAGTAGGGCAGCTAGGGTAGCGTAACCCAACTTTTGTAATCGGTGACATGTCGTGTAAACAGTAGCGTATGTATAGATAGTGACGACATGAGCACGACTTCTCGGAGATCCGAGAATAATGTATCTTGTATAAAGTTTCTGCTTTATCAATATATGTGAATGTTGTGCAAATTAATCATGTGTCACTTCAATACCTACTGTTGCGTATGGAATTTTAAGTAAGACATGTGCTAATCGCTGCTATTTTGAATTTCAGAATGACGCGTACTCGTGCCAACCCTGACGTTGGGGGTACCAGTCAAGGGGGAGAGACCTCCCAAACACCTCCCGAGGATTCCTCGGGACAGCAGCAACAACAGCAACAGCAAACACCGCCACCGCCACTGCCAACGGTTACATTGGCCGACATTGTCGCGGCAATGGCGGGCTCGCATCAGCAGCTCACAGAGTTGCTGCAGACTCTCATCGCCAATACGTCTCGTCCAGAGAGACGTCAAGATCGTGAGGAGCGCCAACAGAGCTCCTACTCCGACTTCCTGGCGACTCATCCCCCTGTATTCTCAAGGGCGGATGAACCACTTGACGCGGACAACTGGCTCCGCGCCATAGAAATGAAGTTCGGGCTGCTCCAGATCAGCGAGCAGCGCAAGACTCAGTTCGCGGTCCAGCAGCTCCAAGGATCCGCGAGCGCGTGGTGGGCCAACTTCTGTGCTTCACAGCCCACCGACCGAGTGATGACCTGGGCGGAGTTCCGGACGGCCTTCAGGGCCTATCATATACCGCCAGGTCTGATGAAGAGGAAGACGCAGGAGTTCCTACACCTGCAACAAGGGAGCCAGAACGCGCTTGAATACTCCAGAGCGTTCAACGATATCACGCTCTACGCGTCGTATCACGCGGATACAGACGAGAAGCGGCGAGACTATTTTTACCAGGGGCTTAACCCGCTCCTGAAGGACAAGTTGGCGATGTTCAATCGCGGCAGCCTCAACGACATCATTGATGCTGCGATTGTTCAGGAGGACTCCGGCAAGGAGTTGGCGGCGGCAGAGGGAAAGCGAAGCGCGCCGCAGAGCAGCGGAGAAGGAGGCGGTCCTTCTCAGAAGTTTCGGATGGTGAATCGCCCACCATCAGGTCCACTCTGGCAGCCACCACAGCGGTCGATGCCATTCCGCAGTCGGCCGTACTCTTCACCGGCATTCCGGCCAGCACTGCCAGTACCACCGCAACAACAACAGCAGCAGCGGGCGATGCCGCGTGCGTTTGCACCTCCGCAACGCATGCCGGGCTTTCGTCCACCGAGTACTCCACCAGAAGCGGCCACATGTTACAAGTGTGGTCGTCCAGGACACTTCGCGAGCAGTTGCCCAGAGAGGCAAGGCGGCGGAGTGGCACCACAGTTTCCGGGGAGGAATCAACCCCGGAACCCTACTAATGCGCGGCGGGCAAACCCTAGGCCCGGCACTGTCCACCAACTTGCCATTGAGGACGTGCCGGAGGGCGAGCCAATCCTAGCGGGTATGTTCCAACTCCACCAGCATCCCGCTATAGTACTGTTTGATTCAGGCGCCACGCATAATTTTATTAGCCAAGCTTTCATTGCTAAACACAGTTTGCCAATACTACCCACCGATAGTCCATATTTAATTTGTTCACCGGGGGGGGGGGGGGGGGGGGGAGATTTCAGCAAGCGTAATGGTCTCCAAAGCACCATTATGCTTAGCGGGTAGAGTGTACCCCACGTCTCTCATTGTCTTAGAGGGACAGAAGGTCGATGTCATCCTAGGGATGTCGTGGTTAACCCGCCACGGCGCTGTTTTAGACACCGTCCTTCGAGTCGTGCACTTAAACTCAGAGGTGCACGGTTCTCACTCATTATTTCTGGACAGTCCAGAAATAAAACTTCCAAGTGTCTATCAAGCCACGACCATCAGATTGGAAGATATTCCGGTGCTCCGAGAGTTCCCTGATGTATTCCCGGATGATTTACCGGGAATGCCACCCGATAGAGAGGTGGAGTTCAAGATTGAACTCGCAATAGGAACCATGCCAATATCCCGAAGGCCGTACAAGATGGCACCCAAGGAGTTGGCTGAACTGAGGACTCAGCTCACGGACCTTCTGGAGAAGGGTTTTATTAGGCCGAGCTCCTCCCCATGGGGCTGTTCGGCATTATTTGTCAAGAAGAAGGATGAGACGTTGCGGCTTTGCATGGACTACCGTCCATTAAATGCCGTAACCATCAAGAACAAGTACCCGTTGCCACGGATCGACATGTTGTTTGATCAGTTGGTCGAAGCAATGATCTTTTTCAAGATGGATTTAAGATCCGGGTACCATCAGATTAAGATAAGGGCTGATGACATTCCGAAGACGGCTTTCTCGACGAGGTACGGACTTTATGAGTACCTGGTCATGTCCTTCGGCCTCACCAATGCTCCAGCTCACTTCATGTACTTAATGAACTCGGTGTTCATGCCAGAGCTGGACAAGTTTGTCGTGGTCTTCATCGACGACATCCTGGTATATTCCAAGTCAGAGGAATATCACAAGAAACATCTGCGTATAGTCTTGCAATGGCTGCGGGATCACAAGTTATACGCAAAATTCAGCAAATGCGAGTTTTGGATATCGCAAGTGCCTTTCCTTGGGCATATCATCTCAGCGGAGGGTATCGTTGTGGACCCGAGCAAGATCACGCAAGTGCTGAATTGGAAATCCCCGAGGACTGTTCATGAGGTACGGAGTTTCCTCGGACTCGCGGGATATTATCGGAGGTTCATTCCGAACTTCTCGAAGATTGCCAAGCCAATGACAGAGCTGCTGAAGAAGGCTACCAAATATGTTTGGAGTCCGGCATGTGAAGCAGCATTCAAGGCTTTAGTCAAGCACCTGACATCAGCACCGGTTTTGGCGCAGCCAGACACAACAAAACCGTTCGATGTGTACTGCGATGCATCCGGCATTGGGCTTGGGTGTGTGCTGATGCAAGACCGAAGGGTGGTCGCGTATGGATCACGGCAACTTAGGAACCATGAGCAAAATTATCCAACTCACGACTTGGAGCTCGCTGCCGTGGTACTTGCAGTGAAGATGTGGAGGCACTACCTACTCGGTAACCTCGTACACTTATATACCGACCACAAAAGCATCAAGTACATATTCACTCAGAAGGAGCTGAACATGAGGCAACGAAGATGGTTAGAACTGATAAAGGATTATGAGATAGAGATCCATTATCATCCGGGCAAAACAAACGTAGTGGCAGATGCGCTGAGCCGCAAGTCACACGTCAATAATCTGACCATCACACCGTTGGAAGAGAGCAAACCACCACTCCATGTGATTCCACACGGAGCTCTCTACAACCTAGCTTTGATCCCCACCATCCGTGAAGAGATAGCGGCAGCCCAGAAGAAAGACAAGGGCATGTCACATTTGCGGAGAGGTATAGACAGGGGGAGTTGAAATGTTTCCGGAAGGACGGAGACGGCGTCCTATGGTTCAAGGACCGGATTATCGTACCCCGAAACCCGGAACTACGGAAGAAGATCTTTGATGAGGCTCACTTATCAAAGTTTTCTATTCACCCCGGCAGCAACAATATGTATCAAGAACACAGAAGAAAGTTGTGGTGGACACGTATGAAGCGCGAGGTTGCAAGATACGTGTCCGAGTGTGATACATGTCGAAGGGTGAAGGCAGATCATATGCGGAAACAGGGACTGCTACAACCACTGGGCATTCCTGCCTGGAAGTGGGAGGACGTGAGCATGGACTTCATCGTCGGTTTACCCACCACCTTGCAGAAACATGATTCTGTGTGGGTGATCATCGATCGGCTCACCAAAGTTGCCCATTTCATCCCGGTCAGCACCAACTACAACGCCAAGAAGTACGCTGAACTGTACATCTCACGGATCCTATGCTTGTACGGCGTACCCCGTACTATCATTTCGGATCGGGGCACTTTATTTGTGTCCCGTTTTTGGGAGCAGCTGCACGCTGCCTTGGGGACGAAGCTGATCCGTAGTTCAGCCTACCACCCGCAGACGGATGGGCAAACGGAGCGGGTAAATCAAATCCTAGAAGACATGCTACGAGCTTGCGCTATCAACCACGGCAAGAATTGGGATGATCACTTGCCGTTAGCCGAGTTCTCGTACAACAATGGGTACCAAGCCAGCATCAAGATGGCGCCCTACGAGGCGCTATACGGAAGAAAATGCCGCA
The DNA here is from genome assembly GCA_030760725.1 of Neostapfia colusana. NCBI lineage: Eukaryota > Viridiplantae > Streptophyta > Magnoliopsida > Poales > Poaceae > Neostapfia > Neostapfia colusana. The sequence continues at coordinate 41,883,355 of JASWHV010000013.1, read as the reverse complement.
CACCATTGAACTGGTGTGAGTCTGGCGAAAGGGTTACCTTCGGGATTGACCTTGTCAACAACGCGGAAGAAAAGGTTCGATTAATTCAAGCGAACCTAAAAGCCGCTCAATCCCGACAGAAACAGTATGCAGACCGGAGAAGGCGCCCGTTACAATTCGAAGTTGGAGATCACGTATATCTACGGGTGTCTCCAATGAAGGGCGTAAACAGATTTGGGGTGAGAGGAAAGTTGGCACCCCGATTCATCGGTCCATTTCAGATTACCGAAAGATGTAGATCAGTGGCATACCGGCTGAAGTTACCAGAAGCACTTTCCAGTGTGCACGACGTCTTTCACGTTTCCCAGCTTAGGAAATGTCTCAAGCTATCAACTACCGTTCAGCTGGAAGACATTGAAGAACTGCAACCGGATCTCACCTATCGGGAGGAACCGGTGCAGATTATTGATGAAAAGGCCCGAACCACACGCAACCGTACGTTGTGGTTCTACAAGGTTCTATGGAGTAATCACTCCATGGACGAAGCGACATGGGAGAGCGAAGAATTCCTTCGCACTAACTACCCCGACTTTTTCACGTCGCATGTCCGGTAATTTTCCACCGTCCTCTCTCTCATTTTCACCTTATAATCTCGGGACGAGATTCTTTTAAGGGGGGAGGAATGTAAGGGCCTCAGTTTTTGACACACATTTGCAGTGTTCATCACCACACCACACACCTCATTTGAGGAAGAATGATGAACACAAA